>OX101754.1:124023631-126423631 GCA_944452675.1 Tachina lurida
AAACACACACACACTCGCAGGCAACATATGTTGCTATTGAAAATCTTTAATGTTGTTATGTTAAAAAGATTTCCTAAAAATAGTAAAAAGCAATGACTTAACTATTCTACAATGGTGTTATTCGATGTTTGGTGCAAATGGTTTTGCGTAATTGCAAATGCAAAATATCGTAGATTTTCTTTGGATTGTGTGTGTATTTTGTTGTTGGATTTTAAAGAAAAGCTACGATATTTTGCATTTGCAATTACGCAAGACCATTTGCATCAAACACCGAATGCCGCCAATGTAATTAAAAGATAAAAGCTGTAATTTCACTCTTCTCTTACTCGCAATCGGGCATAACTTGTCAAAATTATAAAAGTTTTCTTTTCGTTTTAAGGCGCAAAATAGCTGCTCTAAATAAATACATGTTGAAGATTTGAATTGAAATAAGTAAGAAAAATTTAAAACTTAAGCTCTCTGCTGAACGTCAAAGACATTTAATTCAAATGCTTCAACAAAAGGCAAAAAAAATTTAAATTAGATATTATAACAATTCCATTAAGAATTTGTGCCGTAAAAACTTAAGAAATGACAACATCTGTTTTAATGAAAGCAAGAGACAAACAAAAACATGACATTATTCTTTAAGACGTTGATGATTAAGACAGGAAATAGTGGCAGCCGCCAACAACAACACAACTTGTAAAATTATGTAGCTTAAGAACAAATTCAGGGTGTCAACTTTTTCTTGGGACTTCTTTCTCTCTTGGGTAATTTTGTTAAAGTGAAGGGATATTCAAACAACAAGATAATAAAAATATTAAAATATTATTAAAGGAATATGGCAGAAGGGAAGTAAGAAACAACAGCTGGAAAGGGTTGTTTTGTTAAAATCGAGTTTGGACAGAAAACATTAGAAAAAACACAAGTAATAATCTGACATTTAAGTGGGTCACGGCAATTGTATTGCAATGTTGTTAAATGGATTTAAAAAAGGCAGAAAATCGTAATTGAATTGAATTTACTTAAAAAAAACCAAGACAATGCCACGCCCATTTAAACCTAAGATCACACATAACAAGCCTTATTTTCGATTTAATCTTAAGCGATAAAAATAAAAGTTTGCAGAAGATGGTTTTTTCAAATATGTACATATGTTGAAATATGTTTTTGTGCGTAAACTGACGCTTAAGATAAAATTTTCCAGCCCGTATCTAAAAAGTTATCAAAAATTTTGGCATTTTGATAATTTTTAACTATGGGTAGGTAGACCCATAAATTTCTAATTTCAATAAAAAAAAAGTATATATGAATGAAAGAAATCGTTTGACTAATGCGAACATCTGAAAGAGAAGCTATAAACTAGATCAATGAAAGCAGAGATGGGAACATGTTGGTTGCACAAACAAATAATTTTGGAGATAGTCAGCTTTGACGCCATGATGTAATTCAACAGATGTTGCAACATGGTGCCGAAAAAAGCTGAGATGAACTGTTCAGCTCGCACCTTATGTTAATGGTGGCGTATACGTAATATTAATGATTTAATAAATATTAATCATAAGCAACGCTCATACTCACACTAAAGGCGTGCAAGAGTATAAACAGTAGTGATGTAACGATTGTCCATTTTTTATATTCGCGAATACAAATACGAATACGAATATTTGAAACGATATTCGCGAATACGAATATAATATATGAAATTTATAGACATTAAATTGGGGTTCTATTTACGCCTGCAATATGAAATATTAAAAAATTGTTATGAAAAAGGACTTCATACTCCTGTTGGCGTACTTTAAAGCCAATAAAAACTACACAAAATTTTAATGATCGCCATTAAATGAAATTTAAAATGATACAAAGCACAAATTTCTATAAAAATAAATTTTATGGATTTGTACAAACTAATATTTTTAGCCATTTATTAAAATTTCGTGTAGGATTTGTGGATTTATTTATTTAATTTGCTTGGAAAAATATTCGTATTCGTATTCGCCTGAATTTGGAATATATAAAAATGGCTGAATATTCGACAATTCGAATACGAATATTCGTGCATCACTAATACACAGCATAGTCGGTCAAAGTGGCACCAGAATGCCGAAATTCAATCGCCTTCTTAATGCGAGTTTACAGCTAGCACACGTGTGCCCAAAAGAGCGTAACCACTAGTTACTAATGAAAAACAATTTGATTCAGACGCATATTTATTTCATACATAACTAATATACAATTTTGTAGAATCCAGCATGATTGGAAACTGTTTAAATAATCAATAATTACATGTCTGAATCAATCAGTTTTTCATTAGTAATTAGCGGTTACGCTTGGCCTTATACGAATACATTTCTCTCGGTGGCTAGCACCGGTATGCAGGGAAGTTTTCGTAATTATTTATGAATGATAGAATAAGTGAGGAGACAAAAGCAGAACAAAACGTGCCTCTTCGAATATTTCAAAATGTTGAAAAATCAAAGATTATTTTATAGCATGAATTCAGAATATATCACAAGTTGCTTCCATATTATAAAATGCAACAGACGATATAACAATAAATGTTAACGATGTACGAAATTAAAAGACTTTTAATATGCAAATAGCACGTTTTGTTAAAATAAAACACACAAAAAAGTACTGTTTTAAGCCCCGACCAAAAAAAAGGATGTTATAAGTTTGTAGTGTGTGTCTGTGTATCTGCATGTATGTACGAGTTCACGTACAGACCAAACGGCTAGACCGATTTGATTTAATTTTTTATGTTTGAAAGCTGACTTGATCGAGAAGGTTCTTAGCTATGCTTAAAGATAAACGGTCCAGCCGTTTAGAATATATCACATCTTTTCTAGATATATTCGGGAGTTTTTAAAATGTTTAATTTTTGTTGTGCTTAAAACAAAATGCAAACTCTTTAATAAAAACTCGATATATTTACCGCTGTTGAGTAGGGTGCTCCTGCGGCTGAGTGGTAACGATGCTAGCCTCTCAGTCCAGAGGTCGTGGGTTCGATTCCCACCATAGACCCTGGGAGTTTTCCGCAGACAAGCTAATCGCTTTGCGGGTTGTGTTTGCTCTTTAAAAAAAAATTCTTTAATTTCTGTTTCTTTCGTATTCCCTTATTTAAATTTCAAACCGTCTTTGGTACGAGTATTTCTTCCATCATTAAACTATATTTTATGTGTTATGTATTTAATAGCTTTTAGTTACCAGATAATTATCAAACTATTGCAAATATCGAACACAGTTGTGTTTATTAAATATCAAAATTGGCATATAGCACATTCCGTTAGAGCATAAAAAAATATAAGGGAACGTATATTTATTTTTTCGTTAAGGTCAAAAAAGTTCACGCACCAACCGCGATGGAGTTTTGAAAACTTTTAATTTTCTTTTTGGTTAAGAAAAATTAATAATTCCACAATCTGGAAAAACCAGTTAACTATATTCCAAAACAGTATAGTAATACCGAGTAAAATCCAAACCATTTATTTTGGACTAAATCATTTCAGTAAAATGCCTACCAAGGAAATAATAATTGGCAGATATAATGTTTAGAAAAACCAATTTGTGCGTGAACTTTTTTGAGAAAAATTTCAAAATATTATGATTTTCGTGGTTACTAGGACATGGTTGAACTCATGGTACTATGCCAAAAAATTAATTATACCCCTAATGTACATATGTATAACAGATTCAACTATTTCATTTAAAAATTAAACTAGTAATAAAAGTAAGAAATGTTAATCAAGCAAATAAAAATATTTATACGAAATGACACATTCCGCGAGAATTACTGTTATAATTAAAGATGTGCGAGTGAATGATTTTTTTTGTGTCTCATGATCACGCACGCTCGCTCAAGCGACAAACATGCATGATTCGAGAAAATCACAATATTTTCCCATCTATAGTTATAATGAAACAAACAAAAATAAATGTTTGTAAAAAAAAACTAAGTTTTGTTAAAATAAAAGACAAAAGGGCACGTTTTGTTTTGCATAAATTGAGAAGGTAAAATTAAATGCAAATACATAAAAATAAACATTTTTTTTATTTAAAAAGCACGTTTTGTTTTGCGGTTGCTCAGGTGTAACAAATACTCGTATTGTATGTACGCACACATACTCTATAGAGTATGCCTTTTCAATCGCAGAAGAGTCTACTGTGAATCGTATGCAGTGTATTTTTAATCATAGACGAGCACATATTTTAATCGTAGAAGATAATCTGAACGAAAGAAACTACTCGTATTACATGTAGACAATTTGTATACAAGAGGCGCAGAAAGCGCTTTAATTTCTCGCATTTGATTATCTTACAACTCTTTTTTGAAGAACATTAAGAATCGTATGAGGCTCCTCAATTCTAATCTTATGCGAGACATTGCGAAAACTGTAAAAGAATCATTCGATAACGATTTGACGCTTCGTATAATACTCAGCAGGGTTTTTAATTTTGCGAGTTAAATATGAAAGAAAAACAAATAAAATTTTTTAGTAGTCATGCATGGAGGTGCGTGCAACTGGCCTCTATACACATTGAATTTTGTTTTTGTAACCGTCTATCGCTTCTATATTCTTGGCGTGCACAAAATGATGCTGCAAGAACTTTGAACGGCACGGATCAGTGTGACCCTTTTAACATTTTCACTGCTAAATTTAGCATTATGTAGTTTGATTTAGCAGTGAATTTTTTATTTTGCATTTAGTATTTTTTTCAGCATTTTTGTATTAATTTTTTAGCATTATTTAGTATTTTTAATTATATAGATTTCTTATACTCCTTTCCATTTATATCAGTAAAAACCTTTGTCAATTAATGTATTTCATTGTATTTTGTTATTTTTATATAAATGTATAATGATGGAAACCGTGTAAACAGCATAAGACGTCTTAAGCGGCTATTAAGCTGTCGTACTTGGTATTTGAGAATGTTGTGTTAATGCAACATTCGTGTTTTTCAGCTTGGTTTGGTTTTCAAAAAATTTTGGATTTTTGTATTTGTCATCATACCATCATACTTGTTTAATAGATCATCGTCAAACTCAGTGCAAATTTGATGACTTGGTTAGAACGCGCATTATTAAAGGTGTTTATTGAAATGTGCGAACGTCTGTCATCTTCATATACCGAGTATTACCGTCTAATAGCCGCTTTAAACGTCAAACACCTAATAATAAGAAGATCGAACACTTCAAAATTCATCGTTACGGAATCCGGCTCCTGGACATACAATGAAAAATAAAACTGAAAAAAGTAACTTAATACATTCTTTAATGCAAAAAGTATTTTTTAAATGTATTTCGCATTATGTAGATAGCTGGCATGCTAATATATTAAAACGTATGAAATAAAAGTGTAAAATTATTTTATGTATTTCATTTTTATAAGAAAATTAAAAACAACAAATTTTACACTATTATATTTAATACAATCATACAAAGATACAAGACGTTTTATGAATTCAGCAATTGTATTTTGCATCTTCCTGAAATGTTGTTTTACTTTTGAATAAACTTTGTTTGTGTTATTAAAGTTAAATAAAATACTTATTCGTAATTAAACCGGTAAAATTATTAAAAAAAATCATTCCAAATTTTTAGCATTATATTTTAGCATTTTCAAATATTTTTTTTTGCATTTTTAGCATTATTTTAAGCCTCATTTAGCATTCAAAATTTTTTTGGTTGTGGCCACACTGGCACGGATCTATGAAAAATTCAGCTAATTACAAAATTATATAATTTTGAAAGAAAAGTTTACCTACCTCCAATAATTTAATAAAGATCAGTAAGTCCGTGACTTTTCGAACTTCCCTCGTAGTTACATGAAATCAAACACTGTTCCCATCAAGTACCACCTGTTACTAGACTACTGTTAAATTTTGAGCAAGTGTCGTCATTTATTTAGCGTTTAACAGATGTTCAAAACATACAACCTCGTGTATTTTTTCTAAAAATGGAAAAAAGTGAATTTGGAGTGAATTTTTGCAACAAAAAAAAACCGTTAATCAATCCAAGGAAAAGCTCGATAAATATTATGGGGGCAAAATAGTGGTTTACCTGACTTTCGTTGTGGTCGCACAAGTACAAATGACGCTGAACGTCCTGGACGGCCAATTGAGATCAGTACACCCGAAAATTTCGGAAAAAAATCGACGATATGCTCACGAAAAGTGCGTGAGATTGTTGATGCCATAGGCATTTCATACGGCAGTGTAGTTTTGATTTTAAATGATCAGCTGGGTTTAAGAAAGTTGTCTGCAAGATGGGTGCCGCGTTTGCTCACAATTGACCATATATGTAAAGGTGTGACAACTTCAAAGGTTTCTTTGGAGTTGTTTAATGTTTTGTAGCTGTGGATGAAACATGTATCCATTACTGTACTCCGGAGACCAAGTAGCTCCGAAGAAGGCCAAGGTGTCGACCAATAAGGTGATGGCAACAGTTTTTTTTTTGATGCACGCGGAGTAATCCACATCGATTATTAGACCGATTAGACCGAGGATTTAAAAAGAAAACGAACCCATATGGCCAAGAAAATGGCAAAACTTTTGCACTCTCAATGGCAAAACTCTATGCATTGGGCTACGAATTGGTACCCCATCCGCCACATTCTTCGGATTTAGCCCCTAGTGACCACTTTCAAACCTAAATAAATAGCTCGAAAGAGATTTAGCTCCAACGATGAAATTATTGATTAAACAAATGCCTATTTTGAGGACCTCGAAAAATCCTTTTTTTTTTTTTGAAGGTATACAAAAACTGGAAAGTAAAAAAGAGATTATGTTGAACAATAAATTTTTGTGTTTCATTCAAAAATTCACGGACTTATTGATCCGCCCATTTACACTGGTTTCTATACACCGAAAGAATTTTGTTGCTTCATAAGTTCAATGAAACAATTTCATTAAAATTTTTTCACAAATCTAATGATAATTTCACAAATCCAATGAAAATTTCATGAATATTGTGAAAGAATTTCATTAGAATTGCTTCGTTGGTATTCTGGTTTCGTAAGAATATTTTATTGGATTTATGACAACAATATTTTCTAATTATTAAGAAATCCCTTTATATTTAAGTTGTTTCATTATTTTCATGAAATTATTTTATTATTTCGATGAAGTTATATCACTGCATTAATTACACTGTTAAATAAATTTCATGACGTTTTCAATAAAAATAATTTTGACGAAACTGGTTTTATTAATCCAACGAAGCGTGACGTCGGTTGAATTTTAATGAATTTTTCATTAGATTAATCTCGAAATGCATAGAATTTAGTCCAAAATTTATATATGTATATGCAAACACATGCTTATGCTTAAAATTCCAAAAGTGTTGTGAAATGAATTTATTTGCTGTTTTTCAACACTGAAACAAAAACTCGATTCGCTTGATATCTAGTGGCATCATTATAGACAGGTACAGGGGTTTCATGCAAATGCATGTTTTCCCCCTTAACCCTGATAATAGCTAAAACGAAATATCTTCACGAAACAATGAATTTGCGTAAAAATGCCATCGATTTGTTACAGCATATTTTTGCATATTTTGCTGAAAATGCATATTTTTGCATAATTTGGTCATAAATGCATATTTTTGTCTCATAGTTTGGTACCAACGCATGATTTTGTGTGATATTTTCTCCAAAATGCAAATTTAAAAAACAAAAAATTGTTGACAAATTATTAATGCACAAATTTTTTTTGCAGGATTGTAGAACGATTAGACAACCACACGAACCTACCAATTTTAATGGAAATTGTAATTTTGATGATTTCAAGAGAAAATTGCCTAGAATAGTGAAACAATCGTTATATCATATTTAATCCTGTGTAAAAATTTAATGTAAAAGGCTTGTTGACGCACCTTTTGAAAAAAAAATATTTTTATATCTTTATTTAGTTGTATGTAAATTGAAAACTTTTCTTTAGAATCAAATTTTTTAAAATATGTGCATATTTTATTGTTTTATGTGCATATTTTGAGTTTTTGATATTTTAGGTGCCTACAAAACCCTTTTTTAAATGCATGAAGTCCTTGTCCCTGATTATACAATTTCTTGCTATCGAAATATTAATTTCTATTGTCTATTGTTTAAATGAAAGTTTAACATAATAACTCTAGTTGTTCTAAGAAAAAGTGAAATGCGCATAGGATCCAGCTAAGCCCCTCAATAATCAATTTCAATGTATTTTTAATTAAAAATATTTTACTCAATAAATAAAATAATAATTTGGGATTATTAGTGCGTTAATAAATGTTAAACTTAAATTGTAACGATTCCCATTAAAAACACTAATTAGAAATTAATTTCTATTCGAATGCAATTTCGATCACGAGTGCAGAAATTAGCCCCCAGTATTCAGCTCTAATTATATAGGGGACCAAACATGGCACATTGTAGCTGAGCTTGTAAAGAATGAGCTCATTTCTGAATTTATTTGCTGTAGTCATCACTTAAGCGGCTTGTAGAAATTCAAAATTAAATCTGTAATTTACAGGAAATTGAAGGAAGATACGGCAAATATGATAACTACATAGTATAATCATAAATCGAATTTATCAATTAAAATTTTCATTTTATTTCAATATGTAATTGATTTTTAATTTCACATATTTTCATTTTATTTGTAAACAATTTAAATATGATTTTGTTTTAATTAAAAGACTACCCTGCAGGAAATGGAACTGACACAAGCCTAGTCATGTGATCGGTACCCAAGTGATAGAGACCAGTCTGAGTTTCAACACTTCCTATGAAGCAGACCAGTCACTTTTACATGGGGATGGCCTCTAGGATGCGGTTAATTTATACTCGAACTTCGTATGCACCTTGTGATTTGTCCCTGAACTCTATTTCTTAGAGACCTAATCGTTGTAAAATAATATAAATTATATATAAATGTCATTCCAATGAACATTTATAAATTTTTTTATTGTTACACATGCAATTATATTTAATTTTTAAGCAAAGATTTTTTTCTACAGCAAGACGGGATTGCACACTAATCACTCGACCACAGCGCCACTCATATTTCAAAAGTATAAATACCAATTAAGCTTGGGCTAATATCTATCGATATGTATGAGACTGCTTCCAAAGTAACTTGTGGGTCTCATTCGAGGGAAAAATTGACATTACCAGCCCAATGATGAATTGTACCGGGCAGTTGTTCCATTACCCTATCATTCGTTGCCGGAGAATAGTCCCCTTGAACTAAATAACCGGGAAATAGCAAATACGACAGAGAGTCAAATCTAGATCAGCTGTTTATTATTTACATATTTGTCTGCACTAACGCAAGAGCTGAGCAATATAAATTTAATAAAAGTTTTATGTTTTCATTGCCAACAAGATTGTGTGTTAATATAAATATAAAGTTATTGCTTAAATAAAAAATAAAACAAAACACTTTAACCATTCACAGGCATGAAGAATAGGTTTGTGCTGAGAAAATGAAGCGAAAACTAAGCCAGCTGCAGATGCAAGTGGATTAAATTTCCAATTATAAATTTTATAAGAAGGAAGCATATCTTCCATTTACCATTTATGTGAACTTAAAAAGAAGATATGCAAAATCGAGTGTTTAAGTATTTTTTTTTTTTTTTTTTTTTTTTGAAGTCAAAAGTAGTTTATGTTTTTGAATGAACATGTGCGCAGGGTTTGAATAAAAATGCCTAAAACCGTAGGGAATATAACATTCTGGTGTTTCTATAAAATTTGTGTTTTAAATAAATGCTTTTAAAACATTTATTAATTTAATTTTTAAAATTTTGCATTAGTTCCCTTAAGAATGTTTAGGGCGAAAACTCTCAAAAAATTCTCCTTTTCCCTCATATTTAGAATACCTAATACTCCCCGTAGAGTTTTTCGCGGGGAAATTTTAGGGGGAATGGGAAAAGGGAAAGCTCCCTGGGAATTCTTATTATGAATATTTATAATATTTTATAGGCCCTAGATCCAACCTCAGCGAACCTGTTCAGTGCCGTTTACCACAATACTGGACCAAATCTTATTTAAATTTAAAAAAAAGATTAACCATTTACAGGACATGCCTTTTTTCACCCTACTCTTGGTAACACTCACATTTTCTCAAGTCATAGGATGAGAGCGTTTGGATCAATTGTCACCAAATTTCCTGCCGGGTATTTTTATTGTATTTTTGGTCCAAAAACTGACGGGTATATATACATATATATACTATGTATATATATATATATATATTGTGTAAAAAACCTCTTAACTCGCCACTCAGCAAAATGTTTTCTAAGAGTTTGCTTCTAATATTCTGTTTTTTCGTTGCCTTAACTGTGGCTACAATTAAATTTACAAACTTCAAATGTGAAGCATTGGATTCAAAGTTTTGCAAGGTTAAGGAATGTGGACTTAAAGTAATAGGACGCGGTATAATTGCTTTAAATTTTTATTTGGAGTTATTGCAAAAGCCTTTGGCCCAGGTAACGGTAAGTATTCGCAAATATTATGGAAAAATATTGATGCATATTTAATTACACGATCCTCAAATGCAGTTCCGATTAAGTGTTTTCAAAAAAGCCAATGGATACCGTCCCTTTTTATACAATTTGACTGTAAATCATTGTGATTTTATGAAGAACAAAAAGAAATATCCAGTCTACAAATTTTTTGCTGATATATTTGTTAACTTCTCGAATTTAAATCATACCTGTCCCTACAATGTAAGTTATAAAAATGTCAATACAAATCTTTCTTTGTTGCAAATATTTCTAAAAATTGTACTACTTCAACGACCTTAGAAGAGATGAATAAGGATCGCTGGACTTGATTGATACTGTCATAATAAATTTTTTAATTAAATTTTTTCAGCATGACATTTTTCTGCACAACTTTGTTTTGAGAGATGAGATGATAGCTAAACTGCCCTTTCCAAATGGAGAGTATATGATACAAATTGTAACGTATGCTCATAATCAGGCATTTTATGATGGTAAAGTTTATGTTGAAATAAAATAACTTTAATTTAATTGGAGTTATAACATGTTGTATCTTAAATAAATAAACACCGGTTTCGGTTTTTTATGTTATCTAATAAATTATTTAGAAATTATTACACACTGTTACAAAAGAAAAACATTTTTTCAGAATTTGAAAAGCGTCTTATGCCGTGACAGTTCTAAGCATTTGTAAGTGTGGACATTAGACCATATCAGGAAAACAAAGTTCTCCGTACAGTAGCGAATATAAAGTATTGTTCCAAGGACATTTCAAAAAAATTTTTATTTTTATTTTGCCGAGCGTAGGGGTCGCTTTTTTAGTTATTTCGTTATATCTTCCATATTTATGGTCCGATTTTAAAGCTTGATGTAGCGAATTTTGTTGTCTCAGGGAGGCCAATATTTTTGCTCTTAGGTCCATTGACCTCAAGTGTACCGATCTAGTACTTACCTCCCAAATCGAATTTTCTACCACCCTAATGTGACCCCTAATGTTAGAAATTTATAGCTCGCGAAAAATCATAAAACTCTTGCTAAGCAAGTATTTCGATAATTACAGCAAAACTATTTAAAAAATGCTATTGTAGGTGACGCGCAAAATAGACCGGTTTTGTTCAGGAGAGCCATTTTAAAGATTTAAATACGTGTATCTTTGGTGTACCGTCACTGGTGTTGGTATTGGTCTAATTTGAAAGCGACACATCTCATGACGTCAGGAACGTGTTGGTCAACCTTGAAAACGCGCGTATTTCGTCCCTACCTATTGTTTTGTGTAGTTGGTTTTTACTGTTTTCTACCTAGCGCGCTGTTTCCATGAGTTTGATATCAATTTTGTTCGCGTTTTTTCGAATCCAGGTTTATTTTCTGAAATTATTAATTGTGAATTATAATAAATACTCATTTATAATTCTTTTAAATCGTGAATATCACTCTGTTAGTACGAAAATTTTTTCACATAACCTTAGAATCGTCGACTTCAATTTCATAAAACGCGCATATCTCTGGGAGGGAACGTATTTTTGGGGCATGGGATCGGTCTCATTCGATGCTCAGATGTTGTCCACATCAAAAAAAAAAAAAGTGGAAATTGATTTTTTTACCCTTAGGTCCCTTTCTCTATGCGCTGTCACATATGTTTAACAGATTCAACTATTTCATTTAAAAATTAAACTAGTAATAAAAGTAAGAAATGTTAATCAAGCAAATAAAAATATTTATACGAAATGACACATTCCGCGAGAATTACTGTTATAATTAAAGATGTGCGAGTGAATGATTTTTTTTATGTCTCATGATCACGCACGCTCGCTCAAGCGACAAACATGCATGATTCGAGAAAATCACAGAAAATATCTATAGTTATAATGAAACAAACAAAAATAAATGTTTGTAAAAAAAAACTAAGTTTTGTTAAAATAAAAGACAAAAGGGCACGTTTTGTTTTGCATAAATTGAGAAGGTAAAATTAAATGCAAATACATAAAAATAAACATTTTTTTTTTTTAAAAATTACGTTTTGTTTTGCGGTTGCTCAGGTGTAACAAATACTCGTATTGTATGTACGCACACATACTCTATAGAGTATGCCTTTTCAATCGCAGAAGAGTCTACTGTGAATCGTATGCAGTGTATTTTTAATCATAGACGAGCACATATTTTAATCGTAGAAGATAATCTGAACGAAAGAAACTACTCGTATTACATGTAGACAATTTGTATACAAGAGGCGCAGAAAGCGCTTTAATTTCTCGCATTTGATTATCTTACAACTCTTTTTTGAAGAACATTAAGAATCGTATGAGGCTCCTCAATTCTAATCTTATGCGAGACATTGCGAAAGCTGTAAAAGAATCATTCGATAACCATTTGACGCTTCGTATAATACTCAGCAGGGTTTTTAATTTTGCGAGTTAAATATGAAAGAAAAACAAATAAAATTTTTTAGTAGTCATGCATGGAGGTGCGTGCAACTGGCCTCTATACACATTGAATTTTGTTTTTGTAACCGTCTATCGCTTCTATATTCTTGGCGTGCACAAAATGATGCTGCAAGAACTTTGAACGGCACGGATCAGTGTGACCCTTTTAGCATTTTCACTGCTAAATTTAGCATTATGTAGTTTGATTTAGCAGTGAATTTTTTATTTTGCATTTAGCATTTTTTTCAGCATTTTTGTATTAATTTTTTAGCATTATTTAGCATTTTTAATTATATAGATTTCTTATACTCCTTTCCATTTATAACAGTAAAAACCTTTGTCAATTAATGTATTTCATTGTATTTTGTTATTTTTATATAAATGTATAATGATGGAAACCGTGTAAACAGCATAAGACGTCTTAAGCGGCTATTAAGCTGTCGTACTTGGTATTTGAGAATGTTGTGTTAATGCAACATTCGTGTTTTTCAGCTTGGTTTGGTTTTCAAAAAATTTTGGATTTTTGTATTTGTCATCATACCATCATACTTGTTTAATAGATCATCTGTCAAACTCAGTGCAAATTTGATGACTTGGTTAGAACGCGCATTATTAAAGGTGTTTATTGAAATGTGCGAACGTCTGTCATCTTCATATACCGAGTATTACCGTCTAATAGCCGCTATAAACGTCAAACACCTAATAATAAGAAGAAAAGAAGTATTCAAAATTATGTTTTTTTTCGGGATCGAACACTTCAAAATTCATCGTTACGGAATCCGGCTCCTGGACATACAATGAAAAATAAAACTGAAAAAAGTAACTTAATACATTCTTTAATGCAAAAAGTATTTTTTAAATGTATTTCGCATTATGTAGATAGCTGGCATGCTAATATATTAAAACGTATGAAATAAAAGTGTAAAATTATTTTATGTATTTCATTTTTATAAGAAAATTAAAAACAACAAATTTTACACTATTATATTTAATACAATCATACAAAGATACAAGACGTTTTATGAATTCAGCAATTGTATTTTGCATCTTCCTGAAATGTTGTTTTACTTTTGAATAAACTTTGTTTGTGTTATTAAAGTTAAATAAAATACTTATTCGTAATTAAACCGGTAAAATTATTAAAAAAAATCATTCCAAATTTTTAGCATTATATTTTAGCATTTTCAAATATTTTTTTTTGCATTTTTAGCATTATTTTAAGCCTCATTTAGCATTCAAAATTTTTTTGGTTGTGGCCACACTGGCACGGATCTATGAAAAATTCAGCTAATTACAAAATTATATAATTTTGAAAGAAAAGTTTACCTACCTCCAATAATTTAATAAAGATCAGTAAGTCCGTGACTTTTCGAACTTCCCTCGTAGTTACATGAAATCAAACACTGTTCCCATCAAGTACCACCTGTTACTAGACTACTGTTAAATTTTGAGCAAGTGTCGTCATTTATTTAGCGTTTAACAGATGTTCAAAACATACAACCTCGTGTATTTTTTCTAAAAATGGAAAAAAGTGAATTTGGAGTGAATTTTTGCAACAAAAAAAAACCGTTAATCAATCCAAGGAAAAGCTCGATAAATATTATGGGGGCAAAATAGTGGTTTACCTGACTTTCGTTGTGGTCGCACAAGTACAAATGACGCTGAACGTCCTGGACGGCCAATTGAGATCAGTACACCCGAAAATTTCGGAAAAAAATCGACGATATGCTCACGAAAAGTGCGTGAGATTGTTGATGCCATAGGCATTTCATACGGCAGTGTAGTTTTGATTTTAAATGATCAGCTGGGTTTAAGAAAGTTGTCTGCAAGATGGGTGCCGCGTGTGCTCACAATTGACCATATATGTAAAGGTGTGACAACTTCAAAGGTTTCTTTGGAGTTGTTTAATGTTTTGTAGCTGTGGATGAAACATGTATCCATTACTGTACTCCGGAGACCAAGTAGCAGTCTAAACAATGGATTTTGTCCGGCTGAACCTGCTCCGAAGAAGGCCAAGGTGTCGACCAATAAGGTGATGGCAACAGTTTTTTTTTTGATGCACGCGGAGTAATCCACATCGATTATTAGACCGATTAGACCGAGGATTTAAAAAGAAAACGAACCCATATGGCCAAGAAAATGGCAAAACTTTTGCACTCTCAATGGCAAAACTCTATGAATTGGGCTACGAATTGGTACCCCATCCGCCACATTCTTCGGATTTAGCCCCTAGTGACCACTTTCAAACCTAAATAAATAGCTCGGTGGAAAGAGATTTAGCTCCAACGATGAAATTATTGATTAAACAAATGCCTATTTTGAGGACCTCGAAAAATCCTTTTTTTTTTTTTTGAAGGTATACAAAAACTGGAAAGTAAAAAAGAGATTATGTTGAACAATAAATTTTTGTGTTTCATTCAAAAATTCACGGACTTATTGATCCGCCCATTTACACTGGTTTCTATACACCGAAAGAATTTTGTTGCTTCATAAGTTCAATGAAACAATTTCATTAAAATTTTTTCACAAATCTAATGATAATTTCACAAATCCAATGAAAATTTCATGAATATTGTGAAAGAATTTCATTAGAATTGCTTCGTTGGTATTCTGGTTTCGTAAGAATATTTTATTGGATTTATGACAACAATATTTTCTAATTATTAAGAAATCCCTTTATATTTAAGTTGTTTCATTATTTTCATGAAATTATTTTATTATTTCGATGAAGTTATATCACTGCATTAATTACACTGTTAAATAAATTTCATGACGTTTTCAATAAAAATAATTTTGACGAAACTGGTTTTATTAATCCAACGAAGCGTGACGTCGGTTGAATTTTAATGAATTTTTCATTAGATTAATCTCGAAATGCATAGAATTTAGTCCAAAATTTATATATGTATATGCAAACACATGCTTATGCTTAAAATTCCAAAAGTGTTGTGAAATGAATTTATTTGCTGTTTTTCAATACTGAAACAAAAACTCGATTCGCTTGATATCTAGTGGCATCATTATAGACAGGTACAGGGGTTTCATGCAAATGCATGTTTTCCCCCTTAACCCTGATAATAGGTAAAACGAAATATCTTTACGAAACAATGAATTTGCGTAAAAATGCCATCTATGTGTTAGAGCATATTTTTGCATATTTTGCTGAAAATGCATATTTTTGCATAATTTGGTCATAAATGCATATTTTTGTCTCATAGTTTGGTACCAACGCATGATTTTGTGTGATATTTTCTCCAAAATGCAAATTTAAAAAACAAAAAATTGTTGACAAATTATTAATGCACAAATTTTTTTTGCAGGATTGTAGAACGATTAGACAACCACACGAACCTACCAATTTTAATGGAAATTGTAATTTTGATGATTTCAAGAGAAAATTGCCTAGAATAGTGAAACAATCGTTATATCATATTTAATCTTGTGTAAAAATTTAGTGTAAAAGGCTTGTTGACGCACCTTTTGAAAAAAAATATTTTTATATCTTTATTTAGTTGTATGTAAATTGAAAACTTTTCTTTAGAATCAAATTTTTTAAAATATGTGCATATTTTATTGTTTTATGTGCATATTTTGAGTTTTTGATATTTTAGGTGCCTAAAAAACCCTTTTTTAAATGCATGAAGTCCTTGTCCCTGATTATAAAATTTCTTGCTATCGAAATATAAATTTCTATTGTCTATTGTTTAAATGAAAGTTTAACATAATAACTCTAGTTGTTCTAAGAAAAAGTGAAATGCGCTTAGGATTCAGCTAAGCCCCTCAATAATCAATTTCAATGTATTTGTAATTAAAAATATTTTACTCAATAAATAAAATAATAATTTGGGATTATTAGTGCGTTAATAAATGTTAAACTTAAATTGTAACGATTCCCATTGAAAACACTAATTAGAAATTAATTTCTATTCGAATGCAATTTCGATCACGAGTGCAGAAATTAGCCCCCAGTATTCAGCTCTAATTATATAGGGGACCAAACATGGCACATTGTAGCTGAGCTTGTAAAGAATGAGCTCATTTCTGAATTTATTTGCTGTAGTCATCACTTAAGCGGCTTGTAGAAATTCAAAATTAAATCTGTAATTTACAGGAAATTGAAGGAAGATACGGCAAATATGATAACTACATAGTATAATCATAAATCGAATTTATCAATTAAAATTTTCATTTTATTTCAATATGTAATTGATTTTTAATTTCACATATTTTCATTTTATTTGTAAACAATTTAAATATGATTTTGTTTTAATTAAAAGACTACCCTGCAGGAAATGGAACTGACACAAGCCTAGTCATGTGATCGGTACCCAAGTGATAGAGACCAGTCTGAGTTTCAACACTTCCTATGAAGCAGACCAGTCACTTTTACATGGGGATGGCCTCTAGGATGCGGTTAATTTATACTCGAACTTCGTATGCACCTTGTGATTTGTCCCTGAACTCTATTTCTTAGAGACCTAATCGTTGTAAAATAATATAAATTATATATAAATGTCATTCCAATGAACATTTATAAATTTTTTTATTGTTACACATGCAATTATATTTAATTTTTAAGCAAAGATTTTTTTCTCCAGCAAGACGGGATTGCACACTAATCACTCGACCACAGCGCCACTCATATTTCAAAAGTATAAATACCAATTAAGCTTGGGCTAATATCTATCGATAGGTATTAGACTGCTTCCAAAGTAACTTGTGGGTCTCATTCGAGGGAAAAATTGACATTACCAGCCCAATGATGAATTGTACCGGGCAGTTGTTCCATTACCCTATCATTCGTTGCCGGAGAATAGTCCCCTTGAACTAAATAACCGGGAAATAGCAAATACGACAGAGAGTCAAATCTAGATCAGCTGTTTATTATTTACATATTTGTCTGCACTAACGCAAGAGCTGAGCAATATAAATTTAATAAAAGTTTTATGTTTTCATTGCCAACAAGATTGTGTGTTAATATAAATATAAAGTTATTGCTTAAATAAAAAATAAAACAAAACACTTTAACCATTCACAGGCATGAAGAATAGGTTTGTGCTGAGAAAATGAAGCGAAAACTAAGCCAGCTGCAGATGCAAGTGGATTAAATTTCCAATTATAAATTTTATAAGAAGGAAGCATATCTTCCATTTACCATTTATGTGAACTTAAAAAGAAGATATGCAAAATCGAGTGTTTAAGTATTTTTTTTTTTTTTTTTTTTTTTTTGAAGTCAAAAGTAGTTTATGTTTTTGAATGAACATGTGCGCAGGGTTTGAATAAAAATGCCTAAAACCGTAGGGAATATAACATTCTGGTGTTTCTATAAAATTTGTGTTTTAAATAAATGCTTTTAAAACATTTATTAATTTAATTTTTAAAATTTTGCATTAGTTCCCTTAAGAATGTTTAGGGCGAAAACTCTCAAAAAATTCTCCTTTTCCCTCATATTTAGAATACCTAATACTCCCCGTAGAGTTTTTCGCGGGGAAATTTTAGGGGGAATGGGAAAAGGGAAAGCTCCCTGGGAATTCTTATTATGAATATTTATAATATTTTATAGGCCCTAGATCCAACCTCAGCGAACCTGTTCAGTGCCGTTTACCACAATACTGGACCAAATCTTATTTAAATTTAAAAAAAAAGATTAACCATTTACAGGACATGCCTTTTTTCACCCTACTCTTGGTAACACTCACATTTTCTCAAGTCATAGGATGAGAGCGTTTGGATCAATTGTCACCAAATTTCCTGCCGGGTATTTTTATTGTATTTTTGGTCCAAAAACTGACGGGTATATATACATATATATACTATGTATATATATATATATATTGTGTAAAAAACCTCTTAACTCGCCACTCAGCAAAATGTTTTCTAAGAGTTTGCTTCTAATATTCTGTTTTTTCGTTGCCTTAACTGTGGCTACAATTAAATTTACAAACTTCAAATGTGAAGCATTGGATTCAAAGTTTTGCAAGGTTAAGGAATGTGGACTTAAAGTAATAGGACGCGGTATAATTGCTTTAAATTTTTATTTGGAGTTATTGCAAAAGCCTTTGGCCCAGGTAACGGTAAGTATTCGCAAATATTATGGAAAAATATTGATGCATATTTAATTACACGATCCTCAAATGCAGTTCCGATTAAGTGTTTTCAAAAAAGCCAATGGATACCGTCCCTTTTTATACAATTTGACTGTAAATCATTGTGATTTTATGAAGAACAAAAAGAAATATCCAGTCTACAAATTTTTTGCTGATATATTTGTTAACTTCTCGAATTTAAATCATACCTGTCCCTACAATGTAAGTTATAAAAATGTCAATACAAATCTTTCTTTGTTGCAAATATTTCTAAAAATTGTACTACTTCAACGACCTTAGAAGAGATGAATAAGGATCGCTGGACTTGATTGATACTGTCATAATAAATTTTTTAATTAAATTTTTTCAGCATGACATTTTTCTGCACAACTTTGTTTTGAGAGATGAGATGATAGCTAAACTGCCCTTTCCAAATGGAGAGTATATGATACAAATTGTAACGTATGCTCATAATCAGGCATTTTATGATGGTAAAGTTTATGTTGAAATAAAATAACTTTAATTTAATTGGAGTTATAACATGTTGTATCTTAAATAAATAAACACCGGTTTCGGTTTTTTATGTTATCTAATAAATTATTTAGAAATTATTACACACTGTTACAAAAGAAAAACATTTTTTCAGAATTTGAAAAGCGTCTTATGCCGTGACAGTTCTAAGCATTTGTAAGTGTGGACATTAGACCATATCAGGAAAACAAAGTTCTCCGTACAGTAGCGAATATAAAGTATTGTTCCAAGGACATTTCAAAAAAATTTTTATTTTTATTTTGCCGAGCGTAGGGGTCGCTTTTTTAGTTATTTCGTTATATCTTCCATATTTATGGTCCGATTTTAAAGCTTGATGTAGCGAATTTTGTTGTCTCAGGGAGGCCAATATTTTTGCTCTTAGGTCCATTGACCTCAAGTGTACCGATCTAGTACTTACCTCCCAAATCGAATTTTCTACCACCCTAATGTGACCCCTAATGTTAGAAATTTATAGCTCGCGAAAAATCATAAAACTCTTGCTTAGCAAGTATTTCGATAATTACAGCAAAACTATTTAAAAAATGCTATTGTAGGTGACGCGCAAAATAGACCGGTTTTGTTCAGGAGAGCCATTTTAAAGATTTAAATACGTGTATCTTTGGTGTACCGTCACTGGTGTTGGTATTGGTCTAATTTGAAAGCGACACATCTCATGACGTCAGGAACGTGTTGGTCAACCTTGAAAACGCGCGTATTTCGTCCCTACCTATTGTTTTGTGTAGTTGGTTTTTACTGTTTTCTACCTAGCGCGCTGTTTCCATGAGTTTGATATCAATTTTGTTCGCGTTTTTTCGAATCCAGGTTTATTTTCTGAAATTATTAATTGTGAATTATAATAAATACTCATTTATAATTCTTTTAAATCGTGAATATCACTCTGTTAGTACGAAAATTTTTTCACATAACCTTAGAATCGTCGACTTCAATTTCATAAAACGCGCATATCTCTGGGAGGGAACGTATTTTTGGGGCATGGGATCGGTCTCATTCGATGCTCAGATGTTGTCCACATCAAAAAAAAAAAAGTGGAAATTGATTTTTTTACCCTTAGGTCCCTTTCTCTATGCGCTGTCACATATGTTTAACAGATTCAACTATTTCATTTAAAAATTAAACTAGTAATAAAAGTAAGAAATGTTAATCAAGCAAATAAAAATATTTATACGAAATGACACATTCCGCGAGAATTACTGTTATAATTAAAGATGTGCGAGTGAATGATTTTTTTTATGTCTCATGATCACGCACGCTCGCTCAAGCGACAAACATGCATGATTCGAGAAAATTACAGAAAATATCTATAGTTATAATGAAACAAACAAAAATAAATGTTTGTAAAAAAAAACTAAGTTTTGTTAAAATAAAAGACAAAAGGGCACGTTTTGTTTTGCATAAATTGAGAAGGTAAAATTAAATGCAAATACATAAAAATAAACATTTTTTTTATTTAAAAAGCACGTTTTGTTTTGCGGTTGCTCAGGTGTAACAAATACTCGTATTGTATGTACGCACACATACTCTATAGAGTATGCCTTTTCAATCGCAGAAGAGTCTACTGTGAATCGTATGCAGTGTATTTTTAATCATAGACGAGCACATATTTTAATCGTAGAAGATAATCTGAACGAAAGAAACTACTCGTATTACATGTAGACAATTTGTATACAAGAGGCGCAGAAAGCGCTTTAATTTCTCGCATTTGATTATCTTACAACTCTTTTTTGAAGAACATTAAGAATCGTATGAGGCTCCTCAATTCTAATCTTATGCGAGACATTGCGAAAGCTGTAAAAGAATCATTCGATAACCATTTGACGCTTCGTATAATACTCAGCAGGGTTTTTAATTTTGCGAGTTAAATATGAAAGAAAAACAAATAAAATTTTTTAGTAGTCATGCATGGAGGTGCGTGCAACTGGCCTCTATACACATTGAATTTTGTTTTTGTAACCGTCTATCGCTTCTATATTCTTGGCGTGCACAAAATGATGCTGCAAGAACTTTGAACGGCACGGATCAGTGTGACCCTTTTAGCATTTTCACTGCTAAATTTAGCATTATGTAGTTTGATTTAGCAGTGAATTTTTTATTTTGCATTTAGTATTTTTTTCAGCATTTTTGTATTAATTTTTTAGCATTATTTAGTATTTTTAATTATATAGATTTCTTATACTCCTTTCCATTTATATCAGTAAAAACCTTTGTCAATTAATGTATTTCATTGTATTTTGTTATTTTTATATAAATGTATAATGATGGAAACCGTGTAAACAGCATAAGACGTCTTAAGCGGCTATTAAGCTGTCGTACTTGGTATTTGAGAATGTTGTGTTAATGCAACATTCGTGTTTTTCAGCTTGGTTTGGTTTTCAAAAAATTTTGGATTTTTGTATTTGTCATCATACCATCATACTTGTTTAATAGATCATCGTCAAACTCAGTGCAAATTTGATGACTTGGTTAGAACGCGCATTATTAAAGGTGTTTATTGAAATGTGCGAACGTCTGTCATCTTCATATACCGAGTATTACCGTCTAATAGCCGCTTTAAACGTCAAACACCTAATAATAAGAAGAAAAGAAGTATTCAAAATTATGTTTTTTTTCGGGATCGAACACTTCAAAATTCATCGTTACGGAATCCGGCTCCTGGACATACAATGAAAAATAAAACTGAAAAAAGTAACTTAATACATTCTTTAATGCAAAAAGTATTTTTTAAATGTATTTCGCATTATGTAGATAGCTGGCATGCTAATATATTAAAACGTATGAAATAAAAGTGTAAAATTATTTTATGTATTTCATTTTTATAAGAAAATTAAAAACAACAAATTTTACACTATTATATTTAATACAATCATACAAAGATACAAGACGTTTTATGAATTCAGCAATTGTATTTTGCATCTTCCTGAAATGTTGTTTTACTTTTGAATAAACTTTGTTTGTGTTATTAAAGTTAAATAAAATACTTATTCGTAATTAAACCGGTAAAATTATTAAAAAAAATCATTCCAAATTTTTAGCATTATATTTTAGCATTTTCAAATATTTTTTTTTGCATTTTTAGCATTATTTTAAGCCTCATTTAGCATTCAAAATTTTTTTGGTTGTGGCCACACTGGCACGGATCTATGAAAAATTCAGCTAATTACAAAATTATATAATTTTGAAAGAAAAGTTTACCTACCTCCAATAATTTAATAAAGATCAGTAAGTCCGTGACTTTTCGAACTTCCCTCGTAGTTACATGAAATCAAACACTGTTCCCATCAAGTACCACCTGTTACTAGACTACTGTTAAATTTTGAGCAAGTGTCGTCATTTATTTAGCGTTTAACAGATGTTCAAAACATACAACCTCGTGTATTTTTTCTAAAAATGGAAAAAAGTGAATTTGGAGTGAATTTTTGCAACAAAAAAAAAACCGTTAATCAATCCAAGGAAAAGCTCGATAAATATTATGGGGGCAAAATAGTGGTTTACCTGACTTTCGTTGTGGTCGCACAAGTACAAATGACGCTGAACGTCCTGGACGGCCAATTGAGATCAGTACACCCGAAAATTTCGGAAAAAAATCGACGATATGCTCACGAAAAGTGCGTGAGATTGTTGATGCCATAGGCATTTCATACGGCAGTGTAGTTTTGATTTTAAATGATCAGCTGGGTTTAAGAAAGTTGTCTGCAAGATGGGTGCCGCGTTTGCTCACAATTGACCATATATGTAAAGGTGTGACAACTTCAAAGGTTTCTTTGGAGTTGTTTAATGTTTTGTAGCTGTGGATGAAACATGTATCCATTACTGTACTCCGGAGACCAAGTAGCAGTCTAAACAATGGATTTTGTCCGGCTGAACCTGCTCCGAAGAAGGCCAAGGTGTCGACCAATAAGGTGATGGCAACAGTTTTTTTTTTGATGCACGCGGAGTAATCCACATCGATTATTAGACCGATTAGACCGAGGATTTAAAAAGAAAACGAACCCATATGGCCAAGAAAATGGCAAAACTTTTGCACTCTCAATGGCAAAACTCTATGAATTGGGCTACGAATTGGTACCCCATCCGCCACATTCTTCGGATTTAGCCCCTAGTGACCACTTTCAAACCTAAATAAATAGCTCGGTGGAAAGAGATTTAGCTCCAACGATGAAATTATTGATTAAACAAATGCCTATTTTGAGGACCTCGAAAAATCCTTTTTTTTTTTTTTGAAGGTATACAAAAACTGGAAAGTAAAAAAGAGATTATGTTGAACAATAAATTTTTGTGTTTCATTCAAAAATTCACGGACTTATTGATCCGCCCATTTACACTGGTTTCTATACACCGAAAGAATTTTGTTGCTTCATAAGTTCAATGAAACAATTTCATTAAAATTTTTTCACAAATCTAATGATAATTTCACAAATCCAATGAAAATTTCATGAATATTGTGAAAGAATTTCATTAGAATTGCTTCGTTGGTATTCTGGTTTCGTAAGAATATTTTATTGGATTTATGACAACAATATTTCCTAATTATTAAGAAATCCCTTTATATTTAAGTTGTTTCATTATTTTCATGAAATTATTTTATTATTTCGATGAAGTTATATCACTGCATTAATTACACTGTTAAATAAATTTCATGACGTTTTCAATAAAAATAATTTTGACGAAACTGGTTTTATTAATCCAACGAAGCGTGACGTCGGTTGAATTTTAATGAATTTTTCATTAGATTAATCTCGAAATGCATAGAATTTAGTCCAAAATTTATATATGTACATGCAAACACATGGTTATGCTTAAAATTCCAAAAGTGTTGTGAAATGAATTTATTTGCTGTTTTTCAACACTGAAACAAAAACTCGATTCGCTTGATATCTAGTGGCATCATTATAGACAGGTACAGGGGTTTCATGCAAATGCATGTTTTCCCCCTTAACCCTGATAATAGGTAAAACGAAATATCTTTACGAAACAATGAATTTGCGTAAAAATGCCATCGATGTGTTAGAGCATATTTTTGCATATTTTGCTGAAAATGCATATTTTTGCATAATTTGGTCATAAATGCATATTTTTGTCTCATAGTTTGGTACCAACGCATGATTTTGTGTGATATTTTCTCCAAAATGCAAATTTAAAAAACAAAAAATTGTTGACAAATTATTAATGCACAAATTTTTTTGCAGGATTGTAGAACGATTAGACAACCACACGAACCTACCAATTTTAATGGAAATTGTAATTTTGATGATTTCAAGAGAAAATTGCCTAGAATAGTGAAACAATCGTTATATCATATTTAATCTTGTGTAAAAATTTAATGTAAAAGGCTTGTTGACGCACCTTTTGAAAAAAAATATTTTTATATCTTTATTTAGTTGTATGTAAATTGAAAACTTTTCTTTAGAATCAAATTTTTTAAAATATGTGCATATTTTATTGTTTTATGTGCATATTTTGAGTTTTTGATATTTTAGGTGCCTACAAAACCCTTTTTTTAATGCATGAAGTCCTTGTCCCTGATTATACAATTTCTTGCTATCGAAATATTAATTTCTATTGTCTATTGTTTAAATGAAAGTTTAACATAATAACTCTAGTTGTTCTAAGAAAAAGTGAAATGCGCATAGGATCCAGCTAAGCCCCTCAATAATCAATTTCAATGTATTTTTAATTAAAAATATTTTACTCAATAAATAAAATAATAATTTGGGATTATTAGTGCGTTAATAAATGTTAAACTTAAATTGTAACGATTCCCATTAAAAACACTAATTAGAAATTAATTTCTATTCGAATGCAATTTCGATCACGAGTGCAGAAATTAGCCCCCAGTATTCAGCTCTAATTATATAGGGGACCAAACATGGCACATTGTAGCTGAGCTTGTAAAGAATGAGCTCATTTCTGAATTTATTTGCTGTAGTCATCACTTAAGCGGCTTGTAGAAATTCAAAATTAAATCTGTAATTTACAGGAAATTGAAGGAAGATACGGCAAATATGATAACTACATAGTATAATCATAAATCGAATTTATCAATTAAAATTTTCATTTTATTTCAATATGTAATTGATTTTTAATTTCACATATTTTCATTTTATTTGTAAACAATTTAAATATGATTTTGTTTTAATTAAAAGACTACCCTGCAGGAAATGGAACTGACACAAGCCTAGTCATGTGATCGGTACCCAAGTGATAGAGACCAGTCTGAGTTTCAACACTTCCTATGAAGCAGACCAGTCACTTTTACATGGGGATGGCCTCTAGGATGCGGTTAATTTATACTCGAACTTCGTATGCACCTTGTGATTTGTCCCTGAACTCTATTTCTTAGAGACCTAATCGTTGTAAAATAATATAAATTATATATAAATGTCATTCCAATGAACATTTATAAATTTTTTTATTGTTACACATGCAATTATATTTAATTTTTAAGCAAAGATTTTTTTCTCCAGCAAGACGGGATTGCACACTAATCACTCGACCACAGCGCCACTCATATTTCAAAAGTATAAATACCAATTAAGCTTGGGCTAATATCTATCGATAGGTATTAGACTGCTTCCAAAGTAACTTGTGGGTCTCATTCGAGGGAAAAATTGACATTACCAGCCCAATGATGAATTGTACCGGGCAGTTGTTCCATTACCCTATCATTCGTTGCCGGGGAATAGTCCCCTTGAACTAAATAACCGGGAAATAGCAAATACGACAGAGAGTCAAATCTAGATCAGCTGTTTATTATTTACATATTTGTCTGCACTAACGCAAGAGCTGAGCAATATAAATTTAATAAAAGTTTTATGTTTTCATTGCCAACAAGATTGTGTGTTAATATAAATATAAAGTTATTGCTTAAATAAAAAATAAAACAAAACACTTTAACCATTCACAGGCATGAAGAATAGGTTTGTGCTGAGAAAATGAAGCGAAAACTAAGCCAGCTGCAGATGCAAGTGGATTAAATTTCCAATTATAAATTTTATAAGAAGGAAGCATATCTTCCATTTACCATTTATGTGAACTTAAAAAGAAGATATGCAAAATCGAGTGTTTAAGTATTTTTTTTTTTTTTTTTTTTTTTTGAAGTCAAAAGTAGTTTATGTTTTTGAATGAACATGTGCGCAGGGTTTGAATAAAAATGCCTAAAACCGTAGGGAATATAACATTCTGGTGTTTCTATAAAATTTGCGTTTTAAATAAATGCTTTTAAAACATTTATTAATTTAATTTTTAAAATTTTGCATTAGTTCCCTTAAGAATGTTTAGGGCGAAAACTCTCAAAAAATTCTCCTTTTCCCTCATATTTAGAATACCTAATACTCCCCGTAGAGTTTTTCGCGGGGAAATTTTAGGGGGAATGGGAAAAGGGAAAGCTCCCTGGGAATTCTTATTATGAATATTTATAATATTTTATAGGCCCTAGATCCAACCTCAGCGAACCTGTTCAGTGCCGTTTACCACAATACTGGACCAAATCTTATTTAAATTTAAAAAAAAGATTAACCATTTACAGGACATGCCTTTTTTCACCCTACTCTTGGTAACACTCACATTTTCTCAAGTCATAGGATGAGAGCGTTTGGATCAATTGTCACCAAATTTCCTGCCGGGTATTTTTATTGTATTTTTGGTCCAAAAACTGACGGGTATATATACATATATATACTATGTATATATATATATATATATATTGTGTAAAAAGCCTCTTAACTCGCCACTCAGCAAAATGTTTTCTAAGAGTTTGCTTCTAATATTCTGTTTTTTCGTTGCCTTAACTGTGGCTACAATTAAATTTACAAACTTCAAATGTGAAGCATTGGATTCAAAGTTTTGCAAGGTTAAGGAATGTGGACTTAAAGTAATAGGACGCGGTATAATTGCTTTAAATTTTTATTTGGAGTTATTGCAAAAGCCTTTGGCCCAGGTAACGGTAAGTATTCGCAAATATTATGGAAAAATATTGATGCATATTTAATTACACGATCCTCAAATGCAGTTCCGATTAAGTGTTTTCAAAAAAGCCAATGGATACCGTCCCTTTTTATACAATTTGACTGTAAATCATTGTGATTTTATGAAGAACAAAAAGAAATATCCAGTCTACAAATTTTTTGCTGATATATTTGTTAACTTCTCGAATTTAAATCATACCTGTCCCTACAATGTAAGTTATAAAAATGTCAATACAAATCTTTCTTTGTTGCAAATATTTCTAAAAATTGTACTACTTCAACGACCTTAGAAGAGATGAATAAGGATCGCTGGACTTGATTGATACTGTCATAATAAATTTTTTAATTAAATTTTTTCAGCATGACATTTTTCTGCACAACTTTGTTTTGAGAGATGAGATGATAGCTAAACTGCCCTTTCCAAATGGAGAGTATATGATACAAATTGTAACGTATGCTCATAATCAGGCATTTTATGATGGTAAAGTTTATGTTGAAATAAAATAACTTTAATTTAATTGGAGTTATAACATGTTGTATCTTAAATAAATAAACACCGGTTTCGGTTTTTTATGTTATCTAATAAATTATTTAGAAATTATTACACACTGTTACAAAAGAAAAACATTTTTTCAGAATTTGAAAAGCGTCTTATGCCGTGACAGTTCTAAGCATTTGTAAGTGTGGACATTAGACCATATCAGGAAAACAAAGTTCTCCGTACAGTAGCGAATATAAAGTATTGTTCCAAGGACATTTCAAAAAAATTTTTATTTTTATTTTGCCGAGCGTAGGGGTCGCTTTTTTAGTTATTTCGTTATATCTTCCATATTTATGGTCCGATTTTAAAGCTTGATGTAGCGAATTTTGTTGTCTCAGGGAGGCCAATATTTTTGCTCTTAGGTCCATTGACCTCAAGTGTACCGATCTAGTACTTACCTCCCAAATCGAATTTTCTACCACCCTAATGTGACCCCTAATGTTAGAAATTTATAGCTCGCGAAAAATCATAAAACTCTTGCTAAGCAAGTATTTCGATAATTACAGCAAAACTATTTAAAAAATGCTATTGTAGGTGACGCGCAAAATAGACCGGTTTTGTTCAGGAGAGCCATTTTAAAGATTTAAATACGTGTATCTTTGGTGTACCGTCACTGGTGTTGGTATTGGTCTAATTTGAAAGCGACACATCTCATGACGTCAGGAACGTGTTGGTCAACCTTGAAAACGCGCGTATTTCGTCCCTACCTATTGTTTTGTGTAGTTGGTTTTTACTGTTTTCTACCTAGCGCGCTGTTTCCATGAGTTTGATATCAATTTTGTTCGCGTTTTTTCGAATCCAGGTTTATTTTCTGAAATTATTAATTGTGAATTATAATAAATACTCATTTATAATTCTTTTAAATCGTGAATATCACTCTGTTAGTACGAAAATTTTTTCACATAACCTTAGAATCGTCGACTTCAATTTTATAAAACGCGCATATCTCTGGGAGGGAACATATTTTTGAGGCATGGGATGGGTCTCATTCGATGCTCAGATGTTGTCCGTATCATGTGACAGCCCGTAAGGGTCACCTTTTTAAATTTGTCATAGCTTCAGTATTTGCATTCCGTTATTAAAGTATAATATATCGATGAGTTTGTCTGAGGCAGACCAATTTTTTTTAATTCAAAAGTCTTTTATATTTTTTATTTTGGAAAAATAAAGGAAAAAAATTTTCACTTCTTTCAAAATAACTAACAGGGACAACTAATTTTTTGCTAAGAATATTTGACAAAGTTGCAGCTACGATAAAGCTAGATAACTTTAGTGAACATATCAATATAATCTGAAAGTGTCTCTAGTTCCCCTAATAGGTCAACAGACCACTTTTTAGCTCAAAAATTTTCGTTTTTCACAATTTTTCGACGCTGAAAAAATTCTATTTTTTGAAAATTATATAATTAATGCAAACTTCTTTGTTGTTTGAGTTTCAGTAACAACACTTTGTGCAAAAAAGTTGTTTTGCGCATTTTTTTTTTTTTTTTTTGAAGAATGTAATATTTTTAGCATAACTTACAAGGACCAATAATTTTTCATTAACAATATTTGGCAAAGCAACAAGAAAACCTTAAAACAGTAAAGCCTGCCACACAACAAACACAACAACAATAACAAAGAAAGTAAATAAAAATGCAAAAAACCAACTATAATCTAATTAGTAACTCCCGTATTCATAAAAAATGTTTTAGGTTTATTACAGGTTTATTTGACCAATTTCCCATAGAAATACGTCAAATAAGAGCTTAATAAACCTAAAATATTTTTTATGAATACGGCGGTAAAAAATTAAAATTTAACTTCCGTATTTATTTAAAGCTGTCCTCAGGCAAACCGAAAAGTGTTCAAACATGTCGACTGCTAAAGTTCTGTCATATAAATCCAAAAAAAAAAATTTATTTACATATGTACATATATATGCGGCGATAAATTAATGGTTAAGGTCAGAATTATATTGTAAATTTTTCACTGATATAAAGTGAAATTAAACCACAAAAATTATCAATTGCAAATTATTTCTTTTACGCGTGGCCAAATACTAAACACCAAACACAAAGAACACCTTCGAAAACAGCTAATTGTTCCGTTCTGCTACTGTTTGCCAGAATATTTACAATTAAGCTTGATGTTACATATTTGTTGCTTAATAATAATCACATGTAATTTGACTTACAGAGCGATATGAACTTAAGCCCATTCAAATCACTTATATAATTATAATTAAACAAAACATAAATCTGATTTTTCAATTAAAATTTTCACAATTGCGAGTATTCAAAAAAATAATTAATTTTTAATTTCACATCGCAAACAATTTAAACATGATTGCATTTTAATGAAAATGTTTATTTCCAGTTCATTAGCTCTTGCTACCGGGGGTACATATATTTTTTGTATAAAAAGCCTTTTAACTCAGTCATTCATTAAAATGTATTCCAAAAGTGTAGTTGTGATATTCTCAATTTTCGTATCCTTAACTGTGGCCGGGTTTAGATTTACAAACCTGAAATGTGAGTCACTGGATTCAAAATTTTGCAATGTTAAGGAATGTCGGCTTAAAATAATAGGACGCGGTATAGTTGCTTTAAATTTATCTATGGAGTTATTGCAAAAGCCCATGACCGAGTTATCAGTAAGTATGCTTCTACAAATACATATTTATATTGGCGTTTGTGTAATTATACAATCCTCAACTGCAGCTTCGATTCAGTATTTTCAAAAAAGCCAATGGATACCGTCCCTATTTATACAATTTTACTGTAAATTTTTGTGATTTTATGAAGAACAAAAAGAAATATCCAGTCTTCAAAATTGTGGCTGATTCATTTCTTAACTTCTCGAATATAAATCATACCTGTCCCTACAATGTAAGTTATAAAAATTTTAACAAAAATATTTGTGAATGTATTTAGATCGGATAAATCTACTGATAACATTTATTATTAATTTATTATCAAAATTATTTTAGCATGATCTGATTGTGCACAACTTTGTTTTGAAAGAATATATGCTTGCTAACTTGCCAGTGTCAAATGGAGAGTACATGGCAGAAATATTGGCGTATTATCATAATAAAGCGGTTTTTGATGTTAAAGTATATTTTGAAATAAAATAATAATAAAAAAGCAGATAGGTTTCTAAGGACACCCGGCTATAGCTATGCTGCTTAGCTACACAAAACAAACTTAATGTGTTAAATAACAAATGTAATAAAATTATATTATATCAAATGCGTTGTAAATATTTTAAAACGTTTCCATTTATTTCCCATTATTTTTTGCTTTTTAGCGCCGTACGATTAAATTAATGTATTGTTTGTGGTCGGTAGCGGCTGTTCGTCTGTGTTCTCTAGTTTGTGATCATGTGCAAAAATAATACAAAAATAAATTGAGCAATCATACTCATTGTTTTTGTTTTCTTTTTGTTGCACTCACTTCAAAGAACGAAACAACACCCAATCAAATATTTTTTTTTGCTTATTTTCGTACTCTGGTTTTAAGTAGAAAGAAATCTAAAAGAAAATAAATAGCATAGCTATAATAGGATCAAATTTGGGTTAAATGATGTTGTGTCTTAAATAAATAAACACCGGTTTTGAGAAGGTAGCCTATCAGAAGATCTAGTGGTGTGAACCGAGTGCCGGACTTTGTACTGAATTGGCCTGATGTTGGGGCAAGCAGGTATATTGCAAGAATATTCGACCATTAGCAAAACATGTAATCTAATTAATTATTTATTAAGAATTAATAATGAGATTGAAAAAACCCAATGTAGGTGAGGAAAGTGTAGATGACAAAATTTAAGTAATTGACAGCCAATTTAAATGTTGCCTTAACAATATGGATGTTAAAGTTGCAACATAAGATGAGAGTTTTGCAAGTCTGTATGCACTGTATAGCACAAATAAAGGAAACTCCTTCTTGTCCGGAATTTATTGAGGCACGAGTACTTATAGCAACTAACAAAATCGTTTTTGGGTATCGCGAGTTCAGCTGCTGTTCGCATTTTATCGACTCATTTATATTTCTGCTAAAACTTAAAACTTTTCTGAAGAACATTATCAAAAATTCCCATATTAATAAAATAATAATACAATTTATATCTTTGAAAAACATATGATCAAAAAGTTTATCTACTGTAGATTTATTATAATTAATATTTTTACATATTTATTTAATTTGAAACTATTTCCTAGTCTTTTTTTTTAATTAGTTTATGGTATGGATTACATATAAATATTTATTTAGCTTATCTATTCGCATTTAATTTATTCCAATTAAATATCAAATATATTATATTTCTAATTCTAATTTAATTACTACGAAATGAAATTGTTGGTTAAACCATAAGAAGCCAATTATTACATATATTATAAAAATTTTAAATCTGTTTCATAAACTTATACATTTGTGGTTATCTGATTAGTTGACTCAAATTTTAAATTAATTGTTTTGTTATTTAATCGAAAATATTAATACTAGTAGTAGGGAACTGTTCCTCCGGGCGCCGATTAAAATTGTGAAATTTGGGTAATTAAAATTTGAAATTTGAGAATTTCAGTACAAAATTTTAAAATTTGGGTAATTAAAATTTTAAAATTTTAAAATTCTTGGAAATTTGTGAAATTTGATACCCTACGAGGGTGGATCAATAAGTCCGTCCAACTTTTTGTTTACATAAGGAATTTTTTGTTTACATAAGGGGTTTTGTTTGTTTAATACATACGAGGGTGGTTTAATAAGTCCAGTTTTTTATGACCGTGGGAATTTGTATGTGTGTATGTTTGTGGGGTGGATTAAGGGGTTTCATAAGATTAAGATTTCATAAGTATATATGCCGAAGGGAAAATCATGAAATGATTTTTCCTAATACTAATGGGGGTGAAATAGTGAAAATTTATTTTTCTTAGTGCCTACGGCAATATATGAATATTTTTCCTAATGCCTACGGCAATATATGAATATTTTTCCTAATGCCTACGGCAATATATGAATTTTTTTTCAAATGCCTACGGCAAAACATGATTGTTATTTTTTCCAAATGCCGACGGCAAAACGTAATTATTTTTCCAAATGCCGACGGCAAAACATGATTATTATTTTCTAATACCAAAGGGAAAATTGCCAGTGTTGCCAGAGTGTAGAAATTTGTTATCGTAATACTATATCAGTAATATCAGAGAAAATATTTATTTATGTGTTCACATGTATGTGAACACCCATACTTGTGTTCACATGTATGTGAACACCCATACTTGTGTGTGGGGGGTCCAGCTTGATAGTCGCGGGTAATTTAATATTTTGTGTATTTGTTTAAGAGATATGTATGTATGTGTATGTATGTATGTATGTATGTATGTATGTATGTGTATGTATGTATGTATATGTATGTATGTGTATGTATGTATGTGTATGTATGTATGTATGTATGTATGTATGTATGTATGTGTACATGTATGAATGTGTGATCGTGGGTATTTGTGCGTGGAATATTTTGTAGAATACATATATATTTTGCAAGGTAATCATTTTCTTTGTCTACGATTATTTTAAAGCAGAAAACTAAGTACAGTCAGCAGCAGAGAAACAAAAAGTAAAATTTATGAATGCTGCAAGGATACTGCTTCTAATTTTAGTATAAATACGCCAACATTTCTAACCAACACATCAGTACGTTATTGTATTTACAAGAAGTGTCATCAGTAATTGTGTTAAAGTGAAATAATAATAAAATAATTAAAAATGAGTTCATCAGGTTATCAGTGTAATACATGTAATAAGGTATACAAATACCAAAAGTCCTTTTTGGAGCATGTTAAAAACCATAGTGTACAGAATCAAGTGGTCGTAAGCCGGGGCATAAATCCAGAGCTACCGCAGACATCTCTTCAAAATCACCAAAATCCATCATCATCATTTATTCATCAACAATATCCTTCTCTTCAGTATCCTCAATATCAGTTGCCATTAAATTTTCAACAATACGGTATACCATGGAATAATCAGTTTTTGGGATACAATTATAATCCCAATGTGATGCAATGGCAGCCTCTTAATTATCATCAACAAGAGTACCAGCATCAACAACAAGATCATCAACAAAAGTACCAGCATCAACAACAAGATCATCAACATCAACATCAAGCTCAACAACAACAACAACAAGCTCAACAACAAGCTCAACAACAGGGTGTGGGTATCCTTGGAGGTAATTTATTCGACGATGCTATGGACATAAGCTTACCGGAAAGTGATGGAGAAGTAGAAGAAAGAAGAGAAAAAACTCTGCCAACTCCAATGAATACTTCGCATACTAGAACAGATGAAGTAGAAGCGAATGTGCGATATTATAAAATATCTAAAGCATTCAAAAACCATATTGCCACTTATGCAATTTTAAACAAAAAAGACCAACTTCTGTTGGAAGAATTTGTTGAAGAAAATAAAAATGTTTTTATGGAGCGACTTCAAGTGAATTTAAGTAAGCATTCAATAATTAAATTTCATGTGAGTATTGTGGCGGAGTATATAAAAATTGTTGGAGAAGAATTGGAGTTGTGCATAATATCACATGTAGCCAAAATGAGTTTGCTGACGAGGGCAGATAGCATTGAAGAATTATTCCGTAAGCAGGTTGAGGAGATTTCAACCAAAATGTCCGAATTTGAAGAGCGAGATTCTGGTTGGACTTTGTCACGCATAGTCCGAGCAGAAATTAACATCAACAAATCTTCGCTCGTCAAAGGATCGAACTGGATATCCACACCTAAAAAATTAGCAAGGAGATTTGCTTGCATCAATATACAAAATGATGATGACTATTGTTTCAAGTGGTGTATGATTGCTGCCATGGATATTACCCAATACAATCAAGAACGTTGCAGTTCTTATAATATTCAAGACATTGCTGCAGAGACGATTGTTACGCGAAATGGTGTAGCGTTAAATTTCAAAAATTTACGCTTCCCATTAGAATTAAACAAAATCAAAGAGTTTGAGGTGAACAATCCAGCAATAAGTATTAACGTATTTGGCTATGATGAGGGGGCCAATCAGATTATTGGTCCTTACTATATCACCAAAGACGAGAAAATTAGTCATGTAAACTTGTTGCTTTTGGAAAATGGTGAAGTTCATCACTACATTTTGATAAAGAACATATCAAAGTAAGTTAAAAAATTATACTACACTTTAATTTAATGATACATATACTTCTTTTATATATTTTATAATATATACGTTTTACTCATAAACTTTTATTTTATTTTTTTATCATTCACAGACTTTTGACAAATCAGACTACAAAACACAGAACTAAGTTACACATCTGCAATAGCTGTCTCCAATATACTCATACGGACACCATCATGAATACTCATAAGGAGGAATGTGGGAAGATAGTCACAACTATGCCATCAGGTGAGGATGCCATTCTTAGTTTTAAGGGACATCAACGAAAAATGGATGTCCCTTTTGTTATTTACGCGGACTTTGAATGCGTATTAGAGGATATAAGTAATAGTGTAAGTAGTAAAACAAATTTAATAAAAAAGCACACACCTTGTGCCTTTAGTTATTTTATTAAGTGTATGCATAGTAATAATTTAGATAAGCTTAGAATATATACGGGGGAAGATGCCTCCAAAAAATTTGTAGAATATTTAATTAAGGATTGTGAAGATATATATAATAACTATTTAGTTAACAATAGACAAATGGATACTTTATCCCCTTCAGATACTTATAATTTTTATAGTGCGGTGAATTGCCATATTTGCCAAAAATTTTTAGGCAAAGATCGTGTTAGAGATCACTGCCACATTAGTGGCAAATTTAGAGGCGCAGCCCACAATAAATGTAATTTAAATTACCAAATTCCCAAATTTATACCAGTTTACTTCCACAATTATTCAAATTATGACTCACATCTTTTCATTAAAGAATTAGGTAAAATTTCATTGCAACTGAAAGTACTCCCTCTCAATAAGGAACTTTATATATCCCTCTCCCAATTCTCAGAAATGAGTGATGGCCATAAGCTTGAAATAAGATTTCTTGATACTATACGCTTTATGGCTGAGAGTTTGGAATCATTAGCCTGCAATTTGTCGGATAATGATTTCAGCACTATAAGGTCCTTATTTCAATCAGAAAAAGAATTTCAGCTTATTAAGAAAAAAGGTATTTTCCCATATGAGTACCTAAATTCATTCGAAAAATTAGATGAATGCCAGCTGCCTTCACGCAGTGATTTTTTTAATAAGTTGAATAATAAAGAGTGTTCTTTAGAGGAATACTCACATGCTGTAGAGGTATGGAATACTTTTGGTTGTGAAACAATGACAGATTACATGGAACTTTACTTAAAAACAGACGTCCTCTTACTGACAGATATTTTCGAGAACTTTAGAAAAGTTTGTAAGGGTATTTATGAGCTCGATCCTTGCCAGTATTATACAGCACCTGGCCTTTCCTGGGATGCAATGCTCAAATATACAAAAATTGAATTAGAATTATTGACAGACATAGACATGTACAATTTTATGAAAAAAGGTATACGTGGGGGGATAGTACAGTGTAGTCAAAGATATTCGAAAGCAAATAATAAATATTTGCAAGATTTCGACAAAGAAAAGCCCTCAGAATTTCTCGTCTATTTAGACGCTAACAATTTGTATGGATGGGCGATGTCGGAATATCTTCCTCATGGTGGGTTCAGATGGTTATCACAAGACGAGTTGAATCTGGATCCAAACAGCATAGCTGATAATGGAACAGACGGTTATATTTATGAGGTTACGTTGGATTATCCCTCTCATTTACACGACTTGCATAATGATCTTCCTTTTTGCGCTGAAAATAAGAAACCTATGCAAGCGAAGTATAGCAAGTTGATAACCGATTTCTCTACAAAGCAATCATATGTGATACACTTTAGAGTTCTAAAACAGTGCTTAGAATATGGTTTAGTTTTAAAGAAAACTCATCGTATTCTAGCATTTAAACAATCTCCATGGTTAAAAGGCTATATTGACCTAAATACCAGACATAGAGCCACTGCTAAAAATGCTTTTGAAAAAAATTTTTTCAAACTACTTAATAATGCAGTGTATGGTAAAACCATGGAAAATGTGGATAAGAGGAGAGATGTTAAAATTGTTAATAATTGGGAGAGGACGAATTGCAATCATTTAGGAGCCCAAGATTGGATATCAAAACCAAATTTTCATAGTTTATCTATATTTTCTGAAGATCTTGTAGCAATCGAAATGACTAGAGTCAAAACCTGCTACAATAAACCAATTTACTTAGGATTTTGTGTACTCGAGCTGTCAAAATGGAAAATGTATAATTTCCATTACGGGTACATGCAACCTAAGTTTAAGACAAACCTCTCATTAAACTATATGGATACTGACTCTTTTATATATTCAATAAAGACTGACGACTTTTACGCTGACATAAAAAATGACATACATGAACAATTTGACACATCGGACTATCCTACAGACAATATTTATAATTTCCCCATAGTAAATAAAAAAGTAATTGGTATGATGAAGGATGAAAATTGCGGTAAGATAATGACAGAGTTTGTTGGGCTGCGCTCAAAAATGTATTCATTTAGTGTAGAAAATCAAGATGATATTAAAAAATCGAAGGGGGTAAAGAGAGCCATATTAGATAAATATAGTTTAGCTACATATAAGAATTGCCTATTTAATAAGATTAATGTATATGATAGTATGTTAACATTTAAATCTAAGCTACATCAATTATATACTAGCGAATTAAATAAGGTAGTATTAAGCTATGGAGATGATAAGAGAAAAATTAGATCAAATAATATAAACACTTATGCATGGTATCATTTTCGTATTAAGGAAACTAACCCTGAATACGAACTTGACATGTTGCTAGATGAGATTGCTAAAATGCAAGAAAATCTTAGTTAATTAGTTAAGAAAAAATATTGTATATAAAATCCTATTTATTAAGAAAAATTGTTGTATATAATATCTTAGTTAATAAGAAAAAATATTGTATTTATATCCTATTTAATCAGAAAAATTGATGTATATAAAATCTTATTTATTAAGAAAAATTATTGTATTGTTGTTAAAATGAATGTAAAAAAAGCCTAAGAAATATTATTGTATTTAAATCCTATTTATTAAGAAAAGTTATTGTAAATAAACTATTGAAAAAAGAATGGAAAATGTGAATGGTTTTTTTATTTCTTTATTGGCTTTACTTCGTTGGATCAAAAAAAAATTTTGTTTTTGCTTATTTGCAAATTCTTGTTTTCATGTCGCTTAAACATGCACAGTCTTGTTTTCATGTCGCTTAAACATGCACAGTCTTGTTTTCAGGTCACTTAAACATGCACAGTCTTGTTTTCTTTGAGAGATTCTGCACAAGAGAAATTGAATTTCACAATATGAAATTCATTAGATATTTTCATAAAGAGAAATAATTTAGATACTCGGATAAATCCTCATATTTTTCACTACATACAAGTTTCTGTTATTTTATATTCGAACAGATGATTCCTAGTTTTCCTTTAGAAAAAAATAATACAAATCAAGGAATATTTTTATAATTCAATTTTATTTTATTTTATTATTTATACAATTTAATTTCGTTTTTATTTTATTATTTATACAATTCAATTTCATTTTTATTTAATTTATTTATAATGATGGAAACATTTCGTAATAGCCAATTATTAGATGTTCTAGTATATTTTTTCTTAAAAAATATATGGTACATCTGCAAGTATCAGGTCCCTCCTCACACTCAGGATGATACCAAGGACAGCTGGGGAAGTGTCCTTCAGTGTTGTCTTCATCTTCCATGACACCATATTCTTCATTCTCATCCAGCATATTTTGGAAACATCTTATCATCTCCCAATGATCAAAAAGCCTGAAGCTTTCAAAATCTGTTATATATTGATTAAGAGTACGTCTAATTTGGCTCATTTTATTTGCTGATGAATGAATGATGATGAATGTTGGAAGGTTCCTTTAAGACTAATTTGTTCTGTAAATTTTTAAAATATCTATATGGTCTTTAAAATATCTATACTATCATCTCTATGTCATATTTCTTTTTAGCACTCTATCTCTCTCTAACCCTTTTCTCTCTATTCCATATTTCTTTTTTACTACTCTATCTCTCTCTAACCGTTTTCTCTCTATAACTATCTCTTTCTGTCTATCACTATCCCCCACTTATTCACTATTTCACCATAATTATTTTCGATTAGCCTTTTTGAAGTCATCATCGCTACTTTTAAGATCATTTCCAGTTAAACATTCAGAGTAACAAGAAGTATCTAAATAAAATATAAAAAATAAAAAAATGGACTCCACAACAAATCTAATTGCAAAATTTAATGCTCTAAATAACAAAACTTTAATCCACGTAAAGGAGCTTGATTCTTCAACGAAATATACTATTAGAAATGTGTTACGTGTAACAACTAAATATGGACCAACCCTAAAAGTTGAAATGAATAAACACATAATGTTCCTGCCGAAACGATATAATATTTTAACTGATGACGATATCAAAGATCTCTCAAGCGGATCATATTGCCTAAGTAGAGAAGGTGAAGAAAACCTAATTGTCGAGAGTGAGCTGAGTGAATTTCTAATTCAAAATTCCCAATTTCCTGTTTGGCAATAATATATTAATTATGTATTTTAAATTATGAATAAAAAGACATTAAAGAGTTTTGTAAAATATAAATTTTTGTGTTTTATTTAATATTTTCAGTTATTTCATAAAGAAATTTAAGACATAAATGTCCACAGGTAAATGTATTGAAATTCTGATGCTGATTATAGTTGTATTTTATATTTGCACCAAGATATTTGACTACTTCCCAAGGAGGTTGTAAGTTTCCAAAGCTGTCGAAATATTCTTTTTCATTGTTGTTTTTATAGTATGCTACCCAATGTGTACCAGGTCCTGTTGATACATCTAAGTTGATTATTCCACATTCAATTTTCTTTGTTCGTTTTGGTAGAGTATTCAACATGAAAACTCCTCTAAAATATGGAATTTTTATAGAGAAACGGTTTAGGTCCACATCAGATAGTGGTCTGTTGGGCAGCATCTTTAAGAGTTTTTTGATTCCTCTTTGTGAACTAAACCATAACCTTTTTTATATGGTTTTAAGTAAAGTCCTTTTCCAACTGCTATAGATTCCATCGCTTTATTATGTCTAGTTGCTTCATCGAGTTGATTTTTTGCATTCTTTGTTGCATTTACAGCTTTAGCTATGGCAGCACCTCCAGTTGTTAGACTACCAATTGCACCCAGAGCAGTTAAAATCGGTATTAGAGGTAAAAAACCACCGATTTTTGGAACACGTATTACACGTGGAACTACAATTTGAGACTTTCTTCCTTTTAATGATTTGTTGATAGTTTTTCGTGCAATTTTAATAGCTGAGTTAATATCTAATGGTTTTTCCTTCTTTAGTATTTTTGTTGCAGCTCTAATTGATGTTTTAAACAGTTTTTTATCATTTGGCTTGTTCTTTTTAACATTTTTCTTTTTCTCCGCACCCATACCAAATTTAGTTTTGGTTTTCATTGCGTTAGTAACCATATATGCAAATGATTTTTCTGCAAGACTACTGTCTTTTGCTAAAACTCGATTCCAAGCTGAATTTTCAAGTATTTTATCAGCTTTATGTCTAGTACTTAAATCCTTATTTTTTGAATACGCAATATCGTGATTTTTACAAGCAGAGTCCAATAAGTTAATACCTTTGTCACCTCGATTTAAACGTTTTTGTAGTTTTGTTCCAGGTCCACAGTACTGATACCCCGGAAAATGAAGCTCAACAGGTAGAGAGTTTATTATTTTATCTACTATACCTCCTCCAACGAAGGTGTTTTTATGACTAAACGTTTTCTGATATCGTATAACCATATTATCTAATTTTTTCTATAATAAGAGGTAACATTTATAAAATGTATTTAGTTACAAAAATGCAGTTAGTGAAACAACATAAAAATATTTTAGTTCGTAATATTGACGATTCAGTCAACATCACTTCAAAAATAAAGCATAGCCCCCTCTTACCAAATTCTATTCGTGCTCTAATAGTTGGACCATCCAATTGTGGAAAGACTAATGTTATGATTGGCTTACTAGAAAGTCCTAATGGACTCAAGTTTGAAAACATCTATTTATACTCAAAATCTCTATATCAACCCAAATATGAATACCTGAAGAAACTAATTTCACCAATTAAAGGAATGGGATATTATACATATACAGATAATGAATCAGTTATTCCACCTGACGAAGCTAAAACTAATTCAATTATGATATTTGATGATGTTGCATGTGAAAAGCAGAATAATATACGTACATATTTTTGTATGGGGCGACATAGGGATGTCGATTCATTCTACTTGTGTCAAACTTATACTAGAATTCCCAAGCATTTAATAAGAGACAATGCCAATGTTATTATAATGTTTAAACAAGATGAGACAAATATGAAGCATGTTTATAGAGATCATGTTGGTGGCGATATGAGTTATGAAAAGTTTCATGAAATTTGTCGAGAGTGTTGGAAGAATAAATATGGATTTTTGGTGATTAGCAAAGATAATGAATTAAATGATGGACGCTACCGGAAACAATTTGACTATTTCATAACTATATAAACTACTCTTCATAAACATTTACTTTAGTTATTAATCTAACTTTAAGCTTGATACATCTATTTGCTATAACCTCATCTGATACCTGATAAGCTGATCTGAAAACCAGACCAGCTACCTAATAACCTGATTTGATACCTGATAACCTGATCTGAAAACCAGACCAGGTCCTGAAAAGCTGATCTGAAAACCAGACCAGGTCCTGAAAAGCTGATCTGAAAACCAGACCAGGTCCTGAAAAGCTGATCTGAAAACCAGACCAGGTCCTAAAAAGCTGATCTGAAAACCAGACCAGGTCCTGAAAAGCTGATCTGAAAACCAGACCAGGTCCTGAAAAGCTGATCTGAAAACCAGACCAGGTCCTAAAAAGCTGATCTGAAAACCAGACCAGGTCCTAAAAAGCTGATCTGAAAACCAGACCAGGTCCTGAAAAGCTGATCTGAAAACCAGACCAGGTCCTAAAAAGCTGATCTGAAAACCAGACCAGGTCCTAAAAAGCTGATCTGAAAACCAGACCAGGTCCTGAAAAGCTGATCTGAAAACCAGACCAGGTCCTGAAAAGCTGATCTGAAAACCAGATCAGGTCCTGATAACCTGATCTGAAAACCAGACCAGCTCCTGATAAGCTGATCTGATAGCTGATAGCTGATCTAATAGCTGATACCTGATCTAAAAGCTGATACCTTTTATTTATTAAACATGGATGAGAAAATTTTAAAACAGTTGGTGTTGACAAGAAATGTCTTGAAGAAAAAGCTTCGTAGTATAAAAACTGGTGAAATAGATACACGTGAACAACTAAGAGATACATTTAAACCTATAACAGAACCACTCAAAGAATTCATAAATAGTTCTAAAAAAATTAAAGAAGAAAATAAAATGAAGACAGAATTTGAAAATAATACAAGTTTAAAGTCTGAAAAACCATCACTCAAGATAGAGACAAGTACACCAAAGAAACTAGCAGAAGGAACAATATTTGATAATACCACCTTATTTAACGAAACTAATACTAAAAATGATGATGATGAAGATGATTTTTACTCACAAACTTCCAATACAGAAGATACTTATACTGATTTATCAGTCTTAGAAGGAAGAAATGAATTAGATACAAACTATGGTCCACATAAAGATTTCAATAATGAATGGAAATTTGGTGATAGTAAACTTACACTTAGTGAACATAAAATACAAGTTGGTGGCCAAATATGGGCTCTAACACCTGGACTATTTTCTCTAATGTTTTATAAAATACCAAAAAATTATGATAAATTTGAACTCGAAATCTATAAAAAGATTTTAATTACTACTAATGCATATAGAAGAGACTATAAACCTGATGGTCAAATTAAGGGTACTAGAGGATATAAATATAAACATATTATTAAGAAATTTATTGACGAGAAAAACCAGGATAATTTACCCGAATCAACAGGATCTAAGCCAAAAGGTAGCTACTTAGGTGATGGAATGATGGAATTTAACATTCATAAGCCCAACTATATATACTGGGATGATCCAAATGAGCTAGTAGATCGACTTCGACTACTGCTCGCATCACAAGCTGCATGTCATAATAATCACAATAACGAGATTATATCAATTATTGAAGAACTACGTGAAGCTAATATAATACATTAAGTTTAATAAAGTATATAAAGCATGTCTGTTGATAAATTTGGACATTATTTAAACGATACTAGCAACATAGTTTCTTTGAAAAATGCACCTAAACTGCTGGGGTTCTTTGTGGATACGAACAACAACATTGATGTCCAAAACAAAAGGATCAAAAATGTTGCAAAAGCTGTGGAGGAAAACGATGTTATCAATAAATTGTTTCTGCAAACTCAAATCGAAAAACTAGAAGAGAAATTATTAGCATACTTTAAGAGAGACAGTACTATAATTCAAGAAAATATTCAAATGCAAATTGAGGATCTACATCGCGAAACAAAATTAGATATAGAAGAAAATTATAAAATTGAAAAAGATATTCTAAAAATTAAAACATCCTTTGAAGAACAAATTGAACAGCTTAAAGAGAAAATTTATAGATTAGAAAATTACATGTTTGTATCAATAGCTGAAAGTGCTTCAACTAGATCACAACACTCTCCAAAAAATCTCTAAAAACAACTTAATGTCTTCAAAAAGAAATTTAGTAAACGAACTCCATAAGCAAGCACGAAAACATTTTGTGCGTCGCAGAGTTATAATGAAAGGAATAGATGATCTTTGGCAAGCTGATTTAGTTGAAATGGGGAACTATTCTAAAGAAAATAGAAATTATCGATTTTTGCTGACTATAATTGACACATTCTCAAAATTTGCATGGGCAGTACCACTAAAAACAAAAACTGCACTTGAAACAACTAACGCAATGGAAAATATTTTTGAATTGGGGCGAATACCAAAAAACATACAAACAGATGATGGTAAAGAATTTTTCAACAAACACTTTGAAAAATTAATGCATAAATACAACATTAATCACTACTCAACATATAGCATTATGAAAGCATCAATAGTAGAACGATTTAATAGAACACTGAAAGGAATGATGTGGAAAGAATTTAGCTTTAATGGTTCTTATAAGTGGATTGATATATACAAAGATTTACTTAATACCTACAATAGAAAAGTTCATCGTACCATTAAAATGCCTCCAATTAAAGTCAACTCAACAAATGAGGAAAAGCTGCTAAATACAGTATACAGTCATATGAAAATGTATAAAATGTCAAAATTTAATGTAGGAGATCATGTACGCATAAGCAAATATAAGCATACATTTGAAAAAGGTTATACTCCAAATTGGACTACAGAAATTTTCACAATTACAAGAGTTCAAAATACAAATCCTGCAACATACATATTAGAAGACTATCTTGGTAATCCTATTAAAGGTGGATTATATACTGACGAACTTTCAAAAACCAGATTTCCAAATACATATCTAGTTGAAAAGGTGCTTAAAATTAAAGGGAAGGAGGTATATGTTAAATGGCTGGGATTTTCTAATCAACACAATTCTTGGATAAGTAAAGATGAAATATTATAGATGGAAGAAAAACTAAATCAACAAATAATAGCATTAATATTAAGAAACTAATGTAAATTTTAAAATAAGAAAATGAAATAAATATGTAAATTATGCTTATAAACCATACTGTCTACTAAACTTTATTTAATTGTAATCAGTCTGTTATAATGTCAATAACACTTACTCTGAGCTCTAACTCATCAGAATTATCTGCTAGTTACTTCCTCCTATTGAATTACATGATGCATATGAGTGTCCTCTAACTGATTTTCATTCATACAACAGTATTCCAAATGTAGACACCTACAACAATATGTTTCATATAGGAGAACATACAATAGAAATACCAATTGGATCTTACGAACTAAATGATATAGTTGATTTTATAGAAGAGCAATACAAACTACTCTGTCCAGCAAATAAGATTTTTATTGAAGCTAATAACAATACAATGCAAGTTAAAGTTAATAGTTCCAAGGATACTGTATATTTTAATAAAGACAATACAATTGGAAAACTTTTAGGATTCAATAGCAAAATCCTAACACCAAACCAATATTATTATTCAGATCTTCCAGTTAATATTTTTAAAGTAAATCTCTTGCGAGTTGAAAGTAGTATCGCTATTAACACATATATGAATAAATCTAAATCGCATACACTTCATGAATTTCCGATTAATGTGCCTCCAGGCTATAAAATAGATGAAGTTCCAAGAAATCTCATCTATTTACCTGTGAACACCAGAGAGATAAGTTCACTAGCGCTGCGCGTAGTTGATCAACACGGTGATTTAATTAATTTCCGAGGAGAGGAAATTACAATACGAATACATTTAAGGCCAACTAAATAATGCTAATATACAACACAAATACCTTAAAAAATATAGCAACAAGAACAACATCAACATTAAAGCGATCAGTACAACAGAAAGCATTAACAACATCAAATAAAAATTTTCTAAAGTCCTTGAATTTTAAATTGAAGACAAAATGAGTTCAATAATAGATGTCTTAGATAAGCCCTTGTCTGATGAGAATATAATCAAAAAGGACTATCATACATATGTACCATACTTACAATCTTACAACAATAATGATGAAATTAGAATTTCAATACAAAATCAAGATTTGTACGTGCTACCCAGTGAAAGCTACATTTATGTAGAAGGTTTTGTTGCTGATGATAATAACTCTAAGTCTACTTCATCTTCAGACAACTTTATATTAAAAAACAACTTTGTGGCATATCTATTTGATGAAATTCGCTATGAGCTCAATGGAATTGAAATTGATCATACAAGATATTTAGGAGCCACAAGCACCATAAAAAATTTGGTTTCTATGTCACCAACAGAAAGCAATGTGATGCAAAATGCTGGATGGAACAAAATTGACGATGTCACTCTTGTAAATGGCTTTTTCAATTTCTATGTACCTCTAAAAATGCTTCTAGGATTCGCTGAAGACTACAACAAAGTTATACTAAATGGAAAACATGAATTGATACTCTTGCGCAATAAGAACGATGAAGATCTTGTACGCTCGAGTGTTTCTACTAAAAAAGCTAAGCTTACAATTTCACTAATCTCATGGAGAATCCCACATGTACAATTATCCGACTTTAGCAAATTGAATATGATTAAAATTATTAACAATGGTGCTTCTATACCTATGGCATTTCGCAGTTGGGATTGTCATGTCAATCCACAATTAAATATGGGAACTAGCCACATTTGGAATGTTAAACTGGCTGCAAATAGAGAACGCCCTCGTTTTATATTGATTGCTTTTCAACAAGAAAATAAGTTTGTTCATTGTGATTTGACTAATTTAAAAGTACATTTAAATTCAGTCTCATATCCATATGATGATCTTAACATAAAGTTCAAAAATGAACGATATGCAATTCTATATGATATGTACGTAAGATTTCAACAAAGCTACTATATGAAAGAATCTCAACCACTTCTAACTGCACCAGAGTTTAAGACAAAAGCTCCTATTATTGTAGTAGATGTCAGTCATCAGAATGAATCACTCAATAATGGACCGATTGATATAAAAATAGAATTTGAAACAGCAACTAATATTGCAGCAAAAACATCAGCTTACTGTATTCTTATTCATGATCGTATAATAGAATATGTACCCATCAAAGGACAAGTTCGAAAAGTCTTATAAATTGACTAATATGGAAAACAATATAATTTTCATAGACGTACAAGGTTTCAAAAATAATTCAAATGATTTCATCGCAAAAGAAGTAGCAATTGTTTTCAACAATTATGAATATAACAATTTCATTATAAAACCCCCATTTGATATCAAATGCTTATCAATAGAAAAGCAAAGAGAAGCAAAGTGGCTAACAAAAAACTATCATCACCTAAGCTGGACTGCTGGATCAGTTTCATTTCAAAGCGTTTGCAATTTTATAAAAGCCAACGCAAGATGTTCTAAAATTTATGTAAAAGGTGAAGAAAAAAGATGCTGGTTGGAAAAAATTTTATGTCGAAAAATTTTTAACGTTGAGGATATAGGCTGCATCAACTTTAAACAAATGGAAATCAAGTATCCCGAATATTTTTATTGTAATTATCATAAATTTGGTGCTTGCGCACTAAAAAATGCTATTTTACTAACAAAAGAAATGTCTTGCTTTAATTAAACTTTTTCACTTTTTAAAATATGAATGTATGTATCATTATAAAATTTTAAAAAAAATTTTAAACAATAAATGTATCAAAAATAAAATAATATACAAGTGTTTTCTTATTTCAAATACAAACTACATAAAGGAAAGAGAAGGAAGTGAGGGAAAGGAGAAATTAACTTTTTTGCTTACTTGCAAATGTTTGGTTTTTGTTTCTCTGCTGTTGAGTGTACTTAGTTTGCTGCTTTAAAATAATCGTAGACAAAGAAAATGATTACCTTGCAAAATATATATGTATTCTACAAAATATTCCACGCACAAATACCCACGATCACACATTCATACATGTACACATACATACATACATACATACATACATACACATACATACATACACATACATACATATACATACATACATACATACACATACATACATACATACATACATACATACATACACATACATACATATCTCTTAAACAAATACACAAAATATTAAATTACCCGCGACTATCAAGCTGGACCCCCCACACACAAGTATGGGTGTTCACATACATGTGAACACAAGTATGGGTTTTCACATACATGTGAACACATAAATAAATATTTTCTCTGATATTACTGATATAGTATTACGATAACAAATTTCTACACTCTGGCAACACTGGCAATTTTCCCTTTGGTATTAGAAAATAATAATCATGTTTTGCCGTCGGCATTTGGAAAAATAATTACGTTTTGCCGTCGGCATTTGGAAAAAATAACAATCATGTTTTGCCGTAGGCATTTGAAAAAAAATTCATATATTGCCGTAGGCATTAGGAAAAATATTCATATATTGCCGTAGGCATTAGGAAAAATATTCATATATTGCCGTAGGCACTAAGAAAAATAAATTTTCACTATTTCACCCCCATTAGTATTAGGAAAAATCATTTCATGATTTTCCCTTCGGCATATATACTTATGAAATCTTAATCTTATGAAACCCCTTAATCCACCCCACAAACATACATACATACAAATTCCCACGGTCATAAAAAACTGGACTTATTAAACCACCCTCGTATGTATTAAACAAACAAAACCCCTTATGTAAACAAAAAATTCCTTATGTAAACAAAAAGTTGGACGGACTTATTGATCCACCCTCGTAGGGTATCAAATTTCACAAATTTCCAAGAATTTTAAAATTTTAAAATTTTAATTACCCAAATTTTAAAATTTTGTACTGAAATTCTCAAATTTCAAATTTTAATTACCCAAATTTCACAATTTTAATCGGCGCCCGGAGGAACAGTTCCCTACTACTAATACTTTAAATGCAAACAAAACAATGTGTATAAATATTTATATATCGACATGAAAATACCTTTTAATAAACAAAAGAGTGATTGTTTCCGTTTCCGCTTTCAATTAAATTTATTACCATTTGACACATATAAAATAAATATTGAAAATGCCAGAAAATGCAACGAAATTTCTGTTTAACTGCGAGGGTGGATTCATAAGTAAACAAAAGCGAAGAATGAAAATGATCCTTAAAAGCTATTTTTTATGCTTGCGCTCATTGCGAAGAAAGCTGGAAAAAACGAGCAAGTATTTGTTTAGTATGTATAAAGTTTTTTTATTAATATAAATTATTTAATATTATTTTTCTTATCCCATAAAAACATATACATATGTATGTGTATTTTTTCCTTTTTAGAACTAAACAACTAGAAATCAGATAGAAATTTAAAGGATCCTTGGCGGCAATTTGAGTAGCCCTTTACTTCACTAGATAACTGAGTACGAATACATTTATTCGAATATTTTTGTTCAACATTCAAAAGATATTTAAAAAAAATTAATCGAATAAAAATAATCGAAAAAAATAGTCGAGTAATATTAATCGAATAAAAATTTATTTAGGGAAATATTTAAGAAAAAAAATTTTTTAAAGTCTCCAAAAACTATTTAAATAATATTTTTAAGTCAAATTATTCGAATAAGCTTATAAAAATAAAATTTTTCAAACAGCAGCCAAACTCACCAGAAAACTTAATTGCAATAATTTTGTTCTAATAATTTTTTTCGAAAAATTGCAATAAAAAATAGTTCGAGTAAAATTAAACGCACAAGATTATACGAGTAAAATTATTTTAATATATGTTAAAAATTTTAAAAAACTAATTCGGAACAATATTCATCAAATTTTCAAATAAAGTAGTTCGAATAAAATTATTCGAATAAAACCATTTGAATAAGCTTATACACATGAAATTTTTCAAACAGCACTGACTATTCAAATAAAAACTCAATTAAAATTGTTTTATTGTAATAATGTTTTAAAAAAATTCATTAAAAAATAGTGCGAATAAAATCATTCGAATAAAATTATTTTAAAAAAAATATGTTAAAATAAAATTAAAGCAAATTCCAGAAAAAATATTCATACTAAATTTTTTAAGTAAAATTCTTCGAAAAACATTATTTGAATGAAATAATTCGAATAAACTCATACAAATGAAAAGTTTCCTACAGCACACACAATTCGAATAAAATTTAAAGCATCTTTCGCAAGCTTCACCAGAAAACTCAATTGCAACAATTCTATTGGAATAATTTTGTTCAAGTACATACTTTCGTTCAAAAAATAGTTCGGATCAAATTATTCGAATAAAATTATTTAACAATGAATGTTCAAGCAAAATAAAAATAAAAAAATATTAGAAACATGATTCATTTAACATTTTGAACGTTCGAATAAAACTATTAAACGAAATATGTTAAAATGTAATTAAACCAATTTAAAAAAAGTCATAAGAAATTTTGCAAAGAGTTTTTCGAAGAAAATTATTTGAAGAAAATTGTTCGAACAAAATCATTCGAATAAAATTATTAAAAAAAAAATTATTCGAATAAAAATATTCGAGCAAAATTTTACAAATAAAATTTTTCAAATAGCACCCATATTTCAAATAAAATTTAAAGGATTTTCCGAAGGATTCACTAGAAAATTTAATTGGAATAATTTTATTCGAATAATTTGGTTCGAATAATTTCATTCCAAAAGAGTGCAATTATAATTAAAAACATGAAATTATTCGAATAAAATTACTTATTCGAATAAAATTATTCTAATAAAAACACATTGTGTAATATGTTAAAATAAAATTTAAAAAAAATATTCGAAAAAATATTCACATAACATATTCATGTAGAGTAGTTCGAATAAAATTATTCGTGTAATATACGTATATATACGAATGAACTTTTTCAAATATTACTCATAGTTGAAATAAAATTCTATTGATCCTTAGCATTCTTCAATTAAAAACTCAATTGGAATAATTTTATTCCAATAATATTGCTCACTTAAATTCAAGTTAGTAAAATTAATCGCATGAAACTGTTCGAATATAATCTATTTTTCAAATATAATTAATTATATTATATATAATATAATTCGAAGAAATTATTTAAAAATATGTTACAATTTAAAAAATATATATTTATACAAAGCATTTTCAAGTAAATTTTTATAATAAAATTATTCGAATAAACTTATGCAAATGAAATGTTTCAAAGGATCGTTGGCACGCTTCACTGATGGGCAGATTTTGTAAAAAATTTCGTTTCTAAACAGTTAAAATTTTTACGAAAATTCGCTTAAGAAAATATTTTGGCCTTACAAATTTCAAAACGAAAAAATCGTTTGTATTTACAAAATCTACCCTTCAAGTGGAATAATTTTATTTGAATAGTTGTGTTCGAGTAAATTCATTCAAATAGAGTGCGAGTAAAATTAAAACCACAAAGTGGTTCGAATAAAATTATTTTAAAACATGTTAAAAAATATTTCGAAAAAATATTCATACAAAATTTTTAAGTAACGCAGTTCTAATAAAATTAGTCGAATAAAATAATTCGAATAAAAATATTAGAATAAATTTTTCCTTTTTGCAAGACTTCACGAGGCCCACTAATATAAGACACATAACCAATTTGACTTCGCTCAGAAGATATCGTTGATAAAAAATTTCGAAAAAAATCTTTTTTTCGAAATCTTTTTTTTTTTAATTTGAGATATTCAGTGATTTTTGTAGACCTAAAGAGTGTTGCGTATGCCGCAAGTTTGAGCCTGCAAGGTCAACCGATTCTCGTATTATTATTTTATAACAAAATGCAATTTTATTTATTTTAAAAATTTCAGCAGCATTAATGGAATCTATGATGAATTATGAAATATATTTGTGGCAAAAAGAAAAAAGTGCTTAAGTCGACATGTGCTGTTTTTGAGTTAATGGTACCCCTTTAATCTTCATGAATTAAAAGTACCCCTGTTCAACATTTCAACTATTTTGTGTGATTTTTTAGGAAGTTACAGCGCAATGAATTGCTGCTTATCTTTTTTCGACTAACATATCGTTACCTTCATACAGAAAGGCCCTAACTCATTATTTATTTTTAAATCGAGATTTTTACATTTTTCGATACATTGTATGTTCTTCTATCGAAATATACAAAAAAAAACTCGATTTCAAAAAATAAATAATGAGTTAGAGCCTTTCCATACTAAGGTATCGATATAATCCCATATGGAATAATAGCTTAATTTTTTAATTGTTTTATATATAATGCATTTCTAAAAACAATTTAAGTGAATACCGAATTTTCCAATTTAACTGTAAAAGAAGTAAATTTCTAAAAATCTACTTGAAGGAAGAAACCAGTAAAATATGACTTATGCAATTTTTCTTTCCAGATATGTATGTATGTATGTATGTGCAACCAGCTAAACAACAAAAGTATTTCCAATATTTTCAATTTATTGCACTAAATAGCATTTAGTATTTATCTCTCCCTGTATAAAACTGTTGTTAAAAAAAAAAGTTTTGTAAAAAAGTTTATAAAATATTAAAAACAATTAATTTCAATGTAAAAACAACATTGAATGAATCATGAAAAAGTTTATCATAATTCCTTTTTTCAATAATTAAGTAAATATTTTTTTAATTGCAAAAAAAAATATTGAAAACTCAATTGAAAACTTATAATAATGGAATTGAAGGAAATATTTTTCAACAACTGTTACACTGAATTAATACAAAACAAAAGCAGAGAGAGAGAGAGAGAGAGAGAGAGAGAAAGCATTAAATAAATATTAACAATAATATGAATCAGTGATGGGAACACACTGTTCACCATACATTCCGCCTCCAGTCTATCTGTCCGCTTGACCGTCACTTGACCGACCGGCAAAAAAGCTTAAGCAACATAATTTTCCAGCTTAATTTTATATCGATTAAAGTCGATTATCTGAGGTCGTTACTAAACGATTTTGGTCAAAAAACGAAGTGAAAAAATATGCCGCTTAAACTGGAGAAAAAGTGCCAGAAAACGGGCGAGAGTGCCACAATGCCAGCTAACATCTAATAGTGCCAAAAATGGCACAATTGTGCCACATTTCCCATCACTGATATGAATCAGTGGCAGCAGCAGCAATAACATTTCAAACAATCAATAAAAGCTGCTGCCGTGTTGCAATATACGACAATAACAATGATTGCTATTGAATAATAAAGCAAAAAGTAGGCGAAAAACAATTTGTGGATTTCTTTTTTTAATTCAATATAAATTATTCCATTTCAGAAGATTAAACATGAAAAATTGGATTGCTTAGAGAACAATTAAATAGTTTTAACTTTTTTCCAAATGATTCACTTTTATTATTTTTACTATATATTTTATTTATTCAAACCTCAAAATAAAATTAAAATAAAATATTGGCAATTTGAACAAAAAATATAATTTCTTATTTTTCTGCTGAAAATCTGGCAACTCAATAACACCTTTATGCAAGGGTTTGGCCGCAGTGAACATTTTGATAAAAAAAACTCCTTAATTTCAGTATAAAATGTGTACCCCAATAAAATAAGAAGAAAACAAGTAAGAGTGCTATATTCGGCTGGGCCGAATCTTATATACCCTTTACCAACGTATGTACATTAGAGTGGCCGTTAGTTGTATGGAGAATTTTTTTTTTGTTGACTTCTTTTCCTCTCACCCCCAAATCGGTTCAGTTTTATGTAAAAAAAATTTCATAGCGATAAGTTGTGTTTTAGGGGGTGCGTCCGGCCCTCAAAGTTAGCTCGCAAGCCCATATATTCAATGTAATTTTTTTTATTTTTTTTTTGTTCAGTTTTTTTATGACTATACTTAATATATGTATGTATGAAATTATTTAATAGATATAAACTCTTATTGTAAACGCTTAGTAAAATAATTTCCATGTAAATGGAATTTCGGTATATACAATTTTTGGTATTTTGTTGATTATTTTCTTCATTATTTCCTAAAGTATTAGTTTTAGCAAAAAAACGTTCTTTGAGACTAATGTTGTAGACTAGAAGAGCTAAAATATTGCCATACATCATTTTCTTGTAAAATTTTTTTAAAAAAGATAGTCAAAAATGGGCTTGAAGGCCAACTTTGAGAGGCGGACGCACCCCCTAAAACACAACTTGTCGATATGAAATTTTTTTGTATTTTTTTTACTTAAAACTGAACCGAACTGGGGGTGTGAGAGTATTAGAAATAAAAAAAAAAATAAATAATGGCCACTCTAATGTACATATATGATTAATCTGTCAGATTAAATATGAACAGATACATACATAAGTACATACATACATATTTGTTTTGTGATAAAATTTATAATTTTTTGTTATAGTGCAATTTTTAGTAAGTGACCTCTCGGTTTTTTTCAACAAAAGAATTTGCTTGAGTAAAGATCTTCCTAAAACATGAAATATGTTTAACTGAAAAAAAAAAAATGATTTTTGGTTTTTTTTTTTCAATGTCCAACCCTGGAACCACACTTTAAATTTTTCTGGTTTTAATACGAGTACTATTTGATTTCTTTCTAAAATATAGAATATATTTAATTTCCAAGGAAATAACTAGCTTTATTTTATTAGTTTTATATATCAAAAAAAAGTGTGCTCTTCCCAACCCTGGAATCATCCTTTTAGATTTTTTTGGTTCCTTATACCAATTTTCTTCTTTAAAAAATATATAAAATATGTTAAGTGAACAAAGAAAAAAATAAATAATGAAAATACCAGTTTCATTTAGTTACTTTAATATCAAAATAAGTTTAAATTTTCCAGCTGTGGAGCTGTGATTTTTATTTTTCTAATTTTCTATACACAAATTTTCTTTCCAAAACATAAAATACATATATATATATATATATATATATAAATTAAAATATAAAAAAAAAAATTATTAGACCTAGTTAATTGTATATATCACAAAAAGTGTAAGTTTCCCAACTCTGGCAGCATAATTATAATTTTTTCTGATTTCTTACACCAATATTTTTCTTTTAAAAATATAAGATATTTTAAATTTATAGATAAAAAGGAAAAATTAATTTTAGTAGGTTATTTGTATATGTATAACAAAAAAAATTAAATTTCCCAACCCTGGAAACGTCTTTTTGATTTTTTTTTTTAATTTTTAATACAAAGTGTATTCGTACTGAAACATAAAATAAAAAAAGCGTTACGAACAGTAGCCTAATTCAATTCATAAAATAAGTTTATTTAACAAAAAAATCAAAAAATGTGTTATCTAGTTACTTTTATATGTCAAAATCAAGTCTAAGTTTTCCAGCTCTGAAACCATCTGGCTGATTTTCCATAGCAATCTATTTTGGACCATTTCTGATACACAAGTCAAAGGCATATGTCTCTAGCTTTTCTGGGAGAACCGGTTTCACGTACGGACGGACAGACGGACATTGCTCATACGTCTTCCTTATTCATAAGGACCCAGAATATATATATGTATGTTATGGGTCGCATATGAATATTGTGGAAATTACATACGGAATGACAAACCTATATAATTTTTTGCTAAAGGATATAAAAATATCGCATGCGATATTTTTGAATTTATCTTTACACAAATATTTGATACAGCCCTGTAAACTGACAATTTACCTTGTTGCTGGTAATATTTTATTGTCAGTACATTGCCAGATTAGACAATATTGAAAGATCTGACAACCGTTTATACAGAGCTCAAAAGTTTAACCAAAGCAGCTCAATCAGGTACCACCACAAGACCAGCTGGCTGGTTAATGCTTACCAGATAAAAAAAAATTCAAAAAATTTTATAAAATGTCTGTCAGTGTGTGTGTGATTTTGTAGAAGCATTTTGACACAAAATGCATGTGTTTTCGGTTTTGTAATTTTGTTGTAGAACCATTGGTGTCTGCCTTATACACAAAAAAAAAAAAAAAAATAGCCTTAATTAATAAACAACTTTAATTGTAAAGAAAACCAAAAATCTATTAATAATTTATTTATTTCAATTAAAACTTTTGTTTAAAAAGTTTCATTGACTCAATTACATTTTTATATGATTTTTGGTTTTATTTTCAATTAAAGTTGTTTACTGTAAAAATATTTTTTTCTGTGTAAGTGACTGTTTTCTTCAGCTAAACTAAAGCATATAGTCTCCTGCCAAGCAAACCCCGAACACATACAAATAAAACACAACCAATGAAATTGCTATAAATCAATAGAGAATATTCAGAAGAAGGAAAAAAATCAAATAAAAACTAATTGCAAATAATATCACCAATGGCAATAAGTTAAATAAATTGGCTACTGCATGCAGTAAGTAACATTTCAATTTATGAATCTGTGTATGAAATGCACAGAAACAACAATAGCAGCAGCAAGCAACCTCATTATCATCGTTGGCATCCACGTTTATTGCCTTTGCCGCAAACCATAAAGTCAAAAGGTCACAATGCAAATGCAACTTCAAACAATGCCACGATAAATAAATACGCTCCATAAATGTTTTTCAAATCAAGCAGCAACTACTCGCATCAGAGTTGTAAGAGATTTGAAAAAAAACAAACTGTGAAAATTACAATTAATCGTCATGATCAACATATTGCTGCAGGGGCGGAAGGGCACACCTACATACATATATAAACACATACAAACCCACACACCTTCATACACGCACACACTTCCTTGTCATGCGAACAAAATTTATTAGTTTAAATTTAAATATTAATTAGATTTAAGTTGAACTCGTTCACTATGAGTAGAGTTGTGTCCCATAGAGCTTTGTCCAACTCGTTCAGTCGTTAATTTTAGACACGAACCTGCAATCAAACCCATTTAAATTACATGAGTTTGGTCATAGCTCTAGTGTCCAACAAGTTCGGTCAAAAAATTCAATTTAAATTAAATGGGTTTAAAACAATTTTTGATTCGATCGCGAACGAACTAGTTCAAAAGCAGCTGTTAGACACAACTTTAGTAGACTCTTTCAGTAGCTCGTTTTTGACACAAGTTCGGTCAAAAGCTTTAATGTAAATTAAATGGGTTTGAAACAACTTTTGATTCGAACGGTCTCAAACTAGTTCAAGACACAAGTCTAGACACAACAGGGATGAGAAATCAAATTTTCAAATTGTACTAAATTTCAAAAAAAATTGTACTTTTCGCAGGCTGATTGTACCAAAAATCTTTTTTTTTTATTTTCTCAAATACTTTTTATTAAAAATTAACTAAAAACATTGGTAAAATTCATTTCCACATATACATACATATGTGTGTACGTAAAAACTTAACAATTAACAAAAAGGCACATTGAAGTTCATTTGTATCAAATACATATGTATACATACATATATTTATAAACTTAACAATTAATACTAACGTTTACTTTCAAAAGGTACACAAAAGGCTATTAGTTGTTGAGATCGAAATATAAAAGTAACATTTAGGATACACTTCTTGCTAACAAACTCTTATTTATTTCTAAATTGTAGCAGCACGAATTAGATGACTTCAGCAAATCCCTTGTTTTGATCAGATTTGAGACTGTCGAAACAAGTAGTCTGTTCCTCTCTTTGGTTTTTATTATATTTTGGTATGAAAATACCCTTTCCACATTTGGTGATGAATGTGGAATGGATAATATTCCTCTAGCAATTCTTGAAATATCAGAAAACATCAGTTCATTTACTTCATTTTTCATTTCTGATACTTTCGACCAAAAGGTACATATGTTGTCATTTCTTAAAGACTTAATAATTTCTACATCAGCCAGTGCTCGAAATTGATTATTTATAGATTGAATATTATTTTTCTCATTAGGAAACATTTTTACTATCAATGGTACAATGCTAGGAGTTCTTCCCGAAACCACATTTTCTGGCGTAAACTTGTTAAACCATAATAAAATTTCATTATTAAAATCAACTTTAGCTTTTAAGACTTCACAGAATTTGAAGTAAAATTTTTTTGCAATTTCCTTAAACTCCATGACAATACTATTTTCAATATTATTTAAGGTTATATATACATCAATTTCTGTTCCGCAATATATTTCTTCCAAAGGAATGTGATTTTCATTGATATTGATTTTTAATATATCACACTCATCTAATTTATCTTTATGTATAAAATTGCGAGCTATTTGTTTATACAAAAATTTTAAGCGTTCTAAAGAAATATGCATTCTGGCATCCTCGGATTGCATTTCTAAATTAACAGTGTTTATAATTTCTAGGACATATTGTAGAAATAAAAATAACATTTTATAAAGAGGATTTGAAAATCCGGATAAAATCGAATTGATTCTTACGTTTTGGGAATCAGCTTCAAAATCGTTGAGTGTGAAGTAATATTGAAGTGGCTCCCACTGTTCCAAAATTCTATTTATTACGTCCTGACTAGAGATGCTAATCGGGACAGGTTTTTTGAAATCCCGGGCTTCGGGATTTAGTGATGGAGTCCCGAAATCCCGAACCGGGACCCCGGGCTTTTCGGGACTTACAAAATCCCGAAAAAATTGTGCACAAATGTGCGTTTTTATAGTAATTATAATATTTTAATTTAACAATTAATTTTTTTTTCATATTTTAAAGGTACTTATATAACTCTGACATTTAGTTGCAAATTTTAATTGAAAAGTGCAATGTATGTACACATTTTACCTAGAAAAGAAAACCCCATATATCTGTGGCAATAAATAATAATGGCTTAAGTCCAAATGTCTTCTTTCCAGATATTAAGGTTTTTTGTGTCTAAATTGTGTTTAGTTTTTATATAAAATTTTTAGCCACAGAAAAAGATGCACATTTACTTGGAACAAAACTGTTAATTTTATAAAAAAAAAGAAAACGTTTTATTAGTTTATTTATATTCGTTGTTTTTTAGTTAAGATGTTATGAAAAAATCCATTGGCAGAAAAATAAAAACTAAAGTGAACTTAAGCTATTATATTGAAATGCAAAATAATTTGTTTTGATAGTAAGTCGCTTTAGATTAAATTGAAAATTGCGGAAAACCTGAGATAATGTATAGATACTTTTTAAATAAATTTTTAAATTAAGTTAAAGTTAAATATAAGTTTTTTTCTTATGAGGAATATTTTGAATGGGCTGTAAGTTATTGAACTTAAATGTATACAACTTTTAATGCTCAAACATTTTAATATTAATAAAGCTACCTTAAAAAAAGATTAAGTTGAGTTAAGATGTTATGGCTATGTATTATTTTCCATGAAGACTTAAGCTAAAATATAAATGCGTATAGTTTTAATATTAATGACATTTTAAAATTGAAATTTAGCTGAGTGAAAGATCTTGAAGAGAATAAGAATATGTAATAAAATGAAAAAGCACTTATGTCAACTTAATCCATTATTATTTATTGCCACAGATACGAAAATATTTATTCAAAGCAAATTTTTTATTTTAACAAGGAGTTTCTAATAATTTTTAATATAGAAGATGACCGCCAAAAACATTATTTATGCTAAAAATCGGGATTCAGATAATCCCGAAAATCCCGGGCTTTAAAATTAAAAAATCCCGGGCTCCGGGATTTGCATAGTCCCGAAAAGCCCGGGATTTCCGGGCTCGGGATTTCCCGTTTAGCATCTCTAGTCCTGACGTGACAGCCAACGAGTTGTGGAGTATTTAAAGATTACATGAATGTTAGTACCAAAATATTCTTGAAATTTTGAGAAGTTGTCCCTTCTATTAGAACTGTTGCAGAAATGGTAATTAATATCTTTGATGAATTTATCAATCCCATCGGAAATACTGAATTTTGAAGCTGCACAGGAGACTAAGTTTAAAATATGGCATATGCATCCATTAGTAAACAAATTTGGAACAAGAGCCTTTAATTTTGAATGAAATCCATTGTTTGCACCCACCATAACAGCACAGTTGTCTGTTGTTACGCCAACCATATTATTTATTGGAATTTCGTTTTTGTCCAATACTTTTAATGTGGCTTGTAATATTCCATTAGCACTAGAGTCCTCAATGGGAATCAGTTCTAAAAATCTGTCCCGACATTGTCCGTCAAACTTCCTTATTACTATTGCCAAGTTTTTAGATATGCTACAATCGGTGCTCTCGTCAACTACCAACGAATAGTAGTTTTGTTTACAGAAGTTAGCAATACATTTGGCATTTTCCGGACCAGTCACATTTGTAACAATTTGTTGGGCCTTTTTTCTATTAATACAAATCATTTTTGTAATTGTAGAGTCAGTCACTCCTGCTTTTATGACGTTATTTAAATGATCTAAAGTAGAAAAGGGTAAATTGTGTTCCGCAGCAAACAAGCTTAGCATAATTTCAAACTTTTTTGCAGATTCTGCAATCGTGCATGTAGATGTCTTCAAGAAATTATTTATTTTTGGTGTTGTTTTTGCGGCATTTATTTTCTTTATGTGGCCTTAAGATGATTCATGTCGTTTAATGTGAAAATTACCCCCTGTAATAGGTAAATTACAAACACTGCATCTTTTATTTTGATCTTCTTTTATTATCCAAGGAAACTGCTTTGCCCATTCTTCTCTAAAATGTATACTGTATGGCTTTTTGTTTTGCTTACTTCTTCTGTAAATTTTTAATTTTTGTTTAAATTTGTTAAAAATTTTAAATAAACTCTGAAAAAAATACTTACCCAGGACCATAAGTATCCATTTTCAGAAACTATATAAATGCTTAAAACAAACAACAAAACCAATCACTTTTTATCTTATGTACTCAAGTAAATGTACAATAAAACAAATGACTACACAAAATGTACAATGCCAGACATTTTCATATAAGGTATATTCAGATCAATTCGCTTGGAACAATTCATACTTTAGATGGCAAAAAATGTACTGAAAAATGTATGTTCACATGTCATCGGTTGGTTTATGGTTTGCTGCAGACAATGTATTTTGAATACACAGTGCCGCAAACCAGAAACCACACACATTGTGGTGTATATTCAAATTACAAGCGGCGAAAAAAGTCATCTGATCGGTTGCGACCACCTATTAGGAATTCGCTTTGGTAAAATGCAATTCACAACGACTGGTTAATATAGAGTTGCCATGTCAATGTGGAAAGAACATAAGAAATAGGAAAATGATGAAACAGAATTCTTTAAAATTCATTTGCGCCAATAGTGCTAAATTAGTCATTGGGGTGCTATGGTACTTTTGAATTCTAAATAGTGCTAAAAAAAGTACAATTGTACTAACTTTTCCATCCCTGAGACACAAGCCAATGATCAAACCCATTTAATTTAAACGGGTTTGATCATAGCTTTGTTTCAAAAACGAGTTAGAGCTGGGTCCAACTCGTTCATTCGTTCATTTTTTGCCACAAACCCATGCAATTTAAATGGGTTTGATCATTGGTTTGTGTCAAAAACGACCGACTGAATGTGTTCGACCCAAGTCTAGTTTGTGGTAGACTTGTGTCCAACAGCTCTTTTTGAACAACTTTGAGAGCGTTTGAATCAAAAGTTGTTTCAAACCCATTTAATTTACATTGATGTTTTTGACCGGACTTGTGTCCAACTGAACGAACTATTTCAAAAAGAGCTGTTGGGCACAAATCTTGGTTTGATCATTGGTTTGTGGCAAAAATGAACTAGTGAACGAGTTCGACTCAAATCTACTATCTAATACCGAAATAGTTCGAACTACAGTTGTGTCATACACCTCTTTTCAAACTAGTTTGAGAGCGTTCCAATCAAAAGTTGTTTCAAACCCACTTAAATTACATTCGATGTTTTTGACGGGACTTGTGCCCCCAAGGACCAACTAGTTCAAAAAGAGCTGTTGGAGACAACTCTAGTTCAATTAAAGTCTAAACTCTAGATCCAATTTTTATGGGTTTGATTATCGGTTTGTGTAAAAAATGAACTAGTGGACAAGTTCAAACCAACTTTAATATTATTACCATAAAATTATCATTTAAAGGAAATGATATGCAAGAGACTCCAGCCGAAAAATGGTAATTCATTCGTTCTGCTTTCCAAAATAATGAAGAAGCTAGTTTCAGCTGACAATAATTTTACAATGACTACACTGTACAACAATTTCGAGAACTTTTTCCAAAATTACAGGGTCCTGACAATGGATTCTGGTAGAGGGGATAAAAAAAATTAAACATGCCTCAGCATTTTGGAAGATCATAGCTATCAGAATTGAATTTAAAGGGGTAAAAATGGGTTAAAGTTTTCCCTTTTTGGACCGTTCGTGCAGCATATCGCTATATGAAATTATGTATTCTATACATCTGAGGTGTAGGATATGTCCCGCTGTTCTGTAGAAATATTAAGGCAAATATTTTTGTGCAATATATTAACCCTCTAAATCCTCGTTTTACGCGTAAAATAACTGTTGGAATTAAGCTTTCTTTTTAAAGTTCCGTATGACAAAGTTTAGAGGGTGGCGTTGGCTGAAGTAGTTAGCACGTTGACTACAAAAAACCTGTAGCCTGGGTTCGAGCCCGGTCTCCGACCACGAGTTTTTCTGATGTGCATTAGTGTCCTTTGTATCAGTTGTTGTGGGAAAAGTTCTAGTGATGTAGGCATAAGGCACTGGTCACTAAAAACTATACCGAGCGCCCTCCTTCGTTGTGTAGCAGAATAATTGGCGAAGTAAAATAATCAATCAAATGGCTACTAAACACAGCTTCAAAATTTAATACAACTCATTTGACACCAGATGGCGCTGCAACACTGCATTATCAAAAATGTGCAAAGAGCAGAGTTGTAAAAGAATGAAGCCTTCCTCTATCCTCTATCTCTTCCTTCACTACCTGTCTTCTCTATCACTAGCATTTCCCTATCACACTCTCTCACTATCTTCTCTTCAATTAACAGGTAACACAAAGGGATCATTGTATTGGACCCAAGTGAGCTGGACTCTAAAATTTCATCCTTCCTTACCAGCAGCCTGCTAACCTAACCTAACCTAACCTAACCTATGACAAAGTTTAACCCATTGTTTTCGCTACGATGTCCCTCTATTCGTCTATTTTTCACAGTTTGTTTTCGCGAGAACCATAACAGCTGTAGACATGAAATTTTCAAAGAATATGTAAAATTTTGGCCTCTTTATGAGCGTTAAAATTTAAAGGGTTTTCTAAAGTGAGCAACCAAACATATTGAAATCCTAATGTAATATACATACAAAATTATAAATAATAGGCACTTAAAATTTACAAACCTAGTGTATTTTTATGCAGACTACAACACTTAACACTAAAATTTAAAAAATCAAAATTAAAGTGTATTCTATCAGTGTATGTAATTTTGACTATCTAATTTTGACAGCTTGCTGTGTCTTGGAAACTGTGAGGCAAACTCTTAAAATTTTCAAAAATGCTAAAACTAAAAAAATCCCAAGCTAAAAAATCGCCAAGAATCTAAAAAAAATTACCAAGACTAAAAAAAGGCCAAACTTAACAAAAATCGCTAAAACTAAAATAAATCGCCAAAAACCGAAAAAATCGCAAAAACAAAAAAACCAAAACTAAAAATAACGCCAAAAACAAAATGAAATTCCAAAAACCGGAAAAAATCCCCAAATAGGAAAAAAGCGCCAAAACTGAAAAAAATCGCCAACAACCGAAAATAATTTTTTTTAATGTCTACATTAGGAAAGACTTCCGTTTATACTCGTATAGGCTAAAGTTCGTATAGTATTAAATATGTTGTCGCCGTACGGAACCCTTCGTGTCAAAAGTCAAAGTCGCACTTTACTGAGTTTATATGATATAATCAAAGCTTGTGCGCTATTCTGGTTTCTTGTTAAATACCAACCACTGGCAAACAAAAAATTTTCGAGATGGAATTAGATAGCTGTTTTCGATGAACGGACAGAGGATCTTTCGGTATCCAACGACTCCAAGATATGTACAACGTAGCATTTTTCGTGAGTTGCCAGTGGTTGGGTTTTCACAAGAAACCAGAACGGCGCCTAAAATTGATTATATCAAACAAGAAAGTGCAATCTCAACAATTATTTCACGGGTAAAACGAATAGCAATAGCAAAAAAGGGGGAGTAATAATGCTATTATATCATATATCCTTCGATTTTAGATCATTTAGCTATTTTTAATCTCTCGACTATAAATGCCGAAGATATAACGAATTATTATAACGTAAGGCGACCCTTACGTTCAGCCAAAAAAAAAATATACTAAATTTAAAACTTATAAATTAAAAAAAATAAGAAAATTATATGAAATTTAAAAATTTAAAATTATTTTGCTACAATTATGCACATATGTACTTAATTTGGAAAAGTTTAATGGTTAATGGAGGGGAAGGACATTAGGGTATCTAGTAGATAGGATAAATGAGGTCAGTGATCTGTATTACAAAACATTAGTCTTGTCGAGATAAAAACATCGATATATCGTACTTTAACACGTTAACTGCCAAGGCAATTTTCACAAAATTGCTCAAAAATGACAATTGGGTTTAATCACAATATACTTTAAAAAACTCTATTTTTAGTGCATAGGTATCAACAAAATTCAAAAATAATGTTTTTTATGGAGAAGGTCTTTCTTTAATATTTTGTTTCATAATTATTGTTTTTTATTATAATTACGAGGGAGGATCAATAAGTCCGTGACTTATTTTTTCACGCAAGCCAACATTGACTTTTTGTTCTTTTCCCAGAAGCCATTTATCGATACAAGCACTGATATAATACGATGTAATTCGTAGCTAAACAAAAATGACAAATTTAGTGACTACGCTATAACTCGTTGCTGGCTTCCTAAAAGGGAATGTGATCTACGAATTATCTCGTAGTTAGCAGTCATCGTGTTAAGATCCGATTGTAAATGCCGAAGTTATAACGAAAACTTTAAAAATTCAACCCCTAAGCTCGGCAAAAAAAATTGCTACAATTGTTTCCGATAATATAATACTTTATATAAATTTTTTTACTTGTAAGGTGGCGGGCTCTAATGTATATAGTACATACAATTGGGGGATTCAAACGATAGTCTTAAGTGTCATAGTGTTATAATGTTTTCAATTACATACTTTAATACAATTCTTTTTTGGCTTTTGTTTTTGTATTTTTTTTTTCAAACTAAAATTTTAAATCTGTATGCCTCTTTCGACACTGCCGTCTCAAGACTACCGTTTGAATCCCCCAAATAAATTTTCCAAATTGTATTCACTCATGGCTAAAGTCAAATAATATTTGATATATTCAATGCCACTATAAACATGTGCATATTTATTAGCGACACCTGAGCATGTTCACATGCACACACATACACATATAACACACACAAAGCATAAGTATTCCTTGGAAAAAAAGATAAAAATATATTATACAGTAATCTCCGCTTAAGTGATCATACATAAAACTACTGCGTTAGAATAATAAAACGACACAGTTGACACATAATGCAGTTAATGGCACCAAAAATCGTAAATTTTTTTAAAAATCAATTAAGTGTATAGTACTGTATATGTGGCATGTATGTACATAGTATATCCAAGCAACGATAATTATTCATTAGAACGCACAAAGCATGTACATACAATTGCAATCACATCCAAACATAAATAGCATCATTATTAATGTATTCATGGAACGAATAACATATAACAATGATGCTAGCCCATTAAAATGAGAACATGAATGATATAAGATGATGTGATGTGCAACATGATATTTTTGTGCGAAATAAAATACAAAACATGAGCTGCACCAAAGCCGGCGATTTAAAAGTGACATTTCTTCAATGGAAAATGAGAAAAATGCTCTTGAATTTCTTGAAATTCTCTATTAAACATACACACAGGAAATTAATTAGTGCTTTTCATATAAATTTTATACTCAAGTCGGCCGTCTGGGGGGAACTCTTCTTGCATTTCAGTTAAACAGCCCTGAAAGCTCTTACAATTTGTTTTTGGTTCTTTGCAAAGTAAGCAGCAGCAAGCATTGGTGCCGCCCATATCTGATTGGCTGTTGTGCTCTCGTAGGTATGAAAGCACAAAGCTCTTTTATAAAAGCTTGCTTATTGTTCATATGGCTTGGATGTAATATAAAATATTTTTCGCCATAGGGAATTATTTTTCAGATCACTGTATTTTAGTGAAGTTAGCTTTGCTGCATTTTTGTTTCCCTTCATAAAAAAATTCTCTATAGCAGCTATGTCTAAGCCATATGCACAATGTGCAAACTTTTATAAAGAGCTTTGTGTGCTTTCACACCGACGGGATTAGGATATCACAACAACAACACAATTGAATACAATGCTTGCTCTTACTTTGCAAGGAAACAAGAACAAATTTAAAAGCTTTTAAAAGCTGTTTACCTCTACCTATGCTCTATTGCAGCTACGTCCAAGCCATATGCACATTGTGCAAACTTTTATAATAAGCTTTTTGTGCTTTCACATTGACAAGAGTACAACATCACAACAACAACAATACAATGCTTGCTCTGACTTTATAAAGAAACAAGAACAAATTTAAGAGCTTTCAAAGCTGTTGACTTCAAATGCAAATATCACTGTCTGTGTGTTTGGACGTAGCTGCTCTATAGCATAGTTTTGGCTATGAAGAAGTTTTACTCAGACATAATCACTACAGGATGTCTCAGGAAAAGAAGTAACTGCTCTTGTTTGAACCAGCACAGGATTCGACATCGGGGCAGTGGCTTCTTGCAGCACCTGTACTGTGTCTCAAGGAGCTGCCACTAATCGTGAAAGAGATTGCTTGTTTCCCTATATTCATAGCATCAGGCAGCCTGCAAGAATATAGGTCATCAAATAGCTCTCTGGCCATCACAATGTTCAAAATTATCTCTCCCTATCAAATATACTTTAAGGTTCAAGCAGAGATTTGCCATACCATAATCATAAATATGTTTGCTGCACCTATTAGTGCTGCCATAGCCATAAACAGCTGTATGTATTTTCATTTCGACCCATAAACGCCAAAAAAGCTTAAGCGACGTAATTTTCGAACTTAGTTTTTTGACCAAAATCGATTATTTGCGATCGTAAATAGTCGATTTTCATCAAAATAACGAGTCCGGAAAATGTGTCGCTTAAGCTACATATTTTAGCGGTTATGGCTCGATCAGTCTAACCAGGAAACAGCTGCTTATGGTTACGGCGAAAAATCAAAATGCAATTTGTTATTTAAGGGGCAATCAGAAGTACCATAACAATAAGTCCTAATTTATACTAAGCAGCTTAGCAATAAAGCTGATTAGATTGCAGGAGAGAGAGACGAGGGCAACATAAAAATTTCTTTTCCCCTCGTCTCTCTTTCATAAAAACTAATCAGCTTAGCCATAAGACTTGCTAAGTGTAAATTAGGACTAACCATAGAAAACAGCTGTTTGAACCAAACTAATGGGCAACACTGTATTTGATTACAGGTGCCTCGCCATAACGCCATGGCCATTACCATAGAAACCAATTGAATTTTGGTTTGGTTATTGCTATGGCATTATGGCTATGGCACTACGTCTAACTGCACCTTTATGCTTATGGCTATGGCGTTATGGCGAGTCACCTATAATCACATACAGTGCTGTCCACAAGTTTTTTTTCGAATAGCTGTTTTATATGGTTATGGCACGTTTAATTGTACCTTTAGACTTAAAACATTTTAATAGCAGCAGCAACTTCAAATTTATCCAAAATGATTTCGTATATTTAACACATGAAGATTTCGCATAAGCAGCAATTGCATGTATCATCATCAGCTGTAGGTTATCGTGTGTGAAGTGGAGAAAGAATTTTAGTTTTATTGCAGCTGTTGTCTTTCACAGAGTATCAGTCAAAGTATTCGTTATTTTTTCTCTATTCTCGTATCTCTCATTTTCTATATTGTATAGCTTAAAAAAAACGGTTGTATATGAATGCTTTAGTTGTATGTGAGCGTATAAGTATTTCATGTTTGCTCTATCATCGTATCGTTTCATGTTGCATTTAACAAATACATACACCGAAAGAATTTTGCTTCATAAGTCCAATTAAACAATTTCATTAAAATTTTTTCACAAACCTAATGATAATTTCACAAATGCAATGAAAATTTCATGAATATTGTGAAAGAATTTCATTAGAATTGCTTCGTTGGTATTCTGGTTTCGTAAGAATATTTTATTGGACTTATGACAACAATATTTTCTAATTATTAAGAAATCCTTTTATATTTAAGTTATTTCATTATTTTCATGAAATTATTTTATTGTTTCGATGAAATTATAGCACTGCATTAATTACACTGTTAAATAAATTTGATGAAGTTTTCAATAAAATAATTTTAACGAAACAGGTTTCATTAATCCAACGAAGCGTGACGTTAATTGAATTTTAATGAATTTTTCATTCATAGAATTTATGCCGAAAATTCTTTCAGTGTACTTACTCAGTAAAAAAAGACACTCCAAAAAAGTCATGAAAATGTAGAGTTTGCGATCTGGAAGTAGTGCAAATTTCGATCCGATCTAATGATTTTTACATAGGGTTGTCATTGCAAGAAGTTCTCTTTTTCGCTGCCTGGTCACCGAATTGGAAGCGATTTTAAGAAAAATGTCCTTTTTTGTGTTCTATGATAATATTTTCATCTAGGAAAAATTGCTAATAGTTACCTATTTTAACAATTAGTTTCTTTTTAAAGGAATTTTTAGTTTTTCATACTCATAGCATTCAATTCAAACTATATTTATTATTATTATTATTATTATTGTACTGGAAACAGTCATTCAGTCCGCGCTTCCGTGCCACGAGATTAAATAAAATTGCAATTTAGTTTATTGCGCAATAAAATAATGAGTGTGTTAATGTTTGTTCCTGCAACATATTTCTTAAGTATTTTATAACCTGCATACAACAGCTTCAAGTTACCCGCACATTTGGTTGTGTTTAGATAATTAATGTTGAATGTAATTTCTTTAGAAACTTGCATCAGCACGCTCTTTGAAAACACTTATCAAATACAAGCTTAGGTTTAAAAAAAAAATAACCAAGGAGGAGAGATAAATTAAAAGCGGAAATCACTCTGCAACTTAATAATATATGCAAGAGCTTTCTACTACAAAGCCTGAGTGTTATTTCAAACGTTTAGCAAACTTATTTCTAGTCCGGTTTCACACAAGGCAACTTTAAATGCTCAACTTTTTAGAACAGCTACGTAAAAGCCATATGCACAATAAGCAAACTTTTACAAATAGCTTTTGTGCTTTCACAACGACGAAATCACAACAGCCAATCAGGGGGGTTACTCTCTATTACGATGCGAAAGAAAAATGGTACGAAATAGCACGATTGGTACTCTCTCGTTTGCGCATTTACCTTTCGCATCTTTTATTTTCCGTTTCGCAAGTCTGGTATCACCGTACTCTACAATGCGAAAGCGCCTGTCAAAATCGCTCGATAAGCGCAAATATCTTGCGTTAGCTAAATACTAAATGCAAAGTGAGAAAAACATGTAAATACGTTGAAAAAAATATTTATATATTGACTGTCTTATTCATAAAAAATATTTTTGTTTAATAAGAGGTTTATTAAACTAATTTTCTATGGAAATTTGATTAATTAACCTTTTATAAAACCAAAATATTTATATTTAAATCGTAGTTTTTAGGGTAATTGCCAAAAAAATTAAAAACAACGGCAGTTTGAAATTTAAGTGGATTGCATGTGAGCAAGTGGCAAATAAGCCGCAAATAATTTGTGGACAAAATTGACAGACGGCCTAAATTCTAATGGACCTCCTGTAAGGGATATAGCTGGTTGTTTATAATGAAATGTGACACTAATAGTACTTATAATATTACACATGTATGTTTGTATGTACATATTTATTCATATTTGATTTTAAAAATCACACCAAGTGAAAATGCGTAAAAATAATTTAAGCATTTCCAGCACAGGTGTGGTCCCTCTCAGTTTTGTATTTTCTCAATCGCTACGTAGAGCTCTTTTAAGCGACGGGACATTGACTGCTGCTATATTCCTAAGGTATGGTCCTGGCCAATTTGATGTTGGTATCCAGCTTGGCCAAGTAATTTTAAGGCAGCGGCTAGTTTTATAAACTTTTAGCTGGTGTTGAACAGCGTTTAGAACATACAGAAACGCAAAATTTGTACAAAGTTAAAATAAAGCAATATGTATTTAATAACATATTCCGCTAGATTTTTTCTTACCTGTGGTCATTAAGGAAAGTATACCGGAACTATCTCTTAAGCTTAAATTAGAAGTGACATACCCATAATGCCATAGCCATGACCAAAACCAAAATTTAATTGGTTTCTATGGTGACAGTTATGGCTTTAAGGTTGTTTTCTATGGCTATGGTTATGTCACGTCTAATTGAACCCTTAAGACTCGTCTTGCAACTCGTTATACATGGACGTTTTCTTCATAAAACCATAACGCTACAGAATCCATCACTTTATTTTCCATTAAAAGCTGTTACACTTCACTTTTTCTTAAATTTTGATTTTAAATGTCGTTTTTTTATACATATTTTGACATTTCAGTACTGCCAACCTTTGCCATATTTTCTTTTGCAATGTCCGTGGTGCCACTTTTTCAAACAATTTTGCGAAAGGTTTTGCGAAAGTAATAGAGAGTACCAAATTTGCATATCAACGCATTTAGCTTTCGCATCGTAATTGCTTTCGCATCGCAATAGAGAGTAACCCCCCAGATCACGGAAACAATAATGCTTGCACTTACTTTGCAAGGAAACAAGAATAAATTTAAGAGCTTTCAAAGCTGTTTACCTATCTGAGTACATATGTGTGTTTGGGCGTTGCTGTTTTGGAATTGTCAGCTGAAATTGTTTTTACGCTCCCACATGAAATTTGTTTCCCAGTTATCCTGTTTTCTTTATACAAATTTTCTTAAATTTTTGACAGTCTATATGTATGTTGCATGTAAGCTATATCTATACATCGTTAGCTGAAATGTAAAATCTTGTAACTATATTTTTTATAAATTTTTTAGGAGAGAGCAAAAACTAACCAAAATTATTTTAAATGACAAAAATTAAAATAAAAAAGGTTAAATCTACTTCGTCGGATTTTTATGATGCAGTGAGTGCCTCGTTCCTTTAACGCAGCTACGTCCAAACACACACTGATACACTAATATTTGCAAGCTCTTAAATTTGTTCTTGTTTCTTTGCAAATTAAGAGCAAGCATTGCTGTCCTTTGTGTTGTTGTTGTTGTGGATGTTGTACTCTCGTCGGTGTGAAAGAACAAAAAGCTCTTTATAAAAGTTTGCACATTGTGCACATGGCTTGCACGTAGCTGCTGTAACATATGAGAGAAATTTTCGCGTTGAAAAAATTTGTATCAACTAAGGTATTAATTTAATCGAGCTTTTGCTTTAATCGGTTAATCACTCGATTAATTAATCGAGCTTAATCTTAGCTTAAGCGGTTAATAATCGATTACTTTCGGCATTAACCGATGAACCGATTAATGAAGTTTTTTCATAAATCAAGGAATTTCAACAAATAAAAGTGCATAAATTATCGACCCTTCTCTGTAAACCGAATCCGAGTTTTCAAAAAAAAAAAATAATGGTCCTGCAGACGTATTGAAAATCATACACGATAATTTTCTTTCAGATATGATATTTGAGAATCTATAAATAAAAACTTTTTAAAAAATCTCCAAAAAAAAATCGTGCGATTTCAAATCGATCGGTTTACAGAACAGGGCCATATTTATTCATTTAAGTAAAACAGAAAAAAAGGACACACAGCATTCATAAGCTAAATCAAGCAAAAAAAAAAAAAATAATGCATAACACAGTACAACTTTTTTCATCTCATTGATTTGGGACTCAATTCTGAGAATTGCATGTGAAAGTATCCTCAAAAGTAAGAACTTCAGCATCATTCGTTTTGTCAAGTTGGCTGCATTAATAATTTAATGGCCATGCGAAATTTTTTCTCAAGGTTGGTGAAGATGTTCATTGAAAAAATTTTTCTAAAGATTATTGTAAAGCATGTTGAATTAACATGAAACACATATGAAGCAAAATGATAAAAAAAAATTTAAATTAACCTGGAAGTTTACTAATTGTTTAAAAACAACACTCACGCTTTGTACCAGAGATCCAGTAAAAAAAAGAGCTTCCAAGGAAGTCAATGTGCGTTTCGCGAAATTTTGGTTAATACCCTTTTTTAAAAAGCGGGTATTTACAGTGCTTTTTGACAACTTCTCACAGTGCTTTTGGTGCTTTTTTGTAAAAAAAATATTTTTAATTTTACAAACCTAAAATACTTTTAAGCGCTAATAGCAGCATATCTCTTTAATTAATTCTCTGCATAATATTTGATTGATAATAGTACGCAATAAGCATTTGTTAAAGCTTACACAAATATTTAATCATCCTAGAACAATTGACAGGATTAGGTTGTCAATAGCAGTTAGTTGTTTTAGACAACGGGTAGCCTAGTACCAATTTTTTGGTATCGTATTGACGTGCTGTCAATGTTGAAAACTGGAATAAGTGTGAATATCGCAAAAACAAAAACTTTTAAGTTACTTAAGGAAAAAAGTGATGCTTTTAATGCTTTTGTATGTTTAAAATATTTTTCAGTAACATCTTTATCCTAATCTAGGCCTTAGCTTCACTTACCAAATGATTAACACCGATCATATAACTACTAACATTTTGAAAAATTAATATAATTAATATTAAATATTTTGAGGCAAAAACTTGAAATTATATAATGAGGTTTTACACCCCAAACTCTCCTTTTTTTTAAATGGCTTAATTTATGAAAATTAAAAAAAAGTGTTGGTGCTTTTTTACCCTCTTTTTCGTATTATTTTCCGGTTTTTACCCTTTTTGCAACAGCTTAATGTGCTTTTGCTCTTCTTAGAGATACCATCACTGGTTATAAACACAAACAGGAATGAACAACAAACCCAAATGCATACAAAAAACACAAATAGTTGATAAAATATCAGCGCTGATTCTCACATCCACTATACACACTCAAACTTGTTTCTCGTATGAAAAATTTTCGTAATAAGCGTCAACCAGCTCGGCTCGGCAACAAACGGCTACTCTGTACGCACCCTAAAGCAGATTATATAATATATAAATAAGTTATTTCTATTTTGGTTTTAGCACCTTTGTACATTGCTTACTCTCTCTCTCTCTCTCTCTCTCTCTCTCAATTCCTTTGGTAAGCTCTCACGCATTTCTACATGTTTTTATTTGAGCCAAAACAATAATTTTTTTAAACACTGTTAAAATGTTAAGACATTATGACACTTAGGACACTTAAGACACTGGTATGAATACCCCAATTGTACTTATTTGTTTTTAGCACCTTTCTATATCGCGTACTCTCTCTGTCTCTCTCACTATCTCTCTCTTAACTCATGTGGTAAACTCTCACGCATTGCTACATGAGTTATGACAAACAATAAACATAGCTGAGGAAGTCTTATTTCCTTATGACCTTTTTGTTTGAGCCATAACAACAAAAATTTTTTTAAACTACATATGTTAAAATGTTAAGACATTATGACCCTTAAGACACTGGCGTGAATACCCAAATTGTATATTTTATTGTATCAAGTTGTGTGGTTGGTTTTCACAAAATATTAGATTAGCTTAGGTTAGGTTAGCAGGTAAAGAAGGGTGAAATTTAGAGTCCAGCTCACTTGGGTCCAATACAGTGATCCCTTTGTGGTACCTTTGTGGTGAAGGGAAGATAGTGAGAGAGGTTGATAGGGAAGAAGGGATAGTGATAGAGAAGACAGGTGATGAAGAAAGAGATAGAGGAAAGCTTCATTCTTTTACAACTCTGCTTTTTTTGCACGCTTATTTGCAGTGTTGCAGCGCCTCTAGTGGTGAATGAGGCGTATTAAATTTTAAAGCTGTGTTTAGTAGCCACAACACCGACGAAGGAGGGCGCTCTGATGTTACATTAGGATTAGCATCCGCTGAAGCCGGTGTAGTTTTAGTTAACAGTGCCTTATGCCTGCATCACTGGAACTTTTCCCACAACAACTGATACAAAAGACACTAATGTACATCAGAAAAATGCGTGGTGTTGTTATTTTAATGACTGTCGGAGGCAGGATTTGAACCCAGGACCTTCGGTTTTGTAGTCAACGTGCTAACTACTTCAGCCAACGCCACCCTCCACAAAATATTAAAATGTTTTGAAATGTTGGCATGTTGTACTAAAGGGTTGTAATGCACAGTGGGGTATTTTAGGAAAAAATGTGGAAATAATTCTTTTTGGGGCGAACATTTCTTATATAACATCTTACTGCATTATTTATTATGTTTTTTTTTTTTTATTATAAAGAGAAGTAACACTCAGGCAATTAATGCCTACTACTATTACTAGGTGTTACCTTCTTTTAGGAAAGGGATAGTGATAGAGAAGACAGGTGGTGAAGGGAGAGATAGAGGAAAGCTTCATTCTTTTACAACTCTGCTTTTTTTTCCACGTTTTTGATAATGCAGTGTTGCTGCGCCATCTGGTGTCAAATGAGGCGTATTAAATTTTTGTAGCCATTTTATTGATTATTTTACTTCGCCGATGATTCTGCTATACAACGAAGGAGGGCGCTCTGATGTTACATTAGGACTAATATCTGCTGAAGTCGGTATAGTTCAGTGACCAGTGACTATGCCTTCATCACTTGAACTTTCCTACAACAACTGATACAAAGGGACACTAATGCACATCAGAAAAATGCGTGGTGTTGTTATTCAATGACTGTTGGATACAGGGATTGAACCCTTGGAGTCATATCTTATATCCTCATAAAGGGGCGCAGTGACAAAAGCCCATAGTGGGCCACCTTGAGTTTTTAATCTGATAAAAAGAGTTCCGTTTAAAATTAAGGAAATATTTAAGTAAGAAATCTGTAATCGAAAAATATTAAAATCTTGGCGGATGCCTGATGCCAACATCCACAATAACTTGAGTTAAATAATTAATCAAATTAAATTCATGTTGTTTCAACTTGAAATAACTTCGATTCAACATGATTCTTCGTGCTCACGTTGTTGTTTCAATTACACAGACGAGACGGCCAAAGGAAATTACGCCCACTCAAAATAAACTTGGCCACTATGCAATTGCAGATGGTCCAGTGGCCGAACTGTCATACCAGTGGTCATAGGCAGCGAAGATGACGACAGCTATTCATTGCTTTAGTAAGAATAGAGTGTTGCTATACAAGTGTTTTTGTTTTTCTATTTTCGTTCAAATTTTCGTCTAAAATGGAAAATTCAGCAGAAATGCGTAGTTTTATGGAATTTTATAAAAGTTTACGGGCAAGAATTGCCTTCCCCCAATATGGGATCTTGCCATTGGAACTCTTGTCAAAAAGGTAATTTTAAATACTTCGTCTGTTATAATCATGTAAATTTTATAGTCCTTAGGCTCACTTTCTTTGAGTTTTTTCAGAAGTTTGTTAGAATATATTTCCTTTTGTATAGACCACTCTTTTAACGAAATTCTTTTCTTCCTGACCTTTGCTACGTTGTTCTTCTTGCACCAACAAATCATCGACCACAACGACCACGCAATAATATCCAATGTCAAAACAATTTGTTAAGAAATGAAGTTGTGCACTAATGTCATACAGAGTGTCGTATAGTTTGTACGCAAAACATACAACTTGTTAAATCAACGTTTTTGTCCAACGGTCGTAAAGTGTGTGGCCTGCATAACATTCTTGTAAGCACATGGTAATATTTTAGTTGTTCTGTTTTGCATTTATGTGATCATTTTGTTATACTTTTCTCATGTCGCTTACAAAAAAAAAAAAACATAACTTAACTTTCTTTGTCTCTCTTTAGTGTTAAATTTTGGAGTCATTGGACATGGACGGCTGCTAGACTACATACAACTGAACTTAAGCGATTTTTTAGCGTATTACAAGTACGATTTAATAACACTAAAAAAATAATTGTTAAATATGATAATTGTGCTAACGAAAGGAAAAAGAACAGAAAAGTTTTTGCAAACTTTTTCTTTTTCTTTTTAGAAAAAAAAACTGTGTCAAGCGGTACTTATGCAAATCCATTAATTATTGAAGTCTTAGCGAAACTTTTTATATTAATACAATAAAAATCGGCTATAAGAAACTACGAGGCTAACCTCGTTATATCTATGTAACTAAGTATAAATTATTTTAGTTAGTTTTATTATTATTCTGCGAACTTCATTTGTTTCTATAAAGGGTGTTCTTTCACAGTGTCACAACTTTCAGTTGGCATCACTGCTTTATTTGAGCAACCATTTAACAGCTGATAGTTGGGTTTTGTTTAGTTTGCTTTGAAATTTCATTATAAATCGACTTACACCAGAGCAACGCAACGCAAGCTCATCGTGCAATTCTTCCATTTTATGGCGTGCATAATTGTCCTTCAGTACGGCTAATTCGAAGAACAGATGTGTTTCAGATTATAGGGAGCACCTGTCATTACGGCCTTATCTCATGGTGTTCTAAACACCTTCGGCCCCATGCACCCTTTTAGAATGAACCTAGTGCCCATTCTTCAAGGCACTTAGGTTGCAATCTTCGACCATAGTTGTTATCCCTGTACTTCGTCAAGCACCTTGCTGAGGTGCTCAGAGCTATCTAAACTTTTTATGCCGTAATGACTTTGTCAAAACAGTACTATCTTTTGAATGGCAACAGGACCTAGAATAGTGTCGGGCTGACCGCGTCAGACCAATCACTAGCATTGATTTAACACTGGAAAGGCAAGACTATTTTCCCAGCGATTTTGGTGGCAACCAACAACCACCATATTGAATTCTCAAAGCTCTCACACTAAGGTGTTGTGTATACACCACTAGCGAGGTGCCTAAGAGAATACCTCAACCATTACCGGCACAGCTCAACCACTCATCCGAGATGAACGCATGCCTGTGTCGCCAAAAATCCAGTGCTTACTCCACGCACACAAAAATCATCCTTTAAACCCCGTGGGGTAGGATGAACTCGGCGTTTTAGCAAAGGATCCTGACGACCGCTACATACACTCAAAACCTCAGAGCAGCTCAACTGCTGGGCAACCGGCACCCGTGGTACCAGAGACAAGCATCTGGTGATACCTGGAAGTTCCACCATAAAGGCTTCATCTCTATTATCTTTTGAACTCAGGGTAGTTCTAGGTGACGCTGCACCTAACTGACATCAACAGGAACCTGTCTTCCTTTTTTAATATGTGCACATCCTTTGCCCTGTAGCCAGAGATCGGGTAATAACACATAAGTTATATTGGTAATGTACCAAAGGTACGTCAATGGAAAAAGCCGCATTACCCCGGCTGGGAACCCGGGGTTGCCAAGGTCGTAGTCAAAAATAGACTCCCCTGGGGGGAGGACAGATGGACGGACGGATATACAGACATCGTTTATTCGTCTTCCCTATGCAGAATATATATACTTTATGGGTCGCTTATGAATATGATGGAAATTACACATGGAATGACAAACCTTTATATACCTTTTACCATTTTTGGTAAAAAAATTAAAAAAAATCGGAAGTTCAACTTTTAACCTTCAATTTGCCAACAACCACTGTACTGATTCTAATGAAATTAAATTTAAATAAAATCTTAAGACGTTATCTGTCCACTTAAAAATTAATTATTAAAAAATCTTCATTATTTTAAATGTTACACAGTTTTTTTAATTAAAGTTTCGATAGGTTTGTAAATTCTTTATTGGAGACTCGCCCCGAATACTTCTCTTAACCTTTATGTCAACGGCAACATACCTGGGTATGTTTTTAGTTTTGAAAACGCTGTAGCTCTAAACTGGATAACCGGATCGACTTGAAATTTCTTGATATCCTAGTCATCCTAGATATCCTGTTTTACGCAATAGTTCCAAGTTTGGTTAGGATTAGATCATCCGTTCGGAAGATAAAGCCCATTTACAAAGTTGCACCCTTAAGTCAACAGAATACATACCTGGGTATGTATAGTAAAACGCATGCAAATATGATAATATAATATAAAAGTATAGTTTATTTTGAGCTAAGCTTTGTAATTATTTTTTTATTATTATTATATAATGTCAGTTTTAATTATTTTTGCTTAAAATTATTGAAATTCAAATACATCTATCGCATTGAGGTAAGTCTTTGGAATGCTCTGCGCACACTGGTTTGTTGCATAATATGCATGCTTTACGAGTAGGGCGTCGTTTCGAGCAGATGTAGCAATTCCCCTTTACTTTTAGCCGGCCCGTACTATCACGTTCCTCCGATGCATGTGCCTCAGTATCCACAACTCCGATGGGCCCACCTTTCATGGCTTCCATGGCGTTGCGCGTTGACAAAACTCTGGATATTCTGCTGTTATTCGCCCTTCTTTCCATTTCTGGCTTGCACAATTGCTCGCTAAGCTGATGGAGAAACATCCTACGGCGGCTTGTAGATGTCTTCAGGTGAGTGTTGTTGTCAATGTATATTACGTATGCAGCAAACGCAGCAACGTCCACAATATTATAAAAGAAAACCAGAGGCCATCTATTTGTGCGCCGCTTCGTACTAAATTCGGACAAGCACTTGTCCATGTTATCAACGCCACCTTTGGTTTTGTTGTAGTCCAATATAAGCAATGGCTTCTTCTTAGGACCGGTCGTTTCTGTTGTATAATGAGTAGTGGACAACATTACAACTGCCTTGTTTTTCTTGGGAACGTACGAGCACATCGTAACGTGATTACAGAACCCAAACATTGATGATTCAGCCTCACGTCGTTTCGGGTTGGCAAATGCTGCTGGCACGAATGTACGCCTTTTGTTGCAAGTACCCAATATAGATAAATTGTTGTCTAACATCAAAGTTTTTGCCAAGTTGTAGCTAGTGAAAAAGTTGTCACATACAATATTTCTTCCACTTCCAGCAAAATGGTTGACACATAAATCCTTTACTACTCTTTCGCCAACGTTTCTTTCAAGTTCACCAGACGGTGCCATTCCTGTATAGATTTGTCACTGCATTGAAAAATTATATTCAATTTAGTTATTTAGATTTTCAACAACTTTCAACAATATTCATTGTACCTGCAATGGATAGGAAGAAATGGAGTCGCACACCCACCACACTTTTATTCCATATTTGGCAGGTTTTGATGGTATCATCTACGGTGACGTTGGCTCCAGCCACGTAATATCTACGAAGACAGCTGTTAAACATCAAAAAAACTTCCGATATTGCTGCTGCTTTGTCAGTTTGTTTTCGTTGCTGGCGTGTGTTTCCATTATCAAAACGTATGAAGCGGCTTATTTCCCAAAATCGTCGTACACTCATTGCGGCACGATATAGTGGATGTGAAGTAGTTTTCCACAAATCTTTCGTATGCACGTAACCAGAATGTGTAACGCCACTTAGCAAAAGTAGGCCCAAATATGCATCAAATTCACTTTTTGTTATGGGAATCCATGATCTCGGTTCTCTTGTTGGATGTTTTGCGTTGTCAATATCATAAACTTGCCTTGCCTTTCGATTTGATTCACGAATAATTATGTCGCATATTTCGTTTGACATTATCAATTGGAACGTTTCTGCAATGGTCAAACCCTGCGTTGCCCGTACTGGTCCAGATTCTGCACTTCTTAGAATGCTGTGCGTACGGAATCTTACAGGTTGTGGTTGTATCGAGGACCAAACATTACCATCTCTGGCAGTAAAAACTTCGCCAGTTTCAATTGGTGCATCTTCAAGATCTTCATCAGAATCACTATCGCCCTCTGGGTCATATTCTGGTAACATGGGTTCTTCAACGTCTGAGTCATCTCCACCAATATCACCTAAAGCCTCGTCACCAATTATTGAATCGTGGTCACTTGTTTCTTCTTGGCTCTCTTCAAGCGCTTGCCGAATATATGCTTATTGTTCTTCGTACGAAAGTGCGCTTAGTTGTCGCGGAGTAAGCCATTCACCATCAGCCATTTCACTTTTAATATTTTTTTATTTCCACAAAATAAACAGAAACGTCTTTTCACTTCGAATCACAAATGTAAACAAAATTTTCTGACGATACTACAAAGAATGAAATTTCCGCAACAATAAATGTTTCTACCTGCCTATATTATATATTTATTATATACGTATGTCGTCTACCTATACAACCACTTTTTTCAACAAACAATGACTGTGAGGATGAAATTGGTTATCATAAAATTTTTTAGCCTTTTGTCCATTTCTAACAAACTAAAAAAATAATTCGGAAATTCCAAAAAACCAGGTAGATACGTAATTAGAATTTTTATGCTAACGACGTACCATTCCCCATACAAAACGTATGTACATACCCAGGTATGCTGCTGTGGACGTGCGTAAAGCATTTCTGCTGTTGACATAAAGGTTAAGAGCTCACAACATGCCACAAGAGCATAAATGTAATCCGCAATTGATTAGGTCAACATTGATTGCCCCTCGTTTCAACGTAACTTAACCTGGTGCCTTTGCCTCTCTGATTGCTCCTCTTTTCAACCTAACCTAACTTAAACTATGTTCGTTAGAACCGAACTTCATTGTGCAATTATTTTTTTAGCCTTTCAGGCTTGTATTACATTTTGTCAAATAATATAATTAAATATCGTACATCAAGCATATAAATAGCAAATATTAATTTCATTAACCTTGACTGTTTAATTGATGGCTTAATTTAGCTCAAACTAATTACATATAATATAAAAAAAAAATCAAAACATATTAGATCGGTTCATTACATGTACATGCATATATGTATATGTATATATGACTATATATATATAGTATAAGTTCTGTCAATCCTCCAGTCAGAAAAATGTATTGTAAGAGTTTAGTTTTGATCTTCTCTATTTTTGTGGCCTTAACTTTGGCCGCAGTTAAATTTACTAACTTTAAATGTGAGGCATTGGATCCGACACTTTTCAACGTTTCGAAATGTGAACTAAAATTGAAAGCACGCGGTGTAGTAGCGCTCGATGTTTATTTGCAGTTATTGAAGAAGCCTCTAACCCAAGCCACGGTAAGTAGTATCCTTGTAAAAAAAATATTATTAGTTTTTTTAAGAATACAATCCTTAACTACAGATACGAATGACCATTTTTAAAAGAGCCAACGGTTACCGGCCTTTCCTATACAATGTTACGGCAGATTTTTGCCTTTTTATGAAAAATAAAAAGAAATATCCCGTCATTAAAATTGCAGCTGATGCACTTATGAACAAGACGAATTTAAATCATACCTGTCCCTACAATGTAAGTTTTAATAAGTTTTTTGCAACTTGCAAATGAATAATTTAATAGTGGAATGATGTTAGAAGAGATATGTAAATACTCGTAACAACGTTATTAGCAGACTTGAGACTTGAGACATTACAAATTTGTTAATTCAATTATTTTAGCATGATCTGATTGTGCAGGACCTGGTTTTGACAGATTCGATGTTTGTTTATATGCCTCTGCCAAGTGGAGACTACATGGTGCAAGTATTGACGTATGTTCGCAATAAAGCAGTTTTAGACATTAAAGTATACGTGGAAAAGAATTAATAAACTTTATTAAACTGGAATTGTAAGCTTAATAATATTGCTGTAATTTTGTCTCATTTGATCAATAATTTGGTTAATAAAGATCACAACAAAAAAATTCTTAGTTTGAATTTTTTTTTTCACGCTTAGTGTAAACGCTTGCCAATTATTGTTCAGCCGTTTTGAAGTCGCTCTCACATATAGTCGACGTTGAGAGCACATCAACGCTAAAGCGGTATTGATTAAAAGCTTTTTGTTGACGTCGAAAACTTTTCCAATAATTTTCATACCTTTATATGCATTTTGCCTCAGTTGCTTGAATTTATATTACTATGAAAATATATATTTTTTATGTCGGATTTTAGTGAAAGCTATAATTGCAATATTCAATTTGCCGAATAATAAATAAGTATGTGAACTAAACAAGTTTGCCAAGAATTTGTGAGTATTGCCAAAATCGGTAAAGCGTTAATATTATTTTATTTTTATAAAAGGATTCTTTGAATATTTTCGACCAAGAAAATTGTATTTGAATTTGCTGTGGGAAAAACTAGACTATTTTTTAATGATCAACAACATTCATTTCCAATATACATACATATTACAGTCGGCCGCAACTTTATGGTGGGAACACAACTGGGACGAACGACAAATATTCGTCGCCATAAATAAAATATACGCCGTAAACTCTGCTATACATTTATTTATATTTCTTACTTCTTTTTGTAACATACATAGGGCCAATTAATCAGTCAAAGCTTAAATGCTGGTTTAGTTAAACTAAACTCAAATTTATATGTATGTAGTTTAAACTCAAGAGGAGTAAGTCCGTGAACCATACCTTATGTGTAGTTTAAAAAAAGCAATGTGAGTCGGATCACAGGGAAGATGTGTAAACATATAGTAATGAAAAATTTTTTTTTAATATTGGCTTATGGTAACTAAAATAAGATATATACATTTTTGACTCTACTGTATTTAAAAATCTCTGGAAAACTGTATCTATAGTAGTGGAATTATTAGTTGTGGGGGTTTGTAGAGAATTGCTCATATGCAAGTGCAAAAATGCCAAATAAAAATTTTGATAAAGCTTGCGACTGTGGGTTTGCAAAATTTGTATTAAAATCTCCACCCATAATAATTGGCATGAGATGGAGATCGTTACACAATAGTCGTGCACCAGCTTCAGTGTAAGGCAAGCCAATAAGCACTCAAAAATTAAAATTCAAGCACTTGAAATTTAACTGGAAACAAAGTTGAATTCAAGCATTTTTTCAACTAATATTCAAGTTTGAAAATATTTTGAATAAAAAAAATCAAAAAACATACATATACATATGTTCAAACCTTGTCAAACAAATAATTTATTTATTATAAAATTAAAATTTGTTTTGAAAAGCATCAAAGATAAATAATAAAGTGAATTTTTAAAAAACAAAAAGGTGATTAAAAAAGTGAAAGCATTAGTGATAGTAGATATGCAGAAAATTATTGTAAGAAAACTTTTCGTATGCATTTTCCTTTAAATTTTAAAAGCATTTTTTTGAAGCTTGAAATACACTTGAATTCAATTGTAATAAAAGGTTGAATTTCAGTATAATTCAAGGCTTGAATTCAACTGTAATACAATTGAATTGTTCGAATTGAATTCAAGTTCCCTTCTCACTGGAGAATGCTATTGAAATAAAGTGTAAGTCAAGCATAATTCAACCCTTGACAATTGAATATGTGACTTGAAGAACAGTTGTTTTACACTTGATTTCAAGCAAAATTGCTTATTGGGAACAGTACGTAATGAAGATATGTTGTAATACAATATCATAAATTCTTTATAAAGACTGCTATATATATATATATATATATATATATCATTTAAACAAATATTTGACATTTAAAACGATCTTTTATTTAAAAGTTTATATTTATTTTATTTATTTTATATTTTTCAACTTTTTAACATAATTATCCCCACTGGCAACACTTCACAACCAATTTTTATTAAAATTAACTTTGCTCCTGAAGGTATGCTTTAAAATTCGGTTGAATGTATTTCTATGCAGCTGTTAAGTTTCTCTGTACTTTTTGTTGCCCGTATGACTACACTAATACTCGTACACTCATATATAGCTCACACCGATTTGATAACGAAAAAAGTTGCGAGCTCTTTTAATGCAAAACATATGGTCTGCAAGTAACAAAACCATGTGGCTGGTATTGATAGTTTAAACGCATAAATTTAAGCGTTTGCTGATGGCTTAAATACCCATCAAAAAATTTAAAAAAAAATTCAAAAGGGTTTGGCATTAAGCATTTTTTGTGGATGCTGTTCCTTACTGGACTACCAACTTAAGGATTTTAACAAGGCGTGAGGCTAAAATAACTAATCGATTCTTGAGAAGTATGTACGGTATCCAGCTTCAAGGAACGAAAAAAAAATTTTAAATCTTCGTTGGCTAAGAAGAAGAAAAAGACCTCAAGCTTAATCAAATAGTTATTACATATGTTTAATTTATAAAGAAGAAAAAGAAAAATATTAATTAAACCTAGTTAATTATATATATATATATATATGTATATATATATATATATATATGTATATATATCACAAAAAGTGTAAGTTTCCCCACCCTGGAATCATCCTTTAAGATTTTTCTGATTTTAAGAATGTAAGATATGTTTAATTTATAGAGAAAAAGGCAAACTTAGTTTTAGTGGGTTATTTTTATATAACAAAAAAAGTTAAAGTTATCCAACCCTGGAAAGGTCTTCTTGATTTTTTTGATTTTTTTCAGATTTTTAATACCAATTTTATTGGTACTGAAATATAAGATAAGTCTATTTAACAAAAAAACATAAAATTAGTTTTAGTTTTTTAGAAATTTTCCAGCTCTGAAGACATCTCTTCGATTTTGCTGATTTTCAATAGCAATCTATTTTGGACCATTTCTTTCTGACACACCAGTTAATGACCGAAGTCTCTAGCTTTTTTGGGAGCTTCGGAAAAACGATTTCGCGTACACTAGACGGACGGACGGACGGACATACGGACATCGCTTATTCGTCTTCCCTATGCATAAGGATTCAGAATTTATATATTTTATGTGTCGCATATTAATATTATGGAAATTACCCTTTTCCATTTTTTGGTAAAGGGCATAATAATTTCACGTAATGGCCCAAATAATGGGCCACCAAGATCGTGTGATTTAACCCCATAGGATTATTTTCTTTGTTTTTATCTTAAATCACTTGTCTACGTCGATAAATTGCAACCCTGGCAATCAACTTTCGGAGAGTTAAAAGCGAAATACGGCCTCAAATGCTGCGAACTGTTGTTGAAAACTGGTGTTCCCGATTTACGCCTTCATGGCGGCCACATGGCAGAAATCATATTTCAACATTAATTTCATAAAATTTTCTTTCCCATAAAGCCCGTTTCATTGATATTAAAAATATATGTCCTTGTTTTATTATGATTTACCCCCTGTTTGTGTAAGACGTTTGAGTTAGAAATCTTGGCGTTTTTGTAATAGATTAAAGGAAACTTGTACAACTTTTCTTTAATCTATTACAGAAACGCCAAGATTTTTAACTCAAACGTCTTACACAAACAGGGGGTTAAACTTATGTCACTCTATAAAAAACACCCTTTATTTATGATGTGATTAGGCTAAAGTTCGTATCGCTTTGTAAGGCAAATTGCATGTGATAATTATTAATGAATAAATAATACCCAAAATAATTGTAAATATTCCTACAAACACTTAGTAGAACGGAACAACTAGCTGTTTTCAAAGATCGCTACACTTTCATCATCAGCGTTCTTTTGTGATTGGTCCACTGGCTGTGGCGTCAGTTGATGTGAATGGCTTTGATTCATCGTCTTACAATTTGCTGAAAGCTTTTTTTTGTAATGAAAGCTCAATTTTACTAGCTCTAAATTTACAACAGTCTTGCTATTGTCGTTTGTTCTTTACTAATTATGCACATTAGGGCGGGTCGACTTGTATGGAGGCAAAAAAATCGCTCAAATTGCAATGAAAATCGTATTCTAGGGATCAAAATAAGAAACTTTACCGAAGAAACCATACCTCTAAAATGTATTTTGATGTTCCGACTTTTGATCCGAAAGGTAAAATTTTCTTGAAGGGTCAAATTTTGAAAAATCTCACTTTGACTTATTTACAGTTCCTCAATCGAGTCAAAATGTATGACCCCCCCACTAATTTTGGAGGGCCGACCCACCTATGCCAGCAGCACACCCCCTGGAGCCACCCCTTGAAGGTTCCCCATACATTTGTGATTTTTTTAAATATTTGTATGGGGAGCCCACCAGAGGTGGTTCCAAGGAGTATCCCACTGGCATAGATGGGTCGGCTCTCCAAAATTAGTGGTGGTCGGTCATACATTTTGACTCGATTGAGGAACTCTAAATGGGTCAAAGTGAGATTTTTCAAAATTTGACCCTTCAAGAAAATTTGACCCTTCGTATCAAAAGTCGCAACATCAAAATACATTTTAGAGGTATGGTTTCTTCGGCAGTTTCTTATTTTGATCCCTAGAATACGATATTCCTTGTAATTTGTGCGATTTTTAAATCGACCCGCCCTAATGCACATGTTAGTTAATTTGCCTATTTTGGTTCTACTTAAGACAAACTTTTTTTGGTTTCTTACTATTAAGTATATTTTTATTTAATTTTTTTGCCACAAGCCCCTAGCTATTATTAAAACTATTTTTAATATTTCCAATGACTATTTTTGTAGTTGGTTTTTTAATTTTTATCTGTACAAAAACCGCTGTTCGTTATAAGCGAACTCCACTTTATAATTTCAGAAATCGTTTGCAATTGTTAAACAAAACATTAACTTAATTCATGGAATAGTAAAAAAAAACAAAATAGCTAAATACAAAAAGAAAAATAAAGGAAAAGAAAAGACTAAGTAAAGCTTTGGTATCAAAAAAAAAAAAATAACTGTCTTGAAACGTGTGAAAAAATTTCGTTGCGAAATTATTGCGAACTCATTAACGTCTGGCTCTTTAAACAAACAAAAAATACCTTTAAAAAGTTAAATTTTTAAGCTTTTTCTTTAATTTCATTACTTAAGTAAAAGCTAAACTGAACTATCCAGCGTAGAATAAGTTCTTCGTAAAAGCAACAAAACGAAAAAGTAGTTTAAGCAGCTTAAGCCAATAAGCGATGACTCACTGAATTAATCATTGGATGTTGTTTTAAAAGAAAACTGGCTTACCAGGTGTGCCAAATACTAAAAGGGAAATATATTTATATAATAAATTTGGATACAAAACCCATAATTGGAAGACCAATCAATACGTTTGCACGTCAACTTAAACAACAAAACATGCCTCATGCATCATGCATCATGCCACATGCATGACTCACAGCACAAAGAAATTCCAAATTTAATGGGTTTATATTCTTTTCCTTTAGTCTACCTGCTTCACTGCAATTATATGTTGCTTTCCAATTTGAATAACAAACAACCACCCACCTTTTGCAAACAAAAAGTAGAAATTCTAAGTTCTATCTAGCGAAAATGCATGAACTTTTGCGCATATATGAGTGTTGGCAGAGAGAGAGAGCGAGAGAGAGCAAGCAGTCTGTTAGAAATGAGCATGTGTAGACAGCTGCCAGTCCCAGTAGGCTGGTTGACCTGAGTATGTAAGCAGGGTTGTCAGATACGGCGATTTCTCGCCAAACGTGGCGATTTTTCAACTTGTTTGGCGACAAAATTTTTGGTTTGGCGACATGGCGATTTTTCTGGCGATAAATAAATTTGTTGGCGATTTAATGGCTATTTTTTAACAAAATTGTATTTCAAAATTTTAGTAATTCAGGAAAATTAGTTTGTTAAAGTAGTAGTTTCAAAAATAATTAATACCAAAACTCATCTGCAAGATATTTGGGTATGTTCTGTATTCCACGTGAAATTAAAAGGTGTGGAATTGTCATATAATTGTTGTTATAAGTACATATTTCCAACAACAATTCTATGGTAGTTCACACCCTTTAATTTCACGTAGAATACAGAACATACACGATTAAAGCAATTTGATTTTGATGATTTTTCTTATATTTATTAATTAGTAATGCGTTTTGAATTTAATAAAATAAATAAAAAACATTTTGGCGATTTTATTTCTGCTTTTGGCGAATTTTTATACAATTATTTTTTAAAAATGTATATTAAAAAAGCGCTTATTAGTTTATTTTTTATTCGACCTTATTATGTTGTATAAAACAAATTTATTATCAAATATACATATATTAAGAAAAAACACATGAAATTACTTTTGACGATTTTGTGAAATAGCTCGAAAAAAATCTGACAACCCTGTATGTAAGTGTTCTGTGCAGAGTTGTCACATTTTTTGCCAAACGATTTCCCCAAAATGATTTTAAAAACCGCCCAAAGTCCCCAAAATCAATTTTATGTAGTTTTTCTTAATATGTATGTGATAATAAATTTGCTTTTATATAACACTTTTTTTTTATATAAATTTTAACAAAATAATTATTTTAAAAATGTACACAAAATCGCCAAAAAATTATTTGTTGTAAATTTAATTCACCCAAATTCAAAACGCTTTAATTACTAAATCATCAAAATCAAATTATTTTAACTTCTTCCACAGGCGGTTTTGGGAGGATTTATTTTTGAAACTAATCGTGTGGTGCGATTCAGTAACTTTTAACGATCCGACAATCGTAATTTTTGTCTACACATTTTTTCGCTTGCAATAACGATTGCATGATTCTGTAACTTATTTTTAGCGATAGTGCGCAGCACATAAATTATTGTCCCTTAAATAACGACACAGCTGACATTAACCTACAGCGATTATCATTAAAAATGTTACTGAATAGCAAATTCTATCAATTTTCGTTATAATTATTTTAACGATGCGATTATCGTTTAAAAAAAAAAGTTAGTGAATCGCACTACTGAATTATACAAATTTTTAATTTAAATATTCTTAGAAGAAAAATAGTCATTTATCGCCAGAAAAATCGCCATGTTGCCAAATCAACAATTTGGATGCCGAACAAGTTGAAAGATCGCCACATCTGACAACCCTAATTCTGTAATCTAGCCGTGGTGTAGGTCGGTCCGTTCGTTGTTCATTTGAGTTGTTTGTTTCTCAGGGAGTTTAATTTTTTTTGTGGGCTCTAAACTTTAGATTACATACTAGTTTGGCTATCTGTCTGTTACTGTCTGTCAGTCTGTCTGTTCACTAACTTAAAATGCATGCATACATGCATTATTGTCATGGTTACGCTTGGAAAACTTTTTGTAGATATTTTTCACCCGATAACTTATTGTTTAATATTCTTTGAATTGTTGTTTTTGCGGTTGCTGCAGCTGACTGAATGCTGTTTTTTTTTCTAATTTTGTTGGTAAACGTTTCCTGTTATTATTAATAGGGCCCTTTTTGCTCTGTTGTGCGAAATTCTCTGTTAGATATGGTTCTAGTAGGTGGGAGCATTAGTAATTTCGTGGCCAGCAAAATAAACCACTTGTGCAATGGATATTTTAGTGAAGGAAAAATTTCTAAAAGCTTTGAAATTTCAAATAAAATATTTACCGAAAAAGTTTTCATTTGCTTTTTTATTACGGTTTTAAAGGGTATTCTATTAGTTAATGTAATTTTCACAACTTGCTGTATTTTGGAAATTGTAAGATTCAAACTCTTGAAATTTTAAAAAACTCTAAAACTAAAAAATTTCAAAATTAAAATAATGCCGGAACAAAATATCGCCAAAATGAAAAAAGCGCTTAAATAAAAAATATCACTAAAAATAAAATTAACCGTTTAAATTCAAAAAAAAAACTAACAAAAAAACGAGAAAAGAAACACCAAAACAAAAAAAATACTAAGGCATCATATATGTACATTACCGCTCAAATTACAAGGAAAATCGTATTCTAGGGATCAAAATAAGAAACTTTGCCGAAGAAACCATACCTCTAAAATGTATTTTGATGTTCCGACTTTTGATCCGAAAGGTAAAATTTTCTTGAAGGGTCAAATTTTGAAAAATCTCACGGATCAAAAGTTGGGACATCAAAATACATTTTAGAGGTATGGTTTCTTCGGCAAAGTTTCTTAATTTGATCCCTAGAATACGATTTTCCTTGTAATTTGTGCGATTTTTAAATCGACCCGTCCTAAGCCCCCCGTTCTGTAACTCGAATCGATTTGAAAAATAAATTTAATAGTCCAGCAGACGTGTTTAAAACAAGGTTGGCAAACGGTATCGTAAAAATACCGATACCGATTCAAATACCGCTAAAATTAGATACCGGTATCGTTACCGATACCGAAATCCATTTCGGTTAGAAAATACCGGTATCCAGACTACCGTTTACGTCTATACCGGTACGTACCGGTATACCGATTCCGGCCAAAAAATAAATGATAATTGCCAAATTTTTATTATGTATTACAACTTTTTCCCCCATGAGACAACTGCTTTTTATCAGTTATACTTTGGTTTTTATTTCGACCATTGTGTTCGTTTTGCTGTACTATTCCAGACACCAACCAATCCCTTTTGTCAACCAATATTATTGCCATGTTCATAAAACATAGAATCTCAAGAAAAAATACCAAGGCCAAAACTAAAAATATTTAAAATGTTTTGTAATGGATACTATGGTTTCAAAAAATATAGCATAGAGAAGAACCTTTGTTTTTCGTGCATTGTTTCGAAGTCAACTAAAATTAGCAGTTTCAATTCAACTTAGTTGAGCTGTACACCATAATATGGGCAAAAATATATTTCAATTAATTTTCTTACTTTGGTGTTGGTCTTGTTTATACGCTTCACCGTAATATATAAGGTTGGTAGAGAAGAAACTTCTAAACTTTTATATTTGAAGTTAAAGATTCCTCTCTTGAGGTGAAGAAAAGTACTTTTTTGTACCAATTTTGTACTCTGTAGCTCGTTTCTGCATTTCTCGCATCGTAAAATTCGCCGCATGAAACGAGGGAATCGTAACAAAAACATTGTAAATTGAAACAAAAAATGGCTTTTCTCACATAAGTGTTTCTGTATATTTACTTTGCGAGAACTATCTGTCATTTGAATAAATTTCCAGCAATTATTGGAAGGATGTGAAAAAAGTGTTTCTGTAATATTTTGTGAAAACTTTCTCGCAAGAACTGTCAAAACAACTTACATTTTGAATTGGTGTGAGAACTACTAAATGTGAACAAAACCATATGAATTTTTGAATTTCTGTGTAAAAATATGAAAAATAATTTAGTCGAAAAGATATGCAAAGAATTGTTGAACTAAAATAATTATTAACCAGTCGATATGATAATGTTTATTTAGAATTTATTTTGTATTATATTCTTATGTAGAGACAATTGATAGAAAAAACTTATTTCAAGCATTTTACATTCACTTTATATTCATTTACATTATATTATTTTAATTTTCTGTAAAATACTTAATTTTTTTGTTATTAAATAATATTTTTGTTACATTTTGTTTTCATTTGACACTTGATTACTGGAAATATTCCAGTGAAAACAGATTCAGTGTTGTCTGTTTTCACATTCAAATACAGAAACACTTTTTTCTCACAAATCGAGAAGCGATGGAAATTTGTGTTTCACATTTCATGTGAGAAATTTTGCTATGCGAGAAATGCAGATATACATCTATTAAATTGTACTTTCATCATCCTGGAAGCTTAAATACACCGAAAACGTATAAATAGAACACGAAATGCATCATACAGGTAGTTCTTTAACAAAAAGTCTCCTAAAAAAATATTTAAAACAGTCCTGCGAATTACTCTTATTCAATTATGTTTTATAAAAAAAGTTGTAAACAATAAAGGTCCAGTACAAAAATATTGCCTAAGAACGTGTCCAAAGTAGAAGTGTCGAAAAAAACCGAACAAATTATATTTGGTGAAAAAATAAAGACATATATTTGAAATTTACTGAAACAAAATATATATGTTTCAAAAGGTCTCAGTCTCTTCTTTCTCTATCCGTTTATAAATTCGGTTGATATTTAACTTAGTTAGAGGTTGATAAGTGTCTATGGGTACGAAAAACCGGGTTTTTACCTGTAACTGAAGATTTTGGAGGAGTCTGGAATATTTCAAATACAATTTTTATTGTTATACTCGACAATACCTAGCAGAAAAATAGTAACACGTCGATTTCATCAAAATTTGTCACACAGTGTAATATAACAGTATAGACAAAACTTTTATTTTTACTATTTTTTTAATTAACCAAAATGTATACTTTTTATATGTAAAGTTTGAACTGCAGTCTCCTTGTTTCACTTTTTTAATAAATTATTTTCTAATAATAGTATAAAAACATACATATATAGAAACAAATAATTTTATACGCTTTTATACGAGTACATATGTATGTTAATGTAAAAATACTCCCTTTTTGAAGTAATTTAATAAAAAAAAAAGATTTTTTTTTATGTCCAATTCCTGAAATAATAAATTTATCAGTAATATCGGTATACCGGTATTATAAACTCGATAACGGTATGTACCGGTAATACCGATACCGAAATAAAAAAAATACCGATACCGCTACCGATACCGAAATTTAAAAAATAATTGTACCGGTATCAATACCGATACCGTTATTTTTTTCGGTTTCCAACCTTGGTTTAAAATCATATAGGATAATTTTCTATCTGAATCTTATATAGACAGAAAAATTAAAAAAATTTAATTTAATAAAATTAAAAATATTTCTATTATCGGAGTCAGTTTTATAAAATAGTTCGATTGCCGTTTATAGAACAGGGACGTATATTTTCCTTTTGTAGAAAACAAAAACATTTAGTTTTTTTTTTCAAATGTTATAGAAGATGCCCTCCCTGATGTCTCTAAATTAATGTCCTAAGGTCGTAAATCATAGCACCCTATTTTTGTAGAGATTTTAATACAGGAATACCGAAAGGTGGTGGAAAATAAAATAGATACAAAATCGTATGAAGATGCTTGTTTTGTTAAGATGTTTGTTTGAGGCTTTTAAACTTGTTATGTTTTTATATTGTAATTCTCAAGCAAATATTAAGAGTCTTACTATAAACATACGAAGCTTGTTAGCTAAATTCAAAATATTTTGCGTCCAAGTCTACTGTTGAGTTCCATAAGCGGTAACGAAATGCATATACACAATGCTTAACCAAAAAAAAAAAAAAAAAAACAAGCAAAGAGTTTTTGATTTTAACACAAATTAATAACCCCCATATTCATAAAATTTAAAATGAATTTGAAATGTATTTTATTTAAAATTTTTCATACAAAATTTTCCTAAAATGGGTTTAAAATTCATTTTATTTTTTTATGAATATGGGGCTAAAAATCTATTTAAAATTAAAAAAGGAATTAAGTAATTTTTTTTTCAAAAACTTTAATAAATTGGGAGAAAGGAAGCTTGCAGGGGACTTTTGGACGTGTCTGGATTAACTTTCAATACTGGAAGGCCATAGCATCCTGATTTTAGGGGAAATTGCAACACAATTAAAAAAAAAAGATTTTCAAAATAAAAAGGCTATTTTTTAAAAAACATTTCAGGAAATGGGTAGAAAAAGAATATTTGAAGAGACTTGGATTATTTCGATTTCTATGCCGAGTCACTATAATAAAATGGCAAATCATGATGAGTGGGTGGGAAGAGGAAGAGGAAGAGGAAGGGGAGGGACTTCTCACTAGCTTTTGTAATACTTGCAGAAAAGGCAAAGACACAAACACATTTCTAATTGGTGACTGCGCTATAATTCATCTCTGGAACAGTATTTTTTTTACCATTATTTAATTCACACACTTTTCTAAGCAGATCGTAGCTAATTCACGCACCTTTTGTTGTACAGGGTAGTAAAGAATAAATAAAAACATTGGATTTTTATTAGATTTCCTACAAATCTACTGAAAAATTAGATTTCGTTTTGTATGGGAAATCTGGAAGAAAGCAGCTTGGTTTAGCTCGAAATCTCGAAAGTACTAGATTTCGAGACAGTGTAAATGCACAATAACTAAATTACAAAAGACATGCTTAAAAACAGTCCAATTCTAAATATTACCCAGGAAATAATTCGCAGAAATAAATTTGATCCTGCCATTCTAAACATGGCCAGAAATAAAAATAAAGTGAGATAGCATATCGAATTTTTGAAGTCAGCTATTTTTTAGTGCTCACTTGGTTTATTTCGCCTGAGCGCTTGCAACTGATTGTTTAAAATCCGGGGAACAATGAATAGGGAAAAAATTCTCGGGGATTTGTTATTCAAAAGACTGCTAAAAATCTCTTGAAGGGCAATCATGAATTAAATTCAGCGAGAAATTTCTCCCTCCCTTTTTCAATTAGAATTTCTTTGTTTTTCCTATTACTTACTATTGTTTGAAATTGTTCTCTGGGACAAATTTCGAGTTTTACTGAATTCGTAGAATTCTCAAGTGAAGTACTAAATTAAATAAATATGCCTGTGTAATATTTGAGTTTTCAATTTTATTATTCATTTGTGCATATTTTTTATTTATGATTCAGGCACGATATTTTTACTTTTATTGCCTTTTTCATTTATTCAATTTATTAAATTTTTTTCGATGCTGGTAGCTATTTATGCAGGCATGAGTACGAGTATCATGATAATGTTTTAGGGGGGTAACGACAATAATAAAAGCTTCCAATACTCATACTACACATAATTGTACTCGTAGGAATATTGAATGAATGAATGCACATTTTGTTCGCGGTGTTGCTGCTGTTAACTTCTGTTGTTGCAATGAGAACAAAGAGGAAGTTATTAACAATAACAAATGCATTTAAAGTTACAACACAGTGACCCGTAAAAAATGACCTCTTTTAATTCATAGTTGAGGCAACAGCTAAAACAAGAACTAAATATATATTAACAAAAAAAAAAAGACTTAAAACACGTGTTCTCTGTGTAAATGGGTAAAAAAAAATTAATACAAAGAAATGTGGAAAAAATTATTTTTTAAAAGTAATAATAATAATAATAATACGAGTAATTGCTAACACGACTAATGTTGTGGAAACAAAGAAATAAATTGTATTAAATATATATATATGTAGGAAAGAAAAGCAGGAAATCGTTAAAAATGTGTTGCTGCTAAGAATGGTACCATGGGGATCAATTAAGAAATTAAAAGGCTTGCAAAAAAAAAAGAAGTTATTACCATTCTTAATACAACATTATACATATATCCACACCTAGTCTTGGAGGGAAAGAGTTAATTTATATTTATGTATAATCGATTAAAACAAAAACAGCAACAAAAAAAGGGGAAACGGAAAAGCGAATTTATTTAAATTTAATTTTAAACGTAATATTCTAGCAAAAATAGTAAAAGTAATTTTTAACAGCTTTTTATTGCCTCTCCCTCCATAGCATCGATAAACCTTACGATCCTATTCACATAATTCCATAAAGTGAGTTACTTAAATGAGCACACCAAAACAGAAAAAAACTGCTGCAACTAAAAAATATGTATTGCAAAAAACAAAGAAAAATCGCTAAAAGCTGAAAAAATCGCCAAAACTAAAAATGAATAGCAGTAACTAAGAATATCGTCAAAAAAAAAACAAACAAAAAAAATCGCCTAAATGTAACAAAGCGCAAAAACTGAAATAAATTCAGTAAAGTGCGACTTTGACTCGCGCACGAAGGGTTCCGTACGTTGGGCTTTAAGCATTTTTTTTAATACACTGTTTTTTTTACGTTTTTTCAGCTGAAATCATTTTTTTTATTATATTTCGCTTTTTTCTCGTTTTGGCGATTTTTTTAATTTTGGCGATTTTTTTTAATTTGGCGATTTTTTTTCACTTTGGCGATTTTTTTTCATTATGGCGATTTTCTTTCATTTTGGCGATTTTTTTCATTTTGGCGATTTTTTTCATTTTGGCGATTTTTTTTTTCATTTTGGCGATTTTTTCATTTTGGCGATTTATTTTCGATTTAGAATTTTTTTTATTTTGGTGCTTTTTTTTCGTTTTGGCGATTTTTTTTTTATTTTGGCGATTTTTTTCGGTTTGGCGATTTTATAATCTTGAGATTTTTTTGTTTTACCGTTTTTGAAAATTTCAAGAAGTTTGCTCTTACGGTTTCCAAGATACAGCAAGTTATCAAAATTACATAGTCGAAATTACATTAACTGATGGTACACCCTTTAACTAAAATTTTTTAAATTTTAGTGTTAATTGTTGTAGACTGTATAAAAATACACTAACTTTACAAATTTCAAGTGCATATACATACAATTGTATGTATATTACATGGGATTTTAAAATTTTTCGTTGCTCGTTTTGGCACACCCTTTAATTTTCAACTCTCATGTATTTGTTGTTGTTACGGTTCTCGAGAAAATACCCTGTGACGGACAGACGGCCAGACGGACAGCGTAGCGAAAACAATAGGGTTCCTTTTTCACCTTTGTTGTACGGAACCCTAAGAACTGCTGCAACTAAAAAATATGTATTGCAAAAAACGAAGAAAAATCGCTAAAAGCTGAAAAAATCGTCAAAACTAAAAATGAATAGCAGTAAGTAAGAATATCGTCAAAAAAAACAAACAAAAATAAATCGCCTAAATGTAACAAAGCGCAACAACTGAAAATAAATTCAGTAAAGTGCGACTTTGACTCGCGCACGAAGGGTTCCGTACGTTGGCTTTGAGCATTTTTTTAATACAGTGTTTTTTTACGTTTTTTAAGCTGAAATATTTTTTTTTTGATTATTTTTCGCTTTTTTCTCGTTTTGGCGATTTTTTTAATTTTGGCGATTTTTTTTTAATTTTGGCGATTTTTTTCATTTTGGCGATTTTTTTCATTTTGGCGATTTTTTTAATTTTGGCGATTTTTTTAATTTTGGCGATTTTTTCATTTTGGCGATTTTTTTTCAATTTGACGATTTTTTCATTTTGGCGATTTTTCCGGTTTTCCGCGATTTATTTTCGATTTAGAAATTTTTTTTAATTTGGTGCTTTTTTTCGTTTTGGCGATTTTTTTTTGATTTTGGCGTTTTTTTTTCGGTTTGGCGATTTTATAATTTTGAGATTTTTTTGTTTCACCGTTTTTGAAAATTTCAGGAAGTTTGCTCTTACGGTTTCCAAGATACAGCAAGTTTTCAAAATTACATAGTCGAAATTACATTAACTGATGGTACACCCTTTAATTAAATTTTTTTAAATTTTAGTGTTAGTTGTTGTAGTCTGTATAAAAATACACGAACTTTACAAATTTCAAGTGCATATACATACAATTGTATGTATATTACATAGGATTTTAACATTTTTCGTTGCTCGTTTTGGCACACCCTTTAATTTCCAACTCTCATGTATTTGTTGTTGAAGCGGCCAAGGGTCCCATGTAATATACATACATACATACAATTGTATGTATATTACATGGGATTTTAAAATTTTTCGTTGCTCGTTTTGGCACACCCTTTAATTTCCAACTCTCGTGTATTTGTTGTTGTAGCGGCCAAGGATCCCATGTAATATACATACGATTGTATGTATATTAGATGGGATTTTAAAATTTTTCGTTGCTCGTTTTGGCACACCCTTTAATTTCCAACTCTCATGTATTTGTTGTTGTAGCGGCCAAGGGTCCCATGTAATATACATACATACAATTGTATGTATATTACATGGGATTTTAAAATTTTTCATTGCTCGTTTTGGCACACCCTTTAATTTCCAACTCTCATGTATTTGTTGTTGTAGCGGCCAAGGGTCCCATGTAATATACATATATACAATTGTATGTATATTACATGGGATTTTAACATTTTTCGTTGCTCGTTTTGGCACACCCTTTAATTTCCAACTCTCATGTATTTGTTGTTGTAGCGGCCAAGGGTCCCATGTAATATACATATATACAATTGTATGTATATTACATGGGATTTTAAAATTTTTCGTTGCTCGTTTTGGCACACCCTTTAATTTCCAACTCTCATGTATTTGTTGTTGTAGCGGCCAAGGGTCCCATGTAATATACATACATACATACAATTGTATGTATATTACATGGGATTTTAACATTTTTCATTGCTCGTTTTGGCACACCCTTTAATTTCCAACTCTCATGTATTTGTTGTTGTAGCGGCCAAGGGTCTACACACTGTGTCCAAATTTCAGGTCCGTAGCTCTTACGGTTCTCGAGAAAATACCCTGTGACGGACAGACGGACAGACGGACAGACGGACAGCGTAGCGAAAACAATAGGGTTCCATTTTCACCTTTGGTGTACGGAACCCTAAAAAGACAGAAAAATCACCAAAAACCGGACAAAAATCCCCAAAACTCCATGCGGTTCTAACTCCAATTTTTATTTCTACTTTAAGAATTTTATCAACGAAGATAAGTGACTTTCCATGATAAAACTTTAACGCTCGCATTTAAACACTAGCCATGCCCGAGGCGTTGCCCACTGGGAACTAATTTTGGAAGTTAATTAATCAAAGTGCAAGTGGTATTCAAGCACACCAGTTTCCGCCGTACCACTTTCCAAGCTTTCAAAGTTGGATTTTTCCTCCTAAAACGCTTTATGGTAAAAATTGTCAGATTGAAAAAATATTTAAACTACAAATTCAAAGAACAATTAATACGACCGTGATGAGAATGAGAGCGCATTTTACAAAATATTCACACAAATAAACTACAAATAAATTCAGTAACTACAAATAATTAAGTCCATACGGACACTAGATATGTAATATTATACAAACTTTAGCCTATATAATGCAAGTTTTAAATTTTGGCGATATTTTTGGTTTTAGGCGATTTATTTTAGTTCTAGAGAATTTTTTTTCGGTTTTTGGCGATTTATTTTAGTTTTAAGGCCAAATTTTGTAAATACAAATGAATTTTTGTTTTGAAATTTGTATGGAAAAAATATTTCTTTAAACGAAAATTTGAAACGTTTAAGAACGGAATTTTTTACAAAGTCTGCCTATTAGGATTTTTTTTTTAATTTGGCGCTTTTTTCGTTTTGGCGATTTTTTTATTTGGGATTTTTTAGTTTTAGCGTTTTTGAAACTTTAAAGAGTTTGCCTCTTACGGTTTCCCAGATACAGCAAGTTGTCAAAACTACATTAACTGATAGAACACCCTTTAATTTTAATTTTTTTTTTAAACCAGCTATTCAAATTTCAAGTGTCTAAATATCGTTAATTAAATGTATATTACATGGGATTTTAAAATTTTTCGCTGCTCGTTTCGGCATACTCTTTAATTTTTAACTGTCATATATTTGTTGTTGTAGCGGCCAAAGTTCTGCACACTCTGTCCAAATTTCAGGTCTGTAGCTCTTACGTTTCTCGAGCAAACAGCCTATGATGGACACACGGACAGCGTAGCGAAAATAATAGGGTTCCATTTCACCTAAAAAGGAAGAGATTATCGATTCGTCATTATTATTTATTTATGTTTGTCACAACTCCGTAGATTTTAGACGAATTCAAAAAATCTCTTGTTTGTGGGTAAAGCTTCTATTTAGTTTCATTATAAAAAAGGGGCAATATGACCGACACTGTGAGCTCTAACAAATTAACAATATTGCCATTAAAAGAGTGGGCGAGTCACGCCCGTTAGAATTAAATACATGCTATAGTTCGCGTGCTTGAGTCGTGCATTTAAGGCAGTAGGCGAGACCACGCCCATGAAAGGTTAGTATGAAATTATATGTGCTTTTGCTTATCGAATTCGCACGAAATTTGGCAAACACTTTCTGCTCTTAGAATGGCATAATTTTGCTATTAGAGAGGTGGGAGGGGCCATGACCATTACAGATTAATATTATATTTCACGTGCTTCTACCTGAGCGATTTTTATGAAACTTGGCACTAGTGTTTTTCATACGGGATTTCCCGGGAAAAATTTCCCGGGATCCTGCACATTTTCCGGGAAAGAAATCCCGGGAAATTTGTGCGGGAATTCCCGGGATTTTTTGATTTTGTTATGGCAACTTAATTTGTATGCGCACATTCCTTGATGAGTGTCGTTATTCACTTTATTAATTCGATGGTGCAATAATAAGGTGATGGCAATATCACAATAGCTAAAGCTTTACAACAACTAAGGCCAAGTTTACATCTGGTACACATGCATTCTGAGACTTAGATGCCTTTATTTTGAAAAAGCAGAACGCGACGATCAAAATTTAATTCTACAACAATTCATAAAAGTAAAAAACAGAAATGAGCAAGGAAATAAAAGAAAATTACAAATAATTACAGATTACAATGATTTTTTCATAAGGGGGATATTTTGTAACATTTTTTTTAATAATACGCGTATAATTTCTTTTTTATAATATTGGTATCTATGCATTACTATTATATAAAGAACGGAAACGGTATTATTTTTTGAATAATGTGTGTATAAAATGTTATTATTTAATCGATCTCATGAATTATAATTTGTTTTTGTTGAAATAAATTAAATTTAAAAATATTTTGTATTGTTTTGTACTGGGCGGGAATTACCGGGATTTCCCGGGAAACCGAAAAATTTTTCCCGCTTTCCCGGGAAATGAAAAAGTCCGGGAGAAGAAAAACTCTACTTGGCACACACACACCTTGAGCTCTGGAAGTAGCGTGATGTTGAATAAAGAATTTTCTAACCTGATTGACACTGACTTCGAATGGCATTAAAGGTAATGGGCGATTCTATTCTAGACAACTTTTAACATCAATTTTCAAATCATTTTTTGATACTTTTTTTGATGCCAATTTAAAGTAAAATATCTATATTTTATAATAATATAACTTTTTTTAGACATAAGCTTTTAAGCTTTATTTAAAAATATAAATTTGTTGTGCACTTCGAAGCATTAAGATTCATAGATTTGCATCCGTCTTGTTGCACTCGTCATGGCTTAAAGAGCAAATTTCTTATTATTGGATTATATTTCTCTACGATGTTTGATTTGATATTCATCGTCTGATATCTTCTTTCTTCTTTCACAATAAAAAAGAATAATACAATAAAAGTTTAAAAATTAACAGAGTTTTGTGTTTTTGTGGTATGATCTTATGAAAGTGGGCCAATTTGGTTGCACCCGTCATGCACTTTAAAGCTCTCTCGTGGCTATTTGACCGTTTCATACAAATTCTTGTAAATAGGTAACAATATTATATAAAAAAAAATTTACCCCTTCTAGAAATAACTTCATTGAAAATGTGTTTCTTTCTATTAGTAAAAGACGTTTAAAGCGTCTAAATGTTGCACCCGTCAGAATAGAATCGCCCTAATACATATAAAATTTGTTTATTTAACTGAATCAAAATTATTTTTAACTTTTTAGTGCTTAATTTTGCGCTTGGTTTAATTTTTTTTTTTTAAGTTTTATGTACAATTGCTTTTCTAACAAGATCGGTTTTCTGGAAAATGCGCAAGTACGGTGTATTATCTTGCATAAATTAAACTTGTGTTGTTATCTCAAAACCTAAGCTTACAGCAATAAAGCAACTTTTCTAAAACGTTTAAAAGAAAATATTCCTTAAAAAATGGAAGCCATCATAGAGTTGGCTGGCCGAGATATCAGAAGAAATTTTATTTTTTTTACGAAGGCCGACGGCAATAAGAAATTTTAGATTTGAACCGTATTATTTAAAAAAAATTAATTCCCAATTTGTGTATTTAAATAATTAATAAACTTATTATTTAATCGTTGCACTAAATCAGTGATCCGTACAATAAAATATGTTTGTATTGGTGAGAAAAATGAGAGTAAAATTAAGTTACACTTGAAGAAAAGTTTTGTAATTTAAAATATAAGCAGTGATATTAATTGTTTGAATATTTTTTGCAAATAAGCAATTTAATAAAAGTAAAAAAAACTAATAATCCATTCAACAAATGTAGTGTTTAAATTACAAATTAAATTTATTCACAGCTCTGTGAAAACTATGAAAATTACTTTCCTAACTTTTTTAGGGTTTCGTACACCAAAGGTAAAAAGAAACCCTATTGTTTTCGCTACGCTGTCCGTCTGTCCGTCAGTCCGTCACAGGGTATTTTCTCGAGAACCGTAAGAGCTACGGACCTGAAATTTGGACACAGCGTGTAGACCCTTGGCCGCTACAACAACAAATACATGAGAGTTGGAAATTAAAGGGTGTGCCAAAACGAGCAACGAAAAATTTTAATATCCCATGTAATATACATACAATTGTATGTATATGCACTTGAAATTTGTAAAGTTAGTGTATTTTTATACAGGCTATAACAATTAACACAAAAATTTAAAAAATTTTAGTTAAAGGGTGTACCATCAGTTAATGTAATTTTGACTATGTAATTTTGATAACTTGCTGTATCTTAGAAACCGTAAGAGCAAACTTCTTGAAATTTTCAAAAACGGTAAAGCAAAAAAATCTCAAAATTATAAAATCTCCAAACCGAAAAAAAATCGCCAAAATAAAAAAAAATCGCCGAAACGAAAAGAAGCACCAAATTAAAAAAAATTTCTAAATCGAAAATAAATCGCGGAAACCGGAAAAATCGCCAAAATGAAAAAATCGCCAAAATGAAAAAATCGCCAAAATAAAAAAATCGCCAAAATGAAAAAAAATCGCCAAAATGTAAAAAATATTGCCAAAATGAAAAAAATCGCCAAAATTAAATAAATCGACAAAATTAAAAAAAATCGCCAAAACGAGAAAAAAGCGAAAAATAATCAAAAAAAATTATTTCAGCTGAAAAAAAACGTAAAAAACACTGTAAAAAATGCTCAAAGCCCAACGTACGGAACCCTTCGTGCGCGAGTCAAAGTCGCAATTTACTGATTTTATTTTAATGTTTCATAGCATAAAATGCATTGCATATTGCAAAAAGCAGTTTTTATCACAAAATATTTCTTAGCTTCCATAATTATTTATTTATTTATTTTTTTTTTTGCTGTACAGATTTATTAAATTTGAACTTTAATTTCGTTCCGTGTGCTGAAAAAAATTAAACAAAAATCCAAGAAAAAATTCGTACAAGCGTGCTTAACTTTCGCTGTGACGGCTGAAATGAAAGAGCATAAGCATGTGTGTGAATTTCTTGCCTACAATTGTGGTATGGCGTGCGGTTCACTGCACTAAATGTAACCTCTCTGTTGAGACACACTGTATACGTACATAATGTATGGATACATAACACTTACATTTTCTTTCCACTTGTCTTTCGCATAAATACTCGATGCTGATAAAAATAAATCAATTTAAGTTTGCTTAGACCGCCCACGAACGTATTACATACTTCGATATCGTTAAACAGGCAGTAGATTTCTTAAAATGATAATAAAAAATTTCAAATATCTGTAATTGTAATTTCCCCAAAATATACTTATGTATGTAAGTATGTGAACAAAAAATATGCAAAATTGTTTATTCACACTACATTAATATTTCCCATATTTTGCATATTTTCCATAATATTACTTTATTAGTTAAAATTCTTTGCAGCAATTCACATTTATCAATAATTCATAAATATTAAGTGAAGTGCAAATAAATTATTGTTTCACAAATGGTTTTATGTTCACATATACGAATAATTTACAACAAATACATAAATTTTGTTGTTCAAAAAACGCCATTAAAATGTTAACACAATTCAAATGCACGTTTTAATGGGTGTGAATGCGTGTGTATGTGTGTGTATGTGTGTGTGTGTGTGTGTAAAAATGCTTGTAGGAAGTGTTTTACAGTTGTGGTAAAAACAATTGCATGACCACAAGCGGCCATAAATACTTGCATACAATTTTTATATTTCAAATGTTCACTGCAACCTCAACCTTTACGAAATAAAGTCAATATCAAATTATTGCCAACAACTTCCGACACATGCATTCGAGTAGTTGATGCAAACGTCATTAAACTTTAAATCTTGTAGCCTTTATTAGACGCAACCATTACAACGATTATATTAAATACTCATGTAAGAATTTATGAGACACATTTAAAATTATTTTAAATAACATTCGCAAAAATTTAAGAAATACGAATGCAAGTGAACAATAACGTTTTTTATCGTAGACATTTGTTTGCTTCCAAACGTACACCAAAGGTCAAAAAGAATCCTATTATTTTCGCTGCGGTGCACAGTGGGGCCAAAACCCCATTTTTCGCTGATTAATTTATATCTCCACAACTATAATAGTACGGGTCACTGTTAGAACAAAACAAATCCTTTGAAAAAATCTTTGGGGGGTATGGGAGGGGGTATGGGAGGGGGAAAGGGGTGCCCCCATACAAATTGATTTTTATTTAATTATTAATAGTGATTGTTTTTTATATAAGAAATACCAAAGCAGCAACGAAATGCATATCCACGGTGCTTTAAAAACAAAAATTAATGATTTTTTTATTCCAGCCCGCTTTATCATGATAAATTGCTGGCCATTGACTGACTTCGAATACGAATTATACAAAAATATTTAACAAGCCTGAGAGAGTTAGCTAATGTCACACACGTTAATTGTTTAATCATTATTATATATGTACATTTGTGATTTTTTGAAATATTTGTATGGGGAAACCCCCAGGGGTGGTTCGAGGTGGTGTGCCACTGGCATAGGTGGGTCGGCCCTTCAAAATTAGTGGGGGTCGGTAATACATTTTGACTCGATTGAGGAACTCTAAATGGGTCAAAGTGAGATTTTTCAAAAGTTGACCCTTCAAAAAAATTTGACCTTTCGGATCAAAAGTCGGGACATCAAAATACATTTTAGAGGTATGCTTCCTTCGGCAAAGTTTCTTATTTTGATCCCTGGAATACGATTTTCCTGGTAATTTGTGCGATTTTTAAATCGACCCGCCCTAATGTACATATTTGTAAATGCAACCACTATCACTCGAAACTCATGAGTGACTGATGCATGACTAATGCGTGACTCAAGCATAGCAAATCACATTTGTACATCTCTCATACATGTTACATTGTTATCCTTTAAAAACGCTTTTGCGTGGACTCCAAAATTTGCAAATGAATAAAAGACCCCAGTGTAGTAATTAGGGTTAAAAATGACACTTTATTTGCCAATAACGCTAATTCTAATCGAATTCAAGAGCTTAAATACACACGTCCCTTTTCACAATGTATGATTAAGAGTTAAAGTGAACTTTAACTGACAGATCTTCATACAGAACTTGCCGTTAAAGTCCCTGTTAGGTTTTAATTGTACATTGTGAGAAGGGAGGATAGACTACTTTATTATACCACAACTGGTTCCCACTCCATCTTCCTAGCAGTTGTCTACACAAGTCTCACACAACTGACTGCACTGATTTTGTAGTAAAACTCCCACTCGGCTGTTTGTCACTCACAAGACTTATTCTTCTGATACACACTGTTTATACAACACCACAGACTCACTGCCTTTAATTAATTACTTCTTATCGTTATTTTTCACCGCACGATGTTTTTACTTTCAACGATGTTGACTCTTATTATTATCTGATTAACAGTGACTGCCTCTCAGACACGGTGCTTGCTTTTTAATACAGGGAGCGGTTCCAGAATGTTCGCTAGATGGCGTAATGAAAAATGTGTGCTTAGTAAAGCTAAATAGCAGAAACTGTATTACTGCATAAAGATATTGCTTCTATGCACACATTCCCATCGTTGCTGTCATTTCCTATTAATAGCCAAGTGATCAAACACTCTTGTGGCACAACCTTGAAAATTCTTGTTACTGTTTCTCTAGGTGTTTGTAGATAATTCGATTGGCCGTTATTTTGAATTTCAGAGTTGCTATGTAATGACTGTTATGTTTGCAATACCGTGTGTCGTTGCTAATACAGAGTTGTTTCTAACATGTATTTGCACTTTTATGTGTATGTGTGTACGTTAATCCTGCAAATAATGTTGGACTACATGGTCCAATCTAGATGAAACAGAGTTGCGAGTTGTCTATAACTATCCATATGGGGCAGTTTTTGGGGGTGGTCCGAAGTAATGCAAATTTGGACCATGGTCCATCCCTAGGACATCGCAGTTTTAAATCAACCATGTTTTATCCATACATTTGGACTAGTTTTGGACTAGTCCTGGTCCTTTATGGAGTAGTCCTTACATGCATGTATGGACTAGTCGTGTTATTTGCAGGGAAGTTCTTTAGCTAAATATTTCTAGATAGTTCTTTTTATTGACCCTGTAGGAATATTTTCGCGTAATGCTGCATTAACCCTGTCGGAATATTTTTTCGTAACAGTATAATACATAATGCCATCAAAAATAAAAGTGTTAGCAAAAGCCGCCGAAAGCTTATTGTTGGTATACTAAATGTGTGAGGCTATTATTATTTCGTGCATAACTTCTGATGCGCACCGATACGCAGCGTAAATTTCGTTCAATCTTTAAAACCAGACCTGTTAAATTTCGATTACGATTACTAACCAATTAGATAACATTTTGAAAAGAATTGTACTGATTATATAATTGCCTTCAAAAGAATTGCTGATAAATAATTTATTACGATTACTAATAATCGAAAAGTAATCTGAATTACTTAAAATTACTGAAAATAATCAAAAAGAATCAAAAGTAATCCGACTACTTTCAAAGATTACTTTTGATTCTTAATAAATAATCCAAAAGAATCAAAAGGAATCCTTAGAAATAATCGGATTTTTTTTATTACTTTTGATTCTTTTTGATTATTTTTAGTAATTTTAAGTAATTCAGATTACTTTTTCATTATTGGTACTCGTGCGAAACTGAATATAATCGTAACTTAATCAGTACTTTACCTTTAAAAAAAAGTAATCAAATTAGTAATCATTACGACTACTAATCATTACTTAACAATTTATAACTTCATGTCCACCTAAACTGAGAAAACTTATTTATTTTATTGCCAGTTCCGATATAAACATTGAAATTAAAAGCACGTCCACAAATAATTAATGTTGCAATTTTAATGAAAATATTTGAAAGAACTTGAAGGAACTTGATGTTTTTATGGTTGGACTTATTACACTTTCAAAATTACTTGAATTAAATAAGATTTAATTACGCAAAGATTTTTGCTTTTTTTTGCTTATTTTATCAGGGGTCCAATCGTCGCTTTCGATAACGAGCTAATTCGATCACTTTTTCAGTTTGAGATTATAGCATTCGCTATCGAACAATTTAAGAATATGGTACGATATCGAATGTCATAATCTCAAACTGAAAGAACTCGTTATCGAAAGCGACGATTAGCCTCAATTTTCTATCACGATTTTCAACTTTAGTGTATTTTTATGCAGACTAATGTCCTGCACAAGACCATTTGTAAGACCTTTCAAGACATGAGAGATTTTTCAAATGCTTTACTACAGCGAAATTTTCTAAAACAACTGCTAAGCAACACTGTTGGCGAGACAAACAACTGAAACAAATGTCTTGACAACAGTGTTGATTAGCGTTTGTTTTAGTATATTTTTCTGTAGTAAAGCATTTGAAAAATCTCTCATGTCTTGAATAATCTTATAAATGGTCTTCTGCAGGACTTTAATGCAGACTACACCAATTTAATAAATGAAAATTACAGGGTATTCTATTAGTTTATGTAATTTTGACAACTTACTGTATTTTGGAAACTCTGGAAATTTTCCAAAACTTAAAAAAAAAATAAATTAAAAAGTCCCCAAAATTAAAAAAACAATTTTGAAACGCAAAATCGCCAAAATGTAAAAAGCGCTTAAATGAAAAATATCACCAAAATTAAAATAAATCGCTAAAATGCATGCAGAAAATCACCAAAAGTAAAAAGGTTGCCAAAAGACTAAAAACAAATTAACTAAGATGTGCATAATTGGTAAAGAACAAACGACAATGGCAAGACTGTTATAGATTTAGATATGGTAAAATTGAGCTTTCATTCCAAAAAAAAGGCTTCAGAAAATTGTAATACGAATCACAACAATTCACATATTTCATTTGCAATAAAAGCTGAGTATGTACAGTACAAATCTACGCCACACACAGTGGAACAAACACAAAAGAACGCTGATGATGAAGGTTCCACTAAGTTTTTGTAGGAATATTTACAATTAATTTGGGTATTATTTATTCATTAATAATTATCACATGTAATTTGGCTAATAAAGCCATACGAACCTTAGCCCAATCAATTCATAAATATATAAAAAGAAAAAATCGCCAATAACCTAAAAATCGCCAAAACTAAAAAAGCACCAACACTAAAAAATTTGCTTAAACTGAAAATATCTATTGTAAGAAAACAAACAAAAAATCGCTAAGACCTAAATTATAAATAAAACGATATAAAATATAATAAAACGAAAATTCTAAAAAATCCCCAAAGTGTTCTTACGTATCCCTTCGCACTTTATATTATATTTTCGCCGCCAAACAAAACAGCTGATGTCAAATGTAAGATGTGTCAGTTCAAAATATAAGGAGCTTTAATTGAAAATTTGCCATTTTAAAGCTTTCTCCGAGAAATTCCACTTTTTTGTCGCGTGCGACAGCCAGCAATTGTATTTCTGAACAATGTGACACGATTTTTCTTAAAATTTTACCTAAAGTAGAGCTGCTGACGGCCTACACAAATGCTTAAGGAAGTAAAAAAAGAGTTTTGTTTTCTTTGAAAAAACAAGCATATTTGCTTGGTGTCGCACGCTACAAAGAGTTGGCATTCCTGTGGAAATGTCCATATGTATTTAGCAGTGAAAATTTTTACATATCAGTTAAAAAAAAACATTCCAAAATATGAGAATAGTTCATGTGTAACAAAACAAATTACAAAAGGATTTTCTAGGCATACCTTCGATCTGCGTCGTCATTGGATATAGAAGAAGCTAGTCTAATCTAATCGATTTATTTGATTATCCTTTAATTTGAAAGAGATAGCAATAAATTCAACAAGTCTTTACAAAGTATACGCTTAACTGCTTCTATTTGTTATACCATGTGATAATAAAATCAAGCAGCCATCACTACCGGTGGGTGACATTAAATAAACACAAACAATAGAAAAAGTATAAAAAAGAACAACAGCAAAAATAAATATATGCTAAAGCTTATTTTGTAAAGTATTGTAAGTATGTTTTCAGGATATAAATTTTATTATTATATTTTTTAAATTTTGTTCTATTAAAATAATTTTACGATAAAGTCCTTTGACTTTGACTTGAAAGAAATAAAAAATAATACTCGTAATGAACTTGATAAACTTTGTTAAATAAAGTAGACGAGAACGTGTATGTATGTATGTATTTGTGACAAAATATGTGGCAAGAGAAATATTCATGTTTGTTTCCTGGCAAATTAGTTACAAAACAAATAAAGGCATCCTCTTCTGGTTGGCGCAAGTCAAGGAGAAAATTACTGCCGTAATGTTTATTTTTAAGGATTTGTTTTTAGCAGCATGTGACTTTTAATTTGGTAAAATTCTTGCCAAATTAAGCTCATTATTTATATTTATAGTATATAGTACTTACTTATTATTTAGGTAGATTCAAAGGAAAATCATTATAGCAGGCTTACCTACAAAAAACGACAGAGTAAATAAAGAAAAGTTATTATTTTTTGTTCATAATAAATTGCATTAAGATATTAAGTATTTCAGATAAGTTTTAATAAAGCCTTAGAACTACTTTAAAATAAATCGTCCTGGAAACAGGAATATAATATCCTACACGAATTAATTTATATGTTCCAGAGCTTGCAGAGCGATGGGAACTTTACCCTGATCAAATCATAAATATAGAAACAAATAAAGTACGAACAATACGTGTAATATCTAAAAACTAATATCTATCACTCTATAAAAACTCAAACCTGTATGATAATCTCAAACTGAACTATATTTAGTGAAAGTTTTACTGTGAGCAACAACTTAACAGGAAACAAGCAAGAGTCCTATATTCGGCTGTGCCGAATCTTATACACCCTTTACAACGTATGTTCATATATATAGTATACAGATACACACATAAGTACATACATACATATTTGTTTTGTGATATAATTTATTATTTTTTGTTATAGTGCAATTTTTAGTAAGTGACCTCTCGGTTTATTTCGACTAAAGAATTTGCTTGATTAAAGATCTTTCCTAAAACATGAAATATGTTTAACTAAAAAAAAAAAAAACAATTTTTGGTTATTTTTTTATCCAATTTTTTTTACAATTTCCAACCCTGCAACCATAATTTAAATTTGTCTGGTTTTAATTTATTTCTTTCCAAAATATAGAACATATTTAATTACTAAAGAAATAACTAGCTTTATTTAATTAGTTAAATATATCAAAAAAGGTGTACGTTTCCCAACCCTGGAATCATCATTTCAAATTTTTGGTTCCGTATACAGATATTGTTCTTTAAAAAATATATAAAATATGTTAAAACAAAGAAGAAAAAAAGAAATAAGGAACATAATAGTTTTATTTAGTTACTTTAATATCAAAAAAATGTTTAAATTTTCCAGCTGTGGAGCTGTGGTTTTTGTTTTTCTAATTTTCTATACCCAACTTTTCTTTCCACAACATAATATATATATATATATATATATATATATAAATTAATATATAAAAAAAAATTATTAGACCTAGTTAATTTTATATATATCACAAAAAGTGCAAGTTTCCCAACCCTGAAATCATAATATTATTTTTTTTCTGATTTCTTACACCAATTTTTTTTCTTTTAAGAATGCAAGATATTTTAAATTTATAGATAAAAAGCAAAAGTTAGTTTTAGTAGGTTATTTTTATATAACAAAAAAGTTAAAGTTCCCAACCCTGGAAACGTATTTATGCTTTTTTTATATTTTTAATTTTTAATGCAAATTTTATTCGTACTGAATTATAAAATAAGTTTTTTTAACAAAAAATCAAAAATTTTCTATTACTTTTTTATGGCAAAATCAAGCTTAAGCTTTCCAGCTCTGAAACCGTCTGCTCGATTTCGCTTATTTTCAATACCAATCTATTTTGGACCATTTCTGATACACCCGTCTAAGACTGAAGTCTCTAGCTTTTCTGGGAGCTTCGAAAAACCGATTTCACGTACACCAGACGGAAGGACGGACAGACGGACGGACGGACTGAGGGACATCGCTTATTCGTCTTCCCTATTCACAAGGGCCCAGAATATATATATTATGGAAATTATACACGCAATGACAAACTTATATATACCCTTTTCCATTTTTTGGTAAAGGGTATAAAAAAATTATCTGGTTAATCCAACCAATGTGGACTTGTTATTTATGCTTTATTTGCAATTGTTGTTGTAATAGAAAAAATATTTTTCTGGTAGAAATAACTCGTGCCACATACAACATAGTTATTAAATTAATTGTTTAAGTTACTGTTACAAGAGTACAGCTTTTTTTTGTTAAATCAACCAAGTTAAATTGTTATGGGTTTGTCCTTTTGTATGATGCATAATGGGACAAAATCAAAATATTTTGTCTATAAATCAAACAATTCGAAACGGATAGTTCTATCGAAATAAAACCAGCCTGGACCAAAAATTATAAAAATTTAGCATAAGCAAAATCTTATGTTATGTTTAATACAAAAGTTGGTGCGATAAATTGAAGATCAGTGCTTTTGAGTGCACATTAAAAAATTTATTAAAATGCCTAGCATAAAATGCGGTTATACCATACATGCATGTAAAATATAATACATAAAGCAACAGGACTAATCCAAATAAGCTAATAACATCCTTCTAGTCAGCCTAGAACAATATGTCTCTATGTCAACACTCTTTTCTCTGTCGACAATTGCACTACTTAAAATGTTGACAACTTTTCTTTATGCCGCGAGTATAGACATATTTAGTATGATATATACTTTTATTAAGAAATATACAACCATACAAACACATAAGCCAGTGCAGACGAAAGATACAAGCAACAACATACATATACAATTAATTCTACAATGCGACTCTATTGACGACACGCATAAAAACTTGACCAAGACTTTTGTTAATGATATCGATTTCGAATATATCTCGAACATTTATTGTGTAAAACTATCGAGAATGGCAACAAGTTCACCTGTCGCTTAGTTTTGTTCCAAAAAAAACATTCGATTTCGAAGTTTGGCTAGCAATATCAAAAGTGAGCCAATATCAAACTAATTTCGATGCCGCAAAAAGGCATTAGAAAAGGTAGAAAAAAGTAATTTTATTTTTTAATTTGTTCATTTGAATTTGTTTTATTTATTTTTTAATTCTTTCACTTATGCAGGATCTGCACACGGTATCTCTATTCTAACAGACTAGCACACATCCACTAGGCTATCGAGGCAAATTTGTTGCTGTTCAATGTATATGTTTTTTTTAACTTACAGTGCTATCATGGCTCGAACTTGGCATTTCTAGACTAACTTGGCTGCCGTCACACATTCGAGAAACTATCGAGAGAAGATCGCTTTAGCAAACATTCGAATTTTTTAGATTTAGGAATAATTTTGTTTCGTCGAGTTGAGTCGAGTCGAGAGAACAGCTAAGTTAACATCGTGATATTCTGGGAGTGAATTAACGAATTAATTTAACATTGTATGCTGAAAGGCTCCTAGTATCAGTGTTGAACAAAGAAAGTGTTTGGATATGATAGGAATTGTGCACTGGGGACTTTGTATTAGAACCCAAAACAATAACGCCTTTAAAAGTTAAAAACTTAACAATATTTTAGCCACCCTTTGGAATTTGACATAATCCTTACAACAATTTTCTTTAGACTTATTTATTTGTCTACGACTCCTAATATGACTTATTAATTCTCTGCATACATATTGTCATGGCATTTTCCATGACTACAAACGATTTTACGAAAAGCAATGAAATTAAAATCTTTATTCCCTTCAGTCAGTCTTTTAAACAAACAGAACTTATTATTTGAAACGCCATGAAGTCAAAGAAGTAAAAAAAATGTAGAATTGAAAAGATTTTAATAGTCCTGAAGATGGGGAATAAATGCGATTAAAAGGCAAATTGTTGATACAATCATTAGTAACATTAAACAGCCACCAACATAACAATACATTTCCTCGAATTATCCTTGCAAATAAAAATAAATAAGGTATTCATTTTTCAAGAACACAGCAAAAGCCCTCTAGACGAAAATTATATGATCTTCTAAAATGAAATTGAAAATTTAATTTTCGCAGGATAATTTCTTATTTAAAACAACTTAATATATGACTTTCCATTTAACCATAAAATAAGTCGTTTTGTGCGTGTATGTGTGTATCTGGGCATTTGCACATAACCCAGCAAGCAGTTGAGTGGGGAAGATAATTTTGAAAAGCTTTTTACAAGATACATATCTTGTTCATAAGAAATTTTCTTAAAACAGATTTCAAACACATTTTATTTTTTTCATATATTATTTCATATATTAGACTCTGTGTTTGTACTTTCAGGTGTTCTTTGCAAATTTTTAAATATTTTGAAATGGTAGCACTTTTTTGAAACAGCACTTTTTTGAAAATGTATTTTTTGCAAAAAATAATATTTGAAAAAATACTTTTTGAAAAGCTTTTTTTTAAAAAGTACTTTTTAAAAAAAAAATTTTGGAAAAATTATACTTTTGAGAAAAAGTAGTTTTTGAAAAAAACTATTTTTGGAAAATATCCCTTTGAGAAAAGTTTTTTTTTTGAAGCAAACATATTTTTTTGGAAATGTAGTTTTTTTAATTGACTCGAATGGAAAATGTACTTACTTTTTGGAAAAGGTACTTTTTGGAAAATGTACTTTTTGGAAAAGGTACTTTTTGCAACATTTTTATTTGGAATTACATAGCACATTAAAAAAATTTTAAATGGTACTTTTGGGAAAAAGTACTTTATGAGAAAACATCTTTTTGGCAAAACTATTTTTTTAAAAAGGTAAATTTTTTAAGACCTGCTTTTAGGAAAAGGAAATTTTTTTAAAATTTACTTGAATTTAAATTATAATTTTTGAAAAAAGTACTTTTGGAAAAAATACTTTTGGATATGTTGGTACTTTTTAGAAAGAGATACATTTTAGAAGGTAGTTTTTCAAAATGATAGAAAGGATAGTTTCGAAATGGTACTTGCGAAAAAAAGTACTTTTTGCAAAGGATACTTTTGGAAAAGATGTTTTCTTGGAAAAATTACCGTTTTGCCAATGTAATTTTTGAAAAAAGTCCTTTTTGAAATGGGGTCTCTTTTACATAAAGTACTTTTTGGACAATATATGTATATCCTTCTGAGAAAAACTATTTTTTTCTTTAATTGACTTGAATAGAAAATGTATGTTTTAGGAGAGATACTTTTTGGAAAAGGTACTTTTGGAAATAAATCTAATAATCTAATAGGTTAGGAAGGGTGGTGCTATACCGCACCACCACTCTAAAACCCAATTGGGTCCATTTTGATAATCTAATAAATAAAGGTACTTTTTGAAAAGATTTTTTCTTTTTTTGAAAATGGTGCTTTTGAAAAAAAAATCAAAATGATGCTTTTGGGAGGAAGTACCTTTTGAAACAATTTTTTTTTGGAAAATCTACTTTTGGGAAAAGCAATTTTTTGAAGAGGTACATTCTTTTCAACATACTTTTTGAATAATTTTATTTCGGGTATTTTTTTTCAAATTGGCTTGAATGAAAGTGTACTTTTTATAAAAGGTACTTTTCGATAAGTACTTTTTGAAAAAGTTTTGTGTTTTTAATTGGTACTTTTTTAAACATACTTTTGGGAATTTTTTTTACAAATTTACTTGAATAAAAAATGTACTTTTAGGAAAAAGTTCTTTTGGAAATAACACTTTTGGATATGGTGGTACTTTTTGAAAAGAGATACTTTTTAGAAAGGTCGTTTTCGAAAAAGTGTAGTTTTTTTTTTGAAATAGCACTTTTAAAAAAAGTACTTTTTGGAAAGGATACTTTTGGAAAGATGTTTTCTTGAGAAAGGAACTTTTTAAAACTGCACTTTTTGGAAAACAATTTTTTAAAAGGGTTTTCCTTTCAATAAGTACTTTTTGGACAATATACATATGTACTTCTTAGAAAATGAACTTTTTTTAATTGACTTAATGGAAAACGTACATTTTAGGATACACAACTTTTTGGAAAAGTTACTTTTGTAAATATATGTATTGGAAATGGAAGCACTTTTTTGAAATAGTGCTTTTTTGAAAAAGAACTTTTTTGAAAATGTACTTTTTCGAAAGGTACTTTTTAAACGGTTTTTTTAATGCTCTTTTCAGAAAAAGAATTTCTTATTGAAAAAAATTCTTTTTTAAACTTATGTATACTTTTTGGAAAAGTTTTTTTTTCAAAAAGGTACTTTTTTGAAAACGTATTTGTTTGAAAAAGATACTTTTTGGAACGTTTTTGTTTTTCTGAAAAGGTACTTTTTGGAAAAGGTATTTTTGCAAATTTGAAAGGAAAATATCCTTTTTGGGAGAGGTACTTTTGAGAATAAGTACTTCTGAACAAAAAATTCTTTTTTGAACAAATTTTTTTTTGGAAAAGTTAAATTTTTGAAAAAGGTACTTTTTTGAAAATATTTTTTTGGAACAGTTATTCTTTCAAAAAGGTACTTTTTTGAAAACGTATTTATTGGAAAAGGTACTTTTTGGAGAATATTCTTTTTGGAAAAGATATTTTTTGCAAACTTGAATTAACAACGTACGTTTTAGTAAAGATACATTTTAGAAAATGTTTTTTGGGAAATAATCACTCTTATTCCAGTTGTCGACATCGTCGTCACTTTAACACAATACCAATTATTCGCTCTCGAGAACAATTTTTTACTACTGACAATCTATTGCCGTAACCTAAGGTCTAGAAAATAGCATAAACCTACCAATAGGAGTCAGTTGATTTCGACAACGGGTACACAAGCCCGAATTTTTTGCTATTGTGTTAAAGTGACGTCGATGTCGACAACTGGAATAGGGGTGAATACTTTTGGATATGGTGGTACTTTTTGAAAATATGTACTTTTTTCGCAAGGTACTTTTCGAAAAGTTGTTTTTGGAAATAGTACTTTTCGGAAAGGATACTTTTGGAAAATGTGCTTTTTGGTTAAGCTTTTTGGTTTGGAAAGCTTATTCATATTAAACGTTCCTTTCATACTGGAAGCTTTTGGAAGAAGTACTAAAGCTTCCTAGTGCAGGTTTTTTAAATGTACTCTTCTGTAAATATTATTCTTTGAGAAAGCACGTTTTGAATGGGAATCTCTTTTGTTAATAGCTTTTGGAAATTGTATACATATTTTTTTTTTGTTTTAAATCTTTCTTCTCAGGGACTATTAAAACTAGACTTTTTGGTGAAGATGATTTATAAAAAGAAGAATTTTAATTTGTTAAACAGATATTTAATCACGTTTTATTTTATTATTTTATTGATTTTTTTTGCTGGGAATATCAGTTCCAAAGTTAAACAAACATTCAATTTCAGTTCAAGAAAAATTGCTACTTTATGTTAATTTTCCTTTTTTCTTTTATTATTTACTTTTCGTTGTATATTTTGCATTCAACGTATCTAAGGGATGCTTTTTGTATGTTTGTTTGACGCTTCCTTTTTGTTTTTCGTTTCTTTTGTTAAGGTCACATGTTGCACCAAAGTTTAAACGAAATTTATGTATATATACACCAAAAAAAAAACTTAAACGTCTAAAGCACTTAAATTCCATTTTTTAATTTCTTGGAATTTAAATTCTAACAAAAGGCTTTCAATTGGATTTCTACAGACTTCGGCCAATCTCTTGCCTCTTCTTTTAGTATCCATTATTTGAGTTCAATTTTGAGTTTTTGAAAAGGTTTAGCAAGTGGAAATGCAAATTATTCAAGAATCCATTTTGACCAGTTGCAGTGCGTCCTCGTTTCTGGTGATACTTTAATGTACTGAAATTCTTATTATCTACAGATCTCTCCACTCTGTCTTAAAGTTTTATGCCAATTAAGTAAGTGTTCATTTGTTAAGGCTTTTGTTAATTGTTTTTTTATCCGTTTTTTGTTTTGGAAATTTTTCAATCATCATTTCTATACAAGTACAGCGACTTGAAAAAGTTTTTAACAGGCAAAAAAATAAATTAATTAAAAAAAGTTTGTAAATTAGCAACTTGTTATTATCCTATAACATTTTAACTATTTGGTAAATGTTTTTCCTTTTTTTTCTCTCCAAGTTTTGATAAAATAAATTTTATGGTTCATCCTTCGCTATTTGAAAGTGGCACGAATTTGAAGAGAAAAGCACGTAATAAAACTATTATACAAGCTTTTACTAAACAAAATGCAAATACAATAACAACAACAACATAAAACCATTTTAAACAAAATAAAAGTGAAATAATCGGCACAGCCGAATCTTATATACCCTGCAGATACATGTCGCTGCCTTATTGCAACAGAGGCGTAACTCAAAATAGCAGCATATAAGCTTAAAGTTTTCATTATATTTATGGCAATAAGGAAAAAGTCCTTAAGTCATATTTTACTGCTTTGCAGGACAGCACTTTTAAAGGTTGAAGTCAATTTTCAGAAATTTATTTCTTTTATAATTAAATTGGGAAATTCTGAGTTAACCTTTATTTGTTTAAACAAACATCGTTCTACACAATGTAAGCAATATATTCAAGTTGAATTATACCAAAGTATAAGCTAAATTAAGCTATTATTCCAAATAAGGCTAGAAGTCTAAAAGAGATAAGCCGCGAGTCATTTTGCTATAACTTCTTGAAAAATCGCAAAAATTAATTGAGATTTCGCCCAGGGGTACTTTCAAATATGCAGATTGCGGAAATATAATTACCTCAAAATAAGCTTATCTCGACTTAAGCACTATTTGCTTTTTGCCACATTTATATTCCAATATTTTGTTGTTATTTAACGCATGTCAAACTGAAAATGAATTTAAGAAATTTATTATTACTTTTATTTAATTTTATAGAAAAACTGTCAATAAATAATTGAGAATTGCAAAACAACAATCACAGTAGGCTTAGAAACTATTTCAAAAAACCACAAATAATATAACATATTCAGCATGTCTTGCCTACTTTGATTTTCTACTATTATTTTTTCAGTCAAAAAAATAACAAAAACATTAGTAATACTTATTAGTGTCTGTTGCTAGGAACACAACTGGGACGAACGACGACGAATTTTTCGGTGCGAACTTTCGTCATAAAAAATAAAACACATTTGTGCATATGAAAATGAACACAACACCGCCGTACAACGAAATTCGTCGTGCGCGACGAATTCTGAGATATATTTATGCCAGGAACACAATTGGCTCGAACGATGAATTTCGTCCACGTCGACGAATTCGTCGATAAGAGTTCGCTGCGTGAAGCACAACAACGACGAATTTATTCAGCGAACTACTCTCTTACATTTTATAAAGTTGGTTGTTGTGTGTACAAAGACAGAGAGAGAGAGAGCGAAAATTGTTTTTCGTCGTTCGTCGGCGTACAAATTAGAAATAAATCTATCTCAGAATTCATCACGCACGACGAATTTCGTTGTACGGCGGTGTTGTGTTCATTTTCATATGCAAAAATGTGTTTTATTTTTTATGACGAAAGTTCGCACCGAAAAATTCGTCGTCGTTCGTCCCAGTTGTGTTCCTAGCATTATTTCTAATTTGTACGACGAGAAAACAATTTTCTCTCTCTCTCTCTCTCGCTCTGTCTTTGTACACACCACCAGCGTTACCATATATAGTTTTAAAAAACTTCCTAAATCTGAAATAAAAACTTTTTTTCAAAAACAAAAACATTTTTTTTACAAAAGTACCAAAATTTTAAAAGAAAATAGCTGATCGATATTGTTATGTGACAAGTAATGAAAATGGTTAGGCTAATTGAGCCTTTAGACACTGTTGCAGTAATAAGGGAGTGAGAAAATATAAGATCGTTTTATTGCAAACAAACATTACATAATATTTTCATTCAATATACTGCAAAAGTTCAATTATGGACATATTTATAAAGAAAACTTGAAAAAACTTTATATTTTCAAAAAAAAATTTTTGGCATCTCAAAAAACTTCCAAAAAAGGGAAAACTTGACAAATGGTAACGCTGCACACCACAACCAACTTTATCAAATATAAGAGAGGAATTCGCTGAGTAAATTCGTCGTTTTTGTGCTTCACACGACGAATTTACGCAGCGAACTCTTATCGACGAATTCGTCGACGTGGACGAAATTCGTCGTTCGTCCCAGTTGTGTTCCTAGCATATGTTTGACATAAAAGCAACAAAAATTTTTGATTGCAGGGTTAAACTAAATTCTTATATAAAAATTGATCGAACATAAAAATATTGGGCCTACGATGATTTTGTAGTAGATTAGAGAAAAAATGTTCCACTGTACAAAATCATGGTACAAAATCGTCGTAGTCGATATACGACAATCATAATTAAGCCCATTATAGTACAAAGACAAGAACTCTTTGGTAAAGATATTTGAAAATTATAAAATATGTTTAATTAATAAACAAGAAACCAGTTTTAGTGCTCTGAAAGTCACATGTGTAAAATTTGAAAAAGCCTAGATACCAAAATAAATTAAATTTTCCAGCCCCAGGAAACGCTTATTTGATTTCACTGATTTTCAATGCCAATCGGGCTAAGACAAATTTTGAAACATCAGTCTAACACCGAAGTCCCTCTCTCTAACTTTTCTGCAGGCTTCAGATAATCGATTTCTTATACAGACAGACGACTAGACGGATATCGCATATTCGATTATACCATCCATGTATTTACATACATATATACTTTATGGGATCTTATATGAATATTATATATATTGCAAACGGAATGACAAAATTATATATGCCCTTAATATTTTTGATGCAGGATATAATAATTGAAATTGATGACCCTTTAAAAAGGGTTTAGTTTATTTAAACTATTGTTTGATATTAATTTTTATTGTATTACTACAAGGATTATAAAAACTAAAATGCATGATTATGTTATTGATATCCTTTCAAATGAGGGTACATGAGAGTTTATTTTACAAAGAAGCATTAATGAAGGGCTCTAAAAGCAACAGTCAGTCTACTCAATGAAATTGAAACTGATGGATGATCAACAAGGTTCACGTGGGTGGCGTGAATTAAAAATAATTACGAGTAAGCTGTTCACTCTTGCAACATCTAAACATACATATGTATACTGTACATGTATAGCACAAAATAAAAATAATTGATTTATAAAATCAACATTATTTTAACAAAGAAATGTTGCACAAAGAAAAACTTAAAAAAAAAACTTACAAAAAGAAAAATTAGAATGTGCAACTAATAAAACAATTGACTTGAAACTTAAGCAAAATAAATTGAAATAGAAAATTTTTGAATAAATAAATAAATAATAAAGGGTTTCTTTGCTAAGAAATAATAAATGGAAAATTAAAAATAAAATTTTATGTATTTATTTCTCAAAGTTCTCGAAGGTGCAATTAATGCAAAAAAAAGAAGGTGGTGTGAATGGCACGTACCACGACGCACAGTTCAGGTAATATATTTACAACAAAAAAAAAGAACTAATAAAAAATACTTTGCATAATATCTTTCACGCCAATTGCAAAGGATGTGTATATGTATATATTTTTCATTTCATTTGTAATTTGTAATAGAGTGAGTCGAAAGGAAAAGTTGCGCTAGGCATCCCCTAAGATCATAGAAGACGAATCCATTATGATTCAATGACGATTGTAGAACAGCAAAAAAAAAAAACTATTGGTCATTCTTCATAATAAGGCCTATTTAGTATTTTGTACATTAGGATGCCATTTTAAGTCCCATCGAAAGGATTTGCTTGCAATTTTACCTTTCCATTTATCTGGCAATTTTATGCTCAACTTTAACAGCTGATCACAGCATCACAATGAGTGAAGCTATCAGTTGTTGTTGTTGTTATTTCTTCATCGAAGGTATTTATAAAAAAAATTAACTACCTCTTTGTGTCACATCTATCAACTTCAACAAGTCATTTTCACATCCACTATATGTGATGGACTTGAAAGCGATTTATTGAACGTGTGGCTGCAAAGTTAGAGCGTGTTAGAACGTGTTAGAGAGTGTTAGAGAGTGTTAGAGCGTGTTAGAACACGCTCCAGATAGACTTGATCTGACCAAGGCGAATGCATATTAGTTGACCTTATCGCTACAACAATACAACAACACTAAAATGTAAACAAGCATTAGACAAAAGAAGAGATGTTGACAGTCGGGGCTTAGAGCAGTTCAATTAAGCTTAAATTAGACGTGACATAGCCATAACGCCATAGCCATAACCAAACCAAAATTCAATTGGTTTCTATGGTGAGAGTTATGGCGTTATGGCGAGTCTCTCTCACTCTCACCATAGAAACCAATTGAATTTTGGTTTGGTTATGGCTATGGCGTTATGGCTATATCACGTCTTATTTAAGCTTTAGTCTTCGAGCACCTGATAATCATCTGGACTGTTAAGGTCACTTGTTATCAATTCGCCTTGGATCTGACAAAGCATCAGCGTTATTGCGATTCAGTAACTTTTAACGATCCAACAATCGTTATTTTTGTCTATACATTTTGTCGCTTGCAATAACGATTGTGTGATTCTGTAACATCTTTTTAATCAGCTGCGTACTGCTGATATTTTCTATTGATTTTTGTCGATTAAATTAACAGCACATAAATTATAGATGTGTGTGAAGTTAAATTTTAAAATTTATAACCCTTGACACAAACCTTGTGCTTTAACAGAGCTCTGTTAGCGTGTTAAAAGAGATCTGTTAAGCTATAAAAATTCAATTAATGCCTTTCCAAAGGACTTTTCCATTAAATGATGCAAGCGAGACGGGAAAAAATAATGCAAATTTATACACAAGGTGTTCCTTTATTATTTCGTATGAATCTATTTCTGAAAAACATGGATTTGAACCAAATATTGTCAAGTTTTCAACTTGGCTATTTCTGAAGGTTACACACTTTCTTTTTTGGGAAAGAGACAATGCGGGCGGAAAAAAGTGGCCACCTATTATGGACCACATAGTACTGTAAAAACGTGCATACTCAGAATTTCTGGAAGTTCGAGTTTTTACGAGATTTTCGAAAAATTTTTAATTTGCCCAGCTATATTAACATTTTGCAAGATGTGACGAAATTTTTTTATGAAGGAGGCGATGCGGCCGGACAAAAAGGGTGACCTATTGTGGACCACATTGTACTCTAAAAACGTGCATACCCAGAATTCCTGGAAGTTCGCGTTTTCAGGAGATTTTCGAGAAACTTTAAATTTGCCCAACTATATTAACATTTTTCGAACAACATTTTTTTAGGAAGGAGGCGATGCGGGCGGACAAAAGTGGCGACCCATTATGGACCACACTCTACTCTAAAAAAAGTGCATACTTAGAATTTCTGGAAGATGGAGTTTTCAGGCAAAAACCTTAAATTTGACCAACTATATTAACATTTTCCAAGATGTGACCAAATTTTTTTTGGGAAAGAGTCGATGCGGGCGGACAAAAGTTGCCACCTATTATGGATCACATAGTACTGTAAAAACGTGCATACTCAGAATTTCTGAAAGTTCGAGTTTTTACGAGATTTTCGAAAAAATTTTAATTTTCCCAGCTATATTAACATTTTGCAAGATGTGACCAAATTTTCTTAGGAAGGAGGCGATGCGGGCGGACAAAAAGGGTGACCTTTTGTGGACCATATTCTACTCTAAAAACGTGCGTACTCAGAATTCCTGGAAGTTCGCGTTTTCAGGAGATTTTCGAAAAACTTTAAATTTGCCCAACTATATTAACATTTTCAAAGATGCGACCAAATTTTTTTAGGAAGGAGGCGATGCGGGCGGACAAAAAGGATGACTTATTGTGGGCCACATTGTACTCTAAAAACGTGCATACTCAGAATTCCTGGAAGTTCGAGTTTTCAGGAGATTTTCGAAAAACTTTAAATTTGCCCAACTATATTAACATTTTTCGAACAAAATTTCTTTAGGAAGGAGGCGAGGCTGGCGGACAAAAGTTGCCACCTATTATGGACCACATTGTACTCTAAAAACGTGCATACTCAGAATTCTTGGAAGTTGGAGTTTTCAGGAGATTTTCGAAAAATTTTAAATTTGCCCAACTATATTAACATTTTTCGAACAAAATTTCTTTAGGAAGGAGTCGATGCGGGCGGACAGAAGTGGACACCTATTATGGACCACATAGTACTCTAAAAACGTGCATTCTCAGCATTTCTGGAAGTTCGATTTTTTACGAGATTTTCGAAAAATGTTAAATTTGCCCAACTATATTAACATTTTCCAAGATGTGACCAAATTTTTTTTAGGAAGGAGGCGATGCGGGCGGACAAAAAGGGTGACCTATTGTGGACCACATTGTACTCTAAAAACGTGCATACTCAGAATTCTAGGAAGTTCGAGTTTTTACGAGATTTTCGAAAAATTTTTAATTTGCCCAGCAATATTAACATTTTGCAAGATGTGACCAAATTTCTTTAGGAAGGAGGCGATGCGAGCTCACTAAAAGTGGACACCTATTATGGACCACATAGTACTGTAAAAACGTGCATACTCAGAATTTCTGGAAGGTCGAGTGTTTACGAGATTTTCGAAAAACTTTAAATTTGCCCAACTATATTAACATTTTCCAAGATGTGACCAAATTTCTTTAGGAAGGAGGCAATGCGGGCGGACAAAAAGGGTGACCTATTGTGGACCACATTGTACTCTAAAAACGTGCATACTCAGAATTCTTGGATGTTCGAGTTTTCAAGAGATTTTCGAAAAACTTTAAATTTGCCCAACTACATTAACATTTTTTGAACAAAATTTCTTTAGGAAAGAGGCGATGCGGGCGGACAAAAGTGGTGACCTATTATGGACCACATAGTACTGTAAAAACGTGCATACTCAGAATTTCTGGAAGTTCGAGTGTTTACGAGATTTTCGAAAAACTTTAAATTTGCCCAACTATATTAACATTTTCCAAGATGTGACCGAATTTCTTTAGGAAGGCGGCAATGCGGGCGGACAAAAAGGGTGACCTATTGTGGACCATATTGTACTCTAAAAACGTGCATACTCAGAATTCCTGGAAATTCGCGTTTTCAGAAGATTTTCGAGAAACTTTAAATTTGCCCAACTATATTAAAATTTTTCGAACAAAATTTTTTTAGGAAGGAGGCGATGCGGGCGGACAAAAAGGGTGACCTATTATGGACCACATTCTACTCTAAAAAAGTGCATACTTAGAATTTCTGGAAGTTCGAGTTTTCAGGAAAAAACCTTAAATTTGACCAACTATATTAACATTTTCCAAGATTTGACTAAATTTTTTTGGGAAGGAGTCGATGCGGGCGGACAAAAGTTGCCACCTATTATGGACCACATTGTACTCTAAAAACGTGCATACTCAGAATTCCTGGAAGTTCGCGTTTTCAGGAGATTTTCGAAAAATTTTAAATTTGCCCAACTATATTAACATTTTCCAGGAAGTGACCAAATTTTTTTAAGAAGGAGGCGATACGGGCGCACCAAAAGTGAGACCTATTGTGAACCACCTTGTACTCTAAAAACGTGCATACTCAGAATTCCTGGAAGTTCGAGTTTTCAGGAGATTTTCGAAAAACTTTAAATTTGCCCAACTATATTAAAATTTTTCGAACAAAATTTCTTTAGGAAGGAGGCGATGCGGGCGGACAAAACACGTGACCTATTATGGACCACATAGTACTTTAAGAACGTGCATACCCAGAATTTCTGGAAGTTCGAGTGTTTACGAGATTTTCGAGAAACTTTAAATTTGCCCAACTATATTAACATTTTCTAAGATGTGACCAAATTTTTTTAGGAAGGAGGCGATGCGGGCGCACCAAAAGTGAGACCTATTGTGGACCACATTGTACTCTAAAAACGTGCATACTCAGAATTCCTGGAAGTTCGCGTTTTCAGGAGATTTTCGAAAAACTTTAAATTTGCCCAACTATATTAAAATTTTTCGAACAAAATTTCTTTAGGAAGGAGGCGATGCGGGCGGACAAAAGTGGTGACCTATTATGGACCACATAGTACTATAAGAACGTGCATACTCAGAATTTCTGGAAGTTCGAGTGTTTACGAGATTTTCGAGAAACTTTAAATTTGCCCAACTATATTAACATTTTCCAAGATGTGACCAAATTTCATTAGGAAGGAGGCAATGCGGGCGGACAAAAAGGGTGACCTATTGTGGACCACATTGTACTCTAAAAACGTGCATAATCAGAATTCTTTGAAGTTCGAGTTTTCAAGAGATTTTCGAAAAACTTTAAATTTGCCCAACTACATTAACATTTTTTGTACAAAATTTCTTTAGGAAAGAGGCGATGCGGGCGGACAAAAGTGGTGACCTATTATGGACCACATAGTACTGTAAAAACGTGCATACTCAGAATTTCTGGAAGTTCGAGTGTTTACGAGATTTTCGAGAAACTTTAAATTTGCCCAACTACATTAACATTTTTTGTACAAAATTTCTTTAGGAAGGAGGCGATGCGGGCGGACAAAAGTGGTGACCTATTATGGACCACATAGTACTGTAAAAACGTGCATACTCAGAATTTCTGGAAGTTCGAGTTTTTACGAGGTTTTCGAAAAATTTTAAAATTGCCCAACTATATTAACATTTTCCAAGATGTGACCAAATTTTTTTAGGAAAGAGGCGATGCGGGCGGACAAAAAGGGTGACCTATTGTGGACCACATTGCACTCTAAAAACGTGCATACTCAGAATTCCTGGAAGTTCGCGTTTTCATGAGATTTTCGAGAAACTTTAAATTTGCCCAACTATATTAACATTTTCCAAGATGTGACCATATTTTTTTAGGAGAGAGGCGATGCGGGCGGACAAAAAGGGTGACCTATTGTGGACCACATTGCACTCTAAAAACGTGCATACTCAGAATTCCTGGAAGTTCGCGTTTTCATGAGATTTTCGAGAAACTTTAAATTTGCCCAACTATATTAACATTTTCCAAGATGTGACCAAATTTTTTTAGGAAGGAGGCGATGCGGGCGGACAAAAAGGGTGACTTATTGTGGACCACATAGTACTCTAAAAACGTGCATACTCAGAATTCCTGGAAGTTCGCGTTTTCATGAGATTTTCGAAAAACTTTAAATTTGCCCAACTATATTAACATTTTCCAAGATGTGACCATATTTTTTTAGGAGAGAGGCGATGCGGGCGGACAAAAAGGGTGACCTATTGTGGACCACATTGCACTCTAAAAACGTGCATACTCAGAATTCCTGGAAGTTCGCGTTTTCATGAGATTTTCGAGAAACTTTAAATTTGCCCAACTATATTAACATTTTCCAAGATGTGACCAAATTTTTTTAGGAAGGAGGCGATGCGGGCGGACAAAAAGGGTGACCTATTGTGGACCATATTGTACTCTAAAAACGTGCATACTCAGAATTCCTGGAAGTTCGCGTTTTTAGGAGATTTTCGAAAAACTTTAAATTTGCCCAACTATATTAAAATTTTTCGAACAAAATTTTTTTAGGAAGGAGGCGATGCGGGCGGACAAAAGTGGTGACCTATTATGGACCACATTCTACTCTAAAAAAGTGCATACTTAGAATTTCTGGAAGTTCGAGTTTTCAGGAAAAAACCTTAAATTTAACCAGCTATATTAACATTTTACAAGATTTGACTAAATTTTTTTGGGAAGGAGTCGATGCGGGCGGACAAAAGTTGCCACCTATTATGGACCACATAGTACTCTAAAAACGTGCATACTCAGCATTTCTGGAAGTTCGATTTATTACGAGATTTTCGAAAAATTTTAAATTTGCCCAACTATATTAACATTTTCCAGGAAGTGACCAAATTTTTTTAAGAAGGAGGCGATGCGGGCGCACCAAAAGTGAGACCTATTGTGGACCACATTGTACTCTAAAAACGTGCATACTCAGAATTCCTGGAAGTTCGCGTTTTCAGGAGATTTTCGAAAAACTTTAAATTTGCCCAACTATATTAACATTTTCCAAGATGTGACCAAATTTTTTTAGGAAGGAGGCGATGCGGGCGGACAAAAACGGGATACCTATTGTGGACCATATTGTACTCTAAAAACGTGCATACTCAGAATTCCTGGAAGTTCGCGTTTTCAGGAGATTTTCGCAAAACTTTAAATTTGCCCAACTATATTAAAATTTTCCGAACAAAATTTTTTTAGGAAGGAGGCGATGCGGGCGGACAAAAGTGGTGACCTATTATGAACCACATTCTACTCTAAAAAAGTGCATACTTAGAATTTCTCGAAGTTCGAGTTTTCAGGAAAAAACCTTAAATTTAACCAACTATATTAACATTTTCCAAGATTTGACTAAATTTTTTGGGAAGGAGTCGATGCGGGCGGACAAAAGTTGCAACCTATTATGGACCACATAGTACTCTAAAAACGTGCATACTCAGCATTTCTGGAAGTTCGATTTATTACGAGATTTTCGAAAAATTTTAAATTTGCCCAACTATATTAACATTTTCCAGGAAGTGACCAAATTTTTTTTAAAAGGAGGCGATGCGGGCGGACAAAAGTGGCCACCTATTATGGACCACATCGTATTCTAAAAACGTGCATACTCAGAATTCCTGGCAGTTTGAGTTTTCAGGAGATTTTCGAAAAACTTTAAATTTGCCCAACTATATTAACATTTTTCGAACAAAATTTCTTTAGGAAGGCGGAGATGCGGGCGGACAAAAGTGGTGACCTATTATGGACCACATAGTACTGTAAAAACGTGCATACTCAGAATTTCTGGAAGTTCGCGTTTTTACGAGATTTTCGAAAAACTTTAAATTTGCCCAACTATATTAACATTTTCCAAGATGTGACCAAATTTCTTTACGAAGGAGGCAATGCGGGCGGACAAAAAGGGTGACCTATTGTGGACCACATTGTACTTTAAAAACGTGCATACTCAGAATTCTTGGAAGTTCGAGTTTTCAAGAGATTTTCGAAAAACTTTAAATTTGCCCAACTACATTAACATTTTTTGTACAAAATTTCTTTAGGAAAGAGGCGATGCGGGCGGACAAAAGTGGTGACCTATTATGGACCACATAGTACTGTAAAAACGTGCATACTCAGAATTTCTGGAAGTTCGAGTGTTTACGAGATTTTCGAAAAACTTTAAATTTGCCCAACTATATTAACATTTTCCAAGATGTGACCAAATTTCTTTAGGAAGGCGGCAATGCGGGCGGACAAAAAGGGTGACCTATTGTGGACCACATTGTACTCTAAAAACGTGCATACTCAGAATTCCTGGAAATTCGCGTTTTCAGAAGATTTTCGATAAACTTTAAATTTGCCCAACTATATTAAAATTGTTCGAACAACATTTTTTTAGGAAGGAGGCGATGCGGGCGGACAAAAGTGGTGACCTATTATGGACCACATTCTACTCTAAAAAAGTGCATACTTAGAATTTCTGGAAGTTCGAGTTTTCAGGAAAAAACCTTAAATTTGACCAACTATATTAACATTTTCCAAGATTTGACCAAATTTTTTTTGTGAAGGAGTCTATGCGGGCGGACAGAAGTTGCTACCTATTATGGACCACATAGAACTGTAAAAACGTGCATACTCAGAATTTCTGGAAGTTCGAGTTTTTACGAGATTTTCGAAAAATTTTTAATTTGCCCAACTATATTAACATTTTCCAGGAAGTGACCAAATTTTTTTAAGAAGGAGGCCATGCGGGCGGACAAAAAGGGCTACCTATTGTGGACCATATTGTACTCTAAAAACGTGCATACTCAGAATTCCTGGAAGTTCGCGTTTTCAGGAGATTTTAGAAAAACTTTAAATTTGCCCAACTATATTAACATTTTCCAAGATGTGACCAAATTTTTTTAGGAAGGAGGCGATGCGGGCGGACAAAAAGGGTGATCTATTGTGGACCACATTGTACTCTAAAAACGTGCATACTCAGAATTCCTAGAAGTTCGCGTTTTCAGGAGATTTTCGAGAAACTTTAAATTTGCCCAACTATATTAACATTTTCCAAGATGTGACCAAATTTTTTTAGGAAGGAGGCGATGCGGGCGGACAAAAAGGGTGACTTATTGTGGACCACATAGTACTCTAAAAACGTGCATACTCAGAATTCCTGGAAGTTCGCGTTTTCAGGAGATTTTCGAAAAACTTTAAATTTGCCCAACTATATTAAAATTTTTCGAACAAAATTTTTTTAGGAAGGAGGCGATGGGGGCGGACAAAAGTGGTGACCTATTATGGACCACATTCTACTCTAAAAAAGTGCATACTTAGAATTTCTGAAAGTTCGAGTTTTCAGGAAAAAACCTTAAATTTAACCAACTATATTAACATTTTCCAAGATTTGACTAAATTTTTTTGGGAAGGAGTCGATGCGGGCGGACAAAAGTTGCCACCTATTATGGACCACATAGTACTCTAAAAACGTGCATACTCAGCATTTCTGGAAGTTCGATTTATTACGAGATTTTCGAAAAATTTTAAATTTGCCCAACTATATTAACATTTTCCAGGAAGTGACCAAATTTTTTTAAGAAGGAGGCGATGCGGGCGGACAAAAGTGGCCACCTATTATGGAACACATTGTACTCTAAAAACGTGCATACTCAGAATTCCTGGAAGTTGGAGGTTTCAGGAGATTTTCGAAAAACTTTAAATTTGCCCAAGTATATTAACATTTTTCGAACAAAATTTCTTTAGGAAGGAGGCGATGCGGGCGGACAAAAGTGGTGACCTATTATGGACCACATTCTACTCTAAAAAAGTGCATACTTAGAATTTCTGAAAGTTCGAGTTTTCAGGAAAAAACCTTAAATTTAACCAACTATATTAACATTTTCCAAGATTTGACTAAATTTTTTTGGGAAGGAGTCGATGTGGGCGGACAAAAGTTGCCACCTGTTATGGACCACATAGTGCTCTAAAAACGTGCATACTCAGCATTTCTGGAAGTTCGATTTATTACGAGATTTTCGAAAAATTTTAAATTTGCCCAACTATATTAACATTTTCCAGGATGTGACCAAATTTTTTTAAGAAGGAGGCGATGCGGGCGGACAAAAGTGGCCACCTATTATGGACCACATTGTACTCTAAAAACGTGCATACTCAGAATTCCTGGAAGTTCGCGTTTTCAGGAGATTTTCGAAAAACTTTAAATTTGCCCGACTATATTAACATTTTCCAAGATGTGACCAAATTTTTTTAGGAAGGAGGCGATGCGGGCTGACAAAAAGTGAGACCTATTGTGGACCACATTGTACTCTAAAAACGTGCATACTCAGAATTCCTGGAAGTTCGCGTTTTCAGGAGATTTTCGAAAAACTTTAAATTTGCCCAACTATATTAACATTTTCCAAGATGTGACCAAATTTTTTTTAGGAAGGAGGCGATGCGGGCGGACAAAAAGGGTGACCTATTGTGGACCACATAGTACTGTAAAAACGTGCATACTCAGAATTCCTGGAAGTTCGAGTTTTCAGGAGATTTTCGAAAAACTTTAAATTTGCCCAACTATATTAAAATTTTTCGAACAAAATTTCTTTAGGAAGGCGGAGATGCGGGCGGACAAAAGTGGTGACCTATTATGGACCACATAGTACTGTAAAAACGTGCATACTCAGAATTTCTGGAAGTTCGAGTTTTTACGAGATTTTCGAAAAACTTTAAATTTGCCCAACTATATTAACATTTTTTAAACAAAATTTCTTTAGGAAAGAGGCGATGCGGGCGGACAAAAGTGGTTACCTATTATGGACCACATAGTACTGTAAAAACGTGCATACTCAGAATTTCTGGAAGTTCGAGTGTTTACGAGATTTTCGAAAAACTTTAAATTTGCCCAACTATATTAACATTTTCCAAGATGTGACCAAATTTCTTTAGGAAGGCGGCAATGCGGGCGGACAAAAAGGATGACCTATTGTGGACCACATTGTACTCTAAAAACATGCATACTCAGAATTCCTGGAAATTCGCGTTTTCAGAAGATTTTCGAGAAACCTTAAATTTGCCCAACTATATTAACATTTTCCAAGATGTGACCAAATTTTTTTAGGAAGGAGGCGATGCGGGCGGACAAAAAGGGTGACCTATTATGGACCACATAGTACTGTAAAAACATGCATACTCAGAATTCCTCGATATTCGCGTTTTCACGAGATTTTCGAAAAACTTTAAATTTGCCCAACTATATTAAAATTTTTCGAACAAAATTTTTTTAGGAAGGAGGCGATGCGGGCGGACAAAAGTGGTGACATATTATGGACCACATTCTACTCTAAAAAAGTGCATACTTAGAATTTCTGGAAGTTCGAGTTTTCAGGAAAAAACCTTAAATTTAACCAACTATATTAACATTTTCCAAGATTTGACTAAATTTTTAACATTTTTCGAACAAAATTTTTTTAGGAAGGAGGCGATGCGGGCGGACAAAAGTGGTGACCTATTATGGACCACATTCTACTCTAAAAAAGTGCATACTTAGAATTTCTGGAAGTTCGAGTTTTCAGGAAAAAACCTTAAATTTGACCAACTATATTAACATTTTCCAAGATTTGACAAAATTTTTTTGGGAAGGAGTCGATGCGGGCGGACAAAAGTTACCATCTATTACGGACCACATTGTACTCTAAAAACGTGCATACTCAGCATTTCTGGAAGTTCGATTTTTTACGAGATTTTCGAAAAATGTTAAATTTGCCCAACTATATTAACATTTTCCAAGATGTGACCAAATTTTTTTAGGAAGGAGGCGATGCGGGCGGACAAAAAGGTTGACCTATTGTGGACCACATTGTATTCGAATAACGTGCTTACTCATAATTCCTGGAAATTCGCGTTTTCAGAAGATTTTCGATAAACTTTAAATTTGCCCAACTATATTAAAATTTTTCGAACAAAATTTTTTTAGGAAGGAGGCGATGCGGGCGGACAAAAGTGGTGACCTATTATGGACCACATTCTACTCTAAAAAAGTGCATACTTAGAATTTCTGGAAGTTCGAGTTTTCAGGAAAAAACCTTAAATTTGACCAACTATATTAACATTTTCCAAGATTTGACCAAATTTTTTTTGTGAAGGAGTCTATGCGGGCGGACAGAATTTGCTACCTATTATGGACCACATAGAACTGTAAAAACGTGCATACTCAGAATTTCTGGAAGTTCGAGTTTTTACGAGATTTTCGAAAAATGTTTAATTTGCCCAACTATATTAACATTTTCCAGGAAGTGACCAAATTTTTTTAAGAAGGAGGCCATGCGGGCGAACAAAAAGGGTGATCTATTGTGGACCATATGGTACTCTAAAAACGTGCATACTCAGAATTCCTGGAAGTTGGAGATTTCAGGAGATTTTCGAAAAACTTTAAATTTGCCCAACTATATTAACATTTTTCGAACAAAATTTCTTTAGGAAGGAGGCGATGCGGGCGGACAAAAGTGGTGACCTATTATGGACCACATAGTACTGTAAAAACGTGCATACTCAGAATTTCTGGAAGTTCGATTTTTAAGGAGATTTTCGAAAAACTTTAAATTTGCCCAACTATATTAACATTTTCCAAGATGTGGCCAAATTTTTTTAGGAAAGAGGCGATGCGGGCGGACAAAAAAGGTGACCTATTGTGGACCACATTGCACTCTAAAAACGTGCATACTCAGAATTCCTGGAAGTTCGCGTTTTCAGGAGATTTTCGAAAAACTTTAAATTTGCCCAACTATATTAAAATTTTCCAAGATGTGACCAAATTTTTTTAGGAAGGAGGCGATGCGGGCGGACAAAAAGGGTGACTTATTGTGGACCACAGAGTACTCTAAAAACGTGCATACTTAGAATTCCTTAAAGTTCGCGTTTTCAGGAGATTTTCGAAAAACTTTAAATTTGCCCAACTATATTAACATTTTCCAAGATGTGACCAAATTTTTTTAGGAAGGAGGCGATGCGGGCGGACAAAAAGGGTGACTTATTGTGGACCACATAGTACTCTAAAAACGTGCATACTCAGAATTCTTGGAAGTTCGCGTTTTCAGGAGACTTTCAAAAAACTTTAAATTTGCCCAACTATATTAAAATTTTTCGAACAAAATTTTTTTAGGAAGGAGGCGATGCGGGCGGACAAAAGTGGCCACCTATTATGGACCACATTGTACTCTAAAAACGTGCATACTTAGAATTTCTGAAAGTTCGAGTTTTCAGGAAAAAACCTTAAATTTAACCAACTATATTAACATTTTCCAAGATTTGACTAAATTTTTTTGGGAAGGAGTCGATGCGGGCGGACAAAAGTTGCCACCTATTATGGACCACATAGTACTCTAAAAACGTGCATACTCAGCATTTCTGGAAGTTCGATTTGTTACGAGATTTTCGAAAAATTTTAAATTTGCCCAACTATATTAACATTTTCCAGGATGTGACCAAATTTTTTTAAGAAGGAGGCGATGCGGGCGGACAAAAGTGGCCACCTATTATGGACCACATTGTACTCTAAAAACGTGCATACTCAGATTTCCTGGAAGTTCGCGTTTTCAGGAGATTTTCGAAAAACTTTAAATTTGCCCAACTATATTAACATTTTCCAAGATGTGACCAAATTTTTTTAGGAAGGAGGCGATGCGGGCGGACAAAAAGGGTGATCTATTGTGGACCACATTGTACTCTAAAAACGTGCATACTCAGAATTCCTAGAAGTTCGCGTTTTCAGGAGATTTTAGAAAAACTTTAAATTTGCCCAACTATATTAACATTTTTCGAACAAAATTTTTTTAGGAAGGAGGCGATGCGGGCGGACAAAAGTGGTGGCTTATTATGGACCACATTCTACTCTAAAAAAGTGCATACTTAGAATTTCTGGAAGTTCGAGTTTTCAGGAAAAAACCTTCAATTTAACCAATTATATTAACATTTTCCAAGATTTGACTAAATTTTTTTGGGAAGGAGTCGATGCGGGCGGACAAAAGTTGCCACCTATTATGGACCACATAGTACTCTAAAAACGTGCATACTCAGCATTTCTGGAAGTTCGATTTATTACGAGATTTTCGAAAAATTTTAAATTTGCCCAACTATATTAACATTTTCCAAGATGTGACCAAATTTTTTTTTGGAAGCAGGACCTATTGTGGACCACATTGTATTCGAATAACGTGCATACTCAGAATTCCTGGAAGTTCGAGTTTTCAGGAGATTTTCGAAAAACTTTAAATTTGCCCAACTATATTAACATTTTCCAGGAAGTGACCAAATTTTTTTAAGAAGGAGGCGATGCGGGCGCACCAAAAGTGAGACCTATTGTGGACCACATTGTACTCTAAAAACGTGCATACTCAGAATTCCTGGAAGTTCGCGTTTTCAGGAGATTTTCGAAAAACTTTAAATTTGCCCAACTATATTAACATTTTCCAAGATGTGACCAAATTTTTTTTAGGAAGGAGGCGATGCGGGCGGACAAAAAGGGTGACCTATTGTGGACCACATAGTACTGTAAAAACTTGCATACTCAGAATTCCTGGAAGTTCGAGTTTTCAGGAGATTTTCGAAAAACTTTAAATTTGCCCAACTATATTAACATTTTTTGAACAAAATTTCTTTAGGAAAGAGGCGATGCGGGCGGACAAAAGTGGTGACCTATTATGGACCACATAGTACTGTAAAAACATGCATACTCAGAATTTCTGGAAGTTCGAGTGTTTACGAGATTTTCGAAAAACTTTAAATTTGCCCAACTATATTAACATTTTCCAAGATGTGACCAAATTTCTTTAGGAAGGCGGCAATGCGGGCGGACAAAAGTTGCCACCTATTATGGACCACATAGTACTGTAAAAACGTGCATACTCAGAATTCCTGGAAATTCGCGTTTTTAGAAGATTTTCGAGAAACCTTAAATTTGCCCAACTATATTAACATTTTCCAAGATGTGACCAAATTTTTTTAGGAAGGAGGCGATGCGGGCGGACAAAAATGGTGACCTATTATGGACCACATTCTACTCTAAAAAAGTGCATACTTAGAATTTCTGGAAGTTCGAGTTTTCAGGAAAAAACCTTAAATTTAACCAACTATATTAACATTTTCCAAGATTTGACTAAATTTTTAACATTTTTCGAACAAAATTTTTTTAGGAAGGAGGCGATGCGGGCGGACAAAAGTGGTGACCTATTATGGACCACATTCTACTCTAAAAAAGTGCATACTTAGAATTTCTGGAAGTTCGAGTTTTCAGGAAAAAACCTTAAATTTGACCAACTATATTAACATTTTCCAAGATTTGACAAAATTTTTTTGGGAAGGAGTCGATGCGGGCGGACAAAAGTTGCCACCTATTATGGACCACATTGTACTCTAAAAACGTGCATACTCAGCATTTCCGGAAGTTCGATTTTTTACGAGATTTTCGAAAAATGTTAAATTTGCCCAACTATATTAACATTTTCCAAGATGTGACCAAATTTTTTTTAGGAAGGAGGCGATGCGGGCGGACAAAAAGGTTGACCTATTGTGGACCACATTGTATTCGAATAACGTGCATACTCAGAATTCCTGGAAATTCGCGTTTTCAGAAGATTTTCTGAAAGAAGAAGGAGGCGATGCGGGCGCACCAAAAGTGAGACCTATTGTGGACCACATTGTACTCTAAAAACGTGCATACTCAGAATTCCTGGAAGTTCGCGTTTTCAGGAGATTTTCGAAAAACTTTAAATTTGCCCAACTATATTAACATTTTCCAAGATGTGACCAAATTTTTTTTAGGAAGGAGGCGATGCGGGCGGACAAAAAGGGTGACCTATTGTGGACCACATAGTACTGTAAAAACGTGCATACTCAGAATTCCTGGAAGTTCGAGTTTTCAGGAGATTTTCGAAAAACTTTAAATTTGCCCAACTATATTAACATTTTTTGAACAAAATTTCTTTAGGAAAGAGGCGATGCGGGCGGACAAAAGTGGTGACCTATTATGGACCACATAGTACTGTAAAAACGTGCATACTCAGAATTTCTGGAAGTTCGAGTGTTTACGAGATTTTCGAAAAACTTTAAATTTGCCCAACTATATTAACATTTTCCAAGATGTGACCAAATTTCTTTAGGAAGGCGGCAATGCGGGCGGACAAAAGTTGCCACCTATTATGGACCACATAGTACTGTAAAAACGTGCATACTCAGAATTCCTGGAAATTCGCGTTTTTAGAAGATTTTCGAGAAACCTTAAATTTGCCCAACTATATTAACATTTTCTAAGATGTGACCAAATTTTTTTAGGAAGGAGGCGATGCGGGCGGACAAAAAGGGTGACCTATTATGGACCACATAGTACTGTAAAAACGTGCATACTCAAAATTCCTGGATATTCGCGTTTTCACGAGATTTCCGAAAAACTTTTAATTTGCCCAACTATATTAAAATTTTTCGAACAAAATTTTTTTAGGAAGGAGGCGATGCGGGCGGACAAAAGTGGTGACATATTATGGACCACATTCTACTCTAAAAAAGTGCATACTTAGAATTTCTGTAAGTTCGAGTTTTCAGGAAAAAACCTTAAATTTAACCAACTATATTAACATTTTCCAAGATTTGACTAAATTTTTAACATTTTTCGAACAAAATTTTTTTAGGAAGGAGGCGATGCGGGCGGACAAAAGTGGTGACCTATTATGGACCACATTCTACTCTAAAAAAGTGCATACTTAGAATTTCTGAAAGTTCGAGTTTTCAGGAAAAAACCTTAAATTTAACCAACTATATTAACATTTTCCAAGATGTGACCAAATTTTTTTAGGAAGGAGGCGATGCGGGCTGACAAAAAGGGTGATCTATTGTGAACCACATTGTACTCTAAAAACGTGCATACTCAGAATTCCTAGAAGTTCGCGATTTCAGGAGATTTTAGAAAAACTTTAAATTTGCCCAACTATAATAATATTTTCCAAGATGTGACCAATTTTTTTTAGGAAGGAGGCGATGCGGGCGGACAAAAGTTGCCACCTATTATGGACCACATTGTACTCTAAAAACGTGCATACTCAGCATATCTGGAAGTTCGATTTATTACGAGATTTTCGAAAAATTTTAAATTTGCCCAACTATATTAACATTTTCCAGGAAGTGACCAAATTTTTTTAAGAAGGAGGCGATGCGGGCGGACAAAAGTGGCCACCTATTATGGACCACATTGTACTCTAAAAACGTGCATACTCAGAATTCCTGGAAGTTCGCGTTTTCAGGAGATTTTTGAAAAACTTTAAATTTGCCCAACTATATTAAAATTTTTCGAACAAAATTTCTTTAGGAAGGAGGCGATGCGGGCGGACAAAAGTGGTGACCTATTATGGACCACATTGCACTCTAAAAACGTGCATACACAGAATTCCTGGAAGTTCGCGTTTTCAGGAGATTTTCGAGAAACTTTAAATTTGCCCAACTATCTTAACATTTTCCAAGATGTGACCAAATTTTTTTAGGAAGGAGGCGATGCGGGCGGACAAAAAGGGTGACCTATTATGGACCACATTGTACTCTAAAAACGTGCATACTCAGAATTCCTGGAAGTTCGCGTTTTCAGGAGATTTTCGAGAAACTTTAAATTTGCCCAACTATCTTAACATTTTCCAAGATGTGACCAAATTTTTTTAGGAAGGAGGCGATGCGGGCGGACAAAAAGGGTGACCTATTATGGACCACATTGTACTCTAAAAACGTGCATACACAGAATTCCTGGAAGTTCGCGTTTTCAGGAGATTTTCGAGAAACTTTAAATTTGCCCAACTATCTTAACATTTTCCAAGATGTGACCAAATTTTTTTAGGAAGGAGGCGATGCGGGCGGACAAACAGGGTGACCTATTATGGACCACATTCTACTCTAAAAAAGTGCATACTTAGAATTTCTGAAAGTTCGAGTTTTCAGGAAAAAACCTTAAATTTAACCAACTAACTATATTAACATTTTCCAAGATTTGACTAAATTTTTTTGGGAAGGAGTCGATGCGGGCGGACAAAAGTTGCCACCTATTATGGACCACATAGTACTCTAAAAACGTGCATACTCAGAATTCCTGGAAGTTCGCGTTTTCAGGAGATTTTCGAAAAACTTTAAATTTGCCCAACTATATTAAAATTTTTCGAACAAAATTTTTTTAGGAAGGAGGCGATGCGGGCGGACAAAAGTGGTGACCTATTATGGACCACATTCTACTCTAAAAAAGTGCATACTTAGAATTTCTGAAAGTTCGAGTTTTCAGGAAAAAACCTTAAATTTAACCAACTATATTAACATTTTCCAAGATTTGACTAAATTTTTTTGGGAAGGAGTCGATGCGGGCGGACAAAAGTTGCCACCTATTATGGACCACATAGTACTCTAAAAACGTGCATACTCAGAATTCCTGGAAGTTCGCGTTTTCAGGAGATTTTCGAGAAACTTTAAATTTGCCCAACTATCTTAACATTTTCCAAGATGTGACCAAAATTTTTTAGGAAGGAGGCGATGCGGGCGGACAAAAAGGGTGACCTATTATGGACCACATTGTACTCTAAAAACGTGCATACTCAGAATTCCTAGAAGTTCGCGTTTTCAGGAGATTTTAGAAAAACTTTAAATTTACCCAACTATATTAACATTTTCCAAGATGTGACCAAATTTTTTTAGGAAGGAGGCGATGCGGGCGGACAAAAGTGGTGACCTATTATGGACCACATTCTACTCTAAAAAAGTGCATACTTAGAATTTCTGAAAGTTCGAGTTTTCAGGAAAAAACCTTAAATTTAACCAACTATATTAACATTTTCCAAGATTTGACTAAATTTTTTTGGGAAGGAGTCGATGCGGGCGGATAAAAGTTGCCACCTATTATGGACTACATAGTACTCTAAAAACGTGCATACTCATAATTTCTGGAAGTTCGATTTTTAAGGAGATTTTCGAAAAACTTTAAATTTGCCCAACTATATTAACATTTTCCAAGATTTGACCAAATTTTTTTAGGAAAGAGGCGATGCGGGCGGACAAAAAGGGTGACCTATTGTGGACCACATTGCACTCTAAAAACGTGCGTACTCAGAATTCCTGGAAGTTCGCGTTTTCAGGAGATTTTCGAGAAACTTTAAATTTGCCCAACTATATTAACATTTTCCAAGATGTGACCAAATTTTTTTAGGAAGGAGGCGATGCGGGCGGACAAAAGTGGTGACCTGTTATGGACCACATTCTACTCTAAAAAAGTGCATACTTAAAATTTCTGATAGTTCGAGTTTTCAGGAAAAAACCTTAAATTTAACCAACTATATTAACATTTTCTAAGATTTGACTAAATTTTTTTGGGAAGGAGTCGATGCGGGCGGACAAAAGTTGCCACCTATTATGGACCACATAGTACTCTAAAAACGTGCATACTCAGCATTTCTGGAAGTTCGATTTATTACGAGATTTTCGAAAAATTTTAAATTTGCCCAACTATATTAACATTTTCCAGGAAGTGACCAAATTTTTTTAAGAAGGAGGCGATGCGGGCGGACAAAAGTGGCCACCTATTATGGACCACATTGTACTCTAAAAACGTGCATACTCAGAATTCCTGGAAGTTCGCGTTTTCAGGAGATTTTAGAAAAACTTTAAATTTGCCCAACTATATTAACATTTTCCAAGATGTGACCAAATCTTTTTAGGAAGGAGGCGATGCGGGCGGACAAAAGTGGCCACCTATTATGGACCACATTGTACTCTAAAAACGTGCATACTCAGAATTCCTAGAAGTTCGCGTTTTCAGGAGATTTTAGAAAAACTTTAAATTTGCCCAACTATAATAATATTTTCCAAGATGTGACCAAATTTTTTTAGGAAGGAGGCGATGCGGGCGGACAAAAGTTTCCACCTATTATGGACCACATTGTACTCTAAAAACGTGCATACTCAGAATTCCTGGAAGTTCGCGTTTTCAGGAGATTTTAGAAAAACTTTAAATTTGCCCAACTATATTAACATTTTCCAAGATGTGACCAAATTTTTTTAGGAAGGAGGCGATGCGGGCTGACAAAGAGGGTGATCTATTGTGGACCACATAGTACTCTAAAAACGTGCATACTCAGAATTCCTGGAAGTTCGCGTTTTCAGGAGATTTTAGAAAAACTTTAAATTTGCCCAACTATATTAACATTTTTCGAACAAAATTTTTTTAGGAAGGAGGCGATGCGGGCGGACAAAAGTGGTGACCTATTATGGACCACATTCTACTCTAAAAAAGTGCATACTTAGAATTTCTGAAAGTTCGAGTTTTCAGGAAAAAACCTTAAATTTAACCAACTATATTAACATTTTCCAAGATTTGACTAAATTTTTTTGGGAAGGAGTCGATGCGGGCGGACAAAAGTTGCCACCTATTATGGACCACATAGTACTCTAAAAACGTGCATACTCAGCATTTCTGGAAGTTCGATTTATTACGAGATTTTCGAAAAATTTTAAATTTGCCCAACTATATTAACATTTTCCAGGAAGTGACCAAATTTTTTTAAGAAGGAGGCGATGCGGGCGGACAAAAGTGGCCACCTATTATGGACCACATTGTACTCTAAAAACGTGCATACTCAGAATTCCTGGAAGTTCGCGTTTTCAGGAGATTTTCGAAAAACTTTAAATTTGCCCAACTATATTAAAATTTTCCAAGATGTGACCAAATTTTTTTAGGAAGGAGGCGATGCGGGCTGACAAAGAGGGTGATCTATTGTGGACCACATAGTACTCTAAAAACGTGCATACTCAGAATTCCTGGAAGTTCGCGTTTTCAGGAGATTTTAGAAAAACTTTAAATTTGCCCAACTATATTAACATTTTTCGAACAAAATTTTTTTAGGAAGGAGGCGATGCGGGCGGACAAAAGTGGTGACCTATTATGGACCACATTCTACTCTAAAAAAGTGCATACTTAGAATTTCTGAAAGTTCGAGTTTTCAGGAAAAAACCTTAAATTTAACCAACTATATTAACATTTTCCAAGATTTGACTAAATTTTTTTGGGAAGGAGTCGATGCGGGCGGACAAAAGTTGCCACCTATTATGGACCACATAGTACTCTAAAAACGTGCATACTCAGCATTTCTGGAAGTTCGATTTATTACGAGATTTTCGAAAAATTTTAAATTTGCCCAACTATATTAACATTTTCCAGGAAGTGACCAAATTTTTTTAAGAAGGAGGCGATGCGGGCGGACAAAAGTGGCCACCTATTATGGACCACATTGTACTCTAAAAACGTGCATACTCAGAATTCCTGGAAGTTCGCGTTTTCAGGAGATTTTCGAAAAACTTTAAATTTGCCCAACTATATTAACATTTTCCAAGATGTGACCAAATTTTTTTAGGAAGGAGGCGATGCGGGCGGACAAAAGTGGCCACCTATTATGGACCACATTGTACTCTAAAAACGTGCATACTCAGAATTCCTGGAAGTTCAAGTTTTCAGGAGATTTTAGAAAAACTTTAAATTTGCCCAACTGTATTAACATTTTCCAAGATGTGACCAAAGTTTTTTAGGAAGGAGGCGATGCGGGCGGACAAAAGTGGTGACCTATTATGGACCACATTCTACTCTAAAAAAGTGCATACTTAGAATTCCTGGAAGTTCGCGTTTTCAGGAGATTTTAGAAAAACTTTAAATTTGCCCAACTATATTAACATTTTCCAAGATGTGACCAAATTTTTTTAGGAAGGAGGCGATGCGGGCTGACAAAAAGGGTGATTTATTGTGGACCACATTGTACTCTAAAAACGTGCATACTCAGAATTCCTAGAAGTTCGCGTTTTCAGGAGATTTTAGAAAAACTTTAAATTTGCCCAACTATAATAATATTTTCCAAGATGTGACCAAATTTTTTTAGGAAGGAGGCGATGCGGGCGGACAAAAGTGGCCACCTATTATGGACCACATTGTACTCTAAAAACGTGCATACTCAGAATTCCTGGAGGTTCGCGTTTTCAGGAGATTTTAGAAAAACTTTAAATTTGCCCAACTATATTAACATTTTCCAAGATGTGACCAAATTTTTTTAGGAAGGAGGCGATGCGGGCGGACAAAAAGGGTGATCTATTGTGGACCATATGGTACTCTAAAAACGTGCATACTCAGAATTCCTGGAAGTTGGAGGTTTCAGGAGATTTTCGAAAAACTTTAAATTTGCCCAAGTATATTAACATTTTTCGAACAAAATTTCTTTAGGAAGGAGGCGATGCGGGCGGACAAAAGTGGTGACCTATTATGGACCACATAGTACTGTAAAAACGTGCATACTCAGAATTTCTGGAAGTTCGAGTGTTTACGAGATTTTTGAAAAACTTTAAATTTGCCCAACTATATTAACATTTTCCAAGATGTGACCAAATTTTTTTAGGAAAGAGGCGATGCGGGCGGACAAAAAGGGTGACCTATTGTGGACCACATTGCACTCTAAAAACGTGCATACACAGAATTCCTGGAAGTTCGCGTTTTCAGGAGATTTTCGAGAAACTTTAAATTTGCCCAACTATATTAACATTTTCCAAGATGTGACCAAATTTTTTTAGGAAGGAGGCGATGCGGGCGGACAAAAAGGGTGACTTATTGTGGACCACATAGTACTCTAAAAACGTGCATACTCAGAATTCCTAGAAGTTCGCGTTTTCAGGAGATTTTAGAAAAACTTTAAATTTGCCCAACTATATTAACATTTTCCAAGATGTGACCAAATTTTTTTAGGAAGGAGGCGATGCGGGCTGAAAAAGAGGGTGATCTATTGTGGACCACATTGTACTCTAAAAACGTGCATACTCAGAATTCCTGGAAGTTGGAGTTTTCAGGAGATTTTCGAAAAACTTTAAATTTGCCCAACTATATTAACATTTTTCGAACAAAATTTCTTTAGGAAGGAGGCGATGCGGGCGGACAAAAGTGGTGACCTATTATGGACCACATTCTACTCTAAAAAGTGCATACTTAGAATTTTTGGAAGTTCGAGTTTTCAGGAAAAAACCTTAAATTTAACCAACTATATTAACATTTTCCAAGATTTGACTAAATTTTTTTGTGAAGGAGTCTATGCGGGCGGACAGAAGTTGCTACCTATTATGGACCACATAGAACTGTAAAAACGTGCATACTCAGAATTTCTGGAAGTTCGAGTTTTTACGAGATTTTCGAAAATTTTTTAATTTGCCCAGCTATATTAACATTTTCCAAGATGTGACAAAATTTTTTTAGGAAGGAGGCCATGCGGGCGGACAAAAAGGGCTACCTATTGTGGACCATATTGTACTCTAAAAACGTGCATACTCAGAATTCCTGGAAGTTCGCGTTTTCAGGAAATTTTCGAAAAACTTTAAATTTGCCCAACTATATTAAAATTTTTCGAACAAAATTTTTTTAGGAAGGAGGCGATGCGGGCGGACAAAAGTGGCGACCTATTATGGACCACATTCTACTCTAAAAAGTGCATACTTAGAATTTCTGGAAGTTCGAGTTTTCAGGAAAAAACCTTAAATTTAACCAACTATATTAACATTTTCCAAGATTTGACAAAATTTTTTTGGGAAGGAGTCGATGCGGGCGGACAAAAGTTGCCACCTATTATGGACCACATAGTACTGTAAAAACGTGCATACTCAGAATTTCTGGAAGTTCGAGTTTTTACGAGATTTTCGAAAAATTTTAAATTTGCCCAACTATATTAACATTTTCCAAGATGTGACCAAATTTTTTTTTGGGATGTAGCCGAAGCGGGCGGACAAAAGTTGCCACCTATTATGGACCACATATTACTGTAAAAACGTGCATACTCAGAATTTCTGGAAGTTCGAGTTTTTACGAGATTTTCGAAAAATTTTAAATTTGCCCAACTATATTAACATTTTCCAAGATGTGACCAAAATTTTTTTTGGGAAAAAGTCGATGCGGGCGGACAAAAAGGGTGACCTATTGTGGACCACATTGCACTCTAAAAACTTGAATACTCAGAATTCCTGAAAGTTCGCGTTTTCAGGAGATTTTCGAAAAATTTTAAATTTGCCTAACTATATTAACATTTTCCAGGAAGTGACCAAATTTTTTTAAGAAGGAGGCGATGCGGGCGCACCAAAAGTGAGACCTATTGTGGACCACATTGTACTCTAAAAACGTGCATACTCAGAATTCCTGGAAGTTCGCGTTTTCAGGAGATTTTCGAAAAACTTTAAATTTGCGCAACTATATTAACATTTTCCAAGATGTGACCAAATTTTTTTAGGAAGGAGGCGATGCGGGCTGACAAAAAGGGTGATCTATTGTGGACCACATTGTACTCTAAAAACGTGCATACTCAGAATTCCTGGAAGTTCGCGTTTTCAGGAGATTTTCTAGAAACTTTAAATTTGCCCAACTATATTAAAATTTTTCGAACAAAATTTTTTTAGGAAGGAGGCGATGCGGGCGGACAAAAGTGGTGACCTATTATGGACCACATTCTACTCTAAAAAAGTGCATACTTAGAATTTCTGAAAGTTCGAGTTTTCAGGAAAAAACCTTAAATTTAACCAACTATATTAACATTTTCCAAGATTTGACTAAATTTTTTTGGGAAGGAGTCGATGCGGGCGGACAAAAGTTGCCACCTATTATGGACCACATAGTACTCTAAAAACGTGCATACTCAGAATTCCTGGAAGTTCGCGTTTTCAGGAGATTTTCGAGAAACTTTAAATTTGCCCAACTATCTTAACATTTTCCAAGATGTGACCAAATTTTTTTAGGAAGGAGGCGATGCGGGCGGACAAAAAGGGTGACCTATTATGGACCACATTGTACTCTAAAAACGTGCATACTCAGAATTCCTAGAAGTTCGCGTTTTCAGGAGATTTTAGAAAAACTTTAAATTTACCCAACTATATTAACATTTTCCAAGATGTGACCAAATTTTTTTAGGAAGGAGGCGATGCGGGCGGACAAAAGTGGTGACCTATTATGGACCACATTCTACTCTAAAAAAGTGCATACTTAGAATTTCTGAAAGTTCGAGTTTTCAGGAAAAAACCTTAAATTTAACCAACTATATTAACATTTTCCAAGATTTGACTAAATTTTTTTGGGAAGGAGTCGATGCGGGCGGATAAAAGTTGCCACCTATTATGGACTACATAGTACTCTAAAAACGTGCATACTCATAATTTCTGGAAGTTCGATTTTTAAGGAGATTTTCGAAAAACTTTAAATTTGCCCAACTATATTAACATTTTCCAAGATGTGACCAAATTTTTTTAGGAAAGAGGCGATGCGGGCGGACAAAAAGGGTGACCTATTGTGGACCACATTGCACTCTAAAAACGTGCGTACTCAGAATTCCTGGAAGTTCGCGTTTTCAGGAGATTTTCGAGAAACTTTAAATTTGCCCAACTATATTAACATTTTCCAAGATGTGACCAAATTTTTTTAGGAAGGAGGCGATGCGGGCGGACAAAAGTGGTGACCTGTTATGGACCACATTCTACTCTAAAAAAGTGCATACTTAAAATTTCTGATAGTTCGAGTTTTCAGGAAAAAACCTTAAATTTAACCAACTATATTAACATTTTCTAAGATTTGACTAAATTTTTTTGGGAAGGAGTCGATGCGGGCGGACAAAAGTTGCCACCTATTATGGACCACATAGTACTCTAAAAACGTGCATACTCAGCATTTCTGGAAGTTCGATTTATTACGAGATTTTCGAAAAATTTTAAATTTGCCCAACTATATTAACATTTTCCAGGAAGTGACCAAATTTTTTTAAGAAGGAGGCGATGCGGGCGGACAAAAGTGGCCACCTATTATGGACCACATTGTACTCTAAAAACGTGCATACTCAGAATTCCTGGAAGTTCGCGTTTTCAGGAGATTTTAGAAAAACTTTAAATTTGCCCAACTATATTAACATTTTCCAAGATGTGACCAAATCTTTTTAGGAAGGAGGCGATGCGGGCGGACAAAAGTGGCCACCTATTATGGACCACATTGTACTCTAAAAACGTGCATACTCAGAATTCCTAGAAGTTCGCGTTTTCAGGAGATTTTAGAAAAACTTTAAATTTGCCCAACTATAATAATATTTTCCAAGATGTGACCAAATTTTTTTAGGAAGGAGGCGATGCGGGCGGACAAAAGTTTCCACCTATTATGGACCACATTGTACTCTAAAAACGTGCATACTCAGAATTCCTGGAAGTTCGCGTTTTCAGGAGATTTTAGAAAAACTTTAAATTTGCCCAACTATATTAACATTTTCCAAGATGTGACCAAATTTTTTTAGGAAGGAGGCGATGCGGGCGGACAAAAAGGGTGATCTATTGTGGACCATATGGTACTCTAAAAACGTGCATACTCAGAATTCCTGGAAGTTGGAGTTTTCAGGAGATTTTCGAAAAACTTTAAATTTGCCCAACTATATTAACATTTTTCGAACAAAATTTCTTTAGGAAGGAGGCGATGCGGGCGGACAAAAGTGGTGACCTATTATGGACCACATAGTACTGTAAAAACGTGCATACTCAGAATTTCTGATAGTTCGAGTGTTTACGAGATTTTCGAAAAACTTTAAATTTGCCCAACTATATTAACATTTTCCAAGATGTGACCAAATTTTTTTAGGAAAGAGGCGATGCGGGCGGACAAAAAGGGTGACATATTGTGGACCACATTGCACTCTAAAAACGTGCATACTCAGAATTCCTGGAAGTTCGCGTTTTCAGGAGATTTTCGAGAAACTTTAAATTTGCCCAACTATATTAACATTTTCCTAGATGTGACCAAATTTTTTTAGGAAGGAGGCGATGCGGGCGGACAAAAAGGGTGACTTATTGTGGACCACATAGTACTCTAAAAACGTGCATACTCAGAATTCCTAGAAGTTCGCGTTTTCAGGAGATTTTAGAAAAACTTTAAATTTGCCCAACTATATTAACATTTTCCAAGATGTGACCAAATTTTTTTAGGAAGGAGGCGATGCGGGCTGACAAAGAGGGTGATCTATTGTGGACCACATAGTACTCTAAAAACGTGCATACTCAGAATTCCTGGAAGTTCGCGTTTTCAGGAGATTTTAGAAAAACTTTAAATTTGCCCAACTATATTAACATTTTTCGAACAAAATTTTTTTAGGAAGGAGGCGATGCGGGCGGACAAAAGTGGTGACCTATTATGGACCACATTATACTCTAAAAAAGTGCATACTTAGAATTTCTGAAAGTTCGAGTTTTCAGGAAAAAACCTTAAATTTAACCAACTATATTAACATTTTCCAAGATTTGACTAAATTTTTTTGGGAAGGAGTCGATGCGGGCGGACAAAAGTTGCCACCTATTATGGACCACATAGTACTCTAAAAACGTGCATACTCAGCATTTCTGGAAGTTCGATTTATTACGAGATTTTCGAAAAATTTTAAATTTGCCCAACTATATTAACATTTTCCAGGAAGTGACCAAATTTTTTTAAGAAGGAGGCGATGCGGGCGGACAAAAGTGGCCACCTATTATGGACCACATTGTACTCTAAAAACGTGCATACTCAGAATTCCTGGAAGTTCGCGTTTTCAGGAGATTTTCGAAAAACTTTAAATTTGCCCAACTATATTAACATTTTCCAAGATGTGACCAAATTTTTTTAGGAAGGAGGCGATGCGGGCTGACAAAGAGGGTGATCTATTGTGGACCACATTGTACTCTAAAAACGTGCATACTCAGAATTCCTAGAAGTTCGCGTTTTCAGGAGATTTTAGAAATACTTTAAATTTGCCCAACTATATTAACATTTTCCAAGATGTGACCAAATTTTTTTAGGAAGGAGGCGATGCGGGCGGACAAAAGTGGCCACCTATTATGGACCACATTGTACTCTAAAAACGTGCATACTCAGAATTCCTGGAAGTTCGAGTTTTCAGGAGATTTTAGAAAAACTTTAAATTTGCCCAACTGTATTAACATTTTCCAAGATGTGACCAAAGTTTTTTAGGAAGGAGGCGATGCGGGCGGACAAAAGTGGTGACCTATTATGGACCACATTCTACTCTAAAAAAGTGCATACTTAGAATTCCTGGAAGTTCGCGTTTTCAGGAGATTTTAGAAAAACTTTAAATTTGCCCAACTATATTAACATTTTCCAAGATGTGACCAAATTTTTTTAGGAAGGAGGCGATGCGGGCTGACAAAAAGGGTGATTTATTGTGGACCACATTGTACTCTAAAAACGTGCATACTCAGATCTCCTAGAAGTTCGCGTTTTCAGGAGATTTTAGAAAAACTTTAAATTTGCCCAACTATAATAATATTTTCCAAGATGTGACCAAATTTTTTTAGGAAGGAGGCGATGCGGGCGGACAAAAGTGGCCACCTATTATGGACCACATTGTACTCTAAAAACGTGCATACTCAGAATTCCTGGAAGTTCGCATTTTCAGGAGATTTTAGAAAAACTTTAAATTTGCCCAACTATATTAACATTTTCCAAGATGTGACCAAATTTTTTTAGGAAGGAGGCGATGCGGGCGGACAAAAAGGGTGATCTATTGTGGACCATATGGTACTCTAAAAACGTGCATACTCAGAATTCCTGGAAGTTGGAGGTTTCAGGAGATTTTCGAAAAACTTTAAATTTGCCCAAGTATATTAACATTTTTCGAACAAAATTTCTTTAGGAAGGAGGCGATGCGGGCGGACAAAAGTGGTGACCTATTATGGACCACATAGTACTGTAAAAACGTGCATACTCAGAATTTCTGGAAGTTCGAGTTTTTACGAGATTTTTGAAAAACTTTAAATTTGCCCAACTATATTAACATTTTCCAAGATGTGACCAAATTTTTTTAGGAAAGAGGCGATGCGGGCGGACAAAAAGGGTGACCTATTGTGGACCACATTGCACTCTAAAAACGTGCATACACAGAATTCCTGGAAGTTCGCGTTTTCAGGAGATTTTCGAGAAACTTTAAATTTGCCCAACTATATTAACATTTTCCAAGATGTGACCAAATTTTTTTAGGAAGGAGGCGATGCGGGCGGACAAAAAGGGTGACTTATTGTGGACCACATAGTACTCTAAAAACGTGCATACTCAGAATTCCTAGAAGTTCGCGTTTTCAGGAGATTTTAGAAAAACTTTAAATTTGCCCAACTATATTAACATTTTCCAAGATGTGACCAAATTTTTTTAGGAAGGAGGCGATGCGGGCTGACAAAGAGGGTGATCTATTGTGGACCACATTGTACTCTAAAAACGTGCATACTCAGAATTCCTAGAAGTTCGCGTTTTCAGGAGATTTTAGAAAAACTTTAAATTTGCCCAACTATATTAACATTTTCCAAGATGTGACCAAATTTTTTTAGGAAGGAGGCGATGCGGGCGGACAAAAGTGGCCACCTATTATGGACCACATTGTACTCTAAAAACGTGCATACTCAGAATTCCTGGAAGTTCGAGTTTTCAGGAGATTTTAGAAAAACTTTAAATTTGCCCAACTATATTAACATTTTCCAAGATGTGACCAAATTTTTTTAGGAAGGAGACGATGCAGGCGGACAAAAAGGGTGACCTATTGTGGACCATATGGTACTCTAAAAACGTGCATACTCAGAATTCCTAGAAGTTGGAGTTTTCAGGAGATTTTCGAAAAACTTTAAATTTGCCCAACTATATTAACATTTTTCGAACAAAATTTCTTTAGGAAGGAGTCGATGCGGGCGGACAAAAGTTGCCACCTATTATGGACCACATAGTACTCTAAAAACGTGCATACTCAGCATTTCTGGAAGTTCAATTTTTTACGAGATTTTCGAAAAATGTTAAATTTGCCCAACTATATTAACATTTTCCAAGATGTGACCAAATTTTTTTTAGGAAGGAGGCGATGCGGGCGGACAAAAAGGGTGACCTATTGTGGACCACATTGTATTCGAATAACGTGCATACTCAGAATTCCTGGAAATTCGCGTTTTCAGAAGATTTTCGAGAAACTTTAAATTTGCCCAACTATATTAAAATTTTTCGAACAAAATTTTTTTAGGAAGGAGGCGATGCGGGCGGACAAAAGTGGTGACCTATTATGGACCACATTCTACTCTAAAAAGTGCATACTTAGAATTTCTGGAAGTTCGAGTTTTCAGGAAAAAACCTTAAATTTGACCAACTATATTAACATTTTCCAAGATTTGACCAATTTTTTTTTGTGAAGGAGTCTATGCGGGCGGACAAAAGTTGCCACCTATTATGGACCACATAGTACTCTAAAAACGTGCATACTCAGCATTTCTGGAAGTTCGATTTATTACGAGATTTTCGAAAAATTTTAAATTTGCCCAACTATATTAACATTTTCCAGGAAGTGACCAAATTTTTTTAAGAAGGAGGCGATGCGGGCGGACAAAAGTGGCCACCTATTATGGACCATATGGTACTCTAAAAACGTGCATACTCAGAATTCCTAGAAGTTGGAGTTTTCAGGAGATTTTCAAAAAACTTTAAATTTGCCCAACTATATTAACATTTTTCGAACAAAATTTCTTTAGGAAGGAGGCGATGCGGGCGGACAAAAGTGCTGACCTATTATGGACCACATAGTACTGTAAAAACGTGCATACTCATAATTTCTGGAAGTTCGATTTTTAAGGAGATTTTCGAAAAACTTTAAATTTGCCCAACTATATTAACATTTTCCAAGATGTGACCAAATTTTTTTAGGAAGGAGGCGATGCGGGCGGACAAAAGTGGCCACCTATTATGGACCACATTGTACTCTAAAAACGTGCATACTCAGAATTCCTGGAAGTTCGAGTTTTCAGGAGATTTTAGAAAAACTTTAAATTTGCCCAACTATATTAACATTTTCCAAGATGTGACCAAATTTTTTTAGGAAGGAGGCGATGCGGGCGGACAAAAGTGGTGACCTATTATGGACCACATTCTACTCTAAAAAAGTGCATACTTAGAATTTCTGAAAGTTCGAGTTTTCAGGAAAAAACCTTAAATTTAACCAACTATATTAACATTTTCCAAGATTTGACTAAATTTTTTTGGGAAGGAGTCGATGCGGGCGGACAAAAGTTGCCACCTATTATGGACCACATAGTACTCTAAAAACGTGCATACTCAGAATTCCTGGAAGTTCGCGTTTTCAGGAGATTTTAGAAAAACTTTAAATTTGCCCAACTATATTAACATTTTCCAAGATTTGACCAAATTTTTTTAGGAAGGAGGCGATGCGGGCGGACAAAAAGGGTGATCTATTGTGGACCATATGGTACTCTAAAAACGTGCATACTCAGAATTCCTGGAAGTTGGAGGTTTCAGGAGATTTTCGAAAAACTTTAAATTTGCCCAAGTATATTAACATTTTCCACGATGTGACCAAATTTTTTTAGGAAGGAGGCGATGCGGGCGGACAAAAAGGGTGATCTATTGTGGACCACATTGTACTCTAAAAACGTGCATACTCAGAATTCCTAGAAGTTCGCGTTTTCAGGAGATTTTAGAAAAACTTTAAATTTGCCCAACTATATTAACATTTTCCAAGATGTGACCAAATTTTTTTAGGAAGGAGGCGATGCGGGCGGACAAAAGTGGCCACCTATTATGGACCACATTGTACTCTAAAAACGTGCATACTCAGAATTCCTGGAAGTTGGAGGTTTCAGGAGATTTTCGAAAAACTTTAAATTTGCCCAACTATATTAACATTTTCCAGGAAGTGACCAAATTTTTTTAAGAAGGAGGCGATGCGGGCGGACAAAAGTGGCCACCTATTATGGACCACATTGTACTCTAAAAACGTGCATACTCAGAATTCCTGGAAGTTCGCGTTTTCAGGAGATTTTCGAAAAACTTTAAATTTGCCCAACTATATTAACATTTTCCAAGATGTGACCAAATTTTTTTAGGAAGGAGGCGATGCGGGCTGACAAAAAGGGTGATCTATTGTGGACCACATTGTACTCTAAAAACTTGCATACTCAGAATTCCTAGAAGTTCGCGTTTTCAGGAGATTTTAGAAAAACTTTAAATTTGCCCAACTATATTAACATTTTCCAAGATGTGACCAATTTTTTTTAGGAAGGAGGCGATGCGGGCGGACAAAAGTGGCCACCTATTATGGACCACATTGTACTCTAAAAACGTGCATACTCAGAATTCCTGTAAGTTCGCGTTTTCAGGAGATTTTAGAAAAACTTTAAATTTGCCCAACTATATTAACATTTTCCAAGATGTGACCAAATTTTTTTAGGAAGGAGGCGATGCGGGCGGACAAAAAGGGTGATCTATTGTGGACCATATGGTACTCTAAAAACGTGCATACTCAGAATTCCTGGAAGTTGGAGTTTTCAGGAGATTTTCGAAAAACTTTAAATTTGCCCAACTATATTAACATTTTTCGAACAAAATTTCTTTAGGAAGGAGGCGATGCGGGCGGACAAAAGTGGTGACCTATTATGGACCACATAGTACTGTAAAAACGTGCATACTCAGAATTTCTGGAAGTTCGCGTTTTCAGGAGATTTTAGAAAAACTTTAAATTTGCCCAACTATATTAACATTTTCCAAGATGTGACCAATTTTTTTAGGAAGGAGGCGATGCGGGCGGACAAAAGTGGCCACCTATTATGGACCACATTGTACTCTAAAAACGTGCATACTCAGAATTCCTGTAAGTTCGCGTTTTCAGGAGATTTTAGAAAAACTTTAAATTTGCCCAACTATATTAACATTTTCCAAGATGTGACCAAATTTTTTTAGGAAGGAGGCGATGCGGGCGGACAAAAAGGGTGATCTATTGTGGACCATATGGTACTCTAAAAACGTGCATACTCAGAATTCCTGGAAGTTGGAGTTTTCAGGAGATTTTCGAAAAACTTTAAATTTGCCCAACTATATTAACATTTTTCGAACAAAATTTCTTTAGGAAGGAGGCGATGCGGGCGGACAAAAGTGGTGACCTATTATGGACCACATAGTACTGTAAAAACGTGCATACTCAGAATTTCTGGAAGTTCGATTTTTAAGGAGATTTTCGAAAAACTTTAAATTTGCCCAACTATATTAACATTTTCCAAGATGTGACCAAATTTTTTTAGGAAAGAGGCGATGCGGGCGGACAAAAAGGGTGACCTATTGTGGACCACATTGCACTCTAAAAACGTGCATACTCAGAATTCCTGGAAGTTCGCGTTTTCAGGAGATTTTCGAGAAACTTTAAATTTGCCCAACTATATTAACATTTTCCACGATGTGACCAAATTTTTTTAGGAAGGAGTCGATGCGGGCGGACAAAAAGGGTGACTTATTGTGGACCACATAGTACTCTAAAAACGTGCATACTCAGAATTCCTGGAGGTTCGCGTTTTCAAGAGATTTTCGAAAAACTTTAAATTTGCCCAACTATATTAAAATTTTTCGAACAAAATTTTTTTAGGAAGGAGGCGATGCGGGCGGACAAAAGTGGTGACCTATTATGGACCACACTCTACTCTAAAAAAGTGCATACTTAGAATTTCTGAAAGTTCGAGTTTTCAGGAAAAAACCTTAAATTTAACCAACTATATTAACATTTTCCAAGATTTGACTAAATTTTTTTGGGAAGGAGTCGATGCGGGCGGACAAAAGTTGCCACCTATTATGGACCACATAGTACTCTAAAAACGTGCATACTCAGCATTTCTGGTAGTTCAATTTATTACGAGATTTTCGAAAAATTTTAAATTTGCCCAACTATATTAACATTTTCCAGGAAGTGACCAAATTTTTTTAAGAAGGAGGCGATGCGGGCGGACAAAAGTGGCCACCTATTATGGACCACATTGTACTCTAAAAACGTGCATACTCAGAATTCCTGGAAGTTCGCGTTTTCAGGAGATTTTCGAAAAACTTTAAATTTGCCCAACTATATTAACATTTTCCAAGATGTGACCAAATTTTTTTAGGAAGGAGGCGATGCGGGCGGACAAAAAGGGTGATCTATTGTGGACCACATTGTACTCTAAAAACGTGCATACTCAGAATTCCTAGAAGTTCGCGTTTTCAGGAGATTTTAGAAAAACTTTAAATTTGCCCAACTATATTAACATTTTCCAAGATGTGACCAAATTTTTTTAGGAAGGAGGCGATGCGGGCGGACAAAAAGGGTGATCTATTGTGGACCATATGGTACTCTAAAAACGTGCATACTCAGAATTCCTGGAAGTTGGAGTTTTCAGGAGATTTTCGAAAAACTTTAAATTTGCCCAACTATATTAACATTTTTCGAACAAAATTTCTTTAGGAAGGAGGCGATGCGGGCGGACAAAAGTGGTGACCTATTATGGACCACATAGTACTGTAAAAACGTGCATACTCAGAATTTCTGGAAGTTCGATTTTTAAGGAGATTTTCGAAAAACTTTAAATTTGCCCAACTATATTAACATTTTCCAAGATGTGACCAAATTTTTTTAGGAAAGAGGCGATGCGGGCGGACAAAAAGGGTGACCTATTGTGGACCACATTGCACTCTAAAAACGTGCATACTCAGAATTCCTGGAAGTTTGCGTTTCCAGGAGATTTTCGAGAAACTTTAAATTTGCCCAACTATATTAACATTTTCCAAGATGTGACCAAATTTTTTTAGGAAGGAGGCGATGCGGGCGGACAAAAAGGGTGACTTATTGTGGACCACATAGTACTCTAAAAACGTGCATACTCAGAATTCCTGGAAGTTCGCGTTTTCAGGAGATTTTCGAAAAACTTTAAATTTGCCCAAAAAATTTTTCGAACAAAATTTTTTTAGGAAGGAGGCGATGCGGGCGGACAAAAGTGGTGACCTATTATGGACCACATTCTACTCTAAAAAAGTGCATACTTAGAATTTCTGAAAGTTCGAGTTTTCAGGAAAAAAAACCTTAAATTTAACCAACTATATTAAAATTTTCCAAGATTTGACAAAATTTTTTTGGGAAGGAGTCGATGCGGGCGGACAAAAGTTGCCACCTATTATGGACCACATAGTACTCTAAAAACGTGCATACTCAGCATTTCTGGAAGTTCAATTTATTACGAGATTTTCGAAAAATTTTAAATTTGCCCAACTATATTAACATTTTCCAGGAAGTGACCAAATTTTTTTAAGAAGGAGGCGATGCGGGCGGACAAAAGTGGCCACCTATTATGGACCACATTGTACTCTAAAAACGTGCATACTCAGAATTCCTGGAAGTTCGCGTTTTCAGGAGATTTTCGAAAAACTTTAAATTTGCCCAACTATATTAACATTTTCCAAGATGTGACCAAATTTTTTTAGGAAGGAGGCGATGCGGGCTGACAAAAAGGGTGATCTATTGTGGACCACATTGTACTCTAAAAACGTGCATACTCAGAATTTCTGGAAGTTCGATTTTTAAGGAGATTTTCGAAAAACTTTAAATTTGCCCAACTATATTAATATTTTCCAAGATGTGACCAAATTTTTTTAGGAAGGAGGCGATGCGGGCTGACAAAAAGGGTGATCTATTGTGGACCACATTGTACTCTAAAAACGTGCATACTCAGAATTCCTAGAAGTTCGCGTTTTCAGGAGATTTTAGAAAAACTTTAAATTTGCCCAACTATATTAACATTTTCCAAGATGTGACCAAATTTTTTTAGGAAGGAGTCGATGCGGGCGGACAAAAGTGGCCACCTATTATGGACCACATTGTACTCTAAAAACGTGCATACTCAGAATTTCTGGAAGTTCGGTATTTCAGGAGATTTTAGAAAAACTTTAAATTTGCCCAACTATATTAACATTTTCCAAGAAGTGACCAAATTTTTTTAGGAAGGAGGCGATGCGGGCGGACAAAAAGGGTGATCTATTGTGGACCATATGGTACTCTAAAAACGTGCATACTCAGAATTCCTGGAAGTTGGAGTTTTCAGGAGATTTTCGAAAAACTTTAAATTTGCCCAACTATATTAACATTTTTCGAACAAAATTTCTTTAGGAAGGAGGCGATGCGGGCGGACAAAAGTGGTGACCTATTATGGACCACATAGTACTGTAAAAACGTGCATACTCAGAATTTCTGCAAGTTCGATTTTTAAGGAGATTTTCGAAAAACTTTAAATTTGCCCAACTATATTAACATTTTCCAAGATGTGACCAAATTTTTTTAGGAAAGAGGCGATGCGTGCGGACGAAAAATGTGACCTATTGTGGACCACATTGCACTCTAAAAACGTGCATACTCAGAATTCCTGGAAGTTCGCGTTTTAGGAGATTTTCGAGAAACTTTAAATTTGCCCAACTATATTAACATTTTCCAAGATGTGACCAAATTTTTTTAGGAAGGAGGCGATGCGGGCGGACAAAAAGGGTGACTTATTGTGGACCACATAGTACTCTAAAAACGTGCATACTCAGAATTCCTGGAAGTTGGAGTTTTCAGGAGATTTTCGAAAAACTTTAAATTTGCCCAACTATATTAACATTTTCCAAGATGTGACCAAATTTTTTTAGGAAAGACGCGATGCGGGCGGACAAAAAGGGTGACCTATTGTGGACCACATTGCACTCTAAAAACGTGCATACTCAGAATTCCTGGAAGTTCGCGTTTTCAGGAGATTTTCGAGAAACTTTAAATTTGCCTAACTATATTAATATTTTCCAAGATGTGACCAAATTTTTTTAGGAAGGAGGCGATGCGGGCAGACAAAAGTGGCCACCTATTATGGACCACCTTTTACTCTAAAAACGTGCATACTCAGAATTCCTGGAAGTTCGCGTTTTCAGGAGATTTTCGAAAAACTTTAAATTTGCCCAACTATATTAATATTTTCCAAGATGTGACCAAATTTTTTTAGGAAGGAGGCGATGCGGGCTGACAAAAAGGGTGATCTATTGTGGACCACATTGTACTCTAAAAACGTGCATACTCAGAATTCCTAGAAGTTCGCGTTTTCAGGAGATTTTAGAAAAACTTTAAATTTGCCCAACTATATTAACATTTTCCACGATGTGACCAAATTTTTTTAGGAAGGAGTCGATGCGGGCGGACAAAAAGGGTGACTTATTGTGGACCACATAGTACTCTAAAAACGTGCATACTCAGAATTCCTGGAGGTTCGCGTTTTCAAGAGATTTTCGAAAAACTTTAAATTTGCCCAACTATATTAAAATTTTTCGAACAAAATTTTTTTAGGAAGGAGGCGATGCGGGCGGACAAAAGTGGTGACCTATTATGGACCACACTCTACTCTAAAAAAGTGCATACTTAGAATTTCTGAAAGTTCGAGTTTTCAGGAAAAAACCTTAAATTTAACCAACTATATTAACATTTTCCAAGATTTGACTAAATTTTTTTGGGAAGGAGTCGATGCGGGCGGACAAAAGTTGCCACCTATTATGGACCACATAGTACTCTAAAAACGTGCATACTCAGCATTTCTGGTAGTTCAATTTATTACGAGATTTTCGAAAAATTTTAAATTTGCCCAACTATATTAACATTTTCCAGGAAGTGACCAAATTTTTTTAAGAAGGAGGCGATGCGGGCGGACAAAAGTGGCCACCTATTATGGACCACATTGTACTCTAAAAACGTGCATACTCAGAATTCCTGGAAGTTCGCGTTTTCAGGAGATTTTCGAAAAACTTTAAATTTGCCCAACTATATTAACATTTTCCAAGATGTGACCAAATTTTTTTAGGAAGGAGGCGATGCGGGCGGACAAAAAGGGTGATCTATTGTGGACCACATTGTACTCTAAAAACGTGCATACTCAGAATTCCTAGAAGTTCGCGTTTTCAGGAGATTTTAGAAAAACTTTAAATTTGCCCAACTATATTAACATTTTCCAAGATGTGACCAAATTTTTTTAGGAAGTAGGCGATGCGGGCGGACAAAAGTGGCCACCTATTATGGACCACATTGTACTCTAAAAACGTGCATACTCAGAATTCCTGGAAGTTCGCGTTTTCAGGAGATTTTAGAAAAACTTTAAATTTGCCCAACTATATTAACATTTTCCAAGATGTGACCAAATTTTTTTAGGAAGGAGGCGATGCGGGCGGACAAAAAGGGTGATCTATTGTGGACCATATGGTACTCTAAAAACGTGCATACTCAGAATTCCTGGAAGTTGGAGTTTTCAGGAGATTTAAATTTGCCCAACTATATTAACATTTTTCGAACAAAATTTCTTTAGGAAGGAGGCGATGCGGGCGGACAAAAGTGGTGACCTATTATGGACCACATAGTACTGTAAAAACGTGCATACTCAGAATTTCTGACCAAATTTTTTTAGGAAAGAGGCGATGCGGGCGGACAAAAAGGGTGACCTATTGTGGACCACATTGCACTCTAAAAACGTGCATACTCAGAATTCCTGGAAGTTCGCGTTTCCAGGAGATTTTCGAGAAACTTTAAATTTGCCCAACTATATTAACATTTTCCAAGATGTGACCAAATTTTTTTAGGAAGGAGGCGATGCGGGCGGACAAAAAGGGTGACTTATTGTGGACCACATAGTACTCTAAAAACGTGCATACTCAGAATTCCTGGAAGTTCGCGTTTTCAGGAGATTTTCGAAAAACTTTAAATTTGCCCAAAAAATTTTTCGAACAAAATTTTTTTAGGAAGGAGGCGATGCGGGCGGACAAAAGTGGTGACCTATTATGGACCACATTCTACTCTAAAAAAGTGCATACTTAGAATTTCTGAAAGTTCGAGTTTTCAGGAAAAAAAACCTTAAATTTAACCAACTATATTAAAATTTTCCAAGATTTGACAAAATTTTTTTGGGAAGGAGTCGATGCGGGCGGACAAAAGTTGCCACCTATTATGGACCACATAGTACTCTAAAAACGTGCAAACTCAGCATTTCTGGAAGTTCAATTTATTACGAGATTTTCGAAAAATTTTAAATTTGCCCAACTATATTAACATTTTCCAGGAAGTGACCAAATTTTTTTAAGAAGGAGGCGATGCGGGCGGACAAAAGTGGCCACCTATTATGGACCACATTGTACTCTAAAAACGTGCATACTCAGAATTCCTGGAAGTTCGCGTTTTCAGGAGATTTTCGAAAAACTTTAAATTTGCCCAACTATATTAACATTTTCCAAGATGTGACCAAATTTTTTTAGGAAGGAGGCGATGCGGGCTGACAAAAAGGGTGATCTATTGTGGACCACATTGTACTCTAAAAACGTGCATACTCAGAATTTCTGGAAGTTCGATTTTTAAGGAGATTTTCGAAAAACTTTAAATTTGCCCAACTATATTAATATTTTCCAAGATGTGACCAAATTTTTTTAGGAAGGAGGCGATGCGGGCTGACAAAAAGGGTGATCTATTGTGGACCACATTGTACTCTAAAAACGTGCATACTCAGAATTCCTAGAAGTTCGCGTTTTCAGGAGATTTTAGAAAAACTTTAAATTTGCCCAACTATATTAACATTTTCCAAGATGTGACCAAATTTTTTTAGGAAGGAGTCGATGCGGGCGGACAAAAGTGGCCACCTATTATGGACCACATTGTACTCTAAAAACGTGCATACTCAGAATTTCTGGAAGTTCGGTATTTCAGGAGATTTTAGAAAAACTTTAAATTTGCCCAACTATATTAACATTTTCCAAGAAGTGACCAAATTTTTTTAGGAAGGAGGCGATGCGGGCGGACAAAAAGGGTGATCTATTGTGGACCATATGGTACTCTAAAAACGTGCATACTCAGAATTCCTGGAAGTTGGAGTTTTCAGGAGATTTTCGAAAAACTTTAAATTTGCCCAACTATATTAACATTTTTCGAACAAAATTTCTTTAGGAAGGAGGCGATGCGGGCGGACAAAAGTGGTGACCTATTATGGACCACATAGTACTGTAAAAACGTGCATACTCAGAATTTCTGCAAGTTCGATTTTTAAGGAGATTTTCGAAAAACTTTAAATTTGCCCAACTATATTAACATTTTCCAAGATGTGACCAAATTTTTTTAGGAAAGAGGCGATGCGTGCGGACGAAAAATGTGACCTATTGTGGACCACATTGCACTCTAAAAACGTGCATACTCAGAATTCCTGGAAGTTCGCGTTTTAGGAGATTTTCGAGAAACTTTAAATTTGCCCAACTATATTAACATTTTCCAAGATGTGACCAAATTTTTTTAGGAAGGAGGCGATGCGGGCGGACAAAAAGGGTGACTTATTGTGGACCACATAGTACTCTAAAAACGTGCATACTCAGAATTCCTGGAAGTTGGAGTTTTCAGGAGATTTTCGAAAAACTTTAAATTTGCCCAACTATATTAACATTTTCCAAGATGTGACCAAATTTTTTTAGGAGAGGCGATGCGGGCGGACAAAAAGGGTGACCTATTGTGGACCACATTGCACTCTAAAAACGTGCATACTCAGAATTCCTGGAAGTTCGCGTTTTCAGGAGATTTTCGAGAAACTTTAAATTTGCCTAACTATATTAATATTTTCCAAGATGTGACCAAATTTTTTTAGGAAGGAGGCGATGCGGGCAGACAAAAGTGGCCACCTATTATGGACCACCTTTTACTCTAAAAACGTGCATACTCAGAATTCCTGGAAGTTCGCGTTTTCAGGAGATTTTCGAAAAACTTTAAATTTGCCCAACTATATTATTATTTTCCAAGATGTGACCAAATTTTTTTAGGAAGGAGGCGATGCGGGCTGACAAAAAGGGTGATCTATTGTGGACCACATTGTACTCTAAAAACGTGCATACTCAGAATGCCTAGAAGTTCGCGTTTTCAGGAGATTTTAGAAAAACTTTAAATTTGCCCAACTATATTAACATTTTCCAAGATGTGACCAAATTTTTTTAGGAAGGAGGCGATGCGGGCGGACAAAAGTGGCCACCTATTATGGACCACATTGTACTCTAAAAACGTGCATACTCAGAATTCCTGGAAGTTCGCGTTTTCAGGAGATTTTCGAAAAACTTTAAATTTGCCCAACTATATTAAAATTTTCCAAATTTTTTTAGGAAGGAGGCGATGCGGGCGGACAAAAAGGGTGATCTATTGTGGACCATATGGTACTCTAAAAACGTGCATACTCAGAATTCCTGGAAGTTGGAGTTTTCAGGAGATTTAAATTTGCCCAACTATATTAACATTTTTCGAACAAAATTTCTTTAGGAAGGAGGCGATGCGGGCGGACAAAAGTGGTGACCTATTATGGACCACATAGTACTGTAAAAACGTGCATACTCAGAATTTCTGACCAAATTTTTTTAGGAAAGAGGCGATGCGGGCGGACAAAAAGGGTGACCTATTGTGGACCACATTGCACTCTAAAAACGTGCATACTCAGAATTCCTGGAAGTTCGCGTTTCCAGGAGATTTTCGAGAAACTTTAAATTTGCCCAACTATATTAACATTTTCCAAGATGTGACCAAATTTTTTTAGGAAGGAGGCGATGCGGGCGGACAAAAAGGGTGACTTATTGTGGACCACATAGTACTCTAAAAACGTGCATACTCAGAATTCCTGGAAGTTCGCGTTTTCAGGAGATTTTCGAAAAACTTTAAATTTGCCCAAAAAATTTTTCGAACAAAATTTTTTTAGGAAGGAGGCGATGCGGGCGGACAAAAGTGGTGACCTATTATGGACCACATTCTACTCTAAAAAAGTGCATACTTAGAATTTCTGAAAGTTCGAGTTTTCAGGAAAAAAAACCTTAAATTTAATCAACTATATTAAAATTTTCCAAGATTTGACAAAATTTTTTTGGGAAGGAGTCGATGCGGGCGGACAAAAGTTGCCACCTATTATGGACCACATAGTACTCTAAAAACGTGCAAACTCAGCATTTCTGGAAGTTCAATTTATTACGAGATTTTCGAAAAATTTTAAATTTGCCCAACTATATTAACATTTTCCAGGAAGTGACCAAATTTTTTTAAGAAGGAGGCGATGCGGGCGGACAAAAGTGGCCACCTATTATGGACCACATTGTACTCTAAAAACGTGCATACTCAGAATTCCTGGAAGTTCGCGTTTTCAGGAGATTTTCGAAAAACTTTAAATTTGCCCAACTATATTAACATTTTCCAAGATGTGACCAAATTTTTTTAGGAAGGAGGCGATGCGGGCTGACAAAAAGGGTGATCTATTGTGGACCACATTGTACTCTAAAAACGTGCATACTCAGAATTTCTGGAAGTTCGATTTTTAAGGAGATTTTCGAAAAACTTTAAATTTGCCCAACTATATTAATATTTTCCAAGATGTGACCAAATTTTTTTAGGAAGGAGGCGATGCGGGCTGACAAAAAGGGTGATCTATTGTGGACCACATTGTACTCTAAAAACGTGCATACTCAGAATTCCTAGAAGTTCGCGTTTTCAGGAGATTTTAGAAAAACTTTAAATTTGCCCAACTATATTAACATTTTCCAAGATGTGACCAAATTTTTTTAGGAAGGAGTCGATGCGGGCGGACAAAAGTGGCCACCTATTATGGACCACATTGTACTCTAAAAACGTGCATACTCAGAATTTCTGGAAGTTCGGTATTTCAGGAGATTTTAGAAAAACTTTAAATTTGCCCAACTATATTAACATTTTCCAAGAAGTGACCAAATTTTTTTAGGAAGGAGGCGATGCGGGCGGACAAAAAGGGTGATCTATTGTGGACCATATGGTACTCTAAAAACGTGCATACTCAGAATTCCTGGAAGTTGGAGTTTTCAGGAGATTTTCGAAAAACTTTAAATTTGCCCAACTATATTAACATTTTTCGAACAAAATTTCTTTAGGAAGGAGGCGATGCGGGCGGACAAAAGTGGTGACCTATTATGGACCACATAGTACTGTAAAAACGTGCATACTCAGAATTTCTGCAAGTTCGATTTTTAAGGAGATTTTCGAAAAACTTTAAATTTGCCCAACTATATTAACATTTTCCAAGATGTGACCAAATTTTTTTAGGAAAGAGGCGATGCGTGCGGACGAAAAATGTGACCTATTGTGGACCACATTGCACTCTAAAAACGTGCATACTCAGAATTCCTGGAAGTTCGCGTTTTCAGGAGATTTTCGAGAAACTTTAAATTTGCCTAACTATATTAATATTTTCCAAGATGTGACCAAATTTTTTTAGGAAGGAGGCGATGCGGGCAGACAAAAGTGGCCACCTATTATGGACCACCTTTTACTCTAAAAACGTGCATACTCAGAATTCCTGGAAGTTCGCGTTTTCAGGAGATTTTCGAAAAACTTTAAATTTGCCCAACTATATTAAAATTTTTCGAACAAAATTTTTTTAGGAAGGAGGCGATGCGGGCGGACAAAAGTGGTGACCTATTATGGACCACATTCTACTCTAAAAAAGTGCATACTTAGAATTTCTGAAAGTTCGAGTTTTCAGGAAAAAACCTTAAATTTAACCAACTATATTAACATTTTCCAAGATTTGACTAAATTTTTTTGGGAAGGAGTCGATGCGGGCGGACAAAAGTTGCCACCTATTATGGACCACATAGTACTCTAAAAACGTGCATACTCAGCATTTCTGGAAGTTCGATTTATTATGAGATTTTCGAAAAATTTTAAATTTGCCCAACTATATTAACATTTTCCAGGAAGTGACCAAAATTTTTGAAGGAGGCGATGCGGGCGGACAAAAGTGGCCACCTATTATGAACCACATTGTACTCTAAAAACGTGCATACTCAGAATTCCTGGAAGTTCGCGTTTTCAGGAGATTTTCGAAAAACTTTAAATTTGCCCAACTATATTATTATTTTCCAAGATGTGACCAAATTTTTTTAGGAAGGAGGCGATGCGGGCTGACAAAAAGGGTGATCTATTGTGGACCACATTGTACTCTAAAAACGTGCATACTCAGAATGCCTAGAAGTTCGCGTTTTCAGGAGATTTTAGAAAAACTTTAAATTTGCCCAACTATATTAACATTTTCCAAGATGTGACCAAATTTTTTTAGGAAGGAGGCGATGCGGGCGGACAAAAGTGGCCACCTATTATGGACCACATTGTACTCTAAAAACGTGCATACTCAGAATTCCTGGAAGTTCGCGTTTTCAGGAGATTTTCGAAAAACTTTAAATTTGCCCAACTATATTAAAATTTTCCAAATTTTTTTAGGAAGGAGGCGATGCGGGCGGACAAAAAGGGTGATCTATTGTGGACCATATGGTACTCTAAAAACGTGCATACTCAGAATTCCTGGAAAATGGAGTTTTCAGGAGATTTTCGAAAAACTTTAAATTTGCCCAACTATATTAACATTTTCCAGGAAGTGACCAAATTTTTTTAAGAATGAGGCGATGCGGGCGGACAAAAGTGGCCACCTATTATGGACCACCTTGTACTCTAAAAACGTGCATACTCAGAATTCCTGGAAGTTCGCATTTTCAGGAGATTTTCGAAAAACTTTAAATTTGCCCAACTATATTAGCATTTTCCAAGATGTGACCAAATTTTTTTAGGAAGGAGGCGATGCGGGCAGACAAAAGTGGCCACCTATTATGGATTACCTTGTACTCTAAAAACGTGCATACTCAGAATTCCTGGAAGTTCGCGTTTTCAGGAGATTTTCGAAAAACTTTAAATTTGCCCAACTATATTAACATTTTCCAAGATGTGACCAAATTTTTTTAGGAAGGAGGCGATGAGGGCGGACAAAAGTGGCCACCTATTATGGACCACATAGTACTCTAAAAACGTGCATACTCAGAATTCCTGGATTTTCGAAAAACTTTAAATTTGCCCAACTATATTAACATTTTTCGAACAAAATTTCTTTAGGAAGGAGGCGATGCGGGCGGACAAAAGTGGTGACCTATTATGGACCACATTCTACTCTAAAAAAGTGCATACTTAGAATTTCTGAAAGTTCGAGTTTTCAGGAAAAAACCTTAAATTTAACCAACTATATTAACATTTTCCAAGATTTGACTAAATTTTTTTGGGAAGGAGTCGATGCGGGTGGACAAAAGTTGCCACCTATTATGGACAACATAGTACTCTAAAAACGTGCATACTCAGCATTTCTGGAAGTTCCATTTATTACGAGATTTTCGAAAAATTTTAAATTTGCAAAACTATATTAACATTTTCCAGGAAGTGACCAAATTTTTTTAAGAAGGAGGCGATGCGGGCGGACAAAAGTGGCCACCTATTATGGACCACATTGTACTCTAAAAACGTGCATACTCAAAATTCCTGGAAGTTCGCGTTTTCAGGAGATTTTAGAAAAACTTTAAATTTGCCCAACTATATTAACATTTTCCAAGATGTGACCAAATTTTTTTAGGAAGGAGTCGATGCGGGCGGACAAAAAGGGTGATCTATTGTGGACAATATGGTACTCTAAAAACGTGCATACTCAGAATTCCTGGAAGTTCGCGTTTTCAGGAGATTTTAGAAATACTTTAAATTTGCCCAACTATATTAACATTTTCCAAGATGTGACCAAATTTTTTTAGGAAGGAGGCGATGAGGGCGGACAAAAGTGGCCACCTATTATGGACCACATTGTACTCTAAAAACGTGCATACTCAGAATTCCTGGAAGTTCGAGTTTTCAGGAGATTTTAGAAAAACTTTAAATTTGCCCAACTGTATTAACATTTTCCAAGATGTGACCAAATTTTTTTAGGAAGGAGGCGATGCGGGCGGACAAAAAGGGTGACTTATTGTGGACCACATAGTACTCTAAAAACGTGCATACTCAGAATTCCTGGAAGTTCGCGTTTTCAGAAGATTTTCGAAAAACTTTAAATTTGCCCAACTATATTAACATTTTCCAAGATGTGACCAAATTTTTTTAGGAAGGAGGCGATGCGGGCTGACAAAGAGGGTGATCTATTGTGGACCACATTGTACTCTAAAAACGTGCATACTCAGAATTCCTAGAAGTTCGCGTTTTCAGGAGATTTTAGAAAAACTTTAAATTTGCCCAACTATATTAACATTTTCCAAGATGTGACCAAATTTTTTTAGGAAGGAGGCGATGCGGGCGGACAAAAGTGGCCACCTATTATGGACCACATTGTACTCTAAAAACGTGCATACTCAGAAATCCTGGAAGTTCGCGTTTTCAGGAGATTTTAGAAAAACTTTAAATTTGCCCAACTATATTAACATTTTCCAAGATGTGACCAAATTTTTTTAGGAAGGAGGCGATGCGGGCGGACAAAAAGGGTGATCTATTGTGGACCATATGCTACTCTAAAAACGTGCATACTCAGAATTCCTGGAAGTTGGAGTTTTCAGGAGATTTTCGAAAAACTTTAAATTTGCCCAACTATATTAACATTTTTCGAACAAAATTTCTTTAGGAAGGAGGCGATGCGGGCGGACAAAAGTGGTGACCTATTATGGACCACATAGTACTGTAAAAACGTGCATACTCAGAATTTCTGGAAGTTCGATTTTTAAGGAGATTTTCGAAAAACTTTAAATTTGCATAACTATATTAACATTTTCCAAGATGTGACCAAATTTTTTTAGGAAAGAGGCGATGCGGGCGGACAAAAAGGGTGACCTATTGTGGACCACATTGCACTCTAAAAACGTGCATACTCAGAATTCCTGGAAGTTCGCGTTTACAGGAGATTTTCGAGAAACTTTAAATTTGCCCAACTATATTAACATTTTCCAAGATGTGACCAAATTTTTTTAGGAAGGAGGCGATGCGGGCGGACAAAAAGGGTGATATATTGTGGACCATATGGTACTCTAAAAACGTGCATACTCAGAATTCCTGGAAGTTCGCGTTTTCAGGAGATTTTCGAAAAACTTTAAAGTTGCCCAACTATATTAAAATTTTTCGAACAAAATTTTTTTAGGAAGGAGGCGATGCGGGCGGACAAAAGTGGTGACCTATTATGCACCACATTCTACTCTAAAAAAGTGCATACTTAGAATTTCTGAAAGTTCGAGTTTTCAGGAAAAAACCTTAAATTTAACCAACTATATTAACATTTTCCAAGATTTGACTAAATTTTTTTGGGAAGGAGTCGATGCGGGTGGACAAAAGTTGCCACCTATTATGGACCACATAGTACTCTAAAAACGTGCATACTCAGCATTTCTGGAAGTTCGATTTATTACGAGATTTTCGAAAAATTTTAAATTTGCCCAACTATATTAACATTTTCCAGGAAGTGACCAAATTTTTTTAAGAAGGAGGCGATGCGGGCGGACAAAAGTGGCCACCTATTATGGACCACATTGTACTCTAAAAACGTGCATACTCAGAATTCCTGGAAGTTCGCGTTTTCAGGAGATTTTAGAAAAACTTTAAATTTGCCCAACTATATTAACATTTTCCAAGATGTGACCAAATTTTTTTAGGAAGGAGTCGATGCGGGCGGACAAAAAGGGTGATCTATTGTGGACCATATGGTACTCTAAAAACGTGCATACTCAGAATTCCTGGAAGTTGGAGTTTTCAGGAGATTTTCGAAAAACTTTAAATTTGCCCAACTATATTAACATTTTTCGAACAAAATTTCTTTAGGAAGGAGGCGATGCGGGCGGACAAAAGTGGTGACCTATTATGGACCACATAGTACTGTAAAAACGTGCATACTCAGAATTTCTGGAATTTCGATTTTTAAGGAGATTTTCGAAAAACTTTAAATTTGCCCAACTATATTAACATTTTCCAAGATGTGACCATATTTTTTTAGGAGAGAGGCGATGCGGGCGGACAAAAAGGGTGACCTATTGTGGACCACATTGCACTCTAAAAACGTGCATACTCAGAATTCCTGGAAGTTCGCGTTTTCAGGAGATTTTCGAGAAACTTTAAATTTGCCCAACTATATTAACATTTTCCAAGATGTGACCAAATTTTTTTAGGAAGGAGGCGATGCGGGCGGACAAAAAGGGTGATATATTGTGGACCATATGGTACTCTAAAAACGTGCATACTCAGAATTCCTGGAAGTTCGCGTTTTCAGGAGATTTTCGAAAAACTTTAAATTTGCCCAACTATATTAAAATTTTTCGAACAAAATTTTTTAGGAAGGAGGCGATGCGGGCGGACAAAAGTGGTGACCTATTATGGACCACATTCTACTCTAAAAAATGCATACTTAGAATTTCTGAAAGTTCGAGTTTTCAGGAAAAAACCTTAAATTTAACCAACTATATTAACATTTTCCAAGATTTGACTAAATTTTTTTGGGAAGGAGTCGATGCGGGCGAACAAAAGTTGCCACCTATTATGGACCACATAGTACTCTAAAAACGTGCATACTCAGCATTTCTGGAAGTTCGATTTATTACGAGATTTTCGAAAAATTTTAAATTTGCCCAACTATATTAACATTTTCCAGGAAGTGACCAAATTTTTTTAAGAAGGAGGCGATGCGGGCGGACAAAAGTGGCCACCTATTATGGACCACATTGTACTCTAAAAACGTGCATACTCAGAATTCCTGGAAGTTCGCGTTTTCAGGAGATTTTAGAAAAACTTTAAATTTGCCCAACTATATTAACATTTTCCAAGATGTGACCAAATTTTTTTAGGAAGGAGTCGATGCGGGCGGACAAAAAGGGTGATCTATTGTGGACCATATGGTACTCTAAAAACGTGCATACTCAGAATTCCTGGAAGTTGGAGTTTTCAGGAGATTTTCGAAAAACTTTAAATTTGCCCAACTATATTAACATTTTTCGAACAAAATTTCTTTAGGAAGGAGGCGATGCGGGCGGACAAAAGTGGTGACCTATTATGGACCACATAGTACTGTAAAAACGTGCATACTCAGAATTTCTGGAATTTCGATTTTTAAGGAGATTTTCGAAAAACTTTAAATTTGCCCAACTATATTAACATTTTCCAAGATGTGACCATATTTTTTTAGGAGAGAGGCGATGCGGGCGGACAAAAAGGGTGACCTATTGTGGACCACATTGCACTCTAAAAACGTGCATACTCAGAATTCCTGGAAGTTCGCGTTTTCAGGAGATTTTCGAGAAACTTTAAATTTGCCCAACTATATTAACATTTTCCAAGATGTGACCAATTTTTTTTAGGAAGGAGGCGATGCGGGCGGACAAAAAGGGTGACATATTGTGGACCACATAGTACTCTAAAAACGTGCATACTCAGAATTCCTGGAAGTTCGCGTTTTCAGGAGATTTTCGAAAAACTTTAAATTTGCCCAACTATATTAAAATTTTTCGAACAAAATTTTTTAGGAAGGAGGCGATGCGGGCGGACAAAAGTGGTGACCTATTATGGACCACATTCTACTCTAAAAAATGCATACTTAGAATTTCTGAAAGTTCGAGTTTTCAGGAAAAAACCTTAAATTTAACCAACTATATTAACATTTTCCAAGATTTGACTAAATTTTTTTGGGAAGGAGTCGATGCGGGCGAACAAAAGTTGCCACCTATTATTTCCAAGATGTGACCAAATTTTTTTAGGAAGGAGGCGATGCGGGCGGACAAAAAGGGTGATCTATTGTGGACCATATGGTACTCTAAAAACGTGCATACTCAGAATTCCTGGAAGTTGGAGTTTTCAGGAGATTTTCGAAAAACTTTAAATTTGCCCAACTATATTAACATTTTTCGAACAAAATTTCTTTAGGAAGGAGGCGATGCGGGCGGACAAAAGTGGTGACCTATTATGGACCACATAGTACTGTAAAAACGTGCATACTCAGAATTTCTGGAAGTTCGATTTTTAAGGAGATTTTCGAAAAACTTTAAATTTGCCCAACTATATTAACATTTTCCAAGGTGTGACCAAATTTTTTTAGGAAAGAGGCGATGCGGGCGGACAAAAAGGGTGACCTATTGTGGACCACATTGCACTCTAAAAACGTGCATACTCAGAATTCCTGGAAGTTCGCGTTTTCAGGAGATTTTCTAGAAACTTTAAATTTGCCCAACTATATTAACATTTTCCAAGATGTGACCAAATTTTTTTAGGAAGGAGGCGATGCGGGCGGACAAAAGTGGCCACCTATTATGGACCACATTGTACTCTAAAAACGTGCATACTCAGAATTCCTGGAAGTTCGCGTTTTCAGGAGATTTTAGAAAAACTTTAAATTTGCCCAACTATATTAAAATTTTCCAAATTTTTTTAGGAAGGAGGCGATGCGGGCGGACAAAAAGGGTGATCTATTGTGGACCATATGGTACTCTAAAAACGTGCATACTCAGAATTCCTGGATTTTCAAAAACTTTAAATTTGCCCAACTATATTAACATTTTTCGAACAAAATTTTTTTAGGAAGGAGGCGATGCGGGCGGACAAAAGTGGTGACCTATTATGGACCACATAGTACTGTAAAAACGTGCATACTCAGAATTTCTGGAAGTTCGATTTTTAAGGAGATTTTCGAAAAACTTTAAATTTGCCCAACTATATTAACATTTTCCAAGATGTGACCAAATTTTTTTAGGAAAGAGGCGATGCGGGCGGACGAAAAGGGTGACCTATTGTGGACCACATTGCACTCTAAAAACGTGCATACTCAGAATTCCTGGAAGTTCGCGTTTTCAGGAGATTTTCGAGAAACTTTAAATTTGCCCAACTATATTAACATTTTCCAAGATGTGACCAAATTTTTTTAGGAAGGAGGCGATGCGGGCGGACAAATAGGGTGACTTATTGTGGACCACATAGTACTCTAAAAACGTGCATACTCAGAATTCCTGGAAGTTCGCGTTTTCAGGAGATTTTCGAAAAACTTTAAATTTGCCCAACTATATTAAAATTTTTCGAACAAAATTTTTTTAGGAAGGAGGCGATGCGGGCGGACAAAAGTGGTGACCTATTATGGACCACATTCTACTCTAAAAAAGTGCATACTTAGAATTTCTGAAAGTTCGAGTTTTCAGGAAAAAACCTTAAATTTAACCAACTATATTAACATTTTCCAAGATTTGACTAAATTTTTTTGGGAAGGTGTCGATGCGGGCGGACAAAAGTTGCCACCTATTATGGACCACATAGTACTCTAAAAACGTGCATACTCAGCATTTCTGGAAGTTCGATTTATTACGAGATTTTCGAAAAATTTTAAATTTGCCCAACTATATTAACATTTTCCAGGAAGTGACCAAATTTTTTTAAGAAGGAGGCGATGCGGGCGGACAAAAGTGGCCACCTATTATGGACCACATTGTACTCTAAAAACGTGCATACTCAGAATTCCTGGAAGTTCGCGTTTTCAGGAGATTTTCGAAAAACTTTAAATTTGCCCAACTATATTAACATTTTCCAAGATGTGACCAAATTTTTTTAGGAAGGAGGCGATGCGGGCAGACAAAAGTGGCCACCTATTATGGACCACATTGTACTCTAAAAACGTGCATACTCAGAATTCCTGGAAGTTCGCGTTTTCAGGAGATTTTAGAAAAACTTTAAATTTGCCCAACTATATTAACATTTTCCAAGATGTGACCAAATTTTTTTAGGAAGGAGGCGATGCGGGCGGACAAAAACGGTGATCTATTGTGGACCATATGGTACTCTAAAAACGTGCATACTCAGAATTCCTGGATTTTCGAAAAACTTTAAATTTGCCCAACTATATTAACATTTTTCGAACAAAATTTCTTTAGGAAGGAGGCGATGCGGGCGGACAAAAGTGGCCACCTATTATGGACGACATTGTACTCTAAAAACGTGCATGCTCAGAATTCCTGGAGTTCGCGTTTTCAGGAGATTTTAGAAAAACTTTAAATTTGCCCAACTATATTAACATTTTCCAAGATGTGACCAAATTTTTTTAGGAAGGAGGCGATGCGGGCGGACAAAAACGGTGATCTATTGTGGACCATATGGTACTCTAAAAACGTGCATACTCAGAATTCCTGGATTTTCGAAAAACTTTAAATTTGCCCAAGTATATTAACATTTTTCGAACAAAATTTCTTTAGGAAGGAGGCGATGCGGGCGGACAAAAGTGGTGACCTATTATGGACCACATAGTACTGTAAAAACGTGCATACTCAGAATTTCTGGAAGTTCGATTTTTAAGGAGATTTTCGAAAAACTGTAAATTTGCCCAACTATATTAACATTTTCCAAGATGTGACCAAATTTTTTTAGGAAAGAAGCGATGAGGGCGGATAAAAAGGGTGACCTATTGTGGACCACATTGCACTCTAAAAACGTGCATACTCAGAATTCCTGGAAGTTCGCGTTTTCAGGAGATTTTCGAGAAACTTTAAATTTGCCCAACTATATTAACATTTTCCAAGATGTGACCAAATTTTTTTAGGAAGGAGGCGATGCGGGCGGACAAAAAGGGTGACTTATTGTGGACCACATAGTACTCTAAAAACGTGCATACTCAGAATTCCTGGAAGTTCGCGTTTTCATGAGATTTTCGAAAAACTTTAAATTTGCCCAACTATATTAAAATTTTTCGAAAAAATTTTTTTTAGGAAGGAGGCGATGCGGGCGGACAAAAGTGGTGACCTATTATGGACCACATTCTACTCTAAAAAAGTGCATACTTAGAATTTCTGAAAGTTCGAGTTTTCAGGAAAAAACCTTAAATTTAACCAACTATATTAACATTTTCCAAGATTTGACTAAATTTTTTTGGGAAGGAGTCGATGCGGGCGGACAAAAGTGGTGAGCTATTATGGACCACATAGTACTGTAAAAACGTGCATACTCAGAATTTCTGGAAGTTCGATTTTTAAGGAGATTTTCGAAAAACTTTAAATTTGCCCAACTATATTAACATTTTCCAAGATGTGACCAAATTTTTTTTAGGAAGCAGGCGATGCGGGTGGACAAAAAGGGTGACCTATTATGGACCACATTGTACTCTAAAAACGTGCATACTCAGAATTCCTGGAAGTTCGCGTTTTCAGGAGATTTTAGAAAAACTTTAAATTTGCCCAACTATATTAACATTTTCCAAGATGTGACCAAATTTTTTTAGGAAGGAGGGGATGCGGGCGGACAAAAAGGGTGACTTATTGTGGACCACATAGTACTCTAAAAACGTGCATACTCAGAATTCCTGGTAGTTCGCGTTTTCAGGAGATTTTCGAAAAACTTTAAATTTGCCCAACTATATTAAAATTTTTCGAACAAAATTTTTTAGGAAGGAGGCGATGCGGGCGGACAAAAAGGGTGACTTATTGTGGACCACATAGTACTCTAAAAACGTGCATACTCAGAATTCCTGGTAGTTCGCGTTTTCAGGAGATTTTCGAAAAACTTTAAATTTGCCCAACTATATTAAAATTTTTCGAACAAAATTTTTTTAGGAAGGAGGCGATGCGGGCGGACAAAAAGGGTGACTTATTGTGGACCACATAGTACTCTAAAAACGTGCATACTCAGAATTCCTGGAAGTTCGCGTTTTCATGAGATTTTCGAAAAACTTTAAATTTGCCCAACTATATTAAAATTTTTCGAAAAAATTTTTTTTAGGAAGGAGGCGATGCGGGCGGACAAAAGTGGTGACCTATTATGGACCACATTCTACTCTAAAAAAGTGCATACTTAGAATTTCTGAAAGTTCGAGTTTTCAGGAAAAAACCTTAAATTTAACCAACTATATTAACATTTTCCAAGATTTGACTAAATTTTTTTGGGAAGGAGTCGATGCGGGCGGACAAAAATTGCCACCTATTATGGACCACATAGTACTCTAAAAACGTGCATACTCAGCATTTCTGGAAGTTCGATTTATTACGAGATTTTCGAAAAATTTTAAATTTGCCCAACTATATTAACATTTTCCAGGAAGTGACCAAATTTTTTTAAGAAGGAGGCGATGCGGGCGGACAAAAGTGGCCACCTATTATGGACCACATTGTACTCTAAAAACGTGCATACTCAGAATTCCTGGAAGTTCGCGTTTTCAGGAGATTTTTGAAAAACTTTAAATTTGCCCAACTATATTAACATTTTCCAAGATGTGACCAAATTTTTTTAGGAAGGAGGCGATGCGGGCTGACAAAAAGGGTGACCTATTGTGGACCACATTGTACTCTAAAAACGTGCATACTCAGAATTCCTAGAAGTTCGCGTTTTCAGGAGATTTTCGAGAAACTTTAAATTTGCCCAACTATATTAACATTTTCCAAGATGTGACCAAATTTTTTTAGGAAGGAGGCGATGCGGGCGGACAAAAAGGGTGACTTATTGTGGACCACATAGTACTCTAAAAACGTGCATACTCAGAATTCCTGGAAGTTCGCGTTTTCAGGAGATTTTCGAAAAACTTTAAATTTGCCCAACTATATTAAAATTTTTCGAACAAAATTTTTTTAGGAAGGAGGCGATGCGAGCGGACAAAAGTGGTGACCTATTATGGACCACATTCTACTCTAAAAAAGTGCATACTTAGAATTTCTGAAAGTTCGAGTTTTCAGGAAAAAACCTTAAATTTAACCAACTATATTAACATTTTCCAAGATTTGAATAAATTTTTTTTGGGAAGGAGTCGATGCGGGCGGACAAAAGTTGCCACCTATTATGGACCACATAGTACTCTAAAAACGTGCATACTCAGAATTTCTGGAAGTTCGATTTTTAAGGAGATTTTCGAAAAACTTTAAATTTGCCCAACTATATTAACATTTTCCAAGATGTGACCAAATTTTTTTAGGAAAGAGGCGATGCGGGCGGACAAAAAGGGTGACCTATTGTGGACCACATTGCACTCTAAAAACGTGCATACTCATAATTCCTGGAAGTTCGCGTTTTCAGGAGATTTTCGAGAAACTTTAAATTTGCCCAACTATATTAACATTTTCCAAGATGTGACCAAATTTTTTTAGGAAGGAGGCGATGCGGGCGGACAAAAAGGGTGACTTATTGTGGACCACATAGTACTGTAAAAACGTGCATACTCAGAATTTCTGGAAGTTCGATTTTTAAGGAGATTTTCGAAAAACTTTAAATTTGCCCAACTATATTAACATTTTCCAAGATGTGACCAAATTTTTTTAGGAAAGAGGCGATGCGAGCGGACAAAAAGGGTGACCTATTGTGGACCACATTGCACTCTAAAAACGTGCATACTCAGAATTCCTGGAAGTTCGCGTTTTCATGAGATTTTCGAAAAACTTTAAATTTGCCCAACTATATTAAAATTTTTCGAAAAAATTTTTTTTAGGAAGGAGGCGATGCGGGCGGACAAAAGTGGTGACCTATTATGGACCACATTCTACTCTAAAAAAGTGCATACTTAGAATTTCTGAAAGTTCGAGTTTTCAGGAAAAAACCTTAAATTTAACCAACTATATTAACATTTTCCAAGATGTGACCAAATTTTTTTAGGAAGGAGGCGATGCGGGCGGACAAAAAGGGTGATCTATTGTGGACCATATGGTACTCTAAAAACGTGCATACTCAGAATTCTTGGAAGTTGGAGTTTTCAGGAGATTTTCGAAAAATTTTAAATTTGCCCAACTATATTAACATTTTTCGAACAAAATTTCTTTAGGAAGGAGGCGATGCGGGCGCACAAAAGTGGTGGCTTATTATGGACCACATAGTACTGTAAAAACGTGCATACTCAGAATTTCTGGAAGTTCGAGTTTTTACGAGATTTTCGAAAACTTTTAAAATTGCCCAACTATATTAACATTTTCCAAGATGTGACCAAATTTTTTTAGGAAAGAGGCGATGCGGGCGGACAAAAAGGGTGACCTATTGTGGACCATACTGTACTCTAAAAACGTGCATACTCAGAATTCCTGGAAGTTCGCGTTTTCAGGAGATTTTCGAAAAACTTTAAATTTGCCCAACTATATTAAAATTTTTCGAACAAAATTTTTTTAGGAAGGAGGCGATGCGGGCGGACAAAAGTGGTGACCTATTATGGACTACATTCTACTCTAAAAAAGTGCGTACTTAGAATTTCTGGAAGTTCGAGTTTTCAGGAAAAACCCTTAAATTTAACCAACTATATTAACATTTTCCAAGATTTGACTAAATTTTTTTGGGAAGGAGTCGATGCGGGCGGACAAAAGTTGCCACCTATTATGGACCACATAGTACTCTAAAAACGTGCATACTCAGCATTTCTGGAAGTTCGATTTATTACGAGATTTTCGAAAAATTTTAAATTTGCCCAACTATATTAACATTTTCCAGGAAGTGACCAAATTTTTTTAAGAAGGAGGCGATGCGGGCGGACAAAAGTGGCCACCTATTATGGACCACATTGTACTCTAAAAACGTGCATACTCAGAATTCCTGGAAGTTCGCGTTTTCAGGAGATTTTCGAAAAACTTTAAATTTGCTTAACTATATTAACATTTTCCAAGATGTGACCAAATTTTTTTAGGAAGGAGGCGATGCGGGCTGACAAAAAGGGTGATCTATTGTGGACCACATTGTACTCTAAAAACGTGCATACTCAGAATTCCTAGAAGTTCGCGTTTTCAGGAGATTTTAGAAAAACTTTAAATTTGCCCAACTATATTAACATTTTCCAAGATGTGACCAAATTTTTTTAGGAAGGAGGCGATGCGGGCGGTCAAAAGTGGTGACCTATTATGGACCACATAGTACTGTAAAAACGTGCATACTCAGAATTTCTGGAAGTTCGATTTTTAAGGAGATTTTCGAAAAACTTTAAATTTGCCCAACTATATTAACATTTTCCAAGATGTGACCAAATTTTTTTAGGAAAGAGGCGATGCAGGCGCACCAAAAGTGAGACCTATTGTGGACCACATTGTACTCTAAAAACGTGCATACTCAGAATTCCTGGAAGTTCGCGTTTTCAGGAGATTTTCGAGAAACTTTAAATTTGCCCAACTATATTAACATTTTCCAAGATGTGACCAAATTTTTTTAGGAAGGAGGCGATGCGGGCGGACAAAAAGGGTGACTTATTGTGGACCACATAGTACTCTAAAAACGTGCATACTCAGAATTCCTGGAAGTTCGCGTTTTCAGGAGATTTTCGAAAAACTTTAAATTTGCCCAACTATATTAACATTTTTCGAACAAAATTTCTTTAGGAAGGAGGCGATGCGGGCGGACAAAAGTGGTGACCTATTATGGACCACATAGTACTGTAAAAACGTGCATACTCAGAATTTCTGGAAGTTCGATTTTTAAGGAGATTTTCGAAAAACTTTAAATTTGCCCAACTATATTAACATTTTCCAAGATGTGACCAAATTTTTTTAGGAAAGAGGCGATGCGGGCGGACAAAAAGGGTGACCTATTGTGGACCACATTGCACTCTAAAAACGTGCATACTCAGAATTCTTGGAAGTTCGCGTTTTCAGGAGATTTTCGAGAAACTTTAAATTTGCCCAACTATATTAACATTTTCCAAGATGTGACCAAATTTTTTTAGGAAGGAGGCGATGCGAGCGGACAAAAGTGGTGACCTATTATGGACCACATTCTACTCTAAAAAAGTGCATACTTAGAATTTCTGAAAGTTCGAGTTTTCAGGAAAAAACCTTAAATTTAACCAACTATATTAACATTTTCCAAGATTTGAATAAATTTTTTTGGGAAGGAGTCGATGCGGGCGGACAAAAGTTGCCACCTATTATGGACCACATAGTACTCTAAAAACGTGCATACTCAGAATTTCTGGAAGTTCGATTTTTAAGGAGATTTTCGAAAAACTTTAAATTTGCCCAACTATATTAACATTTTCCAAGATGTGACCAAATTTTTTTAGGAAGGAGGCGATGCGGGCGGACAAAAATGGTGACTTATTGTGGACCACATAGTACTCTAAAAACGTGCATACTCAGAATTCCTGGAAGTTCGAGTTTTCAGGAAAAAACCTTAAATTTGACCAACTATATTAAAATTTTCCAAGATTTGACTAAATTTTTTTGGGAAGGAGTCGATGCGGGCGGACAAAAGTGAGACCTATTGTGGACCACATTGTACTCGATTTTTAAGGAGATTTTCGAAAAACTTTAAATTTGCCCAACTATATTAAAATTTTTCGAACAAAATTTCTTTAGGAAGGCGGAGATGCGGGCGGACAAAAGTGGTGACCTATTGTGGACCACATAGTACTCTAAAAACGTGCATACTCAGCATTTCTGGAAGTTCGATTTATTACGAGATTTTCGAAAAATTTTAAATTTGCCCAACTATATTAACATTTTCCAGGAAGTGACCAAATTTTTTTAAGAAGGAGGCGATGCGGGCGGACAAAAGTGGCCACCTATTATGGACCACATTCTACTCTAAAAAAGTGCATACTTAGAATTTCTGAAAGTTCGAGTTTTCAGGAAAAAACCTTAAATTTAACCAACTATATTAACATTTTCCAAGATTTGACTAAATTTTTTTGGGAAGGAGTCGATGCGGGCGGACAAAAATTGCCACCTATTATGGACCACATAGTACTCTAAAAACGTGCATACTCAGCATTTCTGGAAGTTCGATTTATTACGAGATTTTCGAAAAATTTTAAATTTGCCCAACTATATTAACATTTTCCAGGAAGTGACCAAATTTTTTTAAGAAGGAGGCGATGCGGGCGGACAAAAGTGGCCACCTATTATGGACCACATTGTACTCTAAAAACGTGCATACTCAGAATTCCTGGAAGTTCGCGTTTTCAGGAGATTTTTGAAAAACTTTAAATTTGCCCAACTATATTAACATTTTCCAAGATGTGACCAAATTTTTTTAGGAAGGAGGCGATGCGGGCTGACAAAAAGGGTGACCTATTGTGGACCACATTGTACTCTAAAAACGTGCATACTCAGAATTCCTAGAAGTTCGCGTTTTCAGGAGATTTTCGAGAAACTTTAAATTTGCCCAACTATATTAACATTTTCCAAGATGTGACCAAATTTTTTTAGGAAGGAGGCGATGCGGGCGGACAAAAAGGGTGACTTATTGTGGACCACATAGTACTCTAAAAACGTGCATACTCAGAATTCCTGGAAGTTCGCGTTTTCAGGAGATTTTCGAAAAACTTTAAATTTGCCCAACTATATTAAAATTTTTCGAACAAAATTTTTTTAGGAAGGAGGCGATGCGAGCGGACAAAAGTGGTGACCTATTATGGACCACATTCTACTCTAAAAAAGTGCATACTTAGAATTTCTGAAAGTTCGAGTTTTCAGGAAAAAACCTTAAATTTAACCAACTATATTAACATTTTCCAAGATTTGAATAAATTTTTTTTGGGAAGGAGTCGATGCGGGCGGACAAAAGTTGCCACCTATTATGGACCACATAGTACTCTAAAAACGTGCATACTCAGAATTTCTGGAAGTTCGATTTTTAAGGAGATTTTCGAAAAACTTTAAATTTGCCCAACTATATTAACATTTTCCAAGATGTGACCAAATTTTTTTAGGAAAGAGGCGATGCGGGCGGACAAAAAGGGTGACCTATTGTGGACCACATTGCACTCTAAAAACGTGCATACTCATAATTCCTGGAAGTTCGCGTTTTCAGGAGATTTTCGAGAAACTTTAAATTTGCCCAACTATATTAACATTTTCCAAGATGTGACCAAATTTTTTTAGGAAGGAGGCGATGCGGGCGGACAAAAAGGGTGACTTATTGTGGACCACATAGTACTGTAAAAACGTGCATACTCAGAATTTCTGGAAGTTCGATTTTTAAGGAGATTTTCGAAAAACTTTAAATTTGCCCAACTATATTAACATTTTCCAAGATGTGACCAAATTTTTTTAGGAAAGAGGCGATGCGAGCGGACAAAAAGGGTGACCTATTGTGGACCACATTGCACTCTAAAAACGTGCATACTCAGAATTCCTGGAAGTTCGCGTTTTCATGAGATTTTCGAAAAACTTTAAATTTGCCCAACTATATTAAAATTTTTCGAAAAAATTTTTTTTAGGAAGGAGGCGATGCGGGCGGACAAAAGTGGTGACCTATTATGGACCACATTCTACTCTAAAAAAGTGCATACTTAGAATTTCTGAAAGTTCGAGTTTTCAGGAAAAAACCTTAAATTTAACCAACTATATTAACATTTTCCAAGATGTGACCAAATTTTTTTAGGAAGGAGGCGATGCGGGCGGACAAAAAGGGTGATCTATTGTGGACCATATGGTACTCTAAAAACGTGCATACTCAGAATTCTTGGAAGTTGGAGTTTTCAGGAGATTTTCGAAAAATTTTAAATTTGCCCAACTATATTAACATTTTTCGAACAAAATTTCTTTAGGAAGGAGGCGATGCGGGCGCACAAAAGTGGTGGCTTATTATGGACCACATAGTACTGTAAAAACGTGCATACTCAGAATTTCTGGAAGTTCGAGTTTTTACGAGATTTTCGAAAACTTTTAAAATTGCCCAACTATATTAACATTTTCCAAGATGTGACCAAATTTTTTTAGGAAAGAGGCGATGCGGGCGGACAAAAAGGGTGACCTATTGTGGACCATACTGTACTCTAAAAACGTGCATACTCAGAATTCCTGGAAGTTCGCGTTTTCAGGAGATTTTCGAAAAACTTTAAATTTGCCCAACTATATTAAAATTTTTCGAACAAAATTTTTTTAGGAAGGAGGCGATGCGGGCGGACAAAAGTGGTGACCTATTATGGACTACATTCTACTCTAAAAAAGTGCGTACTTAGAATTTCTGGAAGTTCGAGTTTTCAGGAAAAACCCTTAAATTTAACCAACTATATTAACATTTTCCAAGATTTGACTAAATTTTTTTGGGAAGGAGTCGATGCGGGCGGACAAAAGTTGCCACCTATTATGGACCACATAGTACTCTAAAAACGTGCATACTCAGCATTTCTGGAAGTTCGATTTATTACGAGATTTTCGAAAAATTTTAAATTTGCCCAACTATATTAACATTTTCCAGGAAGTGACCAAATTTTTTTAAGAAGGAGGCGATGCGGGCGGACAAAAGTGGCCACCTATTATGGACCACATTGTACTCTAAAAACGTGCATACTCAGAATTCCTGGAAGTTCGCGTTTTCAGGAGATTTTCGAAAAACTTTAAATTTGCTTAACTATATTAACATTTTCCAAGATGTGACCAAATTTTTTTAGGAAGGAGGCGATGCGGGCTGACAAAAAGGGTGATCTATTGTGGACCACATTGTACTCTAAAAACGTGCATACTCAGAATTCCTAGAAGTTCGCGTTTTCAGGAGATTTTAGAAAAACTTTAAATTTGCCCAACTATATTAACATTTTCCAAGATGTGACCAAATTTTTTTAGGAAGGAGGCGATGCGGGCGGTCAAAAGTGGTGACCTATTATGGACCACATAGTACTGTAAAAACGTGCATACTCAGAATTTCTGGAAGTTCGATTTTTAAGGAGATTTTCGAAAAACTTTAAATTTGCCCAACTATATTAACATTTTCCAAGATGTGACCAAATTTTTTTAGGAAAGAGGCGATGCAGGCGCACCAAAAGTGAGACCTATTGTGGACCACATTGTACTCTAAAAACGTGCATACTCAGAATTCCTGGAAGTTCGCGTTTTCAGGAGATTTTCGAGAAACTTTAAATTTGCCCAACTATATTAACATTTTCCAAGATGTGACCAAATTTTTTTAGGAAGGAGGCGATGCGGGCGGACAAAAAGGGTGACTTATTGTGGACCACATAGTACTCTAAAAACGTGCATACTCAGAATTCCTGGAAGTTCGCGTTTTCAGGAGATTTTCGAAAAACTTTAAATTTGCCCAACTATATTAACATTTTTCGAACAAAATTTCTTTAGGAAGGAGGCGATGCGGGCGGACAAAAGTGGTGACCTATTATGGACCACATAGTACTGTAAAAACGTGCATACTCAGAATTTCTGGAAGTTCGATTTTTAAGGAGATTTTCGAAAAACTTTAAATTTGCCCAACTATATTAACATTTTCCAAGATGTGACCAAATTTTTTTAGGAAAGAGGCGATGCGGGCGGACAAAAAGGGTGACCTATTGTGGACCACATTGCACTCTAAAAACGTGCATACTCAGAATTCTTGGAAGTTCGCGTTTTCAGGAGATTTTCGAGAAACTTTAAATTTGCCCAACTATATTAACATTTTCCAAGATGTGACCAAATTTTTTTAGGAAGGAGGCGATGCGAGCGGACAAAAGTGGTGACCTATTATGGACCACATTCTACTCTAAAAAAGTGCATACTTAGAATTTCTGAAAGTTCGAGTTTTCAGGAAAAAACCTTAAATTTAACCAACTATATTAACATTTTCCAAGATTTGAATAAATTTTTTTGGGAAGGAGTCGATGCGGGCGGACAAAAGTTGCCACCTATTATGGACCACATAGTACTCTAAAAACGTGCATACTCAGAATTTCTGGAAGTTCGATTTTTAAGGAGATTTTCGAAAAACTTTAAATTTGCCCAACTATATTAACATTTTCCAAGATGTGACCAAATTTTTTTAGGAAGGAGGCGATGCGGGCGGACAAAAATGGTGACTTATTGTGGACCACATAGTACTCTAAAAACGTGCATACTCAGAATTCCTGGAAGTTCGAGTTTTCAGGAAAAAACCTTAAATTTGACCAACTATATTAAAATTTTCCAAGATTTGACTAAATTTTTTTGGGAAGGAGTCGATGCGGGCGGACAAAAGTGAGACCTATTGTGGACCACATTGTACTCGATTTTTAAGGAGATTTTCGAAAAACTTTAAATTTGCCCAACTATATTAAAATTTTTCGAACAAAATTTCTTTAGGAAGGCGGAGATGCGGGCGGACAAAAGTGGTGACCTATTGTGGACCACATAGTACTGTAAAAACGTGCATACTCAGAATTTCTGGAAGTTCGAGTTTTTACGAGATTTTCGAAAAATTTTAAATTTGCCCAACTATATTAACATTTTCCAAGATGTGACCAAATTTTTTTAGGAAGGAGGCGATGCGGGCGGACAAAAAGATTGATCTATTGTGTACCATATGGTACTCTAAAAACGTGCATACTCAGAATTCCTAAAAGTTCGAGTTTTCAGGAGATTTTCGAAAAACTTTAAATTTGCCCAACTATATTAAAATTTTTCGAACAAAATTTCTTTAGGAAGAAGGCGATGAGGGCGGACAAAAGTGGTGACCTATTATGGACCACATAGTACTGTAAAAACGTGCATACTCAGAATTTCTGTAAGTTCGAGTTTTTACGAGATTTTCGAAAAATTTTAAATTTGCCCAACTATGTTAACATTTTCCAAGATGTGACTAACTTTTTTTAGGAAGGAGGCGATGCGGGCGGACAAAAGGGTGACCTATTGTGGACCACATTGCACTCTAAAAACGTGCATACTCAGAATTCCTGGAAGTTCGCGTTTTCAGGAGATTTTCGAAAAATTTTAAATTTGCCCAACTATATTAACATTTTCCAGGAAGTGACCAAATTTTTTTAAGAAGGAGGCGATGCGGGCGCATTAAAAGTGAGACCTATTGTGGACCACATTGTACTCTAAAAACGTGCATACTCAGAATTCCTGGAAGTTCGCGTTTTCAGGAGATTTTCGAAAAACTTTAAATTTGGCCAACTATATTAAAATTTTTCGAACAAAATTTTTTTAGGAAGGAGGCGATGCGGGCGGACAAAAGTGGTGACCTATTATGGACCACATTTTACTCTAAAAAAGTGCGTACTTAGAATTTCTGGAAGTTCGAGTTTTCAGGAAAAACCCTTAAATTTAACCAACTATATTAACATTTTCCAAGATTTGACTAAATTTTTTTGGGAAGGAGTCGATGCGGGCGGACAAAAGTTGCCACCTATTATGGACCACATAGTACTCTAAAAACGTGCATACTCAGCATTTCTGGAAGTTCGATTTATTACGAGATTTTCGAAAAATTTTAAATTTGCCCAACTATATTAACATTTTCCAAACAGTGACCAAATTTTTTTAAGAAGGAGGCGATGCGGGCGGACAAAAGTGGCCACCTATTATGGACCACATTGTACTCTAAAAACGTGCATACTCAGAATTCCTGGAAGTTCGCGTTTTCAGGAGATTTTCGAAAAAATTTAAATTTGCCCAACTATATTAACATTTTCCAGGAAGTGACCAAATTTTTTTAAGAAGGAGGCGATGCGGGCGCATTAAAAGTAAGACCTATTGTGGACCACATTGTACTCTAAAAACGTGCATACTCAGAATTCCTGGAAGTTCGCGTTTTCAGGAGATTTTCGAAAAAATTTAAATTTGCCCAACTATATTAACATTTTCCAAGATGTGACCAAATTTTTTTAGGAAGGAGGCGATGCGGGCGGACAAAAGTGGTGACCTATTATGGACCACATTCTACTCTAAAAAAGTGCATTCTTAGAATTTCTGGAAGTTCGAGTTTTCAGGAAAAAACCTTAAATTTGACCAACTATATTAACATTTTCCAAGATTTGACTAAATTTTTTTGGGAAGGAGTCGATGCGGGCGGACAAAAGTGGCCACCTATTATGGACCACATAGTACTCTACAAACGTGCATACTCAGCATTTCTGGAAGTTCGATTTTTTACGAGATTTTCGAAAAATTTTAAATTTGCCCAACTATATTAACATTTTCCAAGATGTGACTAACTTTTTTCAGGAAGGAGGCGATGCGGGCGGACAAAAGTGGTGGCCTATTATGGACCACATTGTACTCTAAAAAAGTGCATACTTTAAATGTTTGGAAGTTCGATTTTTAAGGAGATTTTCGAAAAACTTTAAATTTGCCCAACTATATTAACATTTTTCGAACAAAATTTCTTTAGGAAGGCGATGCGGGCGGACAAAAGTGGTGACCAATTATGGACCACATAGTACTGTAAAAACGTGCATACTCAGAATTTCTGGAAGTTCGATTTTTAAGGAGATTTTCGAAAAACTTTAAATTTGCCCAACTATATTAACATTTTCCAAGATGTGACCAAATTTTTTTAGGAAGGAGGCGATGCGGGCGGACAAAAGTGGTGACCTATTATGGACCACATTCTACTCTAAAAAAGTGCATACTTAGAATTTCTGGAAGTTCGAGTTTTCAGGAAAAAACCTTAAATTTGACCAACTATATTAACATTTTCCAAGATTTGACTAAATTTTTTTGGGAAGGAGTCGATGCGAGCGGACAAAAGTGGCCACCTATTATGGACCACATAGTACTCTAAAAACGTGCATACTCAGCATTTCTGGAAGTTCGATTTTTTACGAGATTTTCGAAAAATGTTAAATTTGCCCAACTATATTAACATTTTCCAAGATGTGACTAACTTTTTTTAGGAAGGAGGCGATGCGGGCGGACAAAAGTGGTGGCCTATTATGGACCACATTGTACTCTAAAAAAGTGCATACTTTAAATGTCTGGAAGTTCAATTTTTAAGGAGATTTTCGAAAAACTTTAAATTTGCCCAACTATATTAAAGTTTTTCGAACAAAATTTCTTTAGGAAGGAGGCGATGCGGGCGGACAAAAGTGGTGACCTATTATGGACCACATTGTACTCTAAAAACGTGCATACTCAGAATTTCTGGAAGTTCGAGTTTTTACGAGATTTTCGAAAAATTTTAAATTTGCCCAACTATGTTAACATTTTCCAAGATGTGACTAACTTTTTTTAGGAAGGAGGCGATGCGGGCGGACAAAAGTGGTGGCCTATTATGGACCACATTGTACTCTAAAAAAGTGCATACTTTAAATGTCTGGAAGTTCGATTTTTAAGGAGATTTTCGAAAAACTTTAAATTTGCCCAACTATATTAACATTTTTCGAACAAAATTTCTTTAGGAAGGAGGCGATGCGGGCGGACAAAAGTGGTGACCAATTATGGACCACATAGTACTGTAAAAACGTGCATACTCAGAATTTCTGGAAGTTCGATTTTTAAGGAGATTTTCGAAAAACTTTAAATTTGCCCAACTATATTAACATTTTCCAAGATGTGACCAAATTTTTTTTAGGAAAGAGGCGATGCGGGCGGACAAAAAGGGTGACCTATTGTGGACCACATTGCACTCTAAAAACGTGCATACTCAGAATTCCTGGAAGTTCGCGTTTTCAGGAGATTTTTGAGAAACTTTAAATTTGCCCAACTATATTAACATTTTCCAAGATGTGACCAAATTTTTTTAGGAAAGAGGCCATGCGGGCGGACAAAAAGGGTGACCTATTGTGGACCACATTGCACTCTAAAAACGTGCATACTCAGAATTCCTGGAAGTTCGCGTTTTCAGGAGATTTTCGAGAAACTTTAAATTTGCCCAACTATATTAACATTTTCCAAGATGTGACCAAATTTTTTTAGGAAGGAGGCGATGCGGGCGGACAAAAAGGGTGACCTATTGTGGACCATATTGTACTCTAAAAACGTGCATACTCAGAATTACTGGAAGATCGCGTTTTCAGGAGATTTTCGAAAAACTTTAAATTTGCCCAACTATATTAAAATTTTTCGAACAAAATTTTTTTAGGAAGGAGGCGATGCGGGCGGACAAAAGTGGTGACCTATTATGGACCACATTCTACTCTAAAAAAGTGCGTACTTAGAATTTCTGGAAGTTCGAGTTTTCAGGAAAAACCCTTAAATTTAACCAACTATATTAAAATTTTCCAAGATTTGACTAAATTTTTTTGGGAAGGACTCGATGCGGGCGGACAAAAGTTGCCACCTATTATGGACCACATATTACTCTAAAAACGTGCATACTCATCATTTCTGGAAGTTCGATTTATTACGAGATTTTCGAAAAATTTTAAATTTGCCCAACTATATTAACATTTTCCAGGAAGTGACCAAATTTTTTTAAGAAGGAGGCGATGCGGGCGGACAAAAGTGGCCACCTATTGTGGACCACATTGTACTCTAAAAACGTGCATACTCAGAATTCCTGGAAGTTGGAGTTTTCAGGAGATTTTCGAAAAACTTTAAATTTGCCCAACTATATTAACATTTTTCGAACAAAATTTCTTTAGGAAGGAGGCGATGCGGGCGGACAAAAGTGGTGACCTATTATGGACCACATTCTACTCTAAAAAGTGCATACTTAGAATTTTTGGAAGTTCGAGTTTTCAGGAAAAAACCTTAAATTTAACCAACTATATTAACATTTTCCAAGATTTGACTAAATTTTTTTGTGAAGGAGTCTATGCGGGCGGACAGAAGTTGCTACCTATTATGGACCACATAGAACTGTAAAAACGTGCATACTCAGAATTTCTGGAAGTTCGAGTTTTTACGAGATTTTCGAAAATTTTTTAATTTGCCCAGCTATATTAACATTTTCCAAGATGTGACAAAATTTTTTAGGAAGGAGGCCATGCGGGCGGACAAAAAGGGCTACCTATTGTGGACCATATTGTACTCTAAAAACGTGCATACTCAGAATTCCTGGAAGTTCGCGTTTTCAGGAGATTTTCGAAAAACTTTAAATTTGCCCAACTATATTAAAATTTTTCGAACAAAATTTTTTTAGGAAGGAGGCGATGCGGGCGGACAAAAGTGGCGACCTATTATGGACCACATTCTACTCTAAAAAGTGCATACTTAGAATTTCTGGAAGTTCGAGTTTTCAGGAAAAAACCTTAAATTTAACCAACTATATTAACATTTTCCAAGATTTGACTAAATTTTTTTGGGCAGGAGTCGATGCGGGCGGACAAAAGTTGCCACCTATTATGGACCACATAGTACTGTAAAAACGTGCATACTCAGAATTTCTGGAAGTTCGAGTTTTTACGAGATTTTCGAAAAATTTTAAATTTGCCCAACTATATTAACATTTTCCAAGATGTGACCAAATTTTTTTTTGGGATGGAGCCGAAGCGGGCGGACAAAAGTTGCCACCTATTATGGACCTCATATTACTGTAAAAACGTGCATACTCAGAATTTCTGGAAGTTCGAGTTTTTACGAGATTTTCGAAAAATTTTAAATTTGCCCAACTATATTAACATTTTCCAAGATGTGACCAAAATTTTTTTTGGGAAGGAGTCGATGCGGGCGGACAAAAAGGGTGACCTATTGTGGACCACATTGCACTCTAAAAACGTGAATACTCAGAATTCCTGAAAGTTCGCGTTTTCAGGAGATTTTCGAAAAATTTTAAATTTGCCTAACTATATTAACATTTTCCAGGAAGTGACCAAATTTTTTTAAGAAGGAGGCGATGCGGGCGCACCAAAAGTGAGACCTATTGTGGACCACATTGTACTCTAAAAACGTGCATACTCAGAATTCCTGGAAGTTCGCGTTTTCAGGAGATTTTCGAAAAACTTTAAATTTGCGCAACTATATTAACATTTTCCAAGATGTGACCAAATTTTTTTAGGAAGGAGGCGATGCGGGCTGACAAAAAGGGTGATCTATTGTGGACCACATTGTACTCTAAAAACGTGCATACTCAGAATTCCTGGAAGTTCGCGTTTTCAGGAGATTTTCTAGAAACTTTAAATTTGCCCAACTATATTAACATTTTTCGAACAAAATTTTTTTAGGAAGGAGGCGATGCGGGCGGACAAAAGTGGTGACCTATTATGGACCACATTCTACTCTAAAAAAGTGCATACTTAGAATTTCTGGAAGTTCGAGTTTTCAGGAAAAAACCTTAAATTTGACCAACTATATTAACATTTTCCAAGATTTGACTAAATTTTTTTGGGAAGGAGTCGATGCGGGCGGACAAAAGTTGCCACCTATTATGGACCACATAGTACTCTAAAAACGTGCATACTCAGCATTTCTGGAAGTTCGATTTTTTACGAGATTTTCGAAAAATGTTAAATTTGCCCAACTATATTAACATTTTCCAAGATGTGACCAAATTTTTTTTAGGAAGGAGGCGATGCGGGCGGACAAAAAGGGTGATCTATTGTGGACCATATGGTACTCTAAAAACGTGCATACTCAGAATTCCTGGAAGTTGGAGTTTTCAGGAGATTTTCGAAAAACTTCAAATTTGCCCAACTATATTAACATTTTTTGAACAAAATTTCTTTAGGAAGGAGGCGATGCGGGCGGACAAAAAGGGTGGTTTATTAGGGACCACATAGTACTGTAAAAACGTGCATACTCAGAATTTCTGGAAGTTCGAGTTTTTACGAGATTTTCGAAAAATTTTAAAATTGCCCAACTATATTAACATTTTCCAAGATGTGACCAAATTTTTTTAGGAAAGAGGCGATGCGGGCGGACAAAAAGGGTGACCTATTGTGGACCATATTGTACTCTAAAAACGTGCATACTCAGAATTCCTGGAAGTTCGCGTTTTCAGGAGATTTTCGAGAAACTTTAAATTTGCCCAACTATATTAACATTTTCCAAGATGTGACCAAATTTTTTTAGGAAGGAGGCGATGCGGGCGGACAAAAAGGGTGACCTATTGTGGACCATATTGTACTCTAAAAACGTGCATACTCAGAATTCCTGGAAGTTCGCGTTTTCAGGAGATTTTCGAAAAACTTTAAATTTGCCTATACTATATTAAAATTTTTCGAACAAAATTTTTTTAGGAATATGGTCCAAAATATGTAGCCCTTTTTGTCCGCCCGCATCGCCTCCTTCCTAAAAAAATTTGGTCACATCTTGGAAAATGTTAATATAGTTGGGCAAATTTAAAATTTTTCGAAAATCTCGTAAAAACTCGAACTTCCAGAAATTCTGAGTATGGACGTTTTTACAGTACTATGTGGTCCATAATAGCTGGCAACTTTTGTCCGCCCGCATCGGCTCCATCCCAAAAAAAAATTTGGTCACATCTTGGAAAATGTTAATATAGTTGGGCAAATTTAAAATTTTTCGAAAATCTCGTATAAACTCGAACTTCCAGAAATTCTGAGTATGCACGTTTTTACAGTACTATGTGGTCCATAATAGGTGGCAACTTTTGTCCGCCCGCATCGACTCCTTCCCAAAAAAATTTAGTCAAATCTTGGAAAATGTTAATATAGTTGGTTAAATTTAAGGTTTTTTCCTGAAAACTCGAACTTCCAGAAATTCTAAGTATGCACTTTTTAGAGTAGAATGTGGTCCATAATAGGTCGCCACTTTTGTCCGCCCGTATCGCCTCCTTCCTAAAAAAATTTTGTTCGAAAAATGTTAATATAGTTTTGCAAATTTAAAGTTTTTCGAAAATCTCTTGAAAACTCGAACTTCCAGGAATTCTGAGTATGCACGTGCTTAGAGTACTATGTGGTCCATAATAGGTCGCCACTTTTGTCCGCCCGCATCGCCTCCTTCCTAAAGAAATTTTGTTCGAAAAATGTTAATATAGTTGGGCAAATTTAAAGTTTCTCGAAAATCTCCTGAAAACGCGAACTTCCAAAAATTCTGAGTATGCATGTTTTTAGAGTACAATGTGGTCCACAATAGGTCACCCATTTTGTCAGCCCGCATCGCCTCCTTCCTAAAAAAATTTTGTTCGAAAAATGTTAATATAGTTGGGCAAATTTAAAGTTTCTCGAAAATCTCCTGAAAACTCGAACTTCCAGGAATTCTGAGTATGCACGTGCTTAGAGTACTATGTGGTCCATAATAGGTGGCAACTTTTGTCCGCCCGCATCGCCTCCTTCCTAAAAAAGTTTGGTCACATCGTGGAAAATGTTAATATAGTTGGGCAAATTTAAAGTTTTTCGAAAATCTCCTAAAAACGCGAACTTCCAGGAATTCTGAGTATGCACGTTTTTAGAGTACAATGTGGTCCACAATAGGTCACCCTTTTTGTCAGCCCGCATCGCCTCGTTCCTAAAAAAATTTGGTCACATCTGCGAAAATTTTAATATAGTTGGGCAAATTTAAAATTTTTCGAAAATCTCGTAAAAACTCGAACTTCCAGAAATTCTGAGTATGCACGTTTTTACAGTACTATGTGGTCCATAATAGGTGGCAACTTTTGTCCGCCGGCATCGACTCCTTCCCAAAAAAATTTAGTCAAATCTTGGAAAATGTTAATATAGTTGGTTAAATTTAAGGTTTTTTCCTGAAAACTCGAACTTCCAGAAATTCTGAGTATGCACGTTTTTACAGTACTATGTGGTCCATAATAGGTGGCAACTTTTGTCCGCCGGCATCGACTCCTTCCCAAAAAAATTTAGTCAAATCTTGAAAAATGTTAATATAGTTGGTTAAATTTAAGGTTTTTTCCTGAAAACTCGAACTTCCAGAAATTCTAAGTATGCACTTTTTAGAGTAGAATGTGGTCCATAATAGGTCGCCACTTTTGTCCGCCCGCATCGCCTCCTTCCTAAAAAAATTTTGTTCGAAAATGTTAATATAGTTGGGCAAATTTAAAGTTTCTCGAAAATCTCCTGAAAACGCGAACTTCCAAGAATTCTGAGTATGCACGTTTTTAGAGTACAATGTGGTCCATAATAGGTCATCACTTTTGTCCGCACGCATCGCCTCCTTCCTAAAGAAATTTTGTTCGAAAAATGTTAATATAGTTGGGCAAATTTAAAGTTTCTCGAAAATCTCCTGAAAACGCGAACTTCCAAGAATTCTGACTATGCACGTTTTTACAGTACTATGTGGTCCATAATTGGTTACCACTTTTGTCCGCCCGTATCGCCTCCTTCCTAAAAAAATTTTGTTCGAAAAATTTTAATATAGTTGGGCAAATTTAAAGTTTCTCGAAAATCTCCTGAAAACGCGAACTTCTAGGAATTCTGAGTATGCACGTTTTTACAGTACAATGTGGTCCATAATAGGTCACCAGTTTTGCCCGCCCGCATCGCCTCCTTCATAAAAAAATTTGGTTACATCTTGGAAAATGTTAATATACCTGGGCAAATTAAAAATTTTTCGAAAATCTCGTAAAAACTCGAACTTCCAGAAATTCTGAGTATGCACGTTTTTACAGTACTATGTGGTTCATAATAGGTGGCCACTTTTTTTATCGCCCGCATTGTCTCCTTCCCAAAAAAGAAAGTGTGTAACCCTCAGAAATTGTCAAGTTGAAAACTTGACGATATTTGGTTCAAATCCATGTTTATCAGAAATAGATTCATACGAAATAATAAAGGAACACTTTGTGTATAAATTTGCATTATTTTTTCCGTCTCGGTTGCACCATTTAATGGAAAAGTCCTTTGGAAAGGCATTAATCGAATTTTTATAGCTTAACAGATCTCTTTTAACGCGCTAACAGAGCAATGTTAAAATACAAGGTTTGTGTCAAGGGTTATAAATTTTAAAAGTTAACTTCACACACATAAATTATTGTCGCTTAAATAACGACACAGCTGACACTAACCTACAGCGAATATCGTTAAAAATGTTACTGAATAGCAAATACGATAAATTTTCGTTATAATTATTTTAACGATGCGATTATCGTTAAAAAAAAGTTAGTGAATCGCACTACTGTTTTGTTTTGAGAACAGATGTAACTAAAGTTGTACGTATGAGAGCAAAAATTGTAAATAGTCTGTAAATTGGTGATTTTGACAGACATATTGAAAAGTCAGAAATTAGCTGTAACAAACATATGACTGAGACCGATTGGATTTAACTGTAAAAATATAACTAACTAATTTCAACGTCAAAATCTTATGACATTTGTAAGGCGTACCACTTAATTTTTCAACTACTCAATCAAAAAATAAAACAAAAGGGTATGTATACTTTTTGCACTCAGTGTGCTAAAAGTATACCACCATTTAAGTGATAATAAACATTCTTGGAATTTCGCTCTTATTTAATCAGAGAAATAAATATGGCGGAAATGAAACATGATTTTCGAAATATATACATATGGCTCATTTACTTCAATAGTGTCATAACTCAAAAAATTCCTTTTTTGAGCTAATGATGAAAAATAATGCGGCATTTTGAATTTTATCTTGAGTAAAAATTTCATACAAATAGCTTCTACTACCACCTCGTGACAGAAGAAAACGTTTTCATAGCTTCATTGTTTCTGCAAAACTAGTTTTTTTTAAGTTATGGCACTATTGAAGTAAATGAAACGTTTTTCCAGCATTGGGCTATTGCAGTTACATTAACAATCCAGAAAGGGCGAAAACTTCATAGAATAGCCATCATCTTTTCATGGCCAATTAATTCTCAACACGTGGAAAATAGTCCCCAAAACATCTACAAATTGTTACTTTAATATAGAAAGGCCCTAACTCATTATTTTTGTGGAATCGAGATTTTTCCATTTTTGTTCTTCTATCGAAATATACAAAAAAATTCAATTTAACAAAATAATAATGACGTAAGGCCTTTCTATATTAAGGTAACGAAAGATTCCAAGTTTGGTTTTGATTAAGCAAAAGTTCTTATGTTTAGGAAACCAATTTTATATATGATAATTTTTAAGGAACAAATAACAACAAAGTTAATGGTAAATATTCTGATAAACACTAGCAGAACGGAACCACATGCTATTTTCGTAGGTCGCCAACCTTCATTTTCAGCGTTCTTGTATTTGGTCCACTGTATGTGATTGTCAGTTGATTTTTTAGCTTTAGATACCTACTTTTGATTGCAAATGGAATATGTGAATTGCTTTAATTCCTCGTATTACAATTTGCTAAAACCTTTTTTTTTGTAATGAAAGCTCAATTTTAACATCTTTAATTTGCAACAGTCTTGCCATTGTTGTTTGTTTTTTGCTAATATTAGCCATACATGTAAACTTATGTATCCACCCAAAATTATAGATTTTCTTAGTGCTTTCTAACCATAAAAATCTTGAACACTCTAAATGTTTGACTTAATGAAAAGTAAGAAAGCAAAATGCTTTTTGCATTTGTATTTTCTTTCTAAGATTTTTATGCTTAAGAGCAAGAACTTGTTAGATTCCTTAAGTAATAATAACAAGTAACAAAAGCACACACACACACACACACACTTGCACACACATTTACACACACACACATACACAATGTAAACATTCTCTTAAGCTTTTGCAACTACAAAAGTTGTTTATTGTTTTCATTTGAAAACTTCTAAGAATTACATTACATCATGTTGCATAAAAATTTACATACGGATCAATGATTGTCTGTGTGTTATCGAGTGCGCTGTTGCATGCAACATGCATTTATGCAATTGTTAGTTTGCAGCTGAGACAAAAAAAAAAAAAGAAAACAGAACTGTTTCTTTAATGTTTTTGCATCGTTTACTCAAGAAAAAAATGAAATGAAATCGAAAAAAAAAACAAACTACTCGTAAAAGAACAACAGAAGTGTTTTGCAACAAGTTTCTTAAGGAACTGTTTGCTTGTTACTTGTATTAGAGTTGGTTAACAATTTGTGTAGTGTAGACGCTTCAGCAGAAAGTCAGAAAGTGTGCGTTCAGATATGAAATTTGATATGTGTTCACATCAGTTCGAGTGCGCGTGCAATGAAATGCCAGAAATAAGGAGAAAATTGCACAAGGAATCCACAACAAATTCTGCATTATTTAATTGAAAATCCAATTTATTGCATTATAAAGTTGTTGAAAAAACATTAATTAAATATTAACTTCGAAACTAATTTTCGCAAAAACTTAACACCTGTTTACAGAAAGCGAATTTTTTTTTTCATTCGTCGACTTTATGTATGTATGCTGAAAACGAAGAACAAAGAATTTCTATGGCTTTTGTTATGATTTGCATTCAATTTTCGGTTTTCGCACATCGAATGTCAAAGTCATATTATGAGCATCGAAAATTTCGTTGAGCTGCGAATTTTCTATTGAACATAGTTTTGTTTTCGACGCAGTATTCTAATGTGAAAACTATTAAAACTCTAACGGCCTGTCCCACGATGTCGTTCGATCGAATACTTATATTGAAAACAAAAACAAATTTTCTAATGTTATTTATTGTTGTTTGCAATACATGATTGCCCTGATTAAAATGTTTTACAGATTTTGAATTTCATTTAGCTGTAAGCAAAATTATATTCATAAATTGCAATTTCTATCATTTTATTAAATTCATTATATTTCTTTGGGAACTTCTTGATCAAAACTGTGACACAAATCCGATGAAGGCAATGGAAAAGCTGCCACAAAAGTTAGAATCTAACACATACATAACAGAGTTGTAAATGAATCATTCATTTTTTAATTAATTCGCCAATCATTGATGCACTGAATTAGCAAATGTTGAATTAATTCTTTTCACACAAAAATTTAGTTGAATGAATTTTGAATAAATTCAAACGAATTAGGCAGAAATGAATTTCAATTCATTTCCAATTCAAATGAATTTGTAGAATGAATTGCAATTCGTTTCCAATTCAATTGAATTTGTTAAAGTGAATTGTAATTCATTTCCAATTCAAATGAATTTGTCAAATGAATTGCAATTCGTTTCCAATTCAAATGAATTTGTCAAAGTGAGTTGCAATTCATTTCCAATCCATTTGAATTGAATTGATTTTGAATTAATTCAAATGAATTAGAAAAAATAATTAGCAATTCATTTCCAACTGATTTGAATTTAATTGATTCATTGTTCTAATTCATTTAAATGAATATAAAATCAATTCAATTCAAACGAATTGGAAATGAATTTCAATTCACTTTAACAAATTCAATTGAATTGAAAATTAATTGAAATTCTTTTCAGCCTAATTCGCTTGAATTGATTCAAATTTCATTCAATTATTTCTCGTTTTGAAAATAATTAAATCAAAATTTAGCTAATTCGTAATGAATTAAAATCGAAAAAATAATGATTCATTTACAGGTCTGATACATACATATACATATATACATATATGTACATACCCAGTTGGCCAAATCGTCGCAGACAACATTGTCTTCGACGATTAATGCACGACATGTCGCCTGTTGATTAGGTTTTCAAATCGACAATTTAAAGGAAATTGTCGTTCGTGACTATATGAGCGACAATGTCACACGTTTTGTCTTCAATAAAACTTTGTTGAGGAAAATCTGAACGACAATCTCATTCGTGTCGCACTCTTTGTCTTCAATAAGACTTTGTTGAGGACAATCTAAGCCATAGTTTCAAAAGTTTTGTCCTCAATAAAGCCATGTTGACAACAATCTGAGCGACATTGTCGCTCATCTCGTCTTGTGTGACCTCGCCGCCATTTGCATAAAAATTTCGTCGACGATTTGTATCGAGCTGTCTTCAACGACTTACCATTGTCTTGTACCAGTCGTCAAAGATGACTTAAAGACGTGGCCCACTGGGTATACTCACACTTGAAAAAAATACATTCACATTTATAGCAAAAAGAAAAATTGTCAAAGAAATTATTTTTCATTGTTATCATTCATTCAAATCATGCTTCTGATGATCTTCATTTTCACTCACATCTTACGAATTAAGAACTATGAGTCGTCTTTTGTTCACGTATGTAGTTAACGTGACTCAGGGAAACCTAATTTAATTGTTAGAAAAAAGCACGAGAAATACATAAATAGCAAACTAAGCAAACATACATGCAGCCGCTTCATTATTCTCATCATCATGTTGCAAAAATTAAAGGGAACAATAAATTTTCACAAAAAAAGCTACATAAATACATATAAAAAAATGCTTTTTTATACCCTTCACCAAAAATGGTAAAGGGTATATAAGGTTTGTCATTCCGTGTGTAATTTCCATAATATTAATAAGCGACCCATAAAGTATATAAACATATATACTGGGTCCTTACAAATAGGGAAGACGAATAAGCGATGTCAGTGAAATCGGTTTTCCGAAGCTCCCAGAAGAAGTTCATTCTTGAACTGGTGTGTCAGAAATGGTCCGAAATAAGCAGATTGATATTGAAAATCCACAAAATCGAGCAGACGGTTTCAGAGCTGGAAAACTTAAACTTTATTTTGCGATATAAAAGTAACTAGCTAAAACTAATTTTTATTTTTTGTTTGCTAAATACACTTACATTATATTTGAATATTATATTAAAATTGGTATTAAAAATAAGAAAAAAAAAATAAAAAAAAACGTTTCCAGGGTTGGAAAACTTGAACTTTTTTTAGTTATATAAAAGTAACCTACTAAAACTAATTTATCCTTTTTATCCATAAACTAAACAGAACTTGCATTCTTAAAAGAAAGAGATTTGGTGTAAGAAATCAGATAAATCTAAAAGGATGATTCCAGGTTGGAAAACTTACACTTTTTGTGATAGTTACTTTTATAACTAGGTCTAATTGATTTTTTTCTTTTACTTAATAAATTATATATATTTTATAATAAGTGCTTTTTTGGGTAAAGGTTCTCTGATGATCTGTATTAGCAATAGTGAAATGCGCATAGGAGCCAGCTAAGCCTCTCAATAATCAAATGCAATGTATTTTTAATAAAAATTATTTTACTGAATAAGTAAAATAATAATATGGGATTATTTTAGTGTTATTAAATAGCAGCCCGGTTTTTGAACACCTCGAGAGCGAGTAAATAAGCCACAATTTTTTGCTATTGTATTGACGTGACGTCGATGTTGACAACTGGAGTAAGGGTGAATGAATAATATTACTTAAATATAGAATGTAGAATAAAATATTCAAATATTGCTACTATCGAAAAAAAAATATTTGAATCAAATTCTTTAATCGAAAAATACCGGAAAATTGCACTAAAGCAAAAAAAAAATTATAAATTTTTTTACAAAACAAATATGTATGTATGTATCTATATACTACATGTATGACCAACCATTGCCGGCACAGCTGAACCACCCTCGCGAGAAGAAAGCAAGCTGACGCCACCAAAATCCTGTGCCTATTACGATCAGACACGAATGTCCGTGCCCTATGGTCATATCCAGGGCGTGCAACCTTTTGAGCACAGGATTTTGATAGCCGCAATGCTTTTATCTCTGAGCAGCTCAGCTGTCGGGCAACCGGCACCCGTAGCACCAGAAGTAGCCTCTGGTGAGACCTCGCAGATCCACCTTTATTAATAAAGGCTTCACTACTACTATATTTTGAACTCAGGGGCAGTTCTAGGTGATCATGCACCTAACTGACAACAACGGTCCTTCATTATTTGTTTTCCTTTTATAAATACATGCACATCCTTTACTCTGTTATTTCAGAGATCGGGTAGTAACACATAAGTTTTACGGGTAATAAGCCAAAGGTCCGCCAGCAGAAAAAACTTCATTACCCTTAGCTGGGGCCCCGGGATTGCCACACCCGTCGTCAATTTAACTTCCTGGGGGGAAATTCGAAGAACAATAGATCGTTTTCGGACTACATTTACTGTTACTGATAATGTGCATTCCGTGAGACGCCGAACAGTGCGCACTGAAGAAACTGTAGCCGCTGTACAGGAAAGCATTGAAGATGATCCTAATTAATCAATTCGTCGAAAGGATCTTGGCTTAAAAGCTTTCAAAATTCAAATTGTGCAGGAATTAAAGACAAACGACCATAGTATGCGCCGCCAATTCGGCGAATGTGCTGAAGCACAAATTGATATTGATTTTGAATTTATATACAAAATTTTATTTTCCGATTAAGCCCATTTCTGGTGGAATGGGTTCGTAAATAAGCGGAATTGTTGCATTTGGAGTGAGGAGAATCCACAAGCTTTTGTCGAAACACCATCACATCTACAGAAAATTACTGTTTGGTGCGCTTTATGGGCTGGCGGAGTAATTTTTTCACGTGTCTTCACATACGATGATGGTCAGAATGTTACTGTCAATGGTGAACGGTCGAAATTTTTCGGACCTCAATTACGTGGCATTAATCTTGCTGATATGTGGTTCCAACAGGATAGAACCACATGCCACACAGCGAGAGATATAATTGATTTACTCAAAAAAACTTTTGATCAAACAATAATTTCATGTAATGGCCCAATTAATTGGCCACCAAGAACGTGTGATATAATCCCATTGGGTTATTTTCTTTGGGGTTACGTTAAGTCACTTGTCTACGTGGATAAACCACAAACAATTTAACATCTGGAAATCAACATGCGAAGAGTTATCGGCGAAATACGGCCGAAAATGCTGCGAAAAGCTGTTGAAAATTGAAGTTCCAGACTGCGCCCTCTGCGGGCCAGAAATCATATTTAAACATTAATTTCATAAACATTTCTTTCCAATAAAGCCCGAATGATTGATATTAAAAATATATTTCCTTGTTTTATTATGATATAAACTTGTGTCACTCTATAAAAAAAACACCCTTTACGTACGTCGGCGAAGGGTATATAAGATTCGGCACAGCGGAATGTAGCACTGTTACTGGTTATAAGTAAATTTAAATACATAGTTAAAACCACAAAAGCTTAAACAATGACAAGAATAACAGTACAAACGAAACGTCAGCGAACACAACAACAACAACAACAACCAACGAGAAGACATCATTACATGCGGAAAAACTATAAACAAAGTTTTTCTAAATTTTTTTTTTGTTTGTTTTATACCTATATTTTATATAATGTGAAAATGTTATACCAAACAGTGAAACAATATGCTGATATGATATTTCACAGTGGGACCGATTGTACAAAAAAAATTTTAAATAAACCAAAAATGTGAAGCAATTTCAGCATTTCGATTACAAATTAATTTTTAACGATTTTGTTTTTAAATTCTACAGTTCGTCGGTTGGTTTCTGGCTTGCGGCACAGTATATTCAAAACACATTAATTCTGCAGCAAATCAGAAACCAACAGACGAGTTAACGAACGATGTGTTGGCAGCTTTGCCATGGCTGTGTGAAATTTCATTGGGACATTTTTAATAGTTACGGAGTGATGTCATTATTTCGCAAATTAGACGAAAGCAAACCACTGTGTATGTATGTAGCCTGCATTATTTTCATTAATGTCTCCCTGGATAACGAAGTATGTGTGCAAGTGTGTGAGATTATCTTTACAAAAACAGTTATAAGGGATAATCACAGTTTATTTTTGTACTATAAAAATATGACACTATTTGCTATCAAGGCTTATTTACAAAAATTAATAAGGGTTTATAAAACAAATTTTCATGCAAAATGTTTCCCATTCAGTCTTTATAAAGTATTAACCCCCTATTCATAAAAAAATGTCTTTGAAATAAATTTTAAGAAAATTTTGTATAAAAAATTTTAAATAAAATTCATTTCAAACTCATTTTACATCTTATGAATAAAGGGGTTAATATTTTTTTTAATGAGGCAGTATAAACCTAACATTATGCTTATAACATAAGTATTTTCATTTACTTTCTGTCTTTTGTTCTCAACAGCAACATTACTAACTGTGAATACCCTTAATGGTGGTAGTTGTTCTAAAATAGTTGTTATTTATACTGGCTGCTTTTAGCGAATATTTTTCTTTGAATTACGGCGCTGCTTTTAAAAGTCAACAAGTTTTGCGGGTCACATGCAAATGAAAAACCGTGAACTTGGCCATTTAAATGCATGTGGTTTTGGCTGACAAAACTGAGAACCACCACAACACCGTTGCTGGTGCGAAATAATCATTTAGAAAACTTGTATACAATTTCCTCTGTATTTTATTTTCACACTTTTTGTAAGTATGTAAATAGCAGTTATGTGCCAAAACGCAAAAAAAAAAAAAAGAATATATAGAAACTATTGAGTTTATGGCCGACGCTTTTAAAATATTCGTTCGTTAGTGTTATTCAAAAAAAAAAAAGTTAAAAGTATTATCTGCCTTAAAAAAGTACATATTTCAAGATAATAAATAATTTCTATAACTCCTGTTATTTGGATGCCAAACAAAAAATCAGCCAAGGAAGATCTATGTACATATATGACAAGAACTTTTGGCGTCATTAAGAGAAAACATTGTTTTCGAATTTTTTATAACCTCTTCAAGAATTTAACCGATTTATGTCCAATTTACTGCATTTGAACGATTTTTTTTTTTTGTTTGAAGGATCCTTCGCAGGCTGCACCAGATGACTCAATTGCAATAATTTTATTCGAATAATTTTGTTCGAGTAATTTGTTTCAAAAAATAGTTCGAATATTATTAGTCGCATAAAATTATTCGAAAAACATTATTTAAAATATGTTAAAAATTAACAAAAAAAAATATTCAATAAAATATTCATATAACATTTTAAAATAAAGTAGTTCGAATAAAATTATTCGCATTAGCTTAAACAAATGAAATTTTTCAAACACCACACATATGTCGAATAAAATTTAAAGGATCCTTTGCAAGATTCCCTAGAAAACTAAATTGCAATACTGTTATTCGAATAATTTTATTCGAAAATAGTGTGAATAAAATTAATCGTATAAAATTGTTCCAATAAAATTACATATTCAAATAAAATTATTTTAAAAAATATGTTCAAATGGAATTTAAAAAAATATTCGAAAAAATATTTACATTTATAACATTTTCAAGTAAGGTTGCTCGAATAAAATTATTCGAAAAGTTCCAACAACAGACACACAGTGTAGATATCGTCGTACTTGTTCTTTAAAGGGGGTCAACTGAAAGTTTGGCAATTTTCGCGTTTTGCTAATACTTCACGTTGCCCATCAATAAAAGGTACATATGTACGTTAATTTGACTTCGCTCCAGAGATATCGTTGATGAAAAATTTCCAAAAGTCTTTAAAATAAATTTGAGATATTCACTGATTTTTATAGACCTAAAAAAGTGTGTCGAATGCCGCAAATTAGGGCAAAATGTGTGTCTCAGCGTTAAGTATGGCCTGCAAGGTCAACCGATTCCCGTATTTTAGTTTTATAAAAGAATTTATTTATTTTAAGAATTTCGAAAGCGTTAATGGAGTTCATGATGAATTGTGAAATATATTTTTGGCAAAAGGGACAAATTGCGTAAGTGGAGATAAGAGATTTAAATGTGCACCTGGGCAAAATCTCAATAATTTTGTGCGAAATGAAAATGCAAAAGAAACAAATTAATAATAATGCTCTCCTGCAAAACAGTAAAATATGACTTAAGCACTTTTTCCTTATTGCCACAAATATATGAACATAATAAGTTCAACGTTTCCACAATATTTTTATCCCTTCCAAAACAACAACATTTGTTTGCATTAAGAAACTAGGTTCAGGGTAGGAAACGAGAAAGAGGTGCTCGAGCTAAATTCCGTGAATAGAGTGGGTGAGGGAGCAATTCGGAGCCCGATTCATTCATGTGTGCACCCATTCATTGTTCTGTTAGAAGAGAACTTTTGCTTGTCCAAGTTTGGTCGTTTTTTCCATTTCTAAGAAAAAACATTTTGCTTAAAAATCGCATAAATAAATCTACATTACAATTGAGAAATCACAATTGGATTATCTATTAAATTTTAAGCAATTTTTCCCTCTTTTGCCGCCCCATTTATTATCAGTTGCAGTGTAATCAGTAAAGTAATGGCGTTATTTCGAATAAACATTAAGCGTTCGTTGCTTGTAAATATTTTTAAATAAAATTTCATTTTATTTATCACGTTTGACCATCATTCGAAAGTCAGTAAAAAAAACGTGTCAAATTATTTTTTTAATGTTTTCATATAAATCGATTGTTGGGCAAGAATCCCTGAAATTATAAAGGAGAGAGAAGCGGAAATTGTCTGTCAACCAAGTGACAGACAGACATCCATCCATTCATACAGTCAATTTTTATATTTGAAAAAAAAAATCAAATTAATGCGTGTCTGTTTGCCTTAACATAAAAGTAATAATGTTTATGTGACACACATTTTTGTACAAACAAATGATCGTAAATTATTTATTGATTTTATCTTCATATGATTTTAATGGTATTTTATGACTTTATGAATATTTTGTAAAAGAAAAATTTTTAAGTATTTGTATGAACAGAGTTTTTGAAAAAAAAATATTCTTACCTTAATGTCCTACAATTAAGTTGGCCGTTTTGAAATATTTCAACACATTGTTGGAGTTCATTTGGCTTAAATTATGAAGGTAAGTTTGAAAGAATATTTCAAAATATTCTTCGCTGTAAGCGCAGTCTTGTGTATTAAACACATTCACTCCAGCAGGCTACCGACTGCACGACTACAAAATACCGCTAACAACAACTGTAGCCATGTAGCGCCAGCAACTTAATTATTTTGAAAGCGGCAGCGACTGCATAAGCATCTGACATTGAAATATATACACATATTTCAGTGGTGCCACTTTCAATTGCTTTGCATTTATAAAAATAGGATTACTTATTTAAAATGTTCCTATATCGCGTAAAAGTATAGAAATTAATCATATGAGTTTTGATATCTTCTTTCTGTTAAATAATATCCAATAATTTCAAACTATAATTCATTTCACATTGTGTATTATATTGGCAGCACTGTATTTGCTCAAGTAAAATGGCTACAGATAGCAAAAGTGGTCATGTAGTCGTGCAGTCGTGTAGCCGTGTAGCCGTGTTGTCAGAAAAATATAAATTTCCATTATACACATATTTATTCTATTTTTGACAGGTTGTAGTCGGTAGCCTGTTGTGGTTAATGTGTTCAAATGATTAAACAGAATAAATCCGCAACTTCAGGAAAAATAGCTGCCAAATTACCAAAGCCCATAATAAAAACTACGGCAGTAACTTCAAATTCTCTCTAATATTTGTTTCATTTTCCTTTGTGCTTATATATCTTTGTAGTTTTGTTCACAAAATATATGAAATTTATTGAAAGTATGGTAACATGTTTGAGAGAATATTAATTTATATGTGAGAACATAAGAAAAAACGCTGTCAAAATAAAATAGATTCTATCTCTCGGCTGCTTTCTGGATGTACTTTTTTGTGTCCATTTGTATGAAAAATGTGTTTATGCCGAAATTCTGTTTGATCATTAATACTTTAATGCATTAAACACATTCACCACAGCAAGCTACCTACTACCAAATGTCAACGAAGAATACACATGTTTAAAAGAGTGATTCTTTTGAAAGCAGCAAGGCAACAGGGCGACAGGTTTTTGTCTATGCTGATTTTGTCTTTGTACTCCAATTAAACTAATTTCTATTTCTTTGGCTACAATGAGCAAATGCAGTATTGCCAGTATAATACAAAATGTTGAATTAATGATATCGTTTAATTATTTCATATTATTTACCAGAAACACTATCCAAAAATTGATGTAACTACCGGTCTCCACTAGCCTTGAACTTGGTATGGGCATCATGTCGGACAATGCAAATGGCTAATGTAGACCGTTCATGTCCAACTTTCGTCCATGCTCTGACATGGATGCCCGAACATATGTCAAAGCAACAATGTTCGCCATGAGATTCTCAGTCTGCAAACATTTGCAATAGAAACAAAAGAGATAGAACAAAATTGGTAAATATTCCATCTTTATTGCACTAGGGCAAAATACTTTGATAAGCCCGAACATGGACATCGCACATATTCAGCACAACAAAGAAGATGAAGATTTTTTCACAGTTGCTCTGCCGGCGTCATGTTCATGTCATGTCCAAGTCGATGGCTAGTGGAGACGTATGGTAAAGAATAAATTGATTCATGTTTGTACTTTTACGTGAAATAAGTACATTTTAAAAGAGTAATTAATTTTTTTAAATGCAAAATATATGAAAGTGGCAATACTGAATATCAGCTGCAGATGGTGCTGTTGCCGTCTCCAAAATAATTAAGTAGCTGGCTACGAGGCGACAAATGCTGCTAGCGGCATTTGAAGTCGTGTAGCCTGCTGTGGTGAATGTGTTTAATACTTTAAGAGCAAAATATAATTTGTTAATAAACTAAATATTTGCTTGCCAAAATTTTAGCTAATTTTACAAACAAATAAGATAGAACGAGAGAGAGAGAGAGAGAGGGAGATAGAGTGATTATAATAATATAGCCGCACTCACCTTGGCTTGAAATGTTATGCCATTGAGAAACGCTTGATCGGCATGTAATGGCACACGCAAGTCCTGATCATCTTGCACCAAATCGTACGGTGTGGAAGGCATTCTTAAATAATTTAATATCACTGATTCAGACCACTTGTAATATCATGAAATTGTTTTCATTTTCTTCGTACTACGCTGGAGAAAGGACTTTTTTATATTCCATATAAGACCGGTGGAATTGCGACGCGAGCTCATAAACAATTTACACACGTACGAAAAATTAAGGAATCGAAATTTAAGCAATAGAAATATTTTGATAATTATTTTTTTTATTTAATTAAAATAATTTAAGCAACTCTTTTTCACTTTCACTTAAATTTATTTAATTAATACTTTTAATATTTTATTTTTCTTTTATAGTATTATTATTATTATTGTGGAAGATTTTACATGAACTTATTCTTTATTTTTTTTTTTTGCTGCCTTTTTCTATAGAACTGACAACAGCTGCATGGCACTTTAAAAATAATTTAAATTTTACACTGAAATTACTTTTGCATTTTTTTTTTGCTTTTTATATATGTATACTTGCTGTTGTTATTATATATTTTTTGTTAACAATTTTATAAAGTTTTTTTTTTCAATAAAAAATTTTAATTGACCCACTGGCAAATTGCTGAAAAGAAAAGAAAAAAAAATTAAATGAATATTGTATCTTGTTTTTAACGTACGACATATAAAGATAACAAAAATTAAAAATTTTAAAAACCCCCGATATATCTAGAAAAGATGTGATATCTTCTAAGCGTCTGGACCGATTTTCTTCAAACATAGTTAAGAATCTTCTCGATCAAGTCACCTTTCAAACAGAAAAAACTAAATCAAAATCGGTCCAGCTGTTTGGGCTGTACGTGGACACGGACAGGCACACAGATACACATATACACAGACAAACACTCCAAACTTATAACACCCCTTTTTTGGTCGGGGGTTATTAAAATTTATAAAAAAAATAATTCGGCCAAAAAAACGACTTCAATGCAATGATTTGATAGAAAACTGTTCAAAAAATTATTGATACCAAACTCCAAGTAAACTCTTTCAAACAAAAAAAAACATTTGGAAAATCTGTTGATCAAGATGAAGTAAGCGAAATAATATAAAATAAAATTTTAATGGGCGTGTCTCCGCCCTTTTTTTTAATACAAGAGTGCGTGCTTTTACTCAAACTATTTTTGAACGAAATTACTTAAATTAAATTTTATTCTACTTATGTATATATCCTATTTTAAACATTTCATTTGCATAAGTTTATTCGAATAATTTTGTTTGAGTAACTTTAGTTTTTTTTTTAATTTTGAAAAATTTTATTTTAATATATTTTGGAATATTCTTTTAAATTTTATGTTAGCATTTATTTTTTAAATAATTCTATTCCAACAATTTTGTTCCAATACTTATATGTATAAGATCAATTTTATTAGACTCATTTTATTCGATCTATTTTTGAACGAAATAACTCGACCTAAATTATTCGAATAAAATTATTGTAATTGAATTTTCTTTTTTTTCTCTTTAAATTTTATTCTAATTATGTGTGCTATTTGAAAAATTTTCATTTGTATAAGTTTATTCGAATAATTGTGTTTGAATAATTTTAGTTTAAAAATTTAATTTTTTATATGTACATATGTATATTTTGGAATATTTTTTTTTTAATTTTATTTGGCATTTATTTTTTAAATAATTCTATTCGAACAATTTTATTCGACTAATTATATTCGATTGATTTTATTCGACTCATTTTATTGGAACTATTTTTTGAATGCAATTACTGAAACAAAATGATTCGAATTGAGCTTTCTAGTGCAGTAAACTACTAATAATCGGTTAATTTTTTTTTTGTAAAAGAAAATCAAATTTGGAGTTTTTTAACAGAATATCCACTAAAATTTTGCGGAGTCGGCCCCTTTTTGAAAATTAGCGAATAAAAAAGTTATAAAAAACAAATTCCATAAAAATATACAATCGCACAATTTAAAACACTTCATGTTTTCATTTGTTTTTTTAGTCAACTATTTTGCAAATGTTAGGTGAGACTTAAAGTTCAACAATAGATATTTGTCATCGGATTTAATAAAATTGAATTCTACAACAGTTTTTTTCGTATGTTAAAAAAACTGCATGTGATTCATAAAAAAAATTCCTCGAACGGTGCACAGTGGTGTAAAATAAAAAAAAAATTAGTAATATAATAAATACTGAATGGATTTGTTTGAAAATTAAAATTATCTTAGGATAGGAGCCAAGTTTTCATCTTCATATCCTATGAAGTATGTAGCAGTTAAGTCGTTAAAAAAAGGTTTTAACTCAAAACTTTAAAATTTAACAACAACAAATCTTTAATTTTTCGCAAAATATGATGCTGAACATTTTACTTCTCTTCAGTAAATTCAACATTTTTCAAGCAAAGCTATTCAGTACTTTAGAAGTTCTTTGCTTACTACTAGTTTTGTTTTCATTTTACACCACTGTGCCGCGCCAGCGAAACAAGATAAGTTTTGTATTTTTTTTTTAAATCGAAAATCAATTAATTTTTTTTTAGTAGAAATGATGATTTATTTTTGTGTTACTAATAAGTACTACGTTTACACGTAGTGTATTGGTAATAATATATGGCAACACTTTTGTATTAAGGACATACAAATAAAAGGAGAGTTAGTTAAAAATCACCAAGAAAGAAAGAAAAACGTGTTTTTCTTTACCTACGGAAAACATCAAAATAAAATAAAAAATTACAATAAAATAAATAAATAAAGCCCGTTTCATTGATATTAAAAATATATTTCCTTATTTTATTATGATTTAAACTTGTCACTCTTTAAAAAACACCCTTTGGGATACAAATTTATGAAGTATGTAGCAGTTAAATCGTAAAAAAGGTCTTAACTCAAAACTTTGAAATTTAACGAAAAAAATCATTAATTTTTCGCAAAATATGATGCTGAACATTTTGCTTGTCTTCAATAAATTCAACAATTTTCAGTCAAAGCTATTCCGTACTTTAGAAGTTCTATGCTTATTACTATTTTTTTTTATTTTACACCACTGTGCGGTTCCAGCGAAACAATTACTTTTTTTTAAATCGAACATCTATTAATCCTTCTTGGTTGATAATTTATTTTTGTGTTACATATAAGTACTACGTTTACACGTAGTGTAAAAAAATTTATTAAGTTTTCTTCATGATGATTTATTTTTTATAATTATTATTTATTGACTTAAAAATAATTTGAAGAGGTTATTTTTCATTTATGAAAAATTTTGCAATGGAGCGAAAGGAGCCGAGAGTCAGGGCCTCCAACAGTTTGACGTTCGATTAAAAACCTATCGAAGGCAAAAATTAAACCATATTCTAGTCATTAACTGCGATACACGATCGGATGACGAGATCGAACTTTAAACTGCTTTAAAATATTTTTTATGCTTTAGAAACGTCATTCACATAACTCTCATTCTGGGCGATGACTAGCAAATATTTTTTTTCAATATTATTGCACTAGAATTTATATTGTACAACAAAATTGCGTGTATGTGTGTGTGTATATTATATTGGTATATTGCACAATTTATTGGATAAAATCAAAAGTCTTTGGATTTATATTGCGCAACAAGAAATATTTTGTAATGTGTTGGCAATACTGTACAATAATTATTTCCTCTAAGATATTATTTTTCACTGAACATAATTTTTCCATTTTTTAAATTACTTAATTAAAAAAAATTTAAATCGTTTAGATTTTCTATTACTACGTTTATACGCGCACTATTTGCAAATAAATTAACCCGCTGTTTATACGGCATAACAAAAGTACACAAACTGGGTAGCACTTCTATAGAAAACTTACTAATGTTGACAAAAAAAAAATTGTATAAGTGTACAAAATATCAAATAATTATGTATTTATTTTAATTGTCATTATTTGCTTCTCTCAATGTTTTTGTGCAATATTTAGCCATTTATTGTTTTTTGTTATCATACATTCGCAGCGGGAACTAGAAGGAGTAAGAATGCCTTCTAGAAGGCCTCTGTATGCCTTCTTTTGGAAGTAGAAGGCCTGCTCGCTCCATTCCATACTCATATATTTTTTACAAGCGTTTTCATTGTGGAGCAAGCCTTCTGTTGTTGCTGCTTTCGCCAGAGCTTCTGGAAGGCCTTCAAATTAATGGATTTTGCTTTTTTTTCGTAAAAAAACAAAACAAAATATGGTACTCCTTCTCTTCTCCCTTCTCATAGAAGGGAGTGTGGAATGTGTATCGTATCTTTTATGCGAAAGAACCCTTTAATAAGGCCTGCACCAATTGTGTATACTTTTACATATCGAGCCATAACCGCTAAAATAGCTTAAGAGACACATTTTTCGGACCTTAGAGTTTGTTTTTACGAAAATCGAGTATTTACGATAGCAAATAATCGATTTTGGCAACAACAAAAATTAAGTTCGAAAATTATGTCACTTAAAATTTTTTGACGGTTATGGCACAATATATTGAAAGAAAATTGTGCAATATATTTTTTTTTACATACATATGGTGCAATTTGTTGAATGGTGTAGAGCAAAACGACAATAATAATAGCAATAAAGTAATCAATAATATTGCAACGTCTATGGGTGCCTTTACTGTGCATGAACTTCTCGTTTTTTATTCATTACCTTTTCCCGCTGGGGTGACTCGTTTTGTTGGTGCAGTGTCATTGTGAAAAAATTTAAATTATGTAGATATAGGAATATGAAAAAAAAATTAAATTAGAATCCAAAACAATGAATCGAAGATTTAGTTATAATACAATTTCAAAAATATTGATAAGAATTGAATCACGTAAATGGCAAATAACATAAATAAATGTAAATGAATCACAACGAAAAACAAGAGTTTAAACATTATGGTCACGGAATTAATTAAACATTCAATGACCAAAACTAAAATAAATCATCATATTTTATATATTAAACTCTGCATACATACTTACATATCTAAGTATGTTTTGTACATATTTATGTATTTAAAAAAAAACTGCAAAATAGCACGAAAAGTGAAAATTAAAGAAAGAAAAATGTCTCCAGTTTATGGTTCGATTGAAAATGATAACAAACATCAAAAACATAATATAAATAACTTGAAACTAAAACATGGTCAAAGTAACTAGAAAAATTTACATATTTAAGTAGTTTTCAACAGAAACACTTTGTCACCAAATACAATATGTACATATCGATGGTCTCAAGTAGAAAGGCCCTAACTCAAATAATTGTAGATTTACAGGAGAAGGTCAAACATAATAGAAACTTTTTTGTAAAAATGCTTGTAAAAGCGTTATTTTTGACACTATTGCAATATATTTTTGTGAGAAGGTGTATTTGTGCGAAATGTATTGGAATCACTGAAAAACTCAATTTCGTAAAAAACATGAGTTAGGGCCTTTCTACTTGAGACCATCGATATGTATGTATGTATGTATGTACACCCATGACAGCTAATTAATTTGCTTTGGAAGATAAAAATTTAAATTATACAGGTCTGTGAAAAAAAGTATATCGATTTCAAGAGCAAAATAACATATTTCCATAATGCATTTCGATGGATATCACTTCTCGTTTTGCTAAGCAAAGAAACTAAATGACATCAGACATTCATAATGAATTTGCGAAGTGTCACAAGTGAAAATTTTCAACTTCTGTCAACATGTAAAGCATGTTCTTTATGGTGTACTAGCTTAACCCGGTGTGCTTCGCTACCCCTCCCCTCCCCCCCCTCCCCAAAAAAAATTAGTATATACAGTCGAACTTCCATAACTCGAACTTCTCTAACTCGAATTTTCTCTAACTCGAACTAGTTTGGTTGGCAGTAGCGTTGAAAGAACAAATCACATACAATTCTGTAACTCGAAGTCTACGTAAGTCGAAGTTTTTTTTTGGGATAATGGTGATACGAGTTATGGAAGTTCGACTGTATATATACATATGTATATGACATTGATGGTGCAATATGAAAATTGGATTTTGCCACGCCCCTCCGCCCGCAGACCGAAAATCATAAATCAGACTTCACAGCGTCACCCACCTGAATATTCTGACGATTCCCTGAAAATTTCATCAAAGTCGGCCCAGCCGTTTTGGAGGCCATACGTACACACATCCTGTGTTATATATATACTTAGATTACACTCACTGTAAAAACACTATAAGGCCCGAAAATAACAAGTTTCTTAGGACTAATTAAAATTTAAAAAATATGGGCGTATCGGCTTTTTGAAAGTTGAAGACTGAACCGGAGAATAAGAAAAGTATTGTTTTGAGAGTTGGCCGTCAAACAAATATGAATACATACATACGTACAGCTAAAAATAAAAAAACACGCTCATATGCAAACACACTCATTAATTTTAAACCGAATAACTAACGTATAACTATAAGCATGCAACAAGTATCTTTATGCTCATTTTATTAATTATGCAGCACAAACGACAATAACTAAAATTTATAGACTGTATTAGCTACAACCATACGCATGAGTATAAAAATACTCTAACTATTAATCGGCTGCACATGCGTATACACAGGGCTATTTTATTAACACACACACATAAAGCATGTTTTCAAATAGCCACACACACATACACCCACATATTTTCCATTCTATTTTATATTCACAAATGTATGCGGCGAGTTATGAATAAATATCCATACATATACATATATAAAGCATATTTAAAAATAGCCACACACACACACCCCCACATATTTTCCATTCTATATTATATACACAAATGTATAGGGCGAATGATGGATAAATATCCCGAGTATAATTTTTCTTTTGTCCGATTAACTATCTAGAAGCATACTCAGGCTATAAGTATGAGAGAGAGAGAGAGAGAAATAGTCAATGTGCTTGAGACGCATCCGGCTTTCTATTTTTAGTTGTAGAGTATTTTAGGTTTTCCCATAAACGAAGTAGAGATGCTCTTTTATGTTGGAATCGGCTATAGTTATAATTTCTATAGAGAAAATATGTGAGCGTACGAATTTTTGGCGCTACAATTGTGATTGTGCGCAGTTACGAAAATTAAGACTATTTACGTATGTATGTGTATTTTATTTTTTGAGTATCTATTATAAAATGAGGCTTCAAATTTACCCGGATTTTTCACGCTGTTGAGGCGAATCGGGGCTTTAAACACCATGAAACCTTTTAATGTTAATGTAAAATCTTGTCTCGAATATTATTGCAGAACATTTTAACTTTTTAAAGGTGGTATCACTCGATTGCCGAAATGCACCAATTTGACTCAACTTTTATTTTGGCTGAATTAGCGCACAATAGATAAATTTTCCTAATCAAATAATTTGCCGTCATACGGTTCGTCATTTGAAATAAATTCGATTACAGCTAGTTGATGCAAAACGAGACAATTACAATCAGGGCACTCGTGAATAAAATTCCATGTGAAATTTTTCCCTGGGAACAATTCCAACTCATAGCAAGTAATAGGGAGAACAAAAAATTCTAATTGGAAAAGAGAGAAATTTCACGCGGAATTTTATTCATGATTGCCCTGAATAACTAATCGCGGCAACGCTGCACAGTGGGATGGCCTCATACTTATTTTGTGCAAAAAACTATAAAGAGCTCTTCTAAATCATCTAAAGTTGGCATTGAGCACTATATTGACTAAAATAATAAAAAAAAAATTATCAACATCGACCACGCCCACCGCCCAAGTAAAACAAATTTATTTTTTTGCATAAAATATTTACTATTCAAGTGGAAGAAAATTTGCTACATAATATTTCTAGAATAAAAATACACGTATAACGAGTTTTATCAACATCGGCCACGCCCTTTACTGCCCATTAAACCGATACAACATATAGATAAGAGTTTGCTAAGTAAAAAAAACCTTTAATTATTCCCCCTTATTTTGAATGGCGTCGTCGACATCACATCAAGACGACAGTAAAAATTGTCACCTGTCTACTCTTTATCGGCAACAATTGGCTCTTATTGACAATATCTTACTAATATCTAAGGCTTTGTAAATTAATGGAGCTTATTAATAGTAGCCAATTGTTGTCGACAAAGAGTAGAGAATTGGCAATTTTTACTGTCGTCTTGATGTGACGTCAACGACGCCATTTGCAATAAGAGGGGCTTATTTATTTATAACTTCTTCGACTACATCCAAAATATTCCAAATCCCGTTTGTCTTTATTTTATATTTCCTTTTCTCTCTTTATTTAATTACAGTATAATCTCCCTTAACGGACACTTCCTATAGGCGGACACCCCCTTTAGACGAACACTTTTGACAGGTCCCGGCAGCGCTCCATTTAAATGTTTAGTTTTCTCTTGACCGGACAATCCCCTTGTACGGACACATTTCAATGGTCCCTTTAGTGTCCGCTCAAGAGTAGTGGAATAAATATTTTTCAAGTTTTTCATTGTTGATAGCGCTCTGGTGTTCCAAGGAGGTCCATTTTGAGCTGTTCTCACTATTATTGGTATCGATCTCTTAAAACAGTCAAGTAACCCACGATATAATTTATTTAAAATTGTATCGATTTCAAACCATAATAAACAGTATATCGTTACCTTAATGTAAAAAGGCCCTAACTCATTAATATATATTTTTTTATATAAAATTTTGCATTTTTCGAAACATTAGATGGATGTTTTTCTATTGAAATATACAAAAAACTGAATTTTTTAAAAAATAACGAGTTAGGGCCTTTTTTTATTAAGGTAACGCTATATATACATATATATGTATATATACGTATTTACGTGTGTACACTGAAAAAATTAGTCCCGCAATAAATCAATTTAATTGAAATTAAAACCAAACATCAATTGAAAATGTTATTGAGTCAATTAAACTTTTGTTTACAAATTTAATCAATTACAAAGTTTAACTGACTTGATTACATTTTTAATTGATTTTTGGTTTAATTTTCAATTAAAGTTGTTTATTGCAGGAATAGTGCTTTCTGTGTAGTTAGTTCTAACAAAAAATAGCATTACTGAAGCGTTTATTAATTAAATTTATTTTGAAAAAATGACTTATGGCACTTTCAAAAAAAACGTTTCATATCAAAAAGAAATTTCTCTGTTTTGCTTTGGTCAATTACTGGCCGCTTATAATCCATTAAAATTATGTCATTTTTATTATCTATTTTTTTTTTAATAAAAAACAAAAAACAAAATAATCTACTGGGAATAGAATATCGATCGATTTGCATTTGAGTAGATTAAAATAATTGCTTGGTTTAGAGTTTGGTAACGTAAAAATAAATAAAAAAAAAATAAAAATAAATAGTTTTAATTGCTAGCTAAAAGGAATAGGAAGGTCCAAATTTAAAACTATTGAAAACTAAATGTGTAGAAGAAAGTTTTGCTTTTAATCTTCAAAAGTACAGAAAGTTTTGCTCTTAAACTTCTTTTCTTTTCGTAACAATTTCTGTGTTTTGGTCATTCAAAAAGAATTTCGATTGAAGCAAAAGTTAAAAAGAGAAGAGTTTCTTCTAATTTATGGTGTCAGTTAAATGCACTGACACATTGTAAGTTGTCTTTTTTTTAATGTGTGTGACCCTGGCCATGGACGACACACAGAGTTGACGGTGAAATGTCTTAACTGTGTTTCCCCACATACAACCTGTTTTAACTGGTTTTGTTTCAAAATTGATGAGAGTATTTTTTTATGTATTTTTATTTTATTTTATTTGTTTTATTTAGTTTCTAAGATCAAGATATTGTTATTCTTCTTTTTTTTCTTCTGAACAGATGAAGTCATAGCAGGTTGTATATACAGAGAGCTTCTGTTTGAAATCATTTGCTTGTGTCCAGATTTCTTAAAAATCTAACAAGATTAAAATATTTCCATGTATCACAAAATTATGTAAATATAATGGCTCGATTATGGATGGCAAACGAACTATAGTTGCCTTGTCAACTGGCAACGCTACTGAAAGTAGAATAAGTATGTATTATATGTATACTCGTATGTATCGTTATTGAAAATATGATTATGACACATTATTTGTAAGAAATATATATGTATAAATGCTAAAAAGAAAATTGTTAAGTAAAAGTTCTTTAAAAATCACTTGTAATAAATATGATTAATTCAGTAGAATTACACTGTGTGACAAAAAAAAACTAGCTGTGACGTATTACTATTTTTCTGGTAGGTATTGTCTAGTATAACAACAATCTCTATATGAAATTTTCCAAACACCCCTAAAATCTTGAGTTACAGGTTAAAAAACTGATTTTTCGTACCCGTAGGCACTTATAAACCTCTAACTAACTAGAATATCAACGGATTTTAAAAGTGTAAACGGATTTAAAAAGAAGAGACTAAAACCTTTCCAACCATATATATTTTTATCAATTAATATCAGATAATATCTAAAATATTTTATGTGTGTATTTTTTCACCAAATAAATTTTTTTTTTCGGTTTTTTCCTTACTATTCTACTTTAGATTCGTTCCTGGGCAGTATTTTTGTACTGGAACCATACTGTTTATGACTTTATTTATAAATCATAGTTGATCATGAGTAATTCGCAGGCTTGTGTTAAAAAATTCCTTAGAAATTTACCGAGTTATTAAATATTTTATTAGAAGACTTTTTGTTAAAAAAAACTACCTGAATGAAGCAGTTATTGTGAATGAATGGTGTTCGCTATCGTGAGATGATAACGAACTTTTTATGGCCCGAATTGGAAAATATGGATTTGGACGATATGTGGTTTCAACAGGACGGTGCCAATTGCCACACAACTAACGAAACAATTGCTCTTTTGCGCGACAAATTCAATGAGCGTGTTATCTCACGTGGTGGCAATGTGAATTGGCCGCCAAGATCATGTGATTTGACACTGTTGGACTTCATTCTTGGGGTTATCTGAAAGAAAAGCTGTATGTCGATAAGCCATCAACAATTCAAGAGCTAAAGGATGAGATAATTCGGCACATTAACGACATAGAACCTCAATTATGCCTTAGCGTCATCGAATATTTGGACCATCGGTTAGAGGTGTGCCGCCGAGGTCGCGGCGGCCCTTTGGCCGATATTTTTTACATACATAATTGAACCATACCATATTATCATAATAAAAAGAAATGACAATAATTTTCTAAATAATTTGTGTTTTATTCAAAATCAACATCGGACCTTAAAATTTAACCACCCTTTATATCAACACAAAGCACAACATTGGTACAACAGTGATCAGCAAACTTTTTTTTTTCTTAAGAACCACATTTCCGTTAAAAACTGAAAAACATCGGCGAAACAAAAAAAGCGCTAAAACTTATATTACATGTTGCATATCAAAACATTTTAATATTTTCGAAAGTTCGAATGCAACTTCGAACGCAACCATAAACAAGAATAGAAAGTATGCGACCGACTATGCATAAACACGTTGCTAAGTCTGCACCTTCCATTAGGATACCCGGTTATAGCTATGCTGCTTAGCTATATAAAAGAAACTTAATGTGTTAAATAACCATGCAATAAAATTATATTATATAATGATGTCAAATTCGCCGCAAATATTTCAAAACGTTTCCATTTATTTCCCATTATTATCTTTTTCTAGCGGCGTACAATTAAGTTAATATATTGTTTGTGGTCAGTGGGTGCTGTTAACCGGTGGCAGCTGTTAGCTGGTGGCGGCTGTTAGCCGGCTTACAGCCAATCGGCTGTGTTCTCTGGTTTGTGCTCATGTGCAAAAATAATACAAAAACAAATTGAGCAATTCTTCTCATTGTATTTGTTTCACTCACTTCAAAGAACGAAACAAAACAATATCATACAATATGTTTCGTTTATTTTCGTACTCTGGGTTCAAATACAAACTGCCTTATTCATAAAAAATATTTCTGTTTAATAAGAAAGAAATCAAAACAGAAATAAATTTTTAAAAAAAAGTTACAATACATTAAAATAAATACTAACTTTTCAATTATTCATATATTGGTAAATACGAGCTTTTCAATTAACGTTGAGCATTATGTAAAACATTACAACTATTGCCCGTTCTTATATCGACGAAACAATTTCTCTTGCCTTACAAAACTTAATTATTAAATATCTGAAAGGGCCAATAAGTTCCTTTCAATATAAAAAAATAAAAACAAAGAAAAAGCAATTAATTTACCTGTATCGTATCGCAAAAATACACACAATATTAACGAGGTAATTAAAGTCGACAAAAGAGAAGACTTTGAACAAGAGCGAAATAAAAAAATAAAAACAAACGATTCGTTTTAAGTGCAGCACAGCATGATGAGCAGGAAACTTGTTGCAAAGAGTTTTTGAGTGTGTGTGCATATGGAAGAGGTCATAATAGTTAAAAAAAAATATGTGTAATAAGATTGATGGCATATATATAGTTACTCGTACATATAGTACATACATACATATATTGATAAGGAGAAGGAATCCGGCGAAACTAGATTAAAATTTCAGGTCCACACACTAATACCCATAACTTTAAAAGTTGGTTGCTTTACGCAATTTTTTATATTTGTTTTGTGTCCGTTACTTGATATTACGGTCAAAAAAGTGGGTGGCACTGCACCCTTTATAATTTAATCGAAAGAAAAATACAACAATTTGCTTTTTTCCCGTTTTAAGGCAATTCCCAAAAATATTTCGACAAATCCCAAAAATGGCCTTTTTTTAGTATTTTTGCTGTATTTTTCTTATCTTTCGTGGGGGTCAGATAAGATTTTCGGCAATATTTAAAAACATATCAGACCAATTCACAATCTTGTTCAAATGGTCTTGCATCGTTGCATGTGCAACATGGTATAGTATATTGATAATCACCACTTTACAATTCTTAGTGGTGAGTATCAATATACTTACCACTTTGTACATGCAACGATGCAAGATCATTTGCACAAGATTTTGAATTGGGGGTATCATGTCTTAATGTGGAATGATAACTTTTTGGTTCTAGCTTTGGTATTTGCGAAAAAAGTCTAACATTTGATATTTATAACAAAACTAGGTCTATTTCGAAACGATCTGGCTTCTTCAATAATGAAAATTTTGATCAAAAATTTCTCTGTATTTCTTATAGTATTATTTTTTGAAAAATTACAAATATGGGGTTGGTATTTTTGCAAAAATTTTTTATAATAGCGAAATAATTAACTCAGTTTTTTCTGCAAAAAAAAAAAATACTGAAAATCGACTTATTTTCAAAAATTTAATTTAAATTGTGTATAACTTGTGACTTACTTCTGCTTTCGATATCAAATTAATTTTTTTTAATTAAAAATTTTGTTTTTAAACCATAATGAGTCTATTTTTCAAAATCGAACAAGATTTGACTTCTCCATTAGAAGAAGAGTGGACCAAGGTTGGTAAAAAAAATCAAAATTAAATTTTTTTTCTCCAATATTTCCTAAGCTGCAAGCGAAAACCCTTAAATATAGCAGACTTTCTTTCTGCTCTTCGACAGAAAAATCAACTTGCAAAAAAAAAAGAAGATCTCATAGCTATGCTGCTTAGCTATATATGTATATAAAACAAACTTAATGTGTTAAATAACCATACAATAAAATTATATTATATGATGATGTCAAATTACCCGCAAATAGTTCAAAACATTTCCATTTATTTCGCATTATCTTCTTTTCTAGCGGCGTACGATTAATTTCATAAAATGTATTGTTTTGTGGCCGGCGGTGGCTGTTAGTCGGCTTACAGCCGATCGGCCGTGTCCTCTGGTTTGTGCTCATATGCAAAACAATACAACAACAAATTGAGCAATCGTTCTCATAGTTTTTGTTTTGTTTTTGTTTCACTCACTTCTATGAACGAAACGAAATAAAATCAAAAAAAGTTTTTCGAACGTTTTCGTACAAACAAAAATATATTTATAACTGTAATAGTGTCGTTTATTTTTGTTACGAAAATCACGTCCTAGCTACTGTGTCGTGAAATAAATAGCATAGCTATAAAAATCTTTTTAATCAGATCAGAAATATCAGTCAGCTTGGCATGGGTTTGAATTTTTCATTAACCCGAGGTTGCCCTTTTTGGAGCTTTCTGGCTCCGCCACCTTTAAGGATATATATTCCAAATTCCAGACTTAAGCTTTGTAACACCTCTTCATAACAATCGAACTATTCGTTTACAAACTGCAAAATTATTTAAATTTATTTAACGAAATCCCCCACTGTGCGCCCTTTAAAATCTAACGTTATATATCACGTACTTCTATTCAACTTTGTGCATACTTTGGGGTCTTATAGCGAGGCAGGTTCACTTATCAAGAAGTGGGCGAAACCACGCCCTTTACAACGTTGTTTTATATTCCAAGCACTTCTAACCAATCGATTAGCACGAAACATTACATAACTATTGAATTATTGTAATGATTAAATTAAGGTGTTTAAAAAAGTAGGCGGTACCACGCCCATTAAAATGTAGGATTGTATTTCATGTAATTCTAAGCCAAGCTAATCCTAAAAAACCTTATTCATATTTATATTAGGCTCTTGCTATTAATAAAAATACTAGCAGTGTTGCCAGATTTTGTTTTCAGCTTTGTTAACAGTGTTGCCATATTTTGTTTTCAGCTTTGAAAACAGTGTTGCCAGATTTTGCTTTCAGCTTTGTTAACAGTGTTGCCAAATTTGGTTTTCAGCTTTCTAAACAATATAAGTAAAAGACAAAATTTTCTAAAAATATAAATCAGCCGACTTAAAAATAGACACAATACGAGTATTTGTATTATTTGAAATACAAATAACGAGTAATAAAAAATTATAACCGCAGAATGCTCATAGTTGAGGCAAAAGAAAAACCTCGAATGGCAAAGAAAATAGTCGATAAAGAATACGTATGTAGTATGTCATCTTTGGTAGAAGCTTTACTTCCCTTAAAAGTAATTAAAAAATTTGTTGTTTTATTATTTTTCCCCCATACTGCAAGTAACTGCAGAAAATTAAAGCAATTTTTCGCAAGAAAACATTTTTTAATCATGTGTTCAGCACATGAAACAACTAAAAGGCTGTGAACAAGATACAACACATACAACTTTTTTTTTACTACTCTACTGCTGAAGGTTTATACTCGTATGTTTAACCAACATCATTGGAATGGACAGAAGATGCACAAGCCAACTGGTTGAGTTGACTGATAGACAGATATTGAGACAGACAAGGTAATTGCAACAATATTACGATAGAAAAACTGTAACTATAAAGTACAAGTACTGAAACATATTCTACATTAGTGAGGCAAACAATACCATGATCTTCAACAGCTCTGCTGCACAGTGGATGCGCTTGGCAAATACTCGTATGCATATATATGTATTTGGTGTTATAAAACGATAGCGAATCAAATGTTTAGTGAGCTCATGTCATATTTCCTCTGCGAGTAGTAGCTGAGTGGTAGCGATGCTAGCCTCTCAGTCCACAGATCGTGTGTTCGATTCCTGCCATAGGCCCTGTGTGTTTTCCGCAGACAAGCTAATCGCTTCGCGGATTGTGTTGAGCTTGTTCAAAAAAAAAATATTTTTGTCGCTATCATTTATTTTCCTTACTGCTCCACAGTGCAGCTATGCACGCTGTTTAATGCCTTTGAAGAGCTGTAGTGAAATGCCCAACACTTGAAGTGTATTTTTTCTATGTCATATTCGTTCCCCACTACTTTTGCTGCTCGTTCTATATGAAAGCGCAATCAGCGGCACAAAGAGATGAAGCATTCATTAAGTACAAATGTGATTGGTGTTTACCTCTAAGCAAAAAAAAAAAATATAGTAGAAGCGACAATTGCATGACCTCGAAAGTAAGCATATGTGTATATTTCGACTTCTTAAGAAGTCATTTTATTAAATTCGAAATTAAAAAGCATGTTCGTTACTTTACTTAAAGCGATAAGCACAGGAAAAAATTGTATAGGTTAATCTAACCAATTTTTATGGTAAAGTATTTAGTTTATATAAATTGCTGTTGGAGTTTCAATTAATCGGAATTTGTCTCGTTTTTTCAACCAAGCTGGATGTGTTATTTCATTTTTATTTCAAATGTAGCAAACTATTTTTTTGGGTTAAAATAACTATTTCAAATGTAATACTGTATTGCAGAGAAACAAGCCGCCTTAAAAAATCGGCGGCGGCGGCACATAAACAGGCTTGAGCCGGCTGACATTGACAGCCGCTGGTTTTGATTTTGATAAGAATTTTAAACATATGTCTATAAAAAAATAATTATTTTGTAAGATTTGATAATAATTTGCCACTAGAAAGAAAAATAATTAACCGGCTGCAATTTTGAGCCGAGTCTAGCGGCAAGCGGCGGCGGCGGCTTGAAGTTACGTTGAAAGTAGGCGGAGGCTCTTTATCTTTCCTCGCCAACCTGTTAAGCATGTAATTTAGGGCTTTCCTTAAGTCTGCAGATGCCCGATTTAAGATTCTGGAAAGGCCGTACATATTTGGTCTCAACCAGCCAGCTGCTGGTAGACGAAATTCGTAACGACACTCGGTAGTTAAATAAATTGAATAGCCTGGCTCGTGCTGGTGCTGTACCTTGTGAATTTGAACATAAGTAAGATTTTCAATGAATCACAATTGACCCAACTGGGTCTTCAATTATAGGTTTCCTTTTGATATATGAAAAACAAGTTTTTTTTAACTAAATCAGCGGTATTTTATTTAATTGTATAGAGCAGAGGATACCACAAATAATGGGGAGCAATAACAAGCAAATGGTGGACCCGGGTACGCTGGCAGAACCATATTCTTTAAAGAAAAGTTGTAATCACCAACTCGCACATTTGCAGCTGTATGTCCTCGATAACTTCAGGAATTTCATATTTGAGATCTTGAATCAATTTCCGAACATCGGCATAGATCTAAGTTTTTACGTCTCCCCCAAACAATAAGGTTTAAGGATATTAAATTACAAGATGTCGGCGGCCAATTGTGATCGTCTCTGCGAGAAATCACAGGGTAGGCAAAACGTTCAGGCAAAAGAGCGATGTTGACGGTCAGTAAGCGTGAGACCCCTTTAATCCAAAAAAAAAATGTAATGTCACTTGTGCAATTCCCAATTACTAAGATCGACAAGATGCGGACAAATATGGGTTTTCCTCAACACTATGGGCTACAACAGCAAAATTTGCAGTTGTTCTTGAGCGACCTGCACGAGTGCTATTCTTCACATCACTAACTTGTTGCAACAGCTTAAATTTATCACCAGTTTCGCAATTGCTGGCCGAGAAGGTGCTTAACAACGACGCAAAAATACTTTACTTTTGTGAATTGGGAGCACGAAATTTTCACCATTTGGTAGTGAATTTTAACCATTTCAATTTTTTGTTGAAACGTATATCATTCCATTATACACAGAGAGTATCAATAAGATTTTCTCTATGAAACGTTTTTAGGCTAAGGGGTATTCCAGCAGAAAGAAGCGAAGATTTTTGCATAGAGATTCCTTATTGTTTTTATGTGGTAAATCTTATTAATTTTATCAAGAAGAAAACCACATAAAATCAAAAAGAAATCTTATTATTGACAACTTTTTTTACTCAATTTCCGTTAGTTTTGGCACCAAAAAAACAATCCATAGAGAAAAATTTCTTGATTCTATTAGGTTTTCTTATAAATTGTAAACTAGAGGGATTTCGTATTGATTTTATTAGGTTGACTTATTGATTTTTTTAAAAAGGTTTTCTTCTTGATTTTATTATCTTATTGATTTTTTCAATAAGGGTTTCTTCTTGACTTTAGTAGGTTTCTGTATGATTATGTGTAAAGCATCATATTGATTTTTTTAATAAGGAAATATTCTTGATTTTATGAGGTGTCTTGTTATTTTGTTTCTATAAATAGACATACAGACAATTTTTTCATGATGTTTTTCATTTTTGTATAAGAATGTTTGCACAATAATTTCAATGGTTATTCAGGCTGCTTGTTAGCATATTGGCTAGAGTGTTTGTCTATCAGGTAGAAGTTTGCTGGTTCAATACTTGGTGAGTAAGTTAGTTAATCAAATAACATAATGTGTATGTATGTATAAATAAATAACATCTACAATATACTACATACATACATACATACATATGTATATGGTATAGAATTTAAATGAAAATACATAAGTACAGAGACTAAGGACGCAATTTCTTTTTATTTTTTATTGAAAAAATCAATAAGGTAACCTCATAAAAACTACAAGATTCTTGATTTTGTTCAAAAAGGTTTTCTCTATGAAATTATTAAGATTTGCTTATTGAAAAAAAAACCATAGAGATTTCTTATTAATTTTGTTCTATTTTATGAGGTATTTAGTAGGCACTGTTTTCTCTGTGTAGGGCAAGTAGTTACAGGTTGGGTTATAAGAACTGTTAATATGACTGGCTATTTGTTTTTAAGAGAAGTAATACTCAAGCAATGAATGCCTACTTCAATTACTAAGTGTTAACAACTTTAGGAAAGGGATAGTGATGGAGACGACACGTTCATTCTTTTAAGACTCTGATTTTAGTACGATTTTTAATACGGCTATGAGGCAGCGCCTCTGGTGTTAATGAGGGTTATTAAATTTTCGATTATGCTCTTAGTAGTTATTTTATTAGTTATTTTACTTCGCCGATGATTCTGCTACACAATACCGACGAAGGAGGGAGCATTGTTGTTACTAGGGATGAGTGATCTCGTGATTTTTTAATAATGTTGTGATCACAGCTTAGGAAGTATTTTGTTTATAGCAGTTCTATTATTTTGAGAAAAACTAATACGAGTAGCAGTGAAATTAAACAGTGATCGTGACTTAAACACATTTCAGCACTTCGGCTTTAAAAGTACGTATTATTTTTAGTAAAGCGAGTTTTTTTTTAAGTGTCACAACTTTGAGTTGGCATCACTGCTTTATTTGAGTACCCATTTAACAGCTGATATTTGCTTTTTATTTAGTTTGCTTTGAAATTTCATTTTCAATCGACTTACATTAGAGCAACACGGGCAAATTGTTTAAATTTTTAATCAAAACAATTGTTCTATTTGTCAAATTCATACTCGTTCTTCATAGCGGCTAATTCGAAAAACAATAGATCGTTTTCGGACCACATTTACTGTTACTGATAATGTACATAGCGTGAGACGCCGAACAGTGCGCACTAAAGAAGCTGTAACCACTGTACAAGAAAGCAATGAAGATGATGCTAATCAATAAATTCGACGCCGTTCGCAGCAACTGGGGTTGTATCCTTCCACTTTATGGAAGATTTTACGAAATGATCTTGGCTTAAAAGCTTTCAAGATTCAACTTTGTGCAGGAATAAAAGCCAAACGACCATCGTATGTGCCGCCAATTCAGCGAATGGGCTGAAGCACAAATTGATATTGATTTTGAATTTTCATTCAAAATTTAAGCCCCCCAAATCTGGTTGGAATGGGTAAGTAAACAACTCACACAAAGGGACGCTAATTTTCATCAGAAAAACGCGTGGTATTGTTAGTTATCTATCGGGAACGAGGACGATTAAAATCGTCTGGCAACTTTGCTTGGGTGTGTGCAGCTTGCTAGTTGCAGTTGCTATTTTTGTTACATTTTGACTTTTTACGTTTCCAATGGCTTTTTTTTTGTTTTTTTTTTGCTGTTGTTATCTTTATATTCTTTTTCAGCATTTATTCTAACACTCAACTCACGTTCTCTGTGGCCAATGATGTCTTTGGCTCGACGCGTGTGTGTGTGTGTGTGATTTGTGGCGTTTAAGGTTAAGGACCCTTAAAACAAAAGCATAAATACATTATGCTTCATTTGTAATGAATTAACAATACATGGAAAAATTTCTACTCACACACACACACACACACACACATGCACCGCTGCAATTTAACACACATGCATTAACAGCAACATTGAACTTGTTGTTGCAAACGTGCAGCAGCAGAAGCTTCTTAGAACCAGATATGTAAGTAAATACGTATGTACGTTATGTTTTATTCATTTATTGTTTTGTTGCAAAGTATTAAAATAATATGTAACTGCAATAAAAAAGAGGTAAGTAATAAATATGAAGAAGCTTATTTTTTACCTTAATAAGTACTTTTTTCCTTTGTAAGTACAAATACGTGGCGTATTGACCAAACAACCGACGAAAAGTTGTGGGTGGTGGTTAAATAAATAAATTGTTGCGTTAGGTTAAAGATTTTGTGGCACGTAAAGTTTATTTTTTTTAATCCATTTAAAGGCATTGGTGTGAAGTTAATTAAACTTGAATTGAAATTTTTATTAAGCCTGTTTGCTGTAAGTTAAGTAAAGAAGGCACCTTCCACTCAAGGTTTTCCATAGAGAAGAGGATGTTTTTGCAATAAATAAATTATGTTCTGTATGGAATGTGACATGGTTCAAATTTCTCAATTGATTGAGGCGAGTTTTATGATTTGCAATGACTTTGTCACAAAAGGCGCTTTATGTTCTCTCCATGTAGAGTTTGAGGACATTTGTCGGAGAGCTAGGAGCCATTGAGAAAAAAAACCAGCGCGCTGTAAAATATACATTAGCAAAGACATTGATAACTGCTCACCGAGAAAGCGATTGCTGCTTTTAATAGTACTTGTAGTTTGTATTGAGGAGACACCAAGTAAGTCAATGAACATCACAAGCATTAACTGGGATTCATATACATTATGTTCATGAAATAAAGAAATACACGTAAGAATCTCAGTCTATGACCTTATAAGACCCACCTGGTTAACAATTGTTCGTGCAATACTTTGGATTAATAAGCTAAAAATAATGGGCCTTATCGTGATTGGCGTAGTTCGACTGAAACTTCGAAATTTTGCTCGTAGATTAAAGAAAATATATGGCATAGTCGAAGTGCAAACACGCCAAGCCCAATAAAAGGGATTGTGAAAGTCAACCCAGTATTTTATCGCAACATTATGTGCGGTAATGAATTTGGTTTTAGGCTCAATGGGTTTCTCCGTGAGCATAATTTTCGCATTTGTGGTGAGAAAAATGCAAGATCCGTCCACGTTCCAAGTGCCCATATATACACAACCGATCACTATTTTTTCAACAAAACGGCGCGAATATCACCATCAACAACAGGCAGCGCAAAGCTAGCATAACCAAGTTTTCATTCCTAATCGGGAGGTATGTTCATTGATAAAAATGCAGCCTTATATGCCATTAAGTTTATTAAACATACTATTTAATAAAGACAATATTTAACGAACTCTCCTTTAAATTTATTTTTCTAGAGTAACGTGAAAAACCGAACAGGACATTATTCAAACCACTACCGAGGGGCGGCTCCAAAAGCTTGAACAAGTAACCTAGGATATGCCATGTTCAAACACTTACTGAAGGTCTGACAGCCAACGAATTACAAACTAAGTTAGGTTGAGCAATAAACAATAACGTTAAGCTTGGATGGGAAGGGTAGTGTCCAAGCACATCCACTCGGATACTTTTAGGTTCATTGGGAGTCCCAATTAAGATACCTGGTTTCCGTGATGATGACATCTTCAAATCCTTAAATAACTCGTGGAATCTACTATTCAGCCATCCAACTATGTGGCAGTGTAGAAGCATGCAATGACACAAACATACATATGTTGTAGCATTTTTCAATCCCTGTCCTTTTTGTGAGGCGAGAAAAAATCCAGGGTGTTAGACTAATGATTATTTCTTTGCCACATCAATGGCCAGTTAAGACTCCTATCAGGACCCTTAAATCCAATAGAAGTCATGATTTCCCCAGATTGTGTTTATGTCCCCGGACATGAGCGTAATGGCTTCTCTCTTCAACCTAACTTCACCTAACCTAACCTAACCTAACCTAATCTAAACTAAACTAAACTAGCATAACCTCCTAAGCCCTTGAGATCCTGCAATACTCTTTTCCAACACAGGTATTATTCGTTTGTCTTAACAACCTATTATTGAGTTCCTTGAGAAAGTCAGCCTACCTAGTCAGCTGTTTTACCGAACTGTCGCATCTAACCTTAACTTTCATCCATGCCAATTCTTCAGAATCCTCATTTCACTCAACATTGCAATGGGCTGCAACCCATCGTAGGCCTACACTATACCTGCCCGTTGAGTACTGTCTTACATTCACTACTTAGTTCCTATATGACAGTAAGCCCTGTCAGTTTCCCGACAAAGAAGGTAAGCTATTACCCTTTGTGGCCTTCATGATTGCTGGGATCTCCGTTTGCCAATTCTTCAAAAGTCTTGTTGCACTCAACATTGCAATGTCTTTAAGCCCAGCATATTCTTACACTATACCTGCCCGTTGTATACTCTCTTATAGTCACTATCAAGTTTCGACTTGACAATATGCACATTCAAAACTTTAAACGGTGTCTGATTGATTGATTGATAGAAGGCAATCTCTTAGCTTTCAGTGACATTGTTGTGATCTCAGCTGGGGAAATCGTACAGCCGTTGGCAAGTCGGAAGAATGAACATCAGTTCCCCATCCATGAAGACGCTCAAACCTCGTAGGGAATATCTGATTTGACCCCAAAGTATCTGTCAGGTATCATCAGTGAGAGTATCCTAAAGGCAGCCAATTTCAGAGGACTTCAAGCTCGTGTTCCCAAGACGAACTTCATTTAGAATTGTTGAGTGATCCATTAGTCTGGAAGTCACCAGCCTGACTCGGTGAACAACAAATTGAAAATACTTATATCTGCAGCGTCATTCTTCGCCACAATTTTCGTGGTCTTTATAATCACTAAGATCTCAGCTTGGAAAGCCGTTCAATCGTTCGCCCTTCAATATATATATACATATCGCTAGCGAGGGTGTCCTAAAAATGCCAATCTCAGTGGTTTTCAAACCTGCGAACCTGGGTTTCGTGGAAACTATTCTTCCAAGTTCAAATTCATTCGTGATTATGCTGTAGGCCATTGGTCTCAAAGTTACTTAACTTACATCAGAAAGCCTGAGAAAACTCCTTGCACTCCTAACCATTCGATGAGCAAGTGAACAAATGAAGAATACTATTATTTATCACTCTACAAAAATTCAGACCTCAAACTACCTTTCACATACCTAAAATGCTGCTTTGTACTAACAGGAACTTTGAAGGTGGTCTAAAAGACCTTGTATAGACCGGAAATGATCCTTAGCGATACCAGCAAATGACGAACCCTTTAAGTTTGGCAGCCTAGTTCGTGTTTCCCGTTAAGAGGAACTGCCACATAGATTTTACAAACCTTAGCAATCCACACAGTCCCACTTACGATACACGTTCAAGACTCCGGAAAGTGCGAGCAACAAAAAAATTACATTTTGCGCAGCTTAGAGCTGAAGTTTCTGAATAACCCCAGGTTTTTGCACTTTGAGTTTGGCAGCCTAGTTCGTGTTTCCCGTTAAGAGGAACTGCCACATAGATTTTACAAACCTTAGCAATCCACACAGTCCCACTTACGATACACGTTCAAGACTCCGGAAAGTGCGAGCAACAAAAAAATTACATTTTGCGCAGCTTAGAGCTGAAGTTTCTGAATAACCCCAGGTTTTTGCACTTCGACCAATTATCTTCGTCAATTATCCCTCCAATAAATGAGTTAATTAGGTTAGGTTAGGTTGAAAGCCTAATTACTTTCGCATTACACTTATGATTTTATAGCATCTTGTGCGCTAATAAGTTAATTAAGTAACAAAAATAAATAAAATAACTTTCTGTTTAAACTAATTCCCTCCAAATTTAGTTTCCCGCTTAACACTTTCAATAATCTCATCGTAGAAACCATTACATGCACAACAAATGTTCAGCTTCTCTTTTAATTTAGCCTAAAAGAAAAACCTTTCGAAGATATATTAACCATAAGAAAGAGCAAATGATTCTTTGGGATAAACAAAATGCAACAGCTTTAACACGAAGAATTTGCAGCTGCACTGTATGAAATCTTTTACGAGGTAATAAAATTCAAAACTTATAAATTTAAAAATAATAAAATTAAATTGCCAAGCATGAACATTTTACAAATTGCAGCGGGGAGCTAAAAAAATCTTACATAATCATTGAGCAGGGCGACAAATATTTGGACGGACGAGAACAAAAAAATACTCGTATGAATGAAAAATGAAATTAGCAATTTAAAATCAAATTGATCACGCGGTGGGAGGGGTACGATATTATTGATATGTAAAAAGTTTATATAGAATGACGACAGATATCTAAAGGAGTGCAGTGATGAAAAGTGTTCTTGGGTTCACCAGGAAAATATTTGTATGTGAGAAAATCCTGATCAGACATGCACATACTAATTGCAGCTCTTTTATAGCAGAGGAGGGGAAATGGTTTGGAGTAACCCAGGAAATGACTTAGGCTTAGATCCAACTATATGCGCAATGTACCGATTTTCGTTGACTCACTGCAATAAAGTCATAATAAATAAACCAAAATAGCCTTGTTTCTCAAGTAAAAAAAAAACAATGTAAAATCAACATGTAAGCACTTTGAATGAAAAGAATGTTAAATTTATTAGAAATAATATGTTGTTTAAGTGTCTTGTTGTTTCTTTGCACTATTGTGCTCAATTATGTGACTTGTCCTTGTTTTGTTGTTGTTTGTTTTGATTTTCGTATTGTGTAAATAATCGGCAATCTTCGCATTGGCAATGAAAACTTACTGCTGCTCATTTAAAATTGCCATTGTTTCATATTGACTTTAAGATAAAAACTGTTGATGTAACCTTAATAAATATCTTTGATTTAATATTTTTCACTGTTACAGCAAACTAACTAGAACTTTAATATCAAAAAATGATATTAAATCATCCATTAAATCATGCTGAATTAAAAATTAATTCATGATCGTATTTATTTAGTGTGTATCTAAAGAATATTTAGACCACGGAGCTGGTGGCCAGGAATGTACGTCGAGAGTCAGGCAGGGCTAAAAGCTTTGAAGGGACACAATGTCAAATCGAAACTTGTTAGTGACTGTAGGAAAGTCCTCAACTTGCTTATGGATAAATACAATGTCAGACTATGTTGGGTTCCTGGCATTGTTGAGGGAAATGATATTGCCGATGAGCTGGTAAGAATAGGGTCGGCATTAGATGAGGGAATGACGGACAGATCGGTGAAATTACCGATAGGTCGTTACTATAGGGAACTCAGTAATTGAGTAGAAGTCAGGACCAACAGTTCATTTCGAAGTATGGAGGATTGTAGAGTCTCGAGGGGTTTTTGGCCAAAACTTGACTCAGGAAGATTCAAACTGCTACTGGACATGAATAGGAAGGCGATGCGAATCATGATAGGCGCGTTGACAGGTCACTGCTCGGTCAGAGCAAGAATCAGCATTTGGGGAACTGGAAGTCCAGATTTTTGTAGGATATGCGGGGATGAAGAGGAACCAGAAACCATTGAACATATTATTTGTTACTGCCCGAAGCTGCAACGTCATAGGCTTAGATGGCTGAACAGACGTTTCCATAAAAGCATTACTGATATCGGGAAATGTAAACTAGACGACATCAGGGGCTTCATCATGGGAATTCGGTGGCTTAATGATGGATAATAGGGTCACTTCTGGCTTTCAAAGGGAGGGTAAATATTACTTTTAATGGGCAATAGAAGGGAATCACAATGGACCAATTGGGTGCCCAAGTGGATGTGCGGTATAAATTATAAAATTATTGACTTCATTAAATTAAGTTCTCTTTTTTAGAAACTCACATTAATTAATAAAAATATTTCATTTGAACTTAAGCCTGATTAAGAAATTATTTCTGATTAAATTCATGTTGTTTCAACATGATCATTCGTGTTATTTCAGTATCGTATTCATGTTGTTTTAACTTGAAATAACTTTGATTCAACATGATTCTTTGTGTTACTTCAGAATAACATACATTTCCCTCATGCCTGTGCCAATACATAGCAGGTGCGTTACAAACTAACTAATAAAGTGACTGATTTAAAAAAAAAATTAACTTCATGTTGTTTCAACTTGGAATAGCTTTGATTCAATATGATTCTTCGTATTATTTCAGTATCAAATTCACGTTGTTTTAACTTGAAATAACTTTGATTCAACATGATTCTTTAGTTTGACTTAACAGTACAGAAATATTAAATCAACAAGAAATAAAGTTATTTTTTTTTTAGTTATTGTAAATCAGTTTGAATTAACATGAAACACATGTGACTGAACTTCAAATTAAACTTATTTTCGAAGACCTTAATGTGAATTGTGTGGTCTTTAATTTATCGCTCACTTTGGTTTAAGGTGAAGATGTTATCTACATCCGATAAAATTTTAGAATTGACTAACGGGTCTTATTGTGCTGTTTTGAATAGAAGTTAGTAATTCTCATTAATTTTTTGGAAAATATTTTATAACTGTATTATACATAAAAAAAAATAATTTCGTTTTATAAAAGGTTTATAAAAGAAATTTTGTGTGAAAAACTGTTTTATAGATATCTTATAAATCAAAAATACTTAAGAAGGCTTTAAGTATATAAACTTTGAAGGGAAATATATGTGTTACGTAAAAATATTCGAACAGAGCTAATGTAAATGTTTTTATAAATAAAAAGAACTATCTAGAAGATTTGAGCTAAATAACTAAACGTATTAGCAGCAACACACGGTATTACCAACATAAAAGTCGTTACATAGCAACTCTGAAATTCAAAATAACAGCCAATCGAATTATCTACAAACATCTAGAAACAGTAACAAGAATTTTGAAGATTGTGCCAGAAGACTGTTTGATCGCTTGGCTATTAATAGGAAATGATAGCAACGATAGTAATGTGTGCATGGAAGCAATACCTTTATTCAGTAATACAGTTTCTGCTATTTAGCTTTATTAAGTACACATTTTTCATTACGCCATCCATCTAGCGAGAATTCTGGAACCGATCCCTGTAGTATAAAAGGAGGCACCCTGTCTGCGAGGCAGTCAGTGTAAATCAGATAATAGTAAGAGTCAACATCGTTTAAAGTAAAGACATCGTGCGGTGGATAATAACGATAAGAAGTAATTAAGTAAAGGCAGTGAGTCTGTAGTATTTATAAACAGTGTGGTTCAGCAGAATATTGGCCTATTTCCCACCTGCGAAAGAAAACGTTCGACTTAAAATTTATATTGAAAAGAAAAACAAATTTTCATATTTTATTGTTGTTTTCAATATAAATTTTAAGTCGAACGTTTTCTTTCCCAGGTGAGAAATGGGCCATAAGTCTTGTGAGTGACAAACAGCCGAGTGAAAGTTTTACTGCAAAACCAGTGCAGTCAGTTGTGTGAGACCTGTGTAAACAACAGCAAGGAAGTTGTGGTATATTTAAGTAATTTATGTGGGTGTATTTAGTCATTTTAATTCGATTAGAATAAGTGTTATTAGTAAATAAAGTGTCGTTCTTAACACTAATTGCAACACTGGGGTCTTTTGTTCATTTGCAAATCTTCGAGTCCTGCGGAAATGGGTTTTAAAGGGTAAAAACGTAAAAATATATAGACAAAGAATAAATATATATTTTTTAGTTGTCATGACTTGCTAAGATTCGTTGACAGGTTCAAATCATGCCTCAATTTCAAGACAGTATACATCATGATATAAATATAGAAGGTACTTCCATTCTCTTTTTGTTTTTAAAAAACAACTATTTTTGAAGTTTGTTTTTTGAGAGAAATAAAAAAAAGGTTCCCATATCGTAAAAAAATATAAGTCTTCCCCCATTAAATTTTTACAAAAATTTGTAATTATCTTAACAAAAGTTGCGAATAGTTTAAATAGTGGTTATGTAATAACTTGGCGCATGTTTTTAAATTGTCTGCCTAAAAATAACTATTTTAACTAAATTTTCATCCAAATTTATTGATGATTTTAGTTTTTAGTTTAACAAATAATGATTGATATTACATCTTGTTTAATCTATATAATTCGCTTTTTGTTGATTGTAACATCCTTTTATAAAAAAAAATTGGTTTAATAACCGATCAGTTCTTTTGGCAAGTCTATTTCACAGATTTTGCAGGCTCTTAGACACTTTTGGCGGACACCAGATAATGTAGCGTACTCAAAGAATGCTACATTCATATTTTTACAATGATATTTTGTACGTCCACTGTTTGTAATAAGCAGCTCATTTTCGCTTTCTTTAACACAACAATATATTTAAAATGCATTTCATTGCTTTTCAAGATAATAAAACATTTATTATCACAATTTTTTTTATTTGAATTTATTAAAAAAAAACTTCTAAAATAATTTTTCACTAAAATGTTCAAACAAAAAAGAAACAGAGGGGAAATATTAAATTAATACGGTAGCACGATTTTACTGGAAACTTCAGAATATCTATGCTTGTCAGAAGGTGAATGTCAAGAAAAAATGAGAGAATGGAACACTGAAAGGAAACCCTTCATTCAGACAATGAAGTTCTTCATTGTATTAATGAAAAGTTTCATTAAAAGTCAGCTAATGAAGCCCTTCATTGGATCAATGAAGAATGTTTCATTGTATTTATGAAGTTAATTTTGGCGGCTATGTCATAAATAGAATGAAACTATTTTATTAGTTCAATGACACTTTTTCATGAATATAATGTAATTGTTTCATTGATTTAATGAAGTTTATTCATTAATATAAAGAAAATTTCGTTAAATTTATGATGAGATTTTCATAAATATAATGAACTATAAGCAGTAAATAATGAAAATTTTCTTTTAAACACATGAAATCATATCCCTTCCAATCCACATACTTAATAATATATATATATAAATTTTCTTTATTTTATTTAATGTATACAAATACATACATAAGTATGTACTTATGTATGTATTTATTAAAACAAAACATTTGAAATTTAAGGAACTCATCAGTACAGTTCAACCCAAATAATATTTTAAGTAAGCCGAAAAACTTACATGTTTATAGTAAAACTCTAAATATGTTGTTGAGAATCACAATGCAGAAACATAAGTTTAAAAGAACCCAACAAAAATCTTAACAAAACAAGCATCTTTATTAGATGTTTGGCACAACCTTTTTGTGTTTGTATAATGGTGATAGGGACGTGAATGGATAAAAAAAGATAAAGAGTGAGATGTGTGATATACAATGAAGAATAAATATTACATTGTATAAATGAAATTATTTCATTGCATTTATGACGACCATACTGCTTTGAAATTAAAAGGGATTAGAAAAGTAAGAAATAGAAGATATTTTTTAACAAAATAACTTTTGATTTATTTATGTTTAACAAACTGCATACAGTAAGTATATAAAATATGTGAAACTTACTTATATTTGCCCCGAATTCGCTAAAGAGAAAATTCGTTTAAACAATGTAACGATTTTCATTAATACAATGAACTATGAAGAACACATAAAAAGCAGAAATTGAAAGATTTCATATATACAATGTAATTGTTCATTGTATTAATGAAAAGTTTCATTAATATAATGCAGAACATTTAATGAAACCGTTTCATTGTCTGAATGAATGATTTTCCTTTCAGTGAAGTACCTTCTATATTTATATCATGGTATATATGTATGTATATATCAAGCTTCTGAGCAATATTTTGTGCTTAGGGTGGGATAATTAAATTATAAACACATTTCCAGATTTACATACATACTAGCTGACCCCGGTCCGCGTTGCTGACCCCGGTCCGCGTTGCTGACCCCGGTCCGCGTTGCTGGCCCTAAGCAAACATTAGTGTTGTATATGGCATTGGTGGTACAATATGAAAATTGGATTTTGCCCACGAATAAGCTAAATATTGCGCCATCTGCCGGACGAACTTCAAACTACACAGAAACGCTCCTCACGCCCCATAGAGCATGTATATAAAGTTTGGTCTAAATCGGTGCAGTAGTTCTTGAGTTACGGTGCAAAATCACAAAAAAAAACTAAATATGGCGCCATCTGTTGGACGAATCACTATTTCTGAAAGGGGCGTAGCATTTACAGGTATAGAATATATATATAAACACGCACAGGTCTTTTACGAATATTTTGCGGAGTGGAAGGCGAAAATCTGTTGGGGCATTGAAGAGTTTACCCATAACAAATAAACGTACTTTTGTATTATATATAATAAGATATCATTTTAACGGCCTGCCTTAATTAAGGCTTTGGCATGAAGTTCAAATTACACCATAATAAACACACACACACACACACAAACACATTATCGCAAATAATTTTCTATCTATAAAGCTTCAAATTTAGCTGGAACGTAACGATATTTATCAATATGTATAATTTACGAATACAACTAACGTAATACGAATGCAAGTTATTACCAACTATTTTTAAACAACTGCAGATACTTGCGCAGGCGCACTATCTGTAACTAAGTAAGTATGTATGTATGTATGTATGTCCGTGGTTGGAGCTGGCAGTACAAGTATAATTTACTTACAGATGAGAGTAATTTCAGTTTCAACATTTTGAAGCCGCAAGTGTTTTATATATTTTTTTTTGTGCAATTTGTGCAAGCTAAAAAAAAGGCAAGACGAAGGAAAAGATATATTTATAAACTGGAAAAACTGCATCCAGCAAAGGAAAAAAATGTTTAGTTTTAATACATACATACATATGTACATATACAAGAAAAAAATATATAAAAACACTAGCTTCAAATGTAAGAAACTGACCAAGAATACTTGTACATATTAAGAGAGCTTGAAATAAAAAAAAAAACTCAACACAAAAGAATTGAAAGAATACTTAAAGAAGAAAAATATATATAATTATATATATATATTGAAGAAAGAAAAATACACACACAGGTGATTGTTAAGGGATAATGACCACCAATGAAACTGGTTTATGAGTAGAATCAACTGCCAGCAAACCTTTTTTTCTTTTTTTCTTTTTGCAAAATATTTTACAATATCTACTGGAAGCTTTTTTGTGATTCATCTACACCAAAAGATTTAAATAATATTTAATGCATGCTTGGGAAATCCTATATGAAACAAAGAAATACATATATTCGGCCATGTCACAGACTTCAATTCCGTTCGGAAACGATATTCAAACCACACCGTTTTTGTAGGAGATGGTGTCTAGAAAAGAAAACTAAACTACGGAAATTTGTCAGACGTGTCCAGACTGTTACGGGCGCTGGTATGATGGGGTATGCTTCGGCTGTGGCTTGAGATCTTGAGGAGAATTCAATTCCGTTTCCGAAAGGAATTAAACTCTGTGACATGGCCAATTGCCTCAGTATTTTATATATTACTAGCTGAGCCCGGCAAATCAATTATTTTTTTAACTACAAATAACTCCACACTGTGGTCACTTGTGGGGTCAAAAACAAAACGAAAGCCTACCGGGTATTCAACAGAACCTGTGTTGACAATTTCAGCACCACAGCTCTTATAGTTCCAGAGATCATGCGTTAGGAACAAACACACACTACGATTTTATATATATAAATATATATATACGGGCCTGTTCTGAAAATCACGACATGCCAAATCACGGTGATTTCAAAAATTTAATAAAAGCTAAATCATTACTTTTGTAAATTTCACGATTTATAGCTTTGGAAGTTGGAAGAAAATATTGTATTATAAATGAAAAAAACTTAAAACGCAATAAAACCCTACTATAAAGTTAGCTATTAATAGTTTACTTTTGAAATCACCGTGATTTGAAATCACCGTGATTTTCAGAACAGGCCCGATAGATATAGATTTGAAAATTTATATGAAAAAATTGTGCTCGAAAATCATAAAATACCTAAAATTGAACATTCTAAAGCTTTTGCAGCGCTCGGTTTTTTTTTTTTTTTTTGTTTTTGAGATAAAAAAGAAATCTGTAAAGTTGCAGGGCAATAGCATCACTTTTGGTGCGTGGCAGTTAGTGGAATAGGCGGTGATTTCACAGATTAATTTAAAAAATTCAAAGTACTCGCTTAAAGTGCACTTATACATCACTGTGCAAGAAATAAATCTCATATAGGCGCCGCACTGTGGATCATTTTACGAAATGGCGGCCATGGTCACTGATTGTAAAATGTTAAAGTTCATTCGACTGTAGACACTAGTGTTCCTCGGGAGCCAAAAAATTAAAACTTTATTTCAACTATATCATAGTGAACAGGGTGACTCAAAAAGGACATTTTCATTATTTTGCTAAAATGAGAAATTTCTTAATAAGATTTCGATTTTTAAATTTTTGGGTTTTTCAGATATTCAATCGAAATAAATTGTATATAATTACCTTATTTGTTAGCAATCAGTACTAAAAAAATAAGGTGTTTATAGTTTTTAGAAATAATTTTTTTTTTGTTTTTTTAAAAAGGACCAAATATTCTTAAACTCTCCCACTCAACAGAGCATAACTTCCACAGGTCAAAAGGGAACAAAAAAAGATTAGCATTTTTTTGTAGGCGAAACTCTCTTCTAAACCCCCATACCCCATTGTACACCCGCGACGATCCGCCCGTGAAATTTGAGTAAACTAGATAAAAAATGTTTTTTTTTTGTAATGCTATTTTTTTAAGTATTTTAGTTTATTTTTTTATCAAACCACTGTTATGAAGAACGGTTTTTAGATCGATATGCGTATTTCCAAATCATGTACAGTTGGTCACAAAAATATCTTGCCTACTTAAAATAAAGTAAATTTATGTAATTCAGATCACAAATATACTTTAGTTTTTTAATTGATTTATCATGTTTATAAAGGTATGTAACAAGCACTCTTCGGGTAGAAGTGCAAAATCAAAAGGATACCGTAGCTTTGCTATTTATGGTGCGATACAGGAGATAGGACGTGTTTTAATGTATGTGTACTTAAAAGCAGAGTACGAAAATAAACGCAACAAATTGTTTGATTTTGCTTTGTTTCGTTCTTTGAAGTGAGTGAAACAAAAACAAAACAAAAACAATGACAACGATTGCTCAATTTCTTTTTGTACTGTTTTTGTTTTGCTCATGAGCACAAACCAGAAAACACGTCCTAACTTGTGTAAAAAGAATTTGTTTTAAAAAGCCTGTATTTAAAAAGTTATTAAGTTTTTTCGTTTTCTGAAAAATTATTTATTGGCACTTACGTGGCTTAAGAAGAAATGCGACGATATATTCTGGGTCCTTATGAATAGGGAAGTAGAGTAAAAGTGATGTACGTCTGTCGGTACGTGAAATCGGTTTTCTGAAACTCCCAAAAAAGGTAGAAACTTCGGTCTTGGACTGGTGTATCAAAAATCAGAAAAATCAAAAAGACGGTGTCAGAGCTGGAAAATTTAATTTTTTTTTTTGAAATTACCAACATTTCTGGGCACAAAAACAAATAAAATTTTTTTTATATCACATGGTTTTCTAACAGAACCACTCAGCGTTTAATTTTTGGATTTTTTTTTTTTGCTAGTTCGAAACAATAATTAAACTAAAACTAAACTTCGAAAACGGCAACACTTTAGCACCCCATGAGTGGACAAATGTACATCATTAAAAAAAAATATTTGGCATACCCATTCATAGACGTATCTACCGGAAGTAGTGGTTATGCCAAATATCAAAGAATTTCGCCAAAAAAAAATGTTGCCTGGTTCGCTTCACGAATAATGTCTAATACACGCAGATTAGAAAATTTATTAACTCTTAAGCAGAATTATTGAATTAACACTAAACAAAAAGTTAGCCAATATTGAAAATAGATTAAAAATTTTACTTACTCCCACTTGAGTTTTATCATCATTTATGTTATTTATCTTCTTTCTATTTATGGATATAAAAAAGTAAACGAAGAGTTAAATTTTTTGCATGACGAGATGCCAAACAGAACCAAAGGACCGGAATACGGCTGAGCAGTTAAATACGAGTAAACAATGAACCAAGAAACAATTTAAAGAAACTTCAGTTCCAAACAGAAGCTACCGACGACGGCCATCAAAATAGACAAAAAAAAAAGACTAAAATAGAATTTTGCTGGTTGCCTGTCATTGTCGTTAAATTGCTTTTTATAGCATGGCTTAATCTGGCCGATGGTCTGTCTGTCCAAAACTGTCTGTATATTGGTAAATTTCTTTAACAGTCTGCTTCTTGTCTAAAATACTTATGGTATCATTGATTTGTTTTTTCTCTCTGCATACATATTTCTATTAAAGACCAAAAATAAAAGCCAAGACAGTGAAGTAAATAAAAGACGTTTAAAGACAGAGTAAGTATCTTTCTGCCTTCGAACAGATGAATGCAGTGTTAAAGTGGCTTTGAACATGTAAGAAAGACTAAAGAAAGAAAGAAAAAAAAGTTAACAACAACGTAACGATGCTACAGTTTCGTTTTCGTTTATAACCAGATTTATTTTAACTTTTGCAACTTTTTGGCGGATTGGCTCTGAGCGATTTATCCCTCCTCATTTCTTCAATTAATTCTTCGAACAAGAATGAAAAAGAGATAAAGTTTTATATAAAAATTAACTATGCAACCAGTATTTTATACAGGAGGACACAATAAATTAACAATCTGTCTGTTAAACACGAATATCGTTTAAGCGAAAATGTGTTCATTTTGTTTTTTTTTTTTTTTTTGCAAACCGAAAGTTTTGCATTTTTAAAATATAAGTTTTGTTTAGTTTCATTTTAAACTTTTAAAGAGAAAATACATATTTAACATAATAATAACAATATCAAATCTTCAAAAGAAATCAGATCGCATTCCTAAGCAAAAATTTTTGATTCTTAACAATAGTGAGATCACAATGAAGGGACCATGCATGTTCTTGCTCGGCGGCTATTGTATGTTGGCTAAAAGTTGGCTAATGTCAACAAAAACATTAATGTCAATGTCAGAATAGGGCACAAAAAAGGGGGATTAAAAAAAGCGGCCTAGCCGAGGCCGAAAATTAGCCGCAGAGGTTCCCGGCGGCGCCTGTTAGCCGGCTCGCAGCCGCACAGAAGAGTACGAGTAGTTGAGCCAAAAAGATGGCCATTATTTTTTTTAGTTTATATTGTTTGTGAAAAAGTATTGAGTATCCCTAGATCAATGAAACTTGGCACAAATGTGTCTTATAGTACTAGAATGCTAAGCCATGAAAATAATATAAAAATCTGGCAAAGGGCAAAAAAGTCCCCCTTAATGATTAAACAGAATAAATCCGTAACTTCAGGAAAAATCGCTGTCAAATTAACAAAGCCCATAATAAAAACTACGGCAGTAACTTCAAATGCTCTCTAAGTTTTGTTTCATTTTCTTTTGTGCTTATATTTCTTTGTAGTTTTGTTCACAAAATGTATGAAATTTTTTGAAAGTATGGTAGCATTATTAAGAGAATATTAATTTATATGTGAGAACATAAGAAAAAACGCTGTCAAAATAAAATAGATTCTATCTCTCGGCTGCTTTCTGGATGTACTTTTTTGTGTCAATTTGTATGGAAAATGTGTTTATGCCGCAATTCTGTTTGATCATTTAAGAGAAACTAATGCTACCTCTGAAAAATTAAATTTTTTCTTAAAAAACTTAAACTTTTACCCAGAAGACCGCAAGATGCCACTTTCATCCCCGCTTCCTTTTGTGGGCAGTGACAAACAAATTATTTACAAAAATAATGTAAATATTTAAAAAAAATTTACTACTTATGCCTTAATATCTTATCACTTTTTAGCTTTTATGGGAAGGGGGAAGTATCCCTCCCCTCAAAAACCAAAACATTTTATGAGTGACAAAAATGTTTCTTACTGATATCCATGCAAGATGAGCAAAAAAAAAAGTTAATATTAAAAAAAAATAATGGCGCTAACATTTTTCTTGCGTCTAAAATTAGAGATTTAAAATTTTATTGTGGTATAAAACATGATTCTAAATGTAACTACTTTCACTTTTAAAAACCTTCTTCTGTTTTTTGTTTGCAAAAAAGTGTATACTTTTTTTCCATTTTTAAACGAATTGTTTCAACATTAATAATCCAGATAATATTTTTTTGTTTTAATACTAGAAATATCTTGTGATCAAATCTTTCAGCGAAAAAAAAATCAACGTGATACCTTTATTCGTTTAGCCACAAAAAAATATTATATAAGCATGTTAAAACTGAAAAGAAAACATTAAAATATCAGGTAGTTTTCATCACTCAGAGCTACAAATCACAACTTAAAGTCTTCAAAATTTCAGCTCTTAAGATTTCTTTAGTTTGATTTTTGCCTTTTTGGCCAGCTTTTTGCCTTAGGTATTCCACTGTGCGGCTGTTAAAGTAGTTCATTTAAATAAGACATAGATAAACAAAATACGATAATTTCTTTAACTTTCTTACATAACTTTCTGCATTATTAACTCCAAACAAATAGAATAACAAAAATTAAAAATTTTAAAAATCCTGATATATCTAGAAAAGATGTGATATCTTCTAAACGGCTGGACCGATTTACTTCAAACATAGTTAAGAACCTTCTCGATCAAGCCACCTTTCAAACATTACAAACTAAATCAAAATCGGTCCAGCCGTTTGGTTTGTGCGTGGACACAGACAGACACACAGATACACAGACACACACTACAAACTTATAACACCCCTTTTTTTGGTCGGGGGGTTTTTTCAAAATATGACACAAAACCATTTATACCAAAGTATGAGACAAAAATATGCATTTATGACCAAATTAAGCAAAAATATGCATTTTAAGCAAAATATGCAAAAATATGCACTAACAAACAAATCCATGCCATTTTTACGCAAATTCATTGTTTCTGAGGGCCAAATTTACAGTCATTAGTTAATTATTAGTAAACTAAAATGATAACTATTGTTTAACTAATACTTCATATTCACAGTGCATTGTTTATTCAAAGTTCTTAATATGAGCAAAGAATGGTAACCCTATCATATGGTTTTTGTTTACATTTGCCACCATGGTGTAATTATACAGGTGACTGCGTAAGGATTTTTTATACAACAATACGGCAACCATAGATATGTAAAGAACCGAAGAATGTCAAAAGCATAAAAATAACACTGTGCTACAAAAGTTGAGAAAAAAAATATTCAGGGATTCTAATGTACCAATTCTATTTTGTTGGAGTCCATGGATGACGAAAATACCGTTGGTTTTTTTAGGTCACTTCATAAAGTGATTTTATAACGGTAAATGTAGTGAAAAACGGGGTTTCTTAGCTTTTCAGTTTTAAACAGTTGTAACTTCTTTGTTTCCCAACGGATTTCTTTTAACTTTTCGTTGGTTAAAAGGCTCGAATATTATCTTTCAATAAAGATATATTTTTTGTAAATCGACTAAGAAATGGCTAAGTTACAGTCGTTGAAGTGTACAAAAAACCAATTAAAAAAGTATTCTTTTGTTTTCCTCAGGCTATAAGTTGCTTATGAGTTACAAAAGAATACTTTTTAATTGATTTTTTGTACACTTCAACGACTGTAACTTAGCCATTTCTTAGTCGATTTACAAAAACTATATCTTTATTGAAAGATAATATTCGATTCTTTTCACCAACGAAAAATTAAAAGAAATCCGTTGGGAAACAAAGAAGTTACAACTGAAAATCTAAGAAACCCCGTTTTTCACTACATTTACCGTTATAAAATCAGTTTATGAAGTGACCTAAAAAAACCAACGGTATTTTCGTCATCCATGGACTCCAACTAAATAGAATTGGTACATTAGAATCCCTGAATATTTTTTGTGTATCACAGTGTAATTGTACTAAAAACAAAACAAAATCGAAGTTTTTGACATTCTTCAGCTACAAAGCACATAGAGCAAAAAATTATCAGCTGAAGTAACGCTGCCACCTAGTTAGATACACCTTGTTTGCCACATTATTTCTTAAAAATAATTAAAACAGTGCTCAATCGTCTAACTTTACCGTGCAAGATATTGAATTAGTGCTGAAATTGGTTCGAAAAAACCAAAATATAGTAGAAAATAAAATAAAAAGAATGTATTAGAGCTTAATACAAAGAAGATACTTGACAACGTATGTATGTGTGAAATGTGCATAAAATTGTTCGCAAAACAACAATATTAATAAAGTTTACAACGAATCAGCTGTTGTCTAACTATTTGTTAAACAATGACATTTGGCGGTTTAACTAATGGTAAACAAAGAGCTGTGAATCAGATATTATTGGTTAAGCTAATGCTATTAGTTAACTAATGACTGTGAATTTGGATATTTCGTTCTTGCCATTATGAGGGTTATGTGAAAAAACATGCATTTGAATGAAACTTTTGTCCCTGGTCATAATATTTTGCATTCACAATGTAGCATTTGCACGTATTATTTGAATTTTTGACATTTATTAATACAAAGTATAATAGTCTGAAGAGCCCTTAACTGGCATAAGCACTATCAGCTGCTTCCGGTCATTTTAACTTGACAGCGCTGAATTTAGTACAGCGAAAATAAGATTGCATTTCATAAAACCTACAAAAAAGTTTTTAATTTGGTTTTAATAAAATCATTTTGTATGTTAAAACCAAGTATTAACAGTTGGTTGTATTAAAACCATGTCAGTGGTGAAGAACACTATAATGAAGTGTAATATTAAGAAAAATTTAATTGACCTTAAAAGAAAGATGTTATAAAAGCTATTCAAGCCCCTTCGTTTCTTGTGGTCCACCCTAAATGTACGTAAAAGTACATATGTACATATATACAGATGTACAAACTATACACGAATCACATATGTACTGCAGACTTCTTGCAATTTTTCAAAGAACATTTATTGTTTATTATCAGTTTGTTTGTGTTCGACTTTTGGTCATTTGGCCAGAAGTGGTTTTTGCTGAGTTTGTCCAAGACTTTATTTAACGTATTTTTGTTTTTTGTGTGTCTGTGTCTTTCTTAAGATATGTATGTATGTATAAACAAACACGTTTATATATGTAAAGGGTGTTTTTTATAGAGTGGCACAAGTTTAAATCATAATAAAAGAAGGATATATATTTTTAATATCAATGAAACGGGCCTTATTGGAAAGAACATTTTATGAAATTAAATATGTATAAATATGATTTCTGCCATGTGGCCGCCATGGCTACAGCGTAAAAGGCGCAAATCGGGAACACTAATTTTCAACAACTTTTCTTAGCATTTGCGGCCGTATTTCGCCGATAACTCTTCGAATGTTGATTTCCAGTAGTGCGATTCACTAACTTTTTTTAACGATAATCGCATCGTTAAAATAATTATAACGAAAATTTATCGAATTTGCAATTCAGTAACATTTTTAACGATATTCGCTGTAAGTTAATGTCAGCGGTGTCGTTATTTAAGCGACAATAATTTATGTGCTGTTAATTTTATCGACAAAAATCAACAGAAAATATCAGCTGCGTACTATTGTTAAAAAGAAGTTACAGAATCACACAATCCTTATTACAAGCGACAAAATGTATAGACAAAAATTACGATTGTCGGATCGTTAAAAGTTACTGCATCGCACCACAGGTATTCAATTGTTTGTGGTTTATCGATGTAGACAAGTGACTTAACATAATTTCAAAGAAAATAATCCAATGGGGCTAAATCACACGATCTTGGTGGCCAATTAATTGGGCCATTACGTGAAAGAATTGTTTCATCAAAAGTTTCTTTGAGTAAATCAATTGTAGCGCCCGCTGTATGGCATGTGGCTCCTTTCTGTTGGAACCACATATCAGCAAGATTACTGCCACGTAATTGAGGTACGAAACAATTTCAAATAATGTTCCTATACCGTTCAACATTGACAGTAACACTCTGACCATCATCGTTTTTGGGCCAATAACTACGCCAGCTTATAAAGCGCACAAAGCAGTAATTTTCTGTGGATGCAATAGTGTTTCGACAAAAGTTTGTGGATTCTCCCCACTCCAAATGCGACAATTCCACCAAAAATGGCTTTAATCGGAAAATAAAATTTTGAATGGAAATTCAAAATCAATATCAATTTGTGTTTCAGCCCATTCGCCGACTTGGCGTCGCATACAATGGTCGTTTGGCTTTAATTATTGCACAAGTTGAATCTTGAAAGATTTTAAGCCAAGATCCTTTCGTAAAATCTTCCGTAAAGTGGAAGGACACAACTACAGTTGCTGCGAACGGCGACGAATGGATTGATTAGGATCATAGTCAATTAACAGTAAATGTGGTCCGAAAACGATCTATTGTTTTTCGAATTAGCCGCTATAAAGGACGAAAATACACGCCATAAGATGCAATAAGTTCACGATGAATTTGACTAATAGAACAATTGTTTTGATTAAAACTTTCAACAATTTGCCCGTGTTGCTCTGGTGTAATTCGAGTTATAATGAAATTTCAAAGCAAACTAAACAAAAAATAAACTATCAGCTGTTAAATGGGTACGCAAATAAAGCAGTGATGCCAACTCAAAGTTGTGACACCCTTTGTGTATTTACTTAAGAGAGAATGGGAGAAGAAGATAGAATGAAATCACAATGGACCGGCTATACGCAGTATTATAGACAAACAATTTTCATACAGATAAGCAGATGTACATATCGCTGATCACAATTGAAAAGGCCCTAACTCGTATTTTCACGAAATTTAGTTTTTTCAGTGATTCCAATACATTTCACCCAAATTTGTACACCTAGTCACAAAAATTTATTGCATTAGTGTAAAAAATAACGATTTTACAAGCAGTTGTACAGTTTATTATTATTGTTTTACCATCTCCAAGAAAGTTACAGTTATTTGAGTTAGGGCCTTTCTACTTCTGACCAAAGGTATGTAAGAGTATGTAAATATGTACATATGTATGTATGTATAATATATTTATGTGTGTTTATATTATGCGGTTATTTTTGTTTATTTTTTATTTGCTTATTTATTTATGTAAAACAACAAATATGCATATACTCGTATTTTGTTGTGTGTGTGTTTTTTTTTTCTGAAAAATATATTTGGCTGTTTCGTTAAGTTTTCAAAATAAAACAAACCAAAAACAGATTCCCTTCAGTGATGCCAATTTGAAATTAAATGGTCCTGTGAGATGTTTTTTTTTTTTTTGTTTCGTTGGTTTTGTTTGCGTTAAAAAGTAAATGAAATTTTCATGAAATCAAAATGTATGTGTTTTTGGTATAAACTTACAGACACCACAGCACTTTATCGTTTGAATTAAATGCCAAGAATTGCTTTAAGTGGAAATTCATTTGAATGACAGTTTAATGAAAATTATGCAAACAAAAACTTAAAGGTGTGTCTGAATGGTGGTGAGATAAGTGAAACACCTGCAGTGAAAAAGGAATGAATAAGTAAGTAAAAACTACACAGAGAAAAAACTGCCTCATAGAATCAAGAGGATTTTCTCTATGAACCGTTTTTAGGCTAAGGGGTATCCCAGCAGAAAGAAGCGAAGATTTTTTCATAGAGAATCCTTATTGTTTTTATGTGGTAAATCTTATTAATTTTATAAAGAGGAAAACCACATCAAATCAAGAAGAAATCTTATTATTCACAACTTTTTTAACTCAATTTCCGTTATTTTTGGCACCAAAAAAACAATCCATAGAGAACAACTTCTTGATTCTATTAGGTTTTCTTATAAATTGTAAACTATGGGGATTTCTTATTGATTTTATTAAGTTGCCTTATTAATTTTTTTAAAAAAGTTTTCTTCTTGATTTTATTAGGCTATCTTATTTATTTTTTCAATAAGGTTTTCTTCTTGATTTTAGTAGGTTCCTATATGAAAGCATCTTATTGATTTTGTTAATAAGGAAATCTTCTTGATTTTATGAGGTGTCTTGTTATTTCGTTTCCATAAATAGACATACAGACAATTTTTTTCATGATCTTTTTCATTTTTGTATAAGAATGTTTGCACAATAATTTCAATGGTTATTGAGGCTGCTTGTTAGCATATTGGTTAGAGTGCTTGTCTATCAGGTAGAAGTTTGCTGGTTCAATACTTGGTGAGTAAGTTAGTTAAGAATATAACATAACGTGCCATAATCGCCAAAAAAGCTCAAGCGACATAATTTTCGAACTTAATTTTTCGACCAAAATCGAATATTTGCGATCGTAAATAGTCGATTTTCGTCAAAATAACGAAGTCCGAAAAATGTGTCCAGCTATTTTAGCTCGATAGTGTGTATGTATGTATGTATAAATAAATAACATCTACAATGTACTACATACATTCATACATACATATGTATATGGTATAGAATTTAAATGAAAATACATAAGTACAGATAATAAAGACGCAATTTTTGCTTTTTTTTTATTGAAAAAATCAATAAGATAACCTCATAAAAACTACAAGATCTCTTCTTGATTTTTTCAAAAAGGTTTTCTCTATGAAATTAATAAGATTTCCGTATTGAAAAAAAACCATAGAGATTTGGTATTAATTTTGTTCTATTTTATGAGGTATTTAGTAGGCACTGTTTTTTCTGTGTATGGTTAGTTCAAGTTTATTGTGCATTATTATGTATATCCCTTCGCCAAAAATCAGTTTAGCTTCTGTCTGTTAGGCGAACACAAATTTCCGAAATTGATCATACACAAAAAAAACTAAATGAAGTTCGTTTACAGCAGCGCAAGGAAAGGATAATTTTGCCAATTATTTTGCATATATTTTTTATTTACACACATATCTATCGTTTACTACAAATGCGTAATAACCAGGGAAACCAGAAATATGCTAAAAAAAAGTGTCATACGCTTTAAAAACTCAATAAATATGCTCTAAAAAAAGAAGAAAGGTGTCTTAGGACAAACGGTTATAGCTATGCTGCTTAGTTATATAAAACAAATTTCATGTGTGAAATAACAATGCAATAAAATTATAATATATGATGATGTCAAATTTTCAGCAAATATTTCAAAACGTTTCCAGAGTCGTACGATTAAATTAATGTATGGTTTGTGGCCGGTGGCGGATATTAGCCGGCTTACAGCCGATCGGCTGTGTTCTCTGGTTTGTGCTCATGTGCAAAAACGAAACAAAAACAAATTTTCCAATCGCTCTCATAGTTTTTGTTTTCTTTTTGTTTCACTCACTTCAAAGAACGAAAAAAAACAAAAACATACAATTTGTTTCATTTATTTTCGTACTCTGATTTTAAGTGCAAAGAAATCAAAACAAAAATAAATTTATAACTGTAATAGTGTCGATTATTTTTGTTACGAAAATCACGTCCTAGCTCCTGTCTCGTGACATAAATAGCATAGCTATAAAACGCCAAAACAAAAATAAAACAAACAAAAATTCTACATTAACCAACATATTCTGTAACTCACTAAGGCAAAAGCTAAATTCGATCGCAAAAATGCTGAACAAATACAAAATTTAAAATTTTTTCGCAACGAAATAAAACAGTAAAATTTCTGCCTGAGTATATTTCTTAGACATTGCGTGATTTAGCAATACACGTGTGAAAATTGTATTCGTTCCCAAAAATCGATAAATCGACATACATATATATGTAGTGTCCGTACGGAACCCTTTGCGTGTGTGTCTTTACGTTTTACTTACCGTAGAAATTGCCAGTTACCCTTTAGTGGGCTTATTTTTGATAAAAAAAAAATATACAGCGTTCGCATCCTTCCAAACTAAGATTTATCCATGTTTTGAATTTAATCAAAATTGGTTAGATAGTTTCGAAGAGGTAGAACTATCCCTTTCTTTTTGAAAAAGGTGTATGTAAAGCCATGTACTTTTCTATACTCAGATCTATCTATGTTTCGAATTTCGTCAAAATGGGATAGATAGTTTCCAAGAGAAAACAATTTCGCTTACCTCTCCTCGTGGTCCTATTTTTGAAAAAAATCTAACACCTTTATCTTCTTTTAGACTCAGATCTATCTATATTTTAAATTTCATCGAAATCAGTTTCTGAGAGGCAGTAATTTTCCCCTACCTCCCCTCGTGCTCATAGTTTTTTAAAAACATACATATAAGCTATGTGTCCATCTAAACTTAGATCTATTTGTGTCCTAAATTTAATCAAAATCGGTTGCGTGGTTTAGCCGTTAAAGAGTAACAAACAAACAATAAAGTTGCTTTCGCATTTATAATATTAGTTAGCAGAGACACCTTCAGCTATCACTGCCACTTACCCCAGTTACGAACCTTTTAGCAAAGACTGACACCATATTGTAAATTCTCAAAAACTATGCTAAAAATCCTAGGAGTTCTCCGGCACTTTCCCGGAAAATTACGGCAACACTGAAAATCTAAAATATCCGCTGTGGCAGCACCATTATTCTATATAGTTATTACCAGTATTTGTAACCTGTATTGGCCAGTATTTTTTCATTTTCAAAAAATTTTTGTTTTACATGCATGGCGCGCCATAAGGAACTTACGTTCCAAAAATGCCTAAGAATGTTAGAGAAACCGCATTAGCAATGATTTTGGAAAATATTTTTCAGTAAGAATTGGTTAGCATTCATTGACTTTTCCCGTTTTCCAACTAGATTCGATTTTCATCCCACTGTGCGCCTTAAAATTTCCCCTACTTATGGCAACACTGGCTCTATCATTAACTAGATCAAAACATTAATGCATTTGAATAGCATTTTTTTTCAAATAATTCTGCCCAATTTGCAAATATTATTCAAATGTTTTCGAACGATGTCATCCAGTCTCTTTGAATACAAAACTAGAGGAACACTTTTTGCATATTAATAATGTAATTAACATAAATACATACATACATGCATACTTTTTACAAATCATCTTTAAAGAAAATATATAAAATATCGCGCAAACACAAAGTAAGTTCTCACGGGATAGATTTTTAAGCAGTGGATGGAATTGTTTTGCTCACAGTCGATATTTATGCAAAAGTATGCCAAGTCGTTGATACATATCGTCGTTTGGTCAATGGTTTGCGGCACAGTATATTCAAAATAACTTATGTGTGCAGCAAACCAATAACCAACCGACGATATGTATGAAGGAAGTCATTATGGCTTTTTGCTAATTTTTTTATAGTTGTGTTTTAGTGAAATCAATTAATAAAAGACTTACCAAATGACTTATGATAATTAAGAGAGCTTTTAAAGATCTTTTTTTTTCATTTAATTATGGAGACACCTGAAAATATTAAAAAGAAATATTTATATATCTTTTAATATGATATACATACATACACATGTACATATGTGTGTAATTGTGAAATGTAATGTAAAAACATGTTAAGTAATGATTAGTAATCGTAATGATTACTAATTTGATTACTTTTTTTTAAAGGTGAAGTAATGATTAAATTACGATTATATTCAGTTAATAATGGAAAAGTAATCTGAATTACTTAAAATTACTAAAAAAAATATCAAAAAGAATGAAAAGTAATTAAAAAATAATCCGATTACTGCTAAGGATTACTTTTGATTCTTTTTGATTATTTATTAAGAATCAAAAGTAATCTTTGAAAGTAGTTGGATTACTTTTTGATAACTTTTGATTCTTTTTGATTATTTTTAGTAATTTTAAGTAATTCAGATTACTTTTTGATTATTAGTAATCGTAATCAATTATTTATCAGGCAAATATATAATCAGTACAATTCTTTTTAAAATGTAATATAATTGATTACTAATCGTAATCGAAATTTAACAGCTCTGCTTAAAACTATAGATTATATTTAATAAAAATCAACTATTGCGTCTAAGATAGCAAGCAAACTTCAGTTCGGTTCCCATTCAGCCAGCAACCAAAACTTCTCGGTTTCCAGAAGATAAAAAAAAATTAGTGAAAAAGTATGTATGTGACATAGAAATGACAGTTGATACACTAGGGCATTTTGTGACATCGCAATAGTGTATACTGGTGGCATCGCAATAGTGTATAATCTAGCATTTCTTATGGTGTCATTTTCAAAATGTATACAACGCCGTTCCCATTATGATTTTTACTGTTGCCACCAGTATACACTATTGCGATGTCACAAAATGCCATAGTGTGTTCACGGCAATACAAACATTTTACCCCTTCATAATATTAATATAGACTTAACCTCAGAACCCTCCGAATTCGACCTATTTTAAACCATAATTACCAGCTTGGGTTATTTCTTCTAGGATTACGAGTAGGTCTTAAATAGGTCTTCAATACTTATATCAGTATACAATTATCTATATAATTAATAGGCGAACACGTTTTTTGTAATCCCTTTTACGCCGGAACTACTGCACCGATTTTGGAAAGATTTATATCATTTTAAAGGAATTTTTGCACAGATGTGCAGAATCTATATTTTATTGAAATCGGTTTAGTATTTTGGGAGCTATAAGCGTTTAAAGTTGCTACTACTACATGCAAACATAGTACACATGCATTTGTTAGCTTACACTGTGTGTATGTGTGCGTGTATATTTGTGTAGTATTTTTGTTATTGTATGAAAGCCATAAAACTTATAGGAAGAGAGTTCAATAAATTGAATTAGGTTTAATAAAGATTTTGTTTCTGTTTAGAATACGGACGATTGTGTCGTCCGTTTGGTATATCTAGTTATTATTAAAGTATGTATTTTCGAGCTCAAGCCTATTTAAGGATTCATAGTAGAAAATTTTGTTAAAAAAGATATTTTTACCCCTTCTTACGTAAGGTACAACAAAGGGAACATATTTTGAAAAAGTGTGAAAATGTTCCACCAAAATGCTCCTCTTAAGATATTACATAAAACTGCTGAAGACAGTGTAGTCCAAAAATGTAAGAATAGCATGGTTTTCCATGCCGCACAGTGGCTCTTAAGGCAAAAATAATTGTCATCTAGTCTATAACTTGTGAAAAACAACTTACTGGATTACAAAATTATACCTATACATATACAAAAAAAAAGTTAGAAGAGGGCTGAAGCTACATATGTAAGTACATACGGTTGTCAGATCTTACAATATTGTTAGTAGAATGTGCTAAAAATGTCTGACAATTTTTGTGTAACATCGTTGCCACAAAAAGCATTGTCAGTCCATTGCATGACCAGCAGCGGACAATATATTGTCAGACATCTTACAATCGTGTGAACACATTGTAAAATTATTGTCAGATATTTGACAGACAAATTTTAATATTGTCAGATGTGCGAAGTTTATGCATCTGACAATGGCGTCATTGTAAGAGAATTCTTTCTATGGGTAACACTAAACATGCTTGATATTAAATAAAAAATATATAACAAAATAAATGCAGTCAAAAGCATTGTAATGGCTTTTTTATGATCCATAACAATTTATATTTTTCACAAACGATTGATATTCAATAATTTCTAAGCGTCTGGCAATAAATTGTAAGATTTTCAGACAAATTGTATACAACCGTGTGAACTGACAATCTACCTTGTGCTGGCAATTTTTGATTGCCAGTACATTGTCAGCACATTGAAAAATCTGACAATATTGCAAAATCTGCCAATCGTCTGTACATAGCTTTAGTCTTTTAGGACATTTTATTTTTCACAATACCAGCTTAAACATAATTATCCTAATCATATCATAAATATAGAAACAAATAAGGTTCGAACAAGAATAGTTAAATTAACTTAAATAAATGTTCGAAGTCCAAGCTCTTACCCACCAAAAAATAATCGAGATTTAGAAGCAATTGCTTATTAATAAAAGTCTCTATTGCATTTTTATAGCTTCTTTTTCTGTTTCTGTAGTGTAGTTTAATATAATACAAAAATAAGCGCTTCGGAAGCGCGGAAAACCAGTTCATCCCCTCTGACTAACGAGGATGCAATAACGTAAGCGAGTGACGAAATTTAGCACAAACACTACGACGTCAGTCGGCTATTTATACTCAAACTCTCAAAGTTTTTATATATCATCCTCTCTGGATTACCTGTATATAAATTTGGATGCGAATGAAATTTTTACTACGAGTTTTGATTTTTTATTTTTTAATTAAATTGTGTACAAAAATAAATATGTGCTTCGGTAGTTCAGTGGGTAGTGTTCTAGCCTAACATATGGAGATCCTGGGATCGACTCCTGATTCAACGCTCGAACAAAGAGTATTTGATTTGATATTGTATTTAATACATAATAAATAGTAAGTATGAAAAAGACATGCTTCCAGGTAGTCGAATATTTTTGCTGAATTCAGGTCCCTCCGGCAGGCATGAAAGAATCGCACTTTAGATCGACGTGGCAGAGCTTCTACGCGAGGAGTCCCATATAAAAATCACACAGAGAAAACAGTGCCTAAATACCTCATAAGATATAACAAAATTAATAAGAAATCTCTATGGTTTTTTTTTTAATAAGGAAATCTTATTAATTTTATAGGGAAAACCTTTTTGAAAAAATCAAGTATAAATCTTTTAGTTTTTATTAGGTTATCTTATGGATTTTTTCACTAAGGTTTTCTTCTTGTTTTTATTAGGCCACCTCATAAAAAATAAAAAAATTGTCTCTTTATTCTCTGTACTTATGTATGTATTTTCATTTAAATTCTATACCATATACATAGGTATGTATGTATATAGTATATTGCAGATGTTATTTATTTATACATACACACATACACATCAGGTTATATTCTTAACTAACTTACTCACCAAGTATTGAACCAGCAAACTTCTAACTGATAGACAAGCACTCTAACTAATATGCTAACAAGCATTGAAATAATAGTGCAAACATGCTTATACAAAAACGAAAAAGATCATGAAAAAAATTCTCTCTATGTCTATTTATGGATATGAAATAACAAGACACCTAATAAAACCAAGAAGATTTCCTTATTAAAAAAATCAATAATATGCTTTACACATAATCATATAGGAACCTTATAAAATCAAGAAGAAAACCTTATTGAAAAAATCAATAGGATAGCCTAATAAAATCAAGAAGAAACCCTTTTTAAAAAAATTAATAAGGCAACCTAATAAAATCAATAAGAAATCCCTATAGTTTACAATTTATAAGAAACCCTAATAGAATCACGAAGTTTTTCTCTATGGATTGTTTTTTTGGTGCCAAAAATAACGGAAATTGAGTAAAAAAAAAGTTGTGAATAATAAGATTTCTTCTTGATTTTATGTGGTTTTCTTCTTGATAAAATTAATAAGATTTACCACATAAAAACAATAAGGAATCTCTATGAAAAAATTTTCGCTTCTTTCGGCTGGGATACCCCTTAGCCTAAAAACGTTTCATAGAGAAAATCTTCTTGATTCTATGAGGCAGTTTTTTCTCTGTGCTTGCAAAATTTCATGCATCGGGTAAACGCTTGCCTACCAAAAGAGCACTTATATAGGTGCTTCCAGCGAAGCACAATTTAATTTTTTGCTTTGTAACTTTTACAAAGGGACAATAAATTGGAATTGCTCTTTAAACTAGGAGTATTCATCTATCTGATTAAGGCGGTTTGAAGATGCTTTACATGGTGACTATACTGGCCACATCATGTTCGACGAAATTATATTCAAACTATATCGCGATAAAAGTATCTCTTCTATTCGCCGCCTCTAAAAGTAACGACTGGTACGTACACTTGTAATAATATTAGCTTGATTATGAGTAGTACGTAGCATACTAGTCTACTAGTCGGAGGGCCGCAGGTTGGATTCCTGTCTCAGGCAGTGTTTGTGCAGACAAGTCAAAGTGGCTTTGCAGTTTATGTTTGTTAAAAAAAAAACTTACATATCATCACCAAAAAACCATAAGTACACTTTTAACATTTTTACAAAAGAAGCAGTAAACAGATTTTTTTAGTATTTAGTTCTTAGATGAATTTCGACTTACTTTAATAAAATCGATATTTTTGGACATACATATATAAATAAAATATTTTGGACAAGTGAATTTTCGTTAATTACGCCAAAATCAATCAAAAAGTCGATTTGTTTTTTTTTTGTTTTTGTAATTTAACTTTTTGGATTTTGTATGGCGATATGTATAGTACCGCAGAGTTTCCGACTGTTTTTTTTTATAAATATGAAATCCCTGACAAATCCTATTTGAAAAAACATGTAAAAGATGTATTTAAGACGTTCACAATTTTGAGTTGGTAACACTTTTTTGTTGCACAACTAACCTTTTATATTTTATATGACGATATATATAATCCAGCACAGTTTCCAACCCTTTGTATATAAAAAAGATATCCCTGAAATATTCAATTTGAAAAAGCAAACATGTAACAGGTGTTTTTTTTTTAATACTTTCACATATTTGAGTTGGTAACACTGTTTTGTTTGACGTCCGATTTGACAGCTTATAAGTTCATTTTGTGAAACAGAAATAATAAGTTACAACCTAAATAAAAATGTCCCCACAAACATAAAAAACACTGTACAAATTTTGAAGTTAAAACCGCATATTTGGCAGCCAGCCCACTGTTCGCGTGCACACATACATACATACATACTACATACATACATATGCACGTATATGTGTGCACGTATTTGTGATACGCCTTGTATAGTTTTTAAGGTTTTTTCTGGGTTTTTTCTTTTTTTGATTTATGGTTGGTTTGGCTTGACTTGGCTGGCTGGCTGTCGATACAACAGACCAAGCGAGCTGGACTGACTATACCCGCTGACTATTTTTAGATGACCACAGGAGAACTAGAAAATGGAAAAACAAAATCAAACAATGGAAATAAAAACATTTGTGCAACCAGAATAAGTTTTTCTCCTATTTTCTTTTTAACCGACTTCATTTCAATTTGATATTGAAAATTTTTTCGAGACCCATGTAGCTCGTAGCCGACGTTGGATGGATGGATGTTGTTGGTTTTGTTTGATTGGAATACGTAACTTGTAAATTGTTCATTTTTCTTTTTTTTTTCAATTTAAAAACAAACAAAAGTTAATTGTTATTGGGCAAACTTTTATGTGATTTTTTTATGAATTCATTAATGATTATAATTACACAAAAAGAAAAAATATGATCATAGCGGGGACAAGATATAAATAAATATATGTATATAAAAATGCCTAATGTGTAGTTTCCACAAGTCATGCAGGCGACTCGTCTGGAAAATTTGTATGAGAATCACTCAAAAAAATAAGTTCTTTTCATACTTGTATAAATTTTATACTCAAGTCGACCGTCCGTATTGTAGAAACAGAGGGTAAGTTCTAAAGACTGATGTTTACAGAAGTGCTAAAGAGAAAATATACAAGTATCGGGGTTTTGAATGCTTACGTCTGGCTCTTATTTATTTATCGAACGATCGAACATTTATGTTGGAAACAAAAACTAACTTGAGTTTTTTATTTTTGTTTTTAATATAAACTAGCTTAACCCGGTCTGCTTCGCTACTCCTCCCCACCCGCCAAAAAAATAAATATATATATATATATATGGCATTGGTAGTGCAATATGAAAATTGGATTTTGCCACGCCCCTCCGCCCGCAGACCGAAAATCAAAAATCAAACTTCACAGTATCACCCGCCTGAATATTTTGAAGATTCCCTGAAAATTTAATCAAAATCGGCCCAGCCGTTTTGGAGTCCATACGTTTCATACATACACACATACATACATACACACATCCTGTTTTATATATATTTGACCTGCTCCACGAAAAGGGACCTCTGCTCCGAAAAAGGAAGAGTTGCATAACCATGCGTAAAACACGGGCGCTTTTTTAAACGCGTTCTTCTCAATAACTTCTTTTCGGCGCAGAGGTCCCTTTTCGTGGAGCAGGTCACATATAGATGTTAGATAAAATCTATCGTTCGCATTCGAAATTTTCAAAGTTAGCTTAAGTTGAAATTTAGAAAATACAAATTAATTGTATGAGTTCTAGCACCCGAATTTAGAGGCATACAATTTGGAAATGTGCGATTAAAAATTGTTTGATTTTTAGGGTTCCGTACACCAAATGTGAAAAGGAACCCTATTGCTTTCGCTACGCTGTCCGTCTGTCCGTATGTCCATCCGTCTGTCACAGGGTATTTGCTCGAGAACCTTAAGAGCCACGGACCTGAAATTTGTGCACAGTGTGTACACCTTTTGCCGCTACAACAGCAAATACATGAGAGTTAAATATTAAAGGGTGTTCCAAAACGAGCAACGAAATATGTTAAAATCCCATGTAATATACATACAATTGTATCTATATACACTTTAAATTTGTAAAGTTAGTTTACTTTTATACAGACTATAACAATTAACACTTAAATTTAAAAAAAATTTAAGTTAAAGGGTGTTCCATCAGTTAATAAAATTTTGACAACTTGGTGTATCTTGGAAACCGTAAGAGCAAAACTCCTGAAATTTTCAAAAACGGTAAAACTAAAAAATCAAATAATTATAAAATCGCCACAAAGAAAAAAAAAACGCCAAAACGAAAAAAATCACTTAATGAAAAAAAATTTTCTGAGACTAAAATAAATCGCGAAAAACAGGAAAAATCGCCAAAATGAAAAAAAAATCGCCAAAATTAAAAAAAAATCACCAAAACTAAAAAAATCGCCATTATTAAAAAAAACATTAAAACTAAATAACAACTAAAAAAATCGCCAAAACCAAAAATAAACAGCAAAACTAAAAAAGTGGCATAACTAACAGGTAAGATATCCCAAAAACAGAAAAAATTCGCCAAAATGAAAAAAAAACCCAAAAGCAGAAAAAAAATCGCCAAAATGAAAAAAAAACCAAGAACAGAAAAAATCGCCAAAACGAGAAAAAAGCTACAAAACTGAAAAAGATCGTTTAAACTAGGGATGTAACGAATACCAGTTTAGCGAATGCGAATGCGAAAACGAATAGTACATTTAAATTTTTGCGAAAGCGAATGCAAATATTACAATACGTTAAAAAAATCACATGAAAATAAATTTGTCCAAGAACATAAAGTTGTGTTGTATACAAAGATCTACTTGAGTCTTGAATTCAGCAAATATTTATTAATTTATTAGAAATAAAAATTGTTAAACTGAAAGATATATGAAATCATATTAAAATAAGTATAGATAATAATTAAAAATAAATTTACAGAATGTTAGGCAATCAACCCATTCGTACTTTGGCCCTAAGACCTTGAACTAAGTTCAACATTTCCTGTAAAATGCTACCAAAATACATATTAAGAAAAATTGGAATGAATTGTTCATGAAAAATTTTTCCATAATTTTTCATGCGAAATAATATGAGTGGCACTTGTTTCGCAAAAAATTGCAACAAAAAGAAGGATTAGTTAATATTTTTGCATTTAAAATTTTTTGAACGAAGTAATGATGTGCTTACCATTTTTCAAAAGTTTTAACAGATTAGTCTTAAGTAGAAAATATTTTCGCGCAATTCAAACTGAAAATATTCAAAAATATTTAAAATTCAAATATTCAAAAACTGGAAAATATTTCCAATATTTTTGTCTTTAGTATTCGCTTTAAATATTCGCATACATTTTAGCGAATGCAAAAGCGAATGCAAATAGCAAAAGTAAGCGAATTATTTGCGAATGCGAAAGCGAATGCGAAAGCGAATGCGAACATTCGTTACGTCCCTATTAAAGATATATATTTCACTTATACTATGTTCACACTTATACATATTGTTAAACATGCTTATGAAAAATCTTTTTTTTTTTTAACAAAACACAACCGTTCACATTGTATTTGAGATGTTTAAAGTTGACGTTTTTTTTTTTTTGTAAAAATTATTGTGTTTGTAAGAAATTTTGAAATATTCTGTTTTTTATACGCTTTATTATTTTTAAACAGGGAATCTTTTTGTAAATAATTTAATATTTTTTAAGCAATTATTGTGTATCCGAATAATTTTTTCAAGTGCAGCCGTTTAATTATAACACAAAGTTGCCAGAGTTATCAAAAACGCATTGAACATACTCCATTTACATACGTGTTTAAATCTTAAACACTTCATTTGAGATGTTTAACAAAACAAGTCAATGTATGGTAAAACATCTCAAAATCGTTGTATTTAAGCTCTTAAATAAGTGTGAACATGGCATGAAATGAACGATTTACGTGGTGGTTATATAAATAAAATCAATCACAAAAATTCTTACTGATAAGTTTGTTATCATTGGTTTGGTAATTAAATTATTTATAGGAGTTGCGTGGCCAGAGATACATAAGTATGTCTGCAACTATGTTTTTTTTCTATGTGTAAGGTATGAGGAAGTTTCATAAAATCTGCCGTTTTTTTGTTCTGCCAATTTATAACAAATCCAAGAAATTGAAATCAAATGGCCTTGAAATGTTTATGCCAAATACTTGAGCGGCTTTAATAACAACATTCTAAAGTTTAGAATCTAAACAAATAAAAGTTTTTGGTTCAATACGTGTACACATACATATGTACATATGATTATCGTTATCTTAATATATAAAGGCCCTAACGCATTATTTTTTTTAATCGAATTTTTTGTATATTTCTTATAAATCGAAAAATTCAAAAATACCGATTTCAGAAAAATAGCAAGTTAGGGCATTTCTATATTAAGGTAACGTTATGTATGTATGAATGTATGTATCAGAGAACAGCAATGAGTAGTGAAAAAGTGAGTAGAGCTTAATCATGACTTATAATTTCTTGTACTTATGCTCACTCATACTTATTGCAATGCTGTATGTGAATCATATTCAATCGAAAGTTTGAAGTGTGCATCGAAGTCATACTTAGAAACATTTATGACGTTGTTGATTTCAACTCTCCTTAACTCAGTGCCTATGGATGATGTAAAATAAGTATGATTCACAATGTGAACTTCGCATGCGAACATAAAAGTTCTCATTATGTGGTTATGTGTTTCTCTGTTGCTTTTTTTTTGTGTTTCTTTGCATGAATTGAAAAACAACGCTATTTACTACTATTGTATACTACTTGCAAACTGTTTAATGACTAAAGTGAGTGAGCTGAATCAATGTGAGTAGTATAAGTATTTTCCTAAAATTAGATATCAAACTGAGGTGATTTATGAATGTGAGTGTGGTATGACTATGATGTCTTCGTGGCATTCATATTTATTTCAACCTATATTTATAAATCAATGTTATCGAGAGTTGAGTTGTGTTGAGTCATGAGTCAGTATGAATAGCGAAAAAACTATTCACTGGCGATCACTGGTATGTATGTATGTATGTGCTCATAAATAAATTGCATGCTGTTGAAATTAAAATTATTATTTTAAATATAAGTATTTCTATCAGATAAGACACGTTGGAAATTGATTATGTAGCCAACACTATTTTTATTTTTTAATTTCATAAAGGTCTTCGTTTAAATTTCTTTGTTTTTAAATTAAAAACAGCAGATGTTTTCTGGGAGAGTCTTAGCAAAATGTGAAGAGGTTTGTTTATTGCCACAAAGCAGAAATGTTTACACATACATATGTATATGTATCTATGTATGTATGTATATATGCATGTATGGAGCACAATAGTTGTTATCAAGAAGATGAAACAAAATTATTAACATAAATACTTATAACAATGAAATTTTGCAAAGCAATTAAGTATTTTTATGCTAACTTTAGCAATCTATTGCTCCTGTTAGTTAAACTTTAGCGAAATTGGGCGGGGAAAAAAGTCTTGCAATATTTAACATAATCAGGGAAATTTTTGCCAGGGAAAAATTCGAACTAATAGAAAATAATAGGGAATTTTATTCATGATAGCCCGGAATATTTCATGTACTTTCACTCAATAAATTCTTTTGAAAATTATCGAATATTGGGTTTTGAAAAGAAGGCGGCACCACCCCTATTAAACTTTACTATTAAATTGTATACACTTCCACCCAAACGACACCTACACAATCAGGGCTACCATGAATAAAATTATGCGTGAAAATTCTCCCTTTTCCAATTAGAATTTTTTGTTTTCCCTATTATTTACTATTAGTTGGAATTTTTCCCTGGGAAAAATTTCACGTGGAATTTCATTCATGATAGCCCTGAATATAAAGAACGATATGAGAATTAATTCCGCTCCATTTACCCCTATCGGGAATAAAAATTTACGTGAAATGTGTTCCCTTTCCCTAAAATTGTGATCGCCAATGCTTGCACGGAGAAAAACCTGCCTCATAGAATCAATAAGATTTTCTCTATGAAACGTTTTTAGGCTAAGGGATATCCCAGCAGAAAGAAGCGAAGATTTTTTCACAGAGATTCCTTATTGTTTTTATGTGGTAAATCTTATTAATTTTATCAACAAGAAAACCACCTAAAATCAAGAAGAAATCCTATTATTCACAACATTTTTTACTCAATTTCTGTTATTTTTGGCGCCAAAAAAACAATCCGTAGAGAAAAACTTCTTGATTCTATTAAGTTTTCTTATAAATTGTAAACTATAGGGATTTCTTACTGATTTTATTAGGTTGCCTTATTAAGTTTTTTAAAAGGGTTTTCCTCTTGATTTTATTAGGCTATCTTGTTGATTTTTTCAAAAAGGGTTTCTTCTTGATTTTAGTAGGTTAATATATGATTATGTGTAAAGCATCTTACTGATTTTTTTAATAAGGAAATCTTCTTGATTTTATGAGGTGTCTTGTCATTTCGTTTCTATAAATAGACATACAGACAATTTTTTCATGATCTTTTTCATTTTCGTATAAGAATGCTTGCACAATAATTTCAATGGTTATTCAGGCTGCTTTTTAGCATATTGGGTAGAGTGCTTGTCTATCAGGTAGAAGTTTGCTGGTTTAATACTTGGTGAGTAAGTTAGTTAAGAATATAACCTAATGTGTATGTATGTATGTATAAATAAATAACATCTACAACATACTATATACATACAAACATATGTATATGGTATAGAATTTAAATGAAAATACATAAGTACAGAGAATAAAGACGCAATTTTATTTTATTTTTTTATTTAAAAAATCAATAAGATAACCTCATAAAAACTACAAGATTTCTTCTTGATTTTTTCAAAAAGGTTTTCTCTATGAAATTAATAAGCCTCATACCTAAATAAGAGCGGCAAACGTCGCGTTAGCAGCAGGGTACGCATTTTCAGTACATTTAAATGTGAAAATATTACTTGATTGTCCTGAAAATACGTACCCTGCTGCTAACGCGACGCTTGCCGCTCTTTTTTAGGTATGAGGGTAAGATTTCCTTATTGAAAAAAAACCATAGAGATTTCGTATTAATTTTGTTCTATTTTATGAGGTATTTAGTAGGCACTGTTTTCTCTGTGTGATTGTTGTTGTTGTATCAGTATATTATTTTCTAATTTTGTTCGCCATTTTTTGTTCATGGGAAATATTTCACGTGAACAAATGTTCGCTTTTTATTCCCGATAAAGGGATTAACTCGAAAATGCTATTTTACGAGTTACGACGTTGTTTGAGTAAATGAGCGATATGTACGTTAGGGTGATATGTACATCTAATTCACACGATGAATTTTATAACGTCTATTTTTCAACGTAATTTTTTTTTAGTGTACGTTATAGAGTAGAAAGGGGGTAGAAAATATAACTCGATTTCTGTTTTTCATGGTTTTTCTTTAGACTTATTTCTGTTATAGTTTCCTTTTTAACCGACTTCAAGGAGGAGGTTATCAATTCGTTTAAATTTTTTTTGGTATTGTTGCTTCATAACTCGATACATTTTGGATCGATTGTAAAAATATTTTTATTTTGTCTGAGAGGCTATAGCTGCTTCCATTTGGCCCTATTAGCAAAAAGTGGGCGGCAACACCCACACTAGTTTTTTCATTAATTTCATGATCTTTTACCGATCTTATGGTGCGAAACTTACCAAACACCTGGGGTTCTTGTAGTGACACAATTTGAAAGTAGAAAAAAGTTGGTGGAGCCATGCCCATTAAAATTATATTATTATGCTTCCCGTGCTTCTATTTGACCGATTTTTACGAAACACTCCTCCGTATAGTCCTTACTTGGCACCCAATAACTTCTTCTTGTTCCCGAATATCAAAGGCAAACTGCTTGGTAAACGATTTACGAGCGCCGAAGAAGCAGTTGAAGCGTTCAAAAAACCATGTTTTGGAGGTGTCTCAAGAGCAATGGAAAAACTGCTATGACAAATGGTTTGAACGAATGCAAAAATGTGTATTGATCATTAAGGGGAATATTTCGGAAAACAATAATGTCATTTTAATTTAAAAATTTTTGTTATTATTTGCTATTCCCGAAATATAAATAGTATCCCTCGTACATCGAAGCACATGTTCCAACAACATTTTCACAACTTTATGATACAAATCAGCCCAATTAAAAATGATAATAAATAATATTTCTTTCAGTCATTTGTACAATTTTTTCTCTCTCCAATAAAAATTTAACAAAAAGTGTTGTGACGTAATTTTGCATTTCAGCTAACGATATGTACATACATATGTATATATTATAAACTTGCAGTCATGATACAATAATATAAAGGTACAACCACATTTGACGTATAAAATTAATTTTGACTTTTACCAAAATTGTTTGATTGCTGTTTTTTTGTAAAGAGAGAGGAAAACGTTGCCACATGAAATTACGGGGAACTTTTTTTAGGAATGTTTTTGGAAATGTGTAATTTTAAGTTTAGAAATTATGGTTTAATAAACATTTTTTTAAATGTTGTATTAATTGGATACGTGGATAACGAAATATGCATGTGTATAATATGATGTAGAATGGATGAGCGTGTTTTATGCATATAATACACATTTACATACACTTCGTGTGCAAATTTATTGCAGCTTACAGTAAGAATTAATGCTTTTTGATGGGCTACATCTGAATAATCTGAACAAAAAAAGACATGCAAAAGAAATAGTTAATGCAAGGGTTCTATTGCTAATGAATTGGTTCAATTTAGGTGCAGAACGCATGATTTTAACACAGGCGTGTCATTGACGAGCATGGGCTAACATTTAGCAAAACTGCTCATCATTCCAATGAGTGCTTAGAACCCATGATACGTTTATTCGTTTATATATACATACATATGTATGTTTAAAACAGAGCATAACGAAGTGCCCGCGGGTGGCCTTTTGCTTATAATTTTAGGCTCTAAGCAGGCATACTCTGATGATTGTATTTGAGGCAAACAGCTTTGAAAGCTGTTAAGTGTGCTGTTGTTTCCTTGCAAATTAAGAAGCATTGTTTTCGCCGAGATCTGATTGGCAATTGTTCTCTCGTCGGTGTGAAAGCTCAACAGCTCTTTTAAAAAAGTTTGCACATTGTGCATATGACTTGGACGCACCTGATGTAAAGCAATAAGCCAGAGTAGTACGAAGGGAAAGTCCCACCCTTGATTCAGAGGCTTTTCCGTTAGTAATTTCCCTTCAATTGTTTATGCTGATGTAAATTTTTTTTATAATTATAATTTAAATACATATTCTTCAATATTTTTCAATAAATAAAAAAGAACGTCAAAAAATTAATCAAAAACTCGGATTTCATAAATTAATAAGGTAGCATTAATTTTGAGAGTAAAAAATTGTCGGCACAAACGTCAGAAGGTTAATATGGCGACGAAAAGAGAGAACGGTTGTACCTTTATATTATTGTATCATGCTTGCAGTATAAAGTAGAGTCACTAACTGTCTATATCAAGCATACTCAGGCGTACATACATAACGCTCGTTTACTGCAATAGTGTCATAACTCAAAAAATTAGTTTTTTGAGTTAATAATGCGGCATTTCATATTTTATCTTGTGCCATCTATCCATCACCTCCTGAGTGAAGAATATTTATTTGTTCATGTCTTCATGGAGTTGTATGCAAATTGATAACTTAAAACACGTTTTCTGCAAAACTGGTATTTTAGAGTTGTGACACTATTGTAGTAAACGAGCGATATGTTCATATGCATGTATTGGTATTTGAGTTTTTTTTTTCAGAATATTCGAATTAATAAATATGTATACATAAATTATTGTTTAAAAATACATGACATTAAAAATTTGTTTGTGCTGCATTTGCGGCGTTAAAATTTAATAAATTTTTGGTTTTTTTCAAAATTAAAACTCTTTCAAAATGCTACAAGTGAAACAATCACGCAAACAAAGTGCAATGAAGACACTATAAATGCAATAAAGACATAATAAATAAAAATGCATAAAGAAAACAAATAAACAATAATACTTAGGCAAAACAATTTTTGGCTGAACTTAGAAGAAGAAGGAGGAAAACTTAAATCAAATATTACGTGTATTTATTATATGTACGTCATTGAAAGCTGGATGAGGGGGTAAATGAGAGGGAGTAGACACTGTAAATGTTCTCTGTCTGAAAGAATACGTTACATATCGTTAGCTAAAATGCAAAAAGGCGTAACTAACAAAAATATAATTTTACAGGCAAAGCAAAAAACTAAACAAAAAACTGAACAAACGTGTAGTTTAGTCCCCTTGTTATTTGTTAATAAAAGCGTAATTTTTTATAGCAGAAGTGTAATATATTTTCAAGGCAAGTAGTTTAATGGCATTCATAATAATCAATAAAAAACTCGATTTTGAATTTTTTGTTAGTTACGCCTTTTTCCATTTTAGCTGACGATATGTACATATGTAATTGCATTTATAGGCGATGGTTTTTTCCTTTTAATACCAAAAAAAAAAAACAATATGAAAAATTAAAAAGCTGAAGAAAATATATCGTTAGCTAAAATGCAAAAAGGTGTAACTAACAAAAATGACAAAATCCAGTTTTTTTATTGATTATTATGAATGCCATTAAACTACTTGCCTTGACAATATATTACACTTCTGCGGTTAAAAATTTCGCTATTTTATTAACATAAGACAAGGGGACTTAACTACAAGTTTGTTTAGGTTTTTGTTAGCTTTTTTTTTTTTTGCTTCTCCTTTAAAATAATATTTTTGTTAGTTACGTCTTTTTGCAGTTTAGCTAACGTTACGTATATATGTAAATGTTTATACGACTTTATGACTTTTAGTCTGGTTACACTTAAAATAAGAAATTTCCTAAAATATATTTCAAAATTTATAATTAAAATTTTGCAATAAACTTCACATTCACAATGAGATAAAAAAAATTGATGCCTGGATTGACGAGTGTTTTTCTGTTTCTTTTCTTTTTTTTTCAATAAAATCGCTATATAGGAAAGAAATCTTGGAAGAAATTTCTGAGGCACAAAGCAGAAAACTGAAAACTTTACAAGATGTGTTAGTGTAAAAAAAAACTTTCAGATATTTATTTAATAATAGTCCATTCAGGCTGACGCCAAATTAAGTAATTCCGTTATTTCGTCTAAAATCAACTTGAAATTGAGTAATTTTCCATACATTTTGTCATATTCCAAATTAAATTAGTATCCTTAATTTCGGCGAAATTAACTTGAAATTAGAATTCTTATATGTACCTGTTTTTGCTTTGAAGTTCCTTTTTTTGGTGCAACACATAAGTATGTAAAATAATTAATTTGTCATTCGCTTTAATAAAAATATAAAAATTTACAGCCTTATTTATAAAAATTATTAAGACTTTAAACAGGATTTTTAAGAAAAATTTTGTATGCAAATTTGTTTAAAAAAACCTTTATAAAGCCTTAATAAGTTTTATAAATATATAAGGCTATTAATTTTTAAGCGTATAAAAATATTTTGTAAACAAAAAGAATTATCCAGAATCGTTTAGCTAAAGAACTACTTAAATACACATGCATACGCACATATGTAAGTGATTAAACAAACATAAATAAACTGTAGCAACAACAATAACGAAATAGCTTCTGCTTGTTAAGAAGATACACATACATACACACGTTTATGGTTGTGCACACAAAAAAAATTATGTAAACAACCACCATAAATTGCATCTTTAATGATGCACGTACATAAGTATATACGCACATACATACATACATACATAGTTAATTCATGTACTTATTGCGCGATCAAAACTAAAACAAACATCGGAAATGTTGCTGTGATTTTCTAGAAGTTGCTGTCACATTCTGGAAGTCGTGTGTGAAGCAGTGATGGGAAATGAGATTTGCATTTCGGTATCAAAAACAAATTTTTTGAGTACTTTTTTGATACCGAGAGTACTCAAAATTATAATATTTCTTATTTAACCCCCTGTTTGTGTAAGACGTTTGAGTTAGAAATCTTTGCGTTTTTGTAATAGATTAAAGGAAACTTGTACAACTTTTCTTTAATGTATTACAGAAACGCTAAGATTTTTAACTCAAACGTCTTACACAAACAGGGGGTAAATTTTATTAATAAAAAATGATAACAAATTCATTTACAAAAAAAGGAACACATATGTACAAATATACAAATAGGTATAGCCTGGATTAGACTTACTACTGTTGGAACGTAAGGCTTGCCCCCGTATTCCGTAGCTCGCTAAAGCTAAATTCGATCGCTAAAATGCTGAACAAATAAAAAATTCTAAATATTTGGCAATGACATAAAACAATAAAATTTCGGCGAATTACATTTTTAAGCCATTACCTGATTTATCAATACCCGTTTGAAAATTGCATTCGTAGCCGAAAATCGACAAATTAATTTTATGGTTTCTTAGTGATAGAGATTCAGCTTTAGCGAGTTACAGAATACGATGGCTGTTCCTTTATTTAGTTTTCATGAGATTTTGGTAAGAGAAAATCCTTTCGACATTTACAGAGGAGTGACGTATGGACACAATTCCGTAAGCTACTCTCGATATATCAGGAAACATTCATCTAATGCGTTTTTATTTTCAGCCACTGTAGACCAGAAACTGCATATATTCTCTGTTGTTAATGGTTTCAGTTCTTCCATATAAGCAATGCTCTATATTGGTTGTTAATATTTTAAAAAATTTTCTTTTTCCTGGGAACATTTTAATTAAAAGTGATATAATGATGTTGGTTTTACCAGATAAAATACTTTCAGGGTGAAACTTACTAAATCAAACTAACATTTCATTGTCAAAGTCCACTTTTGTCCTGAGAACTTAATATAAACTTTTTAACATTTTCTTTAAACTGATTTAAAACAGTTGTTTCAATAGATCAACTTCTGTGCCACATGAAATATCATTGAGTGAAACATGGTTTTCGTTGATATTTAATTGTAGTTACACTTTCCTAAAATATCTTTACTAATAAAGCGTCGTTCTATTTGTCGAAAAAACAATTTAATTCTTGGCAAAGTATATGCATGCGCGCGTCTTCTGACTGCATTTCTAAGTTGTCCGCGATAGTATCAAATTTGTTAGGGGAGTACTGCGGTACTTTTTCATGTCAAATAGTATCAAAAAAAGTACGATCGTACCAAATTTCCCATCACTGGTGTGAAGTATAAAAAGGGCGACGCAGTTGATAGTCGTGCTTCAATACCAGCGCAGCAAGTTTCAAGAGACGTGTATATACATACATATGTACAGCAGCAGAGTAGACGAATTGGTATCCACTTGTAAATCATTTAAGTTGTGTGCGTATATTTAAGCTCTTGATTAGTGCAAGTGTATTTAATTAGTAAATAAAGTGTCATTCTTAACCCTAATTACTACACTTGAGCCGTTTTATTAATTTGCAAATAATCGTCGAGTCCACAGAAAAACATTTTTAAAGAGTAAAAACGTAAAAATATGTTATCAGATTAAAGTTAAATTTGGCAAAATGTATTACTTCATTACTTAAGCTGTGAATCTAGCTAACCCATTGTTTCCGAACACAATTTTTGTCGGGCAAAAAAGTTTTTACCGAGAGTTTTTAGCAACATAATACGCTCATTCCGCACAATTTATCCGGTAAAAAAAAATAACGTATAAAATATGTACGTTTGTAAAGGAGGCATATTAATTTTGCAAGGCGGCAACGCAGCGGCTGTTTGGTGTCACACGCGTATTTTTAATTATTTATTAAACTGATCTTTTTTTTAATTTTATTTTATTCTTATTTTTATGAAAATAACTCCAAAACAATAGATGCAAAATGTTTAATACGAGTATACTCTGCGCTTTTATTACATGTACATATCGCTCACATGTACATATGCTCTTACAAATAATATTATTTTTTGAAAAAGAATATATGTATGTATATTTTTAATCCAACACTTCAATAACATTTGCATATCAAATAAGAAAAAATATCAATAAAAATACAAAAAAAAAATAAAATTTATATCAGAATTAAAACTTTGGAACTATATTTTGGATAAATATTCATTTAGATGTTCAAATAAAAATCAATCGTTGCCTGTCACATCTAAATAAACTTTTATACATTGAAAATTTACTTGCAACTTCTACTAATGTAATCGGAGTAATTCCGTTACAAATACAAAAATCAAATTTTGTTTTGAAATTAACTTCCAATATTTTTATTTGAATCGTCAAAAGTTGGATAATTGTGGAGTGATTAGTTTTATTCAAAGCAACTGTGTTCACTAAAAACTTATATATTATAGCCAAATGTATACACTATACACTGCATGCATAGAAAATTAGGGAAAAATAACAAGTAATAGTGCTATATTCGGCTGTGCCGAATCTTATATACCCTTCACCAACTTATGTATACGTGGTATACAGACACATAAATACATATTCGATTTGTGCTAAAATTTATATGTGATCTTCCGGTTTTTTTTCGACTAAAGAATTTGATTCAAATATTTTATTTTCGAAATAGTTAAATATTTTATTATACACTCAACATTTAAGAACTATTTTACATTCACCCTTATTCCATTTGTCAACGTCGACGTCACGTCAATACAATACCAAAAAAAAAATTGGGACTTGTTTGCTCGCTCTCAATACTGAAAGGAAACCCTTCATTCAGATAATGAAATTCTTCATTGTATTAATGAAAAGTTTCATTAAAAGTCATCATTGGATCAATGAAGAATGTTTCATTGTATTTATGATAATTATAATTATGTTAGTTTTGGCGGCTATGTCATAAATAGAATGAAACTATTTTATTAGTTCAATGACACTTTTTCATGAATATAATGTAATTGTTTCATTGATTTAATGAAGTTTATTCATTAATATAAAGAAAATTTCATTAAATTTATGATGAGATTTTCATAAATATAATGAACTATAAACAGTAAATAATGAAAAATTTTTTTTAAACATATGAAATCATATCCCTTCCAATCCACATACTTAATAAAATATATATATATATATATATATATATATATATATATATATATATATATAAATTTTCTTTATTTTATTTAATGTATACAAATACATATGTACTTATGTATGTATTTATTAAAACAAAACATTTGAAATTTAAGGAACTCATCAGTAGAGTTCAACCCAAATAATGTTTTAAGTAAGCCGAAAAACTTACATGTTTATAGTAAAACTCTAAATATGTTGTTGAGAATCACAATGCTGAAACATAAGTTTAAAAGAACCAAACAAAAAACTTAACAAAACAAGCATCTTTATTAGATGTTTGGCACAACCTTTTTGTGTTTGTATAATGGTGATAGGGACGTGAATGGATAAAAAAAGATAAAGAGTGAGATGTGTGATATACAATGAAGAATAAATATTACATTGTATAAATGAAATTATTTCATTGCATTTATGACGACCATACTGCTTTGAAATTAAAAGGGATTAGAAAAGTAAGAAATAGAAGATATTTTTTAACAAAATAACTTTTGATTTATTTATGTTTGACAAACTGCATACAGTAAGTATATAAAATATGTGAAACTTACTTATATTTGCCCCGAATTCGCTAAAAAGAAAATTCGTTTAAACAATGTAACGATTTTCATTAATACAATGAACTATGAAGAACACATAAAAAGCAGAAATTGAAAGATTTCATGTATACAATGTAATTGTTCATTGTATTAATGAAAAGTTTCATTAATATAATGCAGAACATTTAATGAAACCGTTTCATTGTCTGAATGAATGATTTTCTTTTCAGTGAAGATATTCACAAACCGTCCTACTATTTAATAACCCTAAAATAGTCTTAGCATTGTACCTCCATACAAATACTCTTTCGTGTCTCAATTTAAACATCACCCCATTGCAAATGATATATCGCGCTATTATGTAAACGGTTTATTCCTAAAGAATTTTTTCGATTTGGTTCAGCAGAAAGAAATGGCTTCAGGGAAATGAAATGGAACATGCCCTTAATTTATTTTATAGCTTTGACTGTTCTTTAGCGATTAATTTAATTCTTATCTCTATTTACCAAACTTTAATAAGAACTCGTTACAAGGTGTCAACTAAAGACTATCGATTTGTGCTGAGAGCATAATAAACAACATTGCAAAAACCTTCGTTTATACTTAAATTAGATACCCAGCAAAAAATTACACATTACCATCAGAAGTACTTGCCATATAATGACTTACTTTTTTGATTACCAAATTTCATTACTCGCTTACAAATCACATTACCTAAAATTTAAAAAAAAAATATGTACAAGTTGCTAAATGAGGAGAATAATTTTCTAGATTAAATAGATTACGTGAACAAGTTGCCAAATAAAAAAAGAAAGTACTTCTCAAGAATCGATTATTTTAGTCTCACGCCTTGTTAAAATCTTCAAGTTGGTAATCCAGTAAGAAACCGCTTCCAAACAGCTTAATTCCAAACCCGATTACCTTTTTTGAAACTTTTTGCTGGGTATCCACATAAAAATTAAGCACATATAAAATAAATCTTGAGTAAAGATCTTCTTAAAACATAAAATACTCGAATGTTTAACTGAAAAAATATATTATTTAACCAAATTTTTTTTTTTCAATTTCCAGCCCTGAAACCATAAGTTTGATTTTTTTTTGGTTTTATTTAATTTATTTAATTTATTTCTTTCTAAAATATAGAATATATTTAATAACCAAAGAAATAACTAGTTTTATTTAATTGGTTTTATATATCACAAAAAGTGTAAGTTTCCCAACCCTGGAATCACCTTTTAGATTTTTTCTGGTCCCTTATACCAATCTTGCTCTTTAAAAAATATATAAAATATGTTAAGTGAACAAAGAAAATAAGGAATTAAGAAAAAAATTAGTTTTATTTAGTTACTTTAATATCTAAAAAAATCAAATTTTCCAGCTCTGGAGTTTCTATTTTTCTAATTGTCTATACCAAACTTTTCTTTGCAAAACATAAAATAACTATGTTTAATTAAAAAATTAATTTGACCTAGTTAATTTTATATATCACAAAAAGTGTAAGTTTTCCAACCCTGGATTCATCCTTTTACATTTTTCTGATGTCTTACACCAATATTTTTCTTTTAAGAATGTAAGATATGTTTAATTTATAGTAGGCTACTTTTATAGTTATAAAAAAAAAGGTTAAAGTTTTTCAATCCTGGAAACATCTTTTTTATTTTTTTTCATATTTTTAATACCAATTTTATTGGTACTGAAATATAAGATAAGTTTATTTAACAAAAAACATAAAAATTAGTTTTAGCTAGTTACTTTTATATGGGAAAATCAAGTTTAAGTTTCCCAGCTCGGAAACGGTCTGCTCGATTTTGCTGATTTTCAATACCAATATATTTTGCACCATTTTTGATACACCAACCAGTTCAAGAACGAAGTCTCTAGGTTTTCAGGGACGGACGGACAGACAGACATCGCTTATTGGTCTTCCCTTTGCATAAGGATTCAGAATTTATATATTTTATGTGTCGCATATTAATATTACGGAGATTACGCACTGAATGACAAACCTATATATACTCAGGGAAAAGCTGCAACTTAAAAATAAGAACGCGTAACATTAATTCAATCATTTTCAATATAATAGAAAACGTATATTGAGATACTTAAAAATAAATTGAATTTAAGCTGTTTTTCCCTGTGTGTACCCTTTTACCATTTTTGGTAAAGGCTATAAAAATAGAAAGTTTGACCAACATATTTTACCAAGCATATTAAAATAATAAAAAAAATCTATAAGGTATTAAAATATGCTCTAAAGGCGTCAAATATGCTCAAAAAAGTCGAAAAAATGCTAACCATATGCGTGTAAGACTAAAATATGCAAAGACATGCTTTAAAGTGTAAAATATGCAAAAATATGCACTAGCAAAGGTTTTCAATTTGCACACACTTTAATGGAAAAATAATATTTTATTCTTCTCTAAAGGGTTGAGTAAAGAAGATATTTGTATGAAATGTTTACACAATATGAAGAACGATAATAGAATTAACTGCCAGTTTATACAACTCAAAAATTTCATTTTTGAAAGCTATGATAATAATTTATGGCAGCTGGGTTTAACAAAAATTTGTGAAACAAGCTTTAGCAAATTTCGGGCGGTAGTCACCTATTTTGCAGATATATATATAGATATGTATGGGCCAGCCCAATGTAAAACCCTGCCCGTTTTTTTTTCTTTCCACTCCTTCTTAATATTTAAAAGATTTCTGTAACATACGCGTAGTATTTACCTTGATACGAAATTTGTTGATTTATTTTTATTTGCAAACAAAATCCAGCGACACTAAATATATTGTCGGTTAGTAAAAATGCCACATTAATTACACAATTTTGCTTTTGTTTTAGATTTCGTAGCAGAATCGCTATGGGCTTGCTCGTGTAAGGGAATTTAAAGAATTTAAATACACAAGTAAATATTAATGCATTTACATATCTACATATGTATGTATAAAAAAAAAGTATTATTTTTAAAGCAACATTAGAATGAGAACCAACATGACATGATATTATTTATCAGTATTAATGACTTTATTTTTTGTTTTAATTATAAACATTAACTTAAACACACTGTTGTAACTTGTCTGTCGCGACTCGCGAGTGCATTAACTGTGTTTTATTTATTTATTTTGCTTCACTTTTTTATTTTATTTTATTTTATTTTTTAAGAGAGTGTAATTGAGAGTGATTTGTTTATAACTTTGTTATTGTTTTTTAAATGTTAAGAAGAGTTGTTTGTTTTTCTTTATTTGTGTTGAGTTTTGAATTTAACGGTTTATTTCTAAGAAATGAATAAGAGTAAATTTTAATGTAAACTAAGCACCAACAAGCACTGTGGGATTGTTATTTAACAATGTGGCGATGCATACACAGTATGAATTTTGTTTTCTCAAGTAGGTATTTTACTTGTTTCCTTTTCTATTTTTTAATTCTAATCAGATAAAAGAAATTTTGGTAAGAAAACTGAATTCTTAGGATTTCAGTTATGTTATATGTACATATGCATGGATGTGCGTATGTACATATGTATGTATGTGTGCTTGCATATGCCTAACCAGGGTGACCGATGACATTTTTCAAAAAGTGGCACCAAATAGGGGATTTATCAAAAAAAAAAAAGGTTCAAAATTCAAACAAAAAAAAAATATTAAAGGCTTTTTAAGAAAAATTTTGTATGAAAATTGGTTTTAAAAAGCCTTTATAAAGCCTTAATAAGTTTTATAAATAAGACTGTTTATTTTTAATGCATTTGTATATAACTCACCCTAAAAAAAAGGGTGACAAAAAGTGGCAAAGCAGTCGAAAAAGTGAAAAGACAGTCGAAAAAGTGGCAATTTGCCACTTTAGTCGGTCAAACGGTCACGCTGTACCTAACTCCATGATGTATACACATACATATGTATGTATACATACTATGTATGTTTGCATGTGTATTTTGTTGTTTGGTAAAATTAATGTAAAACTTGTTTAGAGTTCATTCAAATGAAAACAAGTAAGAACAAGAAGAAGAAGAGTTAAAGCAACTGCAAGAGCAACATAAATGGCTCCAATAAATTAAAATATTTATTGGTTGTCTAGTGTATCAACAACCTACAAGAAAGAGATCCCATCATAAGAATGAACGCGTATGGGAATCTTTACCAATACGAATTTAGCCATTTTTATATACATACATACATATACATACATAGTACATACACTCGCATATGTGTACAGCAAACTTAGCCAAAAATACACACCAGAATTTTTATTTTCTTTTTAAATATTCCTATTTACTTTTTCGTATTTGAATTTTTTTTTCGTTAGATTTTTATGTGTAGATATTTTTGAATTTTTAAAAATATGTATAGTGCAACACAATTACACAATGCTCAAATGCTCAAAACACTTTTTTTAATTATTTTATTCGGTATGTTTCTTTTTTTTTTTTAATATACATAAATAGTTTTTTTTTGTGACCGGTGAAACACAATTTTAGAAAATCAAAAATATTTGTGTGTATATAATTTTTTTTAATTTTCGTTTTATTCTTAAATAAGAAAAAAAATATCGTAAAAGCAAATAACGCCAAACACTGTTAAATGGACGAATAACAAAGAGCACTCGCGTACATGCGGACGTGCATGCGTTCGTTCTTTCGTTTAAGACCGACAAATAACAACTGTTGGTTCTGCTCACAAAAGTGGCCAACAAATGCTTAGCCAAACATCCAGCCATGGCTGCACTCACACACACGCACTTTAAAACCCACACAAATAAAAAGTTCTGTTGTGCGCCAGTGCTGTCAACACTTATGCCAGCCAAACACTTTGCGAACGTTGGTACAACATGAAAAGGTTATGTATGAGTTTGCAAGGTGTGTGGCGTGGTTGTGTGCAGTTGTGTCTACGTTGTACACAATATTTAGACAGGGTTCACATACGGCAATTGAAGTTGAGCAACTTTTAAGTTCACGGGCGAGAGACGATAATATGATGGCTAACCACTTCATTATCTTCTACTCTCTCTGTTCCATAAACTCAAAGGTTGCGCTACTAAAATTGCCGTGTTTGAGCCCAGTCTAAAAAGATTTGATATATTGGCAAGTTGTACAGATGTTATACACCGAGTTGTATAGATTGTGCACCAAACACGGAACGTGGTAATCCAATGTGTTGTACCAGACGTTTTAAAGAGTGTGACCAAGGCGAATTCAGTATCAGGTGACCTTATCAGCCCGGCTGATTGTCAGCTGTTGATGCCAAATTGAACATTTTGAATCAAAATGTCAAAATTTGCTTAGAAATCTTCTGACAGATTGGCTTTGTAGCATAGCAAACTACGTGTTATTTTTTGTAGGAAAGAGTTCACCTGATACTGAATTCGCCTTGAGTGTGACTTGCATTGGACTTAAAAAAATTGCCAGCACATCCTCCTTAGAGGACTAGTACTAGAGGTAGGCGATATATAAATGTCAAGTTGCCCAATTCAAATGGCAAAAGGTTATGGTCTGGTTATGGTTATGGAATTTTAAGGACATGTATGAAATTCCAAAAAAAACTAAAGACCTTGTCCTAAAAAAATTAAGTTAAGCTCAAGATTTCATTGGATTCGAATATTGAGGCTTATTATGCCAATCTAGTGAATATTAAATTTGCATCAGAAAACTCAACAGCACACAGAGGGAAAAAATCGGTAGAAAAGTACCGAAATTGATACCATTTGGTATCGAAATTTAGTTAAGTCTGTTTGTGCTTACTTTGATAACGTTTGGTATAAATATTTTAAGACCAGCTCGGAAACATTTTATTACCAACCGTTCTTGTTTTGATAACACATTATTCTTGTTTTGTTACCAATTGTTCTTATTTTAATAACGCATTGTTCTAAATTTGATACCACCCCGTTCTTAATGTGATAACATAGTACATTTTGTTCTTAATTTGATACCATGTCGTTCTTGATTTGATAACGGTCGTTCTTAAAGTAATAACAGCTCGTTCTTAATTTATTAACTTATGGTATTTTTTTACAATTTCTTCACGATTTTACTACAAATCGTTATTGATTTATTACCACATGGTATTTTTGTACCATTTGCTCTTAGTTTGATAACGCATTAAGCTTAATAAGATACCAAAAGTTATCAAACTATTTATAACGATTCATTCTCAATTTGATACCATCGGTTAACAACTTTAGAACGCCTTTTTTCCCTCTGTGCAGCTATGTTGGACTTACGGAGTCCATTTTGCGGTGATGTGGATATGGTTTATGAAAATAGAATTCATAAGTCAGAGAAAAAGCTTTGGAAATTTCATTGTTAAAATCATACAAATTCAAACAGTTTTACTTTCGAACCGAATTACACAATAACCCTCCAGGTTTAAAAAATCTAGGAAGCAGCAGTTTGATTAACTCATAACTAAAAAACTCATTTCAGTTTTCACGTGGGTAAAAATTTTGAGGTTTTTTTAAATCGATATCAAGGTTAGTTGTATTTATTTTTTAACAACAAACACAAGCCTGGTCTCACATAAAAAATAATTGCGATGATGCGACAGCTTTTCTTCATCCAAATGCTGCCGATATGACTGTTTGAATGCACTATACATACATATTTCTTACGTTTAATGCCGGTATCAAAGGCAAAAAAAAATCGTGATAAACGCGTGCTTAGCATTACTAACTAATTACATGGATACACATGTTCGTACACATTCAGTGCAGTGTTGCCAGCTTAGGGTATTTGACCCCAAATTGGGGATTTTTTTTGCGATTGGGGATGAAAATTTCGTATTGGGGATCTGGGGATTTGTTGGGGATGATAACCAATTTTTAGGAGATTTTTTTTATAACTGATGGTAACAAGAATGATTTTTGAACTAAGAAATATGCGTCTGGCAAGTCTAAAAATGTGTGTTACTATTCATATTGAATGCTTTCTAATAAAGAAAAAGTATCAGGGCAGATTAGCCAATAATGAACACCATCAAAACAAAAAAACGTAACAAAATGCACTTCTTAGAATAAACACACACTTTAGAAATAATTCAATTTATTGTGACAAATTTAATCCTTCTGCTAAAATGCTAAAGCTTTTTAATACAAGTACTATGTACAACACAATTTCTGAGGCTGATGAATCAGAAAATTTCGGTTCTGAAGTTTTTGAAATTTTAAACTTTGGTTAAAAATTTTTTTATACTAGTGTATATTAAATTATGAGTAATTTTTTATTTATAAATTAAATTTATATGAATGTAAATATAGCTATCGATATAAATTAATTTTATTGAATAAATATTTTATTTTTGTCATTATTTTTTAAATAAAATTAATTTTTTTTTATTTTTTTCACAAAAGAAAAAATTTTAATTAAAAATAAATCAATTTGGGGATTTTTGGGATTGACAAATCAAAAATTGGGGATGAGCGCTAGAAAAAAAACTGGCAACACTGATACAGTGCAGTTTATTCGCGCACCCAATAACAGGGTGTGTCATTATAAGTATTTTAAATACCTATTCTTATTAGAACTTAAACATAAAGTAACTAAAAAATCAACGAAATTCCTTTGGCCGACAGCCCTTTGTCGAGTTTTAGCTGAAGCAGAAGAAGGTTCAGCAAACCTGTCTTGAATGCATTTTATTTTTTTTTTAACATGCAATAAACTGGTTTTTGTCATACAATTATTACTCTTAAAGTTGTTAAGTATTTACTAACACAGTGGCATTTCGTATTTTGTAATCACTCGCTCTTCTCACCATAATTGAATTCTCGCAAATGCTCTCTGAACTTATTGTTTACATCAACTGTGCAGATTTTTTAGCGGTAATATTATTTTAACAACCAATCAAAATGTTCAAAATAACGTGCTACACTTTGCAGACATTTCTTTTATGCTCTGTTATGATTTTTGATTACGATGCACAGTATTGCCAGCTACAAAATCTAGTTGTTTGTAAATAGAAAGGCGCAAATACAGAAAAATTAGCTTAAATCCAGGGATCGTAAAAATTCCTCATAAAATAAGTTATTTCTTGAGTTTTATTTATTCCGCAGGAAGTAACAGATACTTTAGGATTTTTATTTTTTTTTATTTTTTGCTCTATGTCAAAGCTTCTAAAATACGCATTAATATGCAATTACAAGACCCCTTTTCTACACGCAAAGTATAGTTTGCAAAAATTTTAATTCCGCTGGCTGAAAGACAGGTGGAGAAATATTTTCTATTTCTATCTTTCTCCCAGCTAAATGAAATATTTGTAAAGTAAACTTTGCGTGTGGAAAAGGGGTCCAACTGAGTGTTGTGGTCGTTTTAGTACATTTACAAATTCAGTGGTCAGTAAGATACATATGTATGCAAAAATTAATAATTCAACCGCATTGTTTATTTTGATGTAACGCAATGTACTAGCTTAAGCTTAAAGCTTAAATTAGACGTGACATAGCCATAATGCCATAGCCATAACCAAAATTCAATTGGTTTCTATGGTGAGAGTTATGGCGTTAGTGAGAGTCTCTCTCACTCTCACCATAGAAACCAATTGTATTTTGGTTTGGTTATGGCTATGGAATTATGGCTATGTCACGTCTAATTTAAGCTTTAAAAACTGGGCATGTGGAATATTATTTTTGCTGGGTTATATTGCATAGCCGCTGAAGAGCAAAAAAAACACATGTGTACATAATTTGCAGCAAACTGAAGATTATAATAAGAGATAAGCAAGTAATTGATTTTTAATTTCACGTGTGTTTTTTAATTATATTCATTGTCTTTCAGCACATATGTACATAGTATGTACATATTTATGTAACTATTTAATAGTGATGTAATTAATATTCCCCATTGTATTGGTATTCGAGAATTGTCACCTATTTTAAGGCACTCGAGTTTGCATTCGCCGAATACATCGAATATTTTGGCCAAAAAATAAAACACATCTAAACTGAACATTAATGCAATTATTCTGAATTTAAATCGTATTAAAGTAGAAAACCAACAAAACATAAACTTATTTTACAATTAACATTGAAGAAAATAATAACATTGATTATAATCAAACCTCAACAAATGAATTTTGAATCACAGATAATACCGATTATTGATTTATTGTCGCTACATTTGTTTGTCAATTTACTGCGCGAAATTGTTATATTAACAATAATTGTTGTTACCATAATTTTATTTTTAGTTCTTATTACATTTTTACTAAAATAAAAAGTTAATTCAAATCGTTGTTTTATTAACAATAAACTTTGGGCTTGAGTGAATTGCCAACAAACTTGAATATTTTTTTTTAACTAAATTCATCAAAAACAAAATAAGTAAATTATATTTACTTGTAAATTTCCTTTTAAGCACAAGTTCGGTTCAAATAAATAAAAAAAAATTTATTTAACAATAAACAATTTTTATTTTCTATATTCTTATGAATAGAACAGGCTAATGTTCGTAACGCTTTTTAAGCCAAACTACATATGATAATTATTAATGAACAATATAACATCAAAGTTAGTTGTAAATATTCTGACAACAACACATAGTTGTTGTAAATATAGAGATGGTAACTTTGAGCCTTCATTACAAAACACATGAACAAATTGAAATGCAATGAATCAAACCAATTCACATATTCCATTTGCAATAAAGTTTCGTATATAAGGCAGACATCTGCATCAACTGACACCCCACACAGTGGAATAAAACACAGAAGAACGCTGATGAGGAAGGTTTAGTGGCCTTCGAAAACGGCTGGCTGTTCCGTTCCACTATGTGTTGTTGTCAGAATATTTACAACTAACTTTGATGTTATTTGTTCATTTATAATTATCACATGTAGTTTGGCTTAAAAAGCGTTACGAACATTAGCCTGTTCTATTCATAAGAATATAGAAACAAATACAGTTCGAAAGATAATTAAATTAACTTTTTATTTTCAATATTTCGTTATTTGTTTATTTATAAAAAGTTCGAAGAAAAACTTCACTCTTATTCTAGTTGTCAACATAGTCGTTACGCCAATGCAATACCAAACAACCTGAGCATTGTCTACACGTTGTTAAAAACAACTGACCGCCATTAATGGGTTAATTTTGTAGACCTTAGGGAACAGAAATAAGCTGTCAATAGCACAAAATTGTTCTCGAGAGCAAGAAGAAAAGCTAAAATTTGTTGTTGGTATTGTATTAAGGTGACGTCGATGTTGACAACAGGAATAAGGGTGATTGTTACTAGGTCTGAGTCTTACGACTAATTTAGCAATTTTTTCGGAGATCACTTTTGGGCTTGATTAATTTTAAAACTAGTCCTATTTCTGTAAAGGATTTTACTTCCTTGCGGGACCATATTAATTGAAGGGCCCTAAAAAGTATTGTCAGATGTGGCGATATCTCGCCAAAGGTGGCGATACAAACTTGTTTCCTGCGATTAAAATATTGAAGTGCGATTGAAATTAACTTGGTGATATTTGAACTCCTGGGCGATATTTTTGGCTATATTCTTACGATTTCAATAAAATAGAATACATAATACATATTAAAAATATGAAATTGTTCACGTAAGGAATTTTTACTTCAACATAAAATATTACATGCAAAAAATTCTAAATGTTAAAACTCTTTAATTAAAAAAAAAATTATGCAACACAAAATCTCATTTGGTGTTTATGAAACACAGTGGAGAGAACTTTCTTTTATAAATTGCAACCAACATTTTGATAATGAAGCACTAGAAATCAATTGATATATAACATATTTAATTGAAAAATGTGATTATGTTAAAAATCTGAAAATATAATTGAGAATTACAACATACAAAAATAACAAGCTAAGAAGCTTCAACAAAAAGTTCACAACATAAATAAAACATTTGCGTTAAGCATTATATATATATATATATTTATTATTTTTAATTCCAACAAGGAGCATAGGGCCGTATTAATTTTTCTTGAAACGTTTTCAGTAATCAGTTTGCTTTAAGACGAATGACTGATTAGGTCATAGCGTCCGTTCCTGCTGTTGGGGCTGCCAACTATGCACCCAGGCTTGCTAGTAGCTGCAGGTATTAGGGCTATACCGCCCCTGATCGGCCGTCAGAGCCTCGTTAGCATGACAGAAGACACCAAGTCTCGGGTAGACAGTGGGTGAGGTTGACAGTTGGGGAGGATTGGCTGTATATAGAAATGTATGTTTGTATTCGCATCACTTCCCCATTGGTCCTTCCGTTAAATTGTTAAGCATTAATATTCCTTAATTATTATTTTACTTGTTCAGTAAAATATATTTTTATTAAAAATACATTGAAATTGAGGATTGAGGGATTTGCTGGATCCTATGCGCATTTTATTGTTGCTAATGCAAAAAAATCCAAATGTATTTCAAAACAACTAGAGACTAAGTCAATTTAGTACTAGACTAAAGAACATTGCTACAAAATCGTCGTAGTAGAAATACGACACTCGTAATTATGCCCATTATATTAAAATTCCATTAAAACAAATGAGAAGTTCAACTAATATCAAAGTTGAAACAAGAACTCATTAAACAAATTTGTTTTTAATTTTCTTACCTTAGCATTGCCACATTGGCCGACCATTTTTCAGCACGAATTGTAGTTGTGAGAAGTATGTAAGGGAAATAAATTAAAAAAAAAACAACAACTGCTATTCTATTCTTGCTTTATCAAGAACACAGTGTTGCCAGGTGCAATCAAGTTAATAATTAGTGCGTTTTTTTGGGAATTATTGCTATTTAAATATTTTATTTAATAAGTAAAATAATAATTTGGGATTATTAGTAACAAATGCAAAACTTAAATTGTAACAATTCCAAAAAAAAAAAAACACTAAGTAATAAATTGATTTATTTGATTGAAAAATGTGCTTATGTTAAGACTCTCAAATATAATTGAGAATTACAACATACAAAAATGATAATCCAGAAAGCTGCAGCAAAAGTTGCACAACATGAATTGCTATATTTATGAAGGTATTTTAGCCTCAGACAAAATACATAAATTGAAAATACACAAATTTGTTCCGCACCGTGCATGTCTCAAAATTTTAAATTTAATTTTTTTACTTGTTGATCGCACTCGTATTCGTATTCGCAAATATCTAAAAAATAAATTGACATTCGTTACATCACTAGGAGTAGTATGTTAATACATACATGTAATATATATACATATATAAAAGAGGGCCTAAAACCAAGCAGTCAACAAAATGTTTTGTAAGAGTTTAGTTGTAATTTGCACCATTTGTGTGACCTTAACATTGGGCGCAGTTAAATTTACAAACATTAAATGTGATGAATTGAATTCGACATTGCTCAGGGTTGCCGAGTGCCATCTCAAGGTAATAGGACGCGGTATGGTAGCTGCGGAACTTAATTTGCAGCTGGTGAAAAAGCCTGTAACCAACACATGGGTAAGTAACGTTCTAAAAAAAAATATACTTATGTTAATCATAAATTTCTCAATTAAAGATGAAGGCAGCCTTTTTGAAAAGATCCAATGGTTATCGACCCTTTTTATACAATATTACGGTTGATTTTTGCGATTTCATGAGGAACAAAAAGAAATATCCAGTCATCAAATTTAGTGCTGATAGAATAATTAACTATACGAATATAAATCATACATGTCCCTTTGATGTGAGTTTAATCAAATGCTTAGCAGACTGCTTGAGTGTTGGTATAATGTATATGGGCATTTCCACAGCAAATTACACCTGATGCATGTCACGTTACGTTTTTTGATGATGTAGCCTCTTTTTCAAAGAAACACTAGAGCGTAATTGGCTGTATATTTAGTAAAAGATAGGAACAACTCGAACAGCATGACTCTATATAACAAGGTCAACTGTTTGGTGACGTAACACTGACAATTACGTAATGTGCATGTGGAAAAGCCTATATGTGACCTTCTCCGAGAAAAGGGAGCTAGTGTGTCAAAAAACGGGACTTGGGAAAATCGTTAAAAATGAGAAAAACATTAAAATTTTTAACTTTAAATGCGTTTTTCTCAAAATTTCATTTTTACACACTAGGTCCCTTTTTTTCTCGGAGAAGTTCGCATATACTAATTAATATTATACGCTATCAGTGGATTAGAAAATCCAATTATAAATTTTCTTGTTAAATTTTTTTCCTTCCAGCATGATCTTATTGTGCACAACTTAGTTTTGACGGATGCCATGTTCATCCATTTGCCTTTGCCAACCGGGGATTACATGATACATATAGTGGCTTATATTCATAAGGCCCCAGCACTTGATTTTAAAGTTTATTATCAAAAAACATCATAAATTTTATTTGATTTTAATTATTTTATTCATTATGTTTTTTTTAATAAGAATTTAAGAAAATTATTTGTTGTTGCTTTAGAACGTCTAGAGGCATTGCGTTGCTGCTAAGCAACACTTCAGTACACTTCAACCAAAATTCAAAAAAGCTTAGCAAACCTCAATGATTTTAGAAAAACTCCCAACAGTTTATTAAGAATTGCAAAACTATAATCATAGCAGGCTAAGAACATTTTGCAAAAATCAACAATTAATCACCCTTATTCCAGTGCTCAACATCAACGTCACGTCAATACAATACCAAAAAAATGGGACTTACATGACAGTCTATTTCTATTCCCTAAGGTCTATAAAATAACATGAGCCTGTCCATAACAGTCAAATGTTTTCGACAACGGATAGTCAAGCCCGAATTTTCTAGTCTTGCATTGAAGTGACATCGATGTTGACAACTGGAATAAGAGTGAATATTATTCACCTAAACCCACAACAAGATGCTGAATAATATTATTTGTTATTTTTGGAAAAGTTTCTTACTTTTATAATTCTCAATACATAATGGGCCTAATGACGAGTATCGTATTTCGACTATGACTATGACTAGGCTAAAGAAAAAATGTTGCAATGTTCTTTAGTCTTCTACAAAATCGTCGTAGTCGAAGTCGACATACGACACTCGTAATATGGCCCAATGTGTTTCTTTTTTCTTTAAATATTTTTTGTTTTTCTATAAGTATTGGTATCTTTTAAGAGCTTTTGAATTGTGGTTGAAGTTGACAGAAGTGTTGCTTAGGCTAGGATTCACTATCCTACACAATCGCATGACTTTTCATAAAATACAACCCTGGTACGATGGAGTTTATTCAAATTTCCAAAAGACAACAATAATTCATTAGATCAGAGTCGCATTTTTGCAAAAGTCATGTGATTGTGTAGGATAGTGATTCCCAGCCCTTGGCAGGAACGAAATGCATCTAGGCGTGCAATTAATTTTAATTAAATAAAAATAATAATAAATAATATACATATCGTCACCTAAAATCCAAAAGTCTGTAACAACCAGAAAATTCAAAATGTCCTTTTTGATTGATTATGATGTGATTCACGAAAATACATCTTTCCTTAAAATATTGCTCACATATGTTCAAAAATACCGATTTTATTTGTTATTCAATTTGGCGCCTAACAAATAAATGGTATTAAATTTATAACGTTTTTTGCTTCTCCTGTAAAAAAGTAAAAAAAGTGTACTTACGGCCTTTTGGATCTTAGGGGACGATATGTATCTATGTATACATATAACCTTCTCCTGTCACGGTGTTTGTAATTGAACTCCTGCGGAACGGCTCGAAATTTTGTATGTGTATTCGTTGGGTCTGAGAATGTGTCGCAATCTATTTTCCATACCCCTAAGTGGGCTGTGCCACGCCCACACGAAAAAAAAATCGTATATCTTGAAAGCTATAGCAGTCAGAGTACAGGGAAATCTCTCATAACCGGACACTCACCGTCGTTATATTTTTGTCCGGTTATTAGAGGTGGCCGCTTATGAGAGAGTTACACATTCGCTTATTTTAATTTTGGATCTACCAAACTTGTACGGTTATTAGATGGGTCCGGTTATGGGAGATGTCCCTTATCAGAGGTTTCACTGTATTCAAATTTGAATAATTGAACTCTTTTGAGGGCAAAGTGCGATGTAATGCAAAATGTTGACAGAATAGGACTGGGGGAAGGGCCTTCCCCCCCCCCAATCAAAGTAATTAATAATAATCTTATATCTGGAAAGGTATAATAGCAAGACTCTTCGAATTTGGTTTGGACTCTTTAGAGAGCGAAGTGCGAAGTAGTTGAAAATATTCGCAGAATAAGACCAAGGCAAGGGGCACCCCCCATGCAAAGTAATTATAAGAATGTGATACTTTGAAAGGTATAGTAGCAAAGGTCTTAAAATTTGGTATGTACTCTTTTGAGAGCAAGGTGGGAAGTAATTAAAAATATTGGCAGAATCGGACCGGGGGAAAGGTTACTCCCCATACAAGGAAATTAATAATAATCTTATATCTTGAAAGGTATAATAGCAAAAGTCTTCAAATTTGATGCGAGTTAATTTGAAAACAATTAATATATGAATGTGACCTTCTCCGAGAAAAGGGACCTAGTGTATGAAAATGAAGTTTTTTTCTAACTCATTTCATCTTATTGTACACCCTTTTAGGTACCAGAATACACTCTTAAGTCCAAACCCATTTTTTGACACACTAGGTCCCTTTTCTCGGAGAAGGTCACATATCTTATTATATATAATACAAAAACACGTTTATTTGTTATGGGTAAACTCTTCAATGCCCCAACAAATTTTCGACTTCCACCCGCAAAATATTCGTAAAAGACCTGTGCGTGTTTATATATATATTCTATCCCGGTAAATGCTACGCCCCTTTCAGAAATAGTGATTCGTCCGACAGATGGCGGAATTTTTAGTTTTTTTGTGTTTTTGCACCGTAACTCAAGAACTACTGCACCGATGGTGACAAAACTGTATATACATGCTCTATGAGGCGTAAGGAGTGTTTCTGTGTAGTTTGAAGTTCGTCCGACAGATGGCGCCATATTTATTTTTTTTTTGTGATTTTGCACCGTAACTCAAGAACTACTGCACCGATTTACACCAAACTTTATATACATGCTCTATGGGGCGTGAGGAGCGTTTTTGTGTAGTTTGAAGTTCGTCCGGAAGATGGCGCCATATTTAGTTTTTTTTTTGTGATTTTGCACCGTAACTTAAGAACTACTGCACCGAGTTAGACCAAACTTTATATACACGCTCTATGGGGCGTGAGGAGTGTTTCTGTGTAGTTTGAAGTTCGTCCGACAGATGGCGCCATATTTAGTTTTTTTTTTGTGATTTTGCACCGTAACTCAAGAACTACAGCACCGATTTAGACCAAACTTTATATACATGCTCTATGGGGCGTGAAAAGCATTTTTGTGTAGTTTGAAGTTCGTTCGGCAGATGGCGCAATATTTAGTTTATTCGTGGGCAAAATCCAATTTTCATATTGTACCACCAATGCCATATACAACACTAATTTTTGCTTAGGGCCAGCAACGCGGACCGGGGTCAGCTGGTACATATATAAATTTAAAACAACAAATGTTTGGTGTTTTGTTAATTTTATATTCCGTCATTGTTCACAGCACTCCCTACCTCTATCACTCATATACCACATCCTTACAATGAGCCAGTTATTATTTTCTACCCTAGAAATTCCCTAGAAATAATTTAAGTGGCAAAACCACGTTTGCCGGGTCAGTTAGTAATTAATAATATATATATATATATTTTTTTTTTTTGTTTATAGCAACAACTAACCGATCCCTTAGGGCCAGGCTGCCCAGAGAAGCGCCAGAGTGGCGAACATCAATCGGCTTTTTATACAAATGGATACACATACGCTAATACATTTCTCTCTTGTTTCTCTCGCTGGCCAGCTCTGCCTTAGGGCCATATGTACCATGTATATGCCACTCGAATTAAGGTTACCGCATTGAACGTATTGTAAGCGACCTGACAAATAAGAATAAATTAATCTGCATTCAAATAAAGAGAAATCGTAATAGCTGCAAAGTTTGTTGACCTTTATCTATGTACAACATCTCTAATAAAGGGTGATTTTTTAGCAGCTTGGTTTTTGGCAACTCAGGTGTTTTCGTGTATCATGTTACACTGTTAAACATGTTCAGTTTGGTCTAGAATTTAACCATGAGTCGAGTTACAAACGCACCACAACACGCTTGCAGATTATTAAATTTTATTATCAAAATTCATGCTCAGCTAAGAAATTGCAGCCATGCATTTCTTCTAATTTATTTGGTCAGTTTGGGCGACTTTCTGAGACAGGCGGCTATTCGGAATCTTGTGATTATTGAAGATTTAAGGAAAATATTGCAACTGTATGCCGTAGTGTTGGCGATGAAAGTGAATTATCTATCGATACAACAGGCGCCATTCGCAGCAATTGGGCCTGTGTTGCTTTTTTTCTGCCCAAAATAGAAGAGCTGGACTTGGCTGAGATGTGGTTGCAGCAAGACGGTGCCATATTCTACACATCACGCGAAACAATGGACCAATTGAGAGACGAGTTCGGTCAGTGTTGCCAGTTTAGGGGATTTGTTTCCAAATTGGGAATTTTTTTCGGGATTGGGTGTATTACTATTCATAGTGATGGGTTTCTAATAAAGAAGAAATATCAAGGCAGATTAACCAATAACGAACATTACCAAAACAAAAATACGCAACAAAATGCAATACGACTTGTTGAAAGGACTTCTTAGAAATGGTAAACTTTGGTTAAACAAATTTGTATACTTGTGTATATTAAATTATGTGTAATTTTTTCTTTACAAGTTTTATAAGTAGTACAAATTAAATTTATATGAATGTAAATATAGCTATCGATATAAATGAATTTTATTGAATAAATATGTTATTTTTGTCATTATTTTTCAGATAAAATTAAAAAATATTAATTTTAGTTAATTTAATTATTATTTTTCGAACTGTATTCTGTTTCTATATTCTTATGAATTGAACAGGCTAATGTTCGTAACGCTTTTTAAGCCAAATTAATAAATTAATAGTCATTGGCTTGTGGCAAAAAATATAAAAAATAAAATAAATTAATAGTAACAAACCAAAAAAGTTTGTCTTAAGCAAAACAAAAATAAGCAAATTAACAAACATGTGCATAGTTAGTAAAGAACAAACGACAATGGTAAGACTGTTGTAAATATAGAGATGGTAACTTTGAGCCTTCGTTACAAAACACATGAGCAAATTGAAATGCAATGAATCAAACCAATTCACATATTCCATTTGCAATAAAGTTTCGTATATAAGGCAGACATCTACATCAACTGACACCACACACAGTGGACCAAAACACAGAAGAACGCTGATGAGGAAGGTTTAGTGGCCTTCGAAAACGGCTGGCTGTTCCGTTCAACTATGTGTTGTTGTCAGAATATTTACAACTAACGTTGATGTTATTTGTTCATTAATAATTATCACAAGTAATTTGGCTTAAAAAGCGTTACGAACATTAGCCTGTTCAATTCATAAAAATATAGATAAAAATATAAATTTTTTTCACAAAAGAAAAAATTTGAATCAAAACAACTCAATTTGGGGATTTTTGGGGATGACAAATCAAAAATTTGGGGATAAGCTCTAGAAAAAAACTGGCAACACTGAGTTCGGTAAACAGTTTATTTCACATTTGGGGACGGTCAATGGGATAGTGCGATTTAAAGCCGATTTGCGGTAAGAATTTATTCGTGAGATATCGGACGATATGATGGAGAAAATATGCCAAATATGGACCCAGCGTATGAACCATTTCACACATATTTCGTACATTTAAGAAATTTATTATTTGACATATCGAACCTTATTTTCCATTTTATCGTAAGCGACAAAAATGAAAGTTTTCAGGAGAAGGTTGTTTCTTTAATATTCAAATATATTTCTGTACGTAAATTGATCGTCGCTAATGATAAAATTTTACAGACCGTATCTTAAATGTTATCAACTATGGGTAGGCCCATAAAATCTTAATTTCAATAAAAAAAAGTATATTTTCGATAACATGTCGCTTACTGCTGGTGGTTAAGCATTGCCTATATATATTTCATTGCTGCTTTGCCAAATCATCGGCAGACTTCAACCACACACTTTGAACAGTCACTAACCTTATCTTATCTTATGCACAAACTTTGATAAACTATTTGAGAATTCACAAATAATAATATTTTTGATGATCTCAACAGAAAAATAAGCGTAGTAGGCTTAGAAACTTTAACAAAATCCAGCAAATAATTCATATTCGATATGAATCTATTTTATTTTTCTACGTAGAAATATGTGGCACCAATGAATTATATATAGGCAATACTTAACCACCAGGAAAAAAAAAAATTCGATTTCATAAATTTTTCTAAATTGTATGTGTTTTTTTTTTTAATGAAATCCGAAAGTTCTTCAAAATTCACCCTATAGAATTAGTTCCGAAGAGCCGGCCTTAATTGCAAACAAATAATGATGTTTCACTAATTTAGATTTTCATTTAATTTTAAGCAAATATGTAATTGATTTTTAATTTCACTCGCAATTAATTTTAAAAACGCTTTCATTGAAATTAACGCTTTTATTTCATTTCATTTCATTTAATTTCATTTTCATATTCTTTCGGCAGATTGTAGGTGGTATAAAAGGAAAGGCTGTTGAACCATCATCCAGTCAGCAAAATGCATTGCAAGAGTTTAGTTCTGATCTTCTCTATTTGTGTGGCCTTAACTTTGGCCGCAGTTAAATTTACAAACTTGAAGTGTAAAGTATTGGATTCGAAATTTTGCAACGTTTCGAAATGTGAACTCAAATTAAAAGGACGCGGTGTAGTGGCTTTAAATTTTCATTTGCAGTTATTGCAAAAGCCTGTCACCCAGGCAAAGGTAAGTAAGTATCTAGTGTTCTTGTAGAACCATATTCAGGCCTTTTTAATCATACGAGTATAAACTTAAACTGCAGCTACGAATGGCTGTTTTTAAAAGAGCCAACGGTTACCGGCCTTTCCTATACAATGTTACGGCAGATTTTTGCCTTTTTATGAAAAATAAAAAGAAATATCCCGTCATTAAACTTGCTGCTGATTCATTTCTCAACTACTCGAACGTAAATCATACCTGTCCCTACAATGTAAGTTTCAAAAAATTTGCTATAAGTCTGTCAAAAAAAAATTATCGATAACATTCCCATAATAAATTTTTTAATTCAATTCTTTTAGCATGACATCATTGTGGACAACATGGTTTTGACAGAGGCAATGTTCATTAATTTGCCATTACTAAGTGGAGAGTATATGATACAAATAGTGGTCTACACTTACAATAGCTCAGTGTTTGACATCAAAGTTTATTTTGAAACAAATTAAAAAATTTTTATTAAATTGAAATTATAAAATTAAAGTTTACAAAATAAAAATAAAAATGAAGCCCTAATGATAAGGTTCAGGCAACAGGACAGCTGACAGATACCTCTCAAATTATTTATGTATTAGTGTGTATTTGATAAAATTTTTGACAAATTGAATACTGAAAACAAAAAACTTAGGTTGTTGTATTAAGTTCGGCTTGCGTGGACCTTGTTAGTGTGCTTTGGTCACAATGAATTAATTTTTTTTTATTAATATTTAAGAAATTTATTATTCGACATATTGTCATAAGTTTATTTTAATTTGAAATTTATTATGCTGGTAGTTCAGCGATGTCTATATGCATTTCATTGTTGCTGACGATTTTTTTTTATTAATTTCTCGAGAAGAAAAATCGAAAATCGAAAAAAAAAACATCAAAATGAGCGTATTTTAAGAAGATTGCGATCGTCATAGCAGGCGCACTTCTTTTAAAGCTCTATTTATCGCAGAATTCATATTAAATTAATAAAATCATTGGTGTTGCAAATTATCATAAAATTAATGGATAGTCGGCTGGAGTCATCATAAGTTTTAAATCGTGAAAGTCGTCATATTTTCTTTTAGAAATAAGTATATAGTTGTCGATTGTAGAGACCCGGTAGTAAAATGTTATCATTGTGCTGCACTTGTGGTAGCAATTTATGATGAGTTAATAGTCGCCACTCTCCACTATCTACATAATTAAATGTTATAGTTGAAACTTGGAAAATCTACCGTCTGAACTTTTTATAAGCGCTTAAATACAAAAAAATATTTTTAAAATTGCCGATTTTCGGACACTGCTGAATGTAGGGTACACGTCCAAAATACAAAATAGTTTGCTAATTTTAATAATAATTAATAACTTTGAATTCTTAGCCTTTTTCCCGATTTTACGAATGCATATATTAATAGGTTTTTTTACTTAGTTTTATTTAAAACTAGCTACACCCGGAGTGCTTCGCTACCCCGATCGAATTTAAAATTTACCCCCATCGTCTTCAAAATTTCATTTAAATCGATTTGAAAGTTTTAAAGGAGCAGAAATAAGTTGCATAGACTATGTTTTCTTCTATGCTTTAAATTTCATTAAAATCGATTTAAACGTTTTAAGGGAGCAGGACACATCCCTGGCCCCTTGCTGGTCTTACTTTCGAGAAGGTACATAGAGTATGTCTCCTTCTAATTTATCTATATCTATATTTTAAATTTCACTAATATCGAGTTGAGACTCAGAAATTATCCCCCTACTTCCTCGTGGTCCTACTTTAGAAGATATCTATGCTCATTTTGTGACTTTCTAGACGCAGATTTATGTTCTGAATTTCATCAAATTCAGTTGCAATGTTTCGGACGAGCAGAAATTTTCCCCCTTTCGCCCTTCTGGTTCTAGTTTTGAAAATGTACATAGCCTGTGTAAGTTTTTAGATGCAGATCTATCTATGTTCTAAATTTTATTACAATCTGTTTGAAGAAATCTCCCCCTATCGCCCTCCTTTTCCTAGTTTGACAAATTTAGATAGCCTCTGTGGCTCTTTAGACGCAGATCTATCTAGATTCTAAATTTTATTAAAATCGGTTTGAAGGTTTCGGAGGGCCGGAAATTTCCCCATATCGCCCTCCTGGACGAACGGGATAAAAAAAGTATTTTATGTCCTGATTCTAAGCTACCTTTCCACCAATTTTCAGCCAAATCGGTTCATCCGTTCTTGAGTTATAAATATTGTAACTAACACCCTTTTCTTTTATATACATATATGTGACAGCGCATAGAGAAAGGGACCTAAGGGTAAAAAAAATCAATTTTCACTTTTTTTTTATGTGGACAACATCTGACCATCGAATGAGACCGATCCCATGCCCCAAAAATGTGTTCCCTCCCAGAGATATGCGCGTTTTATGAAATTGAAGTCGACGATTCTAAGGTTATGTGAAAAAATTTTCATACTAACAGAGTGATATTCACGATTTAAAAGAATTATAAATGAGTATTTATTATAACTCACAATTAATAATTTCGGAAAATAAACCTGGATTCGAAAAAACGCGAGCAAAATTGATATCAAACTCATGGAAACAGCGCGCTAGGTAGAAAACAGTAAAAACCAACTACACAAAACAAGATATAGGGACGACCTACGCGCGTTTTCAAGGTTGACCAACACGTTCCTGACGCCATGAGATGTGTCGCTTTCAAATGAGACCAATACCAACACGCTCAGTGATGGTACACCAAAGATACACGTATTTAAATCTTTAAAATGGCTCTCCTGAACAAAACCGGTTTTTACCCTTAGGTCCCTTTCTATTTTGCGCGTCACATATATAGATTTTGTCAAAAATTTAATGCTGTCTTTTTATTTAAAATCCAACAATATACTAAAAAGTTATAGGTGAAATACGAAATAAATTCAGAAAAGTGCGACTTTGACTCGCATGGCTTTTTTTGCGTTTTTGGTGTTTTTTCAATTTAAAAAATTTATTTTTTTTGTCGCTTTTTTCTCTTTTTGGCGATTTTTTTAGGTTTTTGGCGTCATTTTTTCATTTGGCGACTTTTTTTATTTTGGCGATTTTACCGGTTTTTTAGTTTTAGAAACTTTTTTAATTTGGCGCTTTTGTCGTTTTGGCGATTTTTTTACGGTTTGGCGATTTTATAGTTTTGGGGTTTTTTAGTTTTGCCGTTTTTGAAAATTTCAAGGGTTTGGCTCTTACGGTTTCCAAGATACAGCAAGTTGTCAAAATTACATTAACTGATAGAACACCGTTTAATTTAGATTTATTTTAAATTTTGGTGTTAATTGTTGTAGTTTGTATAAGAATATACTAACTTTACAAATTTGTATGTATGTATATTACATGGAATTTTAGCATTTTTCGTTGCTCGTTTTGGAACACCCTTTAATTTTCCGAATTTAATTGTCCGAATTCCAGGTCTGTAGCTCTTACGGCTCTCGAGAAAATAGCCTGTGACAGACAGACGGACAAACGGTCAGCGTAGCGAAAACAATGGGCTTTCCTTTCACCTTTGGTGTACGGAACCCTAAAACAAAGTCAAAGCAGAAACAATTTTTTTTTGTCTAAAGTCAAATATCGTCTAAGTTATGAGAGATACAAAAAAACACCTCTGAGGACATTATTTCTGAAAAATATCCCATAAAAATCGGATAATTTTTCTAAAAGTTACAAGCCTCATAAGTTTTTTTGAGTCCCTTGTGGTCAACTTAGGCCCACTGTAACTCCTGTCCAGCTTAAGACAGACAGGCTGTCGAGACATGTGTTATAAGGCCTTAGTCCTCCTCTACAGATATTTGAAGGTTTAGAGAAATCCAATCAGCAGCTTAGAAGTTCCAGATTTATTACCATTTATTTAGCAAAAGTCCCCATTGTGCAATCATTTGGTATGAAAAAGTCAAAACAGAAAGTAAGCCAAATGCCACACAAGCGTAAAACAAGCGTAACCACTAATTACTAATGAAAAACTGTTTGATTCAGACATGTATTTATTAAGTTAAATAGTTCCATACATAAACTAATAGACAATTTTATAGAATCCAACATGACTGGAAACTGTTTAAATCAATAAATACATGTCTGAATCAAACAGTTTTTCATAAGTAATTAGTTGGTTACGCTTTTATGGGCAGATGTGTTTCAGATTTTCGTGAGCACCTAATGGCAGGTCTTATCTCACGATGTTCTAAACACCGGGTGTAGCAAAGATGTTCACCTTCGGCCACTTGCACCCTTTTAGAATGAACCTAGTGCCCATTCTTCCAAGGCACTTGGGTTGTAATCTTCGATCATAGTTGTTATCTCTGTACTACGTCAAGCACCTTGCTGAGGTGCTCAGAGCTATCTAAACTCTTTATGCCGTAATGACTTTGTCAAAACAGTACTATCTGTTGAATGGCAATAGAATAGTGTCTGGCTGACCGCGTCATACTGATTTAACACTGGGAAACCAACACTATTCCCCCAGCGATTTTGGTGGAAACCACAGCCACCTGTTGATTCTCAAAGATCCCACGCTAAGGTGTTGTGTATACACCAATAGCGAGGTCCCCAAGAGAATACCTCAGCCATTGCCGGCACAGCCCAACCAAAAATCAAGTGCCTACTCCACACACAACAAAATCATCCTTTAAGCCCCGTCGGGTAGGACGAACTCGGCGTTTTAGCAAAGGATCCTGACGACCGCTCAATACACTCAAAACTTCAGAGCAGCTCGACTGTCGGGCAACCGGCACCCGTGGTACCAGAGAAAAGCATCTGCTGATACCTCGAAGTTCCACCATAAAGGCTTCACCTCTATCATCTTTTGAGCTCAGGGTAGTTCTAGGTGACGCTGCACCTAACTGACATCAACAGGAACCTGTCATCCTTTTGTTATAAATATGTGCACATCCTTTGCTCTGTTGCCAGAGATCGGGTAGTAACACATAAGTTCTATGGCTAATGTACCAAAGGTACGTCAATGGACGTACCTTGGCAACCCAGCTGGGGCCCCGGGGTTGCCAAGCCCGTAGTCAAAAATAGACTCCCCTAGGGGGACGCTTTTTTGAGCAAATGACACACAAGAAATGCCAGATGTAAACTCAGCCTAACATTCTGACCATCGTCGTTTTTGAAGACATGTGGGCCAATGACTCCGCCAGACCATAAAGCGCACCAAACAGTAATTTTCTGTCGATGTAATGGTGTTTCGACAAAAAATCTTAATCCAAGTTTCGATAGGTTTATGGTTTCTTTATTGGAAACTCGCCCCGAATACTTTTCTTAAGAGCTCACAACATGCCACAAGAGCATAAATGTAATCCGCAATTGATTAGGTCAACCTTGATTGGCCCTCGTTTCAAGTAACGTAACCTGGTCCTTTGCCTCTCTCTCTCTCTCTCTCTCTCTCTTTTCAACCTAACCTAACTTAAACTATGTTCGTTACAACCGAACTTCATTGAGCAATTATTTTTTTTGCCTTTCAGGCTTGTATTACATTTTGTCAAATAATATAATTAAATATCGTACATCAAGCATATAAATAGCAAATATTAATTTCATTAACCTTGACTGTTTAATTGATGGCTTAATTTAGCTCAAATTAATTACATATAATATAAAAAAAATCAAAACATATTAAATCGGTTCATTACATGTACATATGTACATATACATATATATACATATGTATGTTTATATATACATATATAGTATAAGTTCTGTCAATCCTCCAGTCAGCAAAATATATTGTAAGAGTTTAGTTTTGATCTTCTCTATTTTTGTGGCCTTAACTTTGGCCGCAGTTAAATTTACAAACTTTAAATGTGAGGCATTGGATCCGACATTTTTAAACGTTTCGAAATGTGAACTCAAATTGAAAGGACGCGGTGTAGTAGCTCTCAAATTTTATTTGCAGTTATTGCAAAAGCCTTTAACCCAAGCAACTGTAAGTATCCTTGTAAATAAATATTATTAGCTTTTTTAAGAATATAATCCTTAACTACAGATACGAATGACCATTTTTAAAAGAGTCAACGGTTACCGGCCCTTTTTATACAATATTACAGCAGATTTTTGCCTTTTTATGAAAAATAAAAAGAAATATCCTGTCCTTAAACTTGTAACTGATGCACTTATGAACAAGACGAATTTAAATCATACCTGTCCCTACAATGTAAGTTTTAATAAGTTTGTTGCAACTTGCAAATGAATAATTTAATAGTTGAATGATGTTAGAAGAGATATGTAAATACTCGTAACAACGTTATTAGCAGACTTGAGACTTGAGATATTACAAATTTGTTAATTCAATTATTTTAGCATGATCTGATTGTGCAGGACCTGGTTTTGACAGATTCGATGTTTGTTTATATGCCTCTGCCAAGTGGAGACTACATGTACCAACTAATGGCGTATGTTCGCAATAAAGCAGTTTTAGATGTTAAAGTCTACTTTCAAAAAAAATAATGAATTTTTAAAAATTTAAATTATTATCTTAATATTGTTGCTTCAATTTTCTTGAACTTGTTCAACAATTTGGAAAATAAAGATCACAACAAAAAATTCTTAGTTTTAATTTCTTTTCCACGCTTACCAATTATTTTTCAGTGGACGTGTTTATAGTCAGCGCGACCGTTTGACCGACTAAAGTGGCAATTTGCCTTGCCACTTTTAGAGTGCCTTGCCACTTTTTAGAGTGAATTATATACTAATACATTAAAAATAAAACATTTAGTGTAGTTTTCACGTCTTTTTTAATTTTGCCCCTTTTTTTGTACAAATCATGTTGATTTGTGCAAATCATGCTAATTTCTACCATACATTTTGCATATGGATAAATCACCTCAAAGTGGTTGATTTATTTTAAATAATGTCGAAAATACTATTTTTCGAACTCGATTTATGTATGCAACCCTGCGTTGCTTTTAAAATTACAAACTCCATCCCTGGGTCATTTATCAATAGTGATTGACAATTTCGAAAAAAATTACATTAAGGAATATTTAATCAATTTTAAATGTCAACCACATGTCAATAAAATTCACATTGCAGCTGTTGCGCCCACCCTATAAAGCACGTGCATAAATTGAGTACGAAAATTCGAACAACAAATCACTCACAAGCTCGGTGGAAACATACTATTAGCGTCCTTATTGTGCAAGTTGTTGTCGCCGTCGATTTAGTTTTGAAGTCACTCTCACTTATAGCTGACGTTGACAGCACATCAACGCTAAAGCGGCATTAGTTAAAGGCTTTGTGTTAGCATCGAAATCTTAACGATAATTTTTAAGAAATAAATACCATACCTATACATATATGTACGAGTATATTTTGTCAAACTTCAACAAATTGCGAATGAATAAACGATGTAGTGAAACCAGAAAAATCTGGCCCGAAAAAAGCCCAAAGTAACTATTGATCATTGGCCAATTTGGGCAGAGCACACGCCCAAAGGTTTAGACTACCATATAATAACTTTAGCAGAAGTTGTCAGGTTGAAGTAGAGAAAGCAACCACCTCTGAAACTTATAGTGCATTTACACTATCTCGAAATCTAGTACTTTCAAGATTTCGACCTAAATCAAGCTGCTTTTTTCCAGATTTCCCATACAAACCGAAATCTAGTTTTTCAGTAGATTTGTGGAAAATATAATAAAAATCTAATATTTTTATTTATTCTTTACTACCCTGTACAACAAAAGGTGCGTGAATTAGCTACGATCTGCTTAGAAAAGTGTGTGAATTGGCTACATGGCAGTTGTTTGGTTGTAGTTTTGGAAACAATTCAGTTGATGGGTTTTGTTTGGGATAAGAAAGTTTTGATAATGTCAAAAAAAGCTGGTGTAAACGGTATAGATTTCCATAAAGATTCTAATCAAAATATGCTAGATTTTGTTCTGATGTAAATGCCCTATTAAGCATTGCTTTAATTTCTTCATCACTACTTTCACTAGATTCAAACATAAATATTTTTTTTTTTATTAAAAACCACATTAAATATGTATGTGGAGATAATTTTTATTTCTGCATAATTATCGATAACGTGTCGACATCAATACATACTAGTGTTGCACTTAAGACATGCTAATTTTTTTTAATTATGCATTGCAACTTGAGTTTAGGAAGTCGGCCATACTATTAGCTAGTTACTTTTACATGGCAAAATAAAGTTTAAGCTTTCCAGCGCTGAAACCGTCTGTTCGATTTTGCTAATTTTCAATACCAATCTATTTTGGACCATTTCTGATACACCAGTCCAAAACAGAAGTTTCTAGATTTTCTGGGAGCTTCGGAAAACCGATTTCACGTACACCAGACGGACGGACAGGCGGACGGACGGATATACGGACATCGTTTATTCGTCTTCCCTATTCATAAGAACCCGGAATGTATGTATATATTTTGTGGGTCGCATATGAATATGATGGAAATTACACACAGATTGACAAACCTATATATACCCTTTACCATTTTTGGTATAAAAATTGTGCATTTCTATGCAAAATTTAAAAAAATCGGAAGTTCAAATTTTAACCTTCAATTTGTCAACAACCACTGTACTGATTCTAATGAAACTAAATTTATAATAAAATAATAATAGCTTAAGACGTTATCTGTCCCCTTAAAAAAGAATTATTAAAATATCTTCATTATTTCAAAAGTTACACAGTTTTGGCCAATGAAAAACGATTCTGAACCACTGTGCGACGACGCGACGGCGACAACTTTCGCAATGAGGATGAATATATTGAGGAGACTGGGTTCTTAATCTTAATTAACGTTTCGATAGGTTTATGGTTTCTTTATTGGACTCGCCCCGAACAGCATTACCGTTGTAAAATTTCAAAAAGGTGGCACCAAAAAGGGGATTTTAAGAAAATAAAAGGGGCAACTTTAAAAACAAGAAAAATTAAAACAAATCTGCTTATTTTTAAAAAATATCAAGAATAAGTATAAGGTTTTGCATATTTAAAGACTAATGCCCTTATGCAAAAACGATTGTTAAAGTTAAAGCATGCTTTAAAACCGGTTTTGCCATACAAAATTCGTTTGTTAAACCAACTTTAAGTTTAACAATCGTTTTTGCATAAGGGGGAAAATATGTATATTATTTTTATGAAAAAAATAAAGCTACAACATTTAAAAATAATTCATATAATCTATGCTTATAATAAAAAAAATACTTGAATTTTCTGAAGATACAGAATTTTAGTAAAATTTTCAAGAATGTTAACAACGGTTTGATTTTGTAAATAATATATTTAGTAAGATTACATAGCATCAACACTTTTAAAATCATTCCGTGTCTAGACCCATTTAAATTACATGGGTTTGATCATAGGTTTGTGGCAAAAATGAACTAGTGAACGAGTTCGACCCAAGTCTAATCCATAAAAACATTTTGTCAAATAATATAATTAAATATCGTAAATCAAGCATATAAATAGCAAATATTAACTTCATTAACCTTGACTGTTTAATTGATTGAGGGTTAATTTAGCTCAAATTTATTACATATAATATCAAAAAAAAAAACAAAAAACAAAAGAAAACATATTAAATCGGCTCATTACTTTTCTTAAGAGCTCACAACATGCCACAAGATCATAAATGTAATCCGCCATTGATTAGGTCAACCTTGATTGGCCCTCGTTTCAAGTAACGTAACCTGGTCCTTTGCCTCTCTCTCTCTCTCTTTTCAACCTAACCTAACTTAAACTATGTTCGTTACAACCGAACTTCATTGTGCAATTATTTTTTAGCCTTTCAGGCTTGTATTACATTTTGTCAAATAATATAATTAAATATCGTACATCAAGCATATAAATAGCAAATATTAATTTCATTAACCTTGACTGTTTAATTGATGGCTTAATTTAGCTCAAACTAATTACATATAATATAAAAAAAAAATCAAAACATATTAAATCGGTTCATTACATGTACATGCATATATGTATATATATATATGACTATATATATATAGTATAAGTTCTGTCAATCCTCCAGTCAGAAAAATGTATTGTAAGAGTTTAGTTTTGATCTTCTCTATTTTTGTGGCCTTAACTTTGGCCGCAGTTAAATTTACTAACTTTAAATGTGAGGCATTGGATCCGACACTTTTCAACGTTTCGAAATGTGAACTAAAATTGAAAGCACGCGGTGTAGTAGCGCTCGATGTTTATTTGCAGTTATTGAAGAAGCCTGTAACCCAAGCCACGGTAAGTAGTATCCTTGTAAAAAAATATTATTAGTTTTTTTAAGAATACAATCCTTAACTACAGATACGAATGACCATTTTTAAAAGAGCCAACGGTTACCGGCCTTTCCTATACAATGTTACGGCAGATTTTTGCCTTTTTATGAAAAATAAAAAGAAATATCCCGTCATTAAAATTGTAACTGATGCACTTATGAACAAGACGAATTTAAATCATACCTGTCCCTACAATGTAAGTTTTAATAAGTTTGTTGCAACTTGCAAATGAATAATTTAATAGTTGAATGATGTTAGAAGAGATATGTAAATACTCGTACCAACGTTATTAGCAGACTTGAGACTTGAGACATTACAAATTTGTTAATTCAATTCTTTTAGCATGATGTGATTGTGCAGGACCTGGTTTTGACAGATTCGATGTTTGTTTATATGCCTCTGCCAAGTGGAGACTACATGCTGCAAATATTGACGTATGTTCGCAATAAAGCAGTTTTAGATGTTAAAGTATACGCGGAAAAGAATTAATAAATTGTAATGCATTAAACACATTTGACACAGCAGGCTACGTGCTACAATCTGTCAAAAATAGAATACACACATTCTTATGGTAACAATTATTTTAACGACAGCATTAAACACATTCACCACAGCAGGCTACACGAACACACGAATTCAAATGCCGCTAGCAGCATTTGTCGCCTCGTAGCCAGCTACTTAATTATTTTGGAGACGGCAGCAGCACCATCTGCAGCTGATATTCAAGTACAAATACATAGTTCAGTATTGCCACTTTCATATATTTTGCATTTATAAAAATTAATTTTTCTTTTAAAATGTACTTATTTCACATAAAAGTACAATAATGAATCAATTTATTCTTTACATCAATTTTTGGATATTGTTTCTAGTAAATAGTATGAAATAATTGTACGATATCATTCATTCTCCATTTTGTATTATACTGGTAACACTGCATTTGTTCATTGTAGCCAGAGAAATAGAAATTAGTTTAAAGTTGGCGACAGCTACAACGGTGGTCGTGCAGTCGTGTAGCCTGCTGTCGTTAAAATAATTGTTACCATAAGAATGTGTGTATTCTATTTTTGACAGATTGTAGCCCGTAGCCTGCTGTGTCGAATGTGTTTAATGCATGACGTACATATGTATGTATGTATTTATAACTAATTTTTTTAAAATAAAATAAAAAAATTTTAAATTTAGTGCTTTTTTACTTAAATTACGCGCTTTTTTCCTGATTTCAGTGCTTTTTAAAATTTGAAAGTTGACAACGCTGATGCTGCGCTCGCATTGCTGAGAGCGAAATCGTGTGTGTATTTATGTTTGATTTTTATTATTTTGCTTTTTTACAGTCTCGTAGACAGCGTATGCTATGATCAGCGTTGCCGTTTTGGTTACTTGTAACCAAAATTGGTTACTTTTTTCCATTTTGGTTACTTTTTTAACACAAAATTAACAATTTTTATATGGTATTTAAATTTGTATATCGTGATGCACTACCATATTTTTAAATGAAATTTTTATCTTAAAAACAAATGTGGATGTGGTTATAAAATGTGGTTATAAAATTACATTTTATTTTTATTACAAAGAACTTATTTCTTTTGTTATAGTGTATTATTTGATAAATAATTATAACACATATCGAACCTTATTTTTGATTTAATCGTAAGTCCTAATTTCAGTGATGCCAACTTTTTATGTTCAAAACGCGTAAAAATTTTTGAAAAAAGGGCTTAAAAGGGCTAAACTGAAAAATATATGTATATGTTTAATGCAACATAAAGTAAAATTTTTGGAAAAAGCGCGAAAAGGGGCTGATTTCAAATGTTTCTGTTGAAAATCAAAGCCAAAGTAAAGTAATTTGTTAGAAAATAAACAACTACCATGAGATGAACACATAGCTTGATATATAACATTTCAATAAGGTACATACATATTTCATTTACATTTCAATAAGGTACATACGTAGATTATTTCTGTTACGGAGTAAAGAAAAACACGAAATATTGATGTTATACAAGCAATTTCTGCAAATTTCATTTTATAATTTTTTCAATGAAAAATCAGCAAAATGCAGAGAAATCTGCAAAACTGGCAACAGTGACGACAAGATGTAGCAAGAACACGAATCTCTGTCGCTGTAGCGTACAGTGTGACCGTTTGGTCGACTAAAGTGGCAAATTGCCACTTTTTCGATTGCCTTGCCTCTTTTTGTCCCCCTTTTTCTAAAGTGAATTACATATATAATAATACATTAAAAATAAGAACTTTAATTTAGTTGTGTCGGTTTTTTTAATGTTGCCCCTTTTTTTATAAATCCTCCCCTATTTGGTGCCACTTTTTGAAAAATGTCATCGGTCACCCTTGAAGCGAATGCTCTCACTGCGTGTTTGCTTGCGCTTTATACTTTCCCCCCGCATCTGAAGCGTAAGAAAAAAATATTTCATTTTTTAGCTCAGATGCGCATTCTATACATATAATTTATATTCTTTTCCATAACTTAGATTTTATGTGCATGAAAATAACAGGCCTGGGGTCTAATCGTCGCTTTCGATAACGTGCTGATACGATCAGTTTGAAATTATAGCATTCGATATCGTACCATATTGTTCGATAGCGAATGACATAATCTCAATCGGAAAAAACTTGATCGAATCAGCTCGTTAACGAAAGCGACGATTAGACCCCTGTTAATAACCAAAATTTGTAAAATAACCGATCTCTAACAGGTATAATCTACGAATGTACCTTTATGAATGTAATATTTAATATTTTTTTATGTTATTTTTTATACTAAATTTTTATACACATTTTTGTTCAGTTTCTGTTTTTAAGCCCCGTGTCCACGTACAAACCAAACGGCTGGACCAATTTCGATTTAGTTTTTTTTTTGTTTGAAAAGTGACTTGATCGAGAAGGTTCTTAACTATGTTTGAAGAAAATCGGTCCAGCCGTTTAGAAGATATCACATCTTTTCTAGATATATCGGGGTTTTTTTAAATTTTTTAATTTTTGTTATTATTGTTTACTTCTGAATTTTTACACATTTTTTTTACGTTTCCGTTCTTATTAATAAATATTAAAAAAATAGTACCGTCATGGTCCAAAAAGTACATTTTGTTTTCACAGTTGGTACAAAATCCAAGAAGTCATTTTCCTTCCCTGGTTGTTAGTGCTTTCAAATGAGATTTTTATTTTTTTGCTGGGTACCTAGTTACTGGCCAGCCGCATGGAAAAATTTTGTGTTTTTGAGAAAATCGATTAATAATGTTTTTTTCATTTGTTTTAAAAGTACACCATAGAATATTTTCTGTAATAATAAAAGTAATAGATACATACATATGTTTTTATTTGAACTTAAGGGTCTAGCCCATGATGTCGGCAAGAAAATTTATAATTTTGTTTTCAATATAAGTAAGGGATAGAAACTTTTTTGTCGACATCGCGGGTCAGGCCGTTAAAGTATCTATGCTTTTTACGCTCAACGTGAAAAGTGATTAGGATGTACAGAAAAAGACAAAAATGTTTGTTGCCGCTTATACCAATAATGAGAACAATATTTTTCACTTCCTTTCAAGTAGGTCCAATGAGTGCATTTATTAAGAGAAATATAAAGGGGAAAATAACTTTATATATCCTGATATATTCAAGATATCGAAAACAATATTAAGAAAAGTACATATTAATCATATGTGCATACATATGTATGTAATCGAGCAATTACTAAATTTTATTAAATGTTCCATGCGGGGAACCAGTAACCGTCCGACGGTATGTATAAACAAAAATTTAACTATAAAAATCTATTAACTTTATTCACGTTTAAAAGCAATCGATTGTGTTCTGCATTCCACCTGAAACTACATCGTTCGGAAATTGTTGTTATAAATACATACTTACATATTAAAGTCCTGCACAAGACCATTTATAAGAACTTTCAAGACATGAGCGAGTTTTCAACAGCGATGCCAACTATTTATAACCCAAACGCGCTATTCCCCTTCTCTAAACGCGCTAGAACGCGCTAAGTTACAGCGTTATCAACAATTTATGGTCAAAACGCGCTATTTTCCTACGCGCTAAATTAAATTTTAATAAACGTCGATGTATGTATTAGTAAATACAATTAATTTTTTTAGTAAATCTTTTTCATATTTGGCTTCTCTGAAATTATATCCTAAATAACTAAAATCATTTAATACAGAATCAGACTCGCCTTCCAAATATTCGATATTCATCGTTTTTATTTTAATTTTATTTGTCAAACTTTGTAACAACTTATGTTAATTTGCCGGATAGTGTTGCGATTCAAATGATTTTTGAAGTACAAAAACAATAGATGCTTAATAAGTTTTTGGGGTCACGAGTAGGAGATTTTAAAATATTTGCCATTTATAGTATTAAAATGCATTTTTAATTCTAACCACAGTCAAGGGAATTTTATTTGCAACATCTGAATCATTAACCAATTTAAACAAAAATTTATCCGAGTTTTGGATATTAGAAAATTGTTAAATCTATACAAAAAAAGTAAAAAGATATTGAACTGAAATGACATTGTTGACTTTAATCAAATCGCGCTAATTTAGCGCTTTTTTTATTAAACGCGCTAGGACGAAAAAAGCGCGTTTGGTGTAGTTAAAACGCGCTAAATCTAGCGCGAAAGGCGCTAAATTGGCATCGCTGGTTTTCAAACGCTTTACTACAGAGAAATCTTCTAAAACAAACGCTAAACAACACTGTTTGCAATAATTTGTCTCAGCTATTGCAGGTATAGGAATAAAGAAGAAAATACTTCGTGACTGAAAAATTTGTGATGCTTGCTTCTTTCTACACACGTGTTGTGTATGTTCTTTTATTTTTCTGCGCACACGTACAACACGTACACGCTCACAGCCTGCGGCGCGAAGCCGCCGACCTTATTTTCGGGCTCGAGCCGCCGCCGAATTAGACGGCTCACATCGGCTAATAATTGCAGTTATTTCCCATATAAAACTTTGTAAACAATACATTGTATGTATATGTAATATAAAGTTTTATGGCAAAACTCTTTAAGACCATGTTTCTTTTTGTATTGTTTTATGTATACATACATATCGTCACCTTAAATGCTAACGGACGTAACTACATTTTTATATATTTTACAGGAGAAACTAAAAATGTTACAAAATCAATAATAATAAAGTATTCTTCCAAATTTACTTGTAGTGTGAAGATTTATTATATGTTTTTAACCATTTATTTCCTTTTTATATATGTATATTTAAGCTTTTATGTTATGTCGGCTATACACTACACAAGTTCAGTGCTCAAGTCTAGCAATGCGTAAACTAAACTTGTGGCACACACTATGCAAGTAAACTGTGCAGTTTTTATTTTAATGCGCCATAATGCAGGTGGTTATTTGTATAATTCTAGGAACTTTGTCCAGAATATTTTTTCTGTGCTCATTTCTTGTTTTGAACTCTTAAAAAATCACGAGACAACTGAGCGTTTGCAACATACACTACACAAGTTCACTGTACAGCTTTCAAACTTGAGCAAATATCAAAATAGTTTTGATATTTACTCAGTTCACTGCGTAAATAGCACAACCATCACCATACACTACACAAACGCACTGTACAGTGCCAGACTTGTGCAGGGAACTTGTGTAGTGTATGGACGGCATTAGTTACGTTTCTTGCAATAAAAAATATATGCATTCGTAATTACGTCCATTTAAATTCCTTTAATAAAATCGTCATTTTTGATCGCAGAGGTATTTGTCTGAACATGTAGTTTGATAAAATGAACCATAATCAATCAAAATCTCGATTTCGAATTTTTGTGTAGTTACGTCCGCTTGCATTTAAGGTGACGATATGTACATATCGCTGTTAACAAGTAGAAAGTCCCTAATTCGTATCTTCACGAAATTAAGTTTTTCAGTCATTCCAATACATTTCACACAAATACACCTCTTCACAAAAATTTATTGCAATAGTTTAAAAAATAACGCTTTTACAAACACTTTGTACTGGCGGCGGCGGCGCGGTCAATTTTGATCGGCGGCGGCGGCTTATACCGCATGCTCCCGGCGGCGGCCAATATGTCGGCTTGCTGAACTTAAAATTATGATTTTAAACAAAACTTTTGTTTGTGTAGATGCAATTCTACATAGACTTGTAAGGTCAAAACTTTACACTGTATACATAAACACATGGTGTAATTATACAGGTGACTGCGTAAGGATTTTTTATACAAAAATACGGCAACCATAGCTATGTAAAGAGCCGAAGAATGTCAAAAGCATAAAAATAATTGTACTAAAACCAAAACAAAATCGAAGTTTTTGACATTCTTCAGCTACAAAGCACATAGAGCAAAAAATTATCAGCTGAAGTAACGCTGTCACCTAGTTAGATACATCTTGGCTAAAGCGGTATTGATTAAAAGCTTTATGATCAAACAGAATAAGTCCGCAAACTTCAGGAAAAATCGCTGTCAAATTAACAAAGCCCATAATAAAATCTAAGGCAGTAACTTCAAATGCTCTCTAATTTTTGTTTTATTCTTTTGTGCTTATTTTTCTTTGTAGTTTTGTTCACAAAATGTACGAAATTTTTTGAAAGTATGGTAACATGTTTGAGAGAATATTTATTTATATGTGAGAGCATAAGAAAAAACGTTCTCAAAATAAAATAGATTCTATCTATCGACTGCTTTCTGAGGCTAGTTTTTGTGTCATTTTGTATGGAAAATGTGTTTATGCCCGAATTCTGTTTGATCATTTTCTGTTGACGTCGAAAAATTTTGCAATAATTTTCATGAAATAAATATCATACCTTTATATGCATTTTGCCGCAGTTGCTTGATTTTAAATTGAATTTATATTACTATGAAAATATATTTTTTTATGTCGGATTTTAGTGAAAGCTATAATTTCAATATTCAATTTGCCGAATAATAAATAAGTATGTGAACTAAACAAGTGTGCTAAGAATTTGTGAATATTGCCAAAATCGGTAAAGCGTTAATATTACTTTATTTTTTAACCCCCGAGCAAAAAAGGGGTGTTATAAGTTTGTAGTGTGTGTCTGGGTATCGGTATATCTGTGTGTCTGTCCGTGTCGACGTACAGCCCAAACGGCTGGACCGATTTTGATTTAGTTTTTTCGATTTTGATTTAGTTTTAAATCGAAAATAAGGCTCGATATATTGAAAACAAAAACAAATTTTATGATTTTATTGTGGTTTTCAATACAAGTTGTAAAAGGAAAAAGAAAATTTAAAATGTTATTTTTGTTCTTCATACAAATTTTTCATCGAAGAAAAGCAAAAAAATGTCAGATTTTATTTCATCTTAGTCTTTCATAATTTTCAAAATGTTGTTTTTTGTTTTCACGTAAATATCATTTTGCAGACGTGTGTTAGACAATTAGGTAGGGTTTGGGAAACGGGAATTCGCGGGCGGGAAATCCCGGGAAATGTTTGTCTAATATTCCCGGGAAATTTTTGATATTTTCCCGGGAAAACGGGAAATTAAAAGTGCATGTTATTTTATAAATATATAGAATTTATAATCCAATTTTACTTTAATATAAAAACTTATTATTTTTTTATATATTACAAAAGTTCGTTTGAATGATTGTATGACTAAATTTACACGAACGTTGACACGTTTTTCATTGTCTGTTTAAACACTTACATATATGTACCTTGTTCGAAGGAAATTTTTAAATCTTAAAATTTAAATTGAGTTTTTGTTTTAAATGTATTTGTAAGAAAGAAAGAATTCTTTCGACTCCGATAAACAAGAAGTAAAATGTCCATGTTTTTTTAATATAAAATAAAAATGTGAGCTATTCAAATCTAGTCTGAAATTTCATAAAAATTCCATTAAATTGAGGTCATACCATATCTCCTAAAAAAAGTGGAATAAATTGTATGAGTATCAATGATTGCAATGATATAATCGTTTCCTAAAGTAAATAATTCGATGCTAATCGAACTTGAAGTGATTTTTCGCCGAATTATTGAACAAATTTTGAAAAGTGTAGTGAAAATTTTAAGCTGTAAGAACTCTGAGTTGACGAAACTTAAATTGATTACAAGTAGACGCTATTATGGAAACCCTGCAGAAAATATTTTAGGAGAAATAAAATGAAAGACACTTAGACATACTGTGGCTCAGGGTATTCAAAATTCGGCGCAGCGCAGTATGGTACTGTAACCTGCTTGTACTTAACGATAAGAAACCGCCTGGAACATTACAAAAAGAATGAGAAACAACCAGGGCAAATTCTTATTAAAATGAAGGTAGGTCTTATTAGAAAATTGTCTACTAATTGTGGTAACAGTCCTCAATTGGTTTTTATATGATCTTTTGCTTTGTAATAACTTTATTCCATTTGCTTAAATTCAATTAAAAATTCTTAAAAATTTGTCTTAGAACTGCTTTTGTATTAACTTTTATTTCAAAAGAATGCTTACATTAATAAAACAATCGAAATTTCACCAACTTTCATTTAATAAATGTATTTAATTTAGAAAATTAGCTCTTCCCGGGAACTTGATTTTTTAATTCCCGTTTCCCGGGAAGTGCAAAAGTCCGGGAAATCCCAAACCCTACAATTAGGCCATAACTTTCTTACCTTTATATTGGTCACTGGAAGTTACAAGAGCTTAATAACGTTTTACAAGCTTTAGACGACATTCTTCAAATGTCGAAAAGTTCATATCAAACGTTTCACATTTCACGTTCGTGAATTTGAAAGAGGATAGTGTTAAAGATGTTATATTAAGAATGAAAACTAATACAATACAAAATGTGAAGTTCATTTTTATTTCGTAATGTTATTTTTTGTTTGGTTTTTATTTATTCAAGCACCAACCAATAAACCATTTTGCTGACTATGTTTTGTTTTATTTTATGCGATTTAGTTGAGCTAAATTAAGCCATCAACTAACTCAAAATCGGTCCAGCCGTTGGATCTGTACGTGGACTCGTACAGACACACAGATACACAGACACACACTACAAACTTATAACAACCCTTTTTTTTTTGGTCGGGGTTTAAAAATATCTAGCATATTCATAAAACATATTTTAGGTTTATTAAGTGCTTATTTTTGATGTATTTCTATGGGAAATTTTTGTCAAATAAACCTGTAATAAACCTAAAATGTTTTTTTTATAATATGGCGGTATATCTTTACACTGAAAGGTACATACATATCGAACCCTTTTTTCGATTTAATCGTAAGCGACATGTAATCGGAAATAGACTTTTTTTAATTAAAATTTTATAGGCCTACACATAGTTTAGAATTATCAAAATGGCAAAATTGTTGATAACTTTTAAGATACATGCTGTACAATTTTATCGTAACTGACAATTTACGTACCAAAACAAATTTGAATATTTTAAAAAAACCTTCTCCTGAAAAATTTAATTTTTGTCGCTTACGATAAAATCGAAAATAAGGCTCGATATACTCACGTATTTCGTATTTATTTTCGATTTTATCATAAGCGACATGTAATCGAAAATATACTTTTTTTGAAATTAGAATTTTATGCCCCTACCCATAGTTTAGAATTATCAAAATACCAAAATTGTTAATAACTTTTAAGATACTGGCTGTAAAATTTTATCGTAAGCGACAATTTACGTACAAAAACATATTTGAATATTATAAAAAAATAACCTTCTGTTGAAAATTTAAATTTTTGTTGCTTATGACAAAATCGAATATAAGGCTGGATATTATAAAAATAAACCTTCTCCTGAAAACTTTAGTTTTTGTCGCTTACGATTAAATCGAAAATTAGGGTCGATATGTCAATAGTTCAAACAGGGGGTTTACTTTTTAAATCGAAAGGTAAACAAACACCTTTGATGCAGATACAAAAGCATTTTTTTCATTTGGAAATATGTACAGAGTAGACCCCCTCCCGCCCCCTCCATTACTGCAACTACACTACTATTTATATACAAGTTTACATCGAACGCTGCAAGACTACCTTGCGAACAATATCCCCAACCAGTTTGATGCATGACCAGTTGAGTAGTTTTTCTTTTACCGAGCCTTTGAGTAAGGTTTCGCTTCGATTGTCTTAAAAGGGACTGTAATCGAAAGTGACCTCTGCGACAAGTTGGGCCAGCTTACAACATACATACACATATTCTATAGGTAATCCTGTAAGCAATCTTAAATTCTTATGGTGTGGTTCGGTTATCCATAAACATATGCATACATATTATACATATATACACATCTTTATATACTTATGATTGCAACTTTAAAACTGTGTTGTCCCTCTTATAATGTATAGTATCAAGAACTATGTGTATATAACTTTATAAGGAACGAATTTTCGGATATAAAAATTACCAAAGTGCAAGTAACATTGTTGAATATAACAAAAAGGACTTAATTAGTAATTAACGGTCCTATGTATAAGCAAAAATTGGCATGAAGTTAACCTAAGTGGCAAAATTTAACATGATATTAAAGAGTTTTGACATGAAACTTCACATTAAAAATCATGCTAAGATTTAGAGGTGGGTTAAGATTAGGTAATGCGACCATTTTTAATGTCAAATTCTATGGAGCAACTCGTCAACACCTAATTCAATTTCGTCACTTATGCTAACTTCATTCCAATTTTTGCTTATACATAGGGCCGTAAATATGTAAGTGAATCAAAATTATTTTACACACCTGGAATCCAACCTGCAATTTAGGAAATATGTAACTAATGAAAATGGTGGAACGAACACGGCACAAGAAACACAGAATAATAGATTCACATTTAATTTGCATTACACAGTTTACATGTAACTTTTGAAAATTATATTTAACGGCACGAAACTAATATATTATACACAAGAAAACGTAAAAGTAAATCCAACTAGAGTGTAATTTATTATAAATTAAAATAAAGTGAATATATTTATAAAAAGAAGAAGATAAAGCTTTCATAGCAGAGATGGTACTGTTGACACTATTTCCAAATAGAGCTTGCGCGCGCTAATATGATTTGTAATGAAAATAAACACAAGAAAACAATGGCGGCGAAAATCACACAATTAAAAAATATTTTAAAGCAAATTCGCTACAAAGTTCAAAGACATGATAGTTTTAGTCATAGGCGTAGACATTTCCCCCCAGAATTATTAAAAATTAAATTGCCACATGCAAGTGCAAGTGAAAAAATTCAATACACTCACATTTTTTTACTAACACGGCCACATTTTTGCCACTTGCGAGCCAGCTTGCAATGAAATTTTGAAGCAAGTGAATTTTTACACTTGTCGCAAGTAAAGTGGCAAAACGAAAAAAGTGTTGCCGAGTAAAGAGTTATTTTATTAATTTGCTTAATATTACAGCTGTTTTTTTTTATATATATAAAGGATACTGAGAAATGGCACAAAGGCTAATTTTAGAGCTAAGTTTGAACATAAATTTCATGATTTAATAAAAGAAATATATTGACAATACAATTAAAGTAAAATATTGAATTCGCGGCAACACTGTACTAATGTTATTTCTGCTATAATTTTACTTGTTGACGACATTTTGAAGATGAACTTGCACTGTGCTGTGTAGCCACTCGAAAAATTTTTGTTTTTTAGATTTCTCCTCATTTTCGTTAGTAATACATATACACAACTTGCAAGTAATTACTTTTTTTTTGGTGTTTTTAAATATTTCTTCACACACATTCGTATTATTGCTATGTTGTTCTATTTTATTTATATTTCAATGTGACAATAATTCTTTAAAATACAAAAGCTTAGTTAAATTTGTTGAGTATTATTAAGAAATTATAATATTATTATATTAGGGCACTGTTACACGTTCAATATATATTGAACGCGATCCAGTATCATGATATTTATTGAACGTGTAGCATGCAGTATTGATGGAACGCGATCGATATCGCAGAAAGGCCTAAATTATGGATCGCGTGATAAATATTGAACGTGTAACATTTTTATGATATTAGATCGCGATACGTTAATAAAAACTGAAATAAACCAAATAAAATAAAAAAAACTAACAAATATTAAGTAAAAAAGTTTATTACATTCGTGTAAAGTTTTTTTTAATAAAGCGTAATGGTAGAAGATAGTGAAAGTGAATGGGCTCAGCCGGTGGAATCGGAATTAACTACCGAAAAAATTATTTTGAAAGGCTTTATTTTTAATTTATAGGCATTGCCGGAGTTGTGGGACTCGCCGGCTCAAGCTTATTAATAAATTTATTATTAATAACCGATCCGCACAGCACAAAAATAACGTAAATACTGATGCGATAAATATTGAACATTTAGCATACGCTCGTGATCCATCAATCCATTAAAATGGATCGCTATCCAAATATCACAATATATATTGAACGTTTAGCAGTGCCCTTAACATTAAGAAACTATTTCTGATTAAAATTCACTATAGTTCTATTAAAAATTTTAAATGTCTCACTTAATTTGTTGAGTATTGAATAAATTTTTTTGAAATGTAAATTCCTGTCTATACTGGCAATTTTGTTGCAATTCATGAGTTTATATGTCAAATGGTGAGAAGATTGGGGAGGGATACACAATTTCATGTGCTCTGCGATTCTCTTCAACTTATTTCTTCAGTTGCATGAAAAACACATAATATGGCAAAAAGTAAATGGAATTTTTAAATTTTCGGGAAAATTTGTGGTGTAGTATAATTTTTAATACATAAATACAAAGCTTTAATTTAATAATGTGAACAGTTATGCATTTTCAAAGCAGAAATTTTTTAAAATTCTGCTTTGAAATTTCATGAGTGTCCGTACACATTAGGAAATTCTAGTTTTGCAATAACAAATTTGCCTGAAAAACTAACAATTATTTTTACTTTTTGTTGCATTTTGTGTTTTTCGTATAACTGAACAAATAAAACGTTCAATACACCTACAAACTGAAAATTAACAACTGCGTATTTCAAAACAAAAGAGAATTGTCAAGCACATGAAACTGTGTACCCTTACCCAATCTTCTCATCCCTCTCACCAATAAACTCAAGAATTGCTGCAACAAAAATTGCAAGTCTAGAGGAGGACTAATGGATTCAATATCAATATGGATATAGTATGAGATTTTTAGATTGTAGTGTTAATTGGGTGAAATATTAACTAATTTAACACGATAAAATTTTACTAAATAACTTCACCTCTTCATTTATCTGGCACTTTTAAGCCAAAATGAAGGTAATTGTCAATTTGTGTCACTGAATATGTATGACGAACTTCAACGCAATGTATTGAACATGTTTAAATAAGAAACTGCCAGCCCTGAGTAAAGACATTAAAAATCTCGCAGTGTGGCAGCACCCCACCAATCAAATGTCAGTTGACATTTTACCGATTTCTTTCTTTCCTTGTTAAATCGTCAATCCAAATGTACGTATATCAAAAAATTTTTTTAAAATTTTTAAATATACCATTGTTTTCCTTTGTTTTAAAAAAATTGTGGTTTAATATGAAAATTTATTATGTATATTTATGAAATGTATTGTAATAGTATATAATTTAATGAGGATGTTTAAAATACAAAGTGATGAAAAATGTAACTTTTAAATTTCAATTAGATTCGGTTGATTTGGTGTCATCATGGTGAACGGACGCATACCCTCCGTATTTTCTAAGACTTATGTTACTCCTCGTCGTCCTTATGAAAAGGCACGTTTGGATCAAGAATTGAAGATCATTGGTGAATATGGTCTACGCAACAAACGTGAAGTCTGGCGTGTGAAATATGCTTTGGCTAAAATCCGTAAAGCTGCCCGTGAGTTGTTGACTTTGGATGAGAAAGATGAAAAGAGATTGTTCCAAGGTATGTGTGTCTAATGAAACAATTAATGCCAAACCTGAATGTGTTAATGGGATGAATTTGTTTATATTTTTTCTGACACTTCTTGTCTGAGTTTAGCTTTGAAGATTAAAAACTACTGAGTGTAATCACAAATTCTTTTCAATATGGTTCAGAGACAGTTTAGTAATTTCTCAAAAATTATTTTAGGTAATGCCTTGTTGCGTCGCTTGGTACGTATTGGTGTCTTGGACGAGTCCCGCATGAAACTAGATTACGTTTTGGGTTTGAAAATTGAAGATTTCTTGGAGCGTCGTTTGCAAACTCAAGTATTCAAATTGGGATTGGCCAAATCTATCCATCATGCCCGTGTGTTGATCCGTCAACGTCACATTCGGTAAATATCTGCTCATTTTAAGGCTAGAAGGCTTTGGATTGAAATTAATTAAAAATGTTCAGTAAGACCACTTGAGAGTCGAACAATTTACCCTGAGTAGTGCAAAGAGGTATGGGTTTTTTGTACCGGCTCTCAACGTCTTTTTGGTATTGGTACTCACCAATTTATTTTAGGTCCATCCTAAAAAAAATGCCGAGTAAGTTGGTATATAAAGAACCATAATGCTGAACTTCCGAGTTACTCTTAATTAAACCTCCTTTATAAATAACATTGTTCATGTGTATGGCCTTGCTTATTTATTTTTCTTTCTCTTTTAGTGTTCGTAAACAGGTTGTAAATATACCTTCATTTGTAGTCCGTTTGGACTCGCAAAAACACATTGATTTCTCATTGAAGTCGCCCTTCGGTGGTGGCCGCCCAGGTCGTGTGAAGAGGAAGAATTTGAAGAAGAACACCGGTACTGGTGCTGCAGCTGAAGAAGAAGAAGAGTAAACTATAAAACCGTCTGGATTTTTCTCAGACGCTGATATGTATATATCTTCGTTTGCTTGCAACTATGATTTAAAATAAAATTTTATATCGTAATTTTCAAACTTCTTTTCTTATTTATTTAATTAATGAATCATAGGATGATTCTTAAATTGAACTGAAATTTTGATACCTATTATGTACGTACATGAAAAAAAATTTATGAATTCAACTTTAGAAGAGATCCTATTGAAACTTGAAAATCTAAAATTTTTGGAGTTGAGCTGACGGAATATAGTTAGATACGTGATAAGAGGAAAATTTAAAAACGTCTGCAGGGGTGTTCTGTAAACCGCGCGTTTTGAAATCGTGTAATTTCCAAAATCGAAAACAGTGCTTCTGATCGGACGCTTTAGTGCATTCAAGGTTAAGTTCGTATAAAATATATTAAACAAGTAAAACACTAAAACCAATTAAAAAGCTGCAATAATTTTAATCGAGTTTTTTCTGGAAATTAGACGATTTCAAAACGTCCGATTTACAGAACACCCCTGTTGGCTTGAAATATGAAAAAATATCAAATTTGTAGTTACCAATTATTTTACTATTTTAATCGTGTTCAGAAAATTTCATTTTATGAAAGTAATAATCCTTATTCCAGTTATCGATATCGACGTCACAATTCCAGTAAATTGGGGTTGGTTCTTGAGAACAATTTTTTACTAGCAATCTATTTCCGTTGTCTTAAGGTCTAGAAAATAGCATAAACTTGCCAATAGGAGACAGTTCTTTTCGACAACGGGTACACAAGCCCCAATTTTTTGGTATTGTGTTAAGGTGACGTCGAAGTCATCAACTAGACTAAGGGTTAAGCTAGATTTAAACTTGAAATTTTCTTCAAAATGCTTTAAACTCGCGTAAAAAGCAAAATTTCTTAAAAATTTTACTGTTTACACGAGTTCAAAGCATTTTGGAGAAAATTTCAATAGTGTAAATCTAGCAGATGCAAAAGTTACTGGTGTACATTTTTTTGCTTTTGTCCACTTTGTTAGAGAGCCTTACGTTATTACTTTTCAGAAGCATTTTTGGAAGCACCGTTATCAAGAAAGCAATACATTGCTTCCCTTAGTGGTTAGTAGATTCGATTATTGTAATTAAGTTATTTTATTACGTGTATGGTATCCTCTGTAATATCTAGAAATATTTTCTTTTTTCTAACTGTGAAAGAGAAAGTTTTTCTTCCTTTGTATTTCACGCAGCTGAATTAACATTCTGCAAAGGAAACTTTGCATGTCTAAAAGGGGTGAAAGCAGATAGTTTTTGAAAGTGAAAATAAAGCCACCACACTTTAACAAATTAATATTTAGTAGATTTGTAAAACGCACTAAAATCAAAGGTGAAAAGCACCAAAAAAAGGCACTAATTTCTTTTTAAAGCAACAATTTGAAAAATTCCGCACTGTTATGAATTAAAAAACTCTAAATCTAGTACGAAAAGCACTAAATTGGCACGATGCACACGAAGCACGAATGCGTAGTCTAAACAGCATGATTCATAAACATGATTCAGAGAGCGAAGCAGGTGATTCAACTCGTCGTCTAAACATAGCATTATATATGAAATTACATCGACTAGGACATCATCATCAATTTAGGACAAAATATCGAAATACGCCACTAACGGTAAAAAATGTGTTCACACAAAGTGTTTGTGATGTGTTTTCGAAAAGTTTGTCACCAAACAGTAGATATCACAGTTGTGGGGCCTTATCGTGTTTGGCGTAATTCGACTACGACATTCTGTCCTAGATTAAAGAAAAAATGTTGCCATGTTCTTTAATCTATTACAAAAACTTCACAGTCGAAATATGCCATGATAGGGGGGGGCGATTTTAAAACGCCATTTCCAAAACAATCTCAAGGCATATCAAAGTTAATCTCCCTTATCGTGGTCGTCATATTACGACTACGGCATTCTTGTAATATATTAAATAACACAAACAACCTAATTCTGTAAACTAGAACCGAAATGTTATCGAAATCTAATATACCTACATAGTCAATAATTGGTTTTTTTTTTAATAATCCCAAAACAATCCACAGTATCTATGTTCGGACGATGAGTCTTATTTTTAAGATTGCTAGTTTATTAGCGAAAGTGACCAGGGGAAAAAAGCGAATTGATATGATATGTGACATCTCCTTGAAAACGAGTACTCAGCTTCATCATCACATTCATGTGCTGTAGATACGTTTTGCCACAGAGGATACTTTGTGGTTTTGCTTTCTCATTCGTAATGTTAAAAAAGCATACATGCATACACAAAACTATGCATAAAAAATATGTGCTCCGCAAGTAAAAGAATTCGATACTATCGATAGTTTTCCAACAAACTATCGAAAATATCGAATGGCGTGACTATCGATAGTTTGCCAGCTCTACAGCAGCAGATGGAGCAACATGCTGATTTCGCAGGCCGCCACACTTTCATCACAAGTTCGCTGTGATATAAATGTAATTTGTCTTATGCCGGCCATACACTACACAAGTTCAGTGCTCAAGACTGGCACTGCGTAAACTAAGCTTGTGACACACACTGCACAAGTAAACTGTTCATTTTTTATTTTAATTCGCCATAATGCTGGTTTGAACAAATATCAAAATCATTTTGATATTTACTCAGTTCATTGCGTAAATAGCACAAACGCAATGTACAGAGCCAGAATTGTGCAGTGAACTTGTGTAGGTATACCCGGCATTACAGAGAGGAACGCATTTTAGCAATGCGAATTTTAGCTTAACCGACTCAGAAACAGAGAAATAAGCGCTTGATCAAGGCTAATTCGCTGACAGCAGGAAATTTTACACTAAATCTTGTATCAAATCGCCTTGCTATTGATTGAAACATTTTTGTGCACGTCATTATGCAGATGTGCTTGTTCACGTTCATTAAAATTTATTGGTACGTGGGGACGTTGCTTAACGGTGCACTTGATTTTTATTGGTTATTGGTTTCCTGCAATCATAATGTACTTTGAATATACTGTGCAGCAAACAAATAAACAACCGACGTTAGGGCAACTTTCTATGGAATCGTTTTGTGACATTTCTTTTCATTTGCGATTCTAGATAAACAATAACAATTTGACACTTCCTTTTAAAAGAAATTGCAACGTTTCCAAGAAAAAAAAACCTTGAACTTCTATTAATTAATTTCTCTCGGTTGCTGTTGTTCGATGGTGGTGAATTTGGCTGCATTTTTTTAGTTTGGATTTCGGCGTAAATATTGACTGGAAAAAATTCCATAAAGAAATTTTTAAAATTAATAAAATGCCAAAAGCAAATAAAGTGAATGTAAAGGAAAAAGTTGAGGACAACGTGTGTGATTTAAGTTTGTCCGAATTGAGGGAAATTCCTGTTAAAGATATCGTAAGTACATACAACAAACAAACGCATTGCGAAAGAAAAAACAACGAGGACATGAAAATGAAAAAAGGAAGCCTTGTTAAGAAAAGTGAAAGTTATAAATTAGTAAAAGTTTTCAATTGTGTTGTTTTGAAAGACTTGTCTGAAATTGCATTCACAGAGTAGAAGTTTGGAAATAATTTATTCTGTGAACATTTGGAAACACACCCTTTTCATAAGTTCCAATGTCTGTATTAGAAATTTAACAGCTTGTGTATCCATTTTTAACCCTCATACCATAAATACATACTTACATGCACATATAAATATATCTGTACATACATACATATCTTCATGACTATGTTGTGGGTCACACAATAACATCCAGTTGTAGTGTAATATGTGAAAGTTGTGTTGTGGCTCCGTTTGTAAATTTACGCTTTTTGTACATATGCGAAAAGTACCCAATTCATAAATAAGTACACATGTTTAACTCGTATTCCATTGCTGTATGTGACGTTATCTTTAAATGCTGCTCAAATCGCTCCTTTAACTAGTGTAATGTAAATGTACACACATATGTATACTCCATGCTTATAGGTACATATACTATTTTCTGTGCTTTCTATTAGGAACAAACGTCACAACTACATTGTAAAAGAATTCACATAATCGGGATTTTCTTGAATGATATATTGGTATAAGGTACCAATTTTGGTGGAGACCTGTCTTACTAGATACATACATATGTATGTACATACACTTTGCAAAATATACAAATTATTTGTGCGCTAGTAAGTATAAGTTTAGTTATGAAAAAGCAAATTTTTTATACATATTAGAAGTGCTACGCTTGCGCTCTAAATTTCGCTATTTTTCAAAATTCTCACTATAGATATTTTTTTTAAATTAAACATTTTCTCCATTTGCTAGGGAACCCGCTCACTTGTAAAATCCCGATTATTTTCTATCAGCAGCATCAGCGGAATTTCAAGTTTATGTTTGAATCAGATACCAAGATATTAAAACAGTAAATATGTAATTAGTTTACTTGGGAGGTGACACGCTACAACGTTGACTCCTTTTCATAATATTATTCTCGTTATTGGCGCTACTGCTTAAGAACAAATTTCAAAATTTTGATATCCAAGATATCTTGAAGTAAATTTTTTTCAATTCTGAAATTTTTACCATAGGTAATGCTCTGTATATTCCGCCTTTCTTTTTTAAGTTCAATGCAGTACATAGTTCTTGCAAAATATCAGGTGTTTTACTTTATTAGTTCCCAAGATATTAAAAAATAAATATTTGCTACACTCTTATACAACTCTAAATTAAAAAAAAAATTAGACAAACCGCTCCAGCAGTTCCCCGATTTTAGATAAATTTAAAGAAGTGGGCGTAGAAGTGAGCGTGGAGATTTTTTTCTTTCCGAAAATAACTAGGTTGGGTTCTTAAGTGATGCGATAACCAATGAACGACATACATATTATTCAAATATGTAGTCAAAAGCGCTAATCGAACGAATTTTCATTTGGGTTATGACGAGCATTCGACAAAAAATTTCGCTGTTCTGGGGGTCTACTATGTTATTCGAAACGAAAGAAAATGCTTTCGAGTTTATATGTTTATGTCATGTAGGTTATGAAGGGTGGTGCTATACCGCACCTACACTCGAAGACCCATTTGGGTCTGTGTAAATTCGAAACCTTTTTTTTTGGTTTAGAATTACACCGTAGACCCCATGAATATCACTCACTGTGTTTGTTTTTAAATTTGCAATAATTTTAAGTTTTTCTGCTCAAGAACCATACAAGGTAATGGAAATTAAAATGCACTTGGTCATATTAATAAATTAAAACTATTTTTTTAACACGACATACATAAATGTAGAATGTTATTTGGGGGAAAATATAATTTTTTTAATTTTTAAAAAATAAATTTTTTGATATAAAATAATAAAATGTTTTTCTTTTTAAAATTGTTAATAACAAAAGTTAAAAATTTTAAAATCCCCCGATGTATCCAGAAAAGATGTGATATCTTCTAAACCTCTGGACCGATTTTTTTTAACATTGTTAAGAACCTTCTCGATTAAGTCACCTTTCAATCAAAAAAAAAAAACTAAATCAAAATCGGTCTAGCCGTTTGGGCTGTACGTGGACACGGACAGACACACACATACACACACACACACTACAAACTTATAACACCCCTTTTTTGGTCGGGGGTTAAAAATTCATTTTCTTTTTCACTATGATTTCAAAAATTAACTGTGTGCATAATTAGTAAAGAACAAACGACAATGGCAAGACTGTTGTAAATTTAGAGATGGTAAAATTGAGCTTTCATTACAAAAAAAAAGTTTTCAGCAAATTGTAATACGATGAATCGAAACAATTCACATATTCCATTTGCAATAAAAAGCTGATCTGATATAAAGCAGAAATCTACATCAACTGACACCACACACAGTGGACGAAACACAAAACAACTCTGCTGATGAAGGTGTAGTGGCTATCGAAAACAAAGCGATGTGAACTTTGTCCTAATCAAATGATAAATATTAAAAAATTTTAATTTTAATGAAAAATTAAATATTTAAAACGAAAGCGTACAGTTTTGTTTTAAAATTTCTTCGTTATAAAAATAACAATGATTTTTATTAATACTAGGATCGCCTGGTGGTCTAAATTAGACTACTTTACACCTAGTATGTCTTTATTTATTATAAGTAGATGTGTACAAAATAAAAACAAAGAAGAAAGTCGTATTTTTTCAAGCAAATTTAAATCGCTTTTTACTATATTTGAGCCAAGAAATTTGAAAAACATTTATATTGTGCATATCTACACAAAAAAACCTTTTAAACCATATACATACATATATTTCACCAATATTGGTGGACGATAAAATACTTAAAATTGTACGACAAAAAATGTGTGCCGTATTTATATATACTATCATAAAAAACGTTCTTATTTTAAAAATGCTGCATTTTTAAAACGGAAAAGCAAAATTTTTGTTTTTAAAATGCTTTTTTAGTACAGTGTACTTCCCCTTAATATATTTCTAAAAATAAAAAATAAAACACTAGAAACAAACAACAAGATTCTTATTAAACACTTAAATAAAAGAATCAGTTAGAAATGAAGAAAAAATAACAATCTTTAACATTAAATTCGAAAATAAAAAACGAGCAAACATATTTTAGATGAGGAATCGTCGATTAAACATTGCAAAATTTATAAGAGAGAGAGAGAGAGATAAACATCAGGAGATTCACTTAGGAGTTGTACATACATATATATATATATATATATTAAACACCATCGCCTTTTAAACAGGTCTTTGCTAGCTGGTGAGACCCAAAATTCCCGCACACAGAGAATAATTAGGGTCATATAATGTTCCACGAACACATAATAAATCATATGCCTGAAATGCCGGGGTTACATGCTCCTCTTTAAATGACACACCATGATACAATAATACTATTGTATCATGTGACACACAAACTTAATCGTTAATATTTTTGTTTATTTTATCTGTCAGAAACTGTCCTTGAAATCTTGTTATTTTGAGCTAAGCTACAAATACATACATACATATTTATGTATGTATGTACCTATGAAAAGTCCTAAAAAGATTTAGGGAAACTATAACCCATCACTGTTTTAAAATGAAAGAGGTCTGCGGTTTGGCCTGAATAAATAAATCTTGCACTTTCTCGTGTCGTTTCAATTCTCTTTTACTTTCTACTTCTGCTTTACTTGTTTATCTGGTTGAATGCATTAAATAACGGTTTACTGTTTCTACTGAGTCCTTTGCTTAAATGTGATAGTGTGTGTATGAATGCATCCGATTGAATGCAGAAATATATCTCCCTATACCGGGGTTGTTTGTTTGCGGTTTTGTTTAAATTTTTTTTGGCAACTTTCTTGTGTACCTACTAATATATGCATATACATACATACATATGTATGTATGTATGTATGTACATACATATATACTAATTTCCTTTTTGTTTATATCAGGCTTCTTTTAAACGAGTAAATGTGTTGGACTTATCCAGTAATCGTTTGATGTCCTTGGGTGTAAGTATACAAATTATCTTCGTACTCTTAAAATTTTTATATGTATGTACTTATTAAAATTTTTTAATATTTGCAGAAAAACTTTTGCACTCTAACACGTTTGGTAAAATTGGATTTGAGTAAAAATCAAATAAAATTTTTACCCGACGATTTTGGAGTTTTAAGAAATCTTAGGCATTTGGATCTGTATAACAATCAGTTGGAACATTTGCCCCTCAGCTTCGGAGATTTAATACATTTAAGATATTTAGATCTTAAAGGCAACCCATTGACACCGGCCTTAGCGAAAATAGTTGGCATTTGTACAACCACGAAAGATTGTCAGGATTCGGCGAAAAGAACGGTATGTTTTTTTTTTAATAAGTCACCTCTTGCGTATCGCTGATTTAGTAAAACAACGTCATAACTAAAAAAAATTGAATTTTTGAGTTAATAATGCTGAATTAATGCTCATATAACTTGTAACATTTGTTAACGCTCTAATAATGCCAATTTATTATTTTACTTAGTCCCGGTTCACACACATTTTAGTTGATCAACTCATAATAAATATCCCTTTTTTTCTTACAGCTGAATTACGAGCTGATCAACATGAGTTGAAGTGTGTGAACTGGGACTTATTAAGTAAAATATTTTTTTTATTAAAATTTTAAATTAATTATTGAGGGTTAGCTTGATACATGTAAATATCATCTTGGTCCTTAATTTTTATTTTGATACTCGTACAATGATTTTTTTTGTCTGTTCTTTTAATACACATGTTGAAGTATTTTCTGTTTTAGGTGAAATTTATGTCCGTCATGCAAGTAGAGGCCTTAAAGGCAAAAGAACATTACAAACAGGAAATTCTACAAAATCAAAGTGCGCCAACTGGTCCAGATGACATGGAGTATTCCGACAAGTCCCAAGAATTGCAACAGAAATCAAAGAAATCTAAAAAATCCAAATCCAAAAAGAAGTCCCACAACAATCAAGAGACAGTTTTTAATACCGTCATTATACCCTCAGATGACAATATAACGATAACAAAGACCAGCAGCAAAAATAAACGATCTGCCAATGGATCACTGAAATCTGCAAAAGCCCAACCTCCCTCAACAGTTTTAAAATCGTTGATTATCTTCATTTTAATGGTGGCATTTAATGTGGTACTTATTTATATGATAATGTTTAAAAATCCAGAAATTGCCGAAAAAATTGTGGAATCGATACCCCATCAATATCGTGATTGGATTTTAAGCAAAAGTGAAATCTTTCGTTTGCGTGTTACCGATTGGATTTCAGAATTTCGTACGCCTCCTGAAGATCACTGACGGTTCATCTATTTGAAGCCACAAGCCTTTACATAAAATTAATCCAGTTTAAAATAAGAATTTAAAAATTTTAAACTTTGATTAATAATGGCTTCAAATAGAAAGTCGGAAACATTTTGGATATAAAAAAAAAATTTCTTTCGTAGCACGTATTTAACCAAAGAAATTAAGAAATTTCAAAATTTTATATATATTTAGAGCGTAAAATTAGTAAACTGCCATTATTATTAAAGTCGAAAGACCATACATACATACATACACACATGCATACATACATTGTAGTTACATATTATTTAATATTAACTATGTATTTAGATTATCATCTTCATCATTATCATTATGATCATTAAACTTTAAAATTTTATATAAATATTATTACGTTTAACGTCCATGTCAAAAAGAAAAAAATAAATCAACAAAAGTTAACAATTCATTATATAAGACAAACTAACAGATTATTTATATACTTATATACATTTACATACATATGTATGTCTATATGTTCTTTTCAACATTAAAATCATAATAATTAATTAATTTGTTTTCTTAATTTTATGTCTTTAGCATTTTATTTTATTTTTTATCGCACAATAGCCAGACACACCGAAACCACAGCAACAATTCAATGTTCCATACAAGATAATTACTAACTAAAACAAAGAAACAACTACCTTCAATTGAAATATGAAAATAATAAAACTTTTCATTAAATACATACATATTTTTTCAATATTTTACACAGTTTACAATCAAGATTACAGTGTTATGCTCAAAGTATAACACTTACCAGCAAACTATAACACAAAACATTACACTACAGCTAACAATAATTAACTCAATAATTCTTAAAGCAATAGTTGAACAAATCATACAAATACGTATTACAAAACCATACAAATGAAAAAACTCACAGAGTTCGAATTTGTTATTTTACATATTTATTTTCTTTGCATTAAAATCCAACTCTTAGTTAATATCTTATTATGTTCTTGTATGTAGTTCTGTTTTTTTGCTTAAAGAATTCTTTAAGAATTTCTTTTAATGTGTTAACTTAAGTTGAATTGTACACATACATACATGCATATACATAAATACATATGTGATTATTTTACCAATAATATATTTAAATTTTTTTATCGATTATTTAAATATCATTCTTTATAATAAAACAAATAATGTCTTTATGGAGTCTACCTTAAGTTTAAGTTTAAAAGTGTAAATCTATAATTTCATATATGTATATTATCTGCCTTATTCATAAAAATATTTCTGTTTAATAAGAGGTTTATGAAACAAATTTTCTATGGAAATTTGATTAATAAACATTTTATAAAATCCAAATATTTTCTATGAATTAGGCCCTATATCTATGTTAATTTTCAACTTTATCTAAAGATAATAAATAATAAACTTTTTTTTTTAAATCAACATGTTCTATTAAATTGTTTTTCAATGCAACTCGAATCAAACGAACTTGTTTTACATTTAATATTTGTTAACGCACTAATAATCCGAAATTATTATTTTACTTATTAAGTAAAATGGTTTTTATTAAAAATATGTACATTGAAAGTATTTTAAAAGTTTAATGCTTAAATACCAATTCGAACAGTTTTCTCTTCGAGTCAAATTAGCGCCTTATATGCAATGGAAATCGATTTTTATAAGGTTAGCTTCTTTGGCGTCTTTTCCACACGCAACAGTTTACTTCGCAAAGTCCCGGTTCACACGTTTCAACTTTTGTTGCTCAACTCGTAATTCAGCTGCAAGAAAAAAAGAGATATTTGTATTTCCGTCTCTGTCTTTCTTATAGCTGAATTACGAGTTGAGCAACAAAAGTTGAAACGTGTGAACCGGGACAAAGTCTTCAGTTTGTAGGAAAAGTGTGGAAAAGCCTTCTTTACTTTTTTTTGGGTAATTTTCGGCAAAATGACAGCAAACTATAAAATCTCTCAATAAGAGACAAAAGTAGGGTAACACCAGAAACCAAAAATTCCAACATAAAAACATATGCACATACAGTATGTCAAGAATAAGTTTTCACATAAAAATTAAGACAAACTCTTTTATCTTATTTTATAAAAAAAGCAAATTTTTATATTAAAACTAAAAATTTATTTAGTTCATTCCAATTACTTGCATTACGTACAAAGATTAAAAAAAACTAAAATCCACTTTGATAAAAAAAAACAAAAAAAATTTAACTCAATTTAAGAAATTTATTATTCGACATATCATAAGTTTTATTTTAATCCGAAATGTATTTGCTGGTGACTGTTCAAAATGTGTTTTTTGAAGTCTACTGACGATTTGTTACAGCAACAATAGGTATGTTTTATTCGAAACGTATACCTACTTAATTTTTAAGCAGCTATAGCTATAGCTACTTAATAAGGGCCTGTTTGTCTAAATGCGAACGAACTTTTCTTTCGAACATTTATATTAAAAACAAAAACAAAAAACTTAAATTTGTTTTTGTTTCCAATACTAATATTCGATAAAAACGTTCGTTCGCATTTAGACAAACAGACCCTAAGTTTATACACACTTAAATTTGCTCTGAATATTTATATAAATTTCGAATAAAACATACTTAATGTAATGCGTATAGACAAATCTGAACCACCAGCAAATAAATTTCGGATTAAAATTATCCCACATCAGGTGTCGCAGTGCCGGTCTTTGGATCAGATCTTCCCTCTATTATAACTCTACAATTACGAGTGAGCCGCGAAACTCTCGAAGTCCAAACAACATACACACAAGCCTGATCGCACTTAAGAAATACTACGATGATTACGACTGTTTCAAGATGAGATAAGACTCCTTCAAGCGGTAGTGTGACCAAACTTAAAAACTAAATTTCAGTTAAAAAAAAATTTTAAATACATTTCGAGCCCTATTTTCGATTTAATCGTAAGCGAAATGTAGTAATTAAATTTTTTATTGAAATTAAAATTTTATGGGCCTAACCATAGTTTAGAATTACCAAAATTTGCAAAATTGTTGAAAACTTTTAAAATACAGGCTGTACAATTATTTGTGAACACATTAAACTCATACACGCACATATGCATCCATACATACATACATATGTATATAGTATGTATATGTGTAAATATGTATTTAAGTAAATAAATCTAAGAGTACGAGTATCTACTATCTATCTATCTGGTAGAACGCTAAGCTCAGCTTTACAATGAAAATAGAATTTTCATAACAGTGTGTATACGACAGTGAAAGTAGATTGACGTGAGCGGACATTGCCACCACCAATTATTAAATGGAAAAGAATTATTTGATTTTATTTTTCTTATGTTCTTCATACGCAAAGTTAATTTGTGGCGCAAAAGTGAAAACGAAATATGAACCCAATTGGTCGAGTTTAGATAAAAGACCATTGCCCGAGTGGTATGATGAGGCTAAAGTGGGCATATTTATACATTGGGGTGTGTATTCAGTGCCCAGCCTGGGTACTGAATGGTTTTGGACTAATTGGAAAAGTAAGTGCACAAAATAATCGTTTCATTACAATTACATACATACATATTTAAAATATAACGATGAAATCCTAATCCTATTTATTTTAGATTTAAAAGACAAAAAATACGTTGATTTTATGAAAATGAATTATAAGCCTGATTTTTCTTATCAAGATTTTGCTCATGATTTTACCGCCGAGTTATTCAATGCCACTCAATGGTCTCTATTGTTTAGAGAAAGTGGCGCAAAGTGAGTAGAATATTTTATATGTATGTAAATATGTATGTATGTGTTTTTTTTAATTTTATTTGTTGTATTGTATTAATTAAATGCATCAGACTCTTGTAACGGCAATCTGTTTGAAATTTGAGTAGAATTATTCGGAGCTAGTGGCCCTTATTATGAGCAACTTTCGCTCTTCGACTGTAGTGGAAAGTACTGATCGAACAAATTTTCATTTGGTATTATGACGTTCATTCGACAAAGAATATCCTTAAAGTGAATGTCACTCAAAGTGATTTTAAAAATTTTGCAACAACTTTACCTAAAAGTAAAAAACAATCGTTTATAATATTTTTTATACTAAAATACTTCATCGAAATCTAAATTCTGTTCAATAGAAAATTCGTTGCTCAACGAAATTTACGATGCTCATAATACGAATTGAACATTCGATTTTCGATGTTCGATACCCAGCAAAGATCGAAAATCGAATGCAAATCATAATAAGGGCCAGTGTTTGTTTTTGTAAGTTTTAAAGATACATATGCAAACTTAACTTAAATTATTTAATATAAGTGATTTTTTCGATGTTATTTATTGGAGAATATTTATTGTTCCCATAACCTAATTAATTTCTTTCTTTTTGGTTAGTGGAAATTTATTTTTTATATACATACGTATGTATTTGACATTTACATTAGTGTGGCCGTTAATATTTTTTTTTTTGATTTCTTGTATTCTCTCCCCCCAAATCGGTTCAGTTTAAATGATCAAACAGAATTGGGGCATAAACACATTTTCCATAAAAAATGACACAAAAAACTAGCCTCAGAAAGCAGTCGATAGATAGAATCTATTTTATTTTGAGAACGTTTTTTCTTATGCTCTCACATATAAATAAATATTCTCTCAAACATGTTACCATACTTTCAATAAATTTCATACATTTTGTGAACAAAACTACAAAGAAAAATAAGCACAGAAGAAAATAAAACAAAAATTAGAGAGCATTTGAAGTTACTGCCTTAGATTTTATTATGGGCTTTGGTAATTTGACAGCGATTTTTCCTGAAGTTGCGGACTTATTCTGTTTGATCATTTATGTAAAAAAAAACAAAAAATTTCATAGCGATAAATTGTGTTTAGGAGGTGTGTCCGTCCCTCAAAGTTGTCCTTCAAGCCCATTTTCCAATGTAATTTTTTTTACATAAAACTGAACCGATTTGAGGGGAGAGAATACAAGAAATAAAAAAAAAATAAAAAATTCTCCATACAACTAACGACCACGCTAATCTATGTACATATTTTCATCATCATTCGCACAAATTGCAAAAATCAAAATCGATGAAAAATTATTAAACTTCAATTCACTAAACTTGGTAAAATAAATTCAAAATCAAAAATCTCTTCTTAAAATCACTCATCTTTTTGAGTGATCTTCAAACAAATTTTCTAGACGAGTCGCCTGCCTGACTTGTGGAAACTGAACATTATTGGGGCTTCCTTACTCGCTATCGAGAATAATTTTGTGCTACTGGCAATCTATTTCCGTTCAATAAGGTCCAAAAAAATAGCATAAACCTGCCAACAGCAGTCCGTTGTTTTCGACAACGTGTACACAAGCCCCAATTTTTTGGTATTGTGTTAAAGTGACGTCGATATCGACAACTGGAATAAGGGTGTAGTATGAACAAAAAAAGTATGTATTTGCTTTTTACTTAAAAATTAAAAAAAAAACAAAAAACACATATGTATGTTAATATTTGGGGTCTTAAAACAAATGTTTAAGTGAAAAGAAAATACTTATTCCTACCCATTGTTATAATTCTATTATAAGTGAAATTTATTTGCAGCTTGTTAAGCACCCAGCAAATTATTTTTACTCGATATGAATCTATTTTATTTTTCTGCACCTTTATACAATTAGAAATCCAACGGATAACAATAAAATGTATTTATAAGGCAAAATGAAAAATAAAATCTTAATTAAACATTCAAGAAATTTATTATTCGACATATGGTCATAATTCTATTATAAGTGAAATGTATGTATTTGCTGGTGGTTAACCATAACAATAATAATAAATTTCTTGAATGTTTAATTAAGATATTATTTTTCATTTTGCCTTATAAATAATACTTTTATTGTTAAAAATGTAGAAAAATAAAATGGCGTCATATAAATTCAGAACAAACATTTTTATTTAATTTTGAGTCTCTTTATTTTTCTTATGCAAATATATAATAAATATGTTTTAGATACGTGGTTTTAACCAGTAAACATCATGACGGTTACTGCCTCTGGCCCTCGCAGCAATCATTTGGCTGGAATTCTATGGATATCGGACCCAAACGGGATATAATAAGTAATTTATTTACTCAGTAGTTTAAAAACTTAATCCTTAATCGATAACACACACACACTTTTCAACTTTTTAGGGGAATTGTCTTCTGCTTTGCGTAAAAACACCGACTTAAAATTCGGTTTATATTATTCTTTATTCGAATGGTTCAATCGCATGTACATAAATGATAAACTGCACTTATTCTTACAACATAATTATGTTACAAATAAAATGAGACCTGAACAAGTTTTTCTAATTAAAGAATATCAGCCAGAAATTTTATGGTCTGATGGAGATTGGGAAGCACCAGACCACTATTGGAAAGCGGAAGAGTTTATAGCTTGGTAAGCAAAGTAATGCTTAATTTTCGCAATATTTTTTTTCATAATTCCGCTCCTTTTTGCAGGCTTTATAACGACAGTCCTGTGCGTGACACAATCGTAATAAATGATCGCTGGGGTATTGGCACTGGCTGTATGCATGGGGATTTTTATAATTGTCAAGATCGTTACAATCCTGGTGTATTAATAAAACACAAATGGGAAAACGCTTTTACATTGGATAAAAAAAGTTGGGGTCAACGTTTTGATTTGAGCCTTGACGACTTTATGACCAGTGAAGAGGTCATACGGGAAACGGTCACCACTGTTAGTTGCAATGGCAATGTTTTGATCAATGTTGGTCCTACTAAGTACGGCACAATTTCGCCCATATTTGAAGAAAGACTGCGCGATCTAGGCCAGTGGCTAAAAATAAACGGTGAAGCTATTTATGCATCAAAGCCGTGGTTGCATCAAAATGATAGCATTACTCCTTCTGTGTGGTATACGAGTAAAGTGGACGAGCTTAAGCAAATTGTAAACATTTATGCGATTTCATTGGACTATCCCTACGATACAAATAGTTTGACCATATATCCCTGGGCTAATACATCTATTGAACATTCAAATACAAAATTAGTTGGTCTGCAGTTATCAAACCTCATCGAACATCATAATATCAAGGCAATAGTGTTATTGGGTATGGAAGACACTGAAATTAAGGTAAATTTGTATAGAAATATTAGGAGGTTTGAAGTTGTTAAAGTAATTGATTTATTCGTTGCAGTGGAAATTAAATGGCTCGGCTTTATATTTGGAATTCCCACCGAAGCATAGTATAGATAAAAAAGGTTTGAAATTTGCCTGGACTTTTAGAGTCACTATTAACAATCAAATATAATTTACCCTCTGTTTCCACAACACGTATAGTCGACTTGAGTGTAAAATTTATATGAAAAGCAGTCAGTTTTTTGAGTGATTTTCCTAAAAATTTTCTACACGAGTCGCCTGCCTGACTTCTGGAAACAGACTATTAATAAAAATACAATTTTGTTATAAAAAAATAAGCTCAGGCTTTTTAGAATGCAGCTGCGCGTTTCTTCAGTGTTTTTGGAATGAATAACAATACATATTTATATTATTTACATATAAAAATTATTTATAACCATTTTGTATGAAAATCTGTTTTATAAACCCTTTATAAAGCCTTTTTTGTAATTTTTATAAACAAGGCTATAACAGTTTTAGCTTACGTAATTTAATTAAATGAAGCGGAGAAGAATAGTCTCTCTAGAATGAGAGAAGTACGATCACACATACAATATTTTCCATCCCTGATTAATGTGTTGCTTTCACAATGCAAGTAATCGACTTATCGGCGAAAATCCTGTGCTAAAAAGGAAAAAGTGCTTAAGTCGAGATAAGCTGAGGTCGTTTGATTCTATTGTGAAGACTACATGTAAAAATATCGAGCAGTAATCGCCAAAAAGCTTAAAAGACACATTTTTTGGACTAATAAATTTTGGGCAAAAAATGTATTTCGAAAATTATGTACGTTAAGCTTTTTTGGCGGTTATGGCACGATATTATGTAGTAATATAAGTAAGCTCAATATATTTTTGTTGACAAACTAAACACATACATACATACATACATACATACTCGTACGTGCACCCATTCATATTGAATTAATCTGAGCATGTAAATCTATGAGCACAAGTATCTCTGTAGAATCTTGTAGAATGCAGATGTATGTATGTACATATGTACATATAATTGAGGCTAGTTTTACTATGCCAATGTAGACCTAGAATTTTCATGACAGTGTATGTACAACAGTGAAAGTAGCTTAACGTAAGGGTCATTATCGCGAATCATCAAATGCAAAAGAATTATTTTATTTTATTATTTGTGCATTTATACGCGAAATTAATTTGTGGCTCAAAATATGAACCCAATTGGTCGAGTTTGGATAAAAGGCCATTACCCGAGTGGTATGATGAGGCTAAAGTGGGCATATTTATACATTGGGGTGTGTATTCAGTGCCCAGTATGGGCTCGGAATGGTTTTGGACTTATTGGAAAGGTAAGCAAATACATATGCATATATAAATTTCTCTAAATGAGGGAAATAATATATAAATACAAATAATATTGCACTCTTATCTATTTTAGATTTAAAATACAAAAACTACGTCGAATTTATGAAAAAGAATTATAAGCCTGATTTTTCTTATCATGATTTTGCTCATGATTTTACCGCTGAGTTATTCAATGCCACTCAATGGTCTCTATTGTTTAGAGAAAGTGGCGCAAAGTGAGTAGAATATTCTATATATTTATTTAATTATTTGTTGTTGTATTTTATTAAGAGCACCAGAGACTCTTTTTATAACGGCAATATTTTTTGAAATTTGGGTAATATAATTCGGAGCTAATATTCTTGGTTAATCAAATGCACATACATATGATCCCTTTGTACTACCTGTGTGGTGAAGAGAAGTTATCCCTTCCCTATCACCCTGATAGGGAAGGGATAGCGAGAAGAGCAGACATGTGTTGAAGGAAGATATAGAGGAAAGCTTCATTCTTTTTTTACAACTCTGCTTTATTGCACGTTTTTAATAATGCAGTGTTGAAGCGCCTCTGGTGTCAATGATGCGTATTAAATTTTGAAACTGTGTTAAGTAGCCATTTTATTGGTTATTTTACTTAACCGATGATTCTGCTACACAATACCGACGAAGGAGGGTGCTCTGTGGTGCAGTTTTAGTGACCAGTGCCTTAAGCCTGCATCACTGGAAATTTTCCCACAACAACTGATACAAAGGACACTAATGCACATCAGAAAAATGCGTGGTGTTGTTAGTTTAATGACTTTCGGAGACCGGGTTCGAACCTAGGACCTTCGGTTTTGTAGTCAACGTGCTAAAACTACTTCAGCTAACGCCACCCGTTTAATGGAAGTATTATGAGGAGAAATCTGTTTCAGTTCACTAAATATTATATCCTAAAAAAGAAAGCTACATCACTCTTGTACAATCCCACTTGACCTGAGACTCGATAAAAACGAAGAAAAGCGAGGAAATTTTGAAACAAAATTGTTTGATATTTTTTCGCAAATTTTTTGGTTTGTCTTACAACTCTGGTGTTGTGCGATTTGTTAATTTTTATATCAACGTTGCAGCGCCCCTGGCGTTAAGTAGGCGTATTACATAACGTAGCCATTTTATTAGTTATTTTACTTTGCCCATGATTAATTGCTACAAATATCGACGAAGGAGGGTGTTGCGATATACATACATTAGCTTAGAAAGTAGGGTTTGAACTCGTGCTTTCGAACACCGTCATTTGCTTTGTAGTTGACGTAATTTTTGGAACAAACGGTCCCGAAATGTATTCTCATCGTTAGTATCGATCCAATCACTCTGATAACGAATATTTCAGGTACGTAGTTTTAACCAGTAAACATCATGACGGTTACTGCCTCTGGCCCTCGCAGCAATCATTTGGTTGGAATTCTATGGATGTTGGACCCAAACGGAATATAATAGGTAATTTGCATGTACATAGTATATATATTCTGTACCATCTTATCGCATACCTCACACATTTTTCAATTTAACAGGGGAATTGTCTTCCGCTTTGCGTAAAAACACCAACTTAAAATTCGGTTTATATTATTCTTTATTCGAATGGTTCAATCGCATGTACGTGAATGATAAGTTGCATAAATTTTCTCAACATAATTATGTCACAAATAAAGTGAGACCTGAACAAGTGTTTTTAGTCAAAGAATATTTGCCGGAAATTTTATGGTCTGATGGAGATATGGAAGCATCGTCAAAATATTGGAAATCGGAAGAGTTTATAGCGTGGTAAGCCATCTGAAGCTGAAATGTTCGAATCCCTTTTAATTTTCAGACTAAAATATATTTCAATAAAATTTTGCAATAACTCCTTTACAGGTTATATAACGATAGTCCTGTGCGTGATACAATCGTAACCAATGATCGCTGGGGTAATGGCACTGCCTGCATGCATGGGGATTTTTATAATTGTCAAGATCGTTATAATCCCGGCGTATTACAATCACATAAATGGGAAAACGCTTTTACATTGGATACAAAAAGTTGGGGTCAACGTTTTGATTTGAGCCTTGACGACTTTATGACCAGTGAAGAGGTCATACGGGAAACGGTCACCACTGTTAGTTGCAATGGCAATGTTTTGATCAATGTTGGTCCTACTAAGTACGGCACAATTTCGCCCATATTTGAAGAAAGACTGCGCGATCTAGGCCAGTGGCTAAAAATAAACGGTGAAGCTATTTATGCTTCAAAGCCGTGGTTGCATCAAAATGATAGCATTACACCTTCTGTGTGGTATACGAGTAAAGTGGACGAGCTTAAGCAAATTGTAAACATTTATGCGATTTCATTGGACTATCCCTACGATACAAATAGTTTGACCATATATCCTTGGGCTAATACATCTATTGAACATTCAAACACAAAATTAGTTGGCCTGGAGTTATCGAACCTCATCGAACATCGTAATATCAAGGAAATAGTGTTATTGGGTATGGAAGATACAGAAATTAAGGTAAATTTGTATAGAAATATTAAGAGGTTTGAAGTTTTGAAAGTACATAATTGATATATTCGTTGCAGTGGAAATTAAATGGCTCGGCTTTATATTTGGAATTCCCACCGAAGCATAGTATAGATAAAAAAGGTTTGAAATTTGCCTGGACTTTTAGAGTCACTATTAACAATCAAATATAATTTAATAAAAATACAATTTTGATGGAAATAAATAAGTTAAGGCTTTTTAGAATGCATCTTCAGCGTTTTTGTCACTTATTCTAATCATTTAAGATTGTAATGAGTGCATTTACGTAAAGCAAATCATTTTCGTATTCGTTTCGTTAGCAGGATGCAGGATCGATACTAACTAATTACTGACTTTTACCTAATTTCGCTCCTTTTTTTATATCAGACTTTTAGGTGGGAGATATTGTGTGCAGACTTTAAATGATCAAACAGAATTGTGGCATAAACACAATTTCCATACAAATTGACAAAAAAGCAGTCGAGAGATCTATTTTATTTTGACATGGTTTTTTCTTATGCTCTCACATATGAATACTCATTCTCTCAACAGTGCTACCATACTTTCAATAAATTTCATACATTAGAGATAATTTGAAGTTACTGCCGTAGATTTTATTATGGGCTTTGTTAATTGGACAGCGATTTTTGCTGAAGTTGTGGACTTATTCTGTTTAATCATTAAAGCTCTGTTTTTGAATAAGAATGAATAAATTAAACTTAAAAATGAAATGAGGAAGCGTCGCCGTTTACAAATTCTTTCGCATACGATCAACAATCGGAACTCTAACTGCTCTGCTTTGAAAAAGGTTTGGGAAAAGCGTTTAAAATTATGTTAATGTGTTCGTTGGGATACCTATATATCCCAGTTGGCCATGTTTTAAGATATCTTTAACGATGGGTGCAATAGAAAATTGTGGAAGACATATATATTTTTTTTAATAGGACCTGCACTCAGGGGATAACCTCTACTCACGCAATGTATTGTGCTAGAACTAGGAAAATAGGTTATAGGGGAGGAGGATAGAGGGAGTAGTGTCTGTGGATACTCGATTTAAACTTTCTCACGCTGATAGTGACAGGAAAGACTTCCGCAGGTAGTTGGTTCCACATACGTACAGTACGGTTAAAAAAGGAATTCTCTATGTAGTGCGTAGTGCGATTTATTGGCCAATCGACCACAAAGGGATGCTATGAATGAGGCACGTGTTGTGCCTATAAATGTGCGGGTTTCAGGAATAAGTCCCCTAATTTCATTAGAACACATTCCGTTGAAACAATAGAGTTGGATATCCTACTGTCACCGATGAGCTTCTTCGCCCTTTCCTATACATGGGGTGAAATCCGAGGCACTTGAATGCTTCTTTTGCAACTTGACAAATTTTTTCAAACAGCTCAAATAAATCTTTGGCGAATTTTTCGAACAAATGGCCACGAAATTATTCACCCAAGCGACAATGTTAATCACCATACTATGGTCGATCACAAAATGGCAGTGTGAGTTCTTGGCTGACAATCTCACTGAAAAGAACAGACTTTAATTAATATTTTTAACACACAAATCTATTTTTTTTCCTTGTTTTTTCCGTTTCATTTAAATTATGGACTGACTTAGCTGGGATTGGCGCTTAGGCTGCATGTTTATAATTTTTCGCGTTTAACAGCTAAAACTTTGTCAACAATAGGCCAACATATACATGTGTTTGATTTAAGGCAAAATACACGACTTGTCGCTCAGATTCTCATCAACAAGGTCATAAGTGTTTAATTGAGGACAACTTGCAAGACATTTTCACCGAGATTGTCGTGTGAAAGACGATTTCCTTTAAATTGTAGACTAAAAAAAACATAATAACAATATAATAAGGCTGAGTTTACATCTGTCATTTCTTGTGTCGTCATTTTCAAAAAAAGTGCAACGCCGTTCACATTATGTTTTTTATATGGAAGATAATGACACACAACGAAAAATATTGGAAATGACAAACGTTGCTGCTAGTACATACTATTGCGATGTCACAAAATCTCATAGTGTGTACTTGGGCTTAAGTCGTACCATAATCATAGTTAGATGAGAATGTAGTGCAAGCCAATCTGGTCAACTGGTATATGCAAGTATGCATATCGCTCAAAAAACTCATTTTTTGAGTTATGACACTATTGAAGTAAATGAGCGATATGTAGTATGTGCGTGTGGGTGTGCATTTAGTAAACGCACAATGTTGTAATATTCGCAATAGAACCGTGACTTGCCAATTTGATATGAAATTAGTTATTGGATAAAATACAAGTTGTTCAAAATGAATTTGTTCATAGATACATATGTATGCATGTATGTATTTGTAAATATGTACATTATGTATATGTATATTTCAATTGAACATTGCAGGTATGAAGTTTGGCATTAAATTAATTAGTTTCTCTTGATTTCGTAGCTATTTTAAATTTTTGCTCGATTTTGTTAAATTATAACAAATGACAAAAGCAACAACAAAGAAATCCTTGAAGGTGGTTAAAATCAAAAGAAACATGTAAAATATAGCGAATTTAAAAACACGTTAGGAAAGCGCTAGGTATCATACATATATAAAGGTTTTATTAACACCCTGCACATATGAATGTAAATGAGTGGCTCGAAATCTGGACTCTGGCTTCAAAGTTTGAATATAACTTTGGACATTTGGTCGCTGTTTTTGAGCTGCAAAACTTCTATAGCTTTCAAGATATAAGATATTTCGATCGTATGGGAGTGACACAGCCCACTTAGGGGTAATATATTATGACCTATTCTCAGACTCAACGAACACACATACAAAAAATGCATAAAAATCGGTCAAGTCTTTTCGGAGGAGTTCAATTACAAACAACGTTACACGAGAATTTTATATATGTATATGTATAGAAAGACCCGTTAAATTTAATAATAAACTAAATATAATAATATATTACTCCCGAATTTCCAATATTTGGAAATAAATAACAAAGGTTAAGATACTTTGGACTCATTCTAAAGTGCATACATAATGTTTTGCTTTCAGGAGCAATTTTATGAATTATGCAAAAGGCGCATCTAAAATAAATTCCCGAAAAGTAATGAAAACAACATGAAAAATTTATTAATGTGTATAAACCGAATGTTAGGCTGAGTTTCTATTTTGGCATTTCATGTCTGCCATGTGCCCAAAAAAGCGTAACCACATTTCATACATTATTACGAGTAATAGAGAATTTTATAGAATCCAACATGATTGGAAACTGTCTAAATCAATAAAAACATGTCTGAATCAAACAGTTTTTCAATATTTTCAGATACAAAAGAGTGTAAAATTTTTTCCCATTACTTGAGAGAAAAAATTCAAATTGAATTAAATTGTAAATTGAAAATTTTAAAGCTTAAACTTATTTTCTGCAAAAGTAGTTTTTTTTTTTTGAGTTATGCCTATGTTGCAATTTAGGAGCGATATCTAAAATTATGACTTTTTATTTGTAGGGTGTACAGCGAGAAAAAAAATGCAAGTTCAATGTATCATCATGCTCTTTATAAAAATAAACATGTGCTTTCAATTCTCTTTTAGCGGTTTTTTTTAAATAAACACCACCAAATAACTAAGTTCAACCAGTGTTACCATTGGTGAAACATAAAGTCACCTACCAGTTGGATTTAAAATTATTTCTGTGGCAATAAGGAAAAAGTGCTTAAGTGCATTAATGTTTTGTAATAGAGCGCTTTTAAACTTTCAAGTCGATTTTCAGACATCTATTTCTTTTACAGTTAAATTAGGAAATTTGGTATTGACTTAAATTTCTTTAAGAAAACTTCGTTCTACACACTATAAATAATACATTTGATTTGAAATATACATAAATACCAAAGTATAAGCTAAATTAAGCTATTATTCCATACGAGATTATAAAACGAACAAGTGCAGTCGTTTCAGACCAACTCCAAGCTCTCTAACTTTTTTAGGGAGCTTCAGAAAATCACTTTCAAGCCACCCATAAGTATCCAGAATATATAAATTTATGTGGTTGCAAATGAATATTGTAGAAATTACAAAAATCTGGACAAACTTATATATGTACATATACCCTTTACAATTTTTAATGAAGGGTATATGTATGTATATAAACTTCCTGAAAAGGCTCACGAAATAAATGAAATTTTGCCTAGGGGTTCTTTCGAATGTAGAGATTGCAGGAATACAATTAACTCAAAAACAGCTTATCTCGACTTCAGCACTTTTTCCTTTTTGCCACGGATTTAATCAAGTTATACATATGGGAAATTCCTAGGCGACGGAAGCGACATTCGTACTCTTTTAGTTGAGCAAAAAATAAGAAAGGAATGTAAAGATCCAATACATACAAATATGTAGATATATGTATCTTAAGGGTTTTAAAGCAATGAAGGAGTAGTATATTTAAGAAAAAAATTTGGGCGATATCAATAATATAGTAAAAAGATATAAGCAAATGTCAGCGAGAATCGGACGTGAAGAAAATATAATTTTTTTTTGTAAAGTTATAGAAATGTGTACACATAATTCAGCGAAATTTGATGAATATTTTTTCTGTGAATGTGGAAATGAAGGCGAAACAAGATCATTTACATATGTGTACATTTATGAAATATGAAAATTTTGTTTTAATTTTTTTTAAATGGTTAAAGTACAAATACGGACGCGAGAAGGCGGACGCGAAAATTTTTTTTTCCAAGAGAACAAAACGTAGCAATTTTGCTAATATTGATTGAACTTTAATTAAAATGAAATTAAATTTACTGCTGATAAAATTAACAAATAGTGATTTTGAACGACGGATGCGGCATTAAGGTATAAGTGAAAGCAAATAAAAAAACTTCCGTTATTGGAACGCCGCTCTCCTTTTTTTATGCTAATGCGTAAGGTTGTTTTTAGTAGAAAATTTTTAAATTACAAAAAAATTAATCCTATTACTTTAAATAATTGCTAAAAGGATCAGCAAAAAAAAATTTTTTTACCGCCGCATATTTTGGTAAAAAAATTAGAAAAATTAAAAATGCTTTAACTTTGATGTTATTTGTTCATTAATAATTATCACATGTAATTTGGCTTAAAAAGCGTTACGAACATCAATTCATAAGAATATAGAAACAAATACAGTTCGAAAAATAATAATTAAATTAACTAAAATTAATAGTCATTGGCAAAAATTAAATAAAAATATACTTAATAGTAACAAACCAAAAAAGTTTGTCTTAAGTAGAACAAAAATAAGCAAATTAACAAACATGTGTGCATAGTTAGTAAAGAACAAACGACAATGGTAAGACTGTTGTAAATAGTAACTTTGAGCCTTCATTACAAAACACATGAGCAAATTGAAATGCAATGAATCAAACTAATTCACATATTCCATTTGCAATAAAGTTTCGTATATAGGGCAGACATCTACATCAACTGACACCACACACAGTGGACCAAAACACAGAAGAACGCTGATGAGGAAGGTTTAGTGGCCTTCGAAAACGGCTGGCTGTTCCGTTCAACTATGTGTTGTTGTCAGAATATTTACAACTAACTTTGATGTTATTTGTTCATTAATAATTATCACATGTAATTTGGCTTAAAAAGCGTTACGAACATTAGCCTATTCAATTCATAAGAATATAGAAAGAAATACAGTTCGAAAAATAACAATTAAATTAACTAAAAATGCTTTAACATTTATCAATTATAGACCTTTAAGTTTTATTATTGAAAACAAAAAAAAAAATTGTGAGGATGTCCTTTTTCTGGAATTACCCATATACACGTTGAATTACATACTTATGTACATACATTTTTCATATGTACCTACCCGTATATGGCTAATTAAATATCGTAATTTTAATTTATTGCCAGCAAACATTAGTTTCTTGACTTCTTCCCTAAAAAAATGCGGCCATTCAATGAATAGAAAAAGTAAAATTACCCAAGAATATTGACTTGTTAATTTACCAAAGAAATGGCAACCCTGATTCAAACAAAGAGGAAATAGAAAACTTTATAAGTAATTTTTATGCTCATTTTTATCCAAACGTTGAAGTTTTCAAAGATACATACATATAAGTATTTACATACATACATACATACATGTGTATAAATTCTTATAGTATAAAAGGAAGATATGCGTGCGTGTGTGAAATAGAATGACGAAATTATGCTTTAAGACTTACATCAGCAGCTTGCAAAAGTAATCATCAATCAGACTTTACAAAAAGGACTCTAATATATTTTAGTGGTGGAATAAGCAGCTTCTAAGGAAGAGAAAATGTATCACACAAATAAGTAGATAGATATGTATGTATGTATGTATGTATGTATGTATGTATATGTGTATGTATGTATGTACGTACTAAAGAGATGACGTAAAAAAGCACGTGTTTTACGTAAAACATGTTTCCAAAGAACAGAATTAAAAAAAAGAAATGATTAAATTTAGCAACCAAACAATAAAATGTAGTTCATATTGATATTCAATTATTTTCAATACAAGATATTCGTAAACATTATTTTGTAGTAAATATTTACACAGTGCATACTTATAATTATTTAAGAAATGAAAAACCACCGCCATGAGAATGAGATTACAGAAGAAAGATAGTGAGAGAAATATAAGAGCCAACATGTAATACTGTGTTGCCGCAGCATTTATTTTATTTCTTTATACCAGATTTTTATTTAATTTTTCATAAAATTTTGCTTCAAAAATAAAGTTTTATTTAATAACAAACACTATGCGACATATGAAGACTTTTGCGAAAACACACGGACTGGACAGTATAGGTTCCATAGTATTATGAAGAGGCAATGAAACCCTATTGGTAGTAATTTTACCGATTTTAGAGACCAATTTTTTATAGGGCTTCATACATATATTTCGAACATCAGTGCTTAACCTGGCCAACAGTCAGATTTGATGATGGCAATAATGTAGCTAAGAGTTCACCGAACAAACCTTATTAAATCATTAAGACCATTTTGTACCTTAAAACTTTTTGGTTTGTTTGGTCACCAAAATCGCTAAGCTGAGTATAGGGTTTATTGTGAGTCCAAATGTTAAAACATAGCATAGTTTTATAACTTGAAATTTAGAAAATATAAATTAATAGTATGTGTTATAGCATCCAAAGTTAGAAGAAGAAAACAATTCGGGAATAGACGATTTCAAATATTTTTATAGCATGAGAACTTTTTGATTTTAATTTTGTTAGTAACTGAGCCCGGCTAACGTTGTCTAACCCTCAATTATTATTTATTTTTTGAACTACAAATTACTCCACACAGTGATCATTTGCTGGTTGAAAATTTCAGCTCCACAGCTCTTATAGTTCCAGACATCATGCGTTACTAACAAACACACGCTACGATTTTATATACATACATATGTATTTGTATCGCTCATTTATTTCAATAGTGTCATAACTAAAAAAAAATTGTTTTTTGAGCTAATAATGCAAAATAATTCGGCATAATTCGTACTTTATCTTGTGTGAGAGAAGAATATTTTTTCATGTCTTCATTTAGTTGTATGTAAATTGAAAACTTTAAAGCTTAAACTAGTTTTTTTGTGACACTATTGAAGTAAATGAGCGATATGTATATAATATAGATAAAAATATTTCATATATATGTACATATACATACATACATACATACATATGTATTTATTATTTTAATTCAGCTTTAACGAATTTCTAATCAAGGAATAATTTCTTAATCGGGCTCAAGTTCAGTATTTTTCAATAACCAGTTCGGATTTAAAATGAAAATGCGAACAAGTTCGACCCACGTCTATATACTTTATTGTTTTAATGACTATACCAAAACGACAACACTGGTAATAGTTATATCACATTTTTAATACCTGTTCCTAAAAGGCCTAAACTTTAGGCCTTTTGGTTTGGTTATGGCTATGGCATTATGGCCATGTCACGTCTAATTGCACCTTTATTGTTTTAATACCGAGACAACAACACTGGTAATAGTTATATCACATTTTTAATACCTGTTCCTAAAAGGCCTAAAGGGATACATTATCTATTGTTAACGTTATGTCAAAAAATTGTATTTCAAGCGAAGGTGAGTGCATTTTTTTACATACATACATACACTGTTGTAACAACAATAATTTTTATCAATATATTGTAATTATTGTCTTTGCTTTCAGCTCAATTCTCTCAAGAATTACATGTTTGTTTCCATTCTCAATTAATTGGTGATAATTTCTCTTTTATATTAACCCTCAAGCAAGTGTGTGATTGTGTATGAACCTGTGTGAAATTTAATTTTTTTGTTGGTATATTTATTATATTTCTTTTACGTTTTCATCATTATTTTCTCATTCCAATAGACTTGTTAACTCGTCGTACGCATTTTCAACATTCAGTTAATGACGGTTCTCGGTGGCGTTTGGTTGTGTTGGGCAAAATAAAATAGTAAATTTTTACAAGTGATTTCTAATTTAAAAAATATATATGCATGGTGTAATAAATATACATACATACATATGTATATGCATGTATATAATTTATGTTTTATATTTACATAAGAAATAATAAATCAACCTTGCGTAAAAATAATAAAGAAATAGTTATTAATAAAAAGTGAAGAAATTTAAACATCATGCAAAAATTGTCCTAAATGAAAGCAGAGAATCAAAAAACGAAAACGTGTCAATTAAAAAGCATAGTTTTATTGTTATAAAATAGGTATGTAAGTAAAAGTAAGTTATTGTAGTATATCAAATCAGAAAAATAATAAAAATTAAATAAAAGAACTCTTGTATGTAATAAAATTTTACTAATAAAACGATTATGAAATTAGGACTTAGCAAATAACAGTACACGTTGCATCATGCATTTCCAATTCTTCGACAGTGCAAACTATAAAAAAAATGTGTTGAAGAAAAAGAATAACTCGAAACAAGTAAAAAGAGTGTGCTGCTATAGAGAATATTCGAATATTATATACCCTTCATTACCTTTAAAGTAATTAATATAATTGAAAATAAGTTATTTAATATTTTTAATTTAAAAAGAAATTTTTAATTTGTATACATAATTTTCACGAATTAAAATTTTGTAATTCGTCTCCGATTGGTTTTTATTTTGTCATTAAAATTCATTTGTATTTGTGGAAGAAATTGTGTGAAATTTAGGATAAAAATATCTATGGACGTAAATGCATACAAATATTCAATTAAATATCCTTATGTACATAAATACATACATACATACATATGTATGCATGTAGGTACATACATAAATACAGTTAATTGCATGCAAATATGCAGGCTACAACAGTGGTGGATTTACGTATAGGCTCGTGAGGCCCGGCCCTAGGGCGGCAAATTTTTAATAACCCTAAGAATTAACATTTTAAATAGTTTGAAATTTATAATTTTTATGAATTACTTTTACTTTATATCAATGAAAAATTTGCAGCCTTATTTATAAAAATTATTAAGGCTTTTAAGAAAAATTTTGTATGAAAATTTGTCAAAAAAAACCTTTTTAAAGCCTTAATAAGTTTTATAAATAAGGCTGTTAGAATATAACTCTCTATAATTTATTGGTTCAATGCAATTTTCTTTAGATTTATGTGATATTATTCTAAAGCACTTGAGTATACCATTGTTCAATGTTGAGATTTAACGACAGTTCGGGGAAGTGTATTTTACATATTTATTTACGAAACCAGAGCGCACTCTAGTTAGGAGGTATTGACGGGCTGCGTTTTAAAACTTCTGATTTTTACAATTGCTTTTGCTTCTGCGTCTAAAAATGTAAACAGTCGCAGTCCGAGCGAACGCATGAAACGAAAAGTTATACACAACGGAGAATTTCAGCAGTCGACATGTGCGAACAGTTGTTGGTTTAACTGACTCCTCCTTTAATAAATTGGGATGTTAAATTTTTGTTTTTTTTTATTTTTTCTAGAAAATACTTTTTTTTTGGAAAAACTGTTACTGAAACTCAACAGAAGAAGTGTGCATTAATTAAAAAAAAAAGAAAAAAAAATTTTTAACTTCGAAAATTTGTGAAAAACGACAAATTTTGAGTTAAAACGTGGTCTGTATGATTGTTTGTTTGTTGTACGAAATATCAATCCCAGTTGGCCAAGTATTGAAGACATCTTTGACGACGGGTACAAGACAATGGTAAGTCGTAGAAGACATATTGAAGACAGCCCCATACAAATCGTCGACGAAATTTTCATATAAATGGCGCCGAGGTCACACAAGACGAAATGGGCGACAATGTCGCTCAGATTGTCGTCAACACTGCTTTATTGAAGACAAAACGTATGACACTGTCGCCCAGATTGTCGTCAACACGGCTTTAATGAAGACAAAACGTATGACACTGTCGGTCAGATTGTCGTCAACACGACTTTATTGAAGACAAAACGATGGATATTGTCGCTCAGATAGTCATGAACGACGATTTCCTTTAAATTTTCGATTAGAAAACCTAATGAACAGGCGACATGTCGTACATTAATCGTCGAGGACAATTTCGTAATGACCGTGAGGAAAGTAAACAAATACCTAAATAACATAAAATAAAAGTATCAACGTAGAATTATTAAATTTCATTTTATTAAATTTAACAGAAAATACACCAAAAACTAAGCCATTTAAAAAATTAAAAAAAATATTAATTAAACCACATGCTTTAATATTCGATTAAATTTTTACAAAGTGAAGTTGAACTGTGAGTTTTTTCATACAAGTTGTATCATTTGTGGGCAAAACACAACTTGATTAAGAGACAAGTTGTGCCAATGGTTGTAACGTAATATCTGCTTAACTACATATATCGGTTTTTTTTTGAAATTCAGTAAAATAAACCCATATTTTAAGGAATACATTTTTTAAAAATTTGTTATAGATCACGAGTAGAAAGGCCCCAACTCGTATTTTCACGAAATTGAGTTTTTCAGTGATTCCAATGCATTTCACACAAATACACGTACTCACAAAAATTTATTGCAATAGGGTAAAAAGTTGTACTGTTTATTATTATCTTTTTACCTTCTCCTGTAAAGGTACTGTTATTTGAGGCCCTAACTTTATACTTGTGACCAAGGATATATCACCAGTGTTTATCTTAATTTAAGAAAATTTGCAAAATGAGTAAATAATATTTTATCTTTTCGCATCTTTTTTTTAGTGTAAATCATAACATGAAAATAGTTGGCTACATAATGGTCTTTCATTTAATTATTAATTATTTTATGATTTTAGTGTCTATTGTGGATACCGGTTCATGTTTTTAAAATTTTTTTAATTTAATGAACTTTTTGAAATAGCTAAAAACAAATTCAGTTGAAATTTATAATGCTTACCACATTGGTTTGCTGCAGTAATAATGTATTTCTAATATACTGTGCGGCAAACCAGTAACCACCCGAAGACATTATGTCCGTTTTTCTTATTCCCAAAGTAGCACCAGAGTGCTGAACATTAATCGGCTTCTCACACAAATGAATACACATACGCGAATACATTAACCCTTAAATGCATGAGGTCAGAACCTTTGACTTATATCAAGTAATTCTAATGCAAATTTGGTCCCTAAACACGAATATAGGCTTTATTTTCAAGAAAAATTAACGGTTTTCGTGAAAAATTGGAAAAACAACTCTTTTTTAAAAATTAAAAACGAGAGAAAAAACTATTTAAAAAATTTAACTTGATACAAATTTATTAAAATTCGTTAAAATAGTGTCCCATATACAATATGATAATAGTCCCCACAAAAATGGCACACATACTAATTATTTATTTACTTTTGAAATTTTGTTCACAAGCTATATTTGTTCAAAAATTTCATACGACAACTTTGGTAGCTTGCTGATGATATAAACAAATTAAAAACAAACTTAAACGGCGTTTCAAAGAACACTTATACAGTATTCTTTATTTTAAAGGGTTCTTGAGTTTCGGTTACATTTACTATATTATTTTTATCAAATAAGTAATGTACCATTTATGGTACGGTATGCATTTAAGGGCTAATCTCGTGTTTGTCTCGGTGGACAGCTCTGATATGTACATACATATACATATGTAATAGGGATGCCAAACGGGAAATCCCGGGATTTTCGGGATCGGGATTACAAAATCCCGAATCCCGGGATTTCCAAAAATCGATCCCGATAGGCATCCCTAATATGTACATACATACATGTTTATTTACATAAAATGTACATACATATCGTCAGCTAAAACGCAAAAGGCGTAACTAACAAAAAATTCTAAATCGCAAGCAAAACCGCCGAAATTTAATTTGAAAACGCACGTACGTACATACATACATATGTACATACGTGTTTCTATTCTCCCTTGTATGTTTGTCGTCATGCTACACCTGTGTTTGATTTAATAATACGTACATATTCAGAAATATTGTAGTCATTTTTATACATTTGTGCATACATATGTACGTCATTAAAAATTTTATATGCATATGTATGTATTAAAGTCCTGCACAAAACCATTTATAAGAACTTTCAAGACATGAGGGATTTTTCAAATGCTTTATAGTATGTTTACACGATACCTGCTTCGCTCTCTATTCATGCTTCACACCCCAATCATGACCGAATCAACTTGTTTCGCCATACAAAATTATGAGAGCGAATCAAGTAGATTCAATATGAATCTACCTGCGAAACACGTAAAATTGGTATCTTCTCTAACTTTTATCGCAGTAATCGCCACTTTATCTGAACTAGCTATCAAAACAAAATAAGTATATGTGTAGTGTGTGTTTGTAAACAAATAAAAACAAACAAAAAAAAAACATAGATGTGAGTTTAATATAAATAAATTTAATTAAGTTATGGATAATATAAGAAAGAAAAATAAAAATAAAATATGGGGATGCCTTCAAAACAAGATTTTGAATGAGTCGAATATATGTAAGTATGTATGCTTATGTGTATGTGTCAATATACATAAAAAGATGCCACACGAACAGTGATGCCAACTTTTTCAGAGCAAAAAGCATTGTGCGTTCATAAAAAAGCAATAAATGCAATAAGTATATTTGTATGTACATATGTATGTATGTAAATATATATTTTTTTATATTTATTTATTTATTTTCAATACAGAGAAAGCCCACATGGCTAATTATATATGTATTGAATGAGTATAATTTAGAAATTTAAGTTAACTAAAATTTTAAATTTACTACATTTCACATGGTTTTTGTAATAATTTCAATTATATCGAGCTATATTTCGATTTCGCTTATAAGTAGAATATGAGTAGGAAAATAATTGAAATTCATTTGGCAAGACACTCCAATTGTGGTATATTATTTTAACAAAAGAGTGATCAACGAGAATTATAATCCTCGTTCCAGGAAATGTCGTTTCATCTTTTTCCTCTGGCCATAAAAATGTTTTAATAAAACAATTAGATTCTTAGGCGTTTTATCTGAATTAATTTTTACATGAACATGCTTCAGTATGTTACATTCTGAACAACATAAGTATTTTCTTTCTAGACCTTATTTTATATGAATGAAACAATTTGATGTATAAAAATCATTATTGTATTTCTAACTTACTTTTAAAATAGTTATTAGCGCTAAGTTTTTTCTACTTTAACATTGGACCATGGTAATGTTAATAGTCCTATAGCAAATATTGACAGTATTAGAAACGGATTATCATTAGTTGAATTTCTATAATTATAAACTTCAACCCAAAATTTATCAGTTTTGAGCAAATTTTTCCAGCAATGCATTCAGTTTCCAGAAAGCCATTAATTTTTTGCCTTACTAATTCGTTTCACAGAAGTAACAATGTATAGTTTTTGTGTACTCAGATGTAACTTTATTGGTTTAAATTTTTTTACTTTTGTCCACTTTCTTAGAGAGCCTTAGGTTAGTACTTTTCCGAAGCATTTTTAAAAGCTTTCGTTATCAAGAAAGCACTATATTGCTTCCCTCAGTGGTTATTAGATTAGATTATTGTAATTAAGTTATTTTATAACGTGTAGAGTATCCTCTGTAATTTCTAGAAATATGTTCTATTTTCTCACTGTGGAAAATAAAGTTTTTCTTCCTTTGTATTTCAGAATTAACATTCTGCAAAGAAAACTTTGCGTGTCTAAAAGGGGTGAAAAGTGAAAAATTCTTATTTGGTGTTTATTTATAACCACCACACTTTCATAAATTAATATTTAGTAGATTTGTAAAACGCACTAAACGGACTAAAATCAAAGGTGAAAAGCACCAATTTAGCGTCTTTTTTTAAAAAGCAACAAGTTGTAAAATTCCGCACTGTTATGAATTGAAAAACACTAAATCTAGTACGAAAATCACTAAATTAGCACGCTGCACCAGCGATGCCAACTATTTATAACCCAAACGCGCTATTCCCCTTCTCAAAACGCGCTAGAACGCGCTAAGTTACAGCATTGTAAACTATTTATAGCCAAAACGCGCTATTTTCCGACGCGCTAAATTATATTTTAATAAAAGTCGATGTATGTATTCTATGATTTTCTTTAATGACAACGTATGTATGTTATATACATATTTCTCATTTCGCGTTTATGATAACAAATTGTTATATTTTTAATGCTTTTTAGAGAGTTCTAGTAAATTTTTGAAAAATATGGACGCATGTATTTTTTTTCTAAAACAACAACACAACTTCCACCTTTTTTTAAATAACCTTAAAAAATAAATTTTGTTTACGCTACTAAAAGAATTTTATTTTGGAAATTTTTTAGTAGCTCTTTTTCAGATTTTACAATATTGCTTCTTCGAAATTATATCCTAAATAACCAAAATCATTTAATACAGAATCAGAATCGCCTTCCAAGTAACCGAAATCTTTAGTTTTTCTTTTAATTTTACTTGTCAAACTTTGTAAAATACGTTTTTTTTTTGCTACAGCTGCATCATTAACTAATTCAAAAATTGCTATCGGAGTTTTGGATACTAGAAAATTTTGAAATATATACAAAAAAAGTTAAAAAATATTGAACTGAAATGATAATATTGACTTTATTTAAAACGCGCTAACTTAGCGCCTTTTTTATTAAAAGCGCTAAGATGGAAAAAATCGCGTTTGGCATAGTTAAAACGCGCTAATTCTAGCGCGAAACGCGCTAAATTGGCATCGCTGCGCTGCACACGAAGCACTAAAGTCTAAACAGCATGGTTCATAAACATGATTCAGAGAGCGAAGCAGGTGATTCAACTTGTCGTCTAAACATAGCATTACTACAGCGAAGTCTTCTAAAACAAACGCTAAGCAACACTGTTTGCAAGAATTTGTTTCAGTTATTGCAAGTATAGAAGTAAAGAAGAAAATACTTCGTGACTGAAAAATTTGTGATGCTTGCTTCTTTCTACGCATGGGCGCGTATACACGTTGTGTGTATGCTTTTTTATTTTTCTGCACACAAACAAACGTTCACATGCATTTACATTAGTTGTGTACCCCAGCTAGCATTTGGGTGATCATTTTTGGCAGAAATATCTTATATGATTCTCTACAGATCGCTTTTGATGATTAAAAAGTGATTTATCACTTGGGCGATTGAAAGAGGATTCACTTATGATTCATCTATATGGTCAAATAATGATTTCTTGAAAATAGAGGAACATCATGCAAACCGCAAAAAGGTGATTTAAATGATTTAATATGAAAATTGCTCAAAAATAATCAGCAAATCGTATCATAACTGATTCTTTGGTATGATTCATCTGTAGGGTACCATTTTCTCACAACGGGAGTATCATTTATGATCGAAAAATGAGCTCATATACGGTTATTTTTCCCGTCAAGCTGATTCGGAAACGATTGGATTATGATACAAAATGCTACCTGTGGTGCGCTTGCTTAAAAAAAACCTCCCTTAAAAACATAATCAGGGCAATTATGAATAAAACTCCCGGGGAAATTTCTCCCTTTTCCAATTAGAATTTTTTGTTTTCCCTACCACTTGCCATTAGTTGGAATTGTTCCCTGGGAAAAATTTCCCTGGGAGTTTTATTCATAATTGCCCTGAATAGCTTACCATCTACATCTTACACACACACTCAAACGTACAATATGGAAAATAACAAGCATACACGTATCAACACTACTTTGTTGACTGTTTGTTCATAACAAGAAGTATTCACGACATTGCTTGTTAGCACTCATATACACGCACACAAATGCATATATCGTGCTTTGCTTATAATACGACAGCATTTATTATTGGTTTAGTATAATGCAGCCACGAGAATACATTTAAAAAACAAGACGTATTTACATTTCAAGACTATTTACGCAGGTCTATAATATGTATGTATAACATGTATGTATAGATTTCATCAATTAGACATACAGGGTGCTCTTTAATATTATATTTTAAAATTTTAATTAATTGATAGTATGAAACGGATAAGTTCCATACCAAGGCGAATCCACATAAGGTGGTCTTAATTCACCAGCTGACATAGCTTCTCTGCTGTCAAATCAACCAAAACGTTAGGAAATATTCTGACAGCAGGAAATTTTACACTAACAGTTACAAATTAAGACCACCTTATGTCAATTCGCCTTGTTCCATACTTTTGATTTGTCTTTATTGTACTTTGTATTGGGATGGGCAACGTAATAAGTCCGTAAATAGATATACTAATATTATAAAGCTGAAAAGTTCGTACGTTTTTATGTGTGCTTGTAAAAGGTAATATCTGGAACTGTCGGTCCGATTTTGAATTAAAAAAAAATGAAGAATGGAATCTCCTAACGGACATAGGCTATATATGGTTCCACTTAAGTGCTTAGGATAGGAAACAGGGGCGGTAGGCTCTCTATAATTAGAAAATATTAATTATCGTGTCGGTACTAAAAAAAACATAGACATTTTAACGTGAGTACGCTATTCTCTCTTCATTTCGCCTTAAATAACCAGGAAAGGGACATAGGAAGAATAACTGCTCTAACGAGCGTAACAATTTCTTTTACATAACAGTCTTCTTGAAGAATGTAAAATACCATTATGCTTGTTTTTATGTTGTATACTTGCTTCATTTGTACGGTATCAACAGTTCCCAGTAAAAAAAGACACTCCAAAAAAGTCATGAAAATGTAGAGTTTGCGATCTGGAAGTAGTGCAAATTTCGATCCGATCTAATGATTTTTACATGGGGTTGTCATTGCAAGAAGTTCTCTTTTTCGCCGCCTGGTCACCGAATTGGAAGCGATTTTAAGAAAAATGTCCTTTTTTGTGTTCTATGATAATATTTTCATCTAGGAAAAATGGCTAATAGTTACCTATTTTAACAATTAGTTTCTTTTTATAGGAATTTAAGCACGAAACAGTAATTTAATGTAAATTTAAGCAAATAACTTTAAAATTTTAGACCAAAATTAGTTCATAAGTTTCTTCAAAAAAATCGATTTTTTAAAAATTCTGGTGAGTAATTTCTAAAACTAGAGAGGAATTACAAGGTTTTGTATGACTAAAATAAACTTCTACTTGGTTTTTTGCTAAATATTGGCAAATTAAAAATATCGATTTTTTGGAAGCAATGAAAATGTACTTCCTTTAGAATGACTTCCAATTTTTTTTACTGGGTTGTTTGTCACTACTCAGCATCTGAAATTTTTTGAGTTGTGACTAGAGTTTTTCTTTTCCCGGACTTTTTCATTTCCCGGGAAAGCGGGAAAGATTTTTCGGTTTCCCGGGAAATCCCGGGAATTCCCGCCCAGAAGAAAACAATACAAAATATTTTTAAATTTAATTTATTTCAACAAAAACAAATTATAATTCATGAGATCGATTAAAAAATAACGTGTTATATATACATTAGTCAAAAAATAATACCGTTTCCGTTCTTGGTTGGTTTAATAAAGCAATTTTGTCCGTGTCCTCGTACAGCCCAAACGGCTAAACCGATTTTGATTTAGTTTTCTCTGTTTGAAAGGTGACTTGATCGAGATGGCTCTTAACAATGTTTGAAGAAAATCGGTCCAGCCGTTTAGAAGATGTCACATCTTTTCTAACTACATCAGGGGTTTTTAAAATTTTTAATTTTTGTTATATAATTTACTTTTGTGAATTGTTGTAGAATTAAATTTTAAACGTCGCGTTCTGCTTTTTCCAAATAAAGGCATCTAAGTCTCAGAACGCATGCGTGCCAGATGTAAACTCGGCCTTAGTTGTTGTAAAGCTTTAGCTAATGTGATATTGTCATCACCTTATTATTGCACCATCGCATACATAAAGTGAATAACGACACTCATCAAGGAATTTGTAAATACAAATTAATTTGCCATAACAAAATCAAAAAATCCCGGGAATTCCAGCACAAATTTCCCGGGATTTCTTTCCCGGAAAAAGTGCGGGATCCCGGGATATTTTTCCCGGGAAATCCCGTATGAAAAACGCTAGTTGTGACTTTATGATTTAGTGTGCGATATATACATATTTGGTTATAAATATGTTCTCTTGTTAGCAATGATTTGTGGTTATATGTATATTCAACACATTTGGAAACATTCAAGCGAGTCCAAAAAATATTACAAAAAATTTCAATATGATCTACGATATACTCATAGATGATCCTTTTGAAAGTACATATAGCTCATTTACTCAAGGAACGTCATAACTCAAAAAATGAATTTTTAATGCTGCAGAAATAATCCCCATATCGTTCTTCAATATCTTCTTTACTCAACTCTTGGGAGAAAAATAAAATTTTCTTTTTCCATTAAGTTGTGTGTAAATTTAAAACTTAAAACGCGTTTTCTGGCAAACTGATTTTTTTTAATGAGATGACGTTCTTTGAGTAAATGAGCGATTTGTACTTCTTTGCCACACAGTGTAATTATTGTCCATATTTAATTGTTGACATCCTGTAATGTTGTTACGTTTAGTTAGTTATTACAATATGTATTTAGTAGGCATGTATATGGTGCATATAAATACATACATACATACATAATATGCACCTGAAAATTAAATACATACTATAAAAATAACATAACAAAGAAGAAATCATTCAGAGGAAAATTATAAAAAAAACTAGCCAACATGGTCAATAGCAAAAACCTTTTGTGCATATGTACATAGTACATACAAATATGTACATATGTATGTATATGGACATAAAAATGTACTTAAAATTAAAATAATGGTGTCGTACTAGGTACATTACTGTTTATAATAGAGTTCGACCGATTAATCGGCTTCGGCTTCGGCCAAAAATTGGTAATCGGCCAACATTCGGCCTATGGCAAAAATCGGCCGATTAGCCGAAGCCGAATATTTTTCATTCCAAGCTTGAAAAATAACATTATTTTTGGTCGTTGCTCGCCGACAGTTTCTATTGTGTTTAACGTTTTGAAAGGGTTGCTTTGAAATACAACCCTGTTGCTTTCTATTTTCTTTTACTTGGACGTTCTTGTGAGTGATCATATGAAAAAGCAATCTAGAAATTGCAAAATAGTTTTATTTTTCTTGTTATGTATCCAATAAATATTACAGCTATTTCAGTGATCTCAAAAAAGCAAACTTTTTTCTTAATTCATATAAAACAAGTATCATTTTTAAAATTTAAAACATTCGGCTTCGGCTTCGGTTTTGGCCGAAGTTTAGGATTTTAGCCGAAGTTCGGCTTCGGCAAAAAAAAAACGCATTCGGTCGATCTCTAGTTTATAAGTCTACATATTGTTGTTGCGAATATAATATAAATTATTATTTCCGAGCATTAATGCATTTAATTTTTTTTTTCAATAAAATACATAAATTAACGGCCTGGCCCACGATGTCACTAGAAATCGTTCGATCGACAACTTGTATTGCAAACAACAATAAATTTAGAAAAATTGTTGTTGTTTGCAGTACAAGTTGTCGATCGAACGATTTCTCGTGACATCGTGGGCCAGGCCGTAATTTTTTGCCAAAAACCGCTAACAGTTGTGCGATCTTTCTGCTTCGAAAAGCACGAAAATAATTACAGTGTAATAAAATTAAAATAGAAAACATGTTGTTGGTACACCTCTCATAGGGGCCAAAGGCGGCTATTTCGCGGATTAATTAAAAAAAGTTCGAGTACCGTGAAAACTGAAAATACTTGTTTAAAATGCATAAAATTCTACATCACTAGGGATAAAGTAAATGTAAAATATGTAAGTAACGGTACTTTTGTAATGACGCGTTAAAATTGAGCATTGTGAGAGAAAACATTGCGAGAAAAAAATATAAGACTGTAATGGAATGTAACTGCAACGGTAGGAAACAGCTGATCGATATTGTTATGTGAAAAGTAATGTGCAGATTTTTAAGGCTCAGTTACCCGACTGTAATGTAAAGTAACTGACACAGTAGGAAACAGCTGATTGATATTGTTATGTGAAAAGTAATGCAAATGATTATGTTATTGAAGATACAATAAATAAAATATGAAAAAAAATACGTTGCAGTTACTTTACATTACAGTCGGGTAACTGAGCCTTTACATTCCGGTTACATCTCTATATAACCATTTTCATTACTTTTCACATAACAATATCGATCAACTGTTTCTTACCGTTGCAGTTAGTTACATTCCATTACAGTCGACTAATTGAGCCTTAAAGCTAAAAACTTTGCGTAATTATATCCCATTTTGAAAATGTAATAAATCTAACCAAGAAACCATCAAGTTCAGGTATTTATTAATATGTTCTGCTTAAAATCGTTACTAAAATTATTGATGGAGATGCTTTTGTTTTTAATGTTTATATTGGAAGTGGAAAAAATGGATTTTCTCCGTTTAAGGGATTATAAAGTAGGGATGTAACGAATGTTCGCATTCGCTTTCGCATTCGCAAATAATTCGCTTACTTTTGCTATTTGCATTCTCTAAAATGTATGCGAATATTTAAAGCGAATACTAAAGACAAAAATATTGGAAATATTTTCCAGTTTTTTCGTACAAAAAAATCTGAAATGCAAATATATTAACTAATCCTTCTTTGTTGTAAATTTTTTGCGAAACAACTGCCACTCATATTATTTCGCATGAAAACTTAAAATGCTGAAGATATATTTCATGTTTTTCCCAAGATGAACATAGTGGTACTTCTGCAAAAAAATTTCATGAACAATTCGTTCCAATTTTTCTTAATATGTATTCTGGTAGCATTTTACAGGACATGTTGAACTTAGTACAAGGTCTTAGGGCCAAAGTACGAATGGGTTGATTGCCTAACATTCTGTAAATTTATTTTTAATTATTATCTATACTTATTTTATTTTGATTTCATATATCTTTCAGTTTAACAATTTTTATTTCTAATAAATTAATAAATATTTGCTGAATTCAAGAATCAGGTAGATCTATGTATACAACACAACTTCATGTTCTTGGACAAATTTATTTTCATGTGATTTTTTTAACGTATTGTAATATTTGCATTCGCTTTCGCATTCGCTTTCGCAAAAATTAAAATGTATTATTCGTTTTCGCATTCGCATTCGCTAAACTGGTATTCGTTACTTCCCTAATATAAAGTTATTAATTGGGCTCAATTAAGCAGAAATTTTAATTTTATTTTATAAACGTGATCGTAGTGGTATTTTTTATAATAATGATTTAAATAAACAAAAATTAAAAATTTTAAAAACCCCGATATATCTAGAAAAGATGTGACATCTTATAAACGGCTGGACCGATTTTCTTCAAACATGGTTAAGAACAATCTCGATCAAGACACCTTTCAAACAGAGAAAACTAAATCCAAATCGGTCCAGCCGTTTGGGCTGTACGTGGACAGGGACAGACACACAGATACTCACTACAAACTTATAACACTTAATTAACTTGTGTGATTTTAGTTAACTTTCTTAGGCCTGTTAAAAATCTATTTTTGGATAATTCGTATCCGAAGCCCTTCATTGGCGTGTGTGAGTAAAACATCATGACTTTTTGCTTATTTTGTTGAATAAATAAAAAAAAAGAATGTTTATCAGGCATGTTCTGTAAATCACATTTTTCAGTCAATAGTGATTTTAAAAGCAATAATGGTCCTGTAGACGTTTTTAAAATCATATACGATAAATTTCTTTCAGAAATGATATTTGATGATCTATACAATAGCAAAATTAGCCTGTATTAATTAATTGATATTTACTTTGTATGGGGGTACCATTTCCCCCCTATGGATTGATCCGCGAAAAAGCAGCGTTTGGCCCCATTGTGCGGCGGTTGTTTGATACTAAAGATTTTGCATTTTACAAAGTTACGACAAAAGAAAGTGTAATGAAAATAAAACGTAATTTTTTCTTAAACTAAAAAAAACAAGATCATTTTTTATTTTTTAATATTAAATATTGTTAGAAAACTACACAGTCCCTTGATGGTTTATGTAACATACATACATACATACATACATACATACATAGATACTACCTCTACTTATTTTTTTTCCACTTTCCACCAAGATAAAAAATCAATTAGACTTAAACATGTAATTTAACGTTTTCGTTTCTTCTTATCTAATTGTTTTCAAACAAAAAAATGTCATTTGGAAAAAATGCAACGCAATTTAATTTTTTTTATTTACACTTCTAGTCCAACACATTCTTTTATTAAACAAAAATTTTTTCCTTCTATTTCTATTTCCTTCTAAACGAACTCAGGAATATTTTCGTTGACGTCAAGAAAAAAGTGTGTAAAACAGGCACTCTACTGTTTTACACACTATTTCTTGGGAAAAGTTTCAATTTTAACTCACTCCCTTGTAATAGTTACTCTGAATTTTCGAGTGGGTAGTGAAATGTTTACTTAGTTAATCCTACACAATTTCCTATCAATAGCGACCACAGATTTTCGTGGCGCACCCCAGTTGACCAAGACTTTCGTTTATATAACTATCTCGAACATACATATATCGTGTAAAACTATCGAGAGCGACACTAAAAATGAATCAAAGAAAGTTCACCTGTCGCTCAGTTTTGTCTCAAAAAACATTAGATTTCGAAGTTTCGCTAGAAATATCAAAAGTGAGAGAATATCGAACTAATTTCGATATCGCAAAAAGGCAGCAGAAAAAGTAAAAACGTTTTTTTATATTTAACCGACTTCAAAAAAGGAGGAGGTTATCAAATTGGGCGGGACACGCCGATGATTTTTATTATTTGATTTGATGATATTCTGCTTATTTGATTGCTGCGAAATCTAGCAAACACATTTATTTCTTACAATTACACAATTTTAAAGTTGAAAAAATGGGCGGGTCTACGCCCATTAAAATCTATTATTATATTTCACATGGTTCTACTTAACCGATTTTTACGAAACTTACCACACAACTTGAGCTCAAAAATAGGCACAATCTTCCATTTGAAAAAATGGGCAGAGTTACGCCCATTAAAATTTCATATTTCATTTGAAGTGCTTCTACTATACCGATTCTTACAAAACTTAACACACACCCTGAGCTCTGAAAAACAGAAAATCTTACATTTAAAAAATAGATGGAGTCACGCCGATTAAAATTAAATTTTATATCCCATAAATTTTTTCGAAAATGTTCTATCAGATCTTTGTATTGAAGTCGGTTTTTTATTTTAACTTACTTATTTTATTTATTTATTTTTTAATTCCTTAACTTACACGCTGCAGGCTTTGAACATGGTAGCTCCATTCTAACAGACTAGCACACACCCACTAGGCTATCCTGGAACATTTTTTTCTGTTCAATTACTGAAATATGTATGTATGCTTTTATTTTATTTTTTAACTTGCAGTAATGTCATGGGTCCAACTTGGTACCTCTAGACTAACAAACAGGCTAGCATACATCCACTCGGCTACCGTCACATATTCGAAAAACTATCGAGAGAAGCTCGAAGTTCGAAGCTTTAGGGAACATTCGAATTTTTTTAGAGTTGCGAACAAATATCAAACAATTTTGTTTCGAAATTTATTCGCTTTCTTGAACATTCGTTTTTATCCGAATCTCAGGTCAAGTGGGACACTTACATACATATGGGCATTTCTCCGAAAAATTAAAATTTTTTGTCACGTTCGACCGCAAGCAAATAACCTTGTATTTCTGAACAATGTGAGTAAATTTTTCATAAAATTTTACCTAACGTAGAGCTGCTGACGCCACAAATGTATAAAGAAGTAAAAAAAAAATTTCGTTTTCTTTGAAAAAAAAACAAGCATATTTGCTTGGTGTCGAACGCGACAAAAAGTAGACTTTCCTGGTGAAATACCCATATCTACTTATGTAAGTATACATACATATATGCATGTACATCCCTGCAGGAATTATACACCAGACAATTCATTTTGCTTTAAACAATTATCATGTGCGTGTCATTTAAAATCCACTACTGACTCGTCATGACATTGGTACTATTGACTAGGTAGTTTTTTTTGGGACATTATGTAGACATTGGAAACAGATATTCACTAGTACAGTTTAGTGATTCTAGTCTACACTTTTGCAACTTTTTTTTGGAGCAAATGTTGAAAATAAAACTTCATTATTTGTTTGCATTTGGGGTTTATAAAAAAAATATTATGAAAGATAAAAGGAAGTTAGTTCATCAAAAACAAATATAAATATAAAGAGGTTCCGTTGGCAATGTCGCCAAAACAGTCGACAAAAGTATTGACGTGGGGACACTTAACCCCAAGGTTCCTACAAGTATATGACAGAATATACATAAGAGCAAAAAGTTTGTGTGTGCATATTTTTGCCTTTATTTGTCCAATTTTCTTAAAAATAATTTTAAAAATAAAACTATGTACATACATTGTATTTAATATTTACAAATAGAATGTAAACAAAGAAATTTATAAGAACACAAAAGTGACTAAATAACTAAATAGAGCAAATTGAAAAAAAAGAAATTAATTTTCAGCGTTACATGAAAAATTAATATTGTAATAATTTTTGGCAAAACCTGGTGTTCTATAGATCTGTATGCATAAAAATATTTTTTCTACTTTGTACATACAAAAATTTGTCTGCCGTCAGAATTACTGATATCAAAATTGCGATAAAGTTCTTGTTTTGTACCACAAAGTATACCTGAGTTGAAGAAAGTGATTTATGAAAGAAACTAAAATCAGCTGTACCTTGTCACTGTTAAAAAGGGAGAAATAAATAACCTTCCTACCTTTAATTTTTTCGTCTCGAATATAGACTAAAATCTAACATCTTTTTAAAGGTTAAAGTCGCTGACCTGAAAATCACTTTAATAACGAAAAGTATGTAAAAAGGGGGGCCGAAATCACTGAAAATGTACATAAAATGAAGAATCAAACAATTGAAGCAAATTATAATCAAACGCTAAAACAGAAACAATATTACTCATAAAAAATTTTACTAACATTTAAAATAACTTTATAAGGTCAGAAAAAGTGGTTCAAAATTCGAAAAAATTACCTTCTATTTATATTTTTTATTTTATGTTTATGCATACATACATATATCATTATTCAACAATTTCCTAAACAATTAATTTACAATCGTAAGTACCGTAGAATATGTAAATTATTTTTAAATAAATTCAGTAAAGTGCGACTTTGACTCGCGCACGAAGGGTTCCGTACGTTGGGCCTTGAGCATTTTTTTAATAGTGTTTTTTCCGTTTTTTCAGCTGAAATATTTTTTTTTTATTTTTCGCTTTTTTCTCGTTTTGGCGATTTTTTTAATTTTGGCGATTTTTTTTTAATTTTAGCGTTTTTTTCATTTTGGCGATTTTTTTATTTTGGCGATTTTTTTTTATTTTGGCGATTTTTTTCATTTTGGCGATTTTTTTAATTTTGGCGATTTTTTCATTTTGGCGATTTTTTCATTTTGGCGATTTTTTCATTTTGGGCGATTTTTCCGGTTTTTCGCGATTTATTTTCGATTTAGATTTTTTTTTTAATTTGGTGCTTTTTTTTTGTTTTGGCGATTTTTTTTTATATTTTGGCGATTTTTTTTCGGTTTGGCGATTTTATAATTTTGAGTTTTTTTTGTTTTACCGTTTTTGAAAATTTCGAGAAGTTTGCTCTTACGGTTTCCAAGATACAACAAGTTATCAAAATTACATAGTCGAAATTACATTAACTGATGGTACACCCTTTAATTAAAATTTTTTAATTTTTAGTGTTAGTTGTTGTAGTCTGTATAAAAATACACTAACTTTACAAATTTCAAGTGTATATACATACAATTGTATGTATATTACATTGGATTTTAAAATTTTTCGTTGCTCGTTTTGGCACACCCTTTAATTTCCAACTCTCATGTATTTGTTGTTGTAGCGGCCAAGGGTCTACACACTGTGTCCAAATTTCAGGTCCGTAGCTCTTACGGTTCCCGAGAAAATACCCTGTGACGGACAGACGGACAGCGTAGCGAAAACAATAGGGTTCCTTTTTCACCTTTGGTGTACGGAACCCTAAAAAGCCGCATTTCACCGGTGATTAAATAATGCCTTTATAAACTTTCATTGAATATTAAATAGGTTTCGTAATAAAACGGAAAGTAAACTGGAAAATAATTTAAAACGTGTAAACATTTCATTCACTTTGTATTTGATTACTCTTTCTGAAATTTAAGGCCGAGTCACATAGAATCTGTCATATGTTAAACTTCGCCTTTTTCAGCTGACAGCTAAAGGGTTTCTTATCAGCTTTCTCACATTCAGTACGTCTCCGTCAACGCAAAGTACAAAAGTTGGGCAACTTTTAACTTTAAGTATAGGTTGAGTAGTTTGATTGGCTGGTTGTTTTTTTTGGTATGTTTTGTTTTAAATATTTGTGTTTTGTGGGAGCAAGAATAAAATAAAACAAAAGAAATTAATAAAATATTTTAAAAATTTAGAAAACTACTGAAGCTATTGAAATATTTCATTATGTCAACTTCATACGTCGTTGCGTTAATGTCGGTTGAGACAAAGGAGACAGACGTATAACGTATAAAGGATTCTATGCGACTCGGCCTTTATTCTAAGATTATTTCCATTTTATTTCAATAACTGTAAGGTTTGTCACAAAGTTTGTACCTAAGTAAATTAATACTTATTTTTCCATTAATATATTATATATATTTTTATAAAAATTAAATTAAAAAAAAGGTTAACATACCTTAAGAAAGAATTTTACATAGCATATTGACATAAAATAAATTCAGTAAAGTGCGACTTTGACTCGCACACGAAGGGTTCCATACGGACACTACATATGTATGTATGTAATACTACACGAACCTTAGCTTATATAATGGAATATCTAACCTGATGTATATATTTTTTTAAAAAATGTTGGGTACCCGGTACACTTTTATTTTTGGTTTTGGCGGTTTTTTTCGCTTTTTTTAGTTTTTGGGATATTTTTAGATTTTTTGATATTTTTAGTTTTGGTGTTTTTCTAGTTTAGGCGATTGTCTTTTGCGTTTTTTTCGGTTTTGGCGATTTATTTCAGCTTAATAGATTTGCTTAGATTTGGCGCTTTTTTCGTTTTGGTTCGTTTTAGCGATTTTTTTTAATTTTCGAATTTTTTTAGTTTACGGCTTGCAAGATACAGCAAGTTGTCAAAATTACATTAACTGATAGAATACCCTTTAATTTTGTTTTTTTTTTTAATTTCAGTGTCAATTGGTATAGTCTGCATAAAAATAAAAAAAAATAAATTAAAAATTTCAAGTGTCTATATACATACATATCGAGCCATAAACGCTAAAATAGCTCAAACGACACATTTTTTGGACATCGTTTTTTTCAGAGCTGTTAAATTTTGATTACGATTAGTAATCAATTAGATTACATTTCAAAAAGAATTGGAATGATTATATAATTGCCTTCGAAAGAATTGCTGATAAATAATTGATTACGATTACTAATAATCGAAAAGTAATCTGAATTACTTAAAATTACTAAAAATTATCGGGTATGTTCTGTATTCCGCGTGAAATTAAAAGGTGTGGAATTGCTATAGAATTGTTGCTGGAAATATGTATTTATAACAACAATTCTGTGGCAATTCCACCCCTTTTAATTTCACGTGGAATACAGAACATACCCGAATCAAGAAGAATCAAAAGTAATCAAAAAGTAACCTGACTACTTTCAAAGATTACTTTTGATTCTTAATAAATAATCGAAAAGAATCAAAGGTAATCCTTAGAAGTAATCGGATTATTTTTTGATTTTTTTTGATTATTTTTAGTAATTTTAAGTAATTCAGATTACTTTTCTATTATTAGTAATCGTAATCAATTAGTAATCGTGCGAAACTGAATATAATCGTAATTTAATCATTACTTCACCTTAAAAAAAAAGTAATCAAATTAGTAATCATTACGATTAGTAATCATTACTTAACAGCTATGTTTTTTTTTACGAAAATTGACTATTTACGATCGCACATTATCGATTTTTATCAAAAAATCAAGTTCGAAAATTATGTCGCTTAAGCTTTTCTGGCGGTTATGGCACGATATGTATGTATAATTGTATGTATGTATTTATGTATGTATATTACATTAGGAATTCAACATGTTTCGTTGTTCGCTTTAGAACACCCTTTAGTTTTTAACTGATATACATATATTTGTTGTTGTAGTGGCCATATTCTGTGAAAATTTCAGTTCGTAGCTCTTACGGCTCTCGACAAAACAGCCTGTGACAGACAGTGGGACACCCTATAGCGAAAACAATAGGATTCCTTTTCACCTGTCATGTACGGAACCCTAAAAATGACATGAACAAATATTTAAAATATTTTCGTTAGTTTAATTAACTTTATCGTTATATCGATTCAAGACTACCACAATTTAGAAATACATAAAATTTAAGCATAAAGTGTATTTTATCTAACAAAATAAAAATTGCTTTAAGAAATTCTACTTACACCAAAGTTATTGAATTTTGACCACCTTCTCGCGGAAGATGTCACTGTGCGCCGCCATATCCGTAAGTAAGTTTTGACAATTCTTCAATGTTTTGTTCACATACCGCTAAAAAAAACAAATTTTTGTTTTTTTTGTACTCAGTTACATACAAAGGGTTTAAGGTGTTAAAAAAAAACTTATAAATAATTATCACAAATAAGTTAAATGCATTTCCAAGAATTGTATCGATTTTATAATAGAAAGGAAATGAGATACAATTAAAAAAAAATAAAAAATAAATTCTATTGATCTGTACAATGTATATTTAAATGACCCTGAGGAAAATGTATTTATCAATGAATGAATGTAAATACAGTAGTTTCCATTTAATTGATTTTCAGTGAATTGATTTAGACACTTAATTAATCCAAAAAGTTTATAATGAAAATTTTCAATACAAGGTATGTATAGGGAAAAAGTTTCCTAAAATTTAATGCAAAAAGCTACAACTACAACGGGGGGTTATTATATAATCCGAATCGAACGGAAATGTTTTCGAATTGCAATCTTAATAACATACAAATTCGAAGAGTTTTCTTTTCGAATCGCATTACAAAATAACCCCTCTGTTAGTTGGAAAATTTCTTGCAATTACATGTTTAAAAATGCTGTAGCAAGTCTGAAATATTAGTGAAAAAAACGTGATTTTTTCAAAATTGTACTAAAATATAAATCGATGTACTTGGGAGGTGTGTGTGAATTAGCTGTAGTGCAGTTTTTTCGTTGTAGTTTAGGAAAAATGTTAGCCAATGGTTTTTGTTTTGGATATGAAATCTTGATATTCGTCGAAAAACCTGGCGTAAACGTTATAGATTTATATAAAGATTTTAATTGAAATCTGCTAGATTTCATGCAAGTACTAATGCCTATAATGTAGATTTCAATTAAAAGATATACAAAGTTTTACTGAATGAACAATTTTATATGCCAATACGAGGTATGAATAAGTAAATAGAATTAAAAAGGTTGATAAAAATTGTTATGTATTATTATATGAGCAATTCCACAGAATGTCACGTCTAATATCATGCTTGTATTTCAGATCAATGCAGTTATATTATTTCCTTATTTTTTTTAAACAAAGGTAGAGCTACTTACGCTCCTCAAAAGTACTTAAAGAAATACAGAAAAATTTTAATTTTCTCTGAAATACAAGCTTAGTTGATTGATCATCGTATGTGACATGGTACGTGACATTCTCTGGAGTTGCCCATATGCTACTCCATTTTGTAGCGGGTATTTGGGTATTTGTTAAATAACATGTGAAAAGATACATTTTTTACATATTCATTTAACTCTGTCGTAAGATGTTTCGGTTTATTGATCACTCTGGTCAATTGAACGGGATTCTTTCAGCTTGTATATTAAATCGAATAACAGAGAGAGAGAGAGTATCGCACAAATAATTGAAAATAAGAAGTCGCTATCATTTACGTAGTCCCTCAAATACTTCCAGTCAATACCTCTAAGGTGGCTAATGTCCGGCAAGATGTGATCCCCATAATAAAGGGATCTCGACTGGACGAAAGCTGGACACTGGCTAAGAAAGTGCTACTTTGTCTCGATGTCCTCCATGCATGCCCTGCATTCATTGTTATCTGTGGCTCCAATCCGGTACAAGTGCCCTCGTAAGTTACAGTACACCGTTCAACTTTTGTAGGTCATGCTTGTTTAGTTTCAACAGCCCCCTTTGTTTTGTCTTCTTCCGGGTCACTTGATTATATTACCCACAGTATCGCAGCAAAAAAGTTCAAAAAAGTGGTCGTAGTTTTCACTATGCAGGTCTTATTGCTAAGCTGATTAGTTTGATGGAGAGAGAGACGAGGGGAACAGAAACTTTTATTTTCCCCTCGTCTCTCTCTCCTAACAATAAGACTTGCATATTGTAAACTAGGACTAATCGGGTTTGTAATTAAGCATTTTGGGTGGAAGCTCTTCCCTACTGGATTACCAAATTAATGATTTTAACAAGGCGTGACACTAAAATAATCGATTCTTGAGAAGTATTTATTTGTTTTACTTGGCAACATGTTCAAGTAATCTATTTAATCTAAAAGAATCATTCAATTTAAAAGAATCATTCTCTTCATTTATCAACTTGTACATACTATTTTTTTAATTTTATGTAATGCGATTTGTAAGCGTGTAACGTTATGGCATTTTTTTCGCCATTGCGTAATCGTTAATCATATTCTTGCAATCTAAAACGCTCATAGAGTTTACTCTTTCGTTTGTGATTGCACTAATTGCAGATTTATATATATATGTATATATATTAGATCCTTTAGTTACTATAAGGAACATAGGACCTCAGTGAGGTTTCCGGATGGCGCCAGAATCCTAACAAATTCTGAGTGCCTACGATACTTGGAACGTTAAGGCGAGTAATTGGCGCCTTCAAATAACCAATAGCCACGTATTTCCAGCGACTGTTCCTCATGTTAGAGGCGGCTGGAAGCGGGCGTCGGATCTTGTAACAAGCGGCTCGCTATACAAACGTGGTATAAAAGGCTTCTAAGCTAGCCCGCCTGGAGGCCATGCTGGCAGCCCCAGTTCCAGGATCGTATGCGGTAGCCCAATCAGCTGCTCGTCTTAAACTATATGATTACCGAAACCTCAATTGCCGATTTGCTGTCAGTAAATACGAGTACGTTGATATCTATGGCCCTAATCTTCACACTGATCCATTTAAAAACCTCCGTAATCGCTGGAACTTCCGCCTAGAAGACTGTATAGTGATCAGGTAAGCTGAAATAAATTTCGGTCTCCGGTTCTTCTATGAAAAAACATAGGCCCGTTCTTTCCCCAAGCTTCGAGCCTTCAAAGTATAAACGAGTATGTGGAATAGAATGAAGTGGAAGAGGTTGTAATATTTTATAGTAGGTGCGTGTATTTTTACAACTTTTATTTTTTTGCATTTGTGCAAACTCAATTAAGGGGGCATTACTGTAATAACAAAATATCGGAAAGACAAATACAGAAACAGCAAAACTAAAGTATCTAAAAATAATAAAATAGACATACATACATACTTATGTGTATGTATAAGTATATGTATGTATATGTATGAGTGTAAATATTTATGTTTTTCAGTACATTAAAGTGCAATTGGTAATGCTATGAAAGGAAATATGTACAGTATACTACGAGTATAGGTATATACCTCTTTTATAAGATATTCAAATTAGATGCTAAAAATATAGAAATATTCTTACTAGGTATACTATAAATATGATAAGGAATGCCATACCATACATCATTAGAGAAAACATAATAGACATAAGTGCTTGTTGTGTTGTTTACAAAGTATTTTAGGTTTTTCTTAATGAGGATAAATTACATCCCTTGTTTATATTATAACATGGATTTTCTTAAAAGATTATATATACACACATATATATGGGTACACATATACATATATGGGTATGTAGGTATGTACATTGTATGTCTTAAAACAAAGAATGATAATAAAGTTATTGAATATCAAGTACTTATGTATTTAAAAAAACGTAACAACAACAGCGTGTGCTAAGGACCAAGAAACAGCGGAAAGACACAAGGATACGCTGCAGCATTCATGACCTTGAACATCTTCTCAAAAGCCATAAAAATGCAAATGGCTTTTCTCAATATTAGACTAAATATACTTATTTTGTAAACTACTTTGTTTGAAAATAGAGGATGTTGTTTTTAAGTTACATTTTCCAACAGGGAGTGAACTATCTGTTCATGACCGAACTATAGCGCTTGTGCGTGCCTGAACTACAGTGGGTGATGCCAAGTCAGTCGCGGTTGACATTTTATGTGACGAGAATATATTTATGTAACTGAATCATTAAAAGGAATTGAATTACAAATGCCAGATATTACATAGTTCTAATTTTTTAAATCCATTATTAGTTTTAAAAACTACATTTAGTTTTCTGCGAATTTTTTCACTACTTTCGGCTGCAAGGGGCGATGGACTCAATGGCTACTGCGCATGCAGGAACTTCATATGAAGCAACTGGGGTCTGCAACCGAAGATAGTAAACTGGATTTACACATCGGTTGTCAGATGGGTTATGTGGTATGGTGGGAGGCATTGAGGAAGGAAAGTCACAGGTGTTACCTGTGAGGCCTAGAGGAGCACACCTCAGGCTGCCTTGGATCTCATTCTTCAACTACTACACATAGAGGACTTTATGGTGGGAACGGCGACTAGAAATCCTCTTATTAGAGTCGGTTTGGTAAGGGCAGGAATAACAGGTCACACATCAATCTTAAATGTGAGATCAGTTTTAGTGATCAGCCCCCATATTCCGTAAGTCTTTAAAGCTAAAGCTAAATTTGATCGCTAAAATGCTGAACAAATAGAAAATTAAAAATTTTTTTCTATGACATAAAACACTCAAATTTCGGAGAATTATATTTACAAGCCATTGCCTGATTTATCAATAGCCCTTTGAAAATTGTATTCGTAGCCGAAAATCGAGAAATCGACTTTATAGATTTTTAGCGATAGAGATTTAGCTTTAGCAACTTACGGAATACGGGAGCAGGGGTCCATAGCTTCTGGCTTCACGGACTATAAGGTCGCTGAAATTGAACACCCTCACCGGTAAGTCCAGATAGGGATTATTGGGTAAAATCCGATAAGCTATAATGTAGCTTATATTATAAGGGTAGTTCGGTATTTACATAAGGATCAAAAATATGGGAAGGCACAGGGTCTGGTGTCTATATCTTGGGAACGAACATTCGTAGTTCCTTCAGACTGCCGCATGAATATAGCGTTTGCCAAGCTGAAATCTTTGCTACGGAGTTAGTAGCTGAAGTTGAGAACATTACCTTCTACGTCGCCAGCCAGACAGCGCTAAAAGCTTTGAGAAGACACAATGTCAAATAGAAACTTGTTAGTGAGCATAGGAGAGCCCTCAACTTGCTTATGGACAAATATAGTGTCAGACTATGTTGGGTTCCTTTTTTTTAAGTTGAAGTAATGATTAAATTACGATTATATTCAGTTTCGCATGATTACTAATTGATTACGATTACTAATAATGGAAAAGTAATCTAAAACTTACTAAAATAATCAAAAAGAATCAAAAGTAATCAAAAAATAATCCGATTACTTCTAAGGATTACTTTTGATTCTTTTTGATTATTTATTAAGAATCAAAAGTAATCTTTGCAAGTAGTTGGATTACTTTTTGATTACTTTGGATTCTTTTTGATTATTTTTAGTAATTTTAAGTAATTCAGATTACTCCATTATTAGTAATCGTAATCAATAATTTATCAGCAATTCTTTTGAAGGCAATTATATAATCATTACAATTCTTTTTAAAATGTAATCTAATTGATTACTAATCGTAATCGAAATTTAACAGCTCTGGTTTCTGGCCACAGCAGTGATGAGGGAAATTAAATTGCCGATGATCTGACAAGAATAGGGTGGGCGTTAGATGAGGGAAAATTTCCGGTATGTGGCAAAAATCTGACTCAGGAAGATCCAAACTGCTGCTGGATATGAATAGGAAGGAGATGGGAGACGTGATAAGCGCGTTGACTGGTCACTGTTCGGTCAGAGTAAGGACCAGTATTTGGAAAACTTGCACTACAGATTTCTGTAGGATGTGCGGTTATGAAGAGGAACCAGAAACCATTGAACACATCTGCCATTGTCCGAAGCTGCAACGTCATAGGCTGAGCAGACGTTTCCATGAAATCATTGGTGATATGGAGGATATCACCGCGGCTTCATCGTGGGAATTCGGTGGCTTAGTGACGAATGATAGGGGCACTTTTGGGTACAAATAGGCGTTAAATATTACTATTAACGGGTCAATAGAATGGAGTCACAATGGATCCATCTTATTATTATGTTTTTACCATCTCCTATAAAGCTACAGTTAATTACATTAGGGCCTTTCTACTTGTGACCAACGATATGTAGCTTTCCATGGTTATGTACTAAATAAATTATAAATAATGATATCTCTGGGGGCAAATTACAGCATTATTTACGGAACCACTTTTCATACAATTTTAATTGTATTTGTAAATGGAAATTTCGATCGATATCAAATGCCATAATTTGCCCCCAGCTTTTGATTCGTGATGATGCTTATTTTGCGGAAAATTTTCATATGCATTGTCGCCTTGAAATTTCTACCAAGAAATATTAACATAAAATTTAGTAAATCTCGATTTCAATGAACGTACATATGTATAAAATTAAACTATTTGAGCATTCTAATTCAATCAAAGAATATTTGAATGTTGGTGCAAAAATGCTGACTAACAATTTTCAGGAAAGTGAATCATTTATTTATTGTATATAAATAAAAATGTTATGAAAGACGCGTTAATAGCAAACATATTAACAACTAAATGCTAAGAACGTTGACAGTATATATATAAAAATATATGTACATGTGTACATACATACATGCATACATACATACGTACAAAAAATATAAGTAAATTATAGTTTGTGTGATTATTATTTTTTATTTAGATACTCGTACTACTGTATATTAATTTTTTGAAGGGTTGTACCGCAAAATTCTTTTTTTAAGATAATAAATAAATAACAACTTGCAAAAATTAACATTTACATACTAGGAAAATATTTCTGGATGTCGACAAATTTATCACTCTGACTCTTTATCGCCAAAGTCATAAGGTGTCATCAGTAGCTTGCAGTAGAAAAATTTAATTAGGGCAAACATAAAGAAATTTACAATTTCATATGAATTTTAATTTTTAAGTTTTTTTTTTTTTTTTTTTTTTTGTAGATAAAATTGTGACATTTATGATGTATGACCCCCATATTAATAAAATTCAAAATGAATTTGAAATGTATTTTTCCTAAAATGGATTTCAAATTCTTTTTGTTTTGTTTTAGTATTCATATTGTAAATACCCTGTATGAAGTAGTGATTTACTATTGACTTTGTCACTACCAGCGTGACCATATTAGCTTATTTTGAGCTAAATTTAGCTTATTTATTTCAGATTTAGCTTTAAAATTTTCATTTAGCTCTTAGCTTATTTTTTAGCTTTTTTTAAAAACTCATTTAGCTTTTTTAGCCTTTTTTTAGTCTAAATTGCGTGTTCTCTAAAAATATATTAAAAACATAAACAACTAATAAAAATTATAATTTTTTAATATTGTAAAATAGTTTACAAAAAATACAAAATGTAAATTATACGACAATTTTATAACAGAAATGGAAAGTTGAAAAATAGTAGATAATCGCAGAATGGTTAGAATTCCAATGGAAAAAGTTAAATTCATATTAGTGGCCAAAACACTTTTTGAGTTTTTTGGGTATAAAATTATTTGACTTGAGTTGAACGTTCATTCAGCGGCATTAATTAACTTAAAACAAAAACCTGAAATAGCCTTAAGCCTATGTACCGATTTTCGTCGGGCCACCTCAATAAAGTCATAAGTAATAAGCCAAAATGGCATTATTACTCAATTAATTCTGGAATAAGTCTATATGGGCTTATTACCAATGCAGTGTGGCGCAATTATGTCCTTGTATTTCAATTAGTCGATAAATTAGAGCAAAATCTTTACTTATGACTTTATTTCACTGATCTGACGAAACTCGGTACATTGTGTAGATAGTGTGATCCATGCTTTACCTTAAATAGCATTAATTCACTTAAAAAGCTTTCGTATTTTAGTATAAATGTTTTTACATTTTTAAAAACTTTTTAAGATTATTTTGGGGAAGTTTTTGTTTTGTTCTTCATTAATCTAAAATATAATAATTGATAAATAATTTCATTAAACAAACATTCTATATGTATAATAAAAAAATATGTTTGTGTAATATTTAACGTTAGTTTGGCAATAAAAAACTATTGAAAAGTGATCAAAGAAGTGGAAAAAAGTTTAGCTTTATTTTCTAGCCTAAAATGTAACTTTTTAGCTTATTTTAGCTTTTTTTCAAACGTGATTTAGCTTAATATTATTTTAAAATCTGGTCACACTGGTCACTACTACTGCTGACAAATTATACACCAGATAATGCTTCTGATCAAATAGTTCTTTTGGTATCATGTCATTCACCAGTACATTTTATAGTAATTCTAGTCTATACTTTTGGTACATTTTTTGGGCAAATTTTGAAAATGAAACTACATATTTTGTTCACAGTTTGAGTCTTATTAAAAAAAATTATAAAAGATAAAAAGGAACTAATGCATAAGTCATCAAAAGCAGAGCTGTAAAATAATGATTCTTTTTCAATTCATCTTGAATTGATTTTCTGAATTACATTCACTTCGTTCAACATAAATAATTGATTTAAAATTTGAATACATTCATCGATAAAATAATGGAAATGAATTTTAATTAATTTTTTTTCATTCATCATTTCCATTTTCATTTTGTCATTACGAATAAATTGTTCCTGAAACGTTATTCTAAGATTTTTGTAATGAAGCTTAAGCAATAATAAAACAATCGATCTAGATATATAGGTCTTTTGTTATATGAATAAAAAAATACCAGTCAAAACGATAGAATAAAATAAATTAAATATAGGTAGAAGCTTCCACAAAGGATTTTTTTTAAAGAGAAGTGACACTCAGGCAATTAATGCCTACTACTATTACTGGGTGTTACCTTCTTTAGGAAAGGGATAGTGATAGAGAAGACAGGTGGTGAAGGAAGAGATAGAGGAAAGCTTCATTCTTTTACAACTCTGCTTTTTTTGCACGTTTTTAATAATGCAGCGCCTCTGATGTAAATGAGGCGTATTAATTTTTTGAAGCTGTGTTTAGTAGTCATTTTATGGGTTATTTTACTACGCCGATGATTCTGCTACACAACGAAGGAGGACGCTCTGATGTTACACTAGGATTAGTATCTGCTGAAGTCGGTATAGTTCAGTGATCAGTAACTATGCCTTCATCACTTGAACTTTCCTACAACAACTGATACAAAGGGACACTAATACACATCAAAAAATTGCGTGGTGTTGTTATTTTAATGGCTGTTGGATACAGGAATTGAATTCAGGACCTTCGGTTTTGTAGTCAACGTGCTAACTACTGCAGCCAACGCCACCCTCAACCAATTCCACAAAGGAATTGGTTAACTATTTTGATCTTTAGTTTTGAAATTTGTGTTGTTGCCGAGTAAGATCGAAATTTACAATTTATGTCGCAAAATTTGTTCGACAAAAATAACAAAAACGTTTGTATACATTGGATGAACTTGTAAATGCCGATGGGTCATCCAGTTCGAAAGAGTGTGAATCAAAATTAGCACAAAGTGGTGATCCTGAATTGGAGGATGTCATATCATCAGCTGAGGTCGCATATGTCCAACGCGATCGCTGTTGTTTGAGAAATATTTTACTATTAAAATACGTAAAACATTGTTATATAAAAAATATCAGCGAAATGTCTTTATTGTGACAAAGTGTTGACTGGAACACCACATGTAACATCGAATTTTCTTCGTCATTTGCGAAAGCAACATTTAGAAAAATACAACGAATATGAAGAGCTGAAGCAGGAAACGAATAACTCCAACAAAACAAGCCCACTTTGACCATCTTGGGCTGACATTGATAAAAAAGGTGCAAAATTACTTACAATTCCTTTCCTTTAGATTAACAATGAATTCATTCAAACTTTAATTAAATTATTTTTTGTGAATGTTGTTTGCGTTCATGTTAAACGCATTCAAAAAATTTTGTTTCACGATGAATTCCTTGAAAAATTTAATTCAATTAATATTTTTAATTATACGAATGCATTCCAGAATTTTTAATTCTATTAGGAATGCATTCCAATTTTAGTTCAAGTCAAATTTTGGGACAAAGTGAATTAAATTAATTTTTTTAAATTCATTTTGAATTGGAAACCAAATATGTATGAATCATTCATTTACAGCTCTGATCAAAAGCAAATACGTATTAATATGTAGGCACCCCGCCTGTGACTTGAAGACACTTAATCCCAAGCTTCCTACATGTTATATTTATTTGACTTTCAATGCAAATTTGTTTGAAACACTAGCGTATCGTATCTCTTTACGTAGTCATATTTATTTTGTTATATGTAGTAGTATACATACATATGTACATACGAGGTTGGTGGCAAAATTAACCAATCATACAAAGAAAACACAAACATTTTGGGAAAAATTTTATTTCAGCCACAACATAATCTCGTTGTAGCTCAATACACGCTTCCCAACGATACTCAATAATTTCGTTATCCTTTTTATAACTATTAAGAACTTTCTAGCTTCTTATAATATCCAATTCTTCATTGTTGACAAACCTTTTGTCACCGATTTTTTTTTTTAAATTTTGAAATACATAGAAAATAGTTAGGGAAGAACGTGTGTGATGAAGAAATTCGAATTTTAATTCATTGGTTCATAGTAGTTTTACCTTTTTGAAGATTAATAATAAAAATACGGAGCTGTCTCTGCCTTCTTTGAACACGATTCTCCTAGTCCAATTGAATGTTTTGGCTATTGCTTTGTTTTAGGTGTGAATTGATAGGCGCTGTTTTTGTTCCATTGTGAGCAAAAGCTGCAACCATCTTGCTCACAGCCTTCTCATCTTCAAATTTTCGGTCAATATGCGATGCTTATGCCGGCCATACACTACACAAGTTCAGTGCTCAAGTCTGGCACTGCGTAAACTAAGCTTGTGACACACACTATACAAGTAAACTGTGCATTTTTTATTTTAATTCGCCATAATGCTGGTGATTTTCTGTATAATTCTAGGAACTCTGTCCAGAATATTTATTCTGCGCTCATTTATTGTTGTGAACTCTTAAAGATATCACTACACAACAGCGATGCCAACTATTTATAACCCAAACGCGCTAGACCCCTTCTCAAAACGCGCTAGAACGCGCTAAGTTACAGCATTATCAACAATTTATAGTCAAAACGCGCTATTTTCCTACGCGCTAAATTAAATTTTAATAAAGGTCGATGTATGTATTAGTAAATACGAGTACAATTAATTTTTAAGTAACTTTTTTCAGATTATGCAATATTAGGTATGTTTTATTCGAAACGTATACCTACTTAATTTTTAAGCAACTGTAGCTATAGCTACTTAATAAGTTTATACACACTTAAATTTGTTCTGAATATTTATATAAAGTTCGAATAAAACATACATATTGTTTCTTCGAAATTATATAATAAATAACTAAAATCATTTAATAATGAGTCAGTCTCGCCTTCCAAATATTCGAAATTCTTAGTTTTGATTTTAATTTTATTTGTCAAACTTTGTAACAACTTATATAAATTGTCGAATAGTGTTGCGATTCAAATGCTTTTTGAAGTACATACAAAAAGAATAGAAAGATGCTTAATAAGTTATATACATTTTTGGGGTCACGAGTACGAGTACATATTTTTAACTGTGAAATTTCAAAATATTTGCCATTTACAATATTAAAATGCGTTTTTAATTCTAACCACTGCCAAGGGAATTGTATTTGCAACATCTGAATCAGTCGTTACTGATTTAAACAAAAAGTTAAATTTTGTTAAATTTATACAAAAAAGTAAAAAGATATTGAACTCAAATGATATTTTCGACTTTAATCCAAACGCGCTAATTTAGCGCTTTTTTTATTAAACGCGCTATGACGAAAAAAGCGCGTTTGGCATAGTTAAAACGCGCTAAAACTAGCGCGAAAGGCGCTAAATTGGCATCGCTGCTACACAACTGAGCGTTTGAAACATACACTACACAAGTTCAGTGTACAGTTTTCAAACTTGAGCAAATATCAAAATATTTTTGATATTTACTCAGTTCACCCCCATACACTACACAAACGCACTGTACAGTGCCAGACTTGTGCAGTGAGCTTGTGTAGTGTATGGCCGGCATTAGCTGTTTTTTAAACGCCAATAATTTCAGCTAGCTTCAGCCGACGATCATCCCTACCATTTTGGGGATTTTCTTGACAGCACAATTGGCCGCACGGCCTCGTTTAAACTCTACCACCTTATATTTTATAGTGGGGGAGCAGACTCCGCCACAGTATAATATAGCTCGAATTTAATACTGGTTGTAAAAAATTCAGGTTCGGGTTCAAAGTTAAAAGAACTACATGTGTTTTATTATTAAAAGCTGTATTAGCTTACTATCAAAGTTAGACTACACAGATACATACATATGTACATGTCAAGGACACCCGGTGTTCAATCCGCCTTGATCGTTATTTTATTTTGATTTTGTTGTTAATTTTTTTTGCATGCAAGAAATGTAATGGATCTTATTATTCATCTATTAAATATTTCTCTATTTTTTATATTTTTAAACCCGAACCTTGCTGAATTTTTCGGTTCCACGGATTCGGGTTCAAAGTTTGGGTTCAGGTTCGGGTTCGATTTCAGTCCCTGCTTAAAACACATGTTTTATTAGGTTGCCACCTTCCATCAAAGTACGAGTTCATAGTTTAGTTTTCAAACCGCCAACGTCAGGTCGGCTAGTTTTCGGACCGCCCTCGTATGTGTATGTATGTATGTAAGCATTTTATAAATAACAAATTCAGCAAGACATCTGCTGTTCGGAAGCTTATACAAAACTTGTGTAGAATTATATGTAACTATGTATGTAGGTATGCATGTATGTATGTGAGTATATTGTATAAAAAAGTAATTATCTGAAATGTAATTTACAACTGTGGGATATACTTATTTCATTAATGATGATACAAAATTATTATAAACATTGTGGCTAACTTGGCGATTTTATATTTACATTTCGTCATGTGAGAACTTAAGTGTCCAATACGCCATTATAAACTATTGGATATTGGACACTTAAGTTCTCACATGACGATTTGTATGTAGTTGATATTTTTCGTTTGAAACAGGGAAACCAGAAATATGCTCTAAAAAAAGTGTCTTATGCACATTCAATATGCTCTAAAAACTTGAAAATATGCACTTAAAAGTCAAAAATATACTCTTAATAACAAAAATTAAAAATTTTAAAAAACCCCGAATTATCTAGAAAAGATGTGACATCTTCTAAACGGCTGGACCGATTTTCTTCAAATAGGGTTAATAACCATCTCGATCAAGTCACCTTTCCAACAGAGACTAAACTAAATCAAAATCGGTCCAACCGTTTGGGCTGTACGTGAACACGGACATATACATATTTCCTTCTTTTTTAATTTTTGGCATATTTTTATTAATTTTTCACAGCAATTTCGAAAATTTTTTTTTCGAAAGGTTGGTCGCTTCAAAATGTTGTAAATATACTTTTTTAAAAAGATTAACTTCTCTGCTATTCAACATCGTTTGAAACTTCCAAGTCAGTGCAGAAATGACTTGTCACAATGTCAAAAAATCCTATTTTATCCATATGTCTAGATTTTTGAGGATTTAATGGAATTTCTAAAAATGACATATGGAATTTCTAAAGATAGGCCTACAATCAATGATAGGTCTTTTTAAAAGTAATTTTTCACGCTCATTTCGTTCATAAGCACGTATGCATGTACGAGTATATAAATTACTTCTAATTAGGCTTGAATCCATCTCTCAACTTAAATTTGTTTTCAAAAAATTTATTTAATTTGCTATCAAATGATAAGATTAATAATTAACTCGTGACCTTAGTTTCAATATAACATGTGCATTTACTTGAACAACGTCATAACTCAAAAAAAAAACTAGTTTTACAGAAAACAGAAAAGTTAAAATTTCAATTTACACAAATTAGTCCCGGTCCAGACTTGCAATTTTTGTTGCAGCAATTCTTGAATATGTGTGAGATTGTTGAAATAAAAATATATACTTTTTGTATTTCCCTCTCGCTCTTTTCCACTAAAAAATAAAAAGTTGCTGCAACAAAAATTGCAAGTCTGGACCGGGACTAATTTGTGTAAATTGAAATTTTATTTTCCTCTCAAGAGTTGAATATGCAATTTTTAATATAATATGAATAATGATATAATAATTAATTCGCATTTATTTAGTTATGATGTTGTACAAGTAAATGTACCATATGTACTTATCTCCTAATACTTATATTACCGGATTAGATTTTTTTTTTCATATACATTTTGTCGATAAAGTTATGAAACAGAAATTTACTGAATATAATATAGAAATCTGTATACATATATACATACATATGTATATGAATATATGTATTTATTGTACATATGTATATGAACATATACAGCAGATTTGTTTTGCAGTTTTAATTTAAGTGATAATTTAATTATAAAATCTTTAGTTGGGTTTGATTGTATACATATATGTATATGTATATGTTCCTTTCAATCCTCGAGGGAGTATAGGGCCATAATTTTGATTGTGCAGTAGAGTTACGTAAAACATGGGTGGCTTAAGTAAAAAATTTTCAACTTTTGTTTAATACTATAATAGAGGGTGCCAAGTTTATCGCATCTTTCGCAGCAAACACCTTTCCAACCTCAACCACAACGAGATATAAAATGTCGACAGCATTTGAACAGTGAATATCAGGGAGAGATATGATATACATATGTATTTAAAGTTCAGCCGATGGCTAAATATACATAGTTTGCTTTGAGCAAATGTCAATCTTAAGTTGTTAATGGTTCTTACGACAGGGATTCCGGGTGCCGGCTAACTACTACGAGTATTAAGAGAATAATTTCATGATATACACTAAGAGAAAAACCTTTATAAATGCAATGAGTTTTTACATTATATTTATGATTTTGTCATTATTTTACAACCAATGCAACGTTTCATTCGCATTACGAAAATTGTTTCATCATCAGCTGAAAAAATGTTATATATACAACGAAATATTTTCATTCATGTAACAACATGTTTTTTACTAAGCAACGTACATTTTCATATTGTAAATGAAAAATTTAATTATTGCAATGAAAATGTTTAGTTTATACAATGAAGTGACGTTAATCTTTCATTTTGTTAACGAAATAAATATTTAATTGAATTAACAACATTTTTCATGTATATCATGACAATATTTCATTACTGAGATGTAACATATAATTTTTTTATGATATCGTATCATTCTGTTAACAACATAATTCATTGTTGTAATGACTCTGATTCATTGATTTAATGTTACCATTGCATTTTATTAATTAATTAACTTAGGTGTGTATATTGTGTATATTGGCATAGGCATCCGAAAAATGTTTGTATTTAATATAATATTTGAACTTGGAACTCATCGCGTGGTACTCAAAGCGCTTACCGCTGCAGTCACAACAAGCTTAAATATTCGTTGGATGCACAGTAAATATATTGCATCATTAATGAAATTTTAATTCAACAATATTTGATTGATAATTTAACATAAAAAAGTTATATATAAAAAAATACTTTGACTTGTCTCCAAGATTCGAACATGCAACTACAAGGCTACCTACCATACGGCCTACTAGCCAGCAGCTGAAAGTTTTCTTCATTGTAGTTACGGCTGCAGCGGTAAGCGCTTAAATATTCGTTGGATGCACAGTAAATATATTGCATCATTAATGAAATTTTAATTCAACAATATTTAATTGATAATTTAACATAAAAAAGTTATATATAAAAAAATTTATATTTAAAAAAATACTTTGACTTGTCTCCAAGATTCGAACATGCGACTACAAGGCTACCTACCATACGGCCTACTAGCCAGCAGCTGAAAGTTTTCTTCATTGTAGTTACGAAAATATTTCATTAAAGTTTCAACGAAACTATAAATTCCACAACTATAGATTAATTATAATTGTAGTTTATTACCTTGATCTTCTTTTATGTCACCTAATCAATTTAAAATATTTTTTTGTACGAATTCTTCATAAAAACATGTATTTAAGTTTTTCATTACCCGAATGAAAATTATTTCGTTTTGATTAATTAATGATACTACGAAATTCCATTAATGAAATGTGCATCAATATAACATAATGTTTAATTTTTTTAATAAAATTTGTCGTTTTATTAATGAAAGTTGTTCAACGCAATAGTTTCATTCCCGCTACGAAGGGGTTTTTTTCAGTGTAATCTTGTGATAATACAATTTGCCCGAATTCCTGGAATATATCTTTTAAGCTTATCAAAATTTTGTCTTGTTTGTTTTTGGACTTTTATGATTGTGGTAAAACTTTAATGAATGGACAAATACAATTCATGAAGGTGAAAATCGTACTTAATTTGCTGCAAAGAACATTTTGGTGAGGGGGGGGGTGTGGCATTCCTAAAAGGTAATTGCACAGCACTTGCATGATGTAATAATAATACTCATTAATACGAGTATGAATAATACTCATTAATATTTGTTATTTATTAAATAAATAAATATCTAATGAAAAACAAATTAGCAAATTTCCAAATTAAACAGAACTAAAACGAAATGAAATACAACTGATTTCACACTGATTTACAACCTACTGTAATTATTAACTGATGAATTATTGTGCAAGATGCTCAAAACTATATGTAAAGGGTGTTTTTTTATAGAGTGACACAAGTTTAAATCATAATAAATCATTGATATTAAAAATACGAGTATATTTTTAATATCAATGAAACGGGCTTTAATGGAAAGAAAATTTTATGAAATTAATGTTTAAATATGATTCCTGCCAGGTGGCCGTAGAAGGCGCAAACTGGAATGCCAGTTTTCAACAACTTTTCCCAGCATTTGCGGCCGTATTTCGCCGATAACCCTTCGCATGTTGATTTGCAGGTGTTCAATTGTTTGTGGTCTATCGACAAGTGACAACATAACCCCAAAGAAAATAGTCCAATAGAATTAAATCACACGATCTTGGTGGCCAATTAATTGGGCCATTACGCGAGATTATTTTTTCATCAAAAGTTTCTTTGAGTAAATCAATTGTAGCGCCCGCTGTGTGGCATGTAGCTCCGTTCTGTTGGATGTGGTTCCAACAGCAAGATTAATGCCACGCAATTAAGGTACGAAAAAAATTCGATTCATGTTCCTATACCGTTCACCGTTGAGAGTAACATTCTGACTATCATCGTTTTTGAAGACATATGGACCAATGACTCAGCCAGCCCATAAAGAGCACCAAACAGTAATCTTCTGTGGATGTAATGTTGTCTCGACAAAACCTTGTGGATTCTCCTTATTTACGTACCCATTCCACCAGAAACGGGCTTCATTGGAAAATGGAAGAAGTGCACGATGAATTTGACTAATAAAACAATTATTTTTATTAAAAATTTCAACAATTTGCACGCGTCGCTCTGGTGTAACTCGATTCATAATGAAATTTCAAAGCGAACTAAACAAAAGCAACTATCAGCTGTTAAATGGGTACGCAAATAAAGCAGTGATGCCAACTCAAAGTTGTGACACTCTAAAAAACACCCTTTATTTGTACTTACAGGTGTTAAAATAAATAGTAATGTTGTTCAATTGGAAAAAACGTTTAAATTTTTAAGAAAAAAAAAATTGTTTTACTAATTTTTTTTTAATTATTTCATTAAAAAATGCTGTACTCGTATTAATTTATGTATGTAAAGCATATGCATAAGAAAAAAGTCAGAGTAAAAAGATAAACGTTTAAAAATTCAATTCAAAATAATGGGCGACACTGTATTTGATTATAGGTGACTCGCCATAACGCCATAGCCATAACCATAGAAACTAATTGAATTTTGAGTTTATTTTTAGGTTGTTTCAAAAATTTTACGGCAAGTTGTGAACTTCTTTCATACTCCCCAAATTTCCCTACAAATTTTATAAAATACCAAATCAAAGCAATGTAATAGGTTAATAAAAGTTTTATTTTATTTAAAAACAATTAATTAATTAATTAAAATTAGTGTTTATGCTATAAAAACCTCTTTTTTATTTTTATGTTTGTTTACTTAATCACTTTATAATCGCAACAAGTGGTTAAATCGTTTTACGATTGCTCGAGATTATTAAACGTACATACTTCAAAATGAACATTTCACGGAACTACCGTAAAATAAAAATATAACAATCATTTGTAAGATCACGCTTATAAAGCAATTCATTTTAACATTTTTTTATTATTTTATAATCATGATGTGATTATATCGCTTATTAAAGAACCTCTTTCGCGTAATTTTAAAATTTAAATTATATTTATAAACTTCCCTACCACACTTTGATTTATTTTTATATGAACTTCACATTATTGTGTTTAATCTTATCAAATAGTACGTATGTATGTTAAAGAACATTGCACTATGGGATAAGTATATACTAAATTGGAAATAAAGTATATACATACATATCGCTCCTTTACTCAAACAAATTCATAACTAAAAAAACTAGTTTGCAGCGTAATTAAGGTACCAAATAAAAATAAATAAAATAAGTAAGTTAAAATAAATAAATTTAAAAATAAAGTTACTTTTATTACTTTTTCTGGTGCCTTTTTGCGATATCTAAATTAGTTCGATATTCTCTCACTTTTGATGTTGTTAGTGAAATTTAGAGATCGATTGTTTTTTTTTTTTTTGGGACAAAACTGAGCGACAGGTGAACTTTTTTCGATTAATTTTTGAGTGTCACTCTCGATAGTTTTACACGATAAATGTTCGAGATATATTCGAAATCGACATCAATAACAAAAGTCTTGGTCAACTGGGTACATACATGCAATAAAAACATACATACTTACATACATGTAAATATATAAAACAAACCTTCACCTAGTGAGTTGGCGGCAAACGACGACATTGTCTTAAAAATAGATTAAATTTTTGGCACAACGATTTCAAATGCATTTCATAGATACTCGTATTGCAAACGGTAGCGCCAGTAAACCTTTTAAGTAAATGTATGCAATTTCAAATAAAAAAGAATTAAAAGCAAAAATATAATGTGAAAGTCAATAAATGTGTCTGCTTCAATGATAAAATTGCGATAAGAAAAATTATATATAAGAATATTGAAAGTTAAAAAATATCTATTTTCTATCCTTCAAATTAAATTAAATTTAATGTTACAAATTCACTACCGTCTGGTATTGATTGCTTAACTTGTTCAATCTTTTTTTTTTTGGCATAATTATTCACATTCACATTCATACACACAGAAAAATTTCAACTTAAAATCTAAGTAAACAAGGCAATTTATGTTTTTCCTTTTGAAATAACTTTATTTCATGTTCATTTAACATTTACGTACTGTTAAATCAAAATGAAGAATCATATTGAATTAAAGTTATTTCAAATTGGAACAACGTAAATTCGGTACTGAAATAACGCGAATAACCACTTTGAATCAAAGTTATTTCCAGTTAAAACAATATGAATTTAATGTAATGTAGTCGTTGTATTTTTATTAATAAACAGCATATTATTTCTTGTAAATTTAAAATGATTTCAAATAAAAATTTTTGCATGGTGATTGTACATTGCTATTTTATTCTGTGTGTACGTACCATGTGAATTTTGAAATATTCATTATAAGAAAAAGAAACATTTGTCTTTAGTTTTCGAATGCCTGCGTGTATGTTGCTTTTGTGTATCATTTTATTTATTTATATCATTCTATTTCTAGCGCATTTTTGCTCGTATTTCTTTAAGAAATTGTTTAAATACATGAATTGCATCAGCATTTATTGTTGAATATTGGCATAATATCCACTTACTACGAGTACATGCGAACTTTTATAAATAAGAAAGAAATTTTTTCCTATTCTGATTGTTTAGAGAAATGTCAGACAACATACATACAATACTCGTACATATGTACATGTTTAAGAAAATATGTAAAACGGTTGACCTTGCAGACCATCACTGCAACTTTCTGATAAATGGGTTAACAAAACAGTACCTTTAAATGTGTAAATTTCAAAAAAGTACCAACCATTTGTCCGCTCTTTTTCCTCTTTTTTTTCTTTAACTGTGATCATGGTTGCCGTTGAGGATTTCGAAAAAGTATCATAAAAAGGGTATTTAAGAAAACAAAAAGTTCAAAAAAGTTTAAAGTAAAATAGGGTCAAGTTTTTTTTCATAAAAAATATAAAATTTATTTCAATTTAAAAAAAAAAACAAACACAAATTTTAACAATTAATTAAATACATTAGACTAAAATATATATTTAGACTATAAAATGGATGAATCTAAATTATTTTTTTTAAGTTTATATATGTAGGCAAAGGAACCGTAAAAAACATTAGGAACGAACGCCAGGTAAAGAATAGTGAACATGTTGTATACGGTCTTGCTGGTTTGCAAGTAATGAAAAATCACATTTAAATTTTATTTATAAAAAATTTTATTACGATTAAAGATGAAAGTAAGTTAAAATACATATTTTTTTAATTGTGATACTCCCAGAAATAATTTGCATTTGGAATCAGAGTTTTGGGTGTCAGATATTTTGCAATATTTTTACCATTTATTGGCTTTTCTATCGACCAAAACAGTAAAATAATTGGCACCATCGAATATCGCTAACTGGACGAGCAGCTCTGCTTCGTCCAATTTTTGAGCATATGATTGCCTTACGGCATACATTTTGTTAAGATGATACAAAGGGATAAATTAAAAAAAGTGTCATAAAACGTGTAATTGGCACGAAAAAGGGTCAAAAGTGATACAACGGCAACGCTGACTGTGATGAGTTTTCAATTTTTAAAATTAGTGTAATGTTACTCTTTGTTGTTCTCTTTTTTTTAGGTACACTATGCCAGAGCTGTTAAATTTCGTTTAGGATTAGTAATCAATTAGATTACATTTTAAAAAGAATTGTATTGATTATATAATTGCTGATAACTAATGGATTACGCTTACTAATAATCGAAAAGTAATCTGAATTACTTAAAATTACTAAAAATAATCAAAAAGAATCAACAGTAATCAAAAAGTAATCCGACTACTTTCAAAGATTACTTTTGATTCTTAATAAATAATCAAAAAGAATCAAAAGTAATCCTTAGAAGTAATCGGATTATTATTTTGATTACTAATTTGATATTTACTATTTTGATTTTAAGTAATTCATATTACTTTTCCATTATTAGTAATTGTAATCAATTAGTAATCGTGCGAAACTTAATATAATTGTAATTTAATCATTACTCCACCTTAAAAAAAAGTAATCAAATTAGTAATCATTATGATTACTAATCAAATGCACTATGCTAGTTCAAAAATTTAACAAGCGGGGAAGCCGATGGCTAAACCTTATTCGAGTACGCTGAATCTAGTGGTGCTAAACGATTTTTTAGATTAGCTCTTATTTAAAAAATAATTAAGATTGATAATTTGGTTAAAAGTAGAGATGGGAAAATGAAAAAAATGTATCGATATACATATATCGTATCGATATTTTTGAACATTATCGATATATATTTTTTTAAAACATCGATATTTCGATATATCGATATTTTTTGCCTACATATCGTGCAATAACCGCCTTAAGAGACATCAATTTTGAACAATTATTGAGACTTTATAAAGGGTTTTTAAAACAGATTTCAAAGTTCATCATTGCGGAACACGAGAAATATATGTATGTACACTGGGCATCCATTAAACAATAATATTTAAAGAAATTGCGAACAATTAACTTAATGAACTCCATGAGTGGAGAAACCACAAATTAATGTGGATGTCGAAAAAGGAAATAAATTTATCCATAATTAATCCATAATTATAATTTGTATTATAAAATAATTTCTGAAAAACTGTATTAATTTCGAATGCACAATTGAGTCACTTTAAGAAATTGAATACAACAGAACTACTTATGTTAAGTTATAAGTAACCTACTTCATTAGTCTTTATTTTCGAAACCCGATACTAGTAAATAAGAATCGATACATCGGTTTTTGAAATATTTGCGAAAATAAATATCGATATTTCGATATTTTTTGCCCATCCCTAATTAAAAGTACCTAATCAAATTCGCAATTTTTCCAGTTTTTAGTATTTATTCATTTTTATATCGTTTAAAAAATTTTTATTTTAATGAAAATTTTTGGAAAAAATTGCAAAAAAATTTTTAAAATTACACAAATTAAAAAATGCAATTTTTGAAAAAAAAATTAAAAAAATATTTTTTTTTTCAAATATATTTCTTTTCAATCGATATATCGTGCCATAACCGCCAAAAATGGTTAAGCGACATAATTTTCGAATTTAATTTTTTTTACCAAAATCGATTATTTGCGATCGTAAATAGTAATAAAAAAAATTAAGGCCAAAAAATGTGTCGCTTCAGCTATTGTAGCGGTTATGGCTCGTTATATCGATATATGTAAAAGTTAATAAATGTTATAAAACTGGAAAAATTGCAATATTTAGGTACTTTTAAGTTTCCGATTGGAGCACAGTGTTGTTTTCCCCATCTTCTAAAAATAATAAGGTTGATGTTCCACAACATAGTTCAATAAAATTATACTAAAATTTGTGAGAAAACAAGTTTTTATATTTTGACACTTTGATTAAATACATACATACATATCGTCAGCTAAAATGCAAAAAGGCGTAACTAACAAAAAATTCAAAATCGAGTTTTTTATTGATTATTATGAATGCCATTAAACTACATGTCTTGACAAAATATTACACTTCTGCGATAAAAAATGACGCTTTTATTAACAAATAACAAGGGGACTTAACCACACGTTTGTTCAGTTTTTTGTATAGTTTTTTGTTTATCCTGCAAAATTATATTTTTGTTAGTTACTCCTTTTTGCATTTTAGCTAACGATATATACACATCGCTCATTTACTCAAACAACGTCATAACTCCAAAAAAAACCAGTTTGTCAGAAAATGGGTTTAACTATTTCAATTTACACACAACTTAATGGAAAAAGAAAATTTTATTTTGCTTGCAAGAGTTGAGTAAACAAAATATTTGCATGAAATTTTTACACAATATGAAGAACGATATGAGGATTAATTCTGTATCATTAACCCAAATATTCCATTTCTTGAGTTATGACCTTGTTTGAGTAGCTAAGCGATATGTCTATTATACGAGTTAAGTGTGAATGGCCAGAAAATATGTATGTTCTTCACTATTTAATGGATGCTTGAAGAAACAAATATGGCCAAAGAAATTTGTCACCACAAAGCAAATTCAAACAAATTTTATATATTTAAAGCACTCTTTCCCAAAACATTTTTATTTGTTCAGCAAAATATTAATTGTTTCTGAAAAATTCATTGAAATTGCTTATTAAACAACAATTAATATTTTGCTGAACAAGTAAAATGTTAATTTTGAAAATAAAGCTATAAAAATATTAAACCTTAATCTAAAAAAAAATACCAACAAAGCACAAATTAAATTTTCTTTTTTTTTAAATTAATCCCAGTCAGCATTTTATGAAATTAATGATCATATTCGAGTCTTTTTCGACTCCTCCGCGCGATTAAAATAAGCATTTATGCGCTCGTTTTCGAGTCGAAAATGACTGTTCATTCGGGAGAAAATTTACCCTAGCCGGGAGTCTTCTAAAAGAGTCTTTTATGACTCGCGTTTCTGATCAATTTCGACTCACTTTCGAGACAGTTTGTGGTATTACTTACAATCACTTTTTTTTGCTTTAAATTTATTTTTTAATTTTATTTTTATTTTTTTGATTTTACTGCACGAGCTTGCTGTTTGTTTTTATTTTTTAAACAAATCACTTTTTAAGTATTTCTGGGAATCATTTTCGAGCCTTATTTTAAACGCAGAGCTGATAAATCAGTTTTTGATCATCTAAGGCAGTCGAAAAAGACTCAGTTTGGTGAAACAATCTTCCACATGCTGACTGGGATGGAAATATGGAAAAACATACATACATACATATGAGTATTTCATGCAAATTTTTTCTCGATGTGACCTTACCTTAAACAAAACATCCCTGCAGGAAATGCAAATAGCAAAATTTTAGAGAGACATTGTCAGTAATACTACTCACCAGGTGTACACCAGCTGGTAAATTTTAGGGGCTTTAGTCTACAATATCAATATTTGCTCGCTCGATATCAATAGTAAAATTGCAGTGATTTCCTTAGTGACATCGAGCCTTATTTTCGATTTCATCGTAAGCGACAAAAATTAAATTTTTCAGAAGGTTTTTTTTTAAATATTCAAATTTGTTTTTGTACATAAATTGTCGCTTACGATAAAATTATACAGCCTGTATCTTAAAAGTTATCAAAAAGTTTGCCATTTTGATAATTCTAAACCATGGGTAGGCCCATAAAATTTTAATTTCAATAAAAAAGTAAATTTTCGATAACAAGTCGCTTACGATACAATCGAAAAAAAAGGCTCGACATTGTCAATAGTACTACTGACCAGGTGTACCCCAACCAATATAATCGCCTACTGAAATATAACATAGGGTTGTCATTGAAAATCTACCAGTAGGCTTTAGCACTATTGATGAAGTAGTTCTTTTACAACCAAATAAAGACATTTGAACCAAAGGTTCACTAGTACATTTTAGTGATCCGTCTACAGTTTCATAAGATGTATAAACACGTATACTATATACATATTAACTTAATATATTTTTCCATTAAAAATTAAATAAATTATTTTTAAATTAGTGTTTTTTTTTAATTGGAATTGTTATAATTTAAGTTTAAGTTTAACATTTGTTAACGCACTAATGATCCCAAATTATTATTTATTTATTCAGTAAAATATATTTTATTAAAAATGCATTGAAATTTATTATCGAAGGGTTTAGCTGGACCCTATGCGCATTTCACTGTTGCTAATGCAGATCATCAGGGAACCTTTACTTTTAAATTATTTGGACCGAAATATTTTCGAAATATATATACACATACCTTTTTCATACATATTAGTTGAAATTAAAAGTTTTCATTCGAAACTAAAAAACATTTTTTTAAAAATGAAACAGTCAATCAGAAGCAGTAACGACTTGCAAATCTGCTATTGAATGCACAGCATAATAAAAAAAAGAAAACATACTATTGGCGCGTTCGTTGACAATGTCACCGGAAATACACTAGAACTGTTGTCTATAACTTATCTCTACTGGAGCATAAAAGCAAAGTTGTCGACATTTTAACTAGTGCAATTGTCGCTAGAGAAAAGAGTGTTGACATAGAGACATATGGTTCTAGACTGACTACAGGGATACTTATTCCAAATGTATGTATGTAGATAAAGAATGTTACAAACATCTCGTTCTCTAGATACTCGTGCTTTGATATACAAAAAAATAATTCGTTAATAATATGACCGGAAGTTTAACTAATTTTACTAGAAATCATGGAAGCAAACAAAAAGCTTCCGCAAAAAAAGAATAAAGAAAGATTTTCTTGTTGCGGCACACTTTTTTAATCGCGTGAGGGCAATAAATTTTATATAAAACATAAAAAAATATGTTAAATAATAAAATATACATAGTAATAAAAGAAAAAACTAAAAGGTGTCCCCAATAAATATTAAAAATTAAAAATACTTGGAACCAAACATCATATCGTCGCTTGGTTATTGGTTTGCAGAACAGAATATTCAAAATACATTATGACTGTAGCAAACCAATAACCAACCGACGACATGTTATGGCAGGGGGTCTACCCTGTATTTCGCAACGAAAGAAAATGCTTTCGAGCTTGTATGTTATTAACATTGCATTTCGAAAGCATTTGCTTTCGTTTCGAAATACAGAGTAGACCCCCAGTTTTCGGCGCGAAAACGAACTAATAAAAGAAGCAGCAAGACCACATTATAGGCACTCACGTTTTTTATAATACGAGTAGAATATTTGTTTCTGTCAATTTCGGTTGACCCAATTGGAGCAAGATACAGTTTCGCGCAAAATTATAGGGACATTTTAATCATAAGCTTATCACTCTGGTGCAATATAAAGGGTGGGGAAATTTGAGCTTAGGAAGTAAACTGCCTGTCAAATGATGAAATGTCAAGAATTGTTCTGTCATCCTTTGACATTTATTTAGTAAAAAGTTGAGAAATTTTGATCATGGAACGCTGCGCACTCTTGAACAAAGAATTTTAATTGTGAAATTTGAGAATTTTAATTAGAAAGACCGGGCTTACGTGAATAAACCAGAAACAACTGACGCTCTGAAAGATTAAATTCAGCGCTGCAGTGACGAGCTAAGCGAAGCTTTGTAGCAAAATGTGGTTAAAAATTTTGAGAAAAGAGCAGACATCTGCCCGAATTCATATTCCATTATTAATTCCCATCTTTCTACTTTACATTGGCATTAATAAAACTAAATTTGTCCAAAAAAATATTGTGTTTTTAAGCCAATTTACTTCATAACCTTAAATTTGCCCACCCTTTATACATATGTCCCTTTTTTAGAATTCTTACATTTAGTACCAAGCATCAAGTTTCCTATAACCGTCATGTACTGTACATGTAAATTATTCACCCTTATTCCAGTTGTCGACGTCGACGTCACTTTAACACAATACCAAAATATTGGGGCTTGTGTACCGGTTGTCAAAAACAACTGACTCCTGTTGGCAGGTGTATGCTATTTCCCAGACCTTAGGGAACGGAAATATATTGTCAATAGCAGAAGATTATTTTCGAAAACGAGTAAACAAGCCCCAATTTTTTGGTATTGTGTTAAAGTGATGTCGATGTCGACAACTGGAATAAGGGCGATTAGAAACCGTGGTGCGTTTTTGCCAACTAGATTTAGTATATGAAGGAATGAAAAAGAAAACATTCAAGTCCTATACATTTTCAGCTTTTTGTAGCATTCGTTAATTGAATTGTGATCCATAGAGTTGAGATGGTGCCATGTCTTTTCAATACACGACTACATAATAAGAAAGCACATGGACCCCGTTTTTTTTTCGGAGAATTGTATTATAAAAATGTAAAATATTTGGACAATTTTATTGTTGCCGGCATTTTATTTTTAAATATCAATTGATTCGTTAATTACGACTACGTTTAAAATATTTACTTATTGTGCTTCAATTTACATCCGACGCTGTATATGAGATCTCTATGAATTTATTTTAAATTTGAAAGTGACTAATTTGTATAGAATGCGTGTGTGTATGTGTTAATGTGTGTGTTTCTTTTCCCAGTTGACCACGGCTTTCGTTATTGATATCGATTTCGCATAGATCTCGAACATTTATCAATTAAAACTATCGAGAGTGACACTCAAAAATGAATCGAAAAAAGTTCACCAGTCGCTCAGTTTTGTCCCAAAAACATTCGATTTCGAAAGTTCGCTAGCAATATCAAAAGTGAGAGAATATCGATCTAATTTCGATATCGTAAAAAGGCAGCAGAAAAATTAAAAAAGTTTTTTTTTAGTTATTTTATTTATTTTGTTTTAATTCCTTAACTTACGCTGCAGGACTTGAGCATGTTACCTCCATTCTAACAGACTAGCACACATCCATTACACACAGAAAAAAAACAATGTAAAATCGTTAAAAATAGGGTTAATTTTATATTTTTTGCCAATGATTTTGCTTCATGTTTGTTTCATGTTAATTTAACATGATTTATAGTAATTGTCAAAGAAAATTTTTCCTTTTGAAATAACTTTATTTCATGTTGATTTAACATTTACCTACTGTTAAAATCAAAATGAAGAATCATGTTGAATCAAAGTTGTTTCAAGTTGGAACAACATGAATTTAAATTAATGTAGTAGTTGTACTTTATTAATTATTTAACTTACGACGTGTGGTTGACATAGACATCAGAAAAACGTTTGTATATAAATGAGGTTGGCTTCCCCGGCCAAGATTTGAACTAGGAACTCATCGCGTGGTAGTCAACGTGCTTACCCCTGCAGCCACAACAACTTTAAATATTCTTAAGATACACACTAATATGTACCATTTTGAATTAATTTATTTTAAAAATTTTAGTTTTAGTTAAAAAAAAACAAAATGCTTTGAATTGAAAAGTTTTAGTTAAAAAAAATAGTTTGAGTTGACTCCAGGACCCGAACCTGCGATCCTCCGACTGCAAGACTAGTGCACTGCCTACCAGCCAGCAGCAGTTTGTCGGCCTATAGGCTATCGTTGCAAAATTTTTTCCGTTCAATTATTTCGCATATGTAAGAGTGTGTTCTTATAATATTTTTTAACTTAACGTGCTGTCATGCATCGAACTTGGTATCTCTACACTAACAGGCTGGCACACATCTACTCGACTACCGTTATACATTCGAAAAACTATCGATAGAAATTCAAAGTTCGAAGCTTTAGCGAACATTCGAATTTTTTTTAGATTTGCGAACAAATATCGAACAATTTTGTTTCGTTCTAAATTTCTTCGCTTTAGTGAGCATTAGTTTTTATCGAATCTCAGGTCAAGTGGGTTTTTCTTAAGTAAAAATATTGTATTTGAATAGTTTATGTATTCAATTGAACTCGTGCCAAAAATTTTTCTCACTTGCTTCTAATTTTTATGCTGATTTTCTTTCAAATTACTATTGAACAAATAATTTTTAAATTTTTTTTTTTGCTTTATTGTGTTTTAAATTATCATGTTACCATGTCGCCATTTATTAAGTAATTCGTATCGATTGATTTCGTCAAAATTCTTAATTAAAGTGCTTTTGTGCACTAAATCAATTGAGGCCTTTTAATCGATTTCAACGAAATTGTATCAGTATCTAAGCAAATAAAACTTTTTTTCTTCTCCGGTTATTGAACTGTGTGTGGAAGCTTTTGGTAAAATTTTATTTAATTATTTAAATTGAATATTGTTACACGTGCTCAAAAATTGTTTGGGATACTAATTGATAAAAATTACATTTTTGACAACGGTTTACAATGCACTCGAATCCGCTTTAGCGCAACACGCTTTACTGAAAAAAATCGGATTACTGAAAGCGATACAAATCCCGCACTGATTTTAAACGCAGATAGTCTTATTCACTTCGGTTTAGCGAAACATCGCTTTACTGATAATATTGTATTACTGAAAACCAAAAGCAAGCCCACAACTACGTTTTGTATGAAACCTACTTCGCTTTAGTGAAAAAATAAACAATGACAAATTTATTTGTTAGAAATCGATTGCATCACTTAATGCTGAAAAAATTGAGCATGTTTTGTCCGTTGAAAAATTAATTGGCAAAATGTATTTGTCGCTTTCGCTCTTACGTACTTTATTGTATTTTTCTATTATATTGTCAATGCAAGTGGGTAGACATTTTCAAGGAATTCGTGAAAAATTTCAACAACAAAATGTGCACATAACTATGCATGTGTATGGTGTGTATTGTTTTACTGATTTTAAGCAGTACTCTTAACTGTAACAAATTTCAGTAATCCAAACTACGTTTTGGAGAAAAAATCGGATAACTGAAAAAATTTTTTTGGTTATTTCCATTAAAGCGGACTCGACGTAGATCTGTTTTGGTAATTGCTAAAGCAAAAATAGTCAAGTATTTGATGGAAATCGCTTCTATTTGAAAGTAAAGCGCACGCTTAAATTATAAAAAAAATGGTCTTACACTCAGGGAAAAGCTGCAACTTAAAAATAAGAACGCGTTACATTAATTCAATAATTTTGAGATACATACTTAAAAATAAATAAAATTAATAAATTAATACTGTAAATTAATATTTTTCTATATTAAAATAAGAAATTTCTACACGACTAGACTTTCGTTAATGTTTCTTATTAATTCAATATAATTTTTTATTGATTTTAAGCTGTTGTTCCCTTAGGTGTAGGTGTGACGAAAAAAAAAAGAAACGCATCGATTCCATATTCCAGCTTTATTGAATTCTTATTTAAGTCTAATTTACTTTGAAATTTTTTGGACGAAACTTTTTTTTTATTTGCTAATTGCAGCGCTATAGAAGAGAGTAATTTAAGGGCGAAATTTTGTAAATACAAACGAATTTTTCGTTTTGAAATTTGTATGGAAAGAATATTTTTTGAAACGAATTTTCTTTATTTTTCATATAAATTTAAAACGTTTAGAAACGAAATTTTTTACAAAATGTGCCTATAAGTACCTGGAGCATTTTGGCAACTATTTTGATCTGATTTGCTTCTCCAGGCCTCCCATAGACAAATGTAGAAATTTTTAATACAACAATACAATTGCAAAAATATTTAATTTTTTTTATTTTTATTTTTAACCCCCGACCCAAAAAAGCGGTGTTATAAGTTTGTGTATCTGTGTGTCTGTCCGTGTCCACGTACAGCCCAAACGGCTGGACCGATTTTGATTTTGTTTTTTTTTTTTGTTTGAAAGGTAACTTGATCGAGAAGGTTCTTAACCATGTTTGAAGAAAATCGGTCCAGTCGTTTAGAAGATATCACATCTTTTCTAGATATATCGGGGGTTTTTAAAATTTTTAATTTTTGTTATTATTTAATACAATTTGATATTAATTTTTTTTAATGTAGGAATTACTTCTAAACAGGGTAGGGAAAAATTCTGCTCGCGAGAACAATTTTTATTAACTCGCTCTTTTTAAAATTTGTGCTCGCGAGTTCAAAATTAGAACTCGCGAGCACAAATTTTATAAGACTCGTACTCCTTTTGTGCTCGACTCGTAAGCAATAAATGACTCGCCTTAAAATTTGTACTCGCGAGTTTTATTTTAAAACTCGTAAGCACAAATTTTAAAAGATTGCAAAACGAGCATAAACGAATTCAAAACGAGTAGTTATTACAAAAAAATTTTTTTTATCCGAAAAAGTATATGTATTTATATGCGAATTTGAAAAGTACAGTAGTTACAAATGCATATACATACATAAAAATATATGTTCTTACTTTCATGTCATGAGGTATTTTTCATATGTTTTAAGGCTTCTGCTTCATGAAAAGTTATGGAAATGCTTACCTGTCAACAATAAAATATAATTTCAACATTGCGACCTACAGAAAATAGAATTTGAGCAAACAAAATTAATAAAACTCGCGAATAATTCTTTTTAACTCAACTCGCGAGTCGAGTTTTATTTTTGACTCTTAAAATTTGAATTCTTCTCGCGAATCCTATTTTCGATTCTCAATTATTATTATTATTTTTTTAACTCGCGAGCAGACAAGAGTAGCTCTTTTCAATACAAAAAATAAAACTCGCTCGAATTGAATTCGTTTGCGAGCGAGTTTAATTCGAGCACTGTCCGCACTCTGCTTCTAAACCCCCTCTATTATGCACATACACCATACTTTGTATCATGTACTCCCCATTTTCGAATATCAAGTTACCGGCCAGCGAATTCTTTAAAACATAGTTGTGCACAATAATATCATGCTAAAAAAATTAAAAAAAGAATAAAAAATGAAGCTTCAACTTTGCAAAATAAAATTCAAACGATATTAATTAGCAGGCACAGAGGCAGTAATTATTGCAACAATTATTTATAACTTACATCGTAGAGACAGGTATGATTTATATTCGAGAATTTAATAAACGAATCTGCAACAAATTTTAACACTTGATATTTCTTTTTTTTGTATAAAAAGGGATGGTATCCATTGGCTTTTTTAAAAGCACTAAATCTTATCTGTAGTTGAGGATTGTACGATTAAACAGTTGTCAAAAATTTCCCATTGCTGTCCAGATTTTTGCATTTTTGTTTAATTTTCACATTTTTATTTTATTTATATTTTTTAGATTAACTATTTGTTCGAATTTTCGCCATACATTTTGGAATCAATTTCAATTTCTATTTTTTTTTTTAATTTTAGTAACTTTAATCGATATAAACTATTTTCCCGATTTGCGATTATTACACAATTAATTGTTTGTGAAAAAAGATTCTAAATTTAATAAAAATGTTTGTTTAAAGTTTTTTGTCTTGTTATGTTTATACCTTGTAATTCTCCATTAGTTTTTGTGAATTTTTATTTAAACATGCTAAGTTTTCAATCCATTTAAATAATTTAGTTGAAGACTTGCTGGTGATGAGTTGTCATTAGCACACCAACGATATGCTAAAGCAACAACAAGAATGCATAAAAAATAATAGCTTAAAAAAAGTTAACAAATCTTTTTCCATTTACATATTGAATGAAAAATAAATTTACATCTTTGTTAAGTTTGTTTGCACAGACATTTAAAAACGAAAATCGAATTCATTAAAGTTCGCACGTTTCGTTTTACGAGTATTGGTCAAAAGCCGTTGAACTGTATGTTTTTAATAATTCTTAAGAATGATTGTTACACGTGCCGCTTTTATATATTAAACTCAGCGTGACCATATTAGCTTATTTTGAGCTAAATTTAGCTTATTTGTTTCAGATTTAGCCTTAAAATTTTCATTTAGCTCTTAGCTTATTTTTTAGCTTTTTTTAAAAACTCATTTAGCTTTTTTAGCCTTTTTTTAGTCTAAATTGCGTGTTATCTAAAAATATATTAAAAACATAAACAACTCATAAAAATTATAATGTTTTAGCATTGTAAAATAGTTTACAAAAAATACAAAATGTAAATTATACGACAATTTTATAACAGAAATGGAAAGAAGAAAAATAGTAGATAATGGCAGAATGGTTAGAATTCCAATGGAAAAAGTTAAATTCATATTAGTGGCCAAAACACTTTTTGAGTTTTTTGGGTATAAAATTATTTGACTTGAGTTGAACGTTCATTCAGCGACATCAATTAACTTAAAACAAAAACCTGAAATAGCCTTAAGCCTGGATAACACTATGTACCGATTTTCGTCGGGCCAGATCAATAAAGTCATAAGTAATAAGCCAAAATGGCATTATTACTCAATTAATTCTGGAATAAGTCTATATGGGCTTATTACCAATGCAGTGTGGCGCAATTATGTCCTTGTATTTCAAGTAGGCGATAAATTAGAGCAAAATCTTTACTTATGACTTTATTTCACTGATCTGACGAAACTCGGTACATTGTGCAGATAGTGTGATCCATGCTTTACCTGAAATAGCATTAATTCACTTAAAAAGCTTTCGTATTTTAGTATAAATGTTTTTACATTTTTAAAAACTTTTTAAGATTATTTTGGGGAAGTTTTTGTTTTGTTCTTCATTAAATCTAAAATATAATAATTAATAAATAATTTCATTAAGCAAATATTCTATATGTATAATAAAAAAATATGTTTGTGTAATATTTAACGTTAGTTTAGCAATAAGAAACTATTGAAAAGTGATCAAAGAAGTGGAAAAAAGTTTAGCTTTATTTTCTAGCCTAAAATGTAACTTTTTAGCTTATTTTAGCTTTTTTTCAAACGTGATTTAGCTTAATATTATTTTAAAATCTGGTCACACTGATTAAACTGTTCGAATACAAATAAGCAAGTGTTTGCAGAAAATTCTTAAGTAAAAATTTAAACAGTTTGTTTTAAAATATTTTAATTATTTATTGTCTTTAAACAAAAAAAAATGCATTGTGCCAGCAAAGTAAAGCAGTATTTAATGCAGTACTCACAATGCACATCTCAGTGATAAACTGAGTGGGATAATAATTGAAGACAGACACAAGCAATAATTGCGAAACTCTGATGAAAATAAAAGTATCCAATTTACAACATGGATCCACAAATCCTAAATTATATATTTTAATTAGAACTTTCGTAAGCCATTAAACAGTGTCTCAAGGGAATATGAAAAATTACCAGAGTTGTCACACATTAAAAAAAAATAACTTTTATAGGAAAGAAACCTAAAAAAAACTATCGGCCTGCCCCACGATGTCACCAGAAATCGTTCGATCGACAACTTGTATTGCAAACGACAATAAAATTAGAAAAATTTGTTGTTGTATTCAATATAAGTATTCGATCGAATGATTTCTGGTGACATCGTGGGACAGGCCGTATATGTTACCTATAATGCTATTCGAAGTTGGTACCAATCAAGTTAGGAAATTGTATATTTACAAGTTATGCATTTAGTTAACAAATCGTCATGTGAGAACTTAAGTGTCCAATATCCAATAGTTTATAATGGCGTATTGGACACTTAAGTTCTCACATGACGAAATATAAAAAAGTATTTCATTTAATTGAATCTGAATGATTTTTAAATTTTTAGTTCCCATTTTTGAAGTTGGTTCTATTGGTTTTTTAAGTTTTAGCTTTAAATTTTTAGTGCAAATTTTATGTTTTCAGGGGCGTTATCACGCCCAAATTGCCAAACATTAGTGTCCGCCTACTTTCATAAACTTAATATAGCGTCTCGTTCAGAGCTCCAGGTGTGTGCCAAGTTTCGTAAAATTCGGTCAAGTAGAAGCACGTGAAATATTACATTATGCCTTAATGGGCATGACCCCGTATATGTTACCTATAATGCCTACTTTTTCAAGTACTAAATCATTTCATTCTAAGATCCGAAATTGTTTGCCAAGTTTTATGGAAATAGGCTAAGTAGAAGTATATATAATTTAATACTCACCTTTCAAAAAAAGTGGGCGTCGCTCCGCCCAGTTTTTAAAAGCCAGATTGATACTTTGTCACATCTCAGGATGTGTTCCAAGTTTCATGAAAATTGGTCAAGTAGAAGCACGTGCAATATCATATTAAGTTTTAATGGGCATGGCTCGGGCCATTGTTTTTTTAATTTGAGATCTTGTCATTACGAAAGCCCAAACGTGTGTCCTAAGCTGCAATCGGATAAGTAAAAGATCATATAATCAAAGAAATAAAATTAGTGAGCATGTCCCGCCCACTTTTTTTGACAATGGGATAAATGGAAGCTATACCCTCTCATACAAAAAAATTATTTTTTTAACCCGTTCTAAAAGGTACCGGGGTATGAAGTCAGAAACATAAAAAATACAAAGGAATCGACTACATTCACATTTTCTTAAACCCAGGTGATCATTTAAAATCGAAACCACACTGCCATATGAAATGCCTTAGGCATCAACAATCTTACGCACTTTTACTCTTCGATCGGCCAACACCATATCGTGGATTTTTTTTTACATTTTTGGGTGTACTCACCTCAATTGGTCGTCCAAAATGTTCAGCGTCATTTGAACTTGTGCGACCTCAACGAAAGTCAATAAACCACTTTTTTACTACTGAAATCTATGGTGCAGAGTAGGGATGGGCAAAAAATATCGATATATCGAAATATCGATATTTGAGAAAATAAATATCGATATATATCGCCGATATTTCAAAAACCTATATATCGATACATCGATTCTTATTTACGATTATTGGGTTTCGATACTTTTAAGAGCTATAGCCATTTTTTAACTGTGACCCAACTAAGGCAGGTGACTTTTTGGATTGTGTGGGTATTGCATATACATATAATCCATTAGTTTTTCTCTGCTTAATTCTGTTATGTTGCGTACACATTCCTGCATGTCGTTATTCACTTTATGAATGCGACGGTAGAACTTTAGCTAAAACTTAGCAAGAATTACGCCCGGGAACTGAAATTGTATTATTTTTTTGACATGTGCTTATAAACGTTAAAAACCGAAAAGTTGTTCCCACTTTCCCGGGAAATGAAAAAGTCCTGGAAAAGAAAAACTCTAATAACAAAGGACGATGCAAAACTCATCACTTTAGTGGAAAACTGTGACCATTCTGGTCAGAAACAGCTGATTATTTATTACAGAAAGAGTAACTATTAAAATATAGAAACATAACGGCACAGCACAGAGCAGCAACAGAAAGTAAAGACTAATTAATGAAGTCTTAAGGAGCTACAGTAGGTTACGTATTACTTAACATAAATAGTGCTTTTGTATTAAATTTCTTAAAGCAAGTAATTGTGCACAGAGAAACAAGTCGATCAGCTGCAAGTCGGCTAAAAGTCGACTTTGAGCCGCCGCCGAAAATGTTTTTGAAACCAAGCCGCCGCCGAAGCGACCGGCTTGCTCCGGCTCACAAATGTTAGCCGATAAAATTTTAATCGAAATATGATATAATAAAAACGAATATTAAATAGTATATTCAAATGCCAAATTAATTGAAAAAATACCAAGAACGTCGTGGCTGCACTTCATAAAACTGCGATAAATCTGCACACTTGGGAGCTCTGGCTATGAAGACATTCACACACTGTTTACATACATAGATTAAGTACGGACAACTTACAAATTTTCGTTCGCACATGAATGTGTGTAATGTGAACCGCTGATGTTCATGTTTTGTTCTTATTCGAACATGTTGATGAACGGGAAAGAGGAATGGAAAAAAGTACTATTAAGCTGCAAAACATAAACTTCAGTGTGGACACGAATGCAGTTTCAAAAGAGAAATCAAAAATGTGTCGCAGCAAATGTTTCACTGTATGGACGAGGACTTATTCTGCCGGATCTATGTTCACGTACGAACTATTGTCCTACGTACTATTTTTTAAATCGTGGCGTATTCGACTATGCTAGGGCCATTTTGATATTTGCAAAAAATTTAAAAAAGTTATTCCCTAATGTACATATAAACGCAAATATTTTGTTTTTATTTTCGTCTTTTAAATTCTTTTATTGTTACCCTATGCGGCAACTAATTGGAAAAAGTTTGTGAAAAAATAAAAATTTACACAAAATCGAATGAAGACGTTTGTTTTGCAAAATATTTTTGATAGAAAATTTAATATGAACGAGCAATAAAAAATAATGTAAAAAAAAGAACTAAAACTACTGTACATACTTTTCATACAGAATTTTCATAGAACGGCTGAAAGTCTCCCAACGGCTCTAGCCGACTTTTAGCCGCCGCCGACATTTATTGACCTAAGCCGCCGCCGCCGACATTATTTATCGACTTGTTTCTCTGATTGTGCATTCGAAATTAATGCAAAACAATATCGATATATCGAAATATCGATGTTTTCAAAAAATATATATCGATACTGTTCAAAAACATCGATACGATATATATCGATACATTTTCTTCATTTGCCCATCCCTAGTGCAGAGTCCCCATAGTATTTATCGAGCTTTTCGTTCGTTTGATTGAAGGCCGGGGCACAATGAATCCGTCATGCGTTAAACTTCCCTTTTTCAACTGACAGCTAAGTTGAAATACATGGTTTATTATGAGGTCGGTTACATTCAGTACGTGTCCGTCAACGCAAAGTACAAAAAAAGTAAACTTTTTGCGTACGTTGAGTAGTTTGACAGATATTGGTTGGTTTTTTGGTATGTTCTTATTTAGATTTTTGTGTTTTGTGGCAGCAAAATAAAATTAAATAAAATTAAAAAATAAAATAAGCGAAATAAATACAAAAAGTTGAATTTAATAAATAAAATGGAGAATCGACCTATATAAGATGTTCAAATGCTTCCGTCAATAAAGTACTCATTATGCCAACCTTCTCCGTCGTTGCGTTAATGTCAGTTGAAAAAGGCGAAGTTTAACGTATGACGGATTCATTGTGCCCCGGCCTTGAGGGTCTTTTTCGCAAAAAATTATGTTTATTTCACTTTTTGCATTTTTAGAAAAATACACGAGGTAGTATGCTTTGAACAGCTGTTAAACGCAAAGTAAATGACGACACTTGCTCAAAATTTGACAGTAGTCTATTAACAGGTGCTACTTGATGGTAACAATGTTGCATTTCATATAACTATGAGGGAAGTTCCAAAAGTCACGGACTTATTATAATTACTGCCTTATTTATAAAAAAATATTTCTGTTTAATAAGAGGTTTATGAAACAAATTTTCTATGGAAATTTGATTAATAAACATTTTATAAAATCAAAATATTTTTTATGAACTATGGCCTTATTATTTATTTATTATCATCATTATTATTATTATGTAATTAAATAAACAAACATTAGAAATTGTTATTATGGTTTTTTCATTATTAATAATAGTAAACAAATCAACCGACGAAATAGCAACTGATAAAGAAATACAAAAATTCACTCTTATCGTGACTGCAAATTATTAAATTAATTGCAGTTTTGCTGACGAAGTCAACACGACAAAATATTATTAAAGCGCCTTCACCAAAAAAAAAAAAAAAGCACTGATCGTATTTGTTTTATTTGTAGTTTATGTACAAATCAATTGTCTGATTGATTGAATCATGAAGATATTTATTTAATTAAACGTTTTCCTTTCTCTTTCTCATTTTTTCTTTGCAGTCTGACCGAGTTACATGTTTGCACGCTTTCTATGAACAAAAAACAAAATAAAAATTCATCGATTTTTGCAAATAAATTTAAATAAATAAAAAGTAAAAGGGTGTTTGTCTGCGCTAAAAATCAAACGCCACTCCTCAGCCTACAAATACATATTGAAAAATTAATACAAATTTTAAACCTCACAACAGGCATTTAATTTATTGAATTGTTCTACAACGAACACAAACCACCAACCCAGCGGTTTCGTCTTTTATTGTTTGTTAATTAATTAATAAATCAACTGCAAAACAACTAATAACGTATTTAAATAAATAAATATGGTGAATATATCGGTAAGTGTGGCATGTTAAATTGGTTGTTAAATAATTTAATTGAATTTTATTTATTTATTTCATTTTAACAGGATAGCGCCGGCAAACATCATGCCCCTCAAGAAATGGAACAGTTCTTACCAGGCGACGGCTTAAGCGGTAATACAAAGTAAGTTTCTTTCAAAAAAAAAATATTTAATATTAAATTCTTTTATATATGTATATGTAACTTGACTTAATTGTACACTTCAATGATAAAACGGAAATCTTTTTATTAGATGTCGCATATTAAATTATTTAATTGTCATATGTTCAGTAAAATTGCACAAAAAAAAAATTACCCTGACTATGGTTGATTGTGAGGTTTCTTCAATGATCTTTGAAGAGGAAAAAAATAAGTATGTAGTTATGCTTGAAAAAATTATAAGAAATTATAAAATATGAAAAAACAGAACAGTATTTAAAAACAGAACTGAAAAACCACTGCAAACCTTGAAACCCAGAATCCTCGTTTTTAAAATTCCTTTTCCTAGTTTCACGTTTTCCTTTTTTGCTTATGAATGAAAGAAAAACATAAAAGCGATCTTTTGATATGTCTATTCCTAAAAAGTTCACACTTTCTGTTTTCCCAAATAATATTTTTTTTATAAAATTGTATATTCTTAGAAATTAAAAAAAAACTATGGGTTCTAAAATAAAATTTTCTTTTCATTGCAATTTCTTATTTTTATTTCACGCTTGTCAAATAAATATAAATAGGAGTATATACATATATACAAATACGAATTTGTTGTTGGTTGAACACCTTTAAATGCATTTGGTTGCATTAATAGACTGAAACCACAATTCAAAAAAGCTTACAAAACCCCAATAAATTATTGAGAATTACAGAACTACAAACACATTAGGACAAGAAACTTTTCCAAAAACAACAAACAATATTATTCAGCATATGTTGCAACAAAAGTTTCACGTGTACACTTTACACAAGGTTTCGGGCAAGAGAAATTTAAAGTTGTTTTACTTATTGTGTGCTGAATTGCAATCTGCGCTCAGTTTCTTTTTAAAATTATTACTACTACTAGTTTCGAGATATAACTTTATATTCTAAAATTAAAAATTCCATTATTTTTCACTCTGCTCAAAGAAATTTTTATTATTTAGTGCCTCATTGAGCTCTGTAATTTGTAATAATTATTTTGGTTGTTCTATTTCACACAGAGATATCTATATATAAATAGGCAAGTGAAAAAAGTTAAGAACCATTTTAACTGACTTAAACTCAACGTATTCGCTTGATTTTTTTTTGTTAGATAGATTGACAATAGGAACAGTGCAGAATGTATTTTTTCTTCTACATTTTTGTGTCTAAGATAGTTAAAAACAGTTAAGAATATTAGCCAATCATAAAGCCATGATTTCTCTTTCTCTCTTAATTTGCTAAAAAAAAATTACAACAATTTGGCTTGGCAACTCCATAAACACTCAGAAGGAAAAACGTATTTTATTTGTTCATTCTATTCTTATTTCCATCTTTCTATGTACTTAAACGATTATTGCTGAAACTAATAAAATTTGAATATTTAAATAACGAGTGGTACTGTATTATTTTTCTTTAGGTGCTTAAAAATAATATATTTTTTTAATTATTAATAACTTTGATTAAAGTTAAATTCACCTACAGCACAAAGTAAGTTTTTTATTTTTGGTTTATTTTGTGTGCGTTTTGTTTTTGTTCATTGTTTTCATTATTTTTCTGTGCTTTAAATTACTGAACATACTGGAATGTTGGAATATAATGGAATGTTTATATTATTAGTCTAGCAAATTCCTACATACATATGGGGCCTTTCTCAAAGAATAGGGAATAGAAACTTTTTTTGTAACAAACGTTTTAATGGGGAGTCTAAAACTTTAGAGAAAAAGCGTTCAATGAAAAAATAAACGAATATTTTTGTTTTGGGCAATAATAATGAATATGAAGTGAAAACACTAGGAGCAAATATCTAATTACTTTTAGTTCAAAAAGTGAACAACTTTTTTTAAATAGTTTGCTTAAAATCTATTCTTATTTATGCCGATAAATGAAATTTTAAATTCGTATTTAGTAGTTAAGAAAGTGGTTTAAGAGAGTGGTTTACCTTGGAGTCTATACATATGTTTATTTGAATATAGTTTTTAAATTGTGTTTTAAATTCATCAAACTTTAAATATTTTCATTCTATTCTCCACCTCTGTGCGTTAATGGTTGATTTTCAACCACTGGGCGAACACTAGTTCATATAAAAACTTAAAAAAACTTAATTTTAACAAATATTTTCTTTGTTCGACTCGAAAATTTTCCACAACGAGGAAAATTAAAAAATGTTAAATATTGAGCATTGAAATAGATTCCATAGATCCCAAATGTTTTAATAACTACTGGAGAAACACTTATGTTATTTTTTAATAAATTTTCTTTGTAAGCCCTTAGGTCTTCAACTCTTTAATTTGAATTGAAATACCTTCCAATTGTAATTTAAAAAAATTCACTAACTCATGAATACTGTAATACTCGTAACTTTTTATATTAACTTTGTTAAAACAATTCAATCCAAAAAGTTTACACTTCTTACATGAAGAGTAAGATTTTTACAAAATAGTAGCTTTGAAATTAATGTTCCAGTCAAATTTCGAAAATAATTTCGAAATTTCGAATATATGTATGTACATACTTAAAAAATTTGTAAAATAGCATTTTCTTCATAAAAAATTTCTTTTTGTGTTATTAAATGTCAAAGACAAGGGAGTAAACTTTGCCTTTTGCTAAATTTTAAATTAAAAATTATTCCTTAAAATGTGTCCTACCTCATTTGTAGAAAATATTAAATTTTCAAATAAAAACATGTAATGCGATCATATCATACTAAATCGAAAATTATTTATTGAAATATTTATTTCCATATTTGATTTTTATTTAACGCTTAGCAGCAACGAAATGCAACTAGACAAATAAATTTTATAAATGAGGTAAATCTTTTTTATATTAAATAATGTAATAAAATGTTTCTTATTTGTGTGTCAATATTTCGATATCATCCGGATGTCTTCTTCTTCATTCATTTGTTGTTAAATTAAAAAAAAAACTATTGTCCTGAAGAATATCGAGCCATATTAGTTCTTTTTTCATAAAAATCAAAAGTTCTCTTTCATTGGCATCATATTATATCCACAGGATATCGAAATATGTATTGACACACAAATAAAAATATTCTATAACGCTATTTTATATAAAAAAAATGATCTCAAGCTTGTTATTTAATCATATAAATACATTAAAAGGGTAAAAAAAATAATAATCAAATTATTATCGAGCCAACTTCACACATGAATCTCAAAATTTCCTCAAATCTCATATTATTAAATTTTATCTTCCACATAATTTATTGCAATAAAATAAATACTTTTTGTGTTAAAAGGATATTTTTTCATACACAAGAAGCTTTAATATTCATATTCTGCTTAAATACAAATTTTCGAAAATAATTTCGAAATTTCGAACATATTTCGAAATCTTATAAATTAGCATTTACAGCTCGAAATAATGTTCTATACACTATTAAATGTCAAAGAAATAGTTCATTTTAACTTTTTGTTAAATTTTTAAGAAAAATTTTCATTTAAAAATTTTCACATTGTAATGCAAGTTGTTAATGGCAGAAATCTAAAAGTAAAATTTTTGTGTTGAATACTTATGCATGTGAATTTGGAGAACACCGAATATGTATGTACATATATGGGAATTCTGAACGAGTATTAAATTGTTTGAATTCGAACAGCCAAACAAATAACTTTTTAATGAAATCAACATAATTAAAAAAAATATCTCAAATAGGTTCTCAGTTTAAACTTTTGAAGTTCAAAATATACATATTCATTGACAGGAAGTAATAAATAATATTAAAAAAAAATCCAATATTTGCAAAGTTATAAAAACAATTTTAGATTATACGTACTTTAATCTTTTCTTAAAAAATTGTAAACAAAAAAAGCGCGTCATTTTCAAATAAACATGTAGTGCAAAACTATAATTAAAACAAATAAATTCTTCAACACTATTCGACTTTCTGTCCATTCCCACTGTCTGTGTACGACACCACAAACACACTTACTTGAGTTTACAACAATAAGCAATAATTTTGAGGTTTCATTATTTTCTCGTTTCCTTTTTAATTTTTAATTAGCGGTCAAATGTTAATAATCTGATAACATATTATATTTTTGTATTTATTTAGCGTTACATTTCATTTTTCTGTATTTATAGTTGGAAATGTAATATTTTTTCGAAATATTGATTAGTGCACATAAAAAATAGAAGAGTCCAACCAACCGATTTGATTACGTATTTTGTTTATTCCTAATGGAAAATGTATGCAATTTTAATCTTTGTTTTAAATCAATTTGCCATTTCATCGTTTCCTTTCAAAGTCTAGTGTAACAAACAACAAAACTATTTAAGGGGTGGGGAGGGACATTAAGAAAAAAATAAAAAATAAAAGCCAAAATGACATCAACTGATAACTTACGAAATTTTTGTTTCATAATTAAGGTTTTGATATTTCTATATACATACAAACATACAAACATACATATGTACAATATAATATTTTGTACAATTTTATAGTCACACCCAGATTTTTGCAATAAAACTTTCAAACTTGTTTCAGAGAAACGAACAGTAAAAAAAATCGCACAACTTTTGTTGTTCTTCTACCAAAATCACCCAATAAGGTTAAAGTGGGAAAGTGAAATATTTCTAGATATAAATTTCCTTAGTAAACAGAAATGTGTATGTATGTATGTATGTTTAGGTAAAGTCCTTATTAAAGGACAACAAAAAATTGTGACTCGTTTCTGTCTTTCGTCTATTTATGCTAGAAACACAACTGGGACGACCGACGAATATTTCGGTGCGAACTTTCGTCATAAAAAATAAAAGACATTTGCGCATATGAAAATGAACACAACACCACCGTAGAACGAAATTCGTCGTGTGTGACGAACCCTGATAGGTATATTTATATTTTGTATGCCGACGAACGACGAAAAAACAAATGTCTCTCTATCTCTCTTTGCATACACAACAGGGATGGCAAAGTTGGTACAATTGTACATTTTTTGGTACTATTCAATATCGGAAAGTACAAAAGTACACCAATGATTAATTTAGTACATTTAGGGATTCTCCCCAATTTCACTCCGCATTTCTTTTTAAACGATTGCATATGTCAATTTTCACTTTCAACGAAACTTATATTCTTCTCACTTGAAAACAGTCTTGTGAAAGCAAAACGCAGCGAGAAAACCAAAAAAAAGGGGAACTCGTCCATTTTCAAATAATTTTTCTTCTAAATTCGGATGCTAGAGCAATTGTAACCATATGCTTTAACATCCCAACTTACAAGCAAATTTGTGAAAACGATTCAGTAGCCAGAACAAAGTCGATTGTTTTAATAAAATCAAATAAAAATATGTAATTTGAACTAAAAAAATTGTTGAGTACAATTAAGGTCAAAAAGGTATAATTTTTGAAAGTTGTTGGTACATTTTTAAAATTCTCAATGCCTTCCCTGATACACAATAACCAACTTTAGGCTTCATTAGTCTTTATATTCTGTTGCTTTTCTCTTCTGTGCCGCTCTGCTTCTAAATTTGAGTACTTACTTTTTCTATAGTAACATATCAGCTGTTTTTGGCAAGAAGTGTCGCAGTTTTCCACTAAAGTGTTGAGTTTTTCATCGTTCATTCTTATGTTTCAATATAATTATGTTTTTCTTCCAAAAATTAAATTTTATTATATTTAAAATACACATTCACACTTTATTTTAAAATGTTTTTATTTAATTTATGCTGTCACTTACAATTACTTATCAAGTTTTAGATTTTCACAGGTTGATCCGAAACAGAACAGAACGAAACAGAAAAACTAACGACTTGTATTAGATTTCTATAAACAAAAAAGAATCAGCTGATTCGTAACAGAACAGAAAGTAACAACTAATTCTGCCTTTAATCAATTATGACAGCAGAATTCGGTGAGTAAATTCGTCGTTATTGTGCTTCATACGACGAATTTACTCAGCGAGTTCTTATCGACGAACGTGAACGAAATTCGTCGTTCGTCCCAATTGTGTTCCTAGCATAATGCTAGGAACACAATTACGGGAGACATATTTATTCGTCATCTCAATACCTTGCATGTGAATACCAAGAACGACCCAATCGGACATTTCTAGCTCGAAAAGAGAAAAAATGTCGAAAAAATAGAAAAAATTACAATATCTCAAAAGCTGTTCCATAAAAAATATTTAACCTTGATTTTCGAATTCAGCGGAAAAAAATACATAAGGAAATCTATATCTCATCAAATGTACATGAAAAAAAATTTAATTTTGTGAACTAGTGTAATCAAAAACTGGCAGGAAGTTAGCATAAGTGGCAAAATTGAACATGGCCTTAACGTGTTTTGCCATAAAATTTTACATTAAAAATTATGCTACGATGTAATGGTGTGTTAAAACAACATTATGCGGCGATTTTTAATTTCAAATTGTATAGAACTCGTCAACACGTAGTTCAATTTTATCACTTATGCTAACTTCATGCCAGTTTTTGATTATATGTACATAAGGCAGCTAATGTATCGAATAATTCAAAAATGTTGAGGCCCTGTTCTGTAAACCGAATCGATTCGAAATCACAACATCTTAGAAAACTAACTCCGGTAATAGAAATATTTTTTCAGACTCGTTTTAATGTTTCTATTATATAGATTCTCAAATATCATATCTGAAAAATGAAAGTTATCGGATTCGGTTTACAGAACAGGGCCATTGATTTAAAAAAAAAAAAGAATAAGTTAGGACTTTTCTATGTTAAGGTAACGTCATGTAAATAAATAAAAATTTCAATGACAAACGATTTTCATGAAAATTTCTTGTTCATTTACAAAAAATTTTTAAAAATGTCGAAGCGAAAAGTTGCAAAAATTTATTTTTTCTAGAATAGAATCGGCCATGTTCTCTAAACCGAATACGAGTAAATTTCACGTTTTCCAAATATAAATAAATTAATTTAATTTTTTTTTTGCTATCGAACATCGAACTTCGAATGTTTAATTCATATTATGACCATCGAAAATTTCTCGTTGAACAACGAATTTTCTATCGATGAAGTATTTTAGTATAAAAAATTATCTGCCAGTTTATAACTAGAAGCCATGTAAGAATTCTCGTCTGCCTATTTATGTTGAAAACAAAAACAAAGCACTCAAATTTGTTTTTGTTTTCAATATAAATAGACAGACAAGAATCTTTACATGGATTCTGTAAACTGTTGGTATTATAAACGATTGTTTTTTTTAGGTAAAGTTGTTTCAAATTTTAAAAATCACTTTGAGTGACACTCACAATTAACACATTCTTTGTCGAATGTTCGTCATAATACCAAATGAGAATTCGTTCGATCAGTACTTTCGAGTACAGTCGAAGATCGAAAGTTTCTCATAATAACGGACATAATAAGGGCCCATGATTCAATAAGACTAATGTTCTTCTATAGCGCTTTAGTGATCAATTCTGTGTGCGAGTTAATTAAATACACATCAGCCCATCATGCTCTACAAATAACTAATTTTCATTGAAAAATCCAACACATTAGATTAAAATCATTGGCGCGTAGTCATAATCAAAACAAAGTTCACTTTAAGAAATTAAAACCGGTATTTTGTATGAAAATAAAAATAAAAATTTATGTTATTCTACCTTCCAAAGCCAAAGTAATCGGTAGTTCAAACTTAAAATTTTAAATGACCCACCCAAGTTAAAAATGTCTGTTGATAAATGCTGCTCTATATGCTCTACCAGAATTGGATGAACCTACTAGTTCTATGCCATCATTGCTTTGTCCGGCTGCTGTTCGTGGATCATTACAATCCATTTCTAAAACTGAAAACCTTAAATTAACTCTGATAACTTCTGTAATGTAAAAACAACTTACATGAGCAATTTCGCTCCTTGGCTATGTTATGGAGTACAGCAACAGCGACAACTACAGTCTTTGCTGTATCCAATTTCACTCTAAATCTTCCGAATATTGATTGGAATTTCAATTTTATTTGTTCATTTAAACATTCAATTTTACTCCGAGTGAGGATGTGGCTTTTGTTGTATCTAAATAAGTAGAAAATTGTATAGAAGATTTTTAAAAATGCGTTAAGATTACCTTTCTTCTTTAGGTGTTGATGGATTTCTAAGTGGAGTTAATAAGATTGACAAGTTTGGATAGCCAGCATCTCCAACTAATACACCCTAGTGTATCTGTTTCGTTTCCTCCAACCTGGTTTTAAGCTGGCACTCGTTCCAAATTCTGGCATCATGCTTGGACCCACGAGACCTTGCGACGATGTCAATTATTTTACAGTCAGCATCACAAACAATCTAAGGGATTTTAAAAGTATAAAATAATGATAAACAGAGGGCAAATGTTTATAATACCAACTTGTACATTTAGGGAATATTGTCGCTTCCTATTAAGAAAGTGGCCCGCCATCATTGAGCCAGCATCTTTAGTTGGACATTTGATGTTGACGTGTGTGCAGTCGATTGCTCCTATAACAGTAGGGAACCCAGCAATTTTAAAAAATTTCTTCTTTATTGCATTCAACTCATTTGTGCTCGGAAACTGGATGAAACTCGGCATCAATAACGCTATTCTTTTGCAAAAATTTTTTATTATCCGTCCAACAGTACATTGAGATAATCCGTGCAGGTCACCTGAAATAAAAAAGGTTACATTTGTATGAACAAACACGCAGCTACTTTACTTTATGTGCAGCTTACCAATATCGCTTTGGTGAATATTCCTTCCAAGAAATCGTAAAGTACAAAGCACTTGCATGCTTGCCGGAACGGGAAGGCCTCTGTTATTCATTGGTTCTTCTATGTTTAATACTTCAATTAGAAACTCAACTGTCTCCTTATCGAACCTATACCGAATATAAAAATCCTACTCCTCCCATTCATCTTTGTATATTTTTGGAAGTCTCAATAATTCCATATCGCTAAATATTTGTAAATCTCTTTCAATATCCTCAAAACCAGACATTTTTCACAATTAAATTAACACAATTTTAATATTCACAATTTTTCACACCAAATCACTCCTTCACCACTTTTGAGAATGCCAAAAATTTTGTTTGTTTACATTAAAACCTTTTACTAACTGAGTTAATAACAGCTTTTATCATTATTAAATATAAAGTCGACTCTAAGGCAAAAAGTCGTTAAAAAAGTTAAAAACAGTATTACCATAGAAAATACTGGTTTTAACTTCTTAAAGTGTACTTTGTTTTGACTATGACTACGCGCCATTATTAATTCCTGCATTTGTTTTAGTATTTCCCCACTGTGGCTACAAATTTAAACAGCCTGAAAGCATGCTATACAAAATAATTTTATCGCTGATCTTGCTTGCAAGTACAATAGTACTTGTACAATAGTTGCAAGTATACTTGCAGCCACCAAAAAGCTGATGCAATAAAAATGGTCAAATCATCAGTTAGTTTGGCCAGTCATTCGCCACACACACAGGTACAAAAGAAAATAAAAACAATTAAAGTGCATGTTAAGGAAAGAAAATCAAGAGAAAAAAAAAAGAAACCGTCTGAAGCGGCAAATTGTGCTGAACAAGCACAATTTTGCTCAATTTAGAAGTTGATTGTACGTTGTAAAATGTTGTTGATATCTCTATACACAACAATAAAATAAAATGGTATGTGCATATGTGAAATTTAACGATACTCGATCAAATGTTTTACCATATTTTATGTACAATTGAGCTTTTATTTTTATATGTAGTTAAAAGCAACCGGGTTTTCGATAGAGGGCAACGAAATGTTTACTTTTTTTGCGCGTAAATTGAAGCCACAGAATTAAACTGCTAATGTTGCAAAAATACTCAAGAAATAATTAGTGTTGATTGGTGCTGGTGTGTGTAATGCTGCTGCTACGATTGTTGTTGAAAGTTATTTATTTATGTGTCTTAAACGAAAAAAGAATTTCACTACAAATTTAAACATTGGAGTGGACAGGCAGACTTCATCAAGCTTACGCTGTGTGCTGTGGCCGATCACAAAATCAATTGTTTTTTAAATTGTCTACAAAACGGTTGCCTACATTTTTAATTAAAAAAAAAACCAAGATATATACTATTAATTCGGGTTTGAAAAAGAATCTAATTACAAATTTTTAAAATGAATGATTCTTTCAGCAGCGAACCCATGGAAATGAGGCATGTCTGATATTGGAGGATAAAATTATGTGAAACAAATAAATAATATTTTAAATTGTGGCATGATGAAAATTTTATGTTAAGAATGCGAAACAAGAAATTTATTTGTGTTAAATTCAAATTCAAATAAATTCATCATTTACCATAATATTGAATATATTGAAATATTTGCTGAAAAAGCAAAATATATCGCCCTGTTCTGTAAACCGAATCCGAGTGAATTTCTCGGTTTCAAAAAAATTAATAATGATCCTGTAGACGTGCTTAAAATCATACATGATAATTTTCTTTCACATATGATATTTGAGAATCTATGTATATAATAAAAAAATTTAAAAAAAAAATCTTAAAAAATAGTTCTATTGTTGTAGTTAGTTTTCTAAAATCGTGCGATTTCAAATCGATCGGTTTACAGAACAGGGACGATAAAATTGGAAATTCTTTAAAAAAAATATATTGCATAACATTAATTATTAAAAGTTAATTTAATTTTGTATACGTAAATAAATATATATTTTCTATTCCAGATATAAAATTCAACCTCGCAAAGATGTTGAACATGCTTTAACTCAGTCCGATTTTGATCCTTTTTTGGCCCGTCAAAATGAGCATCCCACAACGTAAGTTTTGTGTATGTAAACATGTGTTTCAATGAAACTTTTATTAATATCCATTTTGTTTTTTGTTTTTGTTTAGAGATAATGAAACCTTAACGCATTTGCTGAAGGCCTCTTTAGGCACTGGTATTCTTTCTATGCCAATTGCTTTTATGTACTCTGGTATTATTATGGGCATATTTGCCACAATTATTACCGCCTTCATTTGTACACACTGCAGTTATGTATTGGTAAGTGTTGAACAATTTATAATTAATAGCCTTAAAGTGCAACTATTTAATGAAATTATGCCATGTGCCAGATTTGGACTTCAAAAAAGGAGAATCAGATTATCAATTCGTCTGTATTTTTTATATGTTTGTTATTTCATTTAATGAAAGTATGAGTGTTCCATTAATTAAACAAGGTACGACAAAGTAGACAATAGAGATGAGAGTAGCATGGTAGGTTATTATGAGTATCGAAAATTTCGTTGAGCTAAGAATTTTCTATCGAACAGAGTTTTTTTTTTTTGCTTTCGATTAAATATTTTAATATGAAAAATTATTAAAAATAGAAGTGTTGAACGATTGTTTTTCATTTTAGACTCCCAAACAAAAATTGTAACGTATTTTTTTGCCAAATTTAAGTAGATCTACGGTCGTAAAGACTAAACAATTCGAAAGGTTTCACATCCTCAATTTGCTGTACAGAATTAAATGTATTTTAATTTCCATTAATCTGTAAGATTCTTGAGCTTAAAATCTTAAAGTGTTTGCAAATTTTGCCAGAAAACGAGTTTAAAGTTTTTAATTTACACACAACTTAATACAAAAAGAAAATTTTATTTTGCTTTCAAGACTTGAGTAAAAAAGATATTTGTATTGAATTTTTACACAATATCGACGGCTCCATTCTAAAACAAGCTAAATCAAAAAAGCCAGTTTTGAGATAAACGCCGTCAAAGTTTATTGATGATATCTCGGGAATGTTAAGAGATAGAAACTTGAGACTATGGGCCTATTCGGAAATGCATCTATGCGCTGCATCTGATGCGCCCGTGTGATTACTTTGCGCAGCTGATACAAAACAGCTGATGCAGATGCTTAAATGAAGCGCAGACAAAAAAGTTAATTTGATTACAATTTCGAACTCGAAAAAATTAAAAATGGAAAAATTAATAATTAACTTATTTTTTGACTTGGATGAATGCAAAAATTGAGTTAAAAAAAATTTATAAGAAACAATAAATTAACAAAATAAAACAAATAAATAAGAAATCAAATGTTTAGTCATCTATTGCATCAGCCATTTTTGTGATTAGTTTTTGCTGTTATTTGGCTCATCATATACTTCAGTGATGCATTTTAGAATTCACCACATTTGAAGTGTTGTCATCTGTTGATTTTCAGAACGCACGACGCATCAGATGCAGCGCAGTGATGCTTTTCCGAACAGGCCCTATTTGTAATCATATAATAATTGCAATAGATTTTTTTTAGTTTATTTGAACTTTGAAAATTTGTCGTAGATCATAGTTACAGTGCATTAGAATATTTAAGATTGTACACAAATCTAATCCTCTAAGTGGACTTGGCATCTTTCTGATGGTTCTTTCTCACCTCCAATGGTCTTCTAAGTACATATAGCATGTTTTAATTTGGAGAAAAATTTAAACTAATTTTTTTTCATTTGATAAATTATGCTAATTACATTTTTGCTCATAACTTTTGATAGAATAGTCAATTACTATCAAAATTTTACAGAATCTTATTAAGCGATGAATTCAGAAATGCTATTCCCAGCATAACATGCTATGTCGACTTAGCATGTTTTGGAATGGGACCGTCGATATGAAGAACGAAAATTTAAAATTTCAAGACTGGTTGAACACGGTCAGTCGATAATTTTGATAAACCCCATTTAAATTAGTGCTGGTTCACACATGCGCCAACTTAACACAAGAGGCAACGACTTCAAAAATAAGCAAGTTTTTATCACTCCCCATTTGGCAAATACTAGTGTCCGCCCACTTTTCCAAATTCAACACCGCGTCACTTTCAGAAATTATAATGGGCGCCGACTTTTTTGAATGTAAGATTGTGTCTCTCGGGCTCGGGTTTTCCCGTTTAGCATCTCTAATCGCGATGCTACAAGCCTTCTTTCACCAAATTATTTTACATTTAACAATGTGCAGAAAAGGGGAAATTATAGCCTCTTTTTTTATGTAAAGTTCAGACGTAAACTTTCAAAACGCCTATTATTGTGATTATTGTCTGTTCTGCAACATTCAGTCGTTAGAACCTTATTAATTTGTTGCGCCGTGTAATTATTAATAAAATGTCACATTTTTCAAATGTAAACAAAGTTCAATTTTTTAGTCTTATAATTTGTATACTTGCAGTTTTATTTTCCCGCACTCCAATTTTATTGTCGCTGCACATGAATCAAAAATGTGAAATTATTTTCATCACATTCGCACTCTTAATTTAGACCATATAAAAAAGTTTTAAATTTTTATTACAAAATTATTTAATTAAAATCAATTAGAGCTTAATACGTATTAATAGAATCAAAGAAACACGCAAAACTTCAGTCAAAATTTTACAATACTTCTTAATTATCTCTTTTTTTTAGTTTAAAGAAATGTCTTAACTAAAATTTCTGTTTCAAAAGAACTTTAGAAGCTTGTATGTATTTTTTTTTTCTTGCATAAAAAGCAATATGTATTTTTATGAAATGGTCGTATAAATTTAGTTCATACAAAGTTTTAATTTACGCATAATTAATTTAAAAATTATATACATATGTACATATTTATCTACAGGTGAAATGTGGCCATAAATTGTATTACAAAACGAGGCGTACAAAAATGAGTTTTGCTGAAATTGCTGAAGTTTCATTTCAAAATGGTCCCAAATGGTGTCGCAGTTTTGCACCCATAGCAAAATTCTCAATATTATTTGGTTTGTTCCTCACATATTTCGGCACATGTTCCGTCTACACTGTAATTGTAGCAAAAAATTTTGAACAGGTATGAGTGTTAAAAGATATTCTGCTTTATTATACGTTTACTAACCGATTGTTTTCCTTTATTTAGGTTATGGAACATTGGCTGGGCTATGAGGTCTCCTTACGTCTACTAATCTCTTGTTTGCTGATCCCGCTCATCTTATTGTCGTGGATACCAAATTTGAAATATCTTGCACCGGTTTCCATGATTGCTAATGTCTTTATGGGCTTGGGTTTGGGCATCACTTTTTATTATCTTGTAATGGATTTACCCCCGATCGAGTCTAGAGATTATGTTCATGTTTCAACACTGCCAGCCTTCTTTTCCATTACAATTTTTGCCATGGAAGCCATTGGAGTTGTTATGCCATTGGAAAACAATATGGAACATCCACGTCACTTTTTGGGTATTTGTGGCGTGCTTTCGCAGGGCATGTCTGGTGTAACATTGATCTATATGTTTTTGGGTTTCCTGGGCTATTTGCATTATGGCAACGATACTGCCGAAAGTATAACTTTAAATTTGCCAGTTCACGAATGGTAAGCAGGAAATCTTTTGTATCTGATAATCAATTTTTTTTTTCTTTATTGTTATCCATTTTATATTCTAGGCCTGCTCAAGCTGTTAAGGTGTTGATCGCTTTAGCTGTTTTCTGTACTTTTGGTCTTCAATTCTACGTTTGTCTGGAAATTGTTTGGGATGCCATCAAAGAGAAATGCACTAAACGTCCAAATCTTGTAAACTACGTATTAAGGTAAGCGTTCGTTTACATTATAACCTGTTATGATTAGAAAACATGCCACATTATTTACATCATTGAATGTCAAAAATAAGGAAGTAATGTACATAAGTATATGCATACATACATACATATATGTATACATATGTATGTATTTCGCACCCAAAAAAAACGTAACCACTATTTACTAATAAAAAACTGTTTGATTCAGTCACGTATTTATTAAGTTAAATAGTTTCATACATATATAACTAATAGACAATTTTATAGAATCCAACATGATTGGAAACTGTTTACGAGTAAATCAATAAATACGTGTCTGCATCAAACAGTTTTTCATTAGTAATTAGTGGTTACGGTTTTTGGGCACATGGCACACAGATGTAAACTCGGCCTTACGCCTATTGTACAGCATCCATAGCTTTCGACCTCATCTGGAAATTACGAATGTATTGATTTGTAACTCTTTATGATTTCGTGTGCGAATGTACTCGTATGTATGTATAATAATAACTAAAACTACTTTTTATTTAACGCGAAAAAGTTAAAGCTTCTTAAATGTCAAAGTACATTTTTAATAATAAGTTAATTGATAACCAACCATTTTAATAGCCGGCTTCAGTTCGAGCCACTACACAATATACAGAATCAAATGCATATGTTTCAGCAATAAACCGGGTATTGCTACAACTAAATTGCAACATAAACATCAAAGGGGAGAGAAGATACCTTTAGGCAATTGATTAGAAACCAGAACTATAGAAAGCGATGCTACAGAGCATCAATACTTCGTCTATAGCATCGTTTCCAAATCGATGCTGCAGAGCACGAATGCTGCAGAGCACGATTGGAAAGCGATGCTATAGAACATCAATTGGAGAGCGATTGCTGTAGAGCATCGATTGGAAACGATCCTATAGAGCATCGATTGGAAACGATCCTAGAGAGCATCTATTGGAAAACGATCCTATAGAGCACCGATTGGAAAGCGATCCTATAGAGCATCGATTGGAAAGCGATGGTATAGAGGATCGAGTGGAAAGCGATGCTATATAGCATCGACTGGAAAGAGATGCTATAGAGATCTGCTGGAAAGCGACGGTATAGAGCATCGATTGGAAAGAGATACTATAGAGTATCCATTGGAAAGCGATCCTACAGCACATCGATTGGAACGCGACGCTTTATTGCATCGATTGGAAAACGACTATATGTAGCATCGATTGGAAAGCGACTCTATAGACAATCGATTGGAACGCGATGCTATAAAGCATCGATTGGAAACCGATACTATGGAGCATCGATTGGAAATCGACGCTAGAGAGCATCGATTGGAAACGATCCTATAGAGAATCGATTGCGAACGATCCTATAGAACATCGATTGGAAACGATCCTATAGAGCATCGATTGGAAACGATCCTATAGAGCATCGGGTTGAAAGCGATCGTATGGAGCATCGATTAGGAAGTGACGCTACAGCGCATCGATTGGAAAGCGATGCTATAGAGCATCGATTGGAAAGCGATGCTACAGAGCATCGATTGGGAAGCGACGCTATAGAGAGCATAGATTGGAAAGCGACGCTATAGAGAGCATCGATTGGAAAGCGGCGCTATAGAGCATCGTTTGGAAAGCGACGTTATAGAGAGCATCGATTGGAAAGCGCCGCTATAGAGCATCGATTGGAAGCGACGCTATAGAGAGCATAGATTGGAAAGCGACGCTATAGAGGGCATCGATTGGAAAGCGACGTTATAGAGCATCGATTGGAAAGCGACGCTTTAGAAAGCATCGATTGGAAAGCGCCGCTATAGAGCATCGTTTGGAAAGCGACGCTGTTGAGCAGCGATTGGAAAGCGACGCTGTAGAGAGCATCGATTGGAAAGCTACTCTATAGAGAGCAACGATTGGAAAACGGCGCTATAGAACATCGTTTGGAAAGCGACGCTGTTGAGCATCGATCGGAAAGCGACGCTATAGAGCATCGGTTGGCACGCGACGCTACAGAGTATCGATTGGAAAGCGACGTTATAGAGCATCGATTGGAAAACGGCGCTATAGAGCATCGTATGGAAAGCGACGCTGTTGAGCATCTATTGGAAAGCGACGCAATAGAGCATCGATTGGAAAGCGACGCTGTTGAGCATGGATTGGAAAGCGACGCTATACAGCATCGTTTGGATAGGGACGCTGTTGAGCATCGATTGGAAAGCCACGCTATAGAGCATCGTTTGGAAAGCGACGCTGTTGAGCATCGATTGGAAAGCGACGCTATAGAGCATCTTTTGGAAAGCGACGCTCTTGAGCATCGATTGGAAAGCGACGCAATAGAGCATCGTTTGGAAAGCAACGCTGTAGAGCATCGATTGGAAAGCGACGCTACAAGAGCATCGATTGGAAAGCGACGCTGTAGAGTATCGATTGGAAAGCGACGCTGTAAAGCATCGATTGGAAAGCGACGCTGCATAGCATCGATTGGAAAGCGACGCTGTGGAGCATCGATTGGAAAGCGACGCTGTGGAGCATCGATTGGAAAGCGACGCTATGGAGCATCGATTGGAAAGCGACGCTGTAGATCATCGATTGGAAAGCGATCCTATGGAGCATCCATTAAAAAGCTACGCTATTAAGCATCGATTCGAAAGCTACGCTATAGAGTATGTAATGGAAAGCGACGCTATAGAGCATCGATTGGAAAGCGACGCTATACAGCATGGATTGGAAAGCATCGTTTGGAGAGCGACGCTGTACAGCATCGATTGGAAAGCGACGCTATGGAGCATCGATTGAAAAGCAACGATGTAGAGCATCGATTGGAAAGCGACGCTGTAGATCATCGATTGGAAAGCGACGCTGTAGAGCATCGATTGGAAAGCGACGCTGTAGAGCATCGATTGGAAAGCGACGCTGCATAGCATCGATTGGAAAGCGACGCTGTGGAGCATCGATTAGAAAGCGACGCTGTGGAGCATCGATTGGAAAGCGACGCTATAGAGCATCGATTGGAAAGCGACGCTGTAGATCATCGATTGGAAAGCGATCCTATGGAGCATCCATTAAAAAGCTACGCTATTAAGCATCGATTCGAAAGCTACGCTATAGAGCATGGAATGGAAAGCGACGCTATAGAGCATCGATTGGAAAGCGACGCTATACAGCATGGATTGGAAAGCATCGTTTGGAGAGCGACGCTGTACAGCATCGATTGGAAAGCCACGCTATGGAGCATCGATTGAAAAGCAACGCTGTAGAGCATCGATTGGAAAGCGACGCTGTAGAGCATCGATTGGAAAGCGACGCTGAAGAGCATCGATTGGATAGCGACGCTGTAGATCATCGATTGGAAAGCGACGCTGTAGAGCATCGATTGGAAAGCGACGCTGTAGAGCACCGATAGGAAACCGATCCTATAGAGCATCCGTTGGAAAACGATCCTATAGAGCATCGATTGGAAAGCGATGCTACAGAGCACCGATTGGAAAGCGACGCTATAGAGCATCGATTAGAAAGTGACGCTATAGAGAGAAACGATTGGAAATCGACGCTATAGAGAGCATCGATTGGAAAGAGGTGCTATAGAGCATCGTTTGGAAAGTGACGCTATAGAGCATCGTTTGGAAAGCAACGCTATAGAGCATCGATTGGAAAGCAATGCTATAGAGAGCATCGATTGGAAAGCAACGCTATAGAGCATCGTTTGGACAGCGACGCTATGGAGCATCGATTGGAAAGCGACACTATGGAGCATCGATTGGAAAGCGTAGCTATGGAGCATCGATTGGAAAGCAACGCGATTGAGTATCGATTGGAAAGCAACGTTAGAGAACATCGATTGGAAAGGGACGCTATAGAGAGCATCGATTGAAAAGCGGCGCTATAGAGCATCGTTTGGAAAGCGACGCTGTTGAGCATCGATTGGAAAGCCACGCTATAGAGCATCGTTTGGAAAGCGACGCTACAAGAGCATCGATTGGAAAACGACGCTGTAGAGCATCGATTGGAAAGCGATGCTGCAGAGCATCGATTGGAAAGCGATGCTGCAGAGCATCGATTGGAACGCGATGCTACAGAGCATCGATTGAAAAGCGATGCTGCAGAGCATCGATTGGAAGGCGACGCTATAGAGCATCGATTGGAAAGCGACGCTGTTGAGCATCGATTGGAAAGCGACGCTATAGAGCATCGTTTGGAAAGGGACGCTGTTGAGCATGGATTGGAAAGCGACGCTATAGAGCATCGATTGGAAAGCGATGCTACAGAGCATCGATTGGAAAGCGATGCTGCAGAGCATCGATTGGAAAGCGATGCTGCAGAGCATCGATTGGAAAGCGATGCTGCAGAGCATCGATTGGAAAGCGATGCTACAGAGCATCGATTGGAAAGCGATGCTACAGAGCATCGATTGGAAACCGACGCTATAGAGCATCGATTGGAAAGCGACGCTATAGAGCATCGTTTGGAAAGGGACGCTGTTGATCATCGACTGGAAAGCGACGCTGTTGAGCATCGATTGGAAAGCGACGCTATAGAGCATTGATTGGAAAGCGACGCTATAGAGCATCGATTAGAAGGCGATGCTATAGAGCATCGATTGGAAAGCGATGCTACAGAGCATCGATTGGAAAGCGATGCTGCAGAGCATCGATTGGAAAGCGATGCTACAGAGCATCGATTGGAAAGCGATGCTACAGAGCATCGATTGGAAAGCGACGCTGTTGAGCATCGATTGGAAAGCGACGCTATAGAGCATCGATTGGAATGCGACGCTATAGAGCATCGATTGGAAAGCGACGCTATCTATAGAGCATCGATTGGAAAGCGACGCTGTTGAGCATCGATTGGAAAGCGACGCTGTTGAGCATCGATTGGAAAGCGACGCTGTAGAGCATCGATTGGAAAGCAACGCTATAGAGAGCATCGATTGGAAAGCGACGCTATAGAGCATCGATTGGAAAGCGACGCTATAGAGAGCATCGATTGGAAAGCGACGCTATAGAGCATCGATTGGAAAGCGCCGCTATAGAGCATCGTGTGGAAAGCGACGCTGTTGAGCATCGATTGGAAAGCGACGCTATAGAGCTTCTATTGGAAAGCGATGCGATTGAGCATCGATTGGAAAGCGACGCTATATAGCATCGATTGGAAAGCGACGCTATAGAGAGCATCGATTGGAAAGCGACGCTATGGATGACATCGATTGGAAAGCGACGCTGTAGAGCATCGATTGGAAAGCGACGCTGAAGAGCATCGATTGGAAAGCGACGCTATGGAGCATCGATTGAAAAGCAACGCTGTAGAGCATCGATTGGAAAGCGACGCTGTAGAGCATCGATTGGAAAGCGACGCTATGGAGCATCGATTGAAAAGCAACGCTGTAGAGCATCGTTTGGAAAGCGACGCTGTAGAGCATCGATTGGAAAGCTACGCTGAAGAGCATCGATTGGATAGCAACGCTGTAGATCATAGATTGGAAAGCGACGCTATAGAGCATCGTTTGGAAAGCGATGCTGTTGAGCATCGATTGGAAAGCGACGCTATGGAGCATCGATTGAAAAGCAACGCTGTAGAGCATCGTTTGGAAAGCGACGCTGTAGAGCATCGATTGGAAAGCTACGCTGAAGAGCATCGATTGGATAGCAACGCTGTAGATCATAGATTGGAAAGCGACGCTGTAGAGCATCCATTGGAAAGCGACGCTGTAGAGCACCGATAGGAAAGCGATCCTATAGAGCATCCGTTGGAAAACGATCCTATAGAGCATCGATTGGAAAGCGATGCTACAGAACACCGAAAGCGACGATATGGATAGCATCAATTGGAAAGCGACGCTATAGAGCATCTATTGCAAAGCGACGCGATTGAGCATCGATTGGAAAGCGAAGCTATAGAGCATCAATTGGAAAGCGACGCCATAGAGCATCGATTGGAAAGCGACGCTATAGAGAGCATCGATTGGAAAGCGACGATATGGATAGCATCAATTGGAAAGCGACGATATGGATAGCATCAATTGGAAAGCGACGCTATAGAGCATCTATTGCAAAGCGACGCGATTGAGCATCGATTGGAAAGCGACGCTATAGAGCATCGATTGGATAGCGACGCTATAGAGAGCATCGATTGGAAAGCGATGCTATAGAGCATCGTTTGGAAAGCGACGCTATAGAGCATCGATTGGAAAGCGACGCTGTTTAGCATCGATTGGAAAGCGACGCTACAGAGCATCGATTGGAAAGCGACGCTATAGAGCATCGATTGGAAAGCGACGCTACAGAGCATCGTTTGGAATGCGACGCTGTTGAACATTGATTGGAAAGCGGCGCTGTAGAGCATCGTATGGAAAGCGACGCTGTTGAGCATCGATTGGATAGCGACACTGTAGAGCATCGAATGGAAAGCGACGCTGTAGAGCATCGATTGGAAAGCGACGCTGTACAGGATCGATTGGAAAGCGATCCTATAGAGCATCCATTGGAAAGCGACGCTATGGAGCATCGATTGGAAAGCGACGCTGTAGAGCATCGATTAGAAAGTGACGCTTTACAGCATCGAATGGAAAGCGACGCTGTATAGCATCGATTGGAAAGCGACGCTGTTGATCATCGATTGGAAAGCGATCCTATAGAGCATCCGTTAAAAAGCTACGCTATTAAGCATCGATTCGAAAGCTACGCTATAGAGCACGGAATGGAAAGCGACGCTATAGAGCATCGATTGGAAAGCGACGCTATACAGCATGGATTGGAAAGTTTCGCTATACAGCATCGATTGGAAAGCGATGCTACAGAGCATCGATTGGAAAGTGACGCTATAGAGCATCGTTTGGAAAGCGACGCTATGGAGCATTGATTGGAAAGCGACGCTGTAGAGCATCGATTAGAAAGTGACGCTTTACAGCATCGATTGGAAAGCGACGCTGTGGAGCATCGATTGGAAAGCGACGCTATAGATCATCGATTGGGAAGCGACGCTATAGAGCATTGCTTTTCAATCGAGGCTCCATAGCGTCGCTTTCCAATCTATGCTCAACAGCGTCGCTTTCCAATCGGTGCTCTACAGCGTCGCTATCCAATCGATGCTCCACAGTGTCGCTTTCCAACCGATGCTCTACAGCGTCGCTTTTCAATCGATGCTGTATAGCGGCGCTATCCAATCGATGCTCTTCAGCGTCGCTTTCCGGTCGATGCTCTACAGCGTTGCTTTTCAGTCGATGCTGTAAAGCGTAGCTTTCCAATCCATGCTGTATAGCGTCGCTTTCCAATCGATGCTCTGTAGCGTCGCTTTCCAATCGATGCTCTATAGCGTCGCTTTCCAATCGATGCTCAACAGCGTCGCTTTCCAATAGATGCTCTATAGCGTCGCTTTCCAATCGATGCTCTGTAGCGTCGCTTTCCAATCGATGCTAAACAGCTTCGCTTTCCAAACGATGCTCTATAGCGTCGCTTTCCAATCGATGCTCTATAGCGTCGCTTTCCAAACGATGCTCTATAGCGTCGCTTTCCAATCGATGCTCTCTATAGCGTCGCTATCCAATCGATGCTCTATAGCGTCGCTTTCCAATCGATGCTCAATCGCGTCGCTTTCCAATAGATGCTCTATAGCGTCGCTTTCCAATTGATGCTATCCATAGCGTCGCTTTCCAATCGATGCTCTCTATAGCGTCGCTTTCCAATCGATGCTCAATAGCGTCGCTTTCCAATCGATGCTCTATAGCGTCGCTTTCCAATTGATGCTATCCATAGCGTCGCTTTCCAATCGATGCTCTCTATAGCGTCGCTTTCCAATCGATGCTCTATAGCGTCGCTTTCCAATCGATGCTCAACAGCGTCGCTTTCCAAACGATGCTCTATAGCGCCGCTTTCCAATCGATGCTCTCTATAGCGTCGCTTTCCAATCGATGCTCTCTATAGCGTCGCTTTCCAATCGATGCTCTATAGCGTCGCTTTCCAATCGATGCTCAACAGCGTCGCTTTCCAATCGATGCTCTCTATAGCGTCGCTTTCCAATCGATGCTCTATAGCGTCGCTTCCAATCGATGCTCTATAGCGTCGCTTTCCAATCGATGCTCTGTAGCGTCGTTTTCCAATCGATGCTCTATAGTGTCGCTTTCCAATCGATGCTCTCTATAGCGTCGTTTTCCAATCGATGCTCTGTAGCGTCGCTTTCCAATCGACGCTCTCTATAGCGTCGCTTTCAATCGATGCTCTGTAGCGTCGCTTTCCAATCGATGCTCTATAGCGTCGTTTTCCAATCGATGCGCTATAGCATCGCTTTCCAATCGATGCTCTGTAGCGTCGCTTTCCAATCGATGCTCTATAGCGTTGCTTTCCAATCGATGCTCTATAGCGTCGCTTTCCAATCGATGCTCTGTAGCGTCGCTTTCCAATCGATGCTCTATAGCGTCGCATTCCAATTGCTCAACAGCGTCGCTTTCCAAACGATGCTCTATAGCAACGCTTTCCAATCGATGCTCTATAGCGTCGCTTTCCAATCGATGCTCTGTAGCGTCGCTTTCCAAACGATGTTTTATAGCGCCGCTTTCCAATCGATGCTCAACAGCGTCGCTTTCCAAACGATGCTCAACAGCGTCGCTTTCCAAACGATGCTCAACAGCGTCGCTTTCCAATCGATGCTCAACAGCGTCGCTTTCCAAACGATGCTCTATAGCGTCGCTTTCCAAACGATGCTCTATAGCGTCGCTTTCCAATCGATGCTCAACAGCGTCGCTTTCCAAACGATGCTCTATAGCGTCGCTTTCCAATCGATGCTCAACAGCGTCGCTTTCCAAATGATGCTCTATAGCGCCGCTTTCCAATCGATGCTCTCTATAGCGTCGCTTTCCAATCGATGCTCTATAGCGTCGCTTTCCAATCGATGCTCTGTAGCGTCGCTTTCCAATCGATGCTCTATAGCGTCGCTTTCCAATCGATGCTCAACAGCGTCGCTTTCCAAACGATGCTCTATAGCGCCGATTTCCAATCGATGCTCTCTATAGCGTCGCTTTCCAATCGATGCTCTCTATAGCGTCACTTTCCAATCGATGCTCTCTATAGCGTCGCTTTCCAATCGATGCTCTATAGCGTCGCTTTCCAATCGATGCTCAACAGCGTCGCTTTCCAAACGATGCTCTATAGCGCCGCTTTCCAATCGATGCTCTATAGCGTCGCTTTCCAATCGATGCTCAACAGCGTCGCTTTCCAAACGATGCTCTATAGCGCCGCTTTCCAATCGATGCTCTCTATAGCGTCGCTTTCCAATCGATGCTCTCTATAGCGTCGCTTTCCAATCGATGCTCTATAGCGTCGCTTTCCAATCGATACTCTGTAGCGTCGCTTTCCAATCGATGCTCTATAGCGCCGCTTTCAAATCGATGCTCAACAGCGTCGCTTTCCAAACGGTGCTCTATAGCGTCGCTTTCCAATCGATGCTCAACAGCGTCGCTTTCCAAACGATGCTCTATAGCGTCGCTTTCCAATCGATGCTCTATAGCGTCGCTTTCCAAACGATGCTCTATAGCGTCACTTTCCAATCGATGCTCAACAGTGTCGCTTTCTAAACGATGCTCTATAGCGCCGCTTTCCAATCGATGCTCTCTATAGCGTCGCTTTCCAATCGATGCTCTCAATCGCGTCGGTTTCCAATCCATGCTCTATAGCGTCGCTTTCCAATCGATGCTCTATAGTGTCGCTTTCCAATCGATGCTCTATAGCTTCGCTTCCAATCGATGCTCTGTAGCGTCGCTTTCCAATCGATGCTCTCTATAGCGTCGCTTTCCAAACGATGCTCTATAGCGTCGCTTTACAATCGATGCTCTACAGCGTCGCTTTCCAATCGATGCTCTACAGCGTCGCTTTCCAATCGATGCTCTATACAGTCACTTTCCAATCGATGCTCTTTATGATCGCTTTCCAGCGGATGCTCTATAGGATCGCTTTCCAAATCAATGTTCTACAGCTTCGTTTTCCAATCGATGCTCTACAGCGTCGCTTTCCAATCGATGCTCTACAGCGTCGCTTTCCAATCGATGCTCTACAGCGTCGCTTTCCAATCGATGCTCTACAGCGTCGCTTTCCAATCGATGCTCTACAGCGTCGCTTTCCAATCGATGCTCTATAGCGTCGCTTTCCAATCGATGCTCTGTAGCGTCGCTTTCCAAACGATGCTCTATAGCGTCGCTTTCCAATCGATACTCTATAGCGTCGCTTTCCAAACGATGCTCTATAGCGTCGCTTTCCAATCGATGCTCAACAGCGTCGCTTTCTAAACGATGCTCTATAGCGTCGCTTTCCAATCGATGCTCTATAGCGTCGCTTTCCAATCGATGCTCAACAGCGTCGCTTTCCAATCGATGCTCTCTATAGCGTCGCTTTCCAATCGATGCTCTATAGCGTCGCTTCCAATCGATGCTCTATAGCGTCGCTTTCCAATCGATGCTCTGTAGCGTCGTTTTCCAATCGATGCTCTATAGTGTCGCTTTCCAATCGATGCTCTCTATAGCGTCGCTTTCCAATCGATGCTCTGTAGCGTCGCTTTCCAATCGACGCTCTCTATAGCGTCGCTTTCAATCGATGCTCTGTAGCGTCGCTTTCCAATCGATGCTCTATAGCGTCGTTTTCCAATCGATGCGCTATAGCATCGCTTTCCAATCGATGCTCTGTAGCGTCGCTTTCCAATCGATGCTCTATAGCGTTGCTTTCCAATCGATGCTCTATAGCGTCGCTTTCCAATCGATGCTCTGTAGCGTCGCTTTCCAATCGATGCTCTATAGCGTCGCATTCCAATTGCTCAACAGCGTCGCTTTCCAAACGATGCTCTATAGCAACGCTTTCCAATCGATGCTCTATAGCGTCGCTTTCCAATCGATGCTCTATAGCGTCGCTTTCCAAACGATGTTTTATAGCGCCGCTTTCCAATCGATGCTCAACAGCGTCGCTTTCCAAACGATGCACAACAGCGTCGCTTTCCAATCGATGCTCAACAGCGTCGCTTTCCAAACGATGCTCTATAGCGTCGCTTTCCAATCGATGCTCAACAGCGTCGCTTTCCAAACGATGCTCTATAGCGTCGCTTTCCAATCGATGCTCAACAGCGTCGCTTTCCAAATGATGCTCTATAGCGCCGCTTTCCAATCGATGCTCTATAGCGTCGCTTTCCAATCGATGCTCAATAGCGTCGCTTTCCAAACGATGCTCTATAGCGCCGCTTTCCAATCGATGCTCTCTATAGCGTCGCTTTCCAAACGATGCTCTATAGCGTCGCTTTCCAATCGATACTCTATAGCGTCGCTTTCCAAACGATGCTCTATAGCGTCGCTTTCCAATCGATGCTCAACAGCGTCGCTTTCTAAACGATGCTCTATAGCGTCGCTTTCCAATCGATGCTCTATAGCGTCGCTTTCCAATCGATGCTCAACAGCGTCGCTTTCCAATCGATGCTCTGTAGCGTCGCTTTCCAATCGATGCTCTATAGCGTCGCTTTCCAATCGATGCTCAACAGCGTCGCTTTCCAAACGATGCTCTATAGCGCCGCTTTCCAATCGATGCTCTCTATAGCGTCGCTTTCCAATCGATGCTCTCTATAGCGTCACTTTCCAATCGATGCTCTCTATAGCGTCGCTTTCCAATCGATGCTCTATAGCGTCGCTTTCCAATCGATGCTCAATAGCTTCGCTTTCCAAACGATGCTCTATAGCGCCGCTTTCCAATCGATGCTCTATAGCGTCGCTTTCCAATCGATGCTCAATAGCGTCGCTTTCCAAACGATGCTCTATAGCGCCGCTTTCCAATCGATGCTCTCTATAGCGTCGCTTTCCAATCGATGCTCTATAGCGTCGCTTTCCAATCGATACTCTGTAGCGTCGCTTTCCAATCTATGCTCTATAGCGCCGCTTTCAAATCGATGCTCAACAGCGTCGCTTTCCAAACGGTGCTCTATAGCGTCGCTTTCCAATCGATGCTCAACAGCGTCGCTTTCCAAACGATGCTCTATAGCGTCGCTTTCCAATCGATGCTCTATAGCGCCGCTTTCCAAACGATGCTCTATAGCGTCACTTTCCAATCGATGCTCAACAGTGTCGCTTTCTAAACGATGCTCTATAGCGCCGCTTTCCAATCGATGCTCTCTATAGCGTCGCTTTCCAATCGATGCTCTCTATAGCGTCACTTTCCAATCGATGCTCTCTATAGCGTCGCTTTCCAATCGATGCTCTATAGCGTCGCTTTCCAATCGATGCTCAATAGCGTCGCTTTCCAAACGATGCTCTATAGCGCCGCTTTCCAATCGATGCTCTCTATAGCGTCGCTTTCCAAACGATGCTCTATAGCGTCGCTTTCCAATCGATACTCTATAGCGTCGCTTTCCAAACGATGCTCTATAGCGTCGCTTTCCAATCGATGCTCAACAGCGTCGCTTTCTAAACGATGCTCTATAGCGTCGCTTTCCAATCGATGCTCTATAGCGTCGCTTTCCAATCGATGCTCAACAGCGTCGCTTTCCAATCGATGCTCTGTAGCGTCGCTTTCCAATCGATGCTCTATAGCGTCGCTTTCCAATCGATGCTCAACAGCGTCGCTTTCCAAACGATGCTCTATAGCGCCGCTTTCCAATCGATGCTCTCTATAGCGTCGCTTTCCAATCGATGCTCTCTATAGCGTCACTTTCCAATCGATGCTCTCTATAGCGTCGCTTTCCAATCGATGCTCTATAGCGTCGCTTTCCAATCGATGCTCAATAGCTTCGCTTTCCAAACGATGCTCTATAGCGCCGCTTTCCAATCGATGCTCTATAGCGTCGCTTTCCAATCGATGCTCAATAGCGTCGCTTTCCAAACGATGCTCTATAGCGCCGCTTTCCAATCGATGCTCTCTATAGCGTCGCTTTCCAATCGATGCTCTATAGCGTCGCTTTCCAATCGATACTCTGTAGCGTCGCTTTCCAATCTATGCTCTATAGCGCCGCTTTCAAATCGATGCTCAACAGCGTCGCTTTCCAAACGGTGCTCTATAGCGTCGCTTTCCAATCGATGCTCAACAGCGTCGCTTTCCAAACGATGCTCTATAGCGTCGCTTTCCAATCGATGCTCTATAGCGCCGCTTTCCAAACGATGCTCTATAGCGTCACTTTCCAATCGATGCTCAACAGTGTCGCTTTCTAAACGATGCTCTATAGCGCCGCTTTCCAATCGATGCTCTCTATAGCGTCGCTTTCCAATCGATGCTTTCAATCGCGTCGGTTTCCAATCCATGCTCTATAGCGTCGCTTTCCAATCGATGCTCTATAGTGTCGCTTTCCAATCGATGCTCTATAGCTTCGCTTCCAATCGATGCTCTGTAGCGTCGCTTTCCAATCGATGCTCTCTATAGCGTCGCTTTCCAAACGATGCTCTATAGCGTCGCTTTACAATCGATGCTCTACAGCGTCGCTTTCCAATCGATGCTCTACAGCGTCGCTTTCCAATCGATGCTCTATACAGTCACTTTCCAATCGATGCTCTTTATGATCGCTTTCCAGCGGATGCTCTATAGGATCGCTTTCCAAATCAATGTTCTACAGCTTCGTTTTCCAATCGATGCTCTACAGCGTCGCTTTCCAATCGATGCTCTACAGCGTCGCTTTCCAATCGATGCTCTACAGCGTCGCTTTCCAATCGATGCTCTACAGCGTCGCTTTCCAATCGATGCTCTATAGCGTCGCTTTCCAATCGATGCTCTGTAGCGTCGCTTTCCAAACGATGCTCTATAGCGTCGCTTTCCAATCGATGCTCTATAGCGTCGCTTTCCAAACGATGCTCTATAGCGTCGCTTTCCAATCGATGCTCAACAGCGTCGCTTTCTAAACGATGCTCTATAGCGCCGCTTTCCAATCGATGCTCTCTATAGCGTCGCTTTCCAATCGATGCTCTCAATCGCGTCGGTTTCCAATCCATGCTCTATACCGTCGCTTTCCAATCGATGCTCTATAGTGTCGCTTTCCAATCGATGCTCTATAGCTTCGCTTCCAATCGATGCTCTGTAGCGTCGCTTTCCAATCGATGCTAAACGGCGTCGCTTTCCAAACGAAGCTCTATAGCGTCGCTTTCCAATCGATACTCTATAGCGTCGCTTTCCAAACGATGCTCTATAGCGTCGCTTTCCAAACGATGCTCTATAGCGTCGCTTTCCAATCGATGCTCAACAGCGTCGCTTTCGAAACGACGCTCTATAGCGCCGCTTTCCAATCGATGCTCTCTATAGCGTCGCTTTCCAATCGATGCTCTCTATAGCGTCGCTTTCCAATCGATGCTCTATAGCGTCGCTTTCCAAACGATGCTCCATAGCGTCGCTTTCCGATCGATGCTCAACAGCGTCGCTTTCCAAACGATGCTCTATAGCGCCGCTTTCCAATCGATGCTCTCTGTAGCGTCGCTTTCCAATCGATGCTCTATAGCGTCGCTTTCCAAACGATGCTCTATAACGTCGCTTTCCAATCGATGCTCAACAGCGTCGCTTTCCAAACGATGCTCTATAGCGCCGCTTTCCAATCGATGCTCTCTATAGCGTCGCTTTCCAATCGATGCTCTCTATAGCGTCACTTTCCAATCGATGCTCTCTATAGCGTCGCTTTCCAATCGATGCTCTATAGCGTCGCTTTCCAAACGATGCTCCATAGCATCGCTTTCCAATCGATGCTCAACAGCGTCGCTTTCCAAACGATGCTCTATAGCGTCGCTTTCCAATCGATGCTCTCTATAGCGTCGCTTTCCAATCGATGCTCTATAGCGTCGCTTTCCAATCGATGCTCTGTAGCGTCGCTTTCCAATCGATGCTCTATAGCGCCGCTTTCAAATCGATGCTCAACAGCGTCGCTTTCCAAACGGTGCTCTATAGCGTCGCTTTCCAATCGATGCTCAACAGCGTCGCTTTCCAATCGATGCTCTCTATAGCGCCGCTTTCCAATCGATGCTCTATAGCGTCGCTTTCCAAACGATGCTCCATAGCGTCGCTTTCCAATCGATGCTCAACAGCGTCGCTTTCCAAACGATGCTCTATAGCGTCGCTTTCCAATCGATGCTCAACAGCGTCGCTTTCCAAACGATGCTCTATAGCGCCGCTTTCCAATCGATGCTCTCTATAGCGTCGCTTTCCAATCGATGCTCTCTATAGCGTCGCTTTCCAATCGATGCTCTATAGCGTCGCTTTCCAAACCATGCTCCATAGCGTCGCTTTCCAATCGATGCTCAACAGCGTCGCCTTCCAAACGATGCTCTATAGCGCCGCTTTCCAATCGATGCTCTCTGTAGCGTCGCTTTCCAATCGATGCTCTATAGCGCCGCTTTCCAATCGATGCTCTGTAGCGTCGCTTTACAATCGATGCTCTACAGCGTCGCTTTCCAATCGATGCTCTATACCGTCGCTTTCCAATCGATGCTCATTAGGATCGCTTTCCAGCGGATGCTCTATAGGATCGCTTTCTAATCGTTGGTCTGTAGCATTGCTTTCCTGTTGTATCTTTATGGGGTCGTTTTCAAATCGGGTCTCTTTATCATCCCTTTCCAATTGCTGTCGTGTTGCATCGATGCTTTCTAGTCCACTTTCTATCCTACCTATCTATGTTTCCATTCGTTGCTCTACATACATTCAGGATTTCAACAAAGCTGGTTCATGTGGCATTATTTTATGTAACTGGTGATCAGTGTGAATATATTTGTACGTAGGTTAGGAGGGGTGGTGCTACACCGCACCACCACTTGGAGACCCAATTAGGTACATTGTGATCATTATTTGTACATTGTAGCTAAAAATTTTAAAAATTCTTAAAATCTAAAAATTGTTGAGACTACAATTTCAATAAAGGTTAATTACACACAATTGCAATGATATTTAGAGAATACTTATTACATATGTAAATAATTGTGGATACAAAAAATATTTAAATTGTGTAATAATTAAATTTGAATACTTACAAACAATATTGTCTATTTATTGCAGAACTGTTTTGGTTACCGCTGCCGTCGTTTTAGCCGTCTCAGTGCCTACAATAGCCCCATTTATGGGTCTAATTGGTGCCTTCTGCTTCTCCATTCTTGGCTTGATATTCCCCGTAAGTTCGATACACAATTCCGTAATGGTTTTCAAATTTAACTTATTTTTTTAATGTTTTTTCTAACAGGTCTTCATTGAGTTGGTGACCCATTGGGATACTGGATTCGGAGCATACAACTGGATTGTATGGAAGAACATTGTCATCGGTTTATGCGGTGTTGCCGCTTTAATATTTGGTTCAATGAGCGCCTTGGAGGACATCATTGGTTTATATACCAAAGAAACATAGAAGATAAAAAAAGAATAATAGTTTAAGGAAATTATTATTTTAGTCTAAGCTTAAAAAAAAGAAGGTTATAATAAAAAAGCAAAGAATTCTTAGTATTTTTGTGCAAATTAATAATTAATCGACGTAAGACAAGAAAAAAAAATAATTGTGACACACAAATTGGAGTATTAAATTCTAACTATTGTTAGACATTTACAGGATAAAATTTTAACAATTTATATCTTTTGAATATACAAAACATTAATTAAATAACAAAATTTTGCACGCTTTATAAACTAAAAAGTTAGTTTAAAAAAAAACAATTGAAACGGTGCCTTTATTTGAAATATAAAAATCTGTTTCTTTAGAACTGTTTAATAGAAGAAAATAAATTGTATACAATTCATTGTGAAACAAAAAAGATTTCCAAAACATATTTTTTATATACATTTTGTGAAATCCAATTTTTGCCTCCCAACCAAAAGACAGTTTTAAAAGTAGTTTAGATTTAAAAAAAAATATATACACATATATATATATATATATATATATATATATATATATATATATATATATATTGAAACAAAATACTGCATGAGTTAAAGCGAAAGAAAGTCTTTGTCGATATCATGCATTTAGAAGGATTTTAATACTTTGTTTAAGTATATAAAAAAAATAAAATGCTAAACAGCTAAGCAACTAAGCAACTTATCAGTTCAGGTTTATTTTAAATATTTATTTAATTAATAAAGCAAGATTAATAGTTTTGTTAATATACATATCGCACTTCATCAACAAGAGGGTATTAACTCGAAATTTTTAAAATTCCACTTTTTCAAACAAATCAAAACTAACAACATCAATATCAATTCCGATTACTCTGCTGTTGATAAATGATTTTAATTCGAAATGTGACCGTTTTTATGATAATATTGCTCAATTTTTGTTTGTTTTCAAAACGTAGATATTCTTCCCCAATAATTGCAAGATTTTAAAATAAAATCAATGTTACTCGTAATATATTTTCAAATGAAATTTGTTTCCTATTATGTATTCGGATTTTCAAATTCTCTTAAAATGTAACCAAAAACAGTTTTTCGTCTCTACTGAAAATTCTGAAATTTTGAGATAATACGAGTGAACCCTCTTGCTGATTAAGTGCGATATAATTTTTTAATAATTTCAAAGTATTTTCATATACTTATTTTTGTTAAAACGTGTATTAATTTTCTTGCTTTTTTAATCCTCTTAATATAAGAAACCACAATTTTCTTTATAAATGCGAAATGTTTATCAAAATTTAAATGTTCTTATCTTTTAAAAATTTTATGTTTATCTTAAGAGTATTAATTTATTTTTTTGTTTTGCAATATAATTATTTTTATAAACAATAGTTAAATAATTTCATGTAATCATTAGTACTCAATTCAAAAAAAAAAACAATAATAAAATATATTTTATTTTTTTATTTTTACACAAAATAAACTTGCTTTGCATTATTCAAATATAAAAAAATAACCAAGCTTAAGAGGTCTCTTTGTTTTTTCTTATAAAAAAATACTAGGATCTAGCAAGACACTGAAATTGTCCAATAAACTGTATTTCTACCAGAGAACTGTATGAGTTGATTCACATTTGCTGTACACTCACATTTACAATGCTTTTGTTTTGTTTTTTAACATCATTATATACTAATGATGTTGCTTGTAAGAACTTCTTACTGTTGTTTGATTGTTTTGGACGTTGGACAGATGAATGAAGTCTTAAGTTAATAAAACGGTGCGTATATGTTTTCATACATTTTTTAAAGAAATTTAAAGAAGTTTTGAAAAGTGTTTTAAGAAAATTTAACATAATGAATTCAGAAATAATAAGGATAAGGTTTTTCAAGAAGTATTTAAAACAATCATACTGATTCACTGCTTTTGTGAATCATATGTATAAACAAAACTTGCAAGCAATGACATGCATTTATTAATAATAGTCTTGTGAATATGAATTATGCAACTTTCATTTATTTAATGTTAAGTGCTAGATAAATATTCATTTTTCAAAAAGGCAAAATTATGCCGTTTGATTCGTAATCATGTAAATCTCTGATTTCTACCAAGTTTAGCAAAAAAAAAAAAAGAAAAAACTCGCAAGTCTGCTTGGACCTTGAACCTTAGTTCTTTGTATTTTCCTCTCAAATGACGCGATACTTGGCTATCAAACGTAAACTAAATGACTTAGCTTGTTTAAATTTTGTCATCAGTGTACTGACAGTTTGCCTTGTTGGCACGAGCAGTATTGCCCTTTCAGTTAAGAGGAGAGAAATTCAAAAAGTCACGAGCTTATTGAGTGAATTATTTGATTAATGTGTCTGAAGCAGTGATGACAACTTTTTTGGCTCTAAAAGCACATCAAAGTTAAAAAAAAACACTAAAAAGCGTAATTTTGAGATCTAAAAAGCATAAAAAGCACTAAAGTGAAAAATGAGTGAAGATTCAAACGAGTGAAGTTTAGTAATGTTTAATATTTTCTAAGCTATTCTTTATTTTGGCAATTTTATCATCTTTAATGAAAAAATAAATACACCAATTTTTTATTAAAGTAATTTTAAGTAATACACAAATTTCTTAAAAGCACTACTTAGTGCTTTTCCTTAGTTTGGCACTAACGCTCAAAATTTGGCGTTTTGAGTCTTCAAAAAGCACTAAAAATAGTGCCAAAGCACCAAGTTGGCATCGCTGGTCTGAAGTGGACGTATCAAGGCCTATTTATTAGGTCTATGCAACTCTACAAAAACACAGCAATTCAAAAAACAACTTTATGTTTAAGTTGTCAGAAACACACACAAACATGAACTAAAGTATATGGTGCAAACAACTTTTGACAGCTTAAAGAAGAAAACAAAGAATATCATCAGGACGATTTCATTGACCTGATAAATAGGCCTTGGGACGTATATACTGAAAATATGGGGTTTTCAAATAGGTACTTGACAACTTTGAATTTAATTTGTGAACGCATTATTTCACTGATCATCTAATTGTTACTTTCCTTTTTTTTCATTAAACTCAACATTTCCATCATGGTAAAGTACACGAACGAACAACGTATGTATGCAAATTATAAAAAATGTACTACCGAAAATCGTGACCGCAACTTTAAGAGCGTTACCTCCAATTTTCGGTCGTTATTCTCGCCCTAGTAGACAAGCAATAACAAGTTTAGTGCAAAAATTTGAGTCTACATATTCATTGGGTGATGCTGCCGTGACAATGAGACAACGGGTTGGTCGAAGTGACGAAAATATCGCTGCCGTTCAGGCGTCCGTAGCAAACGACCCAAATCAGTCGATTTCGCGGCGTTCTCAAGAACTGGGCATCACCAAGACCACTTTGGGGCGAATTTTGCGTAAAGATCAAACTGACTCAAGAATTGAAGCCGATGGACCATTTAACGCGAAGTACGCTCTCCGAAAAAAAAAAGTTTTCAAGTCCTTATTGGATAATCCTATACCAGAAAATCTTGCACTTATTCAAATAAACGGCAGTGTATATTTGTTAACAAACTACGAATATGTAATTAATAACCAAATTTAAAAAAATGATTTTCCTAAAACAGTTCTTGGGAAACAAACTTAATTAAGGTCGCAACTTGTTAAATCCAATTAAAAATGCTGATAAGCATAAACTTGTGGTATTATTTAAGGATGTGCTCCACTAGAATTATGATATAGTTTACCAGAACTTTGATTACCATGAAGTCAGTTGTGGGCAGTATAACTTTCGTATTTATTTTGTACAATTTGAATACTTTTGTAGAAAGTATCGACGGCAGCAAATGGAGTTTGGGCAATTTGAAAAATGGAACGTCGATTGATGCAGCTGTTATGCAATATTATGGGAGGAAATCATTTATGATGACTATCTGTGCATATTTTGAGTATTCCGAGCCTTGGCAAAACTATGCAATGTATCTTCTATCGGATGCCCTTACAAAGACAAAACTAATGAAGTATGAAATTTTCATAAAGAGCAACAATCAATTGCAAAGTGTAACAAAAGTTTCCCAGCAAAATTTGTGGTATGTGGATTCTTACAAGGCATTTCTGTGAGTGTAAATTTTTTCCTTTTCAGAGTTTAGAAAGTCTGAAAATTAATATATAATCATAAATTGTCTTTAGATCGCTAATAGATGCTGTTGAATATGATAACAGCGAGCAATATGTAATAATAATGAGTACTGCCGTGTTGTTAAATCGAAAACGTGAAATACGATTAATATTGGAAAAATCATTCGAAGTGAATATTGTTAATATTATTGTGGCAGTTCCAATACATCATGATGACACTTTTATATTGTATTCATATGAAATCTTTAAGCAGCATCATTGCCGCCAAGTTGTAGTTGAACAGGTCAATATATTTCAAAATGGACACTTTCAAAACGATAACCTTTTTCCCAATAAGTTTAGAAACCTTAACAAGTGCCCCCTCACAATGTACATACGCAATAGTTCGTTGTTTTATCGTTTCAATTTGACTAAAGATGGCAAAGAAATTGCCTCAATTGAAGGAGTAGAAGCCAATATGATAAAAACCATGGCCAAAAATTTGAATTTCGAATTCAAAATGTATTACAGGGAGGACGAAAATTCAGTTGGCAATGTGTATGAGAACGGGACAATAGTGGGACCATTTCGCCATTTAAATGAAAATAAATTGGATGTTTTACTGGGTTACTATCACTATCCAATTAGAAGTCGTCATTTTGAGGAGAGTACCTCGTATGTCTTCATGCCTTTAGTCATTGTTATGAGCGAGTGTAAGAGAAATGATTTTATGGAAGTGTGGCTTTTTAAGCCCTTTAGAAGTGAGACCTGGATAGCTTTTGGTCTTTTATCAATTTTAGTTATTGTCTTGGTTCAAATGGCATATTATTATTTAAATAAAAATATGACATGGATAGACGTAGTCGGCCTGATTTTGGGCAATTCACGGCCATTGCACTTTAAATTTTTTATAACGAAAATTTCATTTTTATTTTGCATTTTGAGCATTACGATACTTTCTGCCATTTTCGAAGGACGCCTTTATTACGCCTTCAACAACAAAGACCTCTTCAAAATAACCACTGTGCAGCAGCTAATCGAGGCTAATTATACGTTTATAATAACAAGAAGATTCGACCCAGCCATCATTCGTTCACTGCGCATACCCTTAACACACATTCATTACGTGGACTACTATGACGATTATTTTATTTACGAAGAAATGCTTTCGTATCCCAAAAATTCTGCCACGTTTACCAACTATTGGGACTTTCAGATGTATATCGATTCTAATAAGTCCTATCATGAATTCGATATATTGCCCATGGTCGTAATTTTAAATCAAATTTGTGCTTACATGAAAAATCACTCGTATTTGCGCAAGCCGATCAATCGCATTATTTCCTCCTTGAAATTTGGAGGTATTTTGAATAAATGGTTGCAGGATCAGACCAATGTTGCAAGATCGAGTATGAAACATAAATTACCCAGCAAACCGTTGCCACTAACTGTCAGCAAATTTCAAATTATATTTGCGGGTTTAATAATTTTATACGTTCTATCGATATTAACATTTTTGGTTGAACTTATTGTAAGAGATTGGAAAAAGATTGTAAAGAAATTACAAAAAATAAAGAATTTAATAAATATATTCTATAGGCAATAAGAAATTTAAATTGTTTTTCTATGATTAAATGAAATGAGAACGTGGATGTAGATAAAAACGGTGTCGTAGCAGTAGTTTGACAGTTGACAGTTTTTGTGTTATTTAAAATAGAAGGATGCGAAAGATATTCTGAAAACAGTTATGTTTGGTAAAAGATAACGAATAGGATAAGCAGAAATGAAATGAAGGCATAGAATGGGTGCTTGTAATCATTTCTCTCTATATCGTTCACCTTTGACAGTTGTGCTTGGATTTCCGTGATTTCCAACAAGGCACATAGGATTTCCAACAAGGCACATAGGATTTCCAACAAGGCATATAGGTTGCAATCTTTGATATAGTTATCCCTGTACTATATTCAAGTACCTTGCTGAGGTACATTGAGCTATCTAAACTCTTCGCCGTAATGACTTTGTCAAAACAGTACTATCTGTTGTATAGCAACAGCACCTGGAATAGTGCCTGGCTGACCGCGTCAGACCAACCACTAGCATTGATTTAATACTGGGAAGCCAAGACTATTCTCCCAGCGTTTTTGGTAGCAACCACAGCCACCACGATTGATGCTCCCGGTTCTCACGATGCAGGTGTTGTGTATACACCCACAGCGAGGTCCCCAAGAGAATTCCACAGCCATTGCCGGCACAGCTCAACCACTCATCCGAGATGAACGCATGCCTGTGTCGCTAAAAATCCAGTGCCTACCCCACACACCAAAATCATCCCTTAAACTCCGTGGGGTGGGACGAACTCGGCGTTTTAGAAAAGAATTCTGACGACCGCTACATACACTCAAAACTTCAGAGCAGATCGACTGTCGGGCAACCGGCACCAGTGGCACCAGAAGTAGCCTCTGGTTAGACCTCGAAGTTCCACCACAAGGGCTTCACCTCTATCGTCTTTTGAACTCAGGAGCAGTTCTATGTGACGCTGCACCTAACTGATATCAACAGGAACCTGTCTTCCTTTTATAAATATGTGCACATCGTTTCCTCTGTTGCCAGAGATCGGGTAGTAGCACATACATAAGTTCTATGGATGATGTACCAAAGATACGTTATTGGAAAAAGCCACATCACCCCAGCTGGGGACCCGGGGTTGCCACACCCGTAGTCAAAAATAGACTCCCCTGGGGGGTGTTCGTTCACCTTTAACAGTAACATTCTGTCCACCATCGCTTTTGAAGACATGGATCAGAGAATGACAAAAGTTTCGTTTTAAGTACTCTTTGAGTATTGCAAAATGCAAGCAAACGCATTAATTTTAAACCGAATACGTATACCTATGTATAGACATCCAACAACTATGTTTATACAAATTTTTTAAATTACGCAACACAAACAACTATAACTAAATTTTATAGACCATGTGGGCTACAATTATACGCATTGAGTATAAAAATACTGTGACTATTAATCGGCTACACATGCGTATATACAGAGCTATTTTATTAACACACACACATACACACAAACACATAAAGCATGGTTTCAAAACGCCACACATACACACACACACACAACCGAATCCACACTTTCTCATTCCATTTTATGCACACAAATGTATGCATACGGTGGCGAATGATGAGAAAATATCCCGAGTTCCTGCGTTTTTTTTTTGTCCGATCAAATAAATATCCATAGCCTGAGTATAAACATACATACTCAGACTGTAAGTATGAGAGAGAGAGAGAGAGTCAATACGTTTGATTTGATTGTTTGCGCTGCAATTATGACTATACGCATTTACTAAAACTAAGACTACCCAGCTGGAAAAGTATGCATTACCCAGTGGGAAAAGGTAATGAATAGTAAGGGAGATGTTAATGAATGTACAGCATGTATAATTTTTCATTCCAGAATTCATTACTTTTAACAAAGAACATGCCCTAGGAAAGTAATGAATTGTTTTAATGCGTCCGAGAAATAAATTCTATAATTATTTTTTTTTTAATCAAATGTATAATGCATTGCATTATATTACTTATGCATTCATAATAAATTATAGCTATATTATTAATTAATTAATTAATAGAATCAATATTTGTTCTTTGTATTTTGCTATCTATCTTCTCCAATGCATAATTTTTGCAAAAGTTGTGAATAAAATTTTTATTTCCATTGAACTTTACTGGCATGCGTTCAAACACAAACTGCGTCTTCGAATAAAAACAACAAAGTTTAAAGGCGACCTAAGGACAGCAAGAAATAACAAATTTCTATTTTTTTTAACAAATTATAAGGAAAACACTAACACTCGTCACAAGCAAAAACTATACATTCTTCTTCTGCAGATGTGGTAATGCACGTGGTAATCAATGTATACTTTATGTATTTGATCAAATTACTCTCTCATTTCTAATGGAACGCATTGTCTTGCTTTAGAAAATAATACATTATTTAAATAATAATAACAATATAAATAATATTTTATTTATAAATAGCGTCAACTTAGTCGAAGGTACACAGAACAAAAGTTTTAGGTAGATCTAAGCAATTTCGAAGATTAAAACTACACCTAAACAATACGAAGCAGTTAAATAAATGTAATCGAGAAATGAGTTATATTACGTGCCTAAACAAAAACAAAATTTTTTGTATTTAGAGACAATACAAAATTCAAAATGGAAAACTTTTTGATTTTGACATAATCTTTTAAAACGGAGTATACCACTGTGTTCTACGGTCCAAAGTTAAGTTGGGGTGTCTTGGCGTTTTTCTGTGTCATTTTGACGTACTTATAGTGTAATTAATGTGATTTTCTAAAGAAACCAAGATAAGTTAAATTAGACCAGTTGAGGAAATGCAAAATTTTCTGTGCCTTTACGCACTTCACCAGCACCCATTTATATCCACAATGAAGCACAAAGTGGTTATTGACATACATACATATTTCATTCTATGAAATGAATTGAAAAGAAAAATACTGAGCTTGGGCCTGGTTAAGAAATGTTATTTTCGGTGTACACCCAGGCTGCCCAGAGAAGCGCCAGAGTGCCGAACATCAATCAGCTATTTATACAAATGAATACACATATGCATATACATTTCTCTCTTGTTTCTCTCGGTGGCCAGCTCCACCCCTGTCGGAGAATGTGTGGTTGACTACAAAAATAGTTAACTTATAGTTAACTTATCTTATGCTGCCTAAAAGCTAACTGCAATGTCATCCAAAACAAATGCAATATTAATTCTTAAGTTGAGTACGTAATCAAATTTGATGAGAGCCAACCAATTTACTCTCAGCTACTTTGAAAGTCATTTGAGTTTTATATTAACATTTTGCTGTTGTTATTTTAGATGGTAGCTTAGCCGAGTGGTAGCGCGGTGAGTACACAACATGTGATGATACATGTTCGAACCCCGGAAAAATTTTTTTAATTTACTGACTACCAGCTGATTTAAAAAAGTAGTACAGAGTGAGACAATTGACTACAGCCTAGGCCATCGCAATGTTAAAATAGTCAGTTGATTACATTGCAAAGTATTCCAAGTGTCAGTCAGTACTAGTTGCGAAATAGTTAGCTTAAAGTTGGTTTAAAGTTAACCGAATTTCCGACAGGGACACTGTACACTGACAGAGAACAAGTACTTTTTTTATATGTACATACATATGTACACATACATACATTCGCACATATGTGTGTAAGTATGTATGTATGTATGTAAGTATGTTTTTAGAGATGAGATTTATTTTGACTAGTCAATGATGAATTTGAATATTTAATAATAAAACTGAAACTGAATGACTGAAAAGTAAATGTACATAGTAAATACGTTAAAGTCATCTTGAAAATAAATTGCTTTTGATTTAATGTTACACATACATACTTCTACGTAATTCAATGTAAAAAAAGTATCGTCAAAGAAAACATTCAAGGTGTTTAGAAAGGCGTACAAAGTTTAAAACCATTAAAGAAGATATTTTAGATCACGATTTAAATAAACTTAAATTTTATGTTTGCAAGCGATTGTTTATCGATCCCACTGCCGCAAAGTACGAATATATTTACAATATAATGCTATAAACACAATCATGTCCACCGACCATCGACTACAAGATGTCAAAAATAGAATACATGCGTGCTTATGAGAATAATTCTTTTAGCCGCTACACGACTACCGACTACACGACTACTTTTGTAGCCCGTAGCCAACTTAGGCTAATTTCTATTTTTCTTGGCTACGAAAAACAGATTAGTGCTGCCAATACAATAAATGCATGAAATGGTGGTTTTAAAAACTCAATACATTAAATATCGCTAATAAAAACGCGAAAAACTATTATAGTGGCACCATTGAAAAATAATAATCATTTCATTTGTTTCATTTATATTTATTTTTTGGTTTTTTTATTGAAATTGGTAAGTATATAATAGTCATTTTTACTGTTTATATGTATTTATTATATTGTTTAATGTAATGATGTTTAATGTAATGATGTTTATTTTTTGTAGTTAGTGGTCGGTAGTCGTTAAAAGAATTAAGTAGTTGGCGACTTGGCTATTTTGGTAGCCAGCTACTTTTGTAGTCGGTAGTCGATGGTCGGTAGCCTTTGATTGTGTTTATAGCATAACTAACAGCTAATGCGGCGCTGCCCACTCGGAATTAATTTTCTAAATTAACAAGGAAGGTTCAAAAACCTTAATATGAGTCGCACAGTATGTTCGATCTTCGTTCGTTAGGTGTGACAGAAACATTGTTGACCACTGTTATTTACCTAAGAACAAATTTTAAAAACAAAGACACTATATTCCCCTACGGCAATGTATGATCAATTAGCGAAATAAATTGATTAGTTTAGCATAATTGTGAAACGACATACTCGTATCTGCAAATACACAATTCGTTTTGTCTGCCACATCAGCCAAATTGATAACGATGTTCGTGTGAAATTTTTTGTTAGCTTTACAACTTGTTTCAGTACAGCAAGGCAACCAAATTTGTTTTGTGGCTGGTCTTGAATATTTATTCTACCAACTTTTTTTTACTTATTAAAAAATACTAAGCACATGTGAGGAGGTGTTGTCATTGCATCTTTATTTGACTGTGTCTGCGCGAGGGTACTGTATTTTTTTTTCGAAGAAGTGTTTTTTGATTTAATGAGATGTTGTTCAAAATAAATACCGCAAAATTTATTTATTTGATAAATAAAACCAAATATGAGTTCTCAATTGAAATCAATATTAAAAAAAGAAACCCTTGAAGGCGTTTCTAAAAAGAATACAAGACAAGAGTATTGAATTTTAGTTTCCAAGGTAACAAAAGGCTTGAGAATAGATATTTATTTAATTTTAACAGAAATATAACAAGGTTTTAACTTATTATTGTGAAAGAGGAGACCATTTGGTAAATTACGGCATTCGATACGATTCGAAATTTAAATATGTGACAGCGCATAGGGAAAGGGACCCAAGGGTAAAAAAAATCAATTTTCACTTTTTTTTTTTTTTTTGATGTGAACATCTGAGCATCGAATGAGACCGATCCCATGCCCCAAAAGTGTTCCCTCCCAGAGATATGCGCATTTTATGAAATTGGAGTCGACGATTCTAAGGTTATGTGAAAAAATGTTCGTACTAACAGAGTGATATACACGATTTAAAAGAATTATAAATGAGTATTTATAATATAATTCACAATTAATAATTTCAGAAAATAAACCTGGATTTGAAAAAACGCGAGCAAAATTGATATCAAACTCATTGAAACAGCGCGCTAGGTAGAAAACAGTAAAAATCAACTACACTAAACAAGAGGTAGGGACGACCTACGTGCGTTTTCAAGGTTGACCAACACGTTCCTGACGTCATGAGATGTGTCGCTTTCAAATGAGACCAATACCAACACGCTCAGTGATGGTACACCAAAGATACACATATTTAAATCTTTAAAATGGCTCTCCTGAACAAAACCGGTTTTTACCCTTAGGTCCCTTTCTATTTTCCGCGTCATTATTATATTTCCATATAAAACTCTATTGCAATATTTCATAATTTTGTTCGATAACGCGTGCCGTAATTTGCCCCCAGCATATCGTGCCATAACCGCCAAAAAAAAGCTTAAGCGACATCAGTTTCAAACTTCATTTTTTTATATCAAAATCGATTATTTTTTATTGTAAAAAAACAAGTCCAAAAAGTGTGTCGCTTCAACTTTTTTACCGGTTATGGGTCGATATATCGCTATTTTGAGAGTTTACACATACACCTAATATAAAAGGGGAGTTTTAAGTTTCCATCCCCACGCGGCGCACAATAGTGCCGCGGTACAGTGGTCGAGAATCACTGCACTAGTTTGTCACCACTAGAGTTGGAGTTAAAGTCTCCATATCATACACAAATAGCAGAATGGAATGCATTTTTTGCGGGATTTGTTAAAAGTTTGTAATGATTAATTAACTATGTATCTTTTAAAATATAAAATAATTTATATGTACATATCGCACACTAAATCATAAACAGTCACAACTCAAAATTATCGAAGTGGTTTTGTTTTTTTATAAACCAGTTAATTGAACAAATCTCGAACGACCGCAACAATTTCTTTTGCAATACAGTCTTCTTGAAGAATATAAAATAACGTTATGGTTCTTTTTATGTTCTATACTAGGGCGGATCAATAAGTCCGTGGCTTTTTGAATGAAACACAGTCTTTTTGGCAAAACAAAAATTTATTTTTCAACATAATCTCCTTTTAACTCAATACACTTAGTCCAATGTTTCTCCAGTTTTTGTATCCTTTCCAAAAAATAGGATTTTTCGAGGTCCTTGAAATAGGCCTTTGTTTTGTGGAATTGTTGGAGTCAAATCTCTTTCCGACGAGCCATTTCTTCAAGTTTGGAATAAGAAATAGTAACTCGGGGCTAAGTCTGAAGAATACAGCGGATGAGGGAGCAATTCGTAGCCCAATTCATGGATTTTTGCCATGGAAACTGCACATGCGATTGTGGTCGATGGTAAGCAAATGCGGCGCCCATCTTGCAGACAACTTTCTTAAACCCATCTGATCATTTAAACTCGAAATATGAAATGCCTATGGCATCAACAATCTCACTCACTTTTACTCTTCGACCGGCCAACATCATATCGTGGATTTTTTCCACATTTTCGGGTGTACTGACCTCGATTGGCCGTCCAGAACGTTCAGCGTCATTTGTACTTGTGCGGCCACAACGAAAGTCAGTAAACCACTTTTTTACCATTTAAATCGATGGTGCAGAGTCCCCATAGTATTTATCGAGTTTTTCCTTAGTTTGATTGACGGTTTGGTTTTTTTTTTTTTTTTTTTTTTTTGCAAAAATTCACCCGAAATTCACTTTTTTCCATTTTTAGAAAAATACATGAGGTTGCATGTTTTGAACAGCTGTTAAACGCAAAGTATGTAAATGACGAAACTTGCTCAAAATTTTACAGTAGTCTATTAACATACATATAGTACTTGATGGGAACAGTGTTGCATTTCATGTAACTACGAGGGAAGTTCGAAAAGTCACGGACTTATTGATCTGCCATCGTAATTGCGTCATTTGTACAGCATCAACAGTTGTTTGCCACTACTCTGCATCTAAAATTTTTTGAGTTGTGACTCTTTATGATTTATTGTGCGATATGTATATTGTTTCAGTTTGCTTCTTTGTTTAAAATAAAAAATAAATTGATAATAACACTTAAAATGAGTTCCTCCGTTGGGGATTCCCAGACGTCAACCATCAACCATTAATAGAAAACAAATTATTTTTCATAGACAAACGTTAACAAAATAATTCGAATGGCCTCCGCAATAATTAATTGTAAAGTTTTCAATACAAAAACGTTTAATCTCAACGAAATAGCCAATTTTAGTTTATCGATTAAATTATTAAAAAAATAATTTATTATTTTGCTCAAGAATGTCAAATAAAACAAGATTGTTTCAAATGGTATTCTCAAAAAAAAAAATATATAATAAAAAATAGTTATATGTAGTGTCAAGTTGGTTTTTGGTTTTTGGTTTTAATGCGAAATAGTGTTTTTTCACCTTTTAAGAAACCAAAACACTCAGGACAACATTAGAAAAAGAGAAGAAAAAAATTTAAATCAAACATAACAAAGTGTTGTTATACTTTTTTGGACAAACAATTACAAGTGCACAATCGCTTAGAAGTACAAAAAGAATAACATTGAATTAATTATAAAAAAACCACTGCCTTCGTTTTTGTAACAAGGCGTTTAAATTGCTGCTCTAAAATGCACCAAAAATGTATACGTCGAAAAACAAATCAAAAAGAACTGATTTTGTTGTCTGTATTTCAAGATCACCTACATTGACTCGTATGTACATTAGGGGTATAACTAATTTTTTGGCATAGTACCATGAGGTCAACCATGTCCCAGTAACCACGAAAAGCATAATCTTTTGTAATTTTTCTCAAAAAAGTTCACGCACCAATTGGTTTTTCTAAACCAAAGAAAGACATTTTGGAACACTGAAAGCACGAACGAACTTGAACTAACAAAAATATTATTTTATATAATCTAAAATTATTTCGAGGCCTTCTTAATGCAATATTGAATATTCATAATTTTATACGGTGTGTTTCATTTATTTTTTGTTTTAAATAAACATATTATTAATTTTTCTTAACCAAAAAGAAAATTAAAAATTTTCAAAACTCCATCGCGATTAATGTGTGAACTTTTTTGACCTTAGCGAAAAAAATAAATATACATACGCTCCCTTATAGTTTTTTATGTTCTATCGGACTGTGCTATGCCAATTTTGATATTTTAAAAAATTGTTAAAAAGTTATATCCCTACTGTACATATCGCTCATTTGCTAGAACAACGTCACAAGTAGGGTTTCTAATTTCCCGGACTTTTTCAATTCCCGGCAATCGAGAAGTAAAATGTTTTATTCCCGGGAATTTCAAAAGCATATGAATTTAATTAAATTACCTCTATAAAAATATAATTTTATGAAAATTATATTATTATATTATTCGTTCATTTCATGAACAATATTTAAAAAACATAACGAAAAAAAAATCATATGCTTTGAGTTATAGTATGGATGGAAATTCCATCTACAACTGCCAATATAGATAATATTTCATAAAAAGACTTCTTAAGTTGAAACTATTTCGTAACGCTTCAAGTTGTTGGATTCACCTCGGAAGCCTCTATTACATCTACTTCCATGCTTATATTATGCATCGTTACAGAGTTGTATTTTTAAGTAATAAAACAACGAACATCAATGTAAAAAAAAAAAACAAATTCCAAAAACGGATATATCAAATTCCCGTTGAAAATTTCCCGGGATTTGTAACAAAATAGTTCCCGGGAATTCCCGGGATTTTTTTCCCGCGTAGAAACTCTAGTCACATGTAAAAAAAATGAGGTTTTCGAGTTAATGATGCAGAATCCTAATATCGTTCTTTATATTGCGTAAAAGATAAAATATAAATTTTAGTTTTAACTGAAAAATGTAGCACCTTGCATTTTAGGTAAGTATGGACTCGGCATTTTCTTTTCTATTGTTAGTAAATAACAAAACCAATCAAAAAAGTAAAATTTTCGAGATATGCCATTAATTATAATTTTGAAATATTTTGATTTTAAAATAAAAATTATGTAATTAGTTTGTGCCAAATTCAGTTTTTAATAAATATTGTTTCAACTGCAAACTGAAGTGCATGAATATCAGAAGAAGAAAAAGTATTCCACGAAATAATTGTACGAGTAATTTGGGGGATAAATAATGAGCATTAGGAAAACTAAAGTTTTGTAAAAATAAAAATTATTTATGGCAATAAATCTTAAAGTAAATAAATCTTAAAATAATGCCAAATCTTTAATAGTTGAAAAGAACAATCGTTAATCTTGTTATGCGAGAGTTGTTTTATGATAACTGCAAATTTTCAGAATAATAGATATTGTTAAAATTATGAAACTAAAAAATTTCATTGGATCAGATCCATTAGGAATATCTTATTTAAAATCTAAGTCAAAATTTGCTCTGATTGTAACTATTCAAACAATCGTCGGCATACTTTTTAAAAAGTATATTCATTGCAATACAATACAATAACCATAAACTACAACAAAGACTTTCAAACATTTGAACTTAATTGCATTCACAAGTACACAGCATGAAATTTACTACGGCACAGTGGGATTTCTCGGAAAATAAATGCTAACAAATGAACAATTCCAAAATTACCGGTTGACTGCAAAACCAAACCAAATTCGATATTAATGCTCGAATCTTGCACATTTCAAGCACTTGCGCGCTTTTCAATTGAAAGACAGACTTGTGCAAAGATTTGAACAAAAAATCATAACCACTAAATACTAATGAAAAACCTTTTGATTCAGACAATTGTTTATTAAGTTAAAACTTAACTTGAAATGCAGAAAAGCGCACCACAAATCGTGAAGAGTAAGTAGAAAATGCTTTAAGTTAGGTAAACTTTTAATTTTTTTCATGATCATTTAGGTGAATGATTTGAGGCCTGGTTATCTTGTACAAGACTTCTCTGAAAGGGTAATTCAACCACGTTAATAGATTTAAAGTGGATGAGTTTCCTTAAACGACACATTTATGTATGTCTGTTAAACAAGAGATGCCCATGGAGGAGTTTTTAGTTTTTGCATAATTCATTATCATTAATTTGCACAAATAGCTCAGAGAACTGCACGGGAAAATATTCTAGACAAATTTAAAAATGGATTTTTTTCCTAGCTGTTTAGGTAATATTTAAATGCTTTTCTCGAAATTTAAGCGTTCCCTAAAATGAGATTATCGATAATTTTTTTATTAAACAAGTTGGAAACAATTTTAACTAGTTAATATTTATAAAAAAAGTGTGCAGACTTTATTTTTACAACATATGAATTCAATGCACTCACAAATTTCAGTAGACTTGTTGTATTTTTGTCCATTCTTTTTTTTTTTTGTGTGTTGGTTGGTTTACGTGGGTGCCCGTTTTACGCGGGCATTTAAGTAGAATCTAGATGAGATCATTGCACTCGTCGGTGTCAACCTATGTAGAACCGTAACTAAGTATTCGGATACTGTGATTGGTACTAGATCCAACCCGACGCATGGAGATATCTGATAAGGTCACTCAAACCAATCTCTAATAAATATAAAAGGTCGTCTAGTATAGGTTAGGAAGGGTGGTGCTAAAACGAACCTTCACTTGAAGACCCAGTTGGGTCCATTGTAATCGTCTAGTATAAGACTGCCTAAAAACTTGTTTCGTGTGAGACGCAAAGCTGGACATTTGCAAGGAAAGTGGAAGATTGTCTCTTATTTGCTTTCTTCTCGACAGCTTCGGTAGAACTCATTATCCTACTAGCTTGTCTGCCGACCGTCCAGTGCCCCGTCATGACTGCAACGAGCCTCGAGATGCCTTTACGGTTTCAACTTGTTAATTGTATTCAGCAATACCAATACATTGTAGCAAGATCAAATGTTCTTAGCAACCTTGCTCGAGTCTATATTGCGCCATCCGCATTCCGCCTTATAGAGATAATAATACGAGTACAAAACGACATAGCTACCGTTTCAGCGTTGAAGGGATTCATAGTAGAACCAGCTCTAGCCAGTCCATCCGCGCGTTTGTTACCTGAAAAAATGTTATGTGTTCGCAGCAAGATGTGGGTGAGTTCAGCCTGACCACCCAGTCTTATTTAGACACAATCTTACACTGCCCAACTAGAATAGAGGGAGCGGTATATGATCTTAGGGATAGAAGCGCTGCTTGGCTGTCGACCGAGTTCATCCTGTTACTTCCTATCGATCAGCACTCTAGCCGCTTCCCTTACAGTAAAAATTTCCGACTCAAATACAGTGGATTCGTTAAGGAAACGGAAGGAACATTATATACCAAGATCGTGTGAACAGACTCCAGGGAGTCTACTCTGTAATTCGAAATGAAAGAAAATGTTTGGAATTTACATGTTATAAGCATATAAATTCGAAAGTATTTTCTTTCGTTTCGAATTACAGAGTAGACACACGTGGCCGACACCGCAGCCCTTTCTTGATCCATTAGTGTATAATCTGACATCGTATTCTCTTACTATTGTGACTCCCTTAAACTCTCGCCTGGATGGAATTAGAATTTCGAACACTTTATTAAAGTCATGTAATCAGTAAATTTCCTCAGTGTAGGGGATAGTTGATCTAGGATTCTGGCATGACAATAACACCTTGATCTCCACAACCCAGATGCCGCAAATTTTTTTTTTTGTAGTCTGAAATCTACTGATATTTTATTTTTCTAACTTTGCTGTCAGATATAAAGTGATTCTAAAAAATGTTCGCTAATTTTGACCTTTCTACATTCGCTTATGTTTGCATGACAATTTATCCTGTTTCCTTCTTATATCAATATTTGAGATCATTATTATGGCCATTATTTTACTTGTAAAACTGTCGACTTGGTTTTTGTATCAAAACATGTTTTTGTTCAAAACTGCCTCACTGTGCGAAAAAGTATTAGTTTAACCACAAGCCAAAAATATCGCCAACACTTCACTGAAGATTTTCTGAAGTGATTGGCAACAAAGCAGATTATCTTTATTGATGCTTACACGGATATAGGTACAGATGTTTATTTTACAGAGTCGATAGACAAAAAAAATCTTTTTGGAACAACGTTTTTTCTATGTTAACTTTAACTCATGACCATTTTTTTTGTAGACATTTTTGTCATTGACTGAGTTGCAAGATGGTATAAATGACGTTTGACTGACTGAATCATAGCAAGCATACTTATAGTATAGTACATGTATATGTATGTATGTATGTAGGGCAGTTGTATTTATTACGTCTTGTATGTACCACGTTGAATCAATTTGAATGCAATAACGTTTCAATATTAAATAAAGACGAATAATTAATGCCCTAATTCTGTTCCACGATTGTATCGTCTTGTCTATGGGCAAAAAAAAGCCGCAATTGTGATTCTTTAAAATAATTATTATTTATTGTCTATGCTAGAAGGTTTGTGTATTTGCTTTATGATTTTGTTCCAAACATTATAACCAACACATATTTTTTAAAATATTTTTCAAACTATTGTATAATACGTACTTTTAATTTAATTTTTATGTTTTAAAAACATGGCAAAAATATTTTTATTTTTCATTATCAAAGACAACAACCATTTTTGAAGAAAATAATTTAGAGAATTCAAAAAACTCAAAAGTATTTTCAAACAGCGTTCTAAATATACCTATTGAATTAGGGCATAATAATAAAACATTTGAATATCTCAAAAGTAATTGGATATTGAGAGAGGGCATATAAAATCTGGAAGTGAATTCAATTATTTCCTTTTTCTACTACGTACTCCATGTTTGACTTTTATTGAACAGGCATAAACCTGTGATTTGAGATGGTCATATTGCCGCTTTGCAAACAAAGTTCTGTATAAGATAATCCCAAACTCAAATAGCATTTATGTATATATTCACCATTATTCCAGTTGTCAAGACAAGATGAATTGGCAGTTTTTATAATACGAGTACGTAGAGCATCCATCAATTTAACAAAGTACTGTATTAAGCAATTTCTTTGCCTTCAATCTTTTGAAATTTCCCTTCCAATTTATAGGGTATTAATTTATTCTGCATGTTTTCATTTAAATCCTCAAACGTTTGTAAATTATATAGATCGACATTTTAATATCTTGTATTTTTTTAGCAAGCTTTAATTAAATCAATTCATAATTCTACAGCGCAAATGTACTTATAGCCCACAAGCTCTTTTTTTTTGTCTTCTTGTCTGGCATTGGTTTATCATTCCATGACAGAACACATTTTAAGACACTATAGTTACTCGTACCATTTCAAGTTGATAGAGTGGTAAATAAATTGAATGACAAAGTTTTAGTTCAAAAACTAAATAATGAAATTTCCAACCACTTATTTTTATTGGTTAGAAAAACCAGCTTAACATTCGCCGGAAAATATTTTAATATTTGTACCAAGGCGAATTCAGCGATCAGGTGACTATTTTCGCCGCTTGTAATTTGAATATATGTACATACATACATACATACATACGTCAGATGTCAACACACATTTTTCACAACATATTTTTCATATTATGTAACTTATGTAAGTTAACGACACAAAAGTTGTTAACCTCTTTTTAATTATATTTTTTTTCTTTTATTAATTTTTATTGCAAATATTGTATCAGCATTAATTGAAAGGTTGACGACACAAAAGTTGTTTTACCTTTTCTTTTCATTCTTTTTACTTTTTATGTTTTGCGAAATTGGATCATGTGTCGCAATATTTTAATAAAATAAAATTGATGACTGCTGCTTAGTTTTAAAGCAAGCAAATAGTTTAAATTAAGAAAATAAAATAAAGAAAAGACACTTGTAAATTTGTACTTGAACTGAACATTGGTTTTTATTCTTACAAATAAAATAATAAATAAATGAATACAAAAAAAATAAAGTAAAAACTAATTAATTGGCGCCCGAGCAGGGACAACGGATACCTTTAGCTAAGAAATTGTTCCAAGCACGACCTTAAGTAGCTCAACATTGGACACACGATTAAAAGCTATTCCAGCCCGACCTAAAGTAGCTCACCGCTGGACACATCACCGTTGAATTTCTCAAGACAGCGATTACTACAACGGGTATAGTGAAGGACCACAAGTAGTCAACAAGGACAAAAGGGAATAATCTGGATCTATCGGTAGTAAAGATGTGGGGTATCATAATACTAATGTAAGTCATTTAAGAATATAAATATAAGGTTTAAAAATTAAACAAGTGATTTATCTAAAAAACAAGTTTCATTTTTGAGAATAATTTACAAAGATAAAGTAAATCTGAAAACGAATTTAATTGCATCAAGCTGAAGTATAGAAACATATAATTATAAATTGAAAATATTTAAGAAAAGGAAAATAAGAAACAAGTGATTTATCTAAAAAACAAGTTTCATTTTTGAGAATAATTTACAAAGATAAAGTAAATCTGAAAACGAATTTAATTGCATCAAGCTGAAGTATAGAAACATATAATTATAAATTGAAAATATTTAAGAAAAGGAAAATAAGAAACAAGTGATTTATCTAAAAAACACGTTTCATTTTTGAGAATAACACTGTGATACAAAAAAAAAAAAAAATATTCAGGGATTCTAATGTAGCAATTCGATTTTGTTGGAGTCCATGGATGACGAAAATACCGTTGGTTTTTTTAGGTCACTTCATAAAGTGATTTTATAACGGTAAATGTAGTGAAAAACGGGGTTTCAGTTTTAAACAGGTGTAACTTCTTTGTTTCCTAACGGATTTCTTTTAACTTTCCGTTGGTGTAAAGGACCGAATATTATCTTTCAACCAAGATATATTTTTTGAAAATCGACTCACAAATGGCTAAGTTACAGTCGTTGAAGTGTAGAAAAAACCCATTAAAAAAGTATTCTTTTGTAACTCATAACCAACTTATGGCCTGAGGAAAACAAAAGAATACTTTTTCAATGGGTTTTTTCTACACTTCAACGACTGTAACTTAGCCATTTGTGAGTCGATTTTCAAAAAATATATCTTGGTTGAAAGATAATATTCGGTCCTTTACACCAACGGAAAGTTAAAAGAAATCCGTTAGGAAACAAAGAAGTTACACCTGTTTAAAACTGAAACCCCGTTTTTCACTACATTTACCGTTATAAAATCACTTTATGAAGTGACCTAAAAAAACCAACGGTATTTTCGTCATCCATGGACTCCAACAAAATCGAATTGGTACATTAGAATCCCTGAATATTTTTTTTTTTTTTTTTGTATCATAGTGTAATTTACAAAGATAAAGTAAATCTGAAAACGAATTTAATTGCATCAAGCTGAAGTATAGAAACATATAATTATAAATTGAAAATATTTAAGGAAAAAAAGGAAAATAAGAATCAAGTGATTTATCTAAAAAACAAGTTTCATAATTTACAAGAACTGAATAAATCTAAAAAACGAATTGCATCGAGCTGTAGTAATAATAGTATTATAAATTGAAAATAGCTTCAAAAAGAAAAATAAGAATCAAGTGATCTTCATAACTAAATTGCATCGAGCTGTAGTAATAACAATATAAATTGGAAAAAGAGAAGAAAAATAAAAATCATACTTAAATTATAAAAAATTTTTTCAGAACTTTGTGCTATCTATTTTCTATAATATTTTTTCTTCGGTTATATTTCGGTCCACAATATTGCAAGGCTTTGTTAATACTACAGAACACTAAATCCCGTAATCATGTCAAATCCTTCAAACCTAATAAGACCGCCATCCAAATAAACCTAATTTAGAAAATACACCAATACCAAAAAATCCAGGAGATATTATTCATATTGACATTTACTCGACTGAGAAAAATTTAGTCCTTACAGCTATTGATAAATTCTCAAAATATGCGCAAGCTAAAATTTTAAAATCTAGAGCAATAGAACACATAAAAGAACCTCTTAAGGAATTAATCTTAGCATTCGGCGTCCCTAACTCAATTGTCATGGATAACGAAAAATCCCTAAATTCTGCTACAATAACTTTTATGCTAAAAAATCAATTTGGAATAAATATTTATACTATACCCCCATATTCCAGTTCTGTTAATGGACAAGTGGAAAGATTTCACTCCACTCTCTCCGAAATTATGAGATGTTTAAAAACAGAAAAACTTCACAATTCATTTCATGACCTGCTTACAAAGTCCATTTACGAATATAATTCTTCAATTCATTCTACTACCGGAAGAAGACCAATAGAAATATTTTTGATAGAAAATTCAGCGATCCCAAAGAGATAAAACACGAAAGGAAAAAAATTAGTGATAAGTTAAAAGAAAAACAGCAAAAAGACATAGAATACCATAACAAAGACAGAGAGAAAATTAAAAACTATTCATTAGGAGAAAAGGTCTATGTAAAAATTAACAAAAGATTAGGATCAAAATTGTCTCCCTGTTATAGAGAAGAAGTAGTAAAAGAAAACAGAAACACCACCATACTAACCACTTCAGGAAAGATAGTTCACAAAAACAATATTAAAAAGTAAGTACTTTTACAGGATTCAGCTGTGTTGTATTCATGCAGATATCGACATAATCAACTATTCATCTTCCCATATTATCACTATTGACAAAGGCACAGCAAAAATAGAACAAGGAACATTTACCATAGTACACGTTATTAAAATTAAGGAGTATGAAGAATTCATAAACAATGTACAAGCTTTCATTGAAAATAACATCCCAAGAACCCACAACAAATATCCCCTCCTGATCCATGAATTAAAGCAAACCATTAATATCCTACAAGACATTACACCTACTCCTGATAACCGTCAAAGAAGATCAATTGATGCTATAGGAACTGTATGGAAGTACATAGCAGGAACTCCTGATCATAATGACTTCCAGGTATTAGCCAGCAATATTGCCGACTTAAATAATAACAATAATAAACAAGTTTTTATAAATGAAGCCTTTAATAAAAGATTAAATAATTTAACTGAAATGTTTAATGCAATGGCAAATAATATACGAAAAGATGTTTATATCGAAAAAGAAATTGTAATTAATTTACAGAATAAAATAAGATTAGTTAAGGAAGAATTAGTAAATATTGAACGAGCAATTTTATGGGCAAGGTTAAATATTGTAAATCCATTATTACTAAATCGAAAAGAAATTAAAATTGTTATGAAAACACTAGTAGACGAAGATATTAATTTTTTAAGCCCAGAAGAGGCACTAGAATTTTCAAAGATATCGGTAATGAATAACAATAAAAAAGAAATATTTTATTTACTTAAAATTCCTCTGACAAAAAAGGAAACATATAAAAATCTGATAATAAGACCAGTAAAGAAAAACAAAAAAATAATACATTTAGATTTTAAGGAAATTATGTTTAATCAAAAGGAAATATTTTCTATTAAAGAGAAATGTAAAAGTTATAATAATATCACTATTTGTAATGAAAAAAATTTAGTCAATATTACAGGAAGCGATTGTATCCCTAATTTAATTAATAATCTTAACTCATCGTGCACTTTAAGCAATAGTCATCAAGTTCCGTTAATAGAAGAAATAGAGTCGGGAATAGTACTTTTAAACGATTATAATGGTCCGATATTTGCAAATGATGAAATACATAATATTTCAGGAACATTCCTTATAAAATTCCATAATTCAACTATCACAATTCATAATAGGACTTTTAGCAACTGGCACGCTTCACCTCTGCAAACCATGCCAGCCCTAATGCAACCTACTCCGTTTGAAAAAGGTCGAATTAACCTTTTATCTTTGGAGACACTAAACGAGCTCCAAATCAATAACACAGATGTTATCACAACAGTGAAAAAGCGCCTAATAATAGGAGAATGGACCATTTGTGGAGCACTTTTACTAATCATAATTTTTATAATTTTTCTCAAACTCTTTACCAAAACTGTAGAGAAAATTACAGTATGGGAACCCCAGATACCCAAAGTTGATAAAGCTTTTGAACTGGAAAATCTACCACAAATTGCTAATATTACTTGGGTCGCTCCAGATAAACCACCGAGGTTACATAACATTCCATTTTTCTAAAACAGAAAAAAACAACGACTGAGGACAGTCGATTTAAAGGGGGAAGAGTTAACGACACAAAAGTTGTTAACCTCTTTTTAATTATATTTTTTTTCTTTTATTAATTTTTATTGCAAATATTGTATCAGCATTAATTGAAAGGTTGACGACACAAAAGTTGTTTTACCTTTTCTTTTCATTCTTTTTACTTTTTATGTTTTGCGAAATTGGATCATGTGTCGCAATATTTTAATAAAATAAAATTGATGACTGCTGCTTAGTTTTAAAGCAAGCAAATAGTTTAAATTAAGAAAATAAAATAAAGAAAAGACACTTGTAAATTTGTACTTGAACTGAACATTGGTTTTTATTCTTACAAATAAAATAATAAATAAATGAATACAAAAAAAATAAAGTAAAAACTAATTAATTTGTATATGGATTTGTCCAAGGCGAATTCATATCAGGTGACCATCTGTCAAAAACAGTTGACTAAAATACCAATACATACATACATACATATCTATGTACATCTATCAAAAATATTTGTAAAATTAATGTAATGTAATATAATGTATGTTGACTTGAATTTGTTTTTGGACTCACAAAGTAAAGAACAATTTAATTTTTGGAAGACTCTTACATTTTTTCACTTTAAATGTAAACAAGCATTAATAAAAGAGATTTTGACAGTCGGGGTTTAAAGCCGTTCAATTAGTCTTCGAACACCTGATAATCATCTGGACTGTTCACCTGGTCACCTGTTATCAATTCGCCTTGGATTTGCCTTGATCTGTACAAAAAGATTAACAGCTGTTTGGCAAGAAAAAAAGATATATATTTTGTGAGTGGAACTTCAAAATAACACCAAAGTAAATATTCATTATTCAAAGATCACGCTGTGTACCACCTGCTGGTACTTAAACTTTGAACTTATCCAGGCCTGATTTCAATTTTTGCCTTTCGAATCACTAACAGAGCCTTATGGTGAAGTTACATAACACGCGTTAGTGCGCGTGCGAACTGTAGGCATCTGTCAAAAAAAGTTGAAATAGTGTTTTTGCATACGACAAGTTACATACCAAACTCTTTGACGCGTTTGCCGCAGAAAGTTGGTTAACTTTCAACTTTTTAGCGCGTTGTGTTGTTTTGACAACTAATCAGCCGACAATAAAAAAGAAAAAATTAAAAAAAATTAGAATCATGAGGAAAAATCTTAATAAATAGTTTGAAAACTATACAGTATTGCACAGAACAGGATTTGAAAATGTTCCAAGAACATTTTTCAATGTAAAAATAAATAAAAAAGCTGAAAGAAAAGGCGTTTGTACCGCGTGTTGTGTAACTTGCCATTTTTCATGCGGTAAAGTTTTCAAGCGCACGATATTCGTCGACGAACAAACGCGTGTTATGTATTTCTACCTTTATTGGTAAAACTCGTTAAGACAATATTAATATTTGCCACTTATGCTAACTGGCATTAAATTTTACCTTATACATAACGTAAGGATTTGCGCAGCGCAAGAAAATGATTCTCTGAAATTTTGTTTTATTTAAACACATTTTTCAAGTTCAACAACACAACCTTTCTTCGCGATATTAAATAAAATATTAAATGAAATGTAAGCAAAAAGGTGATTCCCTGAACTAACAAAATCAGAATATTAACGTTTTAATTTTCTTGTAACTAAGCGCATTGGTTTTTATTATTCAAATTACAGAGATTTCTTTCTAAAGCTATGTACACACGGTTGTCAGATCTTACAATATTGTTAGATCTGGCAATGTGCTGACATTGTACTGACAATCAAAAATTGCAAGTGTATGGCAGATTGACAGTTCACACGGTTGTATCAAATTTGTCAGGAAATCTTACAATTTATTGCTAGATGATTGTATGACAATAAAATCAGCTGGCAAAATCGTCAGCAAAAAAATTGTAAGTTCACACGGTTGTCATATGCAAAAATTGCCAGACATTATTATGCGTTGCCAGACTCAAAGCGCTTGTTAGAAATTGTTAAATATCAATCGTTTGTGGTGGTGTTAAATGTAAAAAGTGAAAATATTAATTATTATGGACCATAAAGAAGCAACTGCAATGATTTTGGCTGCATATATTTTATTAAATATATTTTCTTTAAAATCAAGCGTGTACAGTGTTGCCCATAGAAATAATTCTCTTACAATGACGCCATTGTCAGATGCACGAACTTCGCGCATCTGACAATATTAAAATGTCTGTCAAATAGCTGGCAATAATTTTACAATGTGTTCACACGATTGTAAGATGTCTGACAATTTGTTGTCAGCTGCTAGTCTTGCAATGGACTGACAATGATTTTTCTGGCAACGACGTCTGACAAAAATTGCCAGTTCACACGGTTGTAAGAAATTTTGAGCACATTTTACTGGCAATATTGTAAGATCTGACAACCGTCTGTACATAGCTTAACTTTGTTCATCTTTTAGGGTAGTCAATTAAACAAATTAATGCACTTACGAGTACATATGTACATTGATAAAACTGGGATTACCGGAACTAACGAATACGGAATCTTAACGTTTAGACTTTTTTTAGCTTAAGCGCATTGATTTCTGTTGTTCAAATTATAGAGCTTTCAAAAGTTGTTAATTTTTTAGAATATTCAATTTAAAAAAAAATATTCACATTAAGCGATGTTCGCATAATGCGGTGTTCACGTTATCGCGAGTGCACTGTATATAAAAATGATCCACCATTGATTTCATTGATCAGCATGGTACTCAAATGAAAGCTTCTGAGGAGCAGATTTCAAAAATAGTAAAAAAAACACTTTCCAAAGTAGGTTGTTTTGCAAAACAAAAAAGCATCTATCAGTATGGGATGGAATATATAACTAATATTATAAATGTGCAAATTAGTTTATTTGTTTGTTTGTTACGCTTTCACGCCCAAACCACTAAACCGATTTTAAAAATTCTTTCACCAATGGAAAGCTACATTACCAGCGTCGAACATAGCCTATTTTTTGTATCCGATTCAGAACTGTTTTTTTTATATTTGGTACGGATTTTCAACCGCTTAACCGATTTTAAAAAATTCTTGCACCATTACCAGCATCACACATCGCCTATTTTTTATCCAGTTCGGCAGCGGTTTTTTATTTTAAGTTCCCGTTTTTTTTTCGAAAAAACATTTTTGGGCTGGTTAGGGCAATTTTTGTTTCAGGTTTAATTGCTTAACCACTTTTAAACCCAGTTTTTGTTCTGCTTTTTTTTAACGCCTTTTAGTCCGTACACCGAAGGTGAAAAGGAACCCTATTGTTTTCGCTACGCTGTCCGTCTGTCCGTCACAGGCTATTTTCTCGAGAACCGTAAGAGCTACGGACCTGAAATTCGGACAGAGTATGTAGACCTTTGGCCTTTGAGAGATAAAAATTAAATGGTGTTCCAAAACGAGCAACGAAAAATTATAGAATCCCATGTAATATGCATACAATTGTATGTACATATGTATATACACTTGAAATTTGTATTTTTATACAGACTACAAAAATTAACACTAAAATTAAAAAAAAGGGTGTTCCATCAGTTAATGCAATTTTGACTATGTAATTTTGACAACTTGCTTCAAGAGCTAAACTCTTGAAATTTTCAAAAACGGTAAAACAAAAAAATCCCAAAATTATAAAATCGCCAAACCGAAAAAAATCGCCGAAAACAAAATAAAATCGCCAAATTAAAAAAAATTTCTAAAACGAAAAAAAATCGCAAAAACCCGGAAAATCGCCTAAATAATACAAATCGCCAAAATGAAAAAAAATTGCCAAAATAAAAAAAATCGCCAAAATGAAAAAAAATCGCCAAATTAAAAAAAAATCGCCAAAATGGAAAAAAAGGCCAAAAGCTGAAAAAATCGCCAAAACGAGAAAAATGCTTTGAAAAACAAATAAATCATTTTAGCTGAAAAAACGTCAAAAATGCAAAAAAAAAACGCCATATTAAAAAAATTCTCAAAGCCCAACGTACGGAACCCTTCGCGCACGAGTCAAAGTCGTACTTTACTGAATTTATTTTAACATTATCAGTGAATAACAAAACATTTATAAATTTTAAGTATAGTTTCCAAAATATTAGACCAACGCGAGCGGAGCCGCGGGTAAAATATATGTATAAATTTACTTCTAATTAATTTTGTGTGCCCGTAATTTTGTGTCACTCTGTTATAGTGATGGAAAAGCAGATTTTATTTCTGTTGGCTGTATTCAAACAGAGTGTGAATAAACAATGAATTGCTGTTAGCAAACACTAATATACGAGTACACTACATACCCGTACAACAATTTTCTGCCACAGCTAGACATAGCATAACGATCAATTTGAATTATCATCATCTTAACGGTCTCTTCGCCGTAGTAGTGATCGCCGCCAACAAATGATATTATTGTGACTGGGGGTTGCAAGTTAATGAAAAAAAAAATTAATACATAGACAAACGACAGCGCTTAGTTAGCTGGTGATGATGTTAAGACCGAATAGCTCATCAGCATCGTATGCATTGTTTTACTGTAGTGGCTTCCGTTGCAGAGATCACATCGCGATCGCATCAACAAAAATCGCGCGCGAAAGATCAAAAAAAAAAAAATAAAAAATAAATACTAAACAAATTCAAAAGTTTAGCAGAAAAACAAACAAATGAACACCAAAAAGGCTTAAAGGCATACAAAGAACAACACGGAAAAATCACAAAATATTAATAATAAAACCAAACTACAAATATTTACATATTTAAAACTTGTTGCAGATTAATTGTAAGAAATAATGAAAAAGATGCCAACAGTTATTAAAGTCATTCAAATAAGACAATCGGTTTAGCCAAATAGTTAAAAAAGAAACGTGCTGACAAAGAATTAGCATTTTGCAATACTTCAGAGTATTAAAGTTTTTTAGATGCAAACTGCTGCTTAGTATTTTTTTTTTATATTTTTTTACTTTTAATACGGATTTAAATGTAAAGCTGATGAAGTTAGTTCTTTTCATAAAACCAAAAAGTATTACAAATTGTTGGTAGTTTTATTTGTTCACAAATTTTCGCAATTTTAACCAATTTTTGTATTTAATTATTATTATTATTTTTTGCATCACCATGAACAATAGTTATAGTTAATGCATATTTGCATATTTAAATTTTTTAACAAATTGTGTCTTGTCGTCGTTATGAGTTTTAGCCAACAAATTCCTATTAGTTACTGCGATAACTCATCTCAACTCCATTGTACGGGCAAACAAAATCATCGATATCCATCAAGTAGTGTATCGTTGTTTTATTGCGATCGTTATATCCCCCCTTGCGTTTGTTAAAGATCGAATTTATTTGAAAAAAAAAAATAAATTGCAAGAAAAAAATTCTATAGAAACATAAAAAAATATAAACAAAGTGCTTATTTTATTATAATTTGCAACTCGTATTATTTTTTTTTTCTAAGACTAAAAGTTTCAATGTTTTTACTTTTCTAAATAGATTTATTGCAGCCGTAAACAAATTTTAAACATTTGTGTGATCAGTTGATCCTCTAACCGAAGGTATAAAATCATTTCAAATTGAATGTGTTAAAACGTTGTACGGCGGTTTGTGTTACAAAATTAAGCTTCTGCTGTGGAATTAATTAAATCATTTTAATTTTGCCATAAATCCTACAAAGTTGAAAAGTTAAACTTACTGTGTTATATGTCCATATATAAAGATATACATATGTATATTTGTAAATAAAACTTTGTACTCGTATAAGAAAATCTTAATTAAAAATAATGTCTGCTTTAATTATAAACATAATTTTAATGGCTTCTTTAACTGCAGCAGCTTATTGTTCTTCGACTGATCGTAATCCAAAAGTAAGTTTCATTTACCATTCAATTCAAAGTAATATTTATAAATATCGCTCATTTATTTCAATAGTGGCATAACTCAAAAAATTAGTTTTTTTTAGTTAATAACGCAGGATAATGCGGCATTTCCTATTTTATCTTGTACCGTCACCTCCTGAGGGAAGAATATTTTTTCATGTTTTCATTGAGTTGTATGCAAATTGAAAACTTAAAACGCGTATTCTGCAAAACTGTTTTTTTTTAGTTGTGACACTGTTGAAGTAAATAAGTGATATGTACATACATTATAGTTATGAATTAGTGCAGAACTATTACGTAAGGTTTCTGAGAAAATTATGTACAATACAAGCCTTGAGCAAGACAAATTTCCATTTATTGCAACAGCCTCATTTTTGACATAGTACGAACTTGAGTTAAGGCAAATTGTTACAATTTTGTGCCATGATTAAAACTACGTACTTTTAATTTTGATCTGCTTTAAACACATAAATACATATGGGCAATTCCCAGGCGACGGACTCGACATTCGTACACTTTTAGTTGAGTAAAAAACAAGAAGGGAATGGAAAGATCCAATATACATACGAGTATATGTTAAGTATTTTAAAGCAATGAAGGAGTAGCATATTTAAGAAAAATGTTGGGCGATATCAATAATATAGAAAAAAATATAATATCACGTCAGCGAGAAACGGACGCGACAAAAATGGAAGTTATTTTTGTGCACATATAGAAATACAGTGGAATCTCCCTTAACGGACACTTCCTTTAGGCGGTCACCCCCTTTAAACGGACACTTTTGACAGGTCCCGGCAGCGCTCCATTTAAATGTTTAGTTTTCTCTTGTCTCGTTGTACGGACACATTTCAATGGTCCCTTCAGTGTCCGCTCAAGAGAGATTCCACTGTATACACATCGCTCATTTACTTCAATAGTGTCACAACTCAAAAACACCAGTTTTGCAGAAAACGCGTTTTAAGTTTTCAATTTGTACACAACTCAATGAAGACATGAAAAAATATTCTTCTCTCACGAGGTGGTAGTACAAGATAAAATACAAAATGCCGCATTGTTCTGCATTATTACCCCAAAAAACAAATTTTTTGAGTTATGACACTATTGAAGCAAATGAGCGAGCGATATTTACATAATTCAGCGAAATTTTATGAAGAATATTTTTTTAATGGGCAATAGAAGGGAATCACAAAAGACACAAATAAGTTTTAAAATAATAACACGAAAAAATATGACTACTGTGAGCAACCCTCATAATTTACAATAAAAATATTTGGGGTATTCACACCAGTGTCTTATGTGTCATAATGTCTTAACATTTTAACGCTTCATACATAGCGCGTCACATTGAGAAAAAAAACAGCTGACTTCAGGCAATCAAACAATTTTGAATTAGTTTTTTATTACTTATTTACGTCTATGTTCTGGCTTCCGAGTCGTTTTTGCGTGTTTTCCTTGTGAGTTCGGCTGTTAAATCACACGTTACACCTGCTTAAGTTGAAATTTAGAAAATACAAATTAATAGTATTAGAAGAGAAAAATTTGGAAATAGACTATGTAAAATTTGTTTAATTTTTTTTCGTTTTCCTTTCACAAGACTGGTTGCAAATTAAAAGAATACGATTATTTTTGTTCAAAAGTGAAAACGACAAAATTAAAAAATTATAAATCGTCCATTTTCAAAAATATTTTCTTCTAAATTTGGATGCTAGAATACATACTATTAATTTTGTTTCTTCTAAATTTCGGAAGGCAGAACATACAAGTTTTTTTTTTTTTTTTTTTTGAATGCATGATTTTTTATTTATTGTATCTTCATATATGAACTAACAATAAGTATTCAAATCTTAAATCTAAAAATATAATTAGGCCCGACCAGTGTCGGACATAAGCTTAGTAATAGTTATATATAATACATAAGTAGTGATAGTCAAAAGGAAAAAAATAAAGTATTTTCAAGAAGTCCCATCTGGAGTGCTATGAATAAGAGCCCATGTGTCCCTCTTTTTTAGGCGGATGTGTCCAGTAAAGTTCAAAATATTACGGGCAAGCGGATTAGGATGTGACTCGAGTTTTGTTAAATATTTGCCAGCGTATTTTGCAATTTCTTCAGTCACTAGTGGCATATTTAAATCACGATGTATATTTGAATTTTTTATATACCATGGAGCCAATGTTATTAAGCGTAAAATTTTGTTTTGCCTTCGTTGGATTCTCTCGACATTAGAAGCTGAAGCAGTGCCCCATAACTGTATTCCGTAGCACCATATTGGTTTCAAAATCGTCTTGTATATTAAAAGTTTACAATCTAGACTGAGTGAAGAATTTCTACCAATCAGCCAATGTAGCTGAGTTAATTTCAGTTTCATTTGTGTTAGCTTTGAGTCAATATGGGGCTTCCATGTAAGCCGTCGATCAAGGTGTATACCAAGGTATTTTACGTGTGAATGTTGAAGAACAACTTGATTGTTGATTCGAATAGGGGAACAAGTATCTCTTCGCAGGGTAAATGTTACCTGGACACACTTTTGCTCGTTTACTTTGATTCTCCATAAATTTAACCATAGTTCCAGTTGTGTAATATGTTCTTGTAGATATCGGGAAGCCTCGTGAGGGTTTTCGTGCATACTAAGGCAGGCTGTATCATCGGCAAACGTAGATGTATGAATATTGCTGCTCAAAGGCATATCACAAGTGTAAATCAAATACAAAACTGGCCCCAGTATGCTCCCCTGTGGCACACCGGATGATATAGATTCGGGCACACTCATGAAGTCTCCTTCCACAACCGTAAACTTCCGGGTAGTAATATAACTTTCTAATAGCTTCAGAAAATTTATTGGTAAATATGATTTCAATTTTAAAATAAGACCTTCATGCCACACTTTATCAAATGCCTGAGAAACGTCGATAAACAGCGCAGAACAATACTTCTTTTCTTCAAATGTTCTTCTTATAAATTGAACCAATCTATGAGTTTGTTCGATGGTGCTATGCTGACTTCTAAAACCAAATTGATGGTCCGGTATGCACCCATTACTAACTAGAATTGGGGACAATTTTGTCATGAGCAGTTTTTCGAAAAGTTTTGACATTGTTGATAGCAGACTTATTGGCCTGTATGAACATACAAGTTAGCAAAATTAAATCATTTATATTGTACATGTAAATATATTTAAACATGTACTCGTATGTTATGTTGTAAATATTTTTATAGAAAAGACAAATCTATCGGGAACAAGTAGTTCCACATGCTGGAGGGCGTATACCTGACACGGCCTTCGAAACAGATCGCTTATTTTTGAATCAACTGCAAAAAGATGGCATTGCTGTACCAGATGGAATAGTGCCAGAACAACGGAACCCACAGGTATAATACAATTTTACGAATACGACAAATCGACGCCTTGGCTTCAACTTATCGTAAGCGCAAAAATATAAATACATATTATAATTTAAGAAATCATAACTTTAATACACATTTGTATATTAAAAATAAAAGGAAGCATTATAGCTTGGAAACTTGCTGCTCGCTAAATTCATAAAATTTCTCATACATGTCAAAATGACCAAGAAAATGTATGAGGAATTTTTAAGTTTAACTATAATGGTAAAAGTTATCGAGTTCAAAGTAAACTGTATCATGGCAATAAGTATTAAGTCCAGCATAAACTTTGCTTACTAGTATGCATAAAAGTATAAAAGCGTTTTAGTCGTAACTGCTTACAATTTGATTCTTCGACTGTTTCTTTTTGTTTGAGAAGGTTACAAATAAGGGGTAGTCCTTACAAACGAGATTCTGGTAGAATTCAAATATTATTATTAACATACAATAGTATCAGTGATTTACAAACGTCACTTAACCAGCCTTTGCATTGTTTTCAATCAACAATAAATTCAGGGGGGTTATTATGTAATTCGATTCGAAACGATAACTGTTCGAATTTGTATGTTATTAACATTGCGATTCGAACACATTTCTGTTCCATTCGGATTACATAATAACACCCCAGTAAAGTTCGACTTTTACTCGCACACGAAGGTTTCCGTACGGACAGTAAATATGTATGTAATACTAGGTCTAGAAAAGGTCACCTAATACTGAATTTGCCTTGCTACTACTACATACTCATTATCAATATTCCCAAAGTTTTTGCCAAAAAATGTTTACTTTAAATAATATTGCTTACAATAAATTGTCGCTAAAGGGTTCGAAATAGTAGAAATAAGTAATTAATTTAAGCTTCCTAGGTCTACCCCTTTTTCAATCGACCATCACGAAAAGTATATCGCATTGCGTTGAGTTCTGATGGCCGCTACATACCCGCAGAAGGACGTTACTATCATCAAGAATTGCCATCAGTGGAGACCACATATTTGTTTCCTCAAATTCATGGTCACAGAGATACTTTAGCACCACAACACATTAAATTGCCAGTCTACAAACCATTTAGAATTCATAATCCACTATTGAATCAAGTTAAATTTCAACCAAAAGAAAAAGGTATTTGAATGAAGCTAATATATGAATTCCTATTCATTTTTAATATTTTATAGCGAAATTACAAAATATTAATCCAGTTTTAAGCGGCGGCAAAGCAGTTAGTAACCCCAAGTCCTATCAAAATATTCAACTTTTAAATGCTCCCTTGCTGACCTCAACAAAAGTCTCTACGAGTAACTATGGCAAAAACTATCTGCCCTATTACAGCACGACAAGATCATCACACGTAAGTGTTCCACATTATCTATTGAATCATTTTCATTTTGTCCTTGATTGTTTAATGATGACTAACTAATGCTAATTTTGATTTAAGTAAATTTATTATTTTGCAGCTTTTTAACGAATTCGACGATTTACTTAAACAGTTTGAGATCTACGAAGGTGAAGTTAGGAAAACAAATGCATTTACGAGTGATCATGTGGCAGCAGTAACTTATTAACATCAATTTAGACAATATTTAGCCTTAAAAACATTCATCAATCAAAAGTACTCATACGAGTACATACAATACATACATATGTACAATCATAATTTCAGAAACATCATTCAAACATATCGCTCCTCTATTGCAAGATAGTCATAATAATAATGCAGAATAATTACTTTTAGCCATATTGTATTTTATCTTGTGTAAAAATTGCATACAAATGTTTGCGCAAGTTTTCCAAACTTGTTTTCGGTAATATCATCTTTTTTTTAGAGTTGTAACTATGTTGCAGTAAAGGAGCGATATGTTGTATATAAACTTTGAATAACATTAAGGTGACCAGTTTGCAAGATTACAAACATTATCTAGGAATAAAAAACTCTATACTCCGTTTGGAGAAGTTGGTGACAAATTTTTTTTATGGGTCTCCAAAGATTCCGAAAATCAGTGCGGCCTCACAAAATGTGAACTGTGAACTTTATATTTCAATAATGTAGCTAAGAATCTACCGAACAAATCTCTTTAACATTTTATGCCAAAATAATAATTTCTTCGTGCAGTTTTTTTTTTGCAAAAATTAAGGAAAACAAAATTTTCACTTTTTTCAGAACAACTTACAGGAATTCGTTATTTTTTGTTAACCATATTTAGCAAAGTTGTAGCTACGGTAAAGCTGGACAAACTTTGTGAACATATCAGTATAATCGTAACGTTTTCCGGCACCCTAAATAAAGGACGGGTAAATTTGAAGTTAGGAAGTAAATTGGCTGTCAAATTATGAAATGTCAAGAATTGAGTTGTCATCCTTTGACATTTATTTAGCAAGAAGCTGGGAAATTTTAACCACTCTTGAACAAAGAATTTTAATTAATAAATTTTGTGAATTTTAATTTTTAAACAACTGACGCTCTAGATGAAATTCGGCGCTGCATGGACCATATAAGCGAAGCTTTGTTGCAAAACGTGGTTCAAAATTTTTGGAAAAGAGCGGACGTCTGCCGACGTGCTAGAGGTGGATCATATTTGTACTTTACATTGGCATCTATAAAACTGAATTTGTACTTTAAAAATTTTCGCTTCCACCAAAAATGTTTAATTCCAAAGCCGATTGATTACCTTTCTTGAAATTATTTTCCCGGAAATTTACACGAAACCATTCATTCTGTTTTTAACCCCCACATAATTTGTTACCCCTTAAAATTTAAAATATAAAAACTCACCATCGAGATAACCACATACATATGAGAAGTTTGGAAGTTTACAATAAAAGCTCTCTGAAATATGGAGGTCTAAAATTTTCATATTTTAAGACATAATAACTGATTCACTAACTGACTCACTCACTCATCAATATTATGGTGCACTTCCGCTACAGCTAAAGCGGTGAAGCTTAGTATTCAAGGTAAATCTGAGTGAGTACGCAACTCTAAAAATTAAACATTTTAACTAAATGGGCGGAGCCATACCCATCAAAGTTCAGAATAAAAAATGTATTTTAAGCTCTTTCAACACAAGCGATTATGCACACATATTACACCCATGTAATGCAATAATTTTGCGTTATATAAAATGGGCGGGACCACGCCCATACAATTTTGATGCACTTTTTCAAGTACTGCTGCCCAATCGAGTTTCACGAAGCTTTGATTATATACTGCTGTAATCGTAAAAAATAGTTTAGGTTTACAAAACGTTTATTAAACAAATTTCCATACAAAATTCGATTTGCGAACCTTTTGTAAACCAAATTTATTTTCTATGAATACGGCAGATATTGTGCCTTTGTAACGACAATCTTTTATACATTTCAAAGTGGTCGGGACCACGTCCATCAAGTTTTAACCTTTTTTTTCATGTACTTTAGCCTAACAAAGTTTTACGAAAATTTGCACGCGCCTGGGGATCTTTTTTTTTAATTTTTTTTTTAAGAACAAACACAACCCGCAAAGCGATTAGCTTGTCTGCGGAAAACACCCAGGGTCTATGGTGGGAATCGAACCCACGACCTCTGGACTGAGAGGCTAGCATCGCTGCTACTCAGCCACAGGAGCACATTAATAATAATTTAATGACACAATATAGCATTTTCCAAGGTGGACGGGTTTGCGCCCATCAAATTGCAACCTCTTATTTTATCTAGTTCTGCCCAACTGACTCTTGTAATGACAAAATCATGCGTTAGACGAAATAGATTATTGCGAAACTTTAAACATATCTATCTAGGGCTCATGCAATTATGCATACAATTTCGCAGTATTCAAAATGGGAAGTGCCACGCCCATTAATATTTAGCGTAATATTGCATACGATTCTACGTAATCGCAAACAGCTGTTTGCAAACTAAACAATAACTAAGAAAAATTAAATGGACTTAAACACTAAAAAATTAAAAATTTTATCAAAAATATTTATAAACATTTTTTGCGTTATTATAGTTTTCTCCCATTTTACCGAACTTTTATATTAGCCCCGATTTTAATCTGTCTACATTTTTTACCGTTACATTCTCAATTTTTTTTAAACATAAATTTAATCTGGTCACCTAATTGATACATACATACATACATACATATGTATATATGTAAGTAAACAAAAATATAAACAAAAATCATACTTTTCCGTTTATGTAAATATATGTATATTTATGTAGCATTTAAATTTATTCATACTCAAATCAATTAAATTAAATTTAATAAAAAACGAGCAAAAATACTTAATAAACGTAAAAAATGCAAATATTTTATTTACTCATACATACAAACAAAAATAAGTAAAAACCTTTCAGAACTGACGTTGCAACAAAAAGCAAACACAAGTCAATTTTCCTTAAGCAAAATATAAAAATAAAAAAAACACACTAGTATCACGTAATTTTTTATGTTGCATTAGATTCAATTTGATTTGGTTTGTAGCTGAAATAATAAAACAAACTTTGAAAAGAAATAACAATGATAATAATAGTTTCAAGTCAAAATTATTAAAAATTCAATGAAAGTAAAAGTACAAGCAAACAGCCAAACATTTTATTTGTAGCGTTGGGTTTAGATTAGGGTTTCTAATTTCCCGGACTTTTCCAGTTCCCGGGAATCGAGAAAAAATATGTTCTATTCCCGGGAATTCCCGGGAATTTCAAATACATATGAATTTAATTAAATGGGTTCAATAAAAAATATAATTTTATAAAAAAATACAAAAGTTTAAACTAAAAACAAAACAACTTCATTCGTTTGAACGAAGAACAACAATATTTCAAAAACAGTACAAAAACAAATAAATTCATACCGCCGTATTCATAAAAATTATTTTAGGTTTATGAAAGTCTTATTTGACATATTTCTATGGGAAATTTGTCAAATAAGCCTGTAAGAAACCTGGGGGCAAATCACGGCAGTCGATATGAGTCGTAATTTATAAATATTTCCATATAAACTCTATTGAAATATTTTTAAATTACGACTCGTCTCAAATGCCGTGATTTGTCCCCTGAAATATTTTTTATGAATACGGCAGATATGCTTTGAGTTATAGCATGGATGGAAATTCCACCGGCATTTGCCAATATAGATACTATTGCATATAAAGAGTTTTTAGGTTGAAAATATTTCGTAACGCTTGAAGTTGGTGGAGTCTTATATTATGCATCGTTACAAAATTTTATTTTTAAGTAATAAAACAACGAACAGCAATGTAAAAAAAGCAAATTCCAAAAATGTAAATATTAAATTCCCGAAAATTCCCGTTGAAAATTTCCCGGGATTTGTAAAAAAATAATACCCGGGAATTCCCGGGATTTTTTTTCCCGCGTAGAAACTCTAGTTTAGATCCAATATTTATTCATGGTATAACTAACTCATGCACTCTCGTATCTGTACAAATAATAACTCTGGGTAATGTTAAATTGAAACAAAAACAGAGCATTTAAAAAATGCATTCATATTAAACAGAACGTTGAATTAAAGTTCGAACAAAAATAATTAAAACTAACTAAAATTAATAGATATGGGCATGTGCATAATTAGTAAAGAACACACGACAATGGCAAGACTGTTGTAAATTAGAGAGATGGTAAAATTTACCTTTCATTACAAAAAACGTTTCAGCAAATTGTAATACGATGAATCGAAACAATTCACGTATTCCATTTGCTCTGAAAAAATTTGTATATCTTTAAATTAGAAATTTGCATCAACTGACACCAAACACAAGAACGCTGATGATGAAGGTGTGGCGGCCTTCGAAAACAGCGTGTTGTCCCGTTCTGCTGCTGTTTGTCAGAATATTTACAATTAACTTTAGTGTTATTTGTTCCTTAAAAATTATCACATGTAATTTGGCTTACAGAGCGATACGAACTTTAGCCTAATCAAATCAGATTATTTTCTTTCGAACTTAGTATTTGACCAAAAGCGATTATTTACGATCGTAAGAAACGAGGTCCAAAAAATGTGTCGGTTAAGCTTTTTTGGCAGTTATGGCACGAAATGTGTTGCCTCTAGATTCTCGTATGTGTTCGCTTCGGCTGCATGTGTCACATTTGGATTTTGGGACAAAAATACTATCAAAATTTTACTTATTTAAAAAATACAGGCACATCCCACAAATTCTTGTGACGTCATAGCCACATGAACATGTGACTTTTTACATGTCGTATACTATAACCTTAACGACTATCTATCTTCCAAGTCTCAACAGTCTGTGGCTCATTGGCGTAGACCAGATGCTTCACATGACCAAACACAGAAAACTCCAGAGGTGTTGTTATATCGCATGTTCTTAGAAGCCTAATTAAGAGTCCATTACACACCAACAGCTACTCCACATTAAGGGCATTCAACTACGATACAATAGAATCATTGAACATGTCCCTGTAATGGTCACCATTGACAGTTCAATGTTCTATCCGGCATCGCTTTCGAAAATATACGGACCTATGATTCCACCAGCCGATAAAGAAGAACACCAGATAGTGAATTTTTAGATTGCAACGAATGGCATGAGGATTATGTTGACTCCTAATACGTCAGCTTTGCTTATTGTAGTATCCATTCAACGCAGCATGAGCTGCAACTTGACGAGTATAAGTCTTCGTTCATACAGTGAAACATTTGCTGCAAAACATTTGAGTTTGTAGACAAGAGGGGAAAGAGGAATGGCAAAGGGTACTTTGTTTCATGTACACGAAGTTCTTGTTTAGTACGTCATTCTCTCCTCATTCTCATGAGAAATATATGAAAAAATATATTAAGCTGCAAAACAAAAACTTCACAGTGTGGACACGAATGCAGTTTCAAAAGAGAAATCAAAAATGTTTCGCAGCAAATGTTTCACTGTATGGACGAGGACTAACGAACTGTATTTGTATATATGTTGTAAGAAATCTGGCATTCATAATGAAATGCCAAACCAAAATAAACACAAAACCAATAAAAGCTGTCAAAATTGCGCACATTTCAAGCAGTATTTTCAATATAAAGTTCGTATGGAACTCTAAGACAAACAAGCCAGAGATGTAAAAATCAATTTTAACACCAACTGAATGAGAATTCTATTACACATAATATGTGCAGATCACGACCAGCTCGGTGGTTTTATTTGAAGATTTTAAAACTTCGAAAAGATATTGACTATTGATACTTTGGAACCAAAGAAAATCTGGTTCTTTGAAAACAACTTTAATTTTTTACTCATTTTGTTTATTTTTGTGTATCTAGGTTTATCTGAATGAACAAAATGATATCGTAATGACATTTTTTGCCAGAACTCACATCTCCGTGACTAGACTGGAAAATACGAGTAAAATAAATGAGCTTATATCGTGTATCAAAATAAAAGGGATCTGAAATTGCAATTTCTTTTAACACTTCGTACTTAAAAGTCTCTGATTTATTCCATAGATAACATGAGACGGTCTGGTCTAAAGATTGTGGAAAAAGAAACGATAAAAAAACAAAAGCTTTATAACACATATGCATGTCCAAAAAATAAGCAAAAAAAAAAAACTAAATATGAACTGATTTTTTTTTCTTGATTATTTACCCACTAAGAAGTAAAGTGAATGAAATAATGATGGTTAGTAATGGCATGTGGCCACTAACCCAGTAGCCGCCAGCCCATAAATACTTACATACATGTAGCATAAATAGTTTTATTACACCAATTTTAAAAGTCGATTGTGCTACAATTGCAGCATACAACATCAAGAGCAACAACAACAACAACAACAAAACACTAACAACGTCGTAAAATTTAAGCTAAAAGCAAAAGCTTTATTTTTATGGAGATTTCATTGAAGCCGCAGCAGCTCGCCCAATTGAAATTGGCCATGTAATGAGTGGTATGGTTAAATTAATTGTATATCAGTTGATATTTTCAAGTCTAACAGGAAAGAAGCCAAAAATAGCCAACGACAAACATAAAATAGAAGGCCGCACACCGTCTGTCAACTTTAAGACAAAAGTTAAACGAAATTCTCAAAAGAAACTTTTTTCTATAAGAAGATTTTCTTTTTTCTATAAGATTTTCAAACCTTGACTATCTATTTAAAACTAAGTAATGCATTTAGTTGAGATGGAAACCATTTACAATAACATTTCAAAAATAAACAATTTAAAAAAATTTTAATATTTTCTTATTTAAAGAGTTAAAAAAGGGTCATCCATCCATCAATAAGCAAGAATATAATGATGAAACATTTGACGCAAACACGTTTCCTGATGACTTTTTGTCTTTGCAGTTGTTTGATGGCATATTATTATGCTGCATTTGCCATAGAAGTTCAGGTGAGTTGAGGCTTGCGAGCGAGCGCCCATCAATTATTAGTCATCTTCATTTAATTGTATATTTAAACAAAACTGAAGTGTCTAATTTAACACTTAAATAATTTGAGTTTGAAGTGTACATTAAAACAAAATTTCCATAAAAATTTTCACTAAAGCATATCTACTTGAAGTAAAAATTAATTTTTTTTTTGCATAAGGAGGTTTATGTTTAATAAATAATTTTTATTTATAGTATATATTTTAATTCGCATTTAGAGTCATAATTATTCTCATTATAACAAAATTAATAACTTTAACTTTATCAGTTTTTTTTTCTTAATTTTTTTTATATGCAATTTAACGTTCACTTTTGACCCATAAATAATTGATTCGAAATTTTTTGCTAACATACACACATGCATATATGTATGTATATATGTGCATACACACATAGATGTATGTCCATATGTATGTATGCATGTACCTTTGCACTAGTATATGATTTTTTTATAATTGATGTCTAGTTTTTTTTAACTGAATTTTGGTAATTGTTTTGAAGCCATAGAAAAGTTTTTACTCTTATTTTTGCTAACTCCAATTTGAAAAGCTTTTAAATTCAAACTTGAAGCCAGCTTGTGTCTAAGTTATCCGCTTCAACTTTACGAACCGGTTTTTTTGTTACATATTAAAAATAAATAATAAAAAGAATAATAACTTTTTAATGTATAACTGGGCTAAAAAGTTGCCAAACGCTTTATTTTAAATAATTTTTTTTTGCCAAACGAAAACTGTCCTCTTGTTTCAACGTGTTCAAATTCGAATGACTTAATGGGTTTACTAAGAGAATGTAGGTACTCGTATGTGTTACTTGCCCCATATAGGAAAATTGTTTAAAATTGTTAAAAGATAAAAATATCTGTTGGTGGCTTCTCCTACCTATTGACAAATAGCAAAATAAATATAACCCCCTTCTAGACTCAGAAAGTTTACTTTGCAAAGTCTTAATTCAGCTGGGAGAAAGACAGAAAGAGATAGTATTCCTCCCTCTGTCTTTCTCACAGCTGAATTAAGACTTTGCAAAGTAAACTTTGCGTGTGGAAAAGAGGTATTAATAAATACGTGTCTGAATCAAACAGTTTTTCATTAGTAATTAGTGGTTACGCTTTTTTTACGCATGTGTGGCACATGGCACACAGATATAAACCCGACCTAAGTGTATCTTCTTCTTTTAAATTTTGCGATCTAATTAGTGAATTAAAGAAATTCAAAGAGTGAGCATTTGGTAAAAGTAAATAATTAATAAGAAATCGTTTTATGATATCTGCTGCTTTTTTTTACGATGATATGTTAGTCATATTTTAGACTAGGCAGGTTTTCTTGCTCAACTTTTGATTTTATAATGAGAAAGAACAAGATAAGTATACAAAAAAAGTATATATTACTTTCTCAACTCTCTCGTACAAAATCAAAAGTTGAGCAAGAAAAACTGCCGAGTCTAAAACATGACTTGGTAAGCTTCGAAAGATCAGTTATTATTCTAGTAATTTTTAAATTTCATGCTTATTTGTATGGCTCATGAAATTTATAGTTTTCATCTTGGGGCTATATTATACTGCGCCTTTTGAAATACTTAGATAAAGAAGGCATTTCTTGTCTAGGTACTACTAGAAGAAATAGAATCCCTAATTACAAGTTTTCCTCTGAAAATTAACTCGTAAAAAATGATCAGGGATATTCCCAAGAGTACATCTAAGTAATTTTCGGAACGATCATCAGCGTAGATGTGGCAACGTTTGTATGGAAGGGCAACAAAGTATTTCATTGTCTTCCACTTTTACCGGCCAAAATTCTACATCTGATCCGTCGACCACATGTTGTAGGCGAGTACATATCATAAAGATGTGGGCGTTGTATATGTTATCGATAGCATAATGGGCACTCCCCTTTTTTTAATTATTCCTTTTTAACAAAAGATTTTAAAACTTAAAAAAATACATGTTTTTTTAATTTGTACATCTATCCAAATTCATTACAAATTGTTGAGTTATAAAAGGCTAAAGTATTAATTCAATAAAGTTTGTCTAACTAACCTAGCATTTACACATGAAACTAATTGCTTGCGAGTAAGATGCTGAAACTCTCGAACACTACATGTGGCACTGTCCAGCATTCAATCAAAGCAGAAGACAAATCTTCCATCTGATAATAGATATAGAATATCTGAGCGATTTAGACTGAAAATCGTAAGAAAGTATAATGACGAAACTATGTTCCTATCCTAAATAAGTTTGATAGATTTGTATGGTTCTTTATTGGGTAAAATAATAAACGTGGTATGAATTTTCAGTGAAAATGTGCGTCCATAAGTCGATGATCAACGGAGTTGTAGTAAATGTTTATAAATAAAAAAAATATATACATATTTATTGCAGACTTTTGGCCATCTCTTCCACCCACCCACAGAAGAACATCATCACAAAGAAGAAAAACAGGATTTGAGTAAAGTACCCGGTGTTCCTGGCGTAGATTATCCAGTCTATCACGAAGTACCACACACTTCGTTCTCATGCGCTCATGTACCGGCCACACCGGGAATGTATGCAAATGTTGAAACCGGATGTCAAGCCTACCATGTCTGTCACGATGGCCGTGAAGGTCATCAGGGTGCCTCATTCTTATGTACCAATGGTACAATTTTCAATCAAAAGGAATTCGCCTGTGATTGGTGGTACAATGTCAAATGTGAAGAAGCTATCAATTATTATCAGTAAGTTAAAACTAATCAAATTTAAGATAAATGCCAATTTTATTTAATTATAATGGAAAATTTCAATTTAGTTTGAATGCCGATCCTGAACACAATCCCTATACTCCCAAGAAAAAGATCGAAGATGAGCAGCATTTAGAGCAACATGCAGATGCCCATGGATTTTTGATTCATGTTTAAAAATCAATTATCAGCTGAACATTTTTCATATATTAATTAGTTAATCAGGCTTATTATTCATTGTTTTACATTCATATAGTAATTGATTCATTAATATATAAATAATTTCATCATTCCATTTTATTTTTTGTAAATACGTAAAAATAGTGGTAAATATACTATATGTATGTATGTATACATATGTATGTATGTATATAAATATTTTTGAAAAATTATGAAAAGATCAAAAAGAAATTTTGTATAATTTTTATTTTGGAGAAAGTTTATTTTGCTGCACAATTTATTATTAAACTCTCAAATGAAATATAAAAATTTATTTTTTCAGTCGCTAGGGACAAAAATATCATCATACAGGAAAATCACTAAAAAGAAAAATATAGCTGGCACGGAAACGAAACGAAAAAATATCGTCGTATAAAGGGATGTATATATATATATATATGTATGTACTTATCCTGTCAAGGGACATGTCATATATGTATGTATACTAGTATGTGTGTGAAGATAAAAGTTGTGTTCATTTACTAAAAATTTTTACGAATTTGTAACAATTGTTACTGGAAAGTGTTCATTAACCCAAAAAATTTGCAACAAGAGAGCGTCGAAAGAGCGTAAAAAATTGAGAGACAGAAAAATTCTTGCAAGTTTTTACAAGTAAAATTTTTACTTGTAATAATTTTTCAAACAGCAGTTTTATGATTCGTGTTTGCAAAACAATTTTCTAAATTAAGTTGAAAATAAAAATATTTTGGAAATTGTAAGTAAATGTAAACTTTTAAGACGATAAAAAGTATTAAAAAGATAAAAAATTTATTTTTGTGTAACTAGCAACAACAGAAGCAAAATAATATGTCTAATGAAATTGAACTAATATATATATGCATTAATATTTTTCTACAGCCTCTGAAATGTTTTTGTTTTTCTTTAATTTTCACAGACCAACTGTTATTTTTAGTGTTGTAAATATTATGAGTACCTAGCTACTCGGTAATTTACACTAAGACGATATTTACACTGGGCATTTTCTGGTTATCTTTGCAGGCAGGCGTTTTAAGTTTGTTAGTGAGAGGTGTTGAGAACCATGCGGAGTAAAACAAAAGGCACGAAATGAAAACTCGAGGGGATTTTTGACATTTATCTTTGTTTTTTCGTACTCTCAGCATTAAGCATGAATATTAACGTCAAAAAGTCTTGAAGAAAAAAGTCTTAATGTAAATGTGCGTGACTTTTCGAAGGGGGATTAAAAGAAAATTGTCGAAACAAGGCAGGCTAAAAAGGCATAATTTGAATAGGCATTAAGCAGGCAAAGAATTCAATTAGTTCAGATATATATTTGCAAATAAATTTGAATTAACACATAATTTATTAGTCACGACAATGGTGAATATAAATCACCATAATCACATCATTTTTAATCAATATCACAATTACAATCATTTTATAATAATATACATATACATATGTATAATATGTTCAGAAAACATAGGGGTAGTTATTGAGTACTCATATATACCTATACATTACAACACTACTTTAACTTGCAAATTTTAGCTAGTAAAGTGTTCATTTACTTTTTCACATTTTTGAGAGTAGTTTTGAAAAATTTCTTGTTACTCTCTCGTTACTAATTTTTACTGGTAAAGTAAATGAACACACCTAAATTTGAATTTAACTAGCGGAGACAGAAACCAACAACTAACATAGCATTTTAAGCCCATAACAGAGCACTGTTAGCTATTTAACAGATTTAACAGTAGTCGTTAAATGCAAGTTCCAAATCAGTGGAACATGAACAAGATAGATAAAAAATGTAAAAATTTCTTTAAAAGGTACATACATACATATTTTATTTAATTATAAAAATAGGATGGTAGAAATATGTTTGGTAGATCCAATAAATTAGATTTAAGAAAACATAATTTCCTTGGGAAGATGATTAGTGGTAAAATATGGAATAGCAAACGCACTACACTATACAGGTGTGGTAGTCTTAAGGGTACTACAAAATGTGGCCCAATTAGTCACGTTTCTGAAATAATTTTAGGTAATTTAAATAATCGATTTTGAAACATATGATGGTTCAGTGAAATTTCTTGAAAAGATTAGTGCTCATTTTGGTCAAATTTGGAATTTCCAAAATTATTTCAGAAACGTCACCAATTGGTTCACATTTAAGACACTTAAGACGACCACACCTACATATGTATATGTATAATGTAAAATGAGTATTTTTATATTTTATGAATACTCTTTCTATTTATGACCGATCGTTATATGAAATGACAACACTGTGCGACCCTGGCACTGTAGGCTAGCACACTACCCACTGGCTAACCCATTGTTATTTTATTTTTATAAATATTTTTGTAAATGTGCTTTTTAGAAGACTATTATTTTCAAAAAGGCATTTTGCGCGAAGGTACATTTTTGAAAAGCTACATACCATTTTCAAACAAATTAATTCCTTTTTGCAAAAATTACTACATGGATATCTGTAACACACCCTTTTTAAAATATATCTTTTGTTTTTTTTTTTAATACTGAGGGTCTTCTTCAAAAAAGTATATTATACATATTTATACGGCCTCTCCCACGATGTCGACAAGAAAGTTTCTATCACTTACATAAGTATATTGTAAACAAAATAAGAACATTTGTATTTGTTTTCAATATAAGCGACACAAAGAAAATTAGAGTCCAGCTCACTTGGGTCCAATATAATGATCCCTTTGTAATGGACTCTAATTTTATACTTTTCCTTGCCAGCAGCCTGGTAACCTAACCTAAGCGACAGAAAGTTTCTTGTCGACATCGTTAAGAAAATATAAAAATCTTTATTGAACGAAACTTATGCTACTTAGGATATCTTAGAACTACATGGTACTCGTATAATGGGGCTTTGCAAAAAATACTTTTTTAGAAAATAAAAATGCATATACTACAAACGGACTGGTAGAAAGAATTCTTACATTCGCCTCCATTTACCTTCGTATTTTCCACTTTAATAATATTTATGATAGATTTATCATATACTAATTTCGTACCTACTGGGGTTCTTGTTATGACTTATGCCCGTTATTTCTAGCCATAGATATCTATTAGTGTACAGATACATATCTATCGTGTTAGTTAAATTTTATAATGCAAACTCGTAGGTAAAAACCTTAGGTAAACTACCTGTTTGTAGAAATAATGGGCATTAAAAGAGCATTTTCTAACCTGTAACTCTGCCCTTTACAACTGGCGCAGTCATTAGAAAAGAAATTTTAAGTTGAAAAAGTTTTATCAAAGAAAATTTTCCAAAAGGAATCACATCCTCACAAAAAAGAATATAATATGAAAATAGGCGAAGTTCCTATCTAAAATATCGGCCATCAAAAGTAGTGAGATTTTTGATTAAGTTCTTGTTTGCACAATACCTACATATGTATCTCTATAATCTGCCATGCATTATATAAATTTATCAACGTTAGGGTGTCAGTCATATTTATGTCAAGTCAAATTCAAACGCATATACTGTTCATTTTAGTGCCATATGTTAGACAACACAGATGTATTAATGTAAATAAAAGACAGCTGATTTAATATTTCTTCATCATATTTTAGTGTCCATAATAAGTTCCATAGCACTTCCTAACAGCGTAATGTTTACACAAAAGCCAGCAAATATTTTCTTAGTTGAGTTAATGCAAAAATGGCAAAATCTCCAAACAGTTCCTAATGTATTTTCATATATATTTGAAGTAACTGAAACGAAGCTCCTGCCCGGTAAATACAAATTTCATGCAGAGGTAAAATTTGGGAACATTTCAAAGAATTAGCAACCTTTAATTTGTATTATTACTTATTATTACTATTTTTGTAGTATAATCCAAAACGTACGACATTAAGGAGACCGCCACAAACTATAACATCTTTGAATCCTCAATTCGATGAAAAAATTTTTAATTTTAAAAAGGTTAAAGCCAAGGAAGTGCTAATGAAAATAAAATTTGAAGAGGACTATGAAGTATCGATTATTATAAATAATAGTCCAATTTCACAATATCACACTTTAATATGTCCCAATGTTGAGAAGGGTTTGCCACAACGTATTACTTTAGATGCCTTAAGATTTTGTGTGGCTTTTATGATGTCTTTGGAGGGAAAATCTTACTTTCGCATTGGATACAATAGTCCAGGGGCCTTGGCATCCGTCAACCATTTACATCTCCATTTGATATTATTTGAGAAGAAGTTGTATATAGATTGTGCGGTAAGTCTAATAGAAAGTACATACCATGCATGCATTGGTTCCATTTACTACACTAAATACCTAAATACTAGACAATTCTAGTTTTATAGAGTTAAATTTAATCTTACGATTATATCATATTTGGATTTTTACAGAATTTGCAATTACTCTGCGAGTCTGATGTTTATCGTCTGGACACAAGCATGCCCACAGAAGCTATTTGCTTTATAATAAATAGCACTGATACAAAAATAATTATTGATAATAAATTAATCCAGCTTTATGAATTTTTAATATGGCTGTGCAATAACAATATACCGCACAATATATTTATGACATCGACAAGGCAGCCAGAAGACAATTTACATGCATTAAAAATCTTTGTGTACGCAAGAGAAAGTATTTGTGTAGTAAAAGATCCATATAAATTTAATTTAGGATTCTGCGAATTTTCAGGATTAACACCATTAGGATGTAAGTATTTCTAAGAAATAAGAATAAGATTTAAAAATTTATTTATTTTCCATACATCTAGCTAAGGAACTTTACGACAACCTAACGGACCAAGATGTTATTACGCAAATAAACTCGGAAAGTGGACGAATTTATGATAGAATTTATAAATATTTTAAATAATTTTTAAGTTAATATAAATTTATTGGGAAAATTACTTATATAAAAATATACAAAACATGATTAATATAGATTAAAATGTATAGTATTTTATATGCCATAAACTTTTTTGTCATTGCTGTCTTTGGAGTTCGCAAAACCTTTGCCCAAACCATCTCTACTTACGACTTTAGTATTGGCTTTAATGCAATATTCGATGGGCTTATCTCCACCCTGCTTTTCAACAAGTTCAATGAGTTCACCGAGATTGTCTTTCTTAATGCAGGAGCGTATAGTTGCAAAGAAATTAATTAAGTGATGTAGATTATGGCTAAATAAATGTACATAAAGGAAATTAGTCGTTAAAAAATATGTTAAAAGAAGTAATTTGTTCACAATGAAAACTTACATCATTAATAAAATTGGACCCAAAAGTTCTGATGTAACATAAAGATGATGGATGTAAGCTCTTGTATGTTTCTGGCAAGCCAAACAAGAGCAATCCTTAAGTAGAGGTGCAAAATCTTCTTTTAAGCTAAAATTTGTTTTTAGTTTTCTTAATTTTTTTATAATGATTTTCGTACGGTGTTTCATGAATGTAATATGTGATTAACTTTCAGATATTTTATTTTTGCATTGATTAACTAACACATTTTGGAAGTTTAGCAGCACTTTTTTATTTAATTATAATTTGCAATCGCGATCCTTTGCAAATGATTTCGTGAAGAAAACTTAACTTTTCAACTATACTTTACTACATAATAACTTGGAAAATATAAAAAAAGATTTACCAGATCTTTAAGTCTGTCATGAATAAATTGTGCCAACAGGCTACTAAGGCAAATGATTCTGAGTGTCAAAGTGCTATTATTTAGAAGAAAAATCATCCTAAACAGTTTAAAGATATCCGCAAAGTAAGAAAGACAATAAAATTTATTATCTAGTTTAGTGCAACACGGCCAAAATAAAAAACATTTTTCTTTGGCGAAAAAAAATTAATTGCACGAAACAGTTACGTACGAAATGGCAATCCGAAGTTTTCATATAAAGATGGAATTGTGCATTAAGTATCTGAATTTATAAGATCAATATTGGTATCATCTAAAAGCCTTCAAAAATACCTTTCACGAAGTCTTAACATTTAAAAAAATTTAGACCATTAAGAGCCAATGATATTCTTTAATGCAGAGAATCTTTAAGTAATAGGCGTCGTATCGGGAGATGCCATAAAGAAAAGCTTTGCATCCGGCAGGGGCTACCAATGCAGATAATCTTTACTAATACGAGTCGGGTCGAGAAATACAATAGAGGAGATAATCATTGCGTCTGCCCAAGCCGGCTCTGCAGGATATCTTTAGTAATGGTTTATTTAACTTTTTTTCGTTATTTATTACCAATAATTAAAACTAAAATAAAAACTAATCAGATTCACTCCCTGACTATTCTTCTAATTCCGTAAGTCCATAAACATGCATTTCCGTGGATTTTTCTACATAACTGCTTCAATATTCCACAACTGGAGGTAATTTTTTTAATTTGGACAAGCTTCTCTGAACTAGATTTATTTTTTCAAAAATAATTTAGAAAAATTATATTTAATACCTACTGATAGATATAAATTCAATTTATACAATGGGGGCAAACAAACAAAATATTCAGAAAAATCGTAATTTTCCCAAAAATTCAAAAGTTCGCAAATACGAATGTTTTACAATTTTTGTTCAGGTAATTAATTTAGGCCAAGGTCTATAAATATAAAATATACTTTGCTTTGGGCCTCACAGATTTATAAAAATAATATTAGTTTTGCGAGAAACAAGATGGATGGCATGCATTATTGGAAATAAAATTGACTTACCATTCGTCCGTTACATCAATAAATGGTGTTTCCATTATTGTTGTTCTTTTCTTCGAGATGACATCAAAATTAAACGACACAGCCTTAAAATTAGCTGCTGCACAATAGGCGTAAGACGAATCAAATATATCAACTCCAATCTGAATCAATTTCAGGACTAAAAACGGCGTTAAGGCACCAGGCATCATAAATGGTTTATCCTTATCCAATTCTTTCATACAATGAGTCATAACTGGCATTAATTGTTCGCTCTTTACTTCACTTGCTGTCAAGCCATAGCTATGAAATCCCTCAAATATGAAACCTCCATTTAAGTTGGCACCTTTTGCATTCACATGCTTAATTGATTGCGAACGATTGAAGGTGTTATAACCCCCAACAATGGGGGCAAACAAACAAGATTTGTTCAATGTCTCTGAACTTGATTGCTTTTCATAACAATAGTTCATAAACGATTCTGTACGATCCACCGACTTTTGTATTCGCTTCTTAGCACTGTCGTAATTGGTGTCAGCATCGCAAAGACCTTGATAAATATCGGGTTGAAACGTTTCGACCAAAGCTATGAACTCTTCAGCTGATAAAATTTCCTTGCCGCGTCGTGTAAATAGTGGCACAACATTTTTATCATTAAAACCACTTGGCATCAGTTCACAGGGATCTCTTATGGTCAGTAGCGTCGGATAATCTTTAAAGCCCACGAAACCCGCCAAGCCACCGCCTTTAAATTGGCTTAAGGCTTCTTTCATATGATCCATTGTGGCCAAAGACATTTGTAGCACATGCGTTTCTTTGGAGACATGATTAAATACCTCCCGGCTCAAATACGGTATGCTGCCGCTCTTCACATTACAAAAATTAATTACATATGTACATATTAACGGTTTCGTATCATGAATGTGCACGAGTTTGCTCACCTTTGTAACTTGTATTAAAAGAGGAGTGTTCAATTGATTTCCATTTTCATGTTGCACTAATAGACCCAGCCGACCGGAATTTTTACTTATATGTTCTATGACGAATTTCATTATTTTTGGCAATTTTTGGTTCAAAAAATAAATGCAAAAGAATAGTTTTTTTCCAATTCAACAGGACCGCAATGTTTACAACAGCAAGAAACACACTTTTAATATTATAGTTGCCACCAGACTGCAATCTACCAGTGTTAATTAAAGCAGGGATGCTTTTGTGATGATTTACACGGGCATAATTATGCTGGCATAACATTGCATTTTGTTGACATATTCAAAGAGAATGGTTTTGTGGTTGGCATAATTTTTCAACCAGCTACCAACAGGCATTAAAGTGTCTTTACATGGTAATGCAAGGTATTAAGACTTTGTAGAATCAAAATATTATGAAATTCTCTGCGTGTTAAAAAGAAGAGAACAAAACTCAATAAGCAATTTTGCTTGAAATCAAGTGTATGAACTTTGCTTTCACTTAGGGGCCATTCACATATTTCGTAACGCTTCAGGGGGACTTGTTACGGTTAAGAAACTGTATACTGAACATTTTGTAAAAAGCGTGACAGTATGGGTGGGAATATAAAAACTCCGAAAATAGCTTTACGTTATATGTGAATTGCAATTAATTAAACATTTTTTTATATTCATAGCTTGAACTGAAACAGAACGTCATATATAAGATTTATTTTAACAAAGAATCAGCTGATTAAAGAAAATTCCAAAAGTGAACAGCAGAGTTGAAAAGTTTACTTGCATTGACTGCTTTAGGACCATTTTTTTACTTGATAATCAAATTATAGCTATTTTTAAATTCTATTTTAATACAAAATTGTGTTTTTTAGTACATATTTAAATAATATTTAAATGCCCAAACTTGTGTGTTTTATGTGCAGTTTCCACAATACAAGCAAGCGACTTGTCTAGAAAAAATATATGAAAAGCACTCAAATTTTTGAGTGATTCCCATACAAATTTTCTAGACAAGTCGCTTGCTTGCATTGTGGAAACTACACATTAATTCGATTTAAGTTTTATGAGCGTACCATGTGTTTTTGTGCTTATGTGTTTTAATTGTAGTTCCATATCATAGAATAAATAAATAGAAAAATGCATTATGATGTTCGTTTGGTTTCATAAAATGTGTTGTTATGCAATTTTAATTTTCTACCTTTTTGTTTACATATATGAAACAGCATTGCAGGTTGCAGTGTATGTGTCAAAATATGCAGCATGTAATATAAACGTGTTGTGCAAACTTTAATTAACCATTGAAAAAATTAAATCGTATTTAAATACAATTTAAGTTTAAGTAAAAACTATCTAACTACGTTTGTGCGCATTTAAATCGGAGCTGCCCAAAGTAGCACCAGGATGCCGAACACCAATCGGTTTCTTACACAAATGAATACACATACCCGAATACATTGCTCTCGGCGGCCAGCTCTGATTTAAATATTAAATTAAAACCCAAAGGTTAGTCATAGCTGATACGTAGGAAACGCAAAATTTTAAATAAATCCTGTACACTAGAAACATTTTATTTAAACATTTTTTATCAAACAAATTCTGCTTAAAAGGATTTAAAAATAAATAAATAAATGTTTGCTCACGAAATAAAACCTTAAATCGAAGAGAGAAAATTCTGATATGACATTAAGGAAGAAACGCGAGTACTTTGTAATAATATATTTACATACTTTCCTTTTGTTACCATTTCACCTCACATTTTTTCTACACCATGGTTTTTAACATTCTGTATAGAAATATGTAATTATGGTTAACAGATGCTATATTTGTTATTTAATATTTATATTATACACGTTAGTGTATTTCACGTCTAAACTAAAAAAACTATCTACATATTTAAATTTCTTTATCGGCTTAGATATTTTTAACAGCTGTTTTGTTTTTATTCTAACACAACAAACTGTTTACATGCATACATATATACAAATGTATGCAGGTAAATGTATCTGCAAATGCTCTAATTTGTGCACATACATAATAGATACATATGTATTGCTGTGTGTATGAAAATCTGTAAGTAAAAAGATATACAAAGAAAAGTTATCACTAAATACACGGCAAAGTAGAATAAAAGCAAAACAAAACGGGAAGAAAAATAAAGTAAAGCCAAAAAATGTGCCGAAATTTCTTTAGTTTGCCGTATTCTTGCATAAAACCAGTGTGAAACGAAACGCTATTGTGCGGTGTCGGTCGGCTGTTATTTGCCGTTGAGAAATAAAGTGTAACAAAGTTATACATACTTCTAAAGAAATTAATAAAAATAAATGTGTGTTTGTGCATGTTCACCGTGTTTAATATTTTACGGGTGCGTTTACTTCTTGGCTTAAATTTAATGCGAAAAACATGTTTTGACACGCGGGGCCGTATTCTATATTTAAAAACAAGTGTATGTAAAACAGAAATTACTTTTTCCTGTAGCATTTAATTTCTCTTTAATTTTTGTTTCCTTTAAAATTTAAGTACATACTCGTGTATCAAAGTGTAATTAAAAAAAGTGTGAGTAGTTGTGTGTGTGCCTTATTTTTTCTTCTTTATTAGCGTTGCCGTTGTGACACTAAAGTATCACTTTTGACCCTTTGCGTGCCAATGACACTTTTTATCATACTTTTTTAATTTATCCCTTTGTATCATCTTAACAAAATGTATGCCGTAAGGCAATCATATGCTCAAAAATTGAAAGCAGAGCTGCTCGTCCTTGGTGATATTCGGCTCGATGGTGTCGATCATTTTACTCTTTTGGTTGATAGAAAAGCCACTAAATGGTGAAAATATTGCAAAAAATCTAACACAAATCCCTGATTCCAAATGCATATTATTTCTGGGAGTGTCACAACTAAAAAAATATGTAATTATTTTAACTTACTTTCATCTTTAATGTTAATAAAACTTTTATATGTAGATAAAATTGAAATGTGATTTTTCATTATTTGCAAACTAGCAAGACCGGTGGTCACTATTCTTTACCTGGCGTTCGTTCCTAGCGTTTTTTTTTTAACAGTAAATTAAAACTTACGGTTCTTTTGCCTATATAAACTTAAAAAAATTATTACCTTCATCCGATCATTTTTACGATATGGTCGGTTAGAAGGTTAACATTGATTTACTATTAAAGTATGTAAATTAATTTTATTTTAGTCTAATGTATTTGTTTGTTTGTTTTTTTTTTAATTGAAATAAATGTTATTTGTTTTCTTCACAAAAAAATTGAACCTATTTTACTTTAAAATACCCTTTTTTGACCATTTTTTCTTAAATACCCTTTTGATGACACTTTTTCGAAATTTCAACGACAACCCTGTTCTTTATTTTAGTTGCTTCGGTTTTCTTCAATATCTCGCTTTCAGTTTGAACTCAATACAAACTGAGCTAATGACCGAATGAACTGTCTTTCTCGCTCACTCGTATTTCTTTTAACATTGAGTACACAAGAGATGGCGTTATGAGCCAACTTTTCCCTAATATTTTTCATTTTTATTATTATAATAAAGAAAAGATAAAATATAATTTGTACATTTATTGCACGTTGGGCTGCCAGATAAAATGATCGAAAAATCGTTTAAATCCCGATAAACTATAACGAGCCATACGCTGCAGCCACACATTCAATAAATAGCTTTCAATTTCATCACATATACTGTTTGTCAAAATTCCTTGAAATTGATAGCTGTTGCACAAATTGATAGTCAATTTAATTTTTTAAATGCCACCGACGAAGAAACAACTCAAATTTGTAGCTTCAATCAATGTGTGCTGTGGCCAGCCGTTCAAATTGAAAATTAAATTGCCATTTAAATGGATATGTGAATTTGAAATCAATCTAGTTTTCAATTCAAAAAGTTTGAGTGTGTAAGTAAAAAAGTGTGAGTGTATTGAAAATTGAATGGAATTGAAAGGCAAAAATTGAAGGTGTGGCCCCCTAAGATAACCGCTAAAATAGCTTAAGCGACACATTTTTTGGACTTCGTTTTTTTGACGAAAATCAACTATTTATGATCGCATATAATCGATTTTGGTCAAAACATTAAGTTCGAAAATTATGTCGCTAAAGCTTTTTTGGCGGTTATGGCACAATAAAATGATCGTCATTTTATACTCGAAAAATCGTCAGAAAAATCGTATAGTAAAAACGAAATCTACATATAATCCTAAGAAAATTAAACGCTATACCGCGCCTCTCGACATGAAAATGTATTTCCTCTTCCTGAGCTGCTTCTTGTTTGGCCTTAAAGATGAAATTGGGAAACCAAATAGTATGGATAAATCTAAGGTAGCTCCCGAAAAAATTAAAATCAGGGGGTACGTACGAAACCCTCTTTTAACCTATTATAACTTATCCTCTCAGTTTGGGTCCTCCTCCAAGTTTTTGTCTCAGTAGTTTTGATGGCCGACATTTATGTTTATTTATATTTTTTTAGAACATCAATTTGTACAGATATCAATATAAAATAAAGAGTGGACAAAATTAAACCAAAATCATTTAGAAGGGAAGTAATAATACATGACTTGTAATAGTCGATTTTTCATTAAAAAAAAATGCCATAATTGGACTTTTAAAAAATCGTCAGTTTTATAAGGAAAAAATCGTCAAATCGTAATTTTGCTATTTTCGGCACAAAAAATTGTAAAAATCGTAAAAATGACGATAAATAGGCAAATCTGGCAGCCGTGATTGCACGCCTAATTTAGTATGTGCGTCCCATCTCTCAGTTGCCGTGTGACCATTTTCGTATTTTTGTTGCTAAATCTGATAAATTTATATTCTGCCTTATCGTGGTTGGCGTATTTCAAATACGACTACGACTGTTTGGTAATAGATTAAAGAAGACTTCAACAGTTTTTCTTTAATCTATTACCAAACAGTCGTAGTCGTATTTGAAATACGCCAACCACGATAAGGCAGATTATGTACCATAAATATCAAATTCAATATGAAATGCCTACCAAATAGGTATAATTTTTATGCAAGTTTTGCTTTTGCATATGGATTTTGGCAATCATCGTGATATACTTTTATACTATCAAAATAATAATTAAGAATTATGGGATATATTTGATAATGTGAGGTATGTGTTACACCGACAATGCTGCGTAAAAAATATATAATAATAAAAAAATTCATTTTGGCATGCTTGTTATAACATTTTGCTGTCTTTATTATGTGTATCTTTCAAGCAAGAACACATTTTAAACGATTTTTCAAATTGAGCGGTTTTTTGAAAATGATGAATAAGAAAAAGAAATCTTGAAAGGTAAAAAACACTATTCCGAGGAAAAACTTTCGGACTAGCAAGCAGCACAAAATCGAACTCAAAATTTATTCTCCGCTAGACATTCATACGATATTGTTTTACAGCACAAAATTTAAATGAAAATTAATTTTTGATGGATTATACAGCATGTGTATATCAAAATATCCCGCACACGTGCGTGAATTTTACATGAACCAGTCGGCTGTTAATGCATCCGAGTAAATTAAATGGTTTTCGATACATATGTATATATAATGTATCCTACCAGTATAAAATTGTTTGATTTTAGTTTTATAAGGGCCTGCGCCAGACGGTAGCAAAGTACTAGTGTAAGTAAATTTTTGACACTTCTGAGGTGAATAACATTTCACTAGCCCTGGGTGCTAGTAGAATTTTTGACACAACATATACATTTTTGACAAGCAGCAAATAAGAAGCATGGTATCATAAGAGGTAAAATCACCGTCGTCGCCCAATACATAGATTTTTACATCTCTTAAATGTAGTTAGACTGTGAAAAGATTATTGTTTAACTTAATTTGCGAACAATTTTGCATCATATATATAATATTACATAATTTTTTGCTACAAGAATAGTTTTTATGTAAAAATGTCCTTTTAAAAAATTATTAGTAACCGACGGTTTGTAGTCAAATTTTTTGCTTCGCCGTCCCAGCAATTTTTTCATCAGTTTCTTTTTATGCTACGGCGAATTTTGTCAAAGTTTTACATTGTCAAAAAAGATATCATTTGGTACAGCAGAGAACTGAATTTTTTCCCCACAGGCAGATATTTTTTTACCATAGTACTTTTCTACCGTTTTACACACTCCCTATGACATTAATATGTTTTTTAAATTACGGATACGAATTAAATTTGTACTTATTTTACTAAACTAATGACAAGAAAATTGGCAATGTGAATTTAAGCTGCAGAACTTTAAAAATTGTGACTTTGGTTTGCTACTAACGTAAGCGTTATAATTACTAAAAATTAAAATTATTTCCGCATTTGAAAAGCGTAGTTTACATATGTAAATGTATTGAGTATATATTTCATATGATGCTAAACATAATGAAAAGAAAAAAAAAAAGATATGTAGTATGGTTAAAGAAATGTAAAATACATCAGTAAAAATTAAGGATTGTTTTTTTTTACATTAAAATCTTTTTACGATCTGGTCACATTGCACGTATTATGTTCGCTCCCAACAATGCATTGCAGGCAGTGATGCCAACTTTTTCAGAGCAAAAAGAACTGTTCGTTCATGAAAAAAGCACTAAATGGTATAACTAGTATGTTTGATTGTATGTACGGGATAAAGATTTCAATGCAAATTTAATCTTTCCTCTTTTATATATTAAATCAAATCCATCCAGTATAGTCGAAATATCAAAACACTTGAATAAAAATTAAGTGGAAATATTTCGAAATTTTGGTCCGTATCGAAAGTGTTTCCCTATCTGTCTTTCATCGAATTAAATAAAGACCTTGCAAATAAAACTGCGTATCCAAAAGGTGTCTAATCAGATTTTTTTGACAAACAAAATTTATATTATTGTTTCATTCATACAACCAAGACGTTACGTCCAATTCTCAAACTTCATATTTATCTAAAAAGCAAACAAAATATTGTTATTATGTTTTTTCAGTGTTTTTATAGGAAATTTGATAATTTGGGAAGGAAACACCCTAAAGCAGCTACGTACAGCCCATATGCACAATGTGCAAACTTTTATAAACAGCTTTTTGTGGTTTCACACCGACGAGAATACAACATACACAATAACAACACAGCAGACACCAATGCTTTGATCTTGTTTTGCAAAGAAACAAGAACAAATTTAAGAGCTTTCAAAGCTGTTTACCTCAAATGCAAATATCAGTGTATGTGTGTTTGGACGTAGCTGCCCTAAGGTCAAGTATGTGTTTAAATTTAGAGTTTCAAAAAAGTGGAAAATTCCTATTTCGATTTTTTTATGAAGCTACTAGACATCAGAAATTAATATTTAGTCTAATTGCAAAACGCACTGAAAGCACTAAAATCAAAGTTAAAAAAGCACCAACACGAAAAAAAATCGCACTGTTATGACTTAAAAAGCACTAAATCTAGTGCTAAAAGCAATAAATTGGCATCGCTGATTGCAGCGTTCTCAAGCATGGTGATTTTTCGCCAAATGCAGCGATTTTACAACTGGTTTATTAATTCAAGAACTAATTGGCGATTTTTTGATGAACCATACAATTTGCTTCGAGGAACATTAACGGCCTGGCCCACAATGTCACCAGACATCGTTCGATCGACAACTTGTATTGCAAACAACAATAACTTTAGAAAATTTGTTTTTGTTTGCAATACAAGTTGTCGATCGAACGATTTCTCGTGACATCGTGGGCCAGGCCGTAAATTTATTGTCATTTACTTTGGGTTAGCATTTGAACTGAATTAAGTAATGTTGAAACTGATGATGAAAACTATTTTTCGTGCTAAAATAATATTTATGCATTAACCATTTCAAGTTTACAAAGATCACCGTTCCATTAAAAGTGTGTGAAATTAATTTCCTCGGTGTTAAAGATTTTTATGAATTCTAATATGAAATTAGATGATCGCAAAATGGGAAAAAACCAATTTTTGTTAATTATAAAGATTACTTTAATGTATTCACTAGCCATTTTTAGGCTAGCAGGTTGCTGTTGGAAGATGAAAGTTAAGGGTCCAGCCCACCAATACAGTGATACCCAATACAGTGATACCATTTTTGCTTTGTTTTAAATAAAAATTAAACAATATAAACACTTTGTGAGTTTTTAGCACTCAAATTTGTTTTTGTTTTCAATATAAATAGCAAACGAGAATTTTTGATTGTCTTCAATAAATTGGCAGTAAAACTTAAATGATAAATTTTATATAAAATATTTTTCTTACAATATTAATATGAAAACTCCTCTATCTCTTCCTTCGCCACTTCCCTTCTCTATCACTAACCCTTTCCTAAAGAAGGTAACTCCTAGTAATAGTAGTAGGCATTAGGGATGCCAATCGGGATCGATTTTTGGAAATCCCGGGATTTTCGGGATCCCGGGATTTTTCGGGATCACGGGATTTTCGAGATTTCGGGATCGAATTTTTTTTCGTAAAATAAATTATATTTTTAAATAAATATTACTTTAATAACAATTTAATGCATTTTAAAAGGTTTTATGTTCATAATTTATCATTCCACAATTGTCTTTAAAGTGAACAATTTTCTAATACGAGTATGAAATACAAATCAAAAGAATTTTTCTCATCTATTTTTAAGTTGATTATTCACATTTGATGTTAGAGAATTTATAGTGAAAACAATAACTTAATATATTGTTGATTATATTGTTTTCAATATAAATGTTTTACTATAATCTAAACCAAAACGAATGTATCTGTGGACTTTTAGCAGTACCGCTTAAGTTGACTTACGAACATTTTTAGATTCACTTTCAGTTTTGTTACATACATATGTATGTATGTATACCAAGCATTATATAATTTTTTATCGATTTCGTTACGACTATGACAACAATAATAATGCTGAACATGTCGAAAAATTAAAAGAAATGTATACACTATTCTAATCAAATTCGATTAATTACGTCTAACGATCACATTTTTATAGGCAGATACATTAAACGTTTGCCTGAGCACTTATGTAAACAGTATTTTTGCTCTACTGAAAAATTTTAAATTCATACATAGGTTGTTTTCTACAAGTTCAACAGATACATATGTTCGCCAAGAAGAGTATGGTTTATTAGTGTCCTGTCCTTTTACTCTGCAACTCGAATAAAACTATATATGATTCGAAATCATTCAGTTGGTCGTTTTTGACTAAAACTATTTATCAAACCAATGTCATTTAAATGGGTTTGATCTTAGATTTGTGTCAAAAACTACCTAAATGGTCTAAGTAAAAAAGAAAATAATTATGAACTGTAATGTAAAAAACATACACACACAATCGAACAGTTTTTTAGACAAAATACTCCGCATTATTCTGTAAATATTTCTCGCTTTTCCGTCAACCCGACAACAAAAAGTTTTCACTTGCCTTGTATCAAAGAATATAAATTGTGAAGAATATAAATGATGATTTGTGATTCCAAAGCTAATATGTGTCTTCTGTTTTCAAAATAATTCTAAAATGTACATGTATTCTAGCACCTTTGATGAAAATTACCGTAAGAAAATAGTTTATTTATTTTGCTCTTATTGTTCATTTATAAGAAATAAGTCACGAATAGTCATTAAATTGTTAAGACTGTACGTATAAAATTGTATGGGACTTTTAAATATTATAAAAAATTCCATAAAATCAACGAAAATTTTAATTTATAAAATTTTTTATATAAAAATTGCTAAGAAATCCCGAAAATGAAATCCCGGGATTGAATTTTACAAATCCCGGGATTCGGGATTTGGTAAATCCCGGGTTCGGGATTTCCCGTTTGGCATCCCTAATAGGCATTCATTGCCCGAGTGTTACTTCTCTTTATTTAAAAAAAAATAAAAAAACTTTCAATTTCGAAAATGTATGATACATATTTCAGATTAAAAAAGGACTAATAATTTCTTTGTATCAGCTACTATTGTAAAAATTTGCTATTACCGCCGAAAAGTAGAAGAAAATGTGTCTTTTGAAAATTACCTCAACTTTTAAAATCTTTGAGAATTTTTGATGCATTCATCAGACCCCTCCACACCTTTAATATGAATTTCAGACAAAATGTGCTAATCATTGCATTTTAAAAATTCGTTCAACAATTTAAATTTCGTGCTTTTTTTTTAGCAAGTAGGCGTTTTTTCTTGGCCTTAAAGTTGACAACGTTGCCAGTGAGTGCATTTGTTGTTTTTTTTTTTTTATTTGTACTCAAATACAATAAATTTTTATACAGTAGGATCTGTGTGTGATATTTGAAATGTGTGAATGAATGCATATACATATACATATACATATACGAGTATATAGGTATGTGTATGTATGTATGCATGGGTATATAATATATATTATATATTGTGGACATATGGATGGATATGTATGGATTTATGTATCTTTCCTAATTAAGTTTATAATTAAAATTAATTGAAAAATTAAAATTTTTGTCATTTATTGTACACGAAGTGAGTCGATAAATTAAAAAAAAATTAATAGAGGCATGTACATACAGTAAACCCCGGTTAATTACCTCATCAAAAATGTAATGTTTTTTGGGGTATTTTAGTGAATTGTTTTGATTGGCCTTTCACACACGAGAACAATTGTGCTGGCATAACATGCCAGTTTGTTGGTGAGAGAGGCAAAGAGAGTAGTTTTGTGGGTGGCATAATTTTTCAACCAGACACAACCCCGCATCACCAGCACAAAACCAATACACACATAACTTAAAAAAACAGCAAATATCAAATGCATACAAAAAACACTAACACACAAAGCTATGTATACGTATACATATTTATGCCGGATGAATTAAGACTCAGTTAACCTACTGTAATGTAAAGTAACTGCAACAGTAGGAAACAGCTGAAACTGCAACAGTAGGAAACAGCTGATCAATAATGTTATATGAAAAGTAATGAATATAATTATAGACATGTAATGTAACGTAACCTACTTTTCATATAAAAATATCGATCAACTGTTTCCTACGTTGCAGTTACTTTACATTACAGTCGGGTAACTGAGCGTTTAGTCTCGTGTGTTCTTAAAAGAACAGAAATTGTGCTGCATACAAATTAGTCTCATGTGTGACAGGCCATTTATCTTATTTCAATTTGCTGAAAGCTTTTTTGTAATGAAAGCTCAATTTTACCATCTCTAAGGGTTCCGTATTTTTTTAAATAGTAGGTCCATTTTTTTTTTTAATTTTTTGTTGAATAAATTATTATTTTTTCCTTTGATATTGAATTGTTTTTGTTTGTGATAAGAAAATCAAATCAACATTTTGTATTTCATTTAAGTTTTGTAAAGCTATTAATGATTTGTTTAATTCATTATTTAATCGAATATATATTTTAATAAGATAAGAAATACCTATTTTTACCGCACGTGAACGAAAATAAAATTAAGAACTTTAGCAATTTTTAATCGAAAAAATAAAATTACAAACTTTTTATTGACCTAGCTACATACATACATACATACATATCGCACACTAAATCATAAACAGTCACAAGTCAAAATTATCAAAATGGTTTTGTTTTTCATAAAACTGTTCACTGAACAAATTTCCAAAGACTTGGAAAATTTCTTTTGCAACACAGTCTTCCTGAAAAATATAAAATATCGTTATGCCTGTTTTTATGTTATATACTTGCGTCATTTGTACAGTATAAAAAGTTTTTTGCCACTCCTCAACATTTAGGAATTTTTGAGTTGTGACTGTTTATGATTTAGTGTGTGATGTGTGCATTAAAGCGACTCACGTTGTATGGAGGTGAAACCCGCGACTTTGTTACCCCTTTTGAAATTAAAGATTGGTCTTTTTAATAGGGCTCCCGAAACATTTGAGGGGTCTAGTGATGGCCGTTCGGGAGGGGAGGTAGGGGGAAATTTCTTCCTCTATGAAACTATCTTCCCGATTTTGATGAAATTCAAAACATAGATACATCTGAGTTTAAAAGAAGCCATAGGTGTAAGATTTTTTTCAAAAACGGGACCACGAGGCTGGTGAGGGGAAATGTCTTCCTCTGTGATACTATCTACCCGATTTTTATGAAATTCAAAACATAGATAGATCTGAGACAACAAGAACATACACATATCGTTACCTTAATCGGAAAAAGTGCTAAGTCCATTTTTTCAAATTATTCAGGAGAGACAAAAAACTGTCTAAGTTTTTCGCGGACTTATAGGATTTTTTTGGACTTAGCACATTTGCTCTTTGAAATTTCATTATTTTAGTAGGGACTTGGCATATTTTCCTTAATATGTTTTTTATTTTGCTCAGCAGAGTCCATGGCAAATATTTATCTAACAAAATTTATAATTAACAATGGATTCCCAGATGCAATAAATAGTTACCTTCGGCGTCAAAAACTGTATAATTGTGCTATTTTGCAATATTTTATATATTTTAAAATTAACAAACTCGTATATAATTCGACTGAAAACAGTAAATACTTAAGATTGCATTTAAATGTGTGGTTATAACAAGGACGAAAAAAATATTGAAAATAACCAAAATTCTCAATGCGTGGAAAAGCATTTAAAACTGATACAGGGTGGGCCAAAAGTTACCATGGGGTTTAAAAATTTAATAAAATTAATTAAATTTTCATTTCTATATTTTTTTTATTTATTTTTTTCAGATTATAAAAATAACACTTGGAGAATAAATAATGGGGAGATTCACAACTGAACAAAGAATCAGAATAATAGAATTTTATTGTTTAAATCAGAGATCAACTATTTTAACGCAAAGAGCATATCGTTGACATTTGAATGGCTTTGTTAATAAGCAGAACTGTTCTGGGGTTCTGAAAATCTAAGAGCCATTCATCAACGCCAATTGCACCCCATTAGGTGTACAATATCACATCTGAAAATATCAATGGGCCTTCTTCGAGAATGTAAATGGAAGTGCTGTAACTGAAAATGGAGAGCGGTATCGATTTATTATAGAAAATTCTTTACGTCCTGCTCTTGAAAACAGACCTGGTATGTGGTTTCAGTAGGACGGAGCCACTGCCCACATTGCCCGATACACAATGGTACTTTTAAGTCAAATTTTTGGAGAGCGAATAATTTCCAGAAATTCGGAAACTATTTTCTTTGGGGTTATTTGAAGCAGGGAATGTATGTGAACAAGCCAGAGACAATTCTACAGCCACAAATTTTGAAAGATGTTATGGAAAATGCTCTAAAACGAGCCCATCAGTGTAAGCTGAAAAGGGTGGTCATTTAAAATTTCCATTTTTTATATTATATAATCTGAGAAAAAAAAATAAAAAAAAATTAAAAAACGAAAAAGTTATTAAACTTTTAAAACCCATGGTAACTTTTGGCCCACCCTGCATAACGCATTATTTGATATGCAAAGTATATATTTTTATTGTAGCTATTGCCAAATTGCTGTAATTCTTTATAATCCAACTTGAAAAGAAAATACTTTATTGAAAAAAATTTGTTACTTTCAACTGGACTTGGCATATTTTCTTACTTTTTAATTTTTTTTTTGGACTTAGCATATTTGCCTACCACTGCATTCCAGCAAGAAAAAACAAAATAATGGTATTAGTTTTGCTTGTAAATGATGTATTTTGAATTATACTACCAAGCTACATCAAAATCTCAATTTCGACGAAAAGTGGACTTAGCACTTTTTCCGACTAAGGTAACGATATATGCTTTAACAAATGGGAGCAGGTGGGGTGGTAAAGGGAAATTTCTTCCTCTCCGAAACTATATCCGATTTTTATGAAATTCGAAACATAGTTGGATCTGAGTCTAGGAAAGCACATGACTATACACTTTTTCAAAAATAGGAGACGAGGAGGGTTAGGGGCAATTGCTGCCCCTTTGAAACTATCTAACCGATTTTGATGAAATTTAAAACATGAATAGATCTGAGTCTGGAAGGACATAAACGCTATAAATTTTATAAAAAATAAGCCCGATGTGCCATGACAGCGTGAGTTCAGTGAGTCCCTCTAATGTAAATACATGCAACATACAAATTTTACACTGTTCATAATGTGACAATTCTAGTATGACCATATGTGTTAATGTACTATGTACATATGTATGTATGTATGTATGTATATCTACATAGGAAAAGTGCTAAACATTTTTATAATTTATAAATTAATCACTCCTGGTGAAAGATAATGAATAAAGTAAATACGTATGTACATACATAAGTAAGTAGATATACATATCGATGGCTTAATATAAAAAGGTCGTATCTCAATTTTTTTCGAAATCGAGTTTTTAACGTTTTCTGGGATACAACGTATAATTGTATCCTCCTTGAAGATCTTGGTACGTTGCAGTTTAAAATCAAGGACTTATGGCCCCTTAAAAAATTATTTCTGCGTGTAAATGCTTTAGTTTATTTGTACGTGTTTGTAAGTAAGTATATACATATGTATGTATTCACACACGCATACATAGATACATACGTATGTATGTATGTAAATCTGTATCTACACATTTTGATTCAAAACTTAAAAAATATATTAAATGTGAAATAATCCAATTTATATTTTTTTAATTTTTATTGTCGCTTTGTCGCTTTGTCGCTTCTACTTTAAGCTTAAATTTTGGGGTGGGGATAAATTATGACAATTTGAGTTCTTACATTACATACATTATGCGCTCAAAAAACTTTTTTCTCTGGTTTTTTTTGTTATAAACAGGGAAACCAGAAATATGCTCTAAAAAGTGTTTTGTGCGCATTCAATATGCCCTAAAAACCAAAAAATATGCTCTTAAAAATAATATAAATGGGTTTATTTCGAAATGAAAGTATATTTTTAATCCGAGAATTCAATAAAATTTACATATAAAATAAAACAAAAAAAAAAAAAAAAGATAAAAAAAGGAAACAAGTGGAATTTTTGTCCTCATGAAAATTTTATTCTCCTGGAAGGGAAAAATGCTTTCGTGAATGTCCCGTGAACATATTTCCCTCGCAAGATTGGAAAAGCTTAAATATTAAAGGAAAATTAAACAAATTTAAGTTTCATAACAAAGAAATGCAAAATTTGTGATTGAAACAGTGTTGCCGATTTTTGTGTAACTATCCAAAAATGGGACAAACAATTTTTTATTGAACTACTTTTGGATCATAAAATTTCGCCTCAATATTATAAACAAGTAAATTTTTCATTTCATTTAAAAAGTATTTTACTTCGCAAATCCACTACCAAACATTTTTATAATATTTTTATGTTTTATGTTTATTTAGCAATACTTGGCTTGGCGAAGCTATTATTAGGCTATTTTCGAACTGTTCAATGGAAAGAATTTTCAGCAACTTAAAATTTAATACAGGGTGGCGCAAAATTAATCACAGTATCGGAAGATACTATAATGTGGGTAAATGTCAGTTCTGCTTTGATATTTTTGGAGTAACCAGAGACAAGCTTTATGTATGTATGTCAATAAGACATTTCTATTTTTGCGACTTTCATCGAAAATTATCAAGAGCGACGGGCAACATTTTTATCTCTGTGGGATTCGTTGTTTTTAGGTTTAAAATTGAGTTCTTAAGTGCAGTGGGAAATATTTCTGCACAGAACACCATCGCCATAAAATTTACTGTATGTTAACCAAAAAGGTTCTCACTCAATGAACAAAGGCGTTGCAGGGAATTATTAAACAAGTAGTGAATATTATTTACTAATTTTGTTCTAAAAATAAGTATTTCATTGGAAGAAAAATATTGAAATTACGCTATTTCTTAATTCTGTTCGCCCGCAAACATAAAGTGAATAAAACCCAAGGAAAATTAAAAAAAATCCCTGTGCAAAATATTATCCATGATATGGGTAATTAAAAAGAAGGGAACTCATTTGTAGGGAAAAATTATTCATGATTGCAATTTTGGGAAAAGGTGGAAAATTTCGAGGGAAAACATGTTCGCGATAGAGGGGGGTGAATAAAAAAATTATTGAAGAATACCTGCCGTATTCTAAAAAAAATAATTTTCCTTTGAAGTGTACGTTAAAACAAAATTTCTATAAACATTTTAACTAAAGCACACTTGAAGTACAAATTATTTTTTTTGTCTATACCTCTACGGCCGTAAAAATTAAACTTCAACTTCAAAAGAGATCACGATATTAGAAGTAAAACTTTGGAACTCTATTTTGGAGATACTAGCAATGTTTAGAAAGGATCCTTTTTAGTTATTAAGTGGCAAGCAACCGTTTTTGTGGCATGATTTCTGTGCGCTGTTTTCGTATTTAAATTTTTTTAGTTTCTTCTATCATACGTACATTAATTTGATATCTAACACTATGTTTTTCGCTTGGCACAACACTGCAAACAACTTTATTTACATAAACATTTACTGCCTTATTCATACAAAATATTTCTGTTTAATAAGAGGTTTATGAAACAAATTTTCTATGGAAATTTGATTAATAATCCTTTTATAAAATCAAAATATTTTTTATGAATTAGGCTCATAGTACATAAATATGTGTGCCCAATGTACACTGTACATACTTACATATTTATGTATGTACATTAGAGTGGCCGTTATTTATTTTTTTTTTTAATTTCTTTTAGTCTCACCCCCCAAAGCGGTTCAGTTTTATGTAAAAAAAATACAAAAAATTTCATAGCGATAAGTTGTGTTTTAGGGGGTGCGCCCGCCCCTCAAAGTTGGTACGGACGGGTGAACAGACGGTCTGGGGGACGGACAGATGGACTGCATGGCGAAAAGCACATTTCTATTTTTCTCTGTTAAAACGATAATAAATATTTTCTGGGTATGGTGTTACCGGTCCCTACGACCCTATCCCAAGCACTTTAACGGGACACTTGCTCTTATTATGGTTTTCTACTAGATTAAAGAAAAATGTAGCTTGTTTCCTTTTAATCAACTACAAGTAGTCGAATTTGAAGTCAAAAAACGACATCAACGATAAGGCTCATTAAATATCTTAGTCCTTTTGAAGACTTCATTCTGTATTTTTCATAAAGAATTTTAGAACTTGTATTACTGAACTTTGAATAGCATTAAAGGAAACACATACTACATATAAAAATGTAAATATTTTTAAATGAATCTAAATTATCTTTAACTTATTAGTGCTTATCTTTGAAGCAGGTAAATTTTTTTCAAGTTTTATTTTTAAATTTTTAGTGCCAATGCTATATTTTCAGGAGCGTGGGAGTCATGCCCATTTTTGAAAATGCTAATGTCCGCCCACTTTTTCTAAATTTAAAATAAGGCCACTTTCAGAATTCAAGGTGTATGCCAAGTTTCGTAAAAATCGCGCAAGTAGAAGCAAGTGAAATATAATACATATTAAGCTTTAATCTGCATGGGCCACGCCTAATCCTTTCAGCACAAAATTATGTCAGTTTATGAGCTAAAAGTGTTTGACAAGTTTCGTGAGAATCGGATTCTAAGAAGTACGTATAAATTAAATTCTAACCTTTCAGGGGCGTGTACCGCCCACATTTTTAAATGCAAAATCGCGCCATTTTCAGAGCTCAGAGTTATCCCACATAAGGGATAAGCTGTAGTTTCCACACCACCAGTTTCCGTGCTTGTAGTGCGGAAACTACATCCAAGTAACTCATTTTATCATGTTCAGTTTCAACAAAAAAAAAAGCGTTCTCTGGTTAATTAAAGTGTAAGATGTATCTACATTTTAATATGTAGATAGATGTACAAATTTGTACATTCAGATAGATATGTACATATGTATTTACAAACATATGTACTATGTTTGTATCTAAATACGTGCATATGTTTAATGCATGTGTGTGCTCGTATTTGTAAATATTTATTCAATATAAAACTGACCTTGATATACTTTTAAAATTGAAACCTTGATATATGTACATGCAACATGCACACATACATACATACATACATATTGTACATATATAAATACATACATATATGCATATATAGTATGTATATAAATAGGTAATACATAATAGATGCCTTATTTACAAAAAAAAAACAAATTTTGATTTATAAAGGGGTTATTAAGTAAATTTGTATACAAAATATTTTTTACAAAGCGGCAATATTTTTTTATAGGTACGTACCCAGTCGGATTTTTACTAGCTTGCTCAAAATATAGGTGACTTTTTGCTAACTCATTTACAACTAGCTTCTCAACTAACTCATAAATGATAAGATGTGAGTCAGTTGTTTTTTGCACGATAAGTATTGAACTAACTTTAAGCTAACTCAAAAATGATGCAGAGATTAGTGAGTTGTTTTTGTACAACTAACGTCTTCTCGATAAGTTTTGAGCTAACTCAAAGCTGATACAGAGATGAGTTAAGGTTCAGCGAGAAGATGTCAGCATAAAATTCAAGTTTATGTTAACTCTGTGCCGTTTATATTTTATATGGCGCGACGGCACACAGTGAGACAACACCGGCATTAAATACAAGGAGTCATTGTAGAGCTTTGAAATTTTGCACAGGTTATTTTTGAGACAATTCCAGTTAAAAAAAAAAAATCAACCTTCAAATTTGATATTTACTGTAATGTTGCATGCAAAAATTACAATAACACTCCCACTATTACGCCATTGAAATGAAATAAAAAAGAACAATTTTTTTCATTCTGTCAATATTTTTTTAATAATAATAAACAACAAAAAAATAATTAATAATTAGAAAAATAAAAGTAAAGTAATCATGCTAACATACGTATAGCGACAGAATGTGCGCGTTGCGTATTTTTTGTAGTATTTTGTATGTTTAAATTACTTTTGCAAACTTTTGCTATATGTCCTTTACTTCAAATGAAAGCTGAGACTTCAATCTTTCATTTGATATAAGTCTGCACCTAGGGCGAGAGGCTGCTCTATATTTCCTAGTCCATTGAAAATGCAAAATGTTAAATTTTTACATCACAATTCTGTTGTTAAGAAATTTTTTGTTTGTGTTTTTTTTAAATTTCTTCTTTCATCTACTCATTCTACAACAACTAAATTAATTAAAAAAATACTTTAAAGTTATATTTATTATGTATTTTTTTTATTAATAAGCTTTTGAATATTACATATTGAACTAACATATTTCAAGCGCGTTGGCATACCTCAACTTTGACTTGCTCTAGACCAAAAAGTAATGAGGTTATGAGGCTGAAATTTCAGGGAATTGTTACTCATATATCTGTTAATATACTGTGAAAATTTCATCCAAATTGGACGACACGCCAAAAACCATTTTTTGCCGCGGTTACTATAGGGCTGTCTCACTGTGCGGCAGAGTGTTAAGTATGATGGCTCAAAAACAAAGTGATCACAGTTCGATACCGGTTGTCATTTCTTAAAAAATAATTCAAAATTATTTAAACTTTAAGCTGAATAACAAATGTTAGTTAAGTTAAATCAGTAACTTAAATCAGTAAGTTAAATCATAAATAACTAAAAAAAACTTTTTTTTTTGATTTGGCACAAACAAGCTAATTCATAATGACCTAACTCATGGTTAGTTCAAAGCTGATACACTCGTCCTGTGGCCACTGAACACTTTTAACATCATAATGAGTGCGAATTTTAACCACCTCTGGCTGATAATTCAATAGTTTGAGTTGAATAAAATTCCCACTGGGAGATACACACATATGTACATATGTATGTATGTGCTAAAAACAGAGTGCGGAGAGTGCTCGAATTAAACTCGCTCGCAAACGAATTCAACTCGAGCGAGTTCTATTTTTTGTATTGAAAAGAGCTACTCTTGTCTGCTCGCGAGTTAAAAAAATAAAATTCGCAAGCGCATTCAATTTTTGAGAATCGAAAATAGGACTCGCGAGAAGAATTCAAATTTTAAGAGTCAAAAATAAAACTCGACTCGCGAGTCGAGTTAAGAAGAATTATTCGCGAGTTTTATTAATTTTGTTTGCTCAAATTCTGTTTTCTATAAGTTGCAATGTTGAAATTATATTTTATTACTGACAGGTAAGCATTTGCATAACTTTTCATGAAGCAGAAGCCTTAAAACATTTGAAAAATACCTCATGACATGAAAGTAAGAACATATATTTTTATATATGTATATGCATTTGTAAGTATGTACTATACTTTTCAAATTCGCATATAACTTTTTCGAATGAAAAAGTTTTTTTTGTAATAACTACTCGTTTTGAATTCGTTTATGCTCGTTTTGCAATCTTTTAAAATTTGTGCTTACGAGTTTTAAAATAAAACTCGCGAGTACAAATTTTAAGGCGAGTCATTTCACGCTTACGAGTCGAGCACAAAAGGAGTACGAGTCTTATAAAATTAGAACTCGCGAGCACAAATTTTAAAACGAGCGAGTTAATAAAAATTGTTCTCGCGAGCAGAATTTTTCCCTACCCTGGTTAAAAAATTAGATACATGTTGCAAACAATAATTTTGTTATTTAGTCCGTGGATATGTATGTACATACATACATACATATGTATATATGCACATACATACTTGTTTAGGTACATATGTATGTACTAAGCGATCCTTTACCTGGATATGTGGGTATTTTTAATTTCGGTTTGCCCAAAATTTGTACTTTTGCTTAAGTCCAACGTACATATGCATACATACGTACATACATATGTATGTATTTATGTACGACGTTTAAGTATGTATAAGTTAGAGATGGACGCGTGTCGAATTTTTCCAACACAACGCGAGCCGAACACGACTGCTACTAAGATGTCCCACCACGGTTGCAAGAAATGCAGATTTATCTTCATTTTGCAGATTTTTACTCTCCAAAAACAAACGAAATTCATATTTGAAAATTTTAGGTGAAAAAACCCAAATCTTTTAACTCCAATAGTATGGAAACTTTTTTCAAAAATGATTCCTCATATTACTATTATCTTTTGTTCCTTTTATGTTTGAACGACTCGGACTTTATAGAATTACAATTCTTGAACTTTGCAGATGTTATTGGAGAAAAAGTAACTTTAGTCAGCTTCTTCAAAAAAAAAAAAAAAAAACATCTGAAATAAAACGAGGTCTCGTCTTCAAATATCGAAAATATTTTCAGTCAGGTGAACTTGAATAAAACGAAAATTCGTAATCGTTTGGACACTGACGGCCTGGCCCACGATGTCAAGAGATATCGTTCGATCGACAACTTGTATTGCAAACAACAACAAATTTTCTAAAGTTATTGTTGTTTGGAATCGAACGATGTCTGGTGACATGGTGGGCAAGGCCGTGAATCTCTGGTAGATGCTTTGTTTACAAAAGATTACCTAAAGCTGAAATATTCCCACGGTTTTGGCACATTTATATCTCCAGATTGTATAAAAATAATATCTGATATTTTAGTTAAGCAATGTCTAAACCCATTTCGTTTCTGCTTAAGAAATTCATCAATAGAAGAAAATGAGCGATATGTATGTATGTATGTATGTAAATTTTTTGAATAAATTGTTAATTTGTTTGAATATTTGAATCAAAAAATTTTGTATTAAAAAATTGCTTTGAAGAGTTTAAAAATAAAATGTAGATTTTGTAGATTTTTTCGTAAGAAAATTGTTAAATTTTGCAGATTTTATTCTTAAAATTTCTGGCAACACTGTATCCAACATGTATGAAATACGCAAGCGAAAAATTTTCTCAACACAATAATGCACAACACGCACGAAATCGAATTGAATAGCAAAAAATTATTCTTTTGTATTCAAATAAATACATATTGTTACGGAAATGGCCGTCGACAAGATTAATGCATCATTATGCAAATAAATTCCAACAGGGTTAATAGTGCGAAAATATTCCTACAGGGCAATTAAAGAAGTATCTGGAATAATAACAAAGAAACATCCAGAAGAAGTAAACGTACACACGTACATACATACATGCAAGCACTATAACAAATAACTATATACGCATGCCTAGTACATACATACGTGATTAAACGTAAACAACCAACAACAACTACAAGCTTCTGCTTGTTGTGAAGATAGACATAGCTACATGCATACATACATACATGCCTGGCAATTCCAACGAAAGGTAGAAATAAGTAAACAACCACTTAATGATGTATGCATATACACACGTATGTACATAGTTACCACAAGAACTTAATTACGCGCTTTATAAACAACATTGAAGATAATGATGATTAGGTCTAGACTTTGCATGAAAATTCTAGTGGTTGTTGTGCGAAGTATAAAAAGGGGTTGACGCATCCAACAGCAGTTCAGTCGCGATCAAAAGTTAGTTGGGAATAAATCAGTTGCGAAGAAGCTCAGTTGCTAATAAGAAGTCTGTTGTTAATCAAGTGAGTTGACAATTAAGTTGTGCGCAGTCCGTGATTTGTGATACAACAGTGAGTTGATATTTGAGTCTGTGCTTTACAATACGTGAGTTGGAAATTGAAGAGACTATAGTACAGTCTATAGTGACAGTTAGAGTCTGTCGTGATTTGAGTTTATTGTGGAGTCCCTTGAGTAAAGAGTAAGGGAGCAGTGAAAGCTGATAGACGTGTGAGTGAAGCCAGCGAGTCCTGATTAGTGTATCAACTGTGAGAGTCTGCCATAGAGTTGTTATTGGTGTATCAACTGTGAGTGCCGGCAGAGTGAGTCTTGTGTGTGACGAGCAACAGAGAAAGCAGAATTGTGTCAACACTAGCGCAGCCAGTGGTCTAAGACGTGCGTATACAACAGCGTGGAAGGAGTAGTGGTAACCAGTTGTGAATATTGAAGTAACCTATGTGTTTGTATTTAAGCTCTTGAATTAGATTTGGATTAGTGTTATTTATTAGTAAATAAAGATTGTATCATTCTTAACCCTAATTAGTACACTGGGGTCTTTTATTTATTGCAAATCTACGAATCTACGGAAAAGCGTTTTTAACAGAGAATAAAAACGTAACATTTGGTGTCAGAAGTGGGATTTGCAAATAAAAGCGGCACGTTTAAAAAAGGTTAAACGTAAAGTAAGAGTGATACGAAAAGGACAACCTCACACGTTTGAAAAGGTTAAACGTGAATAAAACCACATACGTTTGAAAAGGTTAAACGTAATAATTGGTTTTGAGGAAAATGAAATATCAAGAGCTTAAGGTGGAGCAACTCAAGGAAGAATTGAGTAAGCGGAAACTGTCGACAACAGGTAATAAGGCAGAACTTCAAAAAAGGTTAATAGACGAGTTCCACCGACGTAACATCGACATAGAAAGTTATGAGTTCGATGAAAAAGAAAAATATGAGATGGAAGCATCCACTCCTTCTATTAGCACTCCAATCAGTACAGACATTAGCGCAATGTTGGCCGCAATGATGGAGAAAATGGAAACCAGGTTTGGGCAAATGAATGAGAAGTTTCAAGAGTCTTCTAGGGCTAATGCCGAATTGAAAGCTGAAATGAAGGCTGATTTGCAAGAAACATCTAGGGCTAACAGTGAGAAAATGGAAGTTTGGTTTGATAAAATGGATGCGAGATTTGTAGAAATGTCTGAGTCCATAAACAAAAGGGCACATGGTGAAGAAATGCAAGTCAGTAAATCAGACGAAGAGATTTTTGACTTGGGAAACAGTGTCAACGAACACATTTCTGGCACAGAAGAAGGCGCTGACGAAAAACAGAAAGCTGAAGATGAAATCAACAGTGGTCAGTGTCAACAAGTTGAACGTGACTGAAGTTTTCCAGAAGTTTCCAGCAAAGTAAATGAAGCTCGTGACCTAGATGATAGTCAAGTGGTGTGTGACATAGCGGGAATAGCTATCTTTGAAATGGACTCGTTTGCTCAAGGTAAAGAAACTGCTCCAGTATACGAAGTACGCAGCGGAAAAACAGTCGGGAGGAAAAAGACAACTTCTATGCAGAGCTTCAAGCGTGTGGTAAGGCCAACTCTAGTCAAGGGACAAGGTAGAGTCGCAGCCAAAGGCCACAAATGTGAAAGGAGTAGTCATCTCCAGCGTATGGCAATACACGTACCAGTTGAAAGCCGAGGCAGAGCCAGAACTAAAGCCTACAAATATGGAAGAGGTAGTCGTCTCCAACGTAACTACAAGGCGTATAGAAAACGAAGAAAAAGAAAGACGATGATGTGCCTATTCGGGACGAATAGGCTTAAGTGGGCGGCAGTGTTACGGAAATGGCCGTCGACAAGATTAATGCATCATTATGCAAATAAATTCCAACAGGGTTAATAGTGCGAAAATATTCCTACAGGGCAATTAAAGAAGTATCTGGAATAATAACAAAGAAACATCCAGAAGAAGTAAACGTACACACGTACATACATACATGCAAGCACTATAACAAATAACTATATACGCATGCCTAGTACATACATACGTGATTAAACGTAAACAACCAACAACAACTACAAGCTTCTGCTTGTTTGAAGATAGACATAGCTACATGCATACATACATACATGCCTGGCAATTCCAACGAAAGGTAGAAATAAGTAAACAACCACTTAATGATGTATGCATATACACACGTATGTACATAGTTACCACAAGAACTTAATTACGCGCTTTATAAACAACATTGAAGATAATGATGATTAGGTCTAGACTTTGCATGAAAATTCTAGTGGTTGTTGTGCGAAGTATAAAAAGGGGTTGACGCATCCAACAGCAGTTCAGTCGCGATCAAAAGTTAGTTGGGAATAAATCAGTTGCGAAGAAGCTCAGTTGCTAATAAGAAGTCTGTTGTTAATCAAGTGAGTTGACAATTAAGTTGTGCGCAGTCCGTGATTTGTGATACAACAGTGAGTTGATATTTGAGTCTGTGCTTTACAATACGTGAGTTGGAAATTGAAGAGACTATAGTACAGTCTATAGTGACAGTTAGAGTCTGTCGTGATTTGAGTTTATTGTGGAGTCCCTTGAGTAAAGAGTAAGGGAGCAGTGAAAGCTGATAGACGTGTGAGTGAAGCCAGCGAGTCCTGATTAGTGTATCAACTGTGAGAGTCTGCCATAGAGTTGTTATTGGTGTATCAACTGTGAGTGCCGGCAGAGTGAGTCTTGTGTGTGACGAGCAACAGAGAAAGCAGAATTGTGTCAACACTAGCGCAGCCAGTGGTCTAAGACGTGCGTATACAACAGCGTGGAAGGAGTAGTGGTAACCAGTTGTGAATATTGAAGTAACCTATGTGTTTGTATTTAAGCTCTTGAATTAGATTTGGATTAGTGTTATTTATTAGTAAATAAAGATTGTATCATTCTTAACCCTAATTAGTACACTGGGGTCTTTTATTTATTGCAAATCTACGAATCTACGGAAAAGCGTTTTTAACAGAGAATAAAAACGTAACAATATCTTGGTTAAATTTCAGAAATTTAAGCTGAGTCCCACTTCACACTGGTCAAGTCTTATTGCTAAGCTTATCAGCGTTTACACAATGCAAGTCTTATTTTTATTCATAGTTTGGTGTATGGATGTGTGCTTTTTTTTACATTACGAATGAGAAAGCAAAACGTATTAACAGTAAATGAAGTTAAGTACTCATTTCTTTTCCCTTGTCTCTTTCTCCTACAAAACGAGCAGCTTAGAAATAAGACTTGCATAATTTTACTAGGTCTTAAGAGACCCATACACTCTCAATAAAATTTGCTGGTGTTACGTGTTTTTTAGCCTGGTACTCTGTTGAACATTTCACGTGAAATGCTGCCAAAGTACATACATACATACATACAAAAAATTGGCACGAATTGTTCATGAAAATATGTTGCAGAAATAGTACTCTGTTTATCTGGGGAAAAACATTTGAAATGTATCTTCAACATTTTAAGTTTTCATACGAAATAATATGAGTGGGACTTGTTTCGCATGGAATTTACAACAAACACATGGGATGTTTCTATAAACATAAGAAATTGTAGCATAGTTTCAAGCGCCAGTTAATATTGTTTACATGTCAAATCAATGTTGGCTCAACATTTTTCACAAATTTTTTTCATTATTGAAAATTAATAATTAAATGACCCGACCACGCACGAAATAAAACAGTTTGTCACGAACGCTTCGTGTTGAGTCACGAACAAAATACGACACGTGCCTATATCTAGTATAAATATAAGTAGATATTAGCATGTCACAGAGTTTAATTCCGTTCGGAAACGGAATTGAATATGTCTTCAAAAACGATGATGGTCAGAATGTTACGTCAATGGTGAACGGTATAGGAACATGAATCGAAATTTTTTCGTACCTCAATTATGTGGCATTAATCTTGCTGATATGTGGTCGCCACCAAGATCGTGTGATTTAAACCCATTGGATTATTTTCTTTGGGGTTATGTTAAGTCACTTGCCTACGTCGATAAAGCACAAACAATTACACACCTGGAAATTAACATTCGAAGAGTTATCGGCGAAATATGGCCGCAAATGCTGCGAAAAGTGAAAAGTGAACAGATTGCACACATTTTTAAAATGACACCAACATATTTATACATACATACATACGTACATATGTAGTTAAAATTATTTTTGCTTTAATGCTTATTAAATGACAAAATAAATTAAAAGGAATTAAAATTCAAAATGCAAAAGTTTGTGGAGATACATACATATATACATACACCTACATACATACATACATACATATGTACATATGTATGCAAATATGTACAGTGTCGGACTTAAGTATAGGCACAAACTGCACATTGACACCAACTGCCTGCCTGGCTCACGATGTCGACAAGAAATTTACGTTCGCTTATTTATATTGAAAACAAAAACAAAATAAGAAAATTTGTTTTTGTTTTCAATATAAATAAGCGAACGAAAATTTCTTGTCGACATCGTGAGCCAGGCAGCAAATGTAAATTTATATATACGTATTTCGAAACACAAAATATTTATTTTATGAACATATAATGGCTATAAAACAATTATATTAAAGAAATAATAATGAAAATTAAATACATAGATTGTCTTCACAGGTAAAAAAATAACCAAAAATATTAAAAAAGCTCAGTATTCTGGGGGACAAAAGTACATATAGGCATAATCATTGTTATCAAAGGCAAAACCAGATAGAAACTTAGCTTAATATTTAGTTGGCAAACATTTTTTGGTTTCATTAATCATGTGGTTTCGGATGAGTGGGAGGTTAACCCTCTGCATCCAAGGCGGGTGTTGGGGCTGCCAAATTAAATCCTCCAGCCCGCCATCTGCGTTGCTCACATTAGCTAGTAGCATAACGGATGTTATATGACCACCTGCCCCGAAAGGTCGCAAGTTGTGAGTCTTCTTTGTTGGTTGCAAGAGCAAGGATTGGTCGGTCAGTTCCGTTACCTTGTATGTCCAACTCTGGCCCCTTTTTCCATCTAGGAATCCCAGGACTTAATATATATAAACCTTTTTTTGCTTAATCCTTTGCCTTAAGTATATTTGGCGTGGAGTGCACTAATTATTATATTACATATATTATATTTTCACCAACTTTAAGCCATTCTTCAGCTGCTTTAAGGTCACATTTGTTTGAAATGTTGCATTTTCGGACTTTTCGGTCCGATTCCTCTAACAAATGCTCTATAGGTTTTATGTCTGAGGACTGAAGAGGATGTGGCAAGATGTGTGCGGTGCTATACGCAACCCACATCTTCACCTCATAAGCTGAATTGTGGTTATTGTGGTGTTGAAATGTGAATGAACCAGGTACATTAAATTTCACTTTTCTTGAGTTGTACATAACTAGCTTCATGCAGCAATCTCCAAACAGTTTTAGAGTGCACGTCTTTTCAAAACATCACTTTATATTTGCTGTAAGCTGTGTATACATTATTTTTTGATCAACTTTAAAATCTCGTACTTTTACGGCACGTTCTCTTTCGGTTAATATGCGTGGACGACCACTAATCTTAGCCCTTTAAAAATTAGATTTGCTTTAAAACGATTTATTATTTTCAGAATGACAAAACGGCTACGATCCATTAACTCGCCAATCTCGGCAAAAGATTTATCTTGATTTTGTAAGTGTATAATAAATAGTCTTTCGCTGAGATTCTGTAGTTTCACTTATTTTTGGACCCATTATTAGAAAAATTATGAGGAAGACACTTCTGTTGACTTTTTTCTTTAACATTTTTTTGCTTCCTAAACAAATTAAAATCTGTAAAGGCAGAATTAGTCTTTACGTGCTGTTCTGTTCTAATTCATCCGACATAAAAATGTATACGTATTCACAGCTTTGTGTGTGTTAGTGTTTAATAACGCATAATACCATGGAGGTGGTCATGCTACTTTGAACAAAATCGCTAATATGCAATACTTCTTTCATAAACAAGAAAACCACCTTCGAAAGATAAGTACATATTAACATCACTTAAAAAATATTAAAAGTATTTGGCAACCTACAGTACAAAACAAAATTAAAAATTAATTTATGGCCTAATTTTGTAAAACTAAACGAATTTTCGTTTTCGTTTCTGGTTGGAGCGAAAACAAAAATATTTTAAATTTTGTAAAACGCTACGTTGTTTTCGCTTTTTGTCAAAATATTATAATTGAAAAATTTATTATTCATTATAAAAAGCTGAATTTGAAAATATTTTCCAAGTCAAATTTAATATGCACCAACGAAAGACGAAATTCTAAATCAGCGGCGTTAGTTAAGGGCCCATAAATACTTATGGGATTGTGTAACTTTGAAACGTTCAATATTTCAATGCTGGAGTGAAATGTTAATGTATATGGATATGTTTTTCGTCATACACACGGATTCAGTCAAGTTCCTATCCAAAATCTCAAAACTGCAATCGACAAGGTCTCATATCATTTCTAGACAACCTGCTTACTTCACAAAAATGTTCCCCACGTAAAGGAATAAAGAGATATCCGCTATTATCTTCTGTATTGTAAAGGTAAAAATATTGCCAAGTATGCAGGTTGCATAGAAATAACATGACACCCTAACGATTATATATTAAAACACATACATATGTATGTAATATTGTGATACTTTATAAAAAAAATGTATCTCACTACTTTTCATGGCCGAAATTTTTAATAGGAACTTGGCCTTTTTCACATTTATATTTTTGTGAAGATCTAACTACTTTTGTTTTCTTTAATAAAACATTGTAAATTAAACATTGCTAGTCTGTTATATTTCTATTAATGATCACTGCGCCAGTTTAAAAGGGCAGAGTTAAATAATATAATGGGTTAAGGAGAGATACATAATAGTATAACATCACGTTATAAATTCAATGCTTTCGAATTTTTCTTGATCGTAACTCACCTAGGCCTACTTGTGTAACAAAATATAGCTCTGTTGTTAAAGTTCAAGTGCTTCATCAATTTGATGACTGTATCAGTGGTCAGTGTCAGTGAGTATATCTTAAGAAATGCACTTTTTGCATATCAATTTATCAGGAAACTTTCAGTACACACTTTCAAACTTCGGATTAAATTTTATCATTGTACCATTGACAGGAACAAAGTAGTTATGACGGCCTCAAAGCGAATGTATGTGTAAATATAGGCACTACTTCCATAGGCCGAGCTGGCCTGGAGCTCTATCGTGCACTTAAATCAAAGTCAGGCAAACGCATACATATACATATAAAAAAAGAGAGTAAAATGCATGCTTGTACGAATGTGCGTGTAAAAAATATCATAACAAAGTTCCCACGGGCGGCCTTTTGCATATGTTTGACCTAGATACTAATTTACTCATTATTGCAGCAAAACTAATGCAATAATGTAGTTAAAACTTTTAAAACGAATACAATTTAATAAACGTTTTCATATGACATTTAAGTCGTTTGAAAACGTTTGCAACTGTTTTATAAAATATATTTATTTTACGTAAGATAGAATTTTCGTTTTCAAATGTTTTACAAAATTCAAAATTAAAAACAAACCAAAAATTTCTGTTTGAAACGTTTCGTTCCGTTTTACAAAATTAGGCCATTAATTAAAATTAAAAAAAAAATCGGTACAAAAGAAAATTAAAAAATATCGGCGGAGCCTATCAAATCGGCTTGCCAATAAGCCGCCGATGCGCCGATGGATTCGGCGGCGGCTTGAGTGAAGTAAAGTAATCGGCGGCGCGGCTTGCCGCAAGCCGCGCCGACACGACTTGCTTCTCTGGTTGCCAGCTGATTCTTTTCACAGAAAAAGTAATTGCAAAATATTTGATACAGAAAAGAACGGCACAGAACAGCAACGAAAAGTAAAAACTAATGAGGCCTTAACGGATCATCCCAGACTGTCTGAAAAGTAAAGTGTTGCCAGATGTGCAAAATTTCATTTGAGCAAAAGAGGGCAAAATAACTGTGCCTATACTTTTGTGACGCTGAAACTAAGCTTTTTTTTAGATATTTTTTTAGATATTTTTATTTATTGTCTTATCTGTGAAGAAAATCTGAAGAAAATTATTACATTGTTCGATAGCGAATGCCATAATCTCAAACTGAAAAAAAAGTGATCGAATCAGCTCGTTACCGAAAGCGACGATTAGACCCCTAATTAATTTTTATTATTATTCCTTAAATAAATTGTTTTATAGCCATTATACGCATGTTCATAAAATAAATATTTTGTGTTTCGGAATAGGTACATACCTATATAAAAATTACATTTGGTTCAATGTGCAGTTTGTGCCTATACATAAGTCCGGCACTGTATGTGTGTATGTACCTACTTACATATAAAATTCGAATAAATGTTGAAATCATATTTTTTAATTCACTTAATAATTTTATAAAATTAATTTTTTATTTTTACATTGAACGGAAATTTAAAGAGAACAACTGTTAGCAACACTTCGGATCTCTCTCTCTCTCTATCTCCCTTTCCCACACTCTTACTCATCAATGCTAAATAATGAAATAAATTGTAATATTTTTTTTTTATTTTTTGTTAAGCTATAAAAAAGGAAATAGCGGTGAACGGGTTTAGAAAATGCATTAAAAACAAAGCTAAAAAAAAAAACTTTTCACACATACATACACACACATCTGGAAAATTGTACGTACAATGTATGCAACAACAGAAACAAATCTACAGCTTGCACATTAAACCGCAACAGCACGTTTTTCCTGACTTTGTTTTTTATTTTTTAGTGGCTAGGTGTGGATGTGTGTGTGAGTGTGTCGGATTTATTTTTTGCAAACGCATTGATGTCTGTTTCTAAGGTTTTTTGCTTTGTTTATTTGTAGTTTTTACATGATACAACATACTTGATGTCTGTTACGTTGTCTGTCTAGTCTGGCCTGGTACGAAGTCCGTACAAAATACGTAAATGCACCAGACCACCAGTCAAACAAACCAGCCAACCAACAACAACAAACATTCTTGTTAAGTTATTTGTGCTTGGTTGATTTTTGGCACATTAAAGCAGAGTTGCCAGTGCTGATATATTCGCTTTTATTAGAAGGATTTGCTGAAATTTAGTAATATGTAATAAGGTTATTATTTCAGGTTTTGCACGCATCAGATTTTGTTAATCAAGTTTGGATTTTATAATGAAAAAAATACAAAATTGAAACTTAAGCAACATAGACCGATGCGTGTAAAACCTATAGTCATGTAATGAATTCTAATAATAATTAACAATAACTTATAATAAACGGCAACATTAATTAACTAAATACATACATATTTATGTATGTACATGCATACATTTATAAATTGCTAACGTATCAACACAACGATTCCATACTTTTCGGATGCGGTATCTATATTGTGTACCAGAGTACAGAATGAATACACTCGCTTTTTCTGCATATTCATAAATTCATTGCTTTTGCATTGCCTTTAATCGACAACAACAAAAATATGCAATGCCATGTAAAATCATTTATTTTATTATTGATTGCCTTCTTTACTTTCTCTCTTTGTGATGCCATTATACATCAAGCAATGAAATAACATACTGTCACATGCAAGCTTATAAAATATTCACACCATTCGTTCAATATTCGCTGCTATTTCGGTGTTAAGCTTGCAAACAACCAGCAAAAAAAATTTGTCGACCAGTATAATTTCTCAAAATATTTATAATTCTGTATATGTCGTAAAAAATTAACGATTTTCATAATTTCACTTAATATTTTATCCAAACAAGTGCCAAAATTATGTTGGTAAATTTATTCCCATACAAGCTAACTAAAGGGTCCGCCAGATAACTTTTTTTTAATGCTATGCAAAACATCGAGTGTAGCTTCGGATGTGTGGCACGTAGCGCCGTTCTGTTGAAACCAAATGTTGCCACTATACTCCTCTTCAATTTTTGTGAACAAAAATTCGTTCAACATGGCCCGATAACGATCGCCATTGACTGTAACGGCCACTCCTTGCTCATTTTCGAAAAATGGCCCAATTATGCCTCTGAACCAAAATCCGCACCAAACAGTGACTCGTTTTGGGTGCGTCGGCTTTTCAATGTATGCGTGCGGGTTTTCTGTGCCCCAAATGCGACAACTTTGCTTGTTTACATACCCGCCAAGATCAAAATGAGCTTAATCTGAAAAGATGATTTTTTTTGGCAAAATCGGCATCTTCTGTAAGTCGATATTTCCCAGCGTTGTTCAAGCATATACACAACCATATTCGATCAGCGGAAGGATAAAACTAATTATCTGTCAAATCAGACATGAGCTAAGTGTTACCATTCACGAAATAAGCACTAGTTGAAAAAAAAACGTTAGATGGCGGACATTTTATAAACATGTACAGACATTTATTCAATCGTTATAAAAAAGATTCATACCATTCGTTAAGATTCATACCATTCATTGTTCGCTGTTTTTGGGAGTGTTAGTTTACATTTGTATAAGTCATGCAATGTATTCAACATATTTCGTTATAATGTGATACATTGCTATACTGAAGAGATTATTGTTGTCAACATGAGGCTATCATTTTTTGATTGTACTCAAAGCAATAAAAAATACCAATCAAACCGTTCTCTGTTGTGTACATATCGTCGTCCGGGGGTTTAAGTGCTCTATATACCAAAAATGCATTTTGAGTAAATCGATGTTCAAGTTTAACACAATTTTTCTAAAAAACTATTCGATAATTTTGTGATTTTTATACCATATATGTATGTATGTATTTATTTTAAAAATATGATTTTAAGGAAAATTTTTTATTTCCGTGTCGCATCTGAAACGGGATATTTTCTAACGTTAATAAAAATCATGTTTGCTCTATACGCCAACTTAAGCACATTTCCTTGCAAATACATACACGTAGAGCAAATTAACATTAACAAAGCAATAAAATCACCTAAAAACGTTATAACAAAAATCTATTCATTTACAAAAAACCAAAAATATAAACTCTTCACAAAGTTATTACAAAATATATCAAAATGATAATAAAAAAATTAACACCTTAATTTATGTGTTGGTGTTAGGTAATCATTTTTGTCTATTTCAGAAATAAAACTGAATAACTATTTTAAATCAGAATTTTTTTTTGAATTTTTGCTTTCTTCTCTGATTCAAAAATATTTAACGGTGATAACGGTAATTGATTCTGGCAACATTTTTTATTAAATGTGCTGTTTGGGAATGAGTCTGCAAAATTTAGTTTTTAAATTTGATTGTGAATAAGTTATTTTGAATATATGGAAGAAATTTTATTTAAGTAAATGGAAGAAAAATTTAATTGGTTAGATATTTAAAAAAAATTGTTAAACTCTGAGGATTCCATTTCTACAATCTTAAGTTTTATTTTTTTTTTTGTTTTTTGTCTTAAGTAGAACAAAAAATAAGCAAATTAACAAACATGTGCATAGTTAGTAAAGAACAAACGATAATGGTAAGACTGTTGTAAATTTAGAGATGGTAACTTTGAGCCTTCATTACAAAACACATGAGCAAATTGAAATACGATGAATCAAACCAATTCACATATTCCATTTGCAATAAAGTTTCGTATATAGGGCAGAAATCTACATCAACTGACACCACGCGCCGTGAACCAAAACACAGAAGAAGATGAGGAAGGTTTAGTGGCCTTCAAAAACGGCTGGCTGTTCCGTTCAACTATGTGTTGTTGTCAGAATATTTACAACTAACTTTGATGTTATTTGTTCATTAATAATTATCACATGTAATTTGGCTTAAAAAGCGTTACGAACAGTAGCCTATTCTATTCATAAGAATATAGAAACAAATACAGTTCGAAAAATAATAATTAAATTAACTTAAATTGTTCTTTGTTCTGATATGCATTTGGGTATCGGGTAATGCGTACTAAGATTATACCTACGCGATGGATGACTCGTTATCGAATGTCATCATTTCAAATTTTGTTTTCTTTTTGTTAGATATTGAATGCCATAATCCCAAATTAAAAATTTTCGATTAAAATAATTAGAACTGTAATGAATTTGAGTTTTTTTCTTCGAATTTATAACATCGTCAGGTTAATAAAAACCGAGGAGAAAATATTTTTTTATTAATGATATTTCGAAAAATGTATCTGGCAACCTTCTTAAGTATTTTGTCTGTTATTCTGTTTTATTAATTTACTCTCATTTTATCACACTTATTCTCTTTGAATAAGTTTTGTTGTTTTTGCTATGCTTTTTAAATTAGTAAAACATGTGTGTTTGGGAAAGTAAAGTAAATCTTCCATAAAGAAATTTCACAAAAGAAATCAACAAAAATCACTCTCATGCACACACGCACGTACATATGGATGTATGTATGTATGCATGTGTTTATGTGCGGATACGTGCAATAAGGAAAAAAGAAAAGAGAACAATCGCACACATTTGAAATCCTACCAAAGTCAACTGAGCTGCAGATGAAAAGATTTTTTAAACTGCTACAAGCGCTGCCGCTGCCGCTGCTGTCGAGTCTGTCGCTGAGTTTCCTTTAGATCGGTTTGTTTTTCTGCACCTCAGTATAAAATTAAATACAACTGTCAAGTTAGTGTGCCGTTAGTTGCGGCTTAGTGTAGAGTGAATTTAACTATATGTACATTGTGTATCTGTCTCATATTGTGCTTTTTATTTGCTAAATGAAGCAAGCAACATTGTATGTAGTATGTTTTCATTATTTTTTGTTTAATATCGATTGCATTAGTGTGTTGAATGCGATGTAGTGTATATTTATTTGTTAATTTATTTCATATCTGCTGGATAGTTCTTTTAAAAATAATATTAAACTTGACTGCAAAAAAAAATTAAATAATATGTAGAATGTATAAGTATCTATGAATGTACAACTTTATGGTAATTTTTTAAGAAAACCTCTAAAAATAAATGAAAATACATAGTGTGTGCAAGTAAAATAAAAAATAGACTTAGGTATGTATGTACATAAATAAGACCAAAGCATAGAATGACAATTAGATACACACATCCATATGAATATGTATCTGCATTCATCATACAAAGATACATACATATGTATGTATGTACATGTGTTTGTAAGTATGTTAGGTAGTATGTATGTATGTACATATGGATTTATGTATGTAGGTATAATGTGTAGATTCTACACTGTATACCTACATGCATACATATATAGATACTTAAGTATACTTAGTGCATATGTACCTACTTGGGTATTGAATATTAAACCTTAGATTTTTTGCTGTTCGTAATTAAAAATTAAAGAACATATGTACATAGGTACATGCATACATAACTATGTAGGTACATATGTATGTATGTACCTTATTTTGTGTACATTTAAAAATTATAATGAAAACAACAACATCACATCAATATTTATTTATTGCAACGAACTAATAAAAGAAAAGAAATAAGAAGAAAACCAGACAATATTAGGCCTTACAGAGGCGACTGCATACAAAATAACTACAACAAAATCCACAATAAATAAAAATTTAGCAAGCAGCCAACAAAAAAAAATAAGCAGCAGTAAATAAACTAAAGTCAGCCAAGAAATTAAGCAAAGCAACCAGGCAAGCAGGCAGGCACGCAAAATACTATATTGAATCATGTACATGCATATGTATGTATCTACTACACAGATACCTACATATACATACATACATACATACATATAAGTATATGTATGCATGGATGTGTAATTTTCAAGACCTTTTACGAACGTATTGCAGTGCATACAACCATAAAAACACATGCACACAAACTATACGATACAACATCCAACTTAAGGAAAAAGCCAAAAGGAAGACATACAAAACAACACTACACTAACAACTATTTACTAATTTCAGTAGTGGTAGTAGTTGTTGTTAAGTGTTGCCATATTAAAGGATTTTAATACCTCATAAGGAGAGTGGAGCAAAACAATATGACCCCGTTCTGTAAATCGATCGATTTGAAATTGCACGATTTTAGAAAACGAATACCTGATTTACATTAAGCATTTTTCATGAAATTTCATGAATTTTGTTGCACGAAACTTTTTCTATTTGCTAATTGCAGAGCTATAAAAGAGAATTTTATAGGTATAAAAAATGACATAGAATGAATCTCTGATGCATTTTTGGCAACTTTTTTTGATATAAGTTGCTCCTCCAGGACTCCTATTGGCAAATAAAAACTTTTCATGCAACTAATTTCATGAAACAATGTAAATTAGGAATAACTCCGACAATAGAAATATATTTTTAGATTTTTTTATTACATAAATATATTCTCAAATTCATATCTGAAAGAAAATTATCTTGTATGATTTTAAACACGCATGCAGGAACATTATTCATTTTTTGAAAACGAGAAATTTATTCGGATTCGGTTAACAGAACAGGGCCGATATCTTTCTTAATTTTTGTATTCACGACATAGAGTATTTTTTTAAAAGCAAAACTAAAAGATAAGATCGGCTTTTTCACAACATAAGCTGCTATTCACATATTAAGTAACGGTATTTTCGGAGTTTTTATGCCCCCTCCCCCACCCTTAATGCTTTTTACAAAATACTCAGTAGGTACCTATACATTTTCTAAACCCTAACAAATCCCCTGGAGCGTTATGTAGTATGTTAATAGCATCTAAGTGAGAAATTTAAATATTTCTGTAATCTTTTCAAGAGGCATTTTTATGTTAAAATAAAATTTAAATTAAATTACATATGTATGTACATAAGTATTTGAAAGCCGGTTTAAGATTGTCTCTTGGCCTATTAAAAATATAATTAAATTTCATAACACATTCAGAGCGTTATTTAAGCAAACATGTATTAGCTTTATTAAAAATTAAAAAATGGCAAATTAGTGTGAAACTCATTAATAAAATCCATAAAAGAATTTATGAAAGCACATGGTTATATAAAAAAAAATATTAATAGGCATATACATAGATACATACATATTTAAATATGTATGTACATACACAGATACATAGTTACTTGACTACATAGATACGCACGTAGCCGGTTATTCACTCATGGTGTACGAGAGCTGTTATTTATAAATATTTTGCGAAAAACAAAAGAACTTTTCATAAAAAATTAGTTTGATATTTTTCTTCGTACGATTGAATCAATTTTAATTAAAAGTGATGAAACGGTGGCAGGAAGTAACGTCTAAGAAAATAATCGGATATGTTCTGTATTCCACAGGAAATTACATAGTTGGGAACTGGCATAGAATTGTTATAAATACATATGTACATATTTCCAACAACAATTCTATGGCAACTCCTCAAGTTTTAATTTCACGTGGAATACAGAATATATAACCGAATGTCTATCAAAAATATAAAAATATTGTTAATTTTTCATCTTGCTGGCTGGCCTTGGCCGGTGTTAAAAGTATCTGCTCTTGCATTTCGAATAGTGGCTTTTGACTAGCTGTCCTTTAGCATCTTGTTCCAGGCCGCGTTATTCAGCTTAGTTAGAAGCCAACAAGGCAGAAAATAAACGACGGAAAATTTAATGTTAGGAAGTAAATGGGCTTAAAAACTAGACAAATTCAGTTTTATTGATGCCAATAGAAAGTAGAAATATATGTAAGTATTAATAATGGAGACGTCCGCTCTTTTGCAGCGACTCTGGTGTTAAATGAGACGCATTAAATTTTTTTTTGTTTTGTTAGTTACCACGTTTATCGAAACACACGTTTATTAACTTAGCATTAACATTAATTTGAAGCACACATTTATTCATAGTATGCCTTTAATAAACGATTGATTATACAGTGGTGGGAGCTCTCTTCTCCTACACCTGTCTTAATTAAGTGATCCAAGGTGACCATTAGCCAGGTTACGTACTCCTGTTATGGCTAAATGCAGGAAGTATAGGGTTAGCTCACTTGAGTGAATACTTGCCACTGCTCTTCCGCTTGATCCTTGTTTGCCAGCTGTATTTTCTTACTTATTCAATGAATGTTAGCAAACAAATGATTGAGTGCCAGTTAACAGTTTTCTTTGATACTCTTTGATGTCCCTTTTTTCCAGACATTTCTTTTGAAGTCAAAGTTCCTTCATTATTTCTGTACATTTATAGCATGTATATTCGAAAGCATTTTCTTTCGTTTCGAATTACAGATTAAACCACCTAAGACTAAATTTACACTACTAGAATTAATGTCAAAGGATGCCTCAATCTCAACATCGGTCATATGCCGGTTGAATTTTGCTACACGTAGGCATTCAAGTAGAATCTATATGATTCCTTTTTGAAAGGACCACTACACTCATGGGTGTCAACCTATGTAGAACCGTATCTAAGTTTTCTGATACGGTGATCGTTACTAGATCCAACCCGCCGCGTTGAGATATCTGATAAGGTCACTCAACCCAATCTCAGATAAATTTGAAAAATCTTCTAGTATATGACTGCCTAAAAATTTGAGTATTGAGAGATGCAAAGCTGGACATTCTCAAAGAAAGTGAAAGATTTTGATTTTTTCAATAAGGTTTTCTTTTTGATTTTAGTAGGTTCCTATATGATTATGTGTAAAGCATCTTATTGATTTTTGTAATAAGGAAATCTTGATTTTATGAGATGTCTTGTTTTTTCGTTTCTATAAATAGACATAGAGACAATTTTTTTCATGATCTTTTTCATTTTTGTATCAGAATGTTTGCACAATAATTTCAATGGTTATTCAGGCTGCTTGTTAGCATATTGGGTAGAGTGGTTGTCTATCAGGCAGAAGTTTGCTGGTTTAATACAGAGTTGAGTAATACAGTTTGAGTAAGTTAGTTAAGAATACAACAGAATGTGTATGTATGTATGTATGTATAAATAAATAACATCTACAATATACTACATACATACATATGTATATGGTATAGAATTTAAATGAAAATACATAAGTACAGAGAATAAAGACGCAATTTTTTTTTTATTTTTTTGCCGAAAAAATCAATAAGATAACCTCATAAAAACTACAAGATTTCTTCTTGATTTTTTCAAAAAGGTTTTCTCTATGAAATTAATAAGATTTCCTTATTGAAAAAAAAACCATAGAGATTTTTTATTAATGTTGTTCTATTTTATGAGGTGTTTAGTAGGCACTGGTTTCTCTGTGTAAAACAACCAATAAAATGGCTACTAAACACAGCATCAAAAAAAAATTTAATGCGCCTCATTTAACACCAGAGGCGCTGCAACACTGCATTATTAAAAAAAAAAACGTACAAAAAAGCAGAGTTATAAAAGAATGAAGCTTTCCTCTATCTCTTTCTTCACCACCCCTGTGTTCTCTATCACCATCCCTTTCCTAAAGAAGGTAACACCTAGTAATAGTAGTAGGCATTGCCTGAGTGTTTATAAAAAAATAAAAACATACGATCGGTTGTCAGAATTATATCATTATTACAATTGTGCTCTTATTTTAATGAACATGGATGTTTTTTTGGATTCATAGAAAAATTATCGCATGAATTGAAATATAGTTTATTCAACTAATATTTTATCGGCCTAACCATTTTCGAACCAATCTTTTTTCTGGGTGTGGTGCATCATACCACACTGCAAATCATGTGATGTCAAAAATGGCGACATTTATCGGTTGCACAGATCTCTAGGGCTGACCTCTCCACAATATTTTTTGTACCGTTATTTCAAATGCAAAGCTTACTTCAATCATGTTTAACATATGGGTTAAAATGTCGGGGAAGTTGCGGAAAATGCAGGGGGCAAATCACGGCATTCGATACGACTCGTAATTTAAAAATATTTTCATATAAACTCTATTGAAATATTTTTAAATTACGAGTCGTAACGAATGTTGTTTAAAAAAAATCAATTATAGTTAGCATCTAGACTTCAGTTGCAAATGACAGCTGTCATTTTGAATAGATTACTGCTTTCTAGCATATGCACATATTCAGGGCAATTATGTATGTAAAAAATTCCGCAGGAAATTTCTCCCAGGGAATAATTCCAACTACATAATAGCAAATGATAGGGAAAACAAAAAATTCTAATTGGAAAAGGGAGAAATTTCCTGCGGAATTTTTTTACATAATTGCCCTGATTACTTTTAGGTATTATTCCTGTCATTTGTGGACATTTCAGATCTGCTAACTTACTGGCAACGCTAAATATATTCAGGCAATAAGTAGAAAATAAAGGAATAATAAATTATTTTTTTTTCTTTCTTCCTGCATCTTCTCTTCACATCTCCTCTGAAGATTTTTGCTAAAATACAAAGTTTTTTTTTTTTAATTCATTTATAAAAAGTAATAAAAAATACCCTCAAAAAAAAACAAAGAAACAAGAAATTTAATTTCTTGCAGTGAAAAATTTTCATCGTTTTATTGTATATATTTTTCGAAACTAGTGGTGGCGAAAAACCAGATCAATTAACAAAAAAAAAAAAAAAATAGTAAAAAGACGCAGTTGAAAAAAAGGGAGCAGCCGCCAGCATTTTTCGGTTAAATTTTATTTCTAGAGAAAATTCAGTTTTTCGTTGCTTTTTTTCCTTCTTTTTTATTTTATATATTTTCATATTAATAAATCAAGATAAAATAGTGGAAATTTAAACTTTAACACAAACGTTAAGTAAAAGAGAAATGTTGATAAAATATCTGAGTATTGGGAACATGTACAACCACATTCATGCCATATGTACATACATACACACATGAGTACATTCATATGTACATACATACATACGTATCTAGATACTTGTACACTTAATATATGTATGTATGTACATATGTATGTATGTATTTATGTATACATACATACATACGTACTACAAGTCCGTATATTATATTATTAAATACACATATTGAGATACTATATCCATACACAAAATAATGAGGATTTATATATAATTTTTTATTTTAATATTGTAATTTATGATTTAAAAAGCTCTGGCAACGTAAGATAAAAGGAATTTTAAATAATGGTTTATTTCGTTTTTTTTTTTATTAATTAAAAAATAAGAGGAAATAATTAAGTATTTCAACCACACCCAATGTTTTGGAAGAGGGATTTTTAATGAATTTTATTCGTTAGTATGTATTCGTATAATTTAAGCATTTCGTTTGATTTTACAGTAAATAATTTTCTAAGTCGTCTGTTCAGAAGTTTTTTGAACTGCCTGCTGCCTTTTGTTATGAATATTAAAGATTTATTGTGTCAACGGAATTAGTTTTCTTCTCGAAGGAGTACCTATAATATAACTAATTGCTGATCCATTACCCTTAATAACCAAACACAACATAATACGCCAAAATAAGTATATCGGTGCCGTTTCGGTCTCCAAGTTGAGTTTTAAGATGAATGTTTTAGAGAGAGAGAAGGAGAGAGTGAATAAAGCACTTGCAAGAGATCCATTGGAAATAGTTCAGGTTTGACATCAAGAATCTTTCACTGGATCTATTTATCGTTTTCGTTTGCTTTGGAGAAAATAAAGTATCTCTCTAATGAGCTACTACTACGGATGCTTATGTTATTCCTGCCGGTTAGAGAGTTATTAACAATGTATGTAATAAGTCTTGGTTACACCTCTCTTCAAAACTCCAAAATTATATAAAAAAGTTTGGTGATCGAACATTTACCGCACTCAACGTCTATTATCTGATGAAACATGGATGACGAGTATAAATAAGAAGGGATGTGGAATTTTGGAGTACAGTGTAAAGACATAAGATCTATGTATGAATTTACTGCCGTTGGACTAAATGCAACAGGCGCATAGAACTATAGATCTTGAGGACTTGCTAGCATTCTAAATACAGTAAACAACATACCTGATCTCATTGACTTCTGCATTCCCAACCTTTACTTCAATAGGTATTTTCGTATTTCATTGACAGAAGGGTTCGCCCCACTAGATGGGGACGTACAGGTCTTCACGGTCTGCTCAAGGTGGGGGGAGTTGCTGGGGGCTTATATATTTCACAATTCGTACATGAAATGTGATTCGGACTCCCGGACGAATGTAGCATATGACAGGCAGAGACATCTGCCATTAAAACAGGAACAAACTCCTAATCGGATTTCAAACAGAAATAGATACCCATATCATAACTGGCATGCAGTTAGAAATCAAGTCCCTCACAGGTCCGTACTCCACATCTTTCCTTGTCCAAGAATGTCGCAAAGCCCTGAATGGACTCGTGCAAAGAGGGGAACCCTACTCAGAATGGTCTATATCAACAATATCTGTGGTTTCCCACTCTCATCCTTCTGGAGACGCTTCGGTGTTGCCTTTCTCAAATCAGCTAAAGACAGGTGGTGCAATGAGCCCACCTGCGTGATAGCGAGAACCTAACTGGAACTAGAAATCTCATGAACTTCACTAGGAAGCACTTGAGGATTCTCTTGGCCACATATATCGGCCACTGTACTTTCGGAACCCATGAAAAACGTAGGGGTCTCCCGTAAAATGATTACTGCTCCAGTTGTAATGATGAAGAAGATGAGGAAAGTATCTCGCATCTTCTCTGCTTTTGTCCCTCTATAGAAGGTCTCCTTATGCACTTCCGAGTTATCGGAAATAAAACTTATAAATCTGAGTCTTTATATCAGAAGCAGCGGCTGGTATAGGCGTTGACCTCCTTTTACGACGTGTGTACACATATGACCCTCTTCCAGACCCACTCGTCTCCTCTAGTAACTATCATCTAAAACTACCTCTTTCATTTTTATCTTCCCTTTCTCTATTTCTATATACTGTCCAATTGACAGGTAGCACAAAGGCATCATAATTGTATTGGACCCAAGTGGTCTGGACCCTTAACTTTCATTTTCCACCAGCAACCTGATAACCTAACGTAACATATGTACGAGTATGCTTAAAAATGCAAAAATGGATAGCTTCAGCTTTTAACCGGCAGAAATTTTCCTTTTATAGAATGAAGATCACTTCAACGACCGCGGTTAACATACACACTACTGGTAGATACACTATTATTGTCCCAGAATTCCGCTTCTGAGATCATTTCTACGGGCACAAATACATTCAGAGAAACTCAGGAATGATGAGCTTGCAAGGCATATCACCAACTAAAGGCTCAGTTACCCGACTGTAATGTAAAGTAACTGCAACGTAGGAAACAGCTTATCAATATTTTTATGTGAAAAGTAGGTTACGTTACATTACATCTCTATAATCATTTTCATTACTTTTTACATAACAATATCGATCAGCTGTTTCCTACTGTTGCAGTTACTTTACATTACAGTCGGGTAACTGAGCCTTTAGAAACCATACACTATGAATAGTAACGCACATTTTTAGACTTGCCAGACGCATATTTCTTAGTTCAAAAATCATTCTTGTTTGACCATCAGTTATAAAAAAAATCCCCCAAAAATCCATTCAAATTTGGTTAAATCCCCAGATCCCCAATATGAAATTTTCATCAACAATCGCGAAAAAAAATCCCCAATTTGGGGACAAATCCCCTAAACTGGGAACACTGATCGTGGTGAGGAAGTATCATAACCTAGGAAATTGCAGTGTTCTGCTATCCCCGAGCGCTCTCGCTGAAGAACAGGTTGACAACCTTGATTGTGTTTTGATAAAGTTCATAACAAATAAATGGATGGATTTTCAAAAATTTCATGATGTTTAAACTAACTATAAACTTTTCTTTTGCACATTTTATTTTAACTCAAAGCTTTGGTATTTGTGGCAGAAAATGTGAAGCCACATTCAAGTAATTACTTTTGGGTATGTCTTACCGGAAATCAAATATCTATTGAGAGTTCAGTTATAAATGGATACGTATGTACATATATTATATTAGATTTAAAAAAAATCATTTCAAAAAGGTTAACTAATATCACGTTTAAAAAAGAAATTCGAACAAATACATATTAGTGCACACAGCAAAAGCAACAAATTGAATAATACTAAAGAAAATGACTGAGTTCAAATCACATTTTATTTCTAATCGAAGTAACAGTTTCTTTAAAAAGAAACTACTTACTTACTTTTAAGTCAGGGCTTTATAAACCACAAAACAATATTTCCTGGACTCTTCTTTTATATTCTGTCACTTCCGTACAGCTGTGCGACACGCATACATATGTTGTATGTAAGTAAATTCACATATTATTAGGCACGTTCCTGACCCAGTTTCAATAGTTCTAAAGAAATAATTATGATTTTTGTTCCGTAGCACACTTAGAAAGGTTTACAATGGAAATCAAGTAGCAGACACAAACTGTTAACCTGAACGAACACCTGTTATGACGGCATAAAATCATGCAGCATATACTTGAACATGCAATATCGTGTCCATGTGGCGTTCAAAGCGTACACAGGTGGCAAATGTGGTATATGACATATGTACGTCTTACTGATGTGAAAGTCATACTGACAAGCAAGCAGCTTTCTGTTGCATAGCCACGATGCAATTTTGACTGCAACCACAGCCATCACGTGTACTTCATTCTCAGAAAGCTAACCCGGCCACTAAGCAAGCATTTGCTTTTTAACAGGGTTTAGTGCAAGTGAAGTGAGGCTCCTGAAGAAATGAAATAGTAGTACGAATGCTTTCTTTCATGTGGATTACTGGTTCCCGTTGTACTAGTTCTAGTTAACTGGTCAGAACGGGGAGGGTTCCATAATTTTGCAGCTATTTAAAGATGTTTTGTTTAAGATTTCCGTTGCCACATAACATAATTATATATAACTCACGTTTTTGCGCGTAAAAAATTCCTGTATTATTACATTCTTAAGTTATTCTAAGATAGTTGAGTGTTGGCAAGTGCTGTGATTGAGTCAATTAAATAACTCAAAAAAAAATATTATTTTTTAACTAATTACTATGTATAAAATTTTAATGCAATCAACAAAAATCAGCTAATTTACAAAGATCGGTGATCAGTTTGGGGCGTCGCTTCCTTTTGCGTTGCATTTCTTCGGTGCCTTTTAACGATGAAGATCGCAAAAACTTTAAAATCAAACGAGCGATCTTCCACTTAATTATGAATAAATTAAAAGTTGGGCATCGTTTTTCAATGAAATATTTGTTTGGAACAGATTCATCTTACACGCTTAATGAACGATTATTTTTATTTTTTTTAAATACTTGAAAATCAAAAATTTAAAAAAAATCTTCACAACTTACTCAATATCTCTGAAACTACTGAGCAGGATTACGAACAATATTTATGTTTGAATGCAGATTTTAGTTCAGCGCACCAAGTTATTTTTGATTTTAGATTTATAGTTTCTGAGGAAATTTTTTCTTTGAACATTTCGTAGATGTATGGCAACCGAACTTTGGTTGCGTTGCCAATTGCCAAAATGTTAGACAAGTAGTAGTTTGGCAAACTGAAATAAATCGTAATAATCTGGGCAACAACAAATTTTTAATTGCTGCATAGCTTTCAAAGCAAGGTGTTAAAATTAAAAAAAAATTAATTAAATAAACTACTCCTTCTTTGGGAAGGCGAAAATATGCTTCAGAAATAAATTTTTAGTTAAAAATTTGTTTAAGCAATAAAATTTAGTTACAGTATAAGCAGTAGTTCTAAAGGATTTCAATTGTCCCATCTAATGATGATGAATTGTGCCCATTTTTTACTTCCTCCTCTTGATCGAAAAATAATTGCACTGAACTAATCATCTTTATGACAAGTACATTTTTAAGCTCTTTTATTGAACAATTCTTATATGTATTTATTATATTCTGAAGCTTTGGTTAATCACTTGTCATAATCATATTTTCAATAACTTTTAATCAACTGGAGAGATACCTACTTGGTATACATATATAATACGTTATAGGTCGTTGACTAAGACATGTAGGTAATTTAACTTACTTTTCTGTATGACGGATTCTATGAGCCTCGAGCTTAATTTTAATTTAAGTTGCGTTGCCAGTTGACAAGGCAACTGAAGTTCGGTTGCCATTAATAGAATTTGATACAACCTCATGTCATACATACTTGCATACATACAGACATACAAATTTATACATGCTAGTATGTATGTATTTTGGACATTAAAAAATTGTCAAAACTGAAGCAAAAATTAAAAATTCTTGACTGAAAAAACTCACACTTGTATTTTTTTAAGTTTAAAGAGAGACATTTTTAATCACTTGTCATATACATATGTATGTATGTATGTAGATATACATACATATGTATGTATACATATATAGTAAATACATGTATGTAGGTACATACCTATTTACTTTTATCTTGACAACAGGCGAATTTAAAAAAAATTAAAAAAAAATTCCCATGTCATTTAAAAAATGAAACGTTGCTTGTTGTTTTGTTTATTAATTTAACCTCTATAACCTTAAACAAATTTAAGTATGTATTTTATTATTGTTTTGTCATTGATTTAAATTAAATAAATAAAATTAAATTAAAATAAATATTTCTTTTCATTTTGCAGATTTTTTTCAATTAATGAATATAGACGCTACTACACGTACAAATAAAAATTATACGCATTTTAAATGAAAGAAAATAGGTAAAAAGAAAGTAAAAAAAATATGGTGAAATTTAAAAAATGAATAAATTGAAAGAAACAGCTACAACAAAGTGCAATTTACACATGTACACACACGAAGGCATTGAGAGAAATTTTTCAATTTAATTAAACAAAATCAAAAAAAAAAGTATTTTGTGTATAGGCATAAAAGTAAAATAAAATAATAAAATATTACCTAGATACATACCTACTTACATTTAATTATTAATATGTAAATGAAAAGTTTAAAGTATTAAAGAAAAATTTTCTAACAACAAAAAAAAAAAAATACTCAAGTATTTCTGCAAAGAAAAATATTTATGTGCCATAATTACAAAAACTTAAATACATAATTTAAAATTTATACCTACCTACCTAAATTAAAAAAAATTCCTAATTATAAAATAAATACATACATACATACCTACCTACTTACGTACATATAAATTATTCATGCATACATAGTTTCATTGCATCCTATCAATTAAAATTAAAAAAAAAAATATATATAAATAACTGAAAGCTTTAAAGTAACTAATAACAGAAACAAGAAATAGGTATAAAAAAATATAAACAAAATAAATAAATACCTTCCTCACTTTGTCGATACATTTCTATCTAACCAACGTGTTGAAAACAATAATACCTAACTATAAAAAAAATAAAAGCAATAATAAGGATAACATAAAAAACAACAACAAACAAGTGAGAAAAACAGTAACAACAACAACAACAACAACACCCAAGTGAAAAACACACAAATTTGACAAAGTGTAAACATTGTATTCATAACAGTATTATTAACACGTAACCTACGTCACATCCTCATCGTCATCATCGCCAACAACAACAACAACAGCAGCAGCAGCAACAAACAAACAAACACACACACGCGCCGAAAAAATAACACGCAGCAACGGCAGACATCTTCAGTGTTTGTAAACGAACATAAAACAGAGAAGAGGAAAAAAACGAGAGTATTTTTACCACCAACCAACCAACAACTATCATCATCATCAGCAACAGCAACATTAAGGGCTACAAAACACAAAAAAAGAACAACTAGGTACATCAATAGCAGCAGGCAACAACAGCAATAAACACCAGGAATAACTTTACAACCTCAAATAGCAACACATTACGACGTAACAGCATTAGACCCCCCACTTTTATTCTTGTGCACTAAATTTATACTCAATCCCCTACTTGACGTTTTTTATTTGTTTTTATTTTTACTTTTTTGCCTTAACGTCTTTATATCTACGTGTTCTTTGTTGGTGTTGTGTTATTTTTCTTTTATTTTTTGTTGTGTTCAATTTTCTGCCTGTGTGTACATATGTACATATGCAACACATTAAGTTGCCCCCTCATTGTTGTTGTTTGTCTTACTTCATAATTCTCTTTTGATTCTTGTGAACACACACTTTTCTTCTTCTGCTATAACTGCGGCTGCTTGTTCTTCTCGATTACAAGTTGTAAAAACAACAAATGAATATCCTCATCGCTACAGTGCATGTGTTTGGGTGAATGAATGTTTAACAACCAACCAGCCATCAACAAACACTTCGTTCACATTGCATGTACATATGTATGTATGTGTGCTTGTGTTGTTCACCAGGAATCTGACTAAAACTGCCGCCTGACAGTTTGGATGCAAAAAAAAAAAATAAAATAAGACAACACAATTCAGGAATCAACATATAGACAAATAGAACCAGCACACACAAAGACTGACAGATAGATATAGCCAAACATTGGTTTTTTACCAAGAGGAGGACAAAATAAGGAAAAAACAAAAACAACAACACGGATATCAATTGCAAAACAAATAATAACAACAAGGGCAAAAAAAAAAAGAAACACATACACACACACAGTTTAAATAAAACACAAGAGAGAAAAAATCAAAACAAACTACACGCGGTTGAATTGCTTTTGTTTATTAGCCACAACCGACAAACTACCACCTGTAACCATTACAAGAATAGCAATAAGAAGAAAAAAGATTGTGATTTAGCATCACTTATCCAGTCAATAAAATATAATCGATCAACAACATGTCCTGCATATCCTCGAATTTTAGTTCATTCTTCTTAAATTCCCTCAATGACCCATCGGAATTTTCCAAATACTTAAGCAATGGAGAATTAAGATTCTCCTCAACATTCGAAGACTTTCCGGTCTATGGCCAGCAACAACAACAACAGCAGCAGCAGCAGCAACATTTCAACGGTGTGCTGGTAAATGCAAATGGTGAACGTATCAGCAGTAACGGCGAGGAGGGAAATTCAAATATCGAAAATACTCAACCTACAGTTACATCTGTGCAACATTATGGCAGCTATCAAGCACAACAACAACAACACCAACAAATGCAACAACACCATGGACATCATCATCATCAGCAGCAGCAGCAGCAGCAAACAAGATGGGCATTGCCACATCAACAGAATCTTCCACAAAATTCAGCAAGTGCATCAGCAGCTGCAGCCAATGCCACCGGTGGTGCATCGAGCGGCGGCACGCAACAGTTTGACGGCTCCTTTGAGTTTATGAAATATTTACGTCATTCAAATGACTACAATGACAATTCGCACGATGCTGCACCTGGCCAACAGAATCAAACGCAATCTTCCCATGCCACTGCTGTGGGTACAAAACCAGAAGCTTCCTTAAATAATGGTCTTATGGATTTAGATAGTACACACAAACGTGCTACCGCACGTAAAACTCCTGTCTTGTCTTCCGCCAACAACAATCATCATAATCCAACGGCGAGCAATAACTCTCATCCCACACCCATGGATATTTATGATCATGATTCGAAGCACAACATATATGATTTGCATCACATGAATTCGGTGCATAGCTCCAATTCAAACGAATCATCCATGGAACTATCGTCCATGACTTATCCCAACTCTCATCTGAATGCCTCTAACTCGAATACATCTTCTGAGGGTGGTAATAATCAAAATCACAATGACTTCTCCATGTTGAGCGGTGTGGCAAACTCACAAAACACTTCCTCATCTAATGCTGCCTCAACGACCGGTGCTGCGACGGCTACAGCAGCGACGGCGGCGGCGGCAGCAGCAGCAGCCTCACCAGCTGCTCCCAAGCCTTTAGCTACATTTACCATCAATGATAATTTTGAGGCCCATCCGTCACACAAGGTTGAAGAAGGCATTTTCCAACATATGAACAAACTGCCACCCAAAAAGAAAGATAATCTCAAACAGTTGGGTGTACGTTTCACCGGTCAAATGACACTCGACGATAAATCGATAATTGTGGAAAACTTTATTAAATTCTGTCAAGTAAGTACCCATGTCTACATACGAGTACATACACTCATACTTGCATGCATATGCATGCAAGTAGGTATTTTTAAAATTATTTCTCTATTATGGTTGTATCATAAAAATAGCTTTATGTTGATTTTTTTATGTACATACATATGTACATACATTTGAGGCTAAAGCTACCCCCATCATTATTTATTACAAATTCTCATATTTTCTTTATATAATTTGATATATTGTATGTTTGTATACATTATAGACTCACATGCATATTTACATATGTATGTATGTATGTATGTATAGCAGAGATCCAAACAAGCTGTTTGCTTAATATTTTTTTACAATATTTAATTCAAGGCTTCCATATATCGTTTTTTTAAGTAATTCACAACCTTGTAGGGTATTCTTTTTTGAGGCTTACAACTTTGAATTGAAGTTATAGGTCGAGAGATTACATAATGCCTAAGAAATTGGCGGACGGCTTGAGACGGAATGGGGGGGCAGTTGTTGGGGGCGTATATATATTCCAGAATTCGGAATTGAAATGTCCTTCATACTACCGGATGAATGTAGAATATTATAGGCAGAGATATCTGCCATTAAGAGAGCAACACACTCGCTAAGGTTCTATCGGATATGAAATAGCGATATCCATATCATAACTGACAGCCAGTCTGCAATTAAGTCCCTCACAGGTGTTTATATCACATCTTCTATTCTCTAAGAATGTCGCAAAGCCCTGGATTGGCTTGCACAGCACTCATCATATTAAATTGGGAGCGTGGGACGAATTCAGGCAACATAGTTGCGGATGACCTTGCAAGCAGGGGAACCTTACTCAGAGAATTCGATATCGATAATCTCTGTGGGCTCCCACTCTAATCCTGTTTCCTTTCTCAAATCAGCTCAAGACAGATGGTGCAATGATCCCACCTGCGTGGGAACCTTATGAACTTCACTTGGAAGCACTTGAGGAATCTCTTGGTCACACTGACCGTTCACTGCTATTTCGAAACCCATGCTAAACATTCAAGCTGTAATAATGAAGAGGAGGAAGATCTCCGTTTGCAGTTCGTTGGCAGATTATTATCCTTCAGTAGCCTATACGAGTTATCGGAAATAAAACTGAAAAATCTGAGTCTTTATATGGAGCGACGGCTGGTGACGCCACTATGGCGTGTGTACACATATAATTGGCTTTATTATGATTGAATCACCCCTATCGTGAATATTTATTCCCTCGATAGTTGCAATCGTGAATTATTTCCACTTGAAAAAAACTCGCATGCTCGAAAAAAATATGGCATCGCCCATTTTTATTCCCGTGAGTTTTCCCCCCAAAAAATATGTGTATTTTTTCACAAACGTTTTGTTTGGGAATAAAAAAAAGAAGCACAATGTCAGTACTTTTCTTGTTGGTTTTTAAACTTGTTTGATTTTATTTTTAAAAGGACTGAAAATGTAGTATATATACATGTATACATATATGTATATTTATATTATATTATATACTGCCAACAATTCCTGATGTTTTCCACTTACATACATACATACATATGTACATTATTTCCGATAAACACCGTGGATTTGATGCATCTCTCAAATTTCGTCTCTTAACATTTCCAATAAAAATAAATATAAATCAGAGCAACATACTATTAATTTTGCTGAATAATAACATCTTATTAAGAAAATTATAAAAATACGCGTAAAAAGTAAAAAATATAATTATATCAATTCACAATAACATGATCGACTCCCAACCAGTGTTACCATTTGTCAAGTTTTCCCTTTTTTTGAAAGTTTTTTGAGATGCCAAATAGTTTTTTGAAAATATAAAGTTTTTTCAAGTTTTTTTTTATAAATATGTCCATAATTGAACTTTTGCAGTATATTGAATGAAAATATTAAGTAATGTTTGTATGCAATAAAACGATCTTATATTTTCTCACTCCCTTATTACTGCAACAGTGTCTAAAGGCTCAGTTAGCCTAACCATTTTCATTACTTTTCACATAACAATATCGATCAGCTGTTTTTTTTTAAATTTTGGTACTTTTCTAGAAAAAAAGTTTTTGTTTTGGAAAAAAAGTTTTTTTTCTCCGATTTAGGAAGTTTTTTAAAAAATATATATGGTAACGCTGCTCCCAACATATCTTTATCTTATTCCGTAACAATTGGCGATGCCAAGTTGTTGTTAATGGAAATAAAAAAATTATTCCCAAGAATTTATTCCCTTGCGATGCACGATAAGTGTGAATATAATTTCTGTCACGGAGGCGTCACGGTTCGAGCAATTTTGTCTTTCGGTTCGTCTAATGAATCCTCAGCACGTTGACTACAAAACCTAAGATCCTGGATTCGAGCTCGGTATACAACAGTCATTAATAAACAACACCATGCATTTTTCTGATGTGTGTTAGTGTCTACTAAATGGCTACTAAATAAAAATTTAATACGCCTCATTGACACCAGAGGCGCTGTAACACTGCATTATTAGAAACGTGCAAAAAAACAAAAAAAAAATTGTAAAAGAATGAAGCTTTCCTCTACCTCTTCCTTTATCGCCTGTCTTCTCTATCACTATCCATTTCCTAAACGAAGGTAACACCTAGTAAAAGCAGTGGGCATTCATTGCCTAAATATTTTGGTGTAAAGTAGTGCAAGAGCGGATTTTTCCTTGCAGGAAATTTTCTTGTTTGATAATTATTGATTGCACTGGAAGTCATGAGAAGCGGGTTATATTTAATCAGTGAAAAAAAACTAATTATTACTGTTGATTTTCGTAATTAAATTGGCCAACAGTGATGCCAGTTCAGGGGATTTGTCCCCAAATTGGGGATTGTTTTCGCGTTTTGGGATGAAAATTTCGGATTGGGGATATGGGGATTTTTTGGGGATGATAACCAAATTTGAGGGATTTGTTGGGGATTTTTTTTATAACTGATGGTAACAAGAATGATTTTTGAACTAAGAAATATTCATCTGGCAAGTCTAAAAATGTGTGTTACTATTCATAGTGAATGATTTCTAACAAAGAAGAAGTATCAAGGCAGATTAACCAATAATGAACACTACCAACACAAAAATACGTAACAAAATGTAATATGACTTTTTGGAAGCACTTTAAAAATAATTCAATTTGTTGTGACAAATTTAATCCTTCTGCTGAAATGCTAAAACTTTTTAATACAAGTATTATGTACAACAAAGTTTCTGAGGCTGATGAATCAGAAGATTTCGATTCTGAAATGGTAAACTTTGTTAAAAAAAATTTTTTATATGTACTTGTGTATATTAAACTATGTGTAATTTTTTCTTTACAAGTTTTATAAGTACAAATTAAATTTATATGAATATAAATATAGCTATCGATATAAATGGATTTTATTGAATAAATATGTTATTTTTGTTAAATAAAATTAAAAAAACTTAATTTTTTTCACAAAAGAAAAAATTTGAGTCAAAAAAACTCAATTTGTAGATTTTTGGGGATGACAAATCAAAAATTGGGGATAAGCTCTAGAAAAAAACTGGTAACTCTGTTGGCCAAAGCCATGCTGCGACTTTTAAAAAAGAATAGACAGATTTTTATCTGTTTGTCTTTATCAGGGTGACCGATGACATTTAAAAAAAAAATGGCAAAATTAAAAAAAAACGAGAAAATTACACTAAACTTTTATTTCTAATGTATTTTTATGTAACTCACCCTAAAAAGAGGAGGACAAAAAGTGGCAAGGCAGTCGAAAAAGTGGCAAGGCAGTCGAAAAAGTGTATGTTTACACGGTACGTGCTTCGCTCTCTATTCATGCTTCACGCCCCAATCATGACCGAATCCACTTGCTTCGCCATACAAAATTATGAGAGCGAATCAAGTAGATTCAATATGAATCTAGCTATCAAAACAAAATAGGTATATGTGTATGTGTGTGTTTTTAAACAAATGAAAACAAACCAAAAAACATAGATGTGAGTTTAATATAAATAAATTTAATTAAGTTATGAATAATATAAAAAGGAAAAATAAGAAGAAAATATAGAGATGCCTTCAAAAACAAGATTTCGAATGAGTCGAATTTATGTAAGTATGTATGCTTATCGGTATGCATGTATATACGTGCGTATGATACGCATGTTTCTGTGAATACACATAAAAAAATGCCACGCGAACAGTGATGCCAACTTTTTTAGAGCAAAAAGCACTGTGTGTTCATAAAAAAGCACTAAATGAAATAAGTACTCGTATATATGTATGTATGTACATAAATATATTTATATTATATCGAGCCATATTTCGATTTTGCTTATAAGTAGAATATGAGTAGGAAAATAATTGAAGTTCATTTGGGAAGACACTCCAATTATGGTGTATTATTTTAACAAAAGAGTGATTAACGAGAATTATACTCCTCGTTTCAGGAAATGCAGTTTCATCTTTTTCCTCTGGCCATAAAACTGTTTTAATAAAACAATTAGATTTTTAGGTGTTTCGTCTGAATTAATTTTTACATGAACATGGCTCAGTATGTTACATTCTCAACAACATAAGTCTTTTCTTTTTAGACCGTATTTTATATGAATGAAACAATTTGATTTATAAAATCATTATTGTATTTCTAACTTACTTTTCAAATAGTTATTAGCGCTAAAAGTTTTTTCTACTTTAACATTGGACCATGGTAATGTTAATAGTCCTATAGCAAATATTGACAGTATTAGAAACGGGTTATTTTTAGTTGAATTTCTATAATTATAAACTTCAACCCAAAATTGATCAGTTTTGAGCAAATTTTTCCAGCAATGCATTCAGTTTCCAGAAAGCCATTAATTTTTTGCCTTACTAATTCGTTTCACAGAAGTAACAATGTATAGTTTTTGTGTACTCATATGTAACTTTATTGGTTTAAATTTTTTTTACTTTTGTCCACTTTCTTAGAGAGCCTTAGGTTAGTACTTTTCAGAAGCATTTTTAAAAGCTTTCGTTATCAAGAAAGCACTATATTGCTTCCCACAGTGGTTATTACATTAGATTATTGTAATTAAGTTATTTTATAACGTGTAGGGGGTATCCTCTGTAATTTCTAGAAATATGTTCTTTTTTCTCACTGTGAAAAATAAAGTTTTTCTTCCTTTGTGTTTCAGAATTAACATTCTGCAAGGAAAACTTTGCGTGTCTAAAAGGGGTGAAAAGTGAAAAATTCTTATTTGGTGTTTATTTATAACCACCACACTTTCATAAATTAATATTTAGTAGATTTGTAAAACGCACTAAATGGACTAAAATCAAAGGTGAAAATCACCAATTTAGCGTCTTTTTTTAAAAAGCAACAAGTTGTAAAATTCCGCACTGTTATGAATTAAAAAACACTAAATCTAGTACGAAAATCACTAAATTGGCACGCTGCACACGAAGCCCGAATGCCTAGTCTAAACAGCATGATTCATAAACATGATTCAGAGAGCGAAGCAGGTGATTCAACTTGTCGTCTAAACATAGCATTAGTCGGTCAAACGTCACGCTGGTCTTTATTAGCTTTAACTTACCGTTTACACATGCAAGTACAAGTGCAAGTAACTCAATACATCGACATATTTTTACTAATACAATCATAATGCTACAAGTTGTAGGCTTTCGCAAGGGATTTTCATTACAAGTAATTTTTTCACTTGCATGTAGGAGAATTGTCAAAAGTAAAAACAGTGTTACCCCTTAGGGATTTTATTTTAATTTTAATGGATAGTTTATATGGAATAATTTTTAAAATATTATTATTTCAACTTATATACAGATAAAATAATATAAAAAGTAAAATCATGTAATCAAATATGATTTATTATTGATTTGCAGTATACATTTGTTAATTATTCTGTTAAAAAGTTGTTCACTTAATTTGCTTCACTGCAATGTTTCTATGCTAAAAATTTGGCAACCCAGACATTAAAAACTCATACAAACACACACAAAATAGAAACAACATACGGAACAATTTTCTTTAAAACATTTTCCCTCAACGACATTTTTAAAATAAACTTGCACTTGACTGTGTAAACAATCAAGCAAGTTGCAAGTGTTTTTATTATATCATTCGATGTGTTGGTTGTTAATACGTACACGCAACTTGTAACAAGTTACCTGCATGTGTAAATGAAGCGTAAGTCATTTAAAACACTTATACCAATTTCAATATAAACCAAATGAGAATTCCATTACTCATTATTACATAAAATCAGTGCAGTACACGACAGCAAACACGATTGTTGTCATCTCCATGATGAAGTTTATAATATACTACATTCTTAGGAAGTAATGTGGTGTAATTTCTTAAGAACTACGATAGGACAGTCCGTGTACGATTTAGTGCTGAGCAGAACGAAGACACATAGAAATGTTTTTGTTACCTTTCTTTCTTTCTATTCCCAGACAACACAACTGGAAAAAACATTTGAAAATTGTTTTATGTGTAAAAGAAAATCTATTGTTAGAGGCATTTTTGCCGTAGCAATTATTTTTTTGCCATTACTGTATGTGCAGTGCACACACATCAATAATTTCTCAGTATGCATTTTAATACTTACATAGATTTGTATATACGAAGTATGTATGTATTTTAATTTATGTAAATACAAATTATTTATTATTCCCTAACGTTGTTTAACGAATATACAAATATGAGCTTTTTGGTATTTTTGAAATTTCTTCTTCCGGAGAAGTGTAGTGTGTAGTGCAAGCGGTGTTTGTTTTGGGCAATTGCAAATATTTGCATTTAATTTTTAACATACATACATACATACAACGCAATGATAATATAAATATGTACATCCGCCGCCAAGCGAAAAATATATATATTTATTTCGTAAAAATAAATTCGGTACTAATTAAATCGAAATACAAATATGTAGTCGCATATACTTATAAGTTATAACACAAAATTTGTTAACTTCTTGGAAATTTTCAATTTTTTGAAACTAAAAGAAAAGCTTTATGTAGAATCATCTTTGAATTGTACTCGAATACATATGTATTATTAGAAGGTAGTTTTCTAAATTTTGTATTAACTTACTCAAATTTTAAATGAATACCATGTGGAAAGCATGCCAGTGCAGGCACCAAATTACACCGTATGGTGCTCCTAATTAGACTTGTATCGAACTCAGTTAGTAGCTCGTTTTTGACATAAACCAATGTAATTTAAATGGGATTGATTATACGTTTGTTTCAAAAACCAGCTACTGAAAGAGTTCGATAAGACAAGTCTACTCCTAATGAAAGCCAGGTGGTATACTCTGTACAGAGCTGTGGAGATGAGAGGATGAAATTATGCCTGGATTTCATACGAATATGTATCACTGATAAATAAACACCACAATCTCGTTCGAATTTTTCTTCATTAGGGAATATTAAGGTCTCATTAGACGAACGTAGCTGTAAGCGTTCTGTTAGAACGTTTGTGTAGAAGCTTGATGCAAACTATTCACTGTCAAAATGCATGACACAAGCATGTACGTGTGCATGAAAGTTTCGGCATACACATGCATTGTACGATAAATTGCTAAGTGACAATCGTCAAACTTCGTACAAAAACTTTTTATGTATAAGATTTGACAGTTCTTGGTATAATCTACAGCTTTGGGTAGCTTATCTTGTTATGTTTGTGTTGCATACATGCATGTGCAAAAATAAAAAAATTTAGATTTTGCTTCAAGCATCGTCGGTGTGACTCATACAGACAAAATTTCCCTAATACTATTATAATGCAGGTCATGTATTTTGACCGTGAATAATGAATGCGCTTAAAAATGTCCCTACGTCAAATAAATACGTACCGCTCACCGGTATTCAATGCGAATGCTTTTATCGTTTAATTGTTGGTTGCAGTGTGTGTTTCAAAATATGCAACATGAATGATAAACATTTTGCTTAAACATGTTGCACAGTGCGTACCTACCATAACGTATAGAAAATTGAAAATTGAACTTACAGCGCACAGTGGAGTGAACCTAAAAAAAAAGTGGTAAAAAGTCCGCAAATTTTAAACAACTTAACCTGTACCGTTGCATAGATTGATACTGCTTGATGCAAGTGAGAAATGAAATTCAGGAAGGCTGATGGGACAATTGATATTGTCAAACACACCAGCTGCCCAATAACAATGATACTATTAAAGCAATACATGATAGTGTTGCTGAAAGTCAACGAAAATTAATTTTTTCATATTCAAAAACTTTTTAAAATTAATGAATCATTATTTACTTCTTTCTGGCTAAATTGACATTTCCTGCTGGTGGCGATATTTTCCGTTCCATATTATTGTTTATTTAAAAAATTATTCAATTGAAAATTGTTCTCTAAAATTTTTTCAATTGTTGCTTCAATTTTACACTTTACTCTTATATATACACATACATATTTACATACATATATACTTTGTATGTATGTACATATGCATGTATGTATGTATATGATCACTACATAGCTTCAAACAATCTCAAAATATCATGTTTGAATTTAAGGGTGCTTATTTATTTATATTTATAGTAATTTCTTAATATTGTTACGTTTTTATTCTCTGTTAAAAACGCTTTTCCGTAGATTCGTAGATTTGCAATAAATAAAAGACCCCAGTGTACTAATTAGGGTTAAGAATGATACACTCTTTATTAATCAATAAATACACTAATCTAAATTCAATTCAAGAGCTTAAATACAAATACAAAGATTACTTCAATTTACCACAACTGGTTACCACTACGCCTTCCACGCTGTTGTATATACACGTCTTAGACCACTGGCTGCGCTAGTGTTGACGCAATTCTGCTTTCTCTGCTGCTCGTCACATACAAGACTCACTCTGCCGTCACTTCCTGTTGATACACTAATAACAACTCTATGTCAGACTCTCACAGTTGATACACTAATCAGGACTCGCTGGCTTCACTTACACACGTTTATCAGCTTCCACTGCTCCCTTACTCTTTACTCAAGGGACTCCACAATAAACTCAAATCACGACAGACTCTAACTATCACTATAGACTGTACTATAGTCTCTTCAATTTCCAACTCACGTATTGTAAAGCACAGACTCAAATATCAACTCACTGTTGTATCACAAATCACGGACTGCGCACAACTTAATTGTCAACTCACTTGATTAACAACAGACTTCTTATTAGCAACTGCACTTATTCGCAACTGAGCTTCTTCGCAACTGACTTATTCCCAACTAACTTTTGATCGCGACTGAACTGCTGTTGGATGCGTCAACCCCTTTTTATACTTCGCACAACAACCACTAGAATTTTCATGCAAAGTCTAGACCGAATCATCATTATCTTCAATGTTGTTTACAAAGCGCGTAATTAAGTTGGTGTGGTAACTATGTACATACGTGTGTATATGCATACATCATTAAGTGGTTGTTTACTTTTATTTCTGCCTTTAGTTGGAATTGTCAGGCATGTATGTATGTATGCATGTAGCTATGTATACCTTCTTAATAAGCAGACCCTTGTAGTTGTTGTTGCTTGTTTACGTTTAATCACGTATGTATGTGCTACGCATGTGTATATAGTTGTTTGCTATAGTGCTTGTATGTGAATACGAGTGTACGTTTAGTTATCTATTTAAATACTTCTGGATGTTTCTTTATATTGGCCCTGTTCGAATATTCTTGCGTAACACTTATGTTAACTCGACGGCCATTTCCGTAACACTGCCGCCCACTTAAGCCTATTCGTCCCGAATAGGCACATCATTGCCTTTCTTTTTTTTCTTTCTTCGTTTTCTATACGCCTTGTAGTTACGTTGGAGACGACTACCTCTTCCATATTTGTTGGCTTTAGTTCTGGCTCTGCCTCGGCTTTCAACTGAGACTTGTGTTACTATGCGCTGGAGATTAGTTCTTCGATATTTGCGGCCCTTGGTGGCCCTGCCTCTGCTTAGCATTTCCTCTACTGCTTGCCTTGCCGTATGCTGGAGCTGAAACCTTCCTTGACACTTGCCACCCTTGGTACTGAATCTGCTTCGTATTTCCTCTACAGCTTGCCTTGGTTTATGCTTTAGGTGACAACTTCTTCCACATTTGTGGTATTTGGCTCTGACTCTATTTTGTCCCTCAACTAGAGCTTGCCTTGCCATACTCTGGAGATGACTACTCCTTTCCCATTTGTGGCCGTTGGCTCTGACTCTACCTTGTCCCTTGACTAGAGCTTGCCTTACCATTCCACATTTATGGCCCTTGGCTCCGACTCTAGACTGTCCCTTGACTAGAGTTGGCCTTACCACACGCTTGAGGCTCTGTATAAAAGTTGTATTTTTCCTCCTTACTGCTTTTCTGCTGCGTGCTTCGTATACTGTAGCAGTTTCATTACCCTGAGCAAATGAGTTCATTTCTTCAATAGCTAATTCTGCCGTGTCACAAACAGCTTGACTATCATCTAAGTAACCAACGTCCTCTACTTTGCTGGAAACTTCTGGCAAACTTTGCTCATGTCCAACTTGTTGACACTGACCACTGTTGATTTCATGTTCTGTCTTTAGTTTTTCGTCAGCGTCTTCCTCTGTGACAGAAATGTCTGCATTGACACTGTTTCCCAAGTCAGAAATCTCTTCGTCTGATTTACTGACTTGCATTTCTTCACCATGTGCCCTTTTGTTTATGGACTCAGACATTTCTACAAATCTCGCATCCATTTTATCAAACCAAACTTCCATTTTCTCACTGTTAGCCCTAGATGTTTCTTGCAAATCAGCCTTCATTTCAGCTTTCAATTCGGCATTAGCCCTAGAAGACTCTTGAAACTTCTCATTCATTTGCCCAAACCTGGTTTCCATTTTCTCCATCATTGCGGCCAACATTGCGCTAATGTCTGTACTGATTGGAGTGCTAATAGAAGGAGTGGATGCTTCCATCTCATATTTTTCTTTTTCATCGAACTCATAACTTTCTATGTCGATGTTACGTCGGTGGAACTCGTCTATTAACCTTTTTTGAAGTTCTGCCTTATTACCTGTTGTCGACAGTCTCCGCTTACTCAATTCTTCCTTGAGTTGCTCCACCTTAAGCTCTTGATATTTCATTTTCCTCAAAACCAATTATTACGTTTAACCTTTTCAAACGTATGTGGTTTTATTCACGTTTAACCTTTTCAAACGTGTGAGGTTGTCCTTTTCGTATCACTCTTACTTTACGTTTAACCTTTTTTAAACGTGCCGCTTTTATTTGCAAATCCCACTTCTGACACCAAATGTTACGTTTTTATTCTCCGTTATAAACGCTTTTCCGTAGATTCGAAGATTTGCAATAAATAAAAGACCCCAGTGTACTAATTAGGGTTAAGAATGATACAATCTTTATTAATCAATAAATACTGCTTATGCTAAATCTAATTCAAGAGCTTAAATACAAACACATATATTACTTCAATATTCACAACTGGTTACCACTACTCCTTCCTCGCTGTTGTTTACGCACGTCTACAGACCACTGGCTGCGCTAGTGTTGACGCAATTCTGCTTTCTCTGCTGCTCGTCACTCACAAGACTCACTCTGTCGACACTCTCAGTTGATACACCAATAACAACTCTATGGCAGACTCTCACAGTTGATACACTAATCAGGACTCGCTGGCTTCACTTACACACGTTTATCAGCTTCCACTGCTCCCTTACTCTTTACTCAAGGGAATCCACAATAAACTCAAATCACGACAGACTCTAACTATCACTATAGACTGTACTATAGTCTCTTCAATTTCCAACTCACGTATTGTAAAGCACAGACTCAAATATCAACTCACTGTTGTATCACAAATCACGGACTGCGCACAACTTAATTGTCAACTCACTTGATTAACAACAGACTTCTTATTAGCAACTGCACTTATTCGCAACTGAGCTTCTTCGCAACTGACTTATTCCCAACTAACTTTTGATCGCGACTGAACTGCTGTTGGATGCGTCAACCCCTTTTTATACTTCGCACAACAACCACTAGAATTTTCATGCAAAGTCTAGACCGAATCATCATTATCTTCAATGTTGTTTACAAAGCGCGTAATTAAGTTCATGTGGTAACTATGTACATACGTGTGTATATGCATACATCATTAAGTGGTTGCTTACTTTATTTTTGCCTTTCGCTAGAATTGCCAGGCATGTATGTATGTATGTATGCATGTAGCTATGTCTATCTTCATAACAAGCAGACCCTTGTAGTTGTTGTTGGTTGTTTACGTTTAATCACGTATGTATGTGCTACGCATGTGTATATAGTTGTTTGCTATAGTGCTTGTATGTGAATATGAGTGTACGTTTAGTTATCTATTTAAATACTTCTGGATGTTTCTTTATATTGGCCCTGTTCGAATATTCTTGCGTAACACTTATGTTAACCCGACGGCCATTTCCGTAACAATATTTTTGCTTATTTCAAAGCGTTTCATTTAAATTGAAAGTTGAGAAACTGTGTATGTGCTTATTACACATTTCGCTTTCTAAAATATATTTATTTTTAAATCCCGCTTTTTGATCGATCATGACCCGCTTTTTGCAAAAACCATCTGGTCACCTTAAGTATGCACTTCTTTGGTTCACATACATATGTATGTATGTATGTATCTACAGTAAATTTAATGGCAATAACATAATAAAAAAATTTTTCCACTGAACCTAGAATATTTAAAAACACAACTTTACATTTAAAAAACTTTATTTTATTATTAAACTTAAATATTTTTGATTTTCGATTAAACTTTACAAATCTTCTTCCCATTTTTGTTTACATTCACTACGTATTGATAGCGGGAACAAATGTTCCCATCAGCGTTGCCACTTTCTGTGTAATAGTGCAAAATCTGTACTATTGAAAATTCTTTGCAACATATTTTTGCACCATACATTTTTTGTGCAATTTTACACTATTTGACTTTATATTTCTGTGCTTAAAAACGATAACAGCATAAGCCAACTTAGGACAAAATCTAATATGCTACAAAATTCTACGAACGAAACTTTATACTTGAGTGAAATACCCATGTCTTTAACGAAGTTTATTGTAAAGATGCAGCATATAAACGAAACCCATTTGATATAAGTGTTAATAAAGTCCAATAAAATTTGTAATAAGGGTCAAATTATACTAAACATATTTAGAACCTTCTCTAAGCAATTTTGAATTTCATTTTTACCGCACCTATTTAATGCCATGTAAAGTCCAAGAATTTCAACATTTTCCAGTAGAAAGCCATACAATTTTATCACTTATTATAATGCAATGGTTATTGAATATTGAGGTCATATTTAATATTGGAATTTTATGAAGATACTTCAAAAATAACTGAATCAATGCTTTCGGCATTTAATAAAAAATCTACAAAATGTTTAGAGTTCCTTTCATATTTTTAATTAAAGCGAATCAATACCAATAAATCACATAAAAGCTGATTTTTTTTAAACAAAATTAGGTATTTTTCATTGAAAATAAAAACAAGAAACTTTTTATACAGCAAAATGAAATTTATATTGGTTAGGCTGCACAAAATACTGTTTCATAGTGTTCCAAGGCGCAACAAAATGTAATGTATTTTATATTAATTAAATTTTAAGAATTAGGAAAATGTATAACTTTATTGATGTAATAGAACCAAAATTTGCAGAATCATTAATATAAAAACCGTTTGCAAGCTATTTTTGAATTATGGAATTTTATGTTATATTTTTAATTTTATTATGCGTTTTTTAAATAGTAAAAAAAATCTTTTTATTTTTATTTTAATAAAAAAACATATTTTCCAAGAATCTTTTTGCATTGTTTCATTCGATTTTGCACTATGTGTAATTTTATGTTCCACTGGTGGCAACGCTGGTTACCATAAAAATTCACAATAGAAAATTCATTTCTCTTCTTTCAGGGGAACAAATATTCTACATTTTATTCACGATAGAGGTCAATATGAACGAAGGTTTCCTTTAGGGATGTAACGAATGTTGGCAATCGCTTTCGCATTCGCAAATTATTCGCTTACTTTTGCTATTTGCATTCGCTTTCGCATTCGCTAAAATGTAAGCGAATTTTTCAAGCGAATACTAACAAAAAAAAAATTATTTCTTTTATGAAAATAGTTTGCAATTAACAAACGTCAAAAAAAAAAGAAAATTATTTTAAGCCAATATATACAAGAAAAGCATTCTAATCAATGCTTTAAAATTTTAGTGGAAAAGTTTTCTATAAATAATTTCTCGTAGGTATCAAAATTAAACCAAATTCCAGCGGTGTTTGGAAATGTTTTTCAGTTTTTGAAAAAGAAAAAGCAGTGTTGGATTTCTATTTAAGACTAGTCTGTTCAAACTTTTGAAAAAATGTTGAGCACCATTCATTACTTCGTACAACAAATTTCGAATCCAAACAATATTAAATAGTCCTTGTTTGTTGTAAATGTCACGCGAAGCAAGTGCCACTCATATTATTTGTCATGAAAATTTAAATTATTGAAAATATATTTCATATGTTTTTCATAAGATGAACAGAGTACTACTTCTGCAAGATTTTTTCAGGAAAAATTCATTCCAAGTTTTCTAAATCTGTATTTTGACAGCATTTCATATGAAATTTTGAACAGAGTACCAGGCTTTAGAGCGAAAGTACCAATTGGTTGATTGCCTAACATTCTGTAAGCTTATTGTTAATTATTATCTATACTTACTCTTATATAAATTTATTTGCAAGTGATATTTTAACGAATTGTAATATTTGCATTCGCTTTCGCATTCGCTTTCGCAAAAGTCAAAATGTATTATTCGCTTTCGCATTCACATTCGCTAAACTGGTATTCGTTACATCCCTAGTTTCCTTTATTATGCGAAAAAGTACAATAAATGCGAAAGTTTTTATTTTTTATAAAATTTTGCATTGATTACTTTCAGTGTAAAAAATTTTAATTGCAACATTCTCTGGCAAACACGAAATTTAATAATCACTGCGTTCAAAAATTTTTGCATTCAAGGAAATAATTTATTTAGAAAAACCGTCTGCTAAAGCAAATTAATTGCAATATAAGAAAAAAAAAAAATACAAATTTATGCAGACTCATTAAGTATTCGCAACCATTTCTCAAATACTTTAATATTAATGATGTTTCTGTCATTTTTTCTTTTTATTTTTTTGAGGGATGAAGAACAAAACATTTTATATCCCTTCTACTTTTATTTTCTCTATATCAAAGTTTGCCGATTTTAGTCTTTGCTAACTATTACTAATATGAAATGATAACTAGGCAAGTTTTTATATTTTTCAATATGTAATATCTCCAATCAAACTCTTTTGTTTCCTTTCAAAATTTATCATTCTTAATGCTAAATGCATATGAAACGTGTGTCTACTCTTTGTCTTTTTGTGTAACTAAATTTGTAAGGCTTTAATAAGTGTATTAGTATCCTTGGGGATAAGACTACTTAAAGTTAGTATCTACATATGTACTTATGTACTTATGTACATATGTATGTATGTATATCGATTGATTTATTTTACATTAATTTTTACTACTATTTCAGCCTTAGTTATGGGCTGCAGTTTCTTTCTCTGAACTAGAGATCGACCGAAGGCGTTTTTTTGGCCGAAGCCGAAGCCGAACTTCGGCTAAAATCCTAAACTTCGGCCAAAACCGAAGCCGAATGTTTTAAATTTTAAAAATGATACTTGTTTTATATGAATTAAGAAAAAAGTTTGTTTTTTTGAAATCACTGAAATAGCTGTAATATCTATTGGATACATAACAAGAAAAATAAAACTATTTTGCAATTTCTAGATTGCTTTTTCATATGATCACTCACAAGAACGTCCAAGTAAAAGAAAATAGAAAGCAACAGGGTTGTATTTCAAAGTCACCCTTTCAAAACGTTAAACGCAACAGAAACTGTCGGCGAGCATCGACCAAAAATAATGTTATTTTTCAAGCTTGGAATGAAAAATATTCGGCTTCGGCTAATCGGCCGATTTTTGCCGTAGGCCGAATGTTGGCCGATTACCAATTTTTGGCCGAAGCCGATTAATCGGTCGAACTCTACTCTGAACCCACAAAATAAAACTTAATTAAATTTTCAATGCTGAAAATGAAAAATATTGTATGAGAAGAAAAAACAAGTCCATTAAATTCGATATTTTTACCAAGGGACATATACATACATGATTGCTAACCACCAGAACCAGCACTACTGCTACTTTATTACCATTTAAACAAGGCATATGCATACAAATACATACATACTAGTCGTATGTATGTATGTAAGTATACTTACATGAGCTGAAGGTATATTCGCTTTTTGTAGTATCAACATCCAAATGAGAGAAGCCTAAATTTCCTTTTCGCATACAAAAAACACATTCGGAAAATAAATAGAAAAAGCATAAAAAAAAATTGAAATGAAAATAGAAACGAAAATAAATTTGATATTTCTGTGGGTACATGGAAAATAATTTACATGTTATATGTATATTGTATTAAAAATATGTATACATACATACATACATATGTATGTACGTATGTACATATGCATACTTATGCTTAAATTTGCATACATTATGACAACACACATGTTCACATACATACTTACATACATACTTACATACATATGTACATGCATACTCGTATGTACATACAAACTTATAAATTGTACAAAAATGAAACACACAGCATTACATTAATATACATATGTAAATACATATGTATACTTACATACATACATACACTCTTATCTACATATATACGTACATATGTACGTAAATTATGACCAGATAATACATTCGTATGACCAGATATAAAATACATACATATGTACATCCGATATATGAATTTTTATGTAGATTTGTGGCCATAAGGAAAAAGTGATTAAGTCTAATTTAATTTTTTTTAAATATACATATGTACATATTCCTATTTCTGTAAATTATTTAGTTACTCTTTCGAAGCCCTATTAATTGAAGAATCTTTAACATACATTTTAAATATATTCGATACTATGTATCGTTGCCCGCCCTTAATTAATTTTTGACCAACAATCATGAAATCTGGAAATTCTGTGTGGCTGTGTGCCTTAAAATATAAAGCCAGCATTTTTACACGAATATCCACAATTTATACTTTAAAATTCATGAAAATCGGATGGATAATTGTTGAAGAATTCCGCAAATATATAAATAAAGAAAAATCAATAACGAAGAAATAGAGAAAAAACTCTTTATTGAACCAATGTATTTGTAATAACAAATAAAATGACATGAAAAATTTTCTTACAGAAGTTTCAAAAACAAATACAATTCAAATAAACTAAGCAAAGTGTTTTCATTACAAAGTATAAAAAACATTTCTTCAACAATAATTTCTGAGAGGCATAAATTTCCCCTGCCCACTCTACCAAGAAATTTAGTTAAAAAAAAAACATGAAGGCTGTGGTATCTAGGGTTGCCATATGCCCTGGACTCGCCTGGATTGTCCCGTTTTTTTAGATCTTGTCCAGGATCCAGGAAAAATTACGTATGTCCAGGAAATATTCGGTATAGAATATTTCGGAGAATATACCTGAAATCTACCGAATTCTCCGTAGCACCATAAAGATTTCAAAAGTATATTAAAAGTTTACAATCTAGACTGAGGATTGAATTTCTACTAGTTAATCAGCCAATGTATCTGAGTTAATTTAAGCTTCATTTGTGTTCGCTAGAGTCAATGTGGTGTTTCCACGTAAGCCGGGTAAATGTTACCTGAACACATTTTTGTTCGTTTACTTTTATTCTCCATTAGTTCATTCATAGTTCAATAGGGCACTATAACGAATATTATATATTATATGTACTACGAATATTTTTTTGTTTACTATGTCTATATAAGAAAGACTCCGCTGGGGCAAGTATTATGTATTACGAATATTTTTTTTTTTTTTGGTTTAGTATATATATAAGAAATAATTGACTGGGAAAGGCAATGAATCGATATAAATAGACTGCGAAGTCACTCTGGAACAAGTCCCGTAACTATACTTAGATATTAACCTAAGCTTAACTCGTATTTATACTTTTGAGATATGAGTGCCGGAGTTTGTCAGTTCGAATAAAGGTGCGTGTTTATAATTTTTTATCGTTACAGTTAAATGTTGCAACGACATTTATATATGTATAATATATATTATTCTACATCGATTAGGTCCCTATGAGATAGATAGTTCAGTGACAAGGCACAACGTTCATACAAAGTATAAATTAACCCCATCCTAGGTACGCTTCATAGGAAATGTTAGAACTCGGACTGGTCCCTATCACTCACGTGACTAGTCTTGTGTTAGTTCCATTTCCTGCAGGGTTACATCATGAAGATTAAGCAAGCAAACAGTTCGTGCTCAGCTCTAGTAATTAACTATGCCCGTTGCGAGGCCCCATTCGATATTTTACTGACAGAATTTTAGAAATCTGTTCGGTGGTTCCATAGTACAATCGCCAAGCAATGTGTAACCACTAAGTGACAATCGCAAAACGCGCAGTCATTTTCGCTACAAAATTACTGTAATTATTTTATATTATTTTATTATTTTTATATTTTCTCCATTATTTTTCTTCTTAAATCAAATAGGTATTAAAATATTCACATCGGTCAAACTGTTTTTGAGTTTTAGAAAGAATAATGAAAGACGACTTAATTTTATATGCATATAGAGGAATAAAATAAAATTCAAGCATTTTTCTTTCGACTTGATTATCTTTAATTTGGAACGATTTTCCGTCATCCCACTTCAAAACGTTCCAAATTAAGTTATTATTCTAAAAGAAATCACATACATACATATGTATGTATTAATACATTTAAAATAAGTAAAAATATTTTAGCTGTAACTTTCTTATTTATACTCGTATATAGATTGCATAAAAAAAGAAAAATTTCGCACTGGGGTAGTTTTAAATTGGGAAATTAAAGCGGGTGCATTATCTAAATTTTAGCTCATAAGTTAACTTCAGCACCTTTTCCCACATGTACCTATGTACATACATATACATACAATTGTACATATGTATATATAGTGTACGTTTGTATTTATGCATATTATTTTAAAATTATAATCAAAGAGTAAAATATAACAACATACACAATCACCTACAACCCATCCATGCATGCTTAGCAAACAGTATTTGTACCAAATATGAGCACATGTTTCCGTTTTGTTTGAATACGGAGCAAGAAGGAGGGTGTTAAGAAAAGGAACAGGATACCAGCATTGCCAGATGTAACGATCTACATATGCACATATGTATGTATGTGTTTTTGCAGTTTTACAAAACCTGGAAAAGTTTTTAACTTCTTTTTTAACAATTTAATCGCGAATCTCAAGGGAATAAATTCTTGGGAATAATTTTTTTTATTCCCATGAACAACAAATTGGCATCGCCAATTTGTTAGGAAAGGAATAAAATAAAATAAACATCTGTTGCGAGCCGAACATGCTATTGTGAATTTATGTAATTGTATTTTTTTTTACTTTTTACGCGTATTTTTATAATTCTCTTAATAAATTGTTATTATTCAGCAAAATTAATTAACATTTTGCTCAGATTTATGTTAGTTTTGAGAGATGCATCAAATCCACTGTGCTTATCTGAAGTAATGTACATATTACACGAAGAATCGTTGACAGTATGTATATATTATAATATAAATAGGTATATATGTATGTACATATGTATATAAAGGGTGTTTTTTATTGAGGTATAGAACTTTAAGTTGGCATCACTTTTTTAACTGGCGGCCATTTTGTCAGCTGTCAAGTGATTAATATTTAGTTTGGTTTGCCATTTCATCATGAACAGGTTGACAAAAGAACAACGCTTGCAAATCGTGCAAATTTATTTCGAAAATAATGGTTCAGTTCGCGAAGTTTACCGCAAGCTCCGTCCATTTTATGGTCGACATAATCGTCCATCAGAGCAATTAATTCGGTTAACCATGGATCGTTTTCGCACTACGTTTACTCTATGTGATAATACGCATCCGCAGAGACGTCGAACAGTGCGCACCGAAGAAACAATTGCCGCTGTAGAGCAAAGTGTTGAAGAGGACCCGAATGAATCGATTCGTCACCGTGCACAGCAATTGGAGCTTTGTCCATCAACTTTATGGAAGATTTTGAAGATTTTGAATGTGGATGAGTTGTGGTTCCAACAAGACGGCGCTACATGCCACACAGCGCACGTCACAATCGATTTATTGAAGGAAACATTCGATGAGCGCATAATTTCGCGGAATGGAACTGTCAATTGGCCACCAAGATCGTGTGATTTGACACCATTGGATTATTTTCTTTGGGGATATGTGAAGTCGCTCGTCTACGCCAACAAACCAGAAACGTTAGGGGACTTGGAAGCCAACATTCGTGGCGTTATTGCCAACATACGGCCCCATATGCTCGAAAAAGTGGTTGAAAATTGGACCTGTAGAATTGGCTTTATTCGAGCCAGCCGCGGCGGCCACATGCCCGAAATCATATTTAAACATTAATGGCATAAAATAATCCTTCCAATAAAGCCAAATTGATGGACATTAAAACGAATTTCTTGTGTTTTATTTCAATTCGAAGTTCTATACCTTTAAAAAAAACACCCTATATATAAATACTATAATATAAATAAATTCATACATTTTCACTTCTTTTTTTAAAAATAAAATCAAACAAGTTTAAAAAACAACAACAAAACTACTTGCATTGTGCTTCCTTTCTTTTTTTTATTCCCAAACAAAACGTTTGCGAAACAACACACATACATATATTTTTGGGAAAAACTCATGGGAATAAAAATTGGCGATGCCATATTTTTTTCGAACATGCGAGTTTTTTCGCGTAGAAATAATTCACGATTGCAACTTTAGGGAAAAGGGAAATAGTTCGAGGGAATAAATATTCACGATAGGGGTAATGGTGTAAAATTTCATACAAATATCTTGTTTACTCAACTCTTTAAAGCAGAATAAAATTTTCTTTTTCCATCAAATTTAAAACTTTAAACTTTTTTCTGGCAAACTTTTTTTTGAGTTATGACGTTGTTTGAGTGAATGAGCGATGTATGTAATAAACGACTAGAAAAGTTACTTGAATAAAATTTATAACACTAGACTCAAAACCTCCGAGCTTTAACAGAGAGCCCTATTAAAATAAGACGTATGAAAACATTGTTAGCATTTTATGTAAAATCTAATAAAATGGACTAACAGAAAAACTTACAAGCCAAGAAACAGTTCTGTAAAATATATTTTTTTTTTTTCATAAGACTAAGGAAAATAAGTTTTTAGAGGTTTTTTTTTGCAAGTTTATTTTAGTTTTCATATTAATAACTCTACTTTAAACTGGACAACGTATGTACACATATGTATTTGCTTAATTTTGCTCGATGCAAAAATTTATCATCGTATTGTGGGCAATTAGTCATCACAGGTGGCATCAAACAAAAATTAGAGCGCAGGTAGAAAAATAAAACGAAAACAATCGATTATTCATTGTTTTTATGTTTCAAAAACATCTTTTTAGTCTTTTGTTTATTTGCTAGCATTGTTTTTCAAGAATTAAAATTTCTTATTAATTTTTTTTTAAATACCTACTCGTATGTACAGTAAATTCGGTTATAACGAATTGTAGCATAAACATATAAAAGAATGTGTTTATTGTGAGTTAGGTAGGCAAATTTACGTGAAATCGTTTCAAGGCAGGGAAGGAAAATGACTTATTGGAGTTTGTACCAATTGTGAAAAGAAAATGTACTTTTTGGACCATGACGGTACCATTTTTTTTTTATATTTATTAATAAGAACGGAAACGGAAAATGTGTAAAAATTCAGAAGTAAACAATAAAAACCAGAAAATTAACAAAAATGTGTATAAAAATTCAGCATAATAAAATAAAAAATAATAAAACAACATTAAATATTACATTCATAAGGGTACATTCGTAGATTAGAGTTGTTAGAGATCGGTTATTTTACAAAGTTTGCTTATTAACAGGCCTGTTATTTTCTTACACTATAAAATCTAAGTTATGCGCATAAAAAATGCCCGATATAACCTAAAACACACTATTGAAGTAAAGGAGCGATATGTAGTTAACAAAAATAAATATAACCACAGAGAAGGCGAGTTAATGTACGAGGTGCTGTCAAGTTAACAGGTACAGTTAAAGTACTAGACAGATTTTTTTGTTGCAGACTTGACACCACCTGGAATACGAACTTGCCTTGACAACAGCATTGCGACAAAAACAGAGAAGAAGCTGGCCGTCTAAAATAAAACACACACAAAAAAATTAAAGACAACATAGGCAAAATTAATGTTACCATATATTGAAACATTGGCATTTTTAAATTGTAGCAAGTAACTCGCGGTAGTACCACGGTACCAACAAGGTCAAAAATGTACCATAAAAAGTACAATTGTACCATGATTTCCATCCGTGTTTCAAGGTCAGTCAATGGGTATAATTATTCATTCCGTTCATTATGAAAATCATTCTTTGTGCGGAAGCAAAATTTCAAAATATTAAATACATACATTATTTAGGTATTTTTCCGCAATTGCGGTATTATGAATATATTTATTCCATCGAAATATTTCCCTTTTCGCTACAGTTGCAATCGTGAATTATTTCCACGTGTGGCGTGGCGCGTTGGACAAAAGCTTGTGAATTCTCCTTTTTCAAAATGCGACAATTCTGCTTATTTACGTACCCATTCCACCAGAAATGGGCTTCATCGGAAAATGGAAGAAGTGCAAGATGAATTTGACGAATAGAACAATTGTGGAGGTCCATAGCAGAACGCAACAATCCCACTTTTCGAGTTTTCTGAATTTTTGTACTGAATACAATTCTACATCTTAAAATCTATGTAAACATTTTCATAAAACATAACAAAGGTCAATAGTTTTGTTGTGACTCAATACCCAAACTGAAACAATTCCAATATACATACTTATATTTTCCCCAGTCTAATTACAGTGATTATATTTTTCAAAAAAATTGCTAATGTCAAATTGTTGCATTTTGTTATGGATTTCCTCAATTATTTTGATTAAAAATTTCAACAATTTGCACGCGTTGCTCTAGTGTAAGTCGAATCATAATGAAAGTTCAAAGCAAACTAAACAAAAAGCAACTATCATCAGCTGTTAAATGGTTGTTCAAATAAAACAGTGATGCCAACTCAAAGTTGTGAGATTCTAAAAAAAACGCTTTATTCGTGCAATGTAGATATTTATTTATTTACACTAAACGGTTTTGTAGCAAACGGCGAAATAATTTATTTGAAATCGTTCTTAGTTGAAAAACATAAGTTCCCTTATCATGGTTGACGTATTTCGACTTCTACTACGACAATTTGGTCATAGATTAAAGAAAAACTGTTGAAGTGGTCCTTAATCTATTACAAAAACGTCGTAGTCGAAATACGGCAACCACGATAAGGGGCAGATTTCGATTTCATAAGCGGCGAATTTTGTGCAGAGATGCCATATCGTACGATACATAAAAGGGTCTTGAATACTTCCCCCACATTTTATATTTGTCCGTATATTATGACCGTATACTGTTTTTTATTAATAAAGCGTTCAAAAATACATGCATACATACATATGCACATACATATGTATGTATGTACATTTATTTCAAATTATAATTTACATACAATCGACATGTGTACAAAAGTAAATTGTGCGAATGTGCCGCGCGCGCGCGTGTGTGTGTGTGTGTGTGTGTGTGTGTGTGTGTTTTGGACCTACAAACGTGTATAAATATTTGTATTCAGAAGTAATGGATGATGGGCCAGCTTTAAAAACCCCCCAAAATAAACATACAAAATTATACACACATACATACATACATACATATGTATATTTTCTCCCTTTGATACTTTTGGGAATAGATGAACGATTTTATAGACGAAAAATTTAAATGATGTAATGGGGTTAAATTCATGGTTAGAAAATTTGTGAAGAAGAGTACGAAAAATAAACATTTTTTGGACGGATTTTAAACTCCCCACAAACGTGGCGGTTGTTTAAATATTTTGTTTTATTCAAGCAGCAGCATAAAGGGTAACATTTTTACAAAAAATTAAGGTTTGGCAGAATTAATGTTTTTAAATATGTATCACATACGAAAGTTAAAAACAACACCTTAAGTGTGTATACATATGCATATTTGTATTATAAAATAAATAGCACATACATACATACATACATACATAAGTACATACATATGTAGGTAAGTACCAGAGAACAGCAATGGGTAGTGAAAAATTGAGTAGATTTGAATCATGACTTATAATTTCTTGTACTTATGCGCACTCATACTTATTGCAATGTTGTCTACGAATCATATTGACTCGAAAGTTTGAAAGTGCGCATCGCATTCATACTTAGCAACATTTATGACGTTGTTGATTTCGACTCTCCTTAACTCAAAGCCTATGGACGATGCAAAATAAGTATGATTCATAATGCGAACTTCGCATACGAACATTAAAGTTCTCATTATGAGGTTATGTGGTTCTTTGTTGCTTTTTTTTGCAGAAATTAAAAAACAACCCTATTTACTACTATTGTATACTACTTGCAAACTGTTTCATGATTAAACTTTTAAATAAACATAAATGCATGAGTTGAGTGAGCTGAATCAATCTGAGTAGTATAAGTACTTTTCTGAAATTAGAAATCAAACTGAGGTCGCATTCATATTTATTTCAACCTATACTTATAAAACACATCGTGAGTATGCCTAAATCAGAGTAATTGAGTTTAAAATTTCATGAGTCAGTATGAATAGCGAAAAACGGTTCATTGCCAATCACTGGTAAGCACACATGTACATACATACATACATATGTATGTGAGAACATGTGTAATTGTATGTATGTATGTGTGTGTGAAATGCAATATATGTATTTGTGTATTATATAATGATAACGCGAAACAGGGATGGATGTTGAATTATGTTGTAAGTTTGTATAGGTATGCATGCATTCATATGCATGTATGTATGTTTATACATACATATGTATGTATGTATGTAGTATGTATGAGCATAACATATACACGTATAAATAATCTTATCTGTTATACGTTAAGAAGGATAATGAGAAGAAATTAAAGTAATAAATTATTAGAAGTAGATAAAAGGGGTTGTTCGTTTATCAAGTATAGTTTTCACTAAAGGTAGCTTTTTTCTAATTTTCTACACTGATTTTCTGTTGCGAATAGAAAATAAAAGATAAATTAAATCTTGTTCGAAGTGAAAATAGAAAAAATCTTTCTAAAGAATTGTTATCGCAATGCACTAGGTATTTTAGGATTTTACAACAACCCCATAGGCGTAGAAAGGCCATTCTTGGGGATGCATTGCCCTCCCCCCTCCCAAAAAAAACCGTTGTTACCTCCCCTTGAATTATTAAAAAGTTCATGTAATTATTTATTTTAATATTATTCATGAAAATCGCCAGTCATAATGCCCCCCTCCTGCCAAAAAAAAGAATTTTAGCTAGGCCAATGAACAACCCTCTCAGTTTGTTAAAAATACACTTTAGTACTGAATGTTCAAAACAATTTGGCAATTAAATAAACATAAAATGCTCCTAGTTTCTCACTTACCAAAACATTTAAATTAAAAAAAAATAGATGCATTTCGTTGCTGCTTAAGCAACTCATCAGTAGGCTTTCACTAAATGATTGAGAATTACAAGACTACAACCATAGTAGGCCAAAAAAGAACAAATAGTAATCCTCCTTATGGTAATTGGAGTAAGTGTTAAGTTAAATTTTTATTAGAGCTATGCTCTTTATGCCAGACCCAGGAGCTAGGACGTGATTTTCGTAACAAAAATAATCAACACTATACAGTTATAAACGCGTATTTTTATATATCGTAATTCGCGTAACGCACATCAAACCGGTAGTGAACATTTTTAATTACATTTAAGTTTAACATTTGTTAACGCACTAATAATACCAACTTATTATTTTACTTATTCAGTGAAATATTTTTTTTAATTAAAAATACATTGAACTGTTGCTAATGCAGGTTATCAGGGAATTTCTTAGAACAACTACACAGAGAAAAAACTGGCTCATAGAATCAAGAAGATTTTCTCTATGAGACGGTTTTAGGCTTAGGGGTATCCCAGCAGAAAGAAGCGAAGATTTTTTCATAGAGATTCCTTATTGTTTTTATGTGGTAAATCTTATTAATTTTATCAAGAAGAAAACCACATAAAATCAAGAAGAAATCTTATTATTCACAACTTTTTTTACTCAATTTCCGTTATTTTTGGCAACAAAAAACAAATCACAGAGAAATACTTCTTGATTCTATTAGGTTTTCTTATAAATTGTAAACTATAGGGATTTCTTATTGATTTTATTAGGTTGCCTTATTGATTTTTTTAAAAACGTTTTCTTCTTATACCCAGTAAAAAAAGACACTCCAAAAAAGTTATGAAAATGTAGAGTTTGCGATCTGGAAGTAGTGCAAATTTCGATCCGTTCTAATGATTTTTACATAGGGTTGCCATTGCAAGAAGTTCTCTTTTTCGATGCCTGGTCACCGAATTGGAAGCGATTTTAAGAAAAATTTCCTTTTTTGTGTTCTATGATAATATTTTCATCTAGGAAAAATGGTAAATAGTTACCTATTTTAACAATTCGTTTCTTTTTATACGAATTTAAACCCCAAACAATGTTTTCATGTAAATTTAAGTAAATAACTTTTAAATTTTAGAATAAAATTAGTTCATAAATTTCTTTATAAAAATCGATTTTTTAAAAATTCTGGTTAGTATTTTCCAAAACTATGGAGGAATTACAAGGTTTTGTATGACTAAAGTAATCTTCTACTTGGTTTTCTGCTAACTATTGGCAAATTCAAAATATCGATTTTTTGGAAGCAATGAAAATGTAGTTCCTTTAGAATGACTTCCAATTTTTTTCACTGGGTAAGAGTTATTGTGTTAAACTTTCATTTAAACAAAGTTCAACTAATATCAAAGTTAAAACAAGAACTCAATAATTAACATGTTTTTTTTTATTTTCTTTCTTTATCATTACTACACTGGCTGGATTTTTTTTCAGCTCGAATTGTATTCGAATTTCATTCAAGTTTAAAATATGAAATTTACATCATGAAATTTTTCAGTAAGCTGGAAGCTTCAGGTGAAATAACCATGTTATGCTATTTTTAATTTGTTCTAAGAAACATATTAATTACTATTAAAATATATTTAGGCAGTTTTTCTTCTGAAAAGAGTTTTCTCTTTGGATGTGGCCAGTTATTTGCGCAAACGTAGATGGCAGCAGTGGTGAAACAATGTTTGCAAATTTTTCAATTTATGGAATACATAATTACTTCTCGAAAAATTAAGCAAGCCAGTGGTAAAGAGTCATGATTACCAATTATTTTTGCAGCACCAATTTGGTTGGATGCCTACCGAAAACCAGAAGGACAATGCTGAGTGCAATGTAGCCCAGCAAGTAACTCAAAATTATTGCGAAGGCGTTACTTCTCTAGCGCTAAAATTATAAGTTCAAGAAATTTGCTAGTCAATATTCATTTAAATTGACAGCTGCGGCGTATTCGGCACGCAAATTCATAGTCTATTTTCTTTTCAAGAGGCAGTCATCAATGAAACAACAACAACAGAGGCCTTTATTGTTAAATCATTACGTTCATACATACATACGTATGTATGTATGTCGAAAGATTCATTTATTTCGTATTATTATTTCTGCTGGTCTTATATTCAAGTACAATTGGCATCAACTTATATTTTTAACAAATGTATTTTAAATACTATAATATTTCAACTCAAAGATGTGCACCTTTCAAATCAAAAAAAAAAAAAAAACACCCCAGGATTAATAATACTGGTAACAAAATCTGACATCACTTTACATACATATATGTATGTATGTATGTATGTATGTATTTCTATATTAACATGAGTAAATGGCCGACTCTTCCATATGAAAACTATGTTAGAAACTTGTGTTATTTTACATTTCGACTGTAATTCAGGCGAGTGTAACGCGTGTTCCCTCTCTTTCTATTTGCCTCCCGCTCTCGCTTAAAATTACTGTAAATAACAGTGTTGCCAGCTTAGGGGATTTGTCCCCAAATTGGGGATGAAAATTTCGTATTGGGGATTTGTTGGGGATGATAACCAAATTTTACGGAATTTTTTTAGGGATTTTTGTATAACTGATGGTAACAAGAATGATTTTTGAACTAAGAAATATGCGTCTGGCAATTCTAAAAATTTGTATTACTATTCATAGTGTCTAATAAGGAAGAAGTATCAAGGCAGATTAACCAATAATATCACTACCAAAACAAAAATACGTAACAAAATGCAATATGAATTGTTGGAAGGAAGCACTTCTTAGAATAAACAGACACTTTAAAAATAATTCAATTTGTTGAGACAAATTTAATCCTTCTGCTGAAATGCTTAAGCTTTTAAATACAAGTACTATTATGTACAACAAAGCTTGAGGCTGATGAATCAGAAGATTTCGATTCTGAAGTTTTTGAAATGGAAAAACTTTGATTAAAAAAAATTTTTATACTTATGTATAATAAACTATATGTATGTTTTTCTTTACAAGTTTTATAAGTACAAATTAAATTAATATACATTAATGTAAATATAGCTTTCGAGATAAATGAATTTTATTGAATAAATATGTTATTTTTGTCATTATTTTTTAAATAAAATTAAAAAAATTTTATTTTTTCACGAAAGAAAATATTTGAATCGAAAAAACTCAATTTGGGGATTTTTGGGGATGACAAATCAAAAATTGGGGATAAGATGTGGAAAAAAACTGGCAACACTGACTGTTACAGGAAAACTAAGCATCCTTTACCACCCCCTTTTACATTGATTGGAACATAGTTTGGAAAAATCTCTTACTTATTACAGCTTAGTTTATTTTCAAAACATTCTCTTGCCATTGTTGTTTAGTAATAAAGGAACTTATTTTTTATTTTTTTATGCTGCCATATAAATACATACCTACATAATAATATCGGAAATAAAAAATAAAACCTACATACATACATACATACATATGTAGTATATTTCTTTTTTCCATACGTGCGCCACTTGGCTTTAATTTCTTTTAAATTCTTTACTTTTGTTAATAATTCTTGATGGCAAAAACTAGTATATAGATTTTTTTTCTGGGGAATTAAATAAAAGGAAACTTTTAGTGTGCACAATTGTTTTTTATATTTTTTGTATTTTTTTTTTCATTTTGTTTATTGTTTATCTACATATGTACATATGTAAGTATGTAGTTACGATTATGTTATGTGGCAAGAACTAACTAGAAATTTTGTGCTGCCACAACGTTTGATACGTACATATGTAAATATATATGTACATAAGTATGTATTGAGCAAACAAATTAAGTTGCTTTAACAGCTGAAAGTCCAAACAACGCTTTTTCCCTGTACCACATTGTACGGAATATATATGTACGTTCTATTCGTTGTAGGCTTTTTTGCGTTTCAAGTTATGTAAATGACTCGCTTAAGATAGTATTGAAAATGAAATAAAACTTGGCAACACTGATTACAAAAACCAGCTGACTTGTTCATACGGGGCTTAATGTAATGCCCTTTCACATATGCGAAATTGATAGGCAGACACTTTTTCAGCAGACAGACATTTTTTGCATTCTCTTTGCATTATTTTTCCCCGGTTTGTTTACTTGAAATGTAAGAAAATTTTAATTGATAACAATATTTGTTGAAATAAGTATAATTAAATATACAAAATCAATTGCAGCAAAAATTTCGAAAAATTAAGACGTTGTACAAAGTTAGTGTTGGAAGATTTTAAATCAGACGAAGTAGTGATAAAAATGATGCGAAGCAACAAAATGAAAATTGCGAAAAGTAAGAAATAAAAATTTAAAAAAAATGTAGGGCAGAGAAAATCATGTAACTACTACACGCCTCTTCGTCCCTCCCCAGCTACAAATTTCGCCAATTGGTCTTTCAATTGATCAATGAGATCTCGGTGAAAAAAATTGGAAGTAATTACATATTTACGAACTCTCTACTTCCAAAGTATCAATAATTGTGTATTTTTGACTTTCAAGAATCGATTAGTAACAACATCCAGATAATTAATTAAGAAGCTATTTCACTTATGCAGTGCCTCTGGTGTTAAGGGAGGCGTATTAAATTTTTAATTTTTTTTGTTGAAGCTGTAGTTTTCGCAAATACTTACGATATGTCTTGATATTTTAGGAAAACGAAATCATTACAGTACAACCTCTACGAGTATAATCCGGACACTCGCTAGTCCGGACAAGTCAATATTTCAAACAGATTAGAAATTTTACCTCTGTAGTCCAGATAAGCGATTTTTTGCTTATTATGTAATAGAATTTCGTTATTTTAGTGCTAGGCACAATATACATTTGTGTATGGGGAAGAAATAATAAAACAACGAGAAAACAATTGATTGTGGAAAATCCGACAAGTGGCTAAACAATATGGTGTCTCAAAATCCACAATATTTGATATAAAATCATATGAATGGATATGAATAATATTTATTTAACTTTACCTACTCTTAACGCTTTCGATTTCTCTCTCTGATAGTTCAATCGATAACTGCAATCCAAAATATTCACGACCATGATAGTTCTTTGGAGTAATGTGAGAATGTTGAAAACAAAGTTGCAACTAAAGAAGCAAGTGAACTTTTTTACGAGTTATTTTATGGGCCAAACCAACAAAAACTACAGAAAAGGACATTTTATTTTTAAAATAATTATTAAAAAAATAGAGCAGATAAACTGCATAAAGGAAATAAAAATAAGTTCTTATTTCACACAATGAATATTTTTATTTACTTTTAGTATAAATTTTTTTAATGTTTTCTGTAAATTAATTCAATGAAAATAATTCTTAGAGGATCTATTTTTCTTTTAGTTGTTGTAACTGAAATTTTTGGCAATAAAAAACAATTAAAACTATGCTTTGAGTTTTTAAACTGTAGTCCGGACGAAGGCAAAGGCTAAAACTATATACATATGTCAGTATTAACGAGGTTCTACTGTATTAGATTTTTATTTATACAAAATATTTATATTGATTTAAATGAAATTTAGGAAAAGAAAAAAAGAACATACGAAAACTCAGATTTACTCAACACTATGAACATGATTTCCGATTGACTGAATATGGATAAAAAAAAGAGAACTTCTTGCAATGACAACTCTATACATATTAGAGTTCGACCGATTAATCGGCTTCGGCTTCGGCCTTCGGCCAAAAATTGGTAATCGGCCAACATTCGGCCTATGGCAAAAATCGGCCGATTAGCCGAAGCCGAATATTTTTCATTAAAAGCTTGAAAAATAACATTATTTTTGGTCGTTGCTCGCCGACAGTTTCTATTGTGTTTAACGTTTTGAAAGGGTTGCTTTGAAATACAACCCTGTTGCTTTCTATTTTCTTTTACTTGGACGTTCTTGTGAGTGATCATATGAAAAAGCAATCTAGAAATTGCAAAATAGTTTTATTTTTCTTGTTATGTATCCAATAGATATTACAGCTGTTTCAGTGATCTCAAAAAAGCAAAATTTTTTCTTAATTCATAATAATTTTTAAAATTTAAAACGTTCGGCTTCGGCTTCTGTTTTGGCCGAAGTTTAGGATTTTAGCCGAAGTAAAGTATGTAAAAATCATTATAATTCCAGGATCTTATTGACTTCCTTGGAAGCTCTTTTTTTACTGGGTAAGCTTTGACAAATTTTTTATGCATTTTGTTTTTGTAATTTACACAATTTGTCAACGTCTAGCGTTGCGTTTTACAAATTAAGGCCCTAAATGTATAAAACAACCTTCTAGGAGGATAAACCGAAGACTCTGTTTTCAATTTTCCGAACGAAAAGCAGGGCTGCCAGAAGCTTTGCGAAGAAAATCATCATTTGTCATAAAAAAAATCATATTTTGAAGAAAAAAAATCACAAGTCCAATTTTTTTTTTAAATAAATAAAGCAACAACAATTGACATATTTATATAAAAATCAAATTTCTCATTATGAAGGGTGATTTTTTAAGTGCTTTCGGATTTGAGTTATAAGAAAACACATTTATGAAATCTTTATTTGAGTCGGCAGAACAATCTATATAATTCGATATTTAACGAAGATTTCAAGTAAATGTTGACCGCGGCTACGCCTGAAATGATTTATACGCTGGGTCCATTTTTGGCATACTCTAGCCAAAATATCGGCCGGTATCTCATGAATAAATTCTTCAATATTGTCTTCCAGTGCGTAACCGTTGCGGGCTTGTCCTTATAGACATGAGCCACGACATAGCCCCACAGTAAATAGGGTAAAGGTCAGTCAAGTCCTACTCTTCCATTTTGGGTGGGGGGAAGTAGCAGAGACCCAATTGCTCCTAATGGTGCCGAATCGATAATCCACGGTCATCAACAGCACTGGCGGATACTGCTGCGATATTTTCCTCTGACCACACTCCACATATTCAATAATGTAATTTTGGTGTGAAATTTAGTTACAAGATTCTGAATAGCCGCCTCGGAAGGACCCCCAAACTGACCATAAAATTGAAGAAGTGTACGATGCACTCCCCTTTGTGACTGTCGGAGGCCGGTTTTATAGTCAACGTGCTAACTATTTAATTTTTGGGCATACGCTGTCATTAATGAAAACCTCAGAAATGTATTGAAAGTAAAAATCATAATTTGCAAAATTACAAATCATCATTCAACCAAAAATCATCAAAAATATGATAAAATCATCATTCTGGCAGCACTGACCAAAAGCTATGTCAACAATCAGACGATAGTACTTTGCAAACACAGTTAATCTTAAAGGCCTGTCACACACGAGACTAATTTTTATGCCGCACAATTTTCGTTCTTTTAAGAACACACGAGACTAATTCATCCGGCGTAAAAATGTATACGTATACATAGCTTTGTTTGTGTTAGTGTTTTTTGCATGCATTTGATATTTGCTGTTTTTTTAAGTTATGTGTGTATTGGTTTTGTGCTGGTGATGCGGGGTTGTACCTGGTTGAAAAATTGTGCCAACCACAAAACCACTCTCTTTGCCTCCCGCACCTACAAACTGGCATCTTATGCCAGCACAATTGTTCTCGTGTGTGAAAGGCCAAACAGCAATGTTATGAGTTTTACATTCTGTTTAAACAAGTTAAGTTGCCGTATCACAAAATGTTATTCTTAATTTGCATGACAGTGCTGCCACTTGGGAAATTTTTGTGTTATTTGTGTGTGTGTGCAGGGTTGTCAGATTTTTTCCAACCTATTTCCCCAAATTAATTTTAAATATCGCCAAAAGTCACCAAAATCAGTTTTATGTAGTTTTTCTTAATATTTATTTGATAATAAGTTTCTTTTTATTTAACACTTTTTTTTAATACAGATTTTTATAAAATAATCGCATATAAATTTAGTAGAAAATCGCCAAAAGCAGATATAAAATCGCCAAAAATTTTGTTTTTTAATTTTTTTTTATCCAAATTCTAAACGCATTAATTACTATAATTAATATAAGAGAAATCATGAAAATCAAATTGTTTGAGTTTCTTGCGGTCGACTTTTGGTAGGATTTTTTTTTAATTATTCCTACAACAAACTAATTTTCCTGAAATACAAAAATTTTGATTTTCGATTTTTTTAAAAAAAAAAATAGCCATGTCGCCAAACCAAAAATTTGGAAGCCAAACAAGTTGAAAAATCGCCACGTTCGGCGAGAAATCGCCGTATCTGACAGCTCTGTGTGTGTGTGCCAATTGAATCGTTTATTTCGGAAACCCATCAACTTTTAAACAGGGTTTTGGAATGGGAATTTTTGTTTGTTTTTTTTCCTGGTTAAGCAACGTCTATATGCATTTCGTTCCTACTTATGAAATTCATTAGTAGATTTCATATAGAAGTTTAAAAAAAAAACAAGCAAAACTTCTTTAATGTATGTACATATGTATTTAAATACTGAATGTCACATAAAAGCATTTAGCAGTATTTTTTTTCTAGGCACCCAAACACTAAAAAATATTCTATAATTACATATTTTGGGTAGAGTGCGTCAATGAATTGATGTCATAAATTTTCTTTCTCATCGTATTCAGTTTTAGTTTTGGTTGATAAAAATGTGTGCGAATGTATATATGTATGTATGTATGTATGTATGTATGTGTGAATGGTAGATACGTATACTGATTTGAGTAAAATTGACAAAAGCGGCATAATTCGTCGAATGCGCGTCATAAAATCTAATAAAAATTCGTTCGATCAGCTTTTTTGAACATCTGTGGCAATAAGTAAAAAGTGCTTAAGTCGTATTTTATTGTTTTGCAAGACAGCACTTTTGCGATTTCAACCCGATTTTCAGATATTTAAATTGGGAAATTCGGTGTTCACTTTTATTTAATTTAGGAAAGCATTGTAGTGTAACAACTAATACATTCAATTTGAAATAAACGAAAATATTACCTACATACATAAATTAATCTTTTATTTAAGTTTAGCATTTGTTAACGCACTAATAATCCCAAATTCTTATTCCATATGTGATTCTAAGTCGAAAAAATATTAATGATGTTTCACGGTTTAGAAAATTTATACTGAAAATTTTGAACAAAGCGGTTCAAAAGCAGGGGGGCGGTTAAAAAATTTCTGAAAATAGCTTTATATAATATGTAAATGGCCCCTTATCTCGACTAATTCACTTTGTCCTCTCTCTTAGCCACAGTATAATAAGACCGTACATTTTTTTTATAATTTTTTCCTGCGATACAATTTTTAATTTGATTTTTTTTATTGGCTCATGAGTTGACAATATTATATAATATGTATGTATGTACATATGTATATTTTTTCTTCGTCCTGAGAGCTGACTTATGCTATTATTATGTTATGTGGAGTTCGTAAAAATTCTAGAGGTGGAACTTTGATTTTCCTACCTTTTCGTGAACTGTAGAAATATCAGTAGACAGTTCAAGAAGCAGCTACATAACTGTGTGATGCCCTGGTAATTTAAACTATTCATCCAAATACACTACATTATTAGAAGACTACAGGCAGAATTAAGGCAACAGTAGGAAACAGCTGATCGATATTGTTATGTGAAAAGTAATGAAAATAGAGAAGTAATGTAACGTAACTAGAGATGCTAATCGGGACAGGTTTTTTGAAATCCCGGGCTTCGGGATTTAGTGATGGAGTCTCGAAATCCCGAACCGGGATCCCGGGATTTTCGGGACTTACAAAATCCCGAAAAAATTTTGCACAAATGTGCGTCTTTATAGTAATTATAATATTTTAATTTAACAATTATTTTTTTTTTTTGCATATTTTAAAAGTACTTATATAATTCAGACATTTAATTGCAAATTTTAATTGAAAAGTGCAATGTATGTAAACATTTTTCCTCGAAAAGAAAACGCGATATATCTTATGGGCTGTTAGTTATTGCACTTAAATGTTTACAAGTTTTAATGCTCAAACATTTTAATATTAATAAAGCTACCTTATAAAAAGATTAAGTTGAGTTAAGATGTTATGGCTTATGTATTATTTTCCATGAAGAATTAAGCTAAAATATAAATGCGTATAGTTTTAATATTAATGACATTTTAAAATTGAAATTTAGCTGAGTGATAGATCTTGAAGAAGAGAATAAGAATATGTAATAAAATGAAAAAGCACTTATGTCAACTTAATCCATTATTATTTATTGCCACTGATATCTACCATTTAATATTATCTACGAAAATATTTATTCAAAGCAAATTTTTTATTTTAACAAGGAGTTTCTTATAGTTTTTAATATAGAAGATGACCGCCAAAAACATTATTTATGCTAAAAACCGGGATTCAGATAATCCCGAAAATCCCGGGCTTTAAAATTAAAAAATCCCGGGCTCCGGGATTTGCATAGTCCCGAAAATCCCGGGATTTCCGGGCTCGGGATTTCCCGTTTAGCATCTCTAAACGTAACCTACTTTTCATATAAAAGTATCGATCAGCTGTTTCCTCCTGTTGCAGTTGCTCTACATTACATTAGCTCATAAAATAGAACAAAATTAATAAGAAATCTCTATGGTTTTTTTAATAAGGAAATCTTATTAATTTCATAGGGAAAACCTTTTTGAAAAAATCAAGAAGAAATCTTCTAGTTTTTATTAGGTTATCTTATTGATTTTTTCAAAAAGGTTTTCTTCTTGTTTTTATTAGGCGACCTCATAAAAAATAGAAAAAAAATTGCGTCTTTATTCTCTGTACTTATGTATTTTCATTTTAATTCTATACCATATACATCTGCATGTATGTATGTATTATATTGTAGATGTTATTTATTTATATATACATATGTACATACACATTATGTTATATTCTTAACTAAATTACTCACCAAGTATTGAACCAGCAAACTTCTGACTGATAGACAAGCACTCTAACCAATATGCTAACAAGCAGCAAACATTCTTATACAAAAATGAAAAAGATCATAAAAAAATTGTCTCTGTGTCTATTTATAGATATGAAATAACAACACACCTCATAAAATCAAGAAGGTTTCCTTATTAAAAAAATCAATAAGAGGCTTTACACATAATCATATAGGAACCTACTAAAAAAAGAAAACCTCATTGAAAAAATCAATAAGATAGCCTAATAAAATCAGGAAGAAACCCTTTTTAAAAAAATCAATAAGGCAACCTAATAAAATGAATAATAAATCCCTATAGTTTACAATTTATAAGAAACCCTAATAGAATCAAGAAGTTTTTTTCTATGGATTGTTTATTTGGTGCCAAAAATAACGGAAATTGAGTAAAAAAAGTTGTGAATCATTAAGAAGAAATTTATTATTTGACATATTTGTCAGAAGTTTATACATTACAATACTGTTCAAAATTGGTGGTTAAAGTATACTGATGATTTGGTTGAAGCGCCAATGAAATGATTATATAGACATGCTAAACCACCAGCAAATAAATTATTAAGTTTAGTTTAACCCTTATACATAGTATGTATGTATGTATATAAAAAAATCACCTCAAGTTGAATAACCTCTCAAAGTGATTTAATTTTCTGTTCATATTTTTGTGTATGAAAATGAGGTCTTGGTATTTATTTTATTATTCAACACTATTTTATTAAAACAGACGACTTAACAAGAAGCACTTACATATTTCCATATGTATGTATGTATGTACAACCAATTATTACTATTAGAGCTTTGGGATAAACGGATATTAACCATGTATATATGTATATGCATACTACCCAGTCAGCGTTTTCAATCGCAGAAGAGTCTATTGTGATGAGTCAATGTCATCGAACATTTTCAATCGCAGACGAGCTCATATTTTAATCGTGGAAGACGCTTCGCACGGGAGAAACTGTTACCGAAGAGGATTCGTGTGCAATAGCCTCAGAAGGCGCTTTTATTAGTCGTAGATGCAATCATTTGAGATTTATCTAGAGATTATCTTACAACTCTCTTTTTAAGAACATTGAAGCTCTTCAACGTTAATCTTATATGAGCATTGGGAGAGTTGTAAAAGAATCATTCGATAATGATTTGGGGAATCGTACATTACCCAGTATGCTTTTTAGTTTGCAAGTTAAATATGAAAAAAAAACAAATTATATTTTTTAGTACTATTAATAAAAAACTTTTTTTCATTAATTGATTAAATAATATTTTATGTTCATATGTATGTAGATTCAACCATTATCTATACATATAAAATTTATGATTACTATGTTGAATTTAGCTTTTTTAATCGTCTATCGCTTCTATCTTAATTAATTTAATTAATTTTTCAATTAATTAAAAGAATTAGATTATTTTAAAAGCTTTTCACGTACTTCCAACAATTTAATAAATATTTTATGTAAAATACCAAACACATTAAATAGGTATGTACATTAGAGTGGGTCAATTTGTATGGACTAAAAAAAAAATTCACGTTGCGGTTGTCAAAATCGTAATATACGATGAATTCTAAGAAAGTTTGCCCAAGGAACCATGGGTCTAAAATCAATACAATTTAGGCAAATTAAAAAAAAAAATTTCATATACGAAAACAAAAGTTTCTCGTTAAAAATGGGAAGCTCGATTTTGATTTTAGACCCATGTTTTCTTGGGCAAGCCTTCTTAGAATTTGATGTAGATTACGATTTTGACAACCGCTCGGTCGAGAGAAAAATTGACCCACTCTAATGTACATACTTCATTTTACTATATCTTTAGTTATTATAAATAATTCTTCCAAAAAAAAAACGACTTCAATACAAGATCTGATAGAACATTTTCGAAAAAAAATTTATGGGATATAAAATTACATTTTAATACCTTTAATACATTTAGTACCTTCGCCCATTTTTTAAATGCAAGATTTTGTGTTTTTCAGAGCTCAGGGTGTATGTTAAGTTTTGTAAAAATCGTTACAGTAGAACTACTTAAAATTAAATATCAAATTTTAATGGGTGTGGCTCCGCCCATTTGTTCAAATGGAAGATTGTGTTTATTTTTGGGCTCAAGGTGTGTGGTAAGTTTCGTAAAAATCGTTTGAGCAGAACCACGAGAAATATAATAATAGATTTTAATTTTTAATTTTAAAATTGTATAACTGCAAAAACCAAAGGTGTTTGCTAGGTTTCGCAGTAATCAAATAAGTAGAATATCATAAAGTCAAATAAAACAATTGTGGGCGTGTCCCCGGCCACTTTTGTTTACAAAGGGACAAATAAAAAGAATTTTTACAATCGCTCTAAAATTTACCGAGTTATGAAGTAGCACCTTCAAAAAATAGAGACGAATTGAGAAACACACTTGAAACAAACGACGAGATTCTTATTCAAAACTCAAATGAAAGCATCAGCGAAGAAATGAAAAAAAAACAAAATAAACAATCTATAACAGTAAATAGGAAAATAAAAAGGAACAAACATATTTTAGATAAATGTATCGTCGATTAAACATTGCAAGATTTGTAAGAGAGAGAGAGAGTTAAACACTCTCCAAATAATCAGCGGAAGATTCGTTTAGGAGTTGTATATTAAACACCATCGCCTATTAAACAGCTATTGGCTAGCTGGGTACTAGTTATTTCTTAGCACAAACATAGACATAAAATCATTACTTCATTTATGTGTGTGTGTGTGTGTGTGTGTGTGTGTGTATATGTTTGAACAAGTGCTTATGCCATCATTGTAAAACATTATAACAACAATAGTGAAAATCATCGCTACTAAATTTGAAATCAACACTTGACTTGCGTCCATTAAAACCACTTTGTACATACTACAACAAAAACGAAAAAAAAAAATCAAGGAAAAACAAACAAAAACATACTAACATCGCACAGTGTAGCAAAATGTAAATTTTTACTGGCGAAATTTAATTAATTCACACAAAAATGTCAAAGCCACTTCATATCATCCAAAAGCAAGTAAGTGTTAATCAAATCAAGTGTTAATAAAAATATACCTATTGGAATTTTGTTTTTTATTTTTTTCTATCATATCGAGCTCGAATTTCTAACATTTTAATAATTCTAAATTATGAGTAGTCCCATAAAATTTAAATTTCAATAAAAAAGTTAACTTTTTACCACATGCCGCTCTCGATTAAATTGATTATTATTATAATATATGCATGCTTATTATTACAATTAAATAAACATATGATGATAAACGTTTTTTACATTGCAACATTAAACCTCTTATTGGAAGACCCTTTACAACTTTATTTTAAAACTAATTCCTCCTTACAGAATGTAACTTTTCTATTATTAATAAACACAAAAAAAAATACAATATTTTTCTCTGTGAAATTGTATTTTGGACCATTGTGCACCGCTGACAATCAGTGTTGCCACAAAAAAAAATTAAATTAGACATAATCGACTACTACTACTATTTCTTCGGTTTTCACAATTTGTTATTAATTTAAAATAAGAAAAAATATTTAGTTTTTTAAACCCATACCTGATGAATTGTTATTTTTTTTTAATTTTCATAGACTTCGTCGCACCAGTGGTGGGACTCAGTAACTTTTAACGATCCGACAGTCGTATTTTTTTGTCTATACATTTTCTCGCTTGCAATAACGATTGTGTTATTATGTAACTTCTTTTTAACGATAGTACGCAGCTGATATTTTCTGTTGATTTTTGTCGATAAAATTAACAGCACATAAATTATTGTCGCTTAAGTAACGACACAGCTGACATTAACCTACAGCGAGTGTCGTTAAAAAGGTTACTGAATAGCAAATTCGATAAATTTTCATTATAATTATTTTAACGATGCGATTATCGTTAAAAAAAAGTTAGTGAATCGCACTACAGGCTTGTATTTTTTTAGTAAATCGTGCGATTGTGTACGATAGTGTATCACGGCCTAATCGACATTTTCCTAATGAGTGTAAATTTTTATTTGTTTTTATTTTTTTAAGGAAATACCATAACCAAACAGCTGCTGCGTCAAGAGATAGACATACAGCCCTAATTCGTAATATTTCCCTGCAAAATATTCCCGCGGATTTCAAATTTCTCAGGGTTCAAAGTTTCGTAGGATGCGATTTATTAGAACCATGTAATTTAATGCGCTTGTCCCTCCCTTTTTTATTTTTCGATATTGGCATTCGAATCTGAGTTATGTGGAAAAAATTCTCTAGATCTTTGGGAATGTATTGCAAAAGTGACTACAGAACTACATTACACAGATCAGAGCCAAAGCGGCGAAATGATAAACAATTGCAGATTCAAACAATTTTCAAATAAAGTCTTAGTTTGTGGTGCATTCTGATATTTGGAATAACTGTTAACTGTTTTGATTAAGGACACTAAAACAGCCAGTTTGTAGAAGACGACAAAACTGAAATGCGACCAGCCGATATATAGACAACTACGTAAGAAATAGCGTCCATAGAACACGAAGCGATTTTGTTGTGCGTTGCTAAGTGTATACATCAAGTTTATGTCAAAACGTTATGTTGCCAACGTGTTAAAAAATATTTTTATTTATCTTTTATTACACAAAATTATATATTCAACTTGAAAAGATGGCAACCCTAATCTGGCGCTGAAAAAGAAACACAGCTGACTACAGGAAACGAACGAAATTCGGCATAAAATATTAATTTGTTTTAAACAATTTCATTAAGGGTTTTCATGAGAACTCTTAAAATTGTCATTTGTGCAATTGGGCAAACTTGCGAGACTTGTTTCGTGAAGCCCCTTTTGAAAGTTTGCGCAAACAGTTTATGTAGATTTGAAACAAACGTCAAAAAGTTCATTTAATAAAAATAAAATAAGAATATTTCAAGAATTTTTAATTTAAAACCATATTTATATATTTCTAAAAATGCCTAAAGAAAGCTAGAAAAGAAAGAAGTTGTTTAGAAAATGCACAATTGCACAGCTTAAGTTTACGAGTCAAAATTATTGGGCAAACTTAACAGGTTTGTGTAAATAAATTTCTATATAATTTTTTATTTTTTTTAATGGTTTAAAGTTACTCCGTGCCCCCTTGTTATTACAAAGGATGGGAGAAAATTAATTTGGCCGACCACTAGGGTTATAACGCCATCAGCAATTTCTTTATTAAGGAGCCTCCTCCGAGAAAATTCCAAAGGACATACCGTCGCATACGAAGCTGGACCTTCCAGATTCCTCTCCTTTTTTATTTTCTTCAAAAATGAGTTTTTGTTTGGTTCTCCAACCAATATTCAATATATATTTTTCTTTATAATTGTTTTTGCATGTGGTTAATGGAAACCAACGGGATATCGCGGTGGATACCGTTAACCGACGCCAACCACTAATCACATGCGGTGAGACGCAAAACTCTCGAAGGCCAATAAACAACAGTGGCCTGGGGGTCTACTCTGTAATTCGAAACGAAAGAAAATGCTTTCGAATTTACATGTAATTAACACACAAATTCGAAAGAATTTTCTTTCGTTTCGAATTACAGAGTAGAAGCCCTGGTTGCACTTAAGAAATAATTGCCAACGACGCGTGATGTTGACTCGTCCAGAGCTGCTTTACGAATGCTATAATTTTTGACATTTTATTTCCGAGAGTGTAAAAATTCACAATTGCACAGTTTGCGTGCGAGACTTTTGAACATTCTCATGAGAACCCCTATTGTGTTTTAAAAATTGTGTCGTTATTTGAAGAACAGAAAGTGGGATTTTTTTGAAAACAAGAATTTTGGTGAATTTTTTTTTAATCACCTACATTGACGCGTATTATCGGTAAGTTGTCTTATATAAGCTAAATTTAGTAATCTTACGTTGTTTAGCCAACAACGTTCACAAATCGTGCTCTAAACCCCATAAAGAGAATAAAAGCTAAAATGTTAGGGCGTATTATCGGCAATTCGTCTTCTGTAAACTGCCTGTAAGTGTGGAACAGTGTTGCCGAATTGCGGATAATTACCCGAATCAGGTGTAATTTTTATGTGCATGTGTAGCGCGTGGGTAATTGCTCTCAGGTGTAATTTACGGGTAATTTGAAATTCGTTTGTTTTGTATAATAAATCGTGTGTGTTCTAGCTTTCACATCGTTTTCACATGTTTTCTTGTGAGTGTGGATGTTAAAACACATAAAAAATTTATACAAAACAAGAAAAAATAATTTTTTTTGATTCGAAATTTATATTACAGATGAACATTATATAGAAGAGTTATTTGCCATCGGAAACTCATTTTGAGAAAATTTGATTTGCATTTTACTGCGGCTGATACCAAATCATAAGTAGACCTTAAACAAGATTTTTGAAATGTGTCAAATATTTATTTTAATATTGGGTGTAATTCCTTTCAAATCGGGTAATTTTGACTCCTACGAGGTGTAATTTTAAATATATATTTTGGTAACACTGGTGTGGAATAAAAAAAGCTAGCGTTTTTTTTTTTTTTGTAAAGTCGCTCTTTTGCCAAAAACATATACACTTATCCCTCGATTTACACGATACTTTTTTTACACGATTATTTTGGTTTTAGTGTAAATTGAGAGATTTATGAAATACCTCGATTTACACGATTTTTTATGTGTTTTATTGAATATTTTTGAATATTTTATGAATTACATTAATTTTGTTTTTATGAATAGCATTTACTTTGTTTAATGAATAAAGGTTTATTTTTAGTGTTTTGAGTAAACGCCTCGTATTTTAAGAAATAAGTTGAAATACATATATATTTTAATAAAATCAATTTTTTTACGCGATTCTGCCTTTATTTTCGATTTACACGATTTTTCACACAAAAATAAAAATTTCGATTTACACGACTTTCTCAGGAACGTACATATCTATTGTGAAAATCGAGGGATAAGTGTATTAGAAATATATCATTTACTCATGCTCGAAATACAATTGTACTAATGATATCAACCCTGGTACCAACAAATACAATTCTACAAGCTGATATTTTAACATTTAAACTTGCCTCACATAAAATACAAATCCCATACATATTCGCACATGCATACACATACATACATATGTGTATATACATATGTATGTACATACATACACATATGTATTAAGCACATACATTTAATATAAATATACATAATTATGTACATATGCATGTGTGTATCTATGAATACAGTATTTATGTGTGTGTATGATATGCTTATTATATACATTCGCCCATTACCCCGCCACGTTTAAAATCGCATTCAACACATATTCTTACTACACGTAAATGACACAAACATTGGCTACACAAAAAGCATAATGAGTCTATTTGTTGTGAACACTTATAGTTGATATGAAAAAAAAGAAGTTGCAATGTGTACTATTTCGGTTTTGTTAAGTGCGTTCGTTACTCAGTGAGCCCCCCTAAAGTAGGCAATAAATGCTTTAAATAGTGCCGGCACGCGCGTGTGTGTGCGTTAGGCCGGAATAATTTTGGGTGGCTGATAACAACCACATTCGAAGATTGAAAAGACGAAGGTCTGATTAAAATGGCTTGTGCAATGATAAACGTGAATTTGGCACACATATGTATGTACATACATACATACACATACATACATATCATATTCACACATAAGTGTGCGTATACATACATACATGTATGTATGTATATACGCAACACTTATGGCTAACACTTAGCTCATTTAATTCAACAATGTCATAACTCGAAAAAGCTGATTATACAATTTACATACAAGTAGCTCAACTATAAAATAAATTCAGTAAAGTCCGACTTTCACTCGTTGGTCTCAAGTAGAAAGGCCCTAACTAAAATAATTGTAACTTCACAGGAGAAAGTAAAAAAGTAAAATAATATAAACTGTAATATTTGAACAACTACTTGCAATAGCATTATTTTTCCACTAGAGCAATAAATTTTTGTGAAATGAAAAACTCAATTTCGTAAAAAAAGTACGAGTTAGGGCCTTTCTAATTTAAACAATCGATATGTAATAATTAGGGCAAGGAATCTCATGCACTAAAAAATCGAAAATATGCGCATAAAACATGCACTTAAAATTTGAAAATATGCACTAAAAACACAGAAAATATGCAATTAAAAATATTTTTTTAATATTTTACAGATATCGTTCGATCGACAACTTGTCTTGCAAACAACAATAACTTTAGAAAATTTATTTTTGTTTGCAATTCAAGTTGTCGAGCGAACGATTTCTCGTGACATCGTGGGCCAGGCCGTTAATTTCCATAATTTTGCAGAAAAAATCTCAAAACCAACTCACTTTCCATTTAAAATGTGTTATGTTGTGTAAAGTTACAACAAATAATAAAAAACAATAAAATAAAACAAAACAATAAAAATGTGTAAATATAAAAATTTTAGAGTTCAATAGGGTGATTCAGGTAAATATTTTGTAACAAATTATGTGTCAACTTTTACCAGAAGATGTCGCACTAAGTATCAGGAGCGTTTTACTTTTTCAAGTGGATGCTAACCAAAATAGCAAAAATATGCACAAAAAACATGCATTTATTGAAAAATATGCGCAAAAATATGCAAAAACAAGTATTTTTAGCAAAATATGCAAAATATGCAAAAACGATTGAATGCCATTTCAAAGGAAATTTCACGATTCGCAAAGATAACTTACTTAACCGTTTCCGTTTTATGATGCCCAGTGAAAACATGCATTTGCATGAGATTCCTAGCCCTAGTAATAATATACGAAGCTTAGCCTATATAATCGAGCATCTTACCTGATGCAAAAATTTGTTTTTTTTTATACTACAAAAATTTGTTGCAAAAAAAATTTTTTTTTTGTTCTGCTGTTTTTTTTTTTTTTAGTTTTGGCGCTTTTTCATTTGGCCATTTTTTTTTTAATTTTTCGCGATTTTTTCGATTGTTTTTTAGTTTTAGCGATTTTTTTAAATTTTTGACGACTATTTTTCTTTTTTCTGATTATTTTTTTTGCACTCGAGCGATTTATTTTGTTTTTGTTGATATTTTTCATTTAAGCGCTTTTTTTATTTCGACGATTTTTCGTTTCTGATTTTTTTTTTGTTTTGGAACTTTTTAGTTTTAGCGTTTTTGAAAATTCCAAGATTTTGCCTCTTATGGACTTTGAAAATTTCAAGTGTGCTTATGTACATATATAATTGTCTGTTACTACGTTTATACGCACGGCTTATTTGCAAATAAAACTGTAAATTGTTGCCATATACATATATTGTTTTATTCCGACTTAATAACTCAGAAAACTATTCGCGATTAACACACTATTTGCAAATAAAATGCTTGAAGTTGCCACACTTACAAATGTTTGCTAATAAAAACAATAAATTAATAAATATTGTACTACATTGTGCTTCTTTTTTTTTATTCCCAAGCAAAACGTTTGCGAAAAAATACACAAATTTTTTTGGGGAAAAACTCAAGGGAATAAAAATTGGTGATGCCATATTTTTTTCGAATATGCGAGTTTTTTCACCTAGAAATAATTCACGATTGCAACTTTAGGGAAAAGGTAAATATTTCGAGGGAATAAATTTCACGATAGGAGTGAATAGGTTTCCTTTCCTGCACTATTAACTCTAAAATCGCAGTTTTTGAGTTATGATGTTGCTGAAGTAAATTGGGGAATGTGTGTGTGTGTGTGTGTTTGTCTTGTGTGAGTTTATGCTGTGAATATGAATAAATTTAAAGGTGGACCGGCAGTATTGTTCTTTATATATTCCTAATATTATTAGATTTAGATATACATACACATGTATATATGTATAAATAAATAATTATTTATATATATATATACATTTGTTATACTAAAATACATACATACATACATATGGACATAAATGTGTTTGTGATAATGCGGTAGTTCTTTGAGCTAAATGCCTTAAGAAATTTCCATAATCAAACAATAGTGAATTATGGATACACAGATACACATTCATACATTTAAGCAAGAAATTATGTATGGATATATATACATATGTTTTCCGATACATAATATGTATGTATGTATATATAGAATCAATGGAATTGTACAAATAATTTGGATAAAAATAAGTTTTAAAATCAATTTATAAATGCAACGACATTAAACGACAAGCTTGCGGCACACATAGGCGCTGATTGAAGAGTTTATTTGATGGTCTCCAGGGCACTTTAAATAGAAAATTTTTGTTAACACTACTGCCGATTTAAAAAAATAATTTTTTAATTTTATTAAAAAAAAAAGTGGAAAATTACAATTCCTTTTTTTGGCATATAGTCATATCTCAGAAATTGTGCTTGGAGTTGACAAGGCAGAACAATGCGTTAAAGTTTAAAGAAAGAAAATTTGGAGGTTTATGTGAATTGAAGCGATAATAAATGTACTTCCTTCATTCAATTTGAAAGTTGCGTTCCTTGATTTTTTTCTATTTAACATTTTACTTTTATTTCCTAAATTTTGTAATTATGTGTGTATTTTATTTTTTCTCAAAAACACTTCAAATGCTTTTCCCTATTTTTTAATTAGTTTGTGGAAATTTTCTTACTTTCCACAATTGCCTAAAGTAGCATATTAATAAATTAACTAGTAGTTTTTTCTGCTACCCTCCGCAATAAAATTAGTAAAATTATAAGCTCATACAAGGAAAATGTTTTGTTTAAATCCTTTAAATATAATATTGTCTTCATATGTATGTACGTAATTATGTACAATGAAATGATAATAATTAAATTGGCCATGTATGTATTTTCCTGCGGATTACATAATATGTATTTCTTCCATACCCTTTAACCTATTCTGTTTAGTATTGCTTCTTGTTCTTATTTCCTATCCTTGTGTCTAATTTATAACATTTCACACATCTTCATTATGAACATCATAATGATGACGACGATGTCTTTGATTGAGATTTCTAACATTTTCTACATTCAACAAAGATGTTGTATGCTATTCATTCGTTAAAAGTATGAATATTATATTATCCTGTTTGTGTGTGCCTGTGTCGATAACAAGGATACTTACTTGCCTGTATCATTTGCTGTTCCTTTAAAGCTCTTTCTTGTAAGTTTTAACACTGACTGACGCCTCCTTTCATCTTTAGCATGTGTGTGCGTTTTCTTTTCTGCTTTTGCTCTATTGATTTTTAACATTATCTAAGGAATATCATGTGGAATTTTGTGTGAATGTTTGAGTTGGCATTTGTGTTTTTTTTCACTCTTGTTTGTGTGCAGTTGTGATGATACGAATGAATATTTGTGGTCGGTGTTTATTTATTTTATGACAGTGTTGCCAACACAAGCTCAACTTTTGTTGTTGTTGTTTACAATAGGAAAGCAAAAACAATAACCAAAAATAAAACAATACGAACAGTGACAGTCAATTCACTAGTCATTGACAAGCAATTTGTCTGGTAGTGATGGCGAATATATCCATCATCGCGTAGTTTCTATCACATTATTAAGCCCAAAATTAAAAATGTGATGTAATTATATTTGCACGTGTGAATTTTGTACTAACACATTTTCAAGAATGACTATGTATATTAAAAGCCAAACAGCAATTGTAGCAAACTGTTGCTCATGAGCAAGAATGCCATTATGTGCTGGTATTCAATAGAAGTGAGCGCAAGCCATTAAAAATTGCACAGTATTATATTTTTGTTAAGAGCGAATACTGTTTGTAGTGGTGATCATAATATAGGGCCTGTTTCTCTAAATGCGAACGATAGATTCGATCGAACATTTATATTAAAAACAAAAACAAAAAACTGAAATTTGTTTTTGTTTCTAATATTAATGTTCGATCGAATCTATCGTTCGCATTTAGAGAAACAGGGGGATAATGTAAAGCAAAAACAGACAACAAGTAAACAAAAAACACACAAAACCATTGTACAGTTGAATAGACAGTTGTGTCAAGTGTGCAATATTTTTATTGTACACGTCATAGTGCACCATACTTCACTTCACAAACTCATACATATATCCATTTATTTTATTTTTTAGTCTTAAATTAATAAATTATAAAACTTAGAACAGTATCGCATGCGAACTAACACGCTCAAATAATCTACGTTGTTTATTTTTTCTTTTACAAATATTTTTACACTTGAGTGCTCATTTTACAATTGTCATTCGGTGTGCACTAGTGAAATATGCTTCGACACTACAATAACTGATGCCCTCGTTTGGCAGATAAACAAATGCTGTTGGATGTTTTTGATCAAATTGAATACCAGTTTTAGTGTTTTCATAAAAACAAGTGAACTAAAAAGAGAGAACAGTTCAATAATGTACATCTTGAAGATTAAGCAAGCTAACAGTTTGTGCTCAGCTCTAGTATGCAAGCACATATTTTTTATGGGTCTGTGAACATATGGATAACGAAATGGCCGATGCAATGTCCAAAAGGGGGATTCAGTTACCGGTGGAAGAAATGGTACGGGTTCGAATACCATTTCAACATCTCAAAGAGACCATAGACTCTAAGATGAAAGATGAAGCGGAGAAAGGTTGGCGTGAAACGAAAACTAGCAAAACTTCTAAAATTAGGTGAAGCTACTATGATCCAAAACCGACTAAATTCCTTTTTTTTAACACTAACTAGAAGCAACTGTAGACTTCTAGTGGGGACTTTAACTGAGAGATTGATATTGTAGAACATCACGAACTAGGCTGCCATACTTACAGGATTCTTGTCATCTGCTGGTATCGCTAAGGCCGGGTTTAAATCTGTGTGCCATGTGCCCAAAAAAGCGTATCCACTAATTACTAATGAAAAACTGTTTGATTCAGACATGTACATATACATATATTGATTTAATCAATGCCAATCTAGACGCAGTCTTTTGACCAAACCTTATTTGCAAATGTGAAGAAGCTTAGAGTCAAGTGTCTCCACTTTTGTTGACTATTTTGGTGACTTTTTGGCGACATTGTCAACGGAGTGTCTGCATATTAAAATTTGCTTTTGATGAGTAGAAAACATTTTGCCAGATACGCACTCTCGGCGGCGGCAGCTGACTGATAATTTGTCGGCGGCAGAACCTTTTTTAAAAAGAGTATTTTCTCCAAAGGAACTAAATACCTAGTCAATAGTAGTGTGGACTGTAGTTGTTAAAATGTACAACGGTGCAAGTGGTGTTGCTGCATAGAAAAGTCGGTATTTTTAATTTTACTGTTTCTTAACGATTTCATTATCGTTAGAATAAGTTAGTGAATCGAACTACTGGTGTTTGATTTGTCAGTAGTTATGGTGACAAAATCAATAGTATTGTTTTACTATTGACACTTCCTACAGGGTAATGTTTTGTAAGGATATTTGTGTATATGAGAATACACACATTTAGGGCGTCGGCGAAAATTCGCCGTCTTGTTTTTATGATATTCACAAAATTTTTAATTCTTTTATTAATATTTTTTTTAATATTTAAAGTCAGCTGGTCGTCAGACATTTTACCTTACAGCACAACTGTTTCCTGCTGTTCTTGTGAATTTAAAAGTGTAAAGCATTTTGTACTAAATCACATATGGGCATTTCCACAGGAATGTCAACTTTTTGTAGCGTGCGACACCAAGCAAATATGCTTGTTTTTTTTCAAAGAAAACGAAACTTTTTTTACTTATTTATATATTTGTGTAAGCCGTCAGCAGCTCTACTTTAGGTAAAAATTTTAAGAAAAATCGAGTCAGGTTGTTCAGAAATACAAGGTGAGCCTGCTATGAAACTCGCTGTCGCACGCGACAAAAAAGTGCAATTTCTCGAAGAAATGCCCATATGCATACAGCTTTACTCACAATAAACCATTGTAAGTGAATACAATAAATTCAGTAATTTAATGTAATATTCGTGAAGATATTTAAATGTATTTATTTGCATTTAACTCATTGAGTTAAATTAAACATATTCGTTTAAATGTTCTCCAGTCATAGCTATACAGAAATCTTATAAATTCTGAAGAGGTAATTAACCGGGGATTACTGTTGTTCTTAATTCACTCAAATACATATAAATACGTACATAAATTCTGTAAGATATGTGTGGTCACTGTAACCTAAACTTTCTCTAGAAAATTTGAATAAGTATTTTAATTATGTATTTAAGAACTAAATTCACTTTTATTTTCAGTTCTCTTTTCAGAAATTTGTTTTTTTTTTTTGCATCTCTGTTTTAAAATGTTTATCGAATAACTATTGTATTATTTGGTAGCTTATTTGCGTTGAAAGAAGTATGTCTGTATGTATGTATATTTGGGTGTTACATTCAATTTTTTTTTTGCCTTTTTTGTTTGCTCCTTCCTTATTGTGCACTATGTAGTTGTTTACGTAGTGCAAGTCCATTTAAACTTGACCCAACAAACACAAGGTCAAAAATTTTAAGTTTGTATGTATGTATGTACATAGATATGTGTGTGTGCGTGTATGTATTATACTTTTGTGATTTATTCTCATTCTTTTTCTTCAAATCTAAACATGTATTCAGGACTATCCTTTGGTATAAGGATATTCAATTTCACACCAAAGGAGATTCAATTTCACACCAAATATTATCCTTTATTAGGGATAACTTTTGATATTCGAAACAAATGCAAATGCTTTTGTGAGTTTCATTCAAAATATAATGATTTTGGCCAGCTATGATAAAAACAGACACTCCAAAGACTTCATGAAAAAGTTAGAGTTTGCGATTCGGAAGTTAGTGCAAAATTGGGATAATTTCTAATGATTTTTACATAGAGTTGTCATTGCAAGAAGTTCCCCAAATTCATTGAACCAATAAATATTTTGTATGAATGCGTTCCTACAGATAATTTTGTAAATTATGATAACAAATTGATTTTGGGTGAGTTCTGGATTACATTGTAGTTAGGTTTTAGTCAGTCTAAGAAAAGTTATATACATATGTATATATATATACATATATACATATATATTCCTCTAACTCCCACTGGATCATAGGGCGCCAAAAAAAAGAAAAGTTAACTATAATTTAATTAATTTTTTAGTCGACTAGTGATTTTCCTACAGGTTAGGTACAATGCTTAGGCGTCGTTGACCACGCAGTTTACTTTTGATATTCGGGAAAAAGAAGAAGTCATTGGGTGTATGTGAAAAATGTGGCTGTCAAGGAAAAAGTTTGGCGACCACTAATGTACCAATTAAATTGTACTTTCATCATCCTGGCAGCTTAAATACACAGAAAGCGCATAAATAGAACGCAAAAAACATCATGGCGGTTATTTTTTTTTTAACAAAAAGTCTTCAAATGAAATATTTAATAACTCAGTAAATTTCTGACGAATTTATTAACACACAAACTCTTTACTTTTAATCAAATATGTTTTATAAATAAAGTCATAAACAGTATGGTTCCAGTACAAAAATACTGCCTAAGAACGAATCCAAAGTAGAAACGTGTCGAAATAAAAACCGAAAAATTATGTTTGGGGGAAAAATAACCACATATATCTGAAATTAACTGAAACAAAATATATATGGTTCAAAAGGTCTTAGTCTCTTCTTCCTAAATCCTTTAATAAATTTAAAATCGGTTGATATTTAAGTTAGTTATAGGTTGATAAGTGCATACGTCCAGCAAAAAATTACACATTACCAAATAAAAAAAGTAAAACCTTCCCAAGAATCGATTATTTTAGTCTCACGCTCCAGGAGGGACAGCTTCCACCAAAAATGCTTAATTCCAAACCCGATTACCTTTTTTGAAATTTTTTGCTGGGCGGGTACGAGAAGCCGGGTTTTTACCCGTAACTCAAGATTTTGCACCACAAAAATAGTAACACGTCCCAGGTATTTCGATTTCATTAAAATTTGTCACACAGTGTAATAGGTGTGTTCATTTACTAAAAATTTTTACGAATTTGTAACAATTGTTACTGGAAAGTGTGCATTAACTCAAAAGAGATTGCAAGGAGAGAGCGTCAAAGGAGAGCAAAAAATTGAGAGACAAAAAAATTCTTACAAATTATTGCTGGTAAAATTTTTACTTGCAAGAATTATCCAAACACCTGTTCCGTGTTTTGTTTACAAATTAATTATTTGAAAAATAGCTGAAGAAAGAAAACTCGAAAAACGTGCACTTCTTTATTTAAAAAAAAAATACAATTCCACTGAATGTCACGTACGATGTCACGCACAATGACCAATCAATTAAGTTTGTATTTCAATTCAATTGCGGTTACATTTTTCCTTATAATTTACCAAAGGTGGAACTACTTACGCTTCACAGTGTCGTGATTTCATATAACGAGTGGGCAAGAATAGAAAGAGTTATCACAAAGTGATGAAATTCGCCACACATGTTTGAATTAATAAAACATAACCACACCTAAAGTTTAAGGGATTCGTGTCCTTTCCATATACATATCTTGAAATTAAAAATTGCCATAACGGAAAGGAAAAACAAAGAATAACTTAATGAAATTTTGTACAGATTTCCATCCATGTTTACGACATGAATATAATTGTCTTGCAAGTTTTTACAAGTAAAGCATTGATGTCAGTTTCATGGCACAATTGTGCAAACTAAAATCACACACATTCTTATTCTCTTCCATTTAGTCGTCGATGAGACAGCGACGAGAACACATGCGTAGCGGGTGTATTAATTTGTTTATAGATACAGTGAAAGAAAAGAAGTGGTATGCGAAATATAATCTATGATCACCAATGCTTTTCGCGATATTTAATGTGTTTGATGTTGTAAAACGTTTAAGGAAAGAAATTAATATGTATTTAAAAGACACTTTGACTTTTTTGGATCATTTTCACTAAACTGCACTTTCTATTTAAACTTTAAAGACCAATAACTCGGGAAATATGCCCTGCAGCAAATTTTTTTGATTAAGTTTTTTTTCTTATTTTTAACATTACTATCTGATAAGCTATTTAAAAATTCTCTTTTTGAGATTTTTCAGAGTTTTCTATGAAAAGTTCAGAGCCCGATAACTTGAAAAATATGAATCGCCGCCAACTTTTTTATTTAGTTTTTTCATCTTATTTTTTAATTTTCTATCACATAGGCTCCTTTTTATTTATTTTTAGCTGCTTTACTAAACTGCATTTGTTCCAAATATTTATTTTTTCCTATGTACTTCAGAGACGAATGAGACAACTTTTCTCACACATACAACTATAGTTTTATTTTTGACACCACTGAAGTAAAGCATTCATTAACTTTTTCGTAACTGGGAGAGTAACTTTGTAAATTTCTGCTTTACCCTCTCGTTGCAAGTTTCTGCTGGGAATGTAAATGAACAATGAGGCTCAAGGTCAGAGGCCAAATAAGGGCATTCGATATCTTCACAATTTTAATAATTGTGTTTGTATGGAGATTTCGAGCGATATCGAATGCCTTGATTTGCCATCTTGATTTTTTTTTTTTATATAATAAATGAAAATGTGCATTATTATTTAATGTAATTTTCAGAATATGTACCTGTCTAACTTACATGAGTATGGGTCTGATTAAGAAAATATTCCATACAGTTCGAAAAATAAATCAATAATAAAAATATCAGCATATTTGTTTATTGATATGTATGTATGTCTTCACGTTTATTTATGTCTTATTTTTCCATTAGAAGACCTTAAGGCCAAAAATATGAACGACATTTTAAATTTAATAAGAATATTGAATAAGGCTTCTTAACATTCGATATTTATTTTTAATAATTCATGTAAATTTCAAATTTCTTAACGACCTTTTAGTTTTGTAACACTTTAATGCATTTCATAATCTTGTCATTCAACTTACAAAATCTCTTTCTTTCTTTTTTTTTTTTAATTAGTTTCATTAAGTATTTATTATGTACATATTTATTAAGAGAAAACTATGTAAACTGGTTTTATAAGCTATTTTAATCATTTATCTTCTTCTATCTATTAATTTCTTTCTAGGAATATGATATTAAAGATCATCGACCGTTTCTATCACTCAATCAAAGTGGCCTAAATAAACCTGATCAAATTAAATTTGCACGTTATCTTGGACAAGGTTTACCAACATTTACTCTATTTTGCATTTATAGTAATTTTAAAAATTTATTTTGCACTAAACGTACCGAAATGTAAGTATTACAAAAATCTTTACACATTTATAATCTATGGTTTTAATTGATGTTAAGTGGATCTAAACATTTAAATTTTTTTTATTAATGATTTTATTTTGTTTTTCTTTTGTGTTGCTTAACTATTTCAACTTTGAGAGATTTTGTTAAAAGTATTGTTTTTTTTTTTTTTGGTTCAACTACAATTTGTTTTATTTTTTGGTAGTCTAAAGGTTCAAAGAACGAAGTTCTGGACACCAAATAAAAGTTATTTGTTTAGTCAGGACCTTTTGACACTTCATGTGTTTTCGTCTTCTAATTAGTTTGTAAAACTTGAATTCGTGTGCAATCAAAGCACATGTGTATTTTTCTATACAATTACACTGTACAACAAAGAATTTATTTTTTCCAAAATAAGAAAGTTCTAAAAACTGAATCTGGAAGAGTAGACAAAAAAAAAATACAAGGTACAAAGCTGCATCATAGCAGGAGAGCAAAGCGTTTGCAAAGTTTCGTAGGAAGCAGAATTGCTTGAAGTTTATAAACTTTACATACCGCCTCATTCTGAATAACATCCCCCCGGGAGTTTATTCCCCTAATCATTGTTAGCCCCTTTTAAAAACTCATTTGACGTAAACGTACATACTAGGGTGGCCGTTTTTTATTTATTTTTTTATTTCTTTTACTCTCACCATCCAAATCGGTTCAGTTTTATGTAAAAAAAAAAATACAAAAAAATTTCATAGCGATAAGTTGTGTTTTAGGGGTTGCGCATGCCCCTCAAAGTTGGCCTTCAAGGCTATTTTCAATGTAATTTGTTTGCATATGACTATCTTAAAAAAAAAGATTTTACAAGAATATGATGTATGGCAATATTTTAGCTCTTCTAGTCTACAACATTAGTCTCAAAGAAAATTTTTTGCTAAAATTAATATTTTAGGAAATAATGAAGAAAATAACCAACAAAATACCAAAATTGCATATGCAGTCGAACTTTCATAACTCGAATCACCATTATCCCAAAAAAAAACTACGACTTACGGAGACTTCGAGTTACAGAATTGTATGTGATTTGTTCTTTCAGCGCTACTGCCAACCAAACTAGTTCGAGTTAGAGAAGTTCCAGTTATGGAAGTTCGAGTTAGAGAAGTTCCAGTTATGGAAGTTCGACTGTATATGGAAATTATTTTACTAACCATTTACAATAAGAGTTTATATCTATTAAATTATTTCATACATATGTATATTAGGTATAGTAATAAAAAAAAAAAAAAAAAAAAATTACATTGAATGTATGGGCTTTAGGGCTAACTTTGAGGGCCGGGCGCACCCCCTAAAACATAACTTATCGCTATGAAATTTTTTTGTATTTTTTTTACATAAAACTGAACCGATTTGGGGGTTGAGAGTAAAAGAAATCAACAAAAATAAATTCTCCATACAATTAACGACCACTCTAGTACATACGTTAGCCTTGATTTTCCGGACAAATTGTTCGAAAGGGACAAGGAGTATCTAACTAGGTGGAAGCGCTACTTCAGCTGATATTTTTTTTCTCTATGTGCTTTGTAGCTGAAGAATGTCCAAAACTTCGATTTTGTTTTGGTTTTGGTACAATTATTTTTGCAATTTTTTTTTTATTGAAAAAAATCAATAAGATAACCTCATAAAAACTACAAGATTTTTTCGTGATTTTTTCAAAAAGGTTTTCTCTATGAAATTAATAAGATTTCTTTATTGAAAAAAAAACATACGAGATTTGTTCTATTTTATGAGGTATTTAGTAGGCACTGATTTCTCTGTGTGTGCTTTTGACATTCTTCGGTTCTTTACACATCTATGGTTGCCGTATTTTTGTATAACAAATCCTTACGCAGTCACCTGTATAATTACACCATGGAAAGGGGTTAATCAAGCCGTATTTAACTATGTGGCAACCCTATTTCATATGATAATTTTTTGTTCTATTTGCCTTGTACCTGACGAACGTCAAAACCTTCTTTTTGTTTTGGTTTTTGTGCAATTATTTTTGTGCTTTTGACGTTCTTCGGTTCCTTACACAGCTATGTTTGGTGTATCGTTTTGCAAAAAACTCTCAGTAAAATAATTTTCACCAGACAAAAATTTTGTTCCCAAACCATGCACTATGTGTCCAAAAGCCAAAATTGCTTCAAAAATTATTTTCAAATGAGCAAGCATCATACAACTTGGTGTGGAGACAGAGTGAGCCCTGTTGCTAAAATAAACTTTTAAACTTTAAAAAAAAATGTAAACATTCACAGCTGTTTATATATAAACAGTGTTGCCAACTAGCACAAATTTTTGGCATTTATGTATGTCGTGATTTTTTTTTCAAAAAGCGAAAATTTTTTTGCCGCTAAAATTTAAATTGGAAACATATTGCAATGGGTGATTGAATTCAGTTTAAGATTGTCAAAAATACAACTCTGCTGTAAATGTATATCAAAATGTTGCAATTACGATGCCTGACATGAAATTTTGTTGTAACTTGAAGTTATAACTGAGTTGTTAAAACAAATGAACTAACAATAATGTTATAACTTCAAAAAGCATTAACTTGAGCAGTCTACACTTAATATTAACTTGAAGTTAATGTTAAAGTTAGACATTTTATGTCAGGTGGAGATCGTAAATTATGTATGATATATATTTCTAAGTCGTGCCCACATGTTAGATATTATAACCTTAAGCCACTTTGATTTAAAAAACAAAACTTAATTTCAATTTTTAAATTTTATTAAACAAAAATTCTATATAACTTTTTGTTCGTTGCAGTTACACGAAGGATGGCTATAATTTGCCTTATATCTTAGATAAAATAAAGCGCTTCCTAGCTAATACAACAGCGGGTAAGTACTTTATTAAATATACCGAAGAATAATAAAAACACTGCACAGACCAAACTCAAGGACAAAAGTGGCGGACAGACAGGCGATTTTTGAAGAAATTACTGTAAAGAAAAGAAAAAAAAAAGCAAATGCCAAGCCCAATACTTGTAAAATATGTATAAAATTTAAATAAAATTTAAATGCCATTTCACTTTCTTTTTAATTTTAATTAAATACCTAGCTAGTTTATTATTTTGTGTAGTGTTTTTGTTTTTTCTATTTTTCTGTTCTATTTTTTACTAAGCAAAAATTATCTAAACTCTTTATGATTTTCCTTTTTCCTTTTGTTTTATTTGAAATTTTTTCGTTTGTTTGTTTTATATACTTAATACTGTAAAATTGGCATAAATTACATTTAGGTAATAACAATAATGCCTCAAACTCATCCTCCACATCCACAACAACTAAAGATAGTTCCAGTAATACGAATTCCACAAATTCAAATTCCATACCCAACACTACCGCCGTGAATGCTAATAATTCTAATAATAATAATAATAATAATGCTGCAAGCGCAGTGCCTTTGGTCATGCAGAATGGCAACAGTAACGGCAACATTAGCAGTAGTAGCAATGGCAATAGCACTGGCAGTGACAATGGCAAAGGCAGCAACAACAACAACAATGTTAGCGGCAGCATTGTTAATAATGATATAATTAATACACCAACTAAGCAAATTCATAATGTGCCATCACCAGCAACCACACCAAGAACACCACAAACACCACAAATGCCAATACAAACACAAAATACCCCTTTACCAGCTCATCCACCACCAACACCTCCACCCCCACCCCCACCGCATGCAAATCATACGACTACAACACCTCAAACTCATTTACATACACATCAACAACAACAGCAACAGCAACAACAACTACAGCAGTGCCAGCTACAACCACAGCCACAGCCACAGCCACAGCTACAGCTACAGCAGCAGCAGCAGCAGCAGCAACATCATCATGTACAAATAGCAATGAGTCCCATGGTAGTTGTTACCTCTGCAGCACCCTCGACAATAATGGCTTCACCTTTGCCCCCAACAGCGTCAGCGTCGATAATAGTAACACAACCTGCAATTAATCACAATCAGCAGCATCCGCCGCCGCCGTCGTCGCATAATATGCTGCCAAATAATCATCATTTACCCCTTCATCATCCTCATCATCCCCATCATCATCACCCCCAACATCATGTCCATACCGTTGCTCAGACTGCAATACAACATCATACCACTGCTGTTGTCTACCATCAACAGCAACACCAACACCAACACCAACACCAACATCATCAACACCAACAACAGCAATTACAAAATCACCATCCGCTCCACAATTTAGCTGCTCAAAATCCTCCCCTCTAAAATATTAATTCAAAATAAAATTATACATCATTTCGTCTCATTTCTGTTCGTTCGTATTCAACTTTTTCTATTTCAAATTGTATCTTTGAGCGGCTTGTTCTAAATTTTTATTTTGCTGCTGCTGCCCGACGTATTAGAGCTTATTATTTTTGTATGTCTGGATGTACATATGGATGTGTATCGTTTTATTTTATTTTAAGTTCCAACAATTTGTTTGCATTTCACTCAAAATTTTATTACATGCATTACGACGTGCATTTAATTTAATAATTCACTGCATATTCATTTCATTACGTATTGCAACTACAGACTTAGCAGGAATGTGTGTACATATACATATGTATGTATGGATGAGTGTATGTATACATACGCACATATGTACATACATATATGTATATGTAGATATTATGTGTAATTTTAATTTATTTAATAATTTGCGATTTTGAAATTAACACACTATGGAAAACCATTTGAGGTCGTTTGCATATCCACTCCACTGTAGTTTTATTGATTTTTTTTTCAATAATAGATATGTAAGGTTGCGTATAACGTTGGTCTCAAGTAAAAAGGCCCTTAACTCAAATAATTCTAGCCTTACAGGAGAAGGTAAAAACATAATAGAAACTGCAATATTCCACCGACTGCGATCACCACGATGTAAATCACCGTGATTTCCAGAACAGTTCCTATAATAACTAAACTTACTGAAAGTAAATATTATTTTATACAAAACAGTACATCTGCAATAAATCCAGCTTAAAGAAAAATTATGCATATCGGGCCTGTTCTGCAAAACACGACATGTCAAATCACGCTGATTTCAAAAAGTTAATAAAAGCTAAATCATAATTTTTGTAAATTTCACGATTTATAGCGATGGAAGTTGGTATAAAATATTCTATTATACATGACAAAAACTTAAAATATCAAAAAAAAAAAAAAATCACTAACAAGTCAGCCATTAATAGTTTGTTTTTGAAATCAGCGTGATTTTCAGAACAGGCCCCATACGATTGATTTATGACGAAAAGCTCTACAACGGTAATTCGAATTGAAAAATCATACGAGAAACCTAAAGATGATTTTAAAATAACTGTCGAACGATACCCACTTTGATATAGTTCGCCGACTTTTTATTTTTTTTTTTTCGTATTTACAAAATGGCGTATGTTGGCCGCCATATTGAGTTTTGACTACTAGCACACTCCCAGGATTAAGGCAAATCGATTTATATAAGAATCATGCGTTCGGTTTATATAGTGCCGCAATGGAACACACATACATACATGCATACACACCCTTCTTTGCGTCGCTCAGTCGGCCATAAAAGCCCTAACTCATTATTTTTTTTTAATCGAGATTTTTGCATTTTTCGAAACATTAGATGTTCTTCTATAGAAATGAACAAAAAACTCGATTTAAAAAAAAATGAGTTAGGTCCTTTCTATATTAATTAAGGTAAGGTCAAACTATGCAATATGCAAATTTGTAATTTTCAGAAGAGCGGGAAGACCCGTCAACTGTCAATTTAAAGACAGCGTATTCCTAAAAGTGCCAGGCTTAAAACATTTCTTATTGAGTTTTCTATCGTCCATCAGAAATTTAGCATTTTAGAACAAGGCATATCGTATAAATTAAGATACCAAGATAACGCATGTAAAAAATGAATTTTGCATATTGGATAGTTTGACGTGGTAGGGACGATATTTATGTTATAGTGATGCGCAAATATTCGTGTTCGTATTCGAATTCCCGAATATTCGCCCATTTTTAGATACATATTAGTATTCGTTTTCGTATTCGCCAAATTGTCAATACCCGGTAGGTTTTTGTTTCGTTTTTGACCCAACAAGTGACCACTGTGTGGAGTAACTTCTTGTATTAAGAAAAATCAAATAACACTGTTCTGCAAAAAAAATTTTGATTTCACTAAAAATATATTAATTATATGGACCATTGTGCCCTAAATTCAAATCCGTTTTAAGTTTTTGTCTATCACCTACAGATTTTTTTAATGGGCGTGGCTAATATCAACCTATAAACAAGGCGGTCACGCTAACTTAATTCAATATAATTCGATAACCGTTTGTTCGATTTTAATAAATTAAACACTGAAGGCCAAATTTACAGTCATTAGTTAATTATTAGTAAACTGAAATTATAACTATTGTTTAACTAATACTTCATATTCACAGTGGATTGTTTAACTAAAGTTCTTAATGTGAGCAAAGAACGGTAACCCTATCAAACAATTAAGTTCCACTATTGGCAGCTCTGCTATATCATATGGTTTTTGTTTACATTTGCTATATTATTTTTTAAAAATGGATAAAACAGTGCTCGCTCGTCTAACTTTACCATGCAAGATATTAACCGTCCGTCACATTAACTCATGCATTAACTATGAAAGAGCGCTATGAAAACATAAAATTTTTGCTCAATAGAATTCAGTACGATCACTATTTGTGGAATGAGCCCAAATCGACTGTAATGAAATGGAACTGCAGCAGTAGGAAGCAGCTGTTATGTGGAACGAAATGAAAATGGTTATAGACATGTAACCGGAATGTAAGAATCTGTACATTAATTTTCACATAACAATATCGATCAGCTCTTTCCTACTTACATTCCATTACAGTCGGCTAACTGAGCCTTCATTCTGCCTTAAGCTTAAATTATACGTGACATAGCCATTAACCAAACCAAATTCCAATTGGTTTCTATGGTGAGAGTTATGACGAGTCAAATCAAATGAAATCAAATACTGTGTTTAGTTCGAACTACTGTTTTCTATGGCTATGGTTATGTTACGTCTGATTGAGCCTTTACATATCGTCTACAACTGCGATTAACTCTGATATAATATGTGAGAGAACGTCGGCAGGATAACAAAATTAAAATGCCGATATTTCTCTTCATCTCATAACAGGAACACGTAGTAATTTTACTTTTCTTATAACATTTCATTTTATGCAAATTCTCATCGAGTTAGCATGTATTAATTTTATATAATTATTTATTTTGTTTTCACTTTTTCACACAAACTTTAATTTATAAATCAATTAAACAAGTTTAAAAATTTTAAATTTTAAAATAAGAAAATTTGTTTTTGTTTTCAATATAAATAAGCGAACAAAAATTTCTTGTCGACATCGTGAGCCAGGCAGAAAATCGCAAAAACTTTGTACAAAACATTGTTTTTCAGTTATTTTAATAAACACTCACACATGCATACTAATTTATCTTCATGTACGTGTGTTTTTTGACAGTTCATCTCATAAGATTGTTGTTATAGGATTTCTTATAACAACACTCTCATAAAATATCTTATAAGATTGAGATAACACTAATTTGAAGTCTATACGTAACATAATTCTCTCTGCAATTGAATGTGACGCTCTTATCTTACATATTATGTTAGGTGTAGACCATCTGTTAAGCAATAAGCATTGTTGTCGCCGATATATGTATGTATGATTGGGTGTTTTTTTCTCGTCGGTGTGAAAGCACAAAGCTCTTTTGTAAAAACTCGCGCATTGTGCATATGGCTTGGACGTATGTATGTATGTGTGTATATAGCTGATTTAAATATACAAATTGTTGGACAGTAATGTGTTTTATTGCTGTTGCTGGTTAATAATGGTAATTTTTTCAAATTTATTGCCGTAAGGTCTGTTTCACCACTTTCTCCACCATTCGACAACTTTGTTCCCTAAAGCTATACAGACCCGTTAATTTCGAACAAAAGGTAATTAAGGACGTACAGCGAAACCTCTCATAACGGACACCTCTAATAACCGGACAAGCTTGGAAGATTAAACATGTTCATTAGTTTTTCCACAAAAAATCCATTCCCATAGCCGGACGTGGACACTAAATTTAAAAAAAAATTTTCCAAATATCTCTCATAAGCGGACAGAAAAAAGCCTTGAAACACGGCAACAAGAGTTGAATTTAAATAGTAACTTTAAATTAATTTTTTGTAAAACATTTTTTTTTGCGTGTAACTCTTGCACCAAAAGCTCGACATCTACTACATACATTTTACCAAAGTCTAAAATTACGGAAAAATAAAAGAAAGCAAATATTAATGAAACAAATAATCGTAAAACAATACGGGCCTGTTCTGCAAATCACGACATGTCAAATCACGATGATTACATAAAATTAATAAAAGCTAAATCATTGCTTTTGCAAATTTCACGATTTATAGCGATGGAAGTTGGAATAAAATATTCTATTATACGTGACAAACTCTTAACATACAATAAAAATCCACTAACAGCTCATCTATTAATAGTTTGTTTTTGAAATCACCGCGATTTACATAAATCACCGTAATTTCCAGAACAGGCCCTATAATAATTAAACTTACTGAAAGTAAATATTATTTTATACAAAACAGTACATTTACAATAAGTCAAGCTTAAAGAAAAATTATGCACATCGGGCCTGTTCTGCAAACCACGACATGTCAAATCACGGTGATTTAAAAAAATTAATAAAAGCTAAATCATAATTTTTGTAAATTTCACGATTTATAGCGATGGAGGTGGAATAAAATATTCTATTGTATGTACATGACAAAAACTTAAAATACAAAAAAAAAAAATTACTAACAAGTCAGCTATTAATAGTTTCTTTTTGAAATCAGCGTGATTTTCAGAACAGGCCCGATACGATTGATTTATGACGAAAAGCTCTGCAACATTGGTATCGCGTTGCACAGTGGTTCTAATTAGAAAAAAATTAGAATTTGCAAATTGCCATCCGGTAACAAAGCAATTAGGGAATTCACAATGATGTGGCAACATTGTGCCATTTTCATTGCGAGCAGCCAACGATATAAAACACAGTACATTGAAGTATTAAAATAAGAAAATTTTTTGAATTGGAAATTATTTTTGGATAAATTATCAAAATAACTTTTGTGTGGTAAGTTTCGTAAAAGTCGGTTAAATAGAATCACATGAAATATAATAATAGATTTTAATGGGTGTAGTCCCGCCCACTTTTTTCAACTTTTAAATTGTGTAATTACAAGAACCAAAGATGTTTGCTAGGTTTCGCAGCAACCAAATAAGTAGAATATCATAAAATAAAATAAAAAATTTGTGGGCGTATCTCCGACCGCTCTTTTTTACAATGAGACCAATGCAGTGTTGCCGATGAAGAATTTGGAAATTACACATCACTGTTTCCAATATTACACATCTGAAGAAAAATTACACATGATTTTTTTTATATATGTATGTACTATATTCAACCAAAAAATAAAACAAACAAAAATAATAGTAATTCAAACTTGAACATTACATTTAGAGATATATGTATGTAGGTACATATGGAAGTATAAAAATAATACTTTATGTATACTTATGTAAGTATTTGGTATATACAACACTTTTATATCAATTAATTATATTTTTTCTATAAAATATATGTAAGTCATAATTTTGTAAAACGCAACGCAGCAGTCAGAATTTTTGTGACAGAAAATAACAAATTTGAACATATTTTAAATAGTTGTTGGTTTGTTGAAATTATTTGAATAACTATTTAAATAATTTCAAATTTGTTATTAATTATGCCCATAATTTTTACAAAATCAATTTTTCCCATTTGGCTTATTATACATAGTTTGCGTAGGTTCGAAGTTTCCATTTTCACTTCTCCGATTTCCTTCTTTGGTAAAAAAAAATGTCCGCAATTGTTTCTGAAGATAACTTATTTCTTAAATATGTTTTACAATTTTTTAAATTACTAAATATTCTTTCTGCTGATGCATTAGAAAATGGTAATATTAATAGAAATTTAATTACTTTTTTTAAATTTGGAAACAAACTTTCACCTAATGAATTTTTTAATCTAAAAACATTTGGCCAGTATACTTCTGGTTCTAAAATTACACTAAGTTCAAATTTTTCATGTCTTTAACTGAAAGTTTTGAGCAAATTTTGGACGAACGATGTCGACAATTGTATATATTTCATTTGAAAAATCAAATTTTAATTTTATTTGATGAATAGCTTCTATATAAAACTATCTACAGTTTTGAAGTATAACTTTTTTTCGGTACTAGTGCAGTTAGACAAAGATTCATATACAGCTATTCCAATATAGATTTCTTCTAAATTTAGAAACAAATGCTCTTCACGCTCATCAATTTCCCATAGACTTTTTAATTTTAATTCAGATATTTTAATATAATTTGAATAATATGTAAGTCTGCAATATATTTATAACTTCATCTTTTATTTTATACAAAATAGGTTTTTCAGATTGAAAAAGTGCGTTAAAAGAAACCAAAATACCTAAGGCATGTGATAAAAATTCTAAATAGATTTTAGTTGCTGGATTATCTAATGCGTCTAGCATTGAACTAGTAATTTTTGAAGGATCTTCAAAAACCTCAAGCCTGAAAAAACTTCTTAAAGGTTCATATTGTTCTAAAACACGCCCAGTAAAAAAAGACACTCCAAAAAAGTCATGAAAATGTAGAGTTTGCGATCTGGAAGTAGTGCAAATTTCGATCCGATCTAATGATTTTTACATAGGGTTGTCATTGCAAGAAGTTCTCTTTTTCGCTGCCTGGTCACCGAATTGGAAGCGATTTTAAGAAAAATTTCCTTTTTTGTGTTCTATGATAATATTTTCGTCTAGGAAAAATGGCTAATAGTTACCTATTTTAACAATTAGTTTCTTTTTATAGGAATTTAAACGCGAAACAGTATTTTCATGTAAATTTAAGCAAATAACTTTAAAATTTTAGACAAAAATTAGTTCATAAATTTCTTCAAAAAAATCGATTTTTTAAAAATTCTGGTGAGTAATTTCTAAAACTAGAGAGGAATTACAAGGTTTTGTATGACTAAAATAAGCTTCTACTGGGTTTTCTGCTAACTATCGGCAAATTAAAAATATCGATTTTTTGGAAGCAATGAAAATGTACTTCCTTTAGAATGACTTCCAATTTTTTTACTGGGCGATTAACACATGAATGAATTGAGAGCCATCTGGTAATCGCCGGGGATAATATTTTATGCACATCAGTTTTGAAGTAGTCTTGAAACTCTTGAACCTTTTTTTTTTGGCGAATATAGCTTCTATTAAAATAAGACCCGAAGTTAATGGGCAATTTTAAACAAGATTTTGATGCAACCAAATGAATTAAATGGCAAGAGTATTTGATCAAGACAATATCTGATTTTTAATTTTTTAGTAATTTAGCTACCGAATTGTATTGTCCAAACATTACATTAGGAGTATCGAATGCAAATCCGACCAAATTTGTAAAAGGTATATCCTTTTCTTCAATAGAGTTTTTCAAAATATTAAAAATGTCGGTTGCAGTAGATGATATACATTCTTTAAAATCGAAAAAGGAATACTGAGCACTGGATGTATTTTCATTGTAAAAAATAGTTGTTATGACAATTTGTTTTATGGAGCTAATATCTGTTGTTTCATCTATTATAATAGAAAACATCGTGTTTTTTAGATTGTCATACAAATCTTGAGCAAAACTTGGACCTAGATTATTTTTCATTAATGCAGTTGCCTTTGTTATGTGAAGACTTGCATCTTTCAATATATTTGAATCTGGAATTGATGATTTTAACACAGGTACAAGGCCATTTATACTAATGGCAAGTTGTTAATAGCTAATAGTCCAGCGAGTTTTAATTCAGCTGTTTTAATAGTCACTTTAGTTGCAATAGTATTTTGTAAAGCAGTGCAAACATTAGAAGTAGATCTTACTGCAGAAGCTGCGGCTTTGTGAGAAGTTGTTTCCATGTGTCTCGAAAGGACTGGATTATGGCAAATTAGTTTTCTATTGCATAATTTGTAAAATGATACATATTTTCCTCTATCTGAAATTTTGATCAGCCATCCTTTGAACTCTGTTTTCTGAAGCCATTCAGTTTGGAATCTAAAAGTTTCGGAAAAATAATTGTCTTAGTGTTGCAAACTAAAAGCAGATAATGATAATATCAGGGTTTGGACAAATTTTAATTTTGGAAGTTTCTCAAAAATATAATATAAAGCGAAACTACACGTGAATTACACATAAAATCAATTACACATGCGCTACACATGCAAGTGAAAATTACACACAAATCGGCAACACTGTGACCAATGGGAAGCTACACCCTCTCGGACAAAAAGAGAATTTTTACAACTGGTCTAAAATGTACCGGGCTATGAAGTAACAATTTTTTTACTCGAGAAGCTGTCGATTAGTTTAAATTTGGATATTAGTTTTTAAAAATGTAACACCAGCCTGTTAAATTTTTTTTAGTAGTTCAATAATTGAAGTTTACAAAGTAAACATCTATTACTGCATATTTTTATAAAACAAGCGTTGCCAGCTTGTTTATTATATGTAAGGAATTTTGCCAGCTGATACGGAGCAGCAGAACACCATTTTACTAATTCTACCTATTTTAAATAGCGTCCTTCAGCGAAAAATTTAAATAAGGAAAAAGTATGCCTTACTTAGACCGATATGCCTAAATGGTTTAAATAGTGTTGAAATTTCCAAAATGCAAACCCAAATTGTTAAAAAAAAACTTCCTCTTTTTAGGAAGAAAAACAGAAACATATTTTTCATAGTAAGAAATTAGTTTTAAAACATTTTCAAATGTTTATTAAAAAAAAAAAATACAAATTTAAATTGTGAACATTTGAAATATTATGCTAAAATTCCTGTAACACGTTGTAATATGCATTTGTTTGTTGTAAAGCATTGTATTAGCCCAGTTTGCACCAGACTAAATACTCTTTCTTCACTTCTCAGAACTAAATAAACTTTAATTTAATATTTAAAAAGTAAAAGTAAAATTTTATTGTATGTATTTATATGTTACTAAATTAATGTTTTTTGTTTGTAAGTTAATTATATTATTTTTATTAGATTAAACATTTTTAAATATTTTATTTCACACGAGTTTTCCGAAATACCTGTGTATGTCTCATTTTTTAAAACATCTCTTTGTTTTTAATTATTTGATTACGACAGAAATAATTGGATCACATTTTTTAACAAAATAATGTATTTGCTATAAAATGAAAAACAAATTGTATTCCTTATATAAAATGTTGCGAGTAAGAAATTTGTTTCAATGAAAATAAATGTATTGTTGCCACAAAACGGCAACAATAAGTAAAACTATTGAGATTAAACTATATAAAAAAAAATATATTCATATAAATATATATTTTTTTCAACATTAAATTTAATTGTATTTAACTGATTATTTTAGGCATTAAATTATTTTTGGAAACAAAATTAGATACTATAATCTTTATTACGATTACAAACAATTATCAGCCGTATTTTATACATATGTATAAAATTTTGTTTTTCTGCTCGGCTTATTATTATATAATACATATGTATTTGTACTTTTAATTAATGTATGAGTAATTCTTTATGCAAATTTTAAATTGTTTTAGACACGGAAATTATTTTCAAAATTAAAAATTATTTTTGATCAAAAAAGTAAAAAAAAAAATTATATTTAATCTTGTTTTTTACTTATTTAATTGGCTTTTCTTACGGTAAGATATTATTTTATTTTAAGTTGAAGAAAATAGAGTAAAAAAAAATTATTTTCTTAGGAATTTTATATAAAAATTCATGGCATTTTGTTACATTGCGCTATAGGAAGGACATTTTCCCCCTTTTTTTTTTGGCCAAAACTAAAAAAATTCAATATTAAAAATTCTCAATTATTTTTGCTCTAATACAGACGGACATGCATATGCGTATCTAAAAACAAAACAAATTAAACGTTTTGGTTTACATTTTTCCGTCACGTTGCTTTACTATTACGTTAAGCTTAAATTACAGGTGCCATTAAAAATACAAAACAGCTGTTCGAACCAAACAAATGGGCAACACTGTATTTGATTATAGGTGACTCACCATAACGCCATAGCCATAACCATATAAACCAGAAAAACACACACAAAGTACCTGGAGGTTATTTTGGATAGAAAGCCGACGTGGAGGCCCAATATAGAAGATAGAGTTAAAAAGGCCTCCATTGCTCTGTATGCATGTAAAAAGATGATGGGCAAGACATTGGTCCTTTCGCCTACTCTTACGCATTGGACCTACACAGCGGTAGCAGCTATAACAATTCCTAAGGAATACTTATATGGTGGAGGGCGACTGAGACAAAGGCATACCTGAAAAAGTTAGAAAGTATCCAGAGACTAGCAGAGCTCTGCATGACTGAAGTTTTAAAAAGCACACCTAGTGCAGCTTTCGACGTTATATTGGACCTTAGACCAATAAAACTAACTGCAGTGAACGCTGCATGCAAATCCGTTATCCGACTCAAGACAACAGGACAGATGTCGTACAGATCATTTGGTCAGAGTAAATTGCTGGAAGACATTCCAGTAATGAACTTTTTTGCCAAACCACAGATCACTATAAGGGAATAAGGCTATCATGAAAGTCTTCCAGTTTAAACTTTTTCACTGATGGTTCAAAGATGGATGGAGAGGTGGGAGTTGCGGTTTACTGTCCGGAGCTCGGTATAGAGGAATCTTATAAACTTCTTGATCGCTGTAGCATCTTCCAGGCGGATATATAGGCAGCCAAAATGGCACCAGAGTAAGCCTGCATAACTCTAACTATATATATATAGACAGCCAAGCAGCTATTAAAGCAATTTCAGCTGACGCAACTACTCCTTGGTTGTGCTCATGTGTAGGAATACCCTAAATATGTTATGTGCTGCTAGACAAGTACATATATTCTGGCTCCGGGGACACATGGCAATTGAGGGAAATGAAATGGCCGATACACTGGCCAAAAGGGGAATTCAGTTACCGGCTGAGGAAACGGTATATGTCCGAAAACCAATTCAACACCTGAAAGGGATCACAAACTCTCAAGATGAGAGAAGAAGCGGAGAAATATTGGCGTGCGATGAAAACTTGCAAAACTTCTAAAATCATGTGGAGCTTCTATGATCCCAAATCGACTAAATTCCTTTTATCATTAACTAGTGGGAGTACTAACTGGACACTGCTTTACGGCTTCCCATGCTGTCAAACTAGGACGAATACTTCACGGTACCTGCAGGAAATGTAAGGAACCCGGGGTTATTGAAACAATACAACATCTACTGTATCACTGTTCGGCTCTAAGGCCCACTAGATATAACTGTCTTGGTGCTCACACTTTTCATAGTCTTGAACTTGTATCGAGAGTGGAACTGTGTAGATTGCTAAAGTTTGTTAAATCTATGTAGTAGTCATTCGATACAGGCACCACTAACTAGGCTGTCATACTTACAGGTTCTCTTCTCATCTGCTGGTGTCGCTAAGGATCAATCCCGATCTATGACCACCCAGTTAACCTAACCGTACCTAACCATATAAACCAATTCTATTTTGGTTTTGGTTATGGCAATGACAATATTGTGTGGCACGTCTAATTTAAGCTTTATGCATAATATATTTTCCATGCGGCTTCTAAACGAGTTAACGAGTAGGAACTGTATAAAGTGCAAATTTCAGATGAAGGTTTCTATAATACGAGTTTATAAATTATATACAAAATTAATACATTGACGATAATGTCGAAAGTGAGTATCTTTTTATGTACATACATATGTATGTATAACCAATTTTCGGAGAATTCAAGTGTATTAGGTCGGATATATCGTTTTTTAGTTTTGGCTTTTTTTCGGTTTTTGGCGATTTATTTTATTTTTAGCGATTTTGTTAGTTTTGGCACTTTTTTCCGTTTTGGCGATTTCGGGTTTTGTGATTTTTCGTTTTGGCGATTTTTTACTTTGAGGTTTTTTAGCTTTAGCGTTTTTGAAAATTTCAAGTTTGTATCTTATAAATTCCAAAATATCTACAGCAAATTGTCAAAATTATATTATTGATAGAATACCCTTTAAACCCCATTGTCACATGCCACTAATTACTTGCAAGTAGTGTATATGTATTACTAACGAAAATCAGGAGAAATGTAAAAAAAAACCAAAAATTTTTCGAGTAGCTACACAACAAGTTCATTTTTAAAATGTCGTCAACAAGTAAAGTTCTAGAAGAAATGGCGTTAGTGCAGTGTTGCCAAATATTCAATATTTTACTTTAACTGTATTGTGAATATATGTACATATTTCTTTTATTAAATCTTGAAATTTATGTTCAAACTTAGCTCTCAAATTAGCCTTTGTCATTTCTCAATATCCTTTTTATACATGTATACAAAAAATCCGCTATAATATTAACTCTTTACTCGGCAACACTGTATTTCGTTTTGTCACGTTACTTGCGACAAGTGTAAAAATTTACTTGCTCAAAATTTCATTGCAAGCTGACTCGCAAGTGGCAAAAGTGTGGCAGTGTTATTAAAAAAATGTGAGTATATTGAGCTTTTTTTACTTGCACTTGCACGTGGCAACGGAGGGTAATTTAAATTTTTTTAATTTTTTTCAGTGTTAATTAGTGTCGCTAAAAAATAATGTTGCCAGTTTTTTATTAGTTATTTCCGGCAGAACACAGAAGCGTCAATTACGTGGCATTAATCTTGCTGATATGTGGTTACAAAAGGACGGAGCCACATGCCACACAGCGGGCGCTACAATTGATTTATTCAAAGAAACTTTTGATGAGCAAATAATTTCTCGTAATGGCCCGATTAAGTGGCCACCAAGATCAGTAGTAGGGAACTGCCAATCCTGCGTCAATTAAAATTTTGAAATTTTAAAATTTTAATTACCCAAATTTTAAAATTCTTGGAAATTTGTGAAATTTGATACCCTACGAGGGTGGATCAATAAGTCCGTCCAACTTTTTGTTTACATAAGGAATTTTTTGTTTACATAAGGGGTTTTGTTTGTTTAATACATACGAGGGTGGCTCAATAAGTCCGGGTTTTTTATGACCGTGGGAATTTGTATGTGTGTATGTTTGTGGGGTGGATTAAGGGGTTTCATCGATGTCACGTGCGACATTGAAGAACAATATTGGTTATCAAAGATATTTAATACAGTTAAAACTAATAATTTTTCCTAATACTAATGGGGGTGAAATAGTGAACATTTATTTTTCCTAATGCCTACGGCAATATATGAATATTTTTCCTAATGCCTACGGCAATATATGAATATTTTTCCTAATGCCTACGGCAATATATGATTTTCCTAATGCCTACGGCAATATATGAATATTTTTCCTAATGCCTACGGCAATATATGATTATTTTTCCAAATGCCGACGGCAAAACGTAATTATTTTTCCAAATGCCGACGGCAAAACATGATTATTATTTTTTTCTAATACCAAAGGGAAAATTGCCAGTGTTGCCAGACTGTAGAAATTTGTTATCGTAATACTATATCAGTAATATCAGAGAAAATATTTATTTATGTGTTCACATGTATGTGAACACCCATACTTGTGTTCATATGTATGTGAACACCCATACTTGTGTGTGGGGGGTCCAGCTTGATAGTCGCGGGTAATTTAATATTTTGTGTATTTGTTTAAGAGATATGTATGTATGTGTATGTATGTATGTATGTGTATGTATGTATGTGTGCATGTATGTGTGCATGTATGAATGTGTGATCGTGGGTATTTGTGCGTGGAATATTTTGTAGAATACATATATATTTTGCAAGGTAGTCATTTTCTTTGTCTACGATTATTTTAAAGCAGCAAACTAAGTACACTCAACAGCAGAGAAACAAAAACCAAGAATTTGCAAGTAAGCAAAAAAGTTAATTTCTCCTTCTCCCCACTTCCTTCTCTTTCCTTTATGTAGTTTTTATTTGAAATAAGAAAACACATTTTATTTCATTTTATTTTTTATACATTTATTGTTTAAAATTTTATAAAATTTTATAATAATACATACATTCATATTTTAAAAAGTGAAAAAGTTTAATTAAAGCAAGACATTTCTTTTGTTAGTAAAATAGCATTTTTTAGTGCGCAAGCACCAAATTTATGATAATTACAATAAAAATATTCTGGATACTTGATTTCCATTTGTTTAAAGTTGATGCAGCCTATATCCTCAACGTTAAAAATTTTTCGGCATAAAATTTTTTCCAACCATCGTCTTTTTTCTTCACCTTTTACATAAATTTTAGAACATCTTGCGTTGGCTTTTATAAAATTGCAAACGCTTTGAAATGAAACTGATCCAGCAGTCCAGCTTAGGTGATGATAGTTTTTTGTTAGCCACTTTGCTTCTCTTTGCTTTTCTATTGATAAGCATTTGATATCAAATGGGGGTTTTATAATGAAATTGTTATATTCATAATTGTTGAAAACAATTGCTACTTCTTTTGCGATGAAATCATTTGAATTATTTTTGAAACCTTGTACGTCTATGAAAATTATGTTGTTTTCCATATTAGTCAATTCATAAGACTTTTCGCACTTGTCCTTTGATAGGTACATATTCTAATATACGATCATGAATAAGAATGCAGTAAGCTGATGTTTTTGCTCCAATATTAGTTGCTGTTTCAAATTCTATTTTTATATCAATCGGTCCATTATTGAGTGATTCATTCTGATGACTGACATCTACTACAATAATAGGAGCTTTTGTCTTAAACTCTGATGCAGTTAGAAGCGGTTGAGATTCTTTCATATAGTAGCTTTGTTGAAATCTTAGATACATATCATATAGAATTGCATATCGTTCATTTTTGAACTTTATGTTAAGATCATCATATGGATATGAGACTGAATTTAAATGTACTTTTAAATTAGTCAAATCACAATGAACAAACTTATTTTCTTGTTGAAAAGCAATCAATACAAAACGAGGGCGTTCTCTATTTGCAGCTAGTTTAACATTCCAAATATGGCTAGTTCCCATATTTAATTGTGGATTGACATGACAATCCCAACTGCGAAATGCCATAGGTATAGAAGCACCATTGTTAATAATTTTAATCATATTCAATTTGCTAAAGTCGCATAATTGAACATGTGGGATTCTCCATGAGATTAGTGAAATTGTAAGTTTAGCTTTTTTAGTAGAAACACTCGAGCGTACAAGATCTTCGTCGTTCTTATTGCGCAAGAGTATCAATTCATGTTTTCCATTTAGTATAACTTTGTTGTAGTCTTCAGCGAATCCTAGAAGCATTTTTAGAGGTACATAGAAATTGAAAAAGCCATTTACAAGAGTGACATCGTCAATTTTGTTCCATCCAGCATTTTGCATCACGTTGCTTTCTGTTGGTGACATAGAAACCAAATTTTTTATGGTGCTTGTGGCTCCTAAATATCTTGTATGATCAATTTCAATTCCATTGAGCTCATAGCGAATTTCATCAAATAGATATGCCACAAAGTTGTTTTTTAATATAAAGTTGTCCGATGATGAAGAAGATTTAGAGTTATTATCATCAGCAACAAAACCTTCTACATAAATGTAGCTTTCACTGGGTAGCACGTACAAATCTTGATTTTGTATTGAAATTCTAATTTCATCATTATTGTTGTAAGATTGTAAGTATGGTACATATGTATGATAGTCCTTTTTGATTATATTCTCATCAGACAAGGGCTTATCTAAGACATCTATTATTGAACTCATTTTGTCTTCAATTTAAAATTCAAGGACTTTAGAAAATTTTTATTTGATGTTGTTAATGCTTTCTGTTGTACTGATCGCTTTAATGTTGATGTTGTTCTTGTTGCTATATTTTTTAAGGTATTTGTGTTGTATATTAGCATTATTTAGTTGGCCTTAAATGTATTCGTATTGTAATTTCCTCTCCTCGGAAATTAATTAAATCACCGTGTTGATCAACTACGCGCAGCGCTAGTGAACTTATCTCTCTGGTGTTCACAGGTAAATAGATAAGATTTCTTGGAACCTCATCTATTTTATAGCCTGGAGGCACATTAATCGGAAATTCATGAAGTGTATGCGATTTGGAGCTATTCATATATGTGTTAATAGCGATACTACTTTCAACTCGCAAGAGATTTACTTTAAAAATATTAACTGGAAGATCTGAATAATAATATTGGTTTGGTGTTAGGATTTTGCTATTGAATCCTAAAAGTTTTCCAATTGTATTGTCTTTATTAAAATATACAGTATCCTTGGAACTATTAACTTTAACTTGCATTGTATTGTTATTAGCTTCAATAAAAATCTTATTTGCTGGACAGAGTAGTTTGTATTGCTCTTCTATAAAATCAACTATATCATTTAGTTCGTAAGATCCAATTGGTATTTCTATTGTATATTCTCCTATATGAAACATATTGTTGTAGGTGTCTACATTTGGAATACTGTTGTATGAATGAAAATCAGTTAGAGCACACTCATATGCATCATGTAATTCAATAGGAGGAAAGTAACTAGCAGATAATTCTGATGAGTTAGAGCTCAGAGTAAGTGTTATTGACATTATAACAGACTGATTACAATTAAATAAAGTTTAGTAGACAGTATGGTTTATAAGCATAATTTACATATTTATTTCATTTTCTTATTTTAAAATTAACATTTGTTTCTTAATATTAATGCTATTATTGTTTTGCTATGATGTTGTTGTTGATTTAGTTTTTCTTTCATCTATAATATTTCATCTTTACTTATCCAAGAATTGTGTTGATTAGAAAATCCCAGCCATTTAACATATACCTCCTTCCCTTTAATTTTAAGCACCTTTTCAACTAGATATGTATTTGGAAATCTGGTTTTTGAAAGTTCGTCAGTATAGAATCCACCTTTAATAGGATTACCAAGATAGTCTTCTAATATGTATGTTGCAGGATTTGTATTTTGAACTCTTGTAATTGTAAAAATTTCTGTAGTCCAATTTGGAGTATAACCTTTTTCAAATGTATGCTTATATTTGCTTATGCGTACATGATCTCCTACATTAAATTTTGACATTTTATACATTTTCATATGACTGTATACTGTATTTAGCAGCTTTTCCTCATTTGTTGAGTTGACTTTAATTGGAGGCATTTTAATGGTACGATGAACTTTTCTATTGTAGGTATTAAGTAAATCTTTGTATATATCAATCCACTTATAAGAACCATTAAAGCTAAATTCTTTCCACATCATTCCTTTTAGTGTTCTATTAAATCGTTCTACTATTGATGCTTTCATAATGCTATATGTTGAGTAGTGATTAATGTTGTATTTATGCATTAATTTTTCAAAGTGTTTGTTGAAAAATTCTTTACCATCATCTGTTTGTATGTTTTTTGGTATTCGCCCCAATTCAAAAATATTTTCCATTGCGTTAGTTGTTTCAAGTGCAGTTTTTGTTTTTAGCGGTACTGCCCATGCAAATTTTGAGAATGTGTCAATAATAGTCAGCAAAAATCGATAATTTCTATTTTCTTTTGAATAGTTCCCCATTTCAACTAAATCAGCTTGCCAAAGATCATCTATTCCTTTCATTATAACTCTGCGACGCACAAAATGTTTTCGTGCTTGCTTATGGAGTTCGTTTACTAAATTTCTTTTTGAAGACATTAAGTTGTTTTTAGAGATTTTTTGAAGAGTGTTGTGATCTAGTTGAAGCACTTTCAGCTATTGATACAAACATGTAATTTTCTAATCTATAAATTTTCTCATTAAGCTGTTCAATTTGTTCTTCAAAGGATGTTTTAATTTTTAGAATATCTTTTTCAATTTTATAATTTTCTTCTATATCTAATTTTGTTTCGCGATGTAGATCCTCAATTTGCATTTGAATATTTTCTTGAATTATAGTACTGTCTCTCTTAAAGTATGCTAATAATTTCTCTTCTAGTTTTTCGATTTGAGTTTGCAGAAACAATTTATTGATAACATCGTTTTCCTCCACAGCTTTTGCAACATTTTTGATCCTTTTGTTTTGGACATCAATGTTGTTGTTCGTATCCACAAAGAACCCCAGCAGTTTAGGTGCATTTTTCAAAGAAACTATGTTGCTAGTATCGTTTAAATAATGTCCAAATTTATCAACAGACATGCTTTATATACTTTATTAAACTTAATGTATTATATTAGCTTCACGTAGTTCTTCAATAATTGATATAATCTCGTTATTGTGATTATTATGACCTGCAGCTTGTGATGCGAGCAGTAGTCGAAGTCGATCTACTAGCTCATTTGGATCATCCCAGTATATATAGTTGGGCTTATGGATGTTAAATTCCATCATTCCATCACCTAAATAGCTACCTTTATGCTTAGATCCTGTTGATTCGGGTAAATTATCCTGGTTTTTCTCGTCAATAAATTTCTTAATAATATGTTTATATTTATATCCTCTAGTACCCTTAATTTGACCATCAGGCTTATAGTCTCTTCTATATGCATTAGTAGTAATTAAAATCTTTTTATAGATTTCGAGTTCAAATTTATCATAATTTTTTGGTATTTTATAAAACATTAGAGAAAATAGTCCAGGTGTTAGAGCCCATATTTGGCCACCAACTTGTATTTTATGTTCACTAAGTGTAAGTTTACTATCACCAAATTTCCATTCATTATTGAAATCTTTATGTGGACCATAGTTTGTATCTAATTCATTTCTTTCTTCCAAGACTGATAAATCAGTATAAGTATCTTCTGTATTGGAAGTTTGTGAGTAAAAATCATCTTCATCATCATCATCATCATTTTTAGTATTAGTTTCGTTAAATAATATGGTATTATCAGATATTGTTCCTTCTGCTAGTTTCTTTGGTGTACTTGTCTCTATCTTGAGTGATGGTTTTTCAGACTTTAAACTTGTATTATTTTCAAATTCTGTCTTCATTTTATTTTCTTCTTTAATGGGAATTCTTTTAATTTTTTTAGAACTATTTATGAATTCTTTCAGTGGTTCTGTTATAGGTTTAAATGTATCTCTTAGTTGTTCACGTGTATCTATTTCACCAGTTTTTATACTACGAAGCTTTTTCTTCAAGACATTTCTTGTCAACACCAACTGTTTTAAAATTTTCTCATCCATGTTTAATAAATAAAAGGTATCAGCTATTAGATGAGGTATCAGCTATTAGATCAGCTTATTAGCACCTGGTCTGGTTTTCAGATCAGCTTTTTAGGACCTGGTCTGGTTTTCAGATCAGCTTTTCAGGACCTGGTCTGGTTTTCAGATCAGCTTTTCAGGACCTGGTCTGGTTTTCAGATCAGCTTTTCAGGACCTGGTCTGGTTTTCAGATCAGCTTTTCAGGACCTGGTCTGGTTTTCAGATCAGCTTTTCAGGACCTGGTCTGGTTTTCAGATCAGCTTTTTAGGACCTGGTCTGGTTTTCAGATCAGCTTTTTAGGACGTGGTCTGGTTTTCAGATCAGCTTTTCAGGACCTGGTCTGGTTTTCAGATCAGCTTTTCAGGACCTGGTCTGGTTTTCAGATCAGCTTTTTAGGACCTGGTCTGGTTTTCAGATCAGCTTTTCAGGACCTGGTCTGGTTTTCAGATCAGCTTTTCAGGACCTGGTCTGGTTTTCAGATCAGCTTTTCAGGACCTGGTCTGGTTTTCAGATCAGGTTATCAGGTATCAAATCAGGTTATTAGGTAGCTGGTCTGGTTTTCAGATCAGCTTATCAGGTATCAGATGAGGTTATAGCAAATAGATGTATCAAGCTTAAAGTTAGATTAATAACTAAAGTAAGTGTTTATGAAGAGTAGTTTATATAGTTATGAAATAGTCAAATTGTTTCCGGTAGCGTCCATCATTTAATTCATTATCTTTGCTAATCACCAAAAATCCATATTTATTCTTCCAACACTCTCGACAAATTTCATGAAACTTTTCATAACTCATATCGCCACCAACATGATCTCTATAAACATGCTTCATATTTGTCTCATCTTGTTTAAACATTATAATAACATTGGCATTGTCTCTTATTAAATGCTTGGGAATTCTAGTATAAGTTTGACACAAGTAGAATGAATCGACATCCCTATGTCGCCCCATACAAAAATATGTACGTATATTATTCTGCTTTTCACATGCAACATCATCAAATATCATAATTGAATTAGTTTTAGCTTCGTCAGGTGGAATAACTGATTCATTATCTGTATATGTATAATATCCCATTCCTTTAATTGGTGAAATTAGTTTCTTCAGGTATTCATATTTGGGTTGATATAGAGATTTTGAGTATAAATAGATGTTTTCAAACTTGAGTCCATTAGGACTTTCTAGTAAGCCAATCATAACATTAGTCTTTCCACAATTGGATGGTCCAACTATTAGAGCACGAATAGAATTTGGTAAGAGGGGGCTATGCTTTATTTTTGAAGTGATGTTGACTGAATCGTCAATATTACGAACTAAAATATTTTTATGTTGTTTCACTAACTGCATTTTTGTAACTGAATACATTTTATAAATGTTACCTCTTATTATAGAAAAAATTAGATAATATGGTTATACGATATCAGAAAACGTTTAGTCATAAAAACACCTTCGTTGGAGGAGGTATAGTAGATAAAATAATAAACTCTCTACCTGTTGAGCTTCATCTTCCGGGGTATCAGTACTGTGGACCTGGAACAAAACTACAAAAACGTTTAAATCGAGGTGACAAAGGTATTAATTTATTGGACTCTGCTTGTAAAAATCACGATATTGCGTATTCAAAAAATAAGGATTTAAGTACTAGACATAAAGCTGATAAAATACTTGAAAATTCAGCTTGGAATCGAGTTTTAGCAAAAGACAGTAGTCTTGTAGAAAAATCATTTGCATATATGGTTACTAACGCAATGAAAACCAAAACTAAATTTGGTATGGGTGTGGAGAAAAAGAAAAATGTTAAAAAGAACAAGCCAAATGATAAAAAACTGTTTAGAACATCAATTATAGCTGCAACAAAAATACTAAAGAAGGAAAAACCATTAGATATTAACTCAGCTATTAAAATTGCACGAAAAACTATTAACAAATCATTAAAAGGAAGAAAGTCTCAAATTGTAGTTCCACGTGTAATACGTGTTCCAAAAATCGGTGGTTTTTTACCTCTAATACCGATTTTAACTGCTCTGGGTGCAATTGGTAGTCTAACAACTGGGGGTGCTGCCATAGCTAAAGCTGTAAATGCAACAAAGAATGCAAAAAATCAACTTGATGAAGCAACTAGACATAATAAAGCGATGGAATCTATAGCAGTGGGAAAAGGACTTTACTTAAAACCATATAAAAAAGGTTATGGTTTAGTTCACAAAGAGGAATCAAAAAACTCTTAAAGATGCTGCCCAACAGACCACTATCTGATGTGGACCTAAACCGTTTCTCTATAAAAATTCCATATTTTAGAGGAGTTTTCATGTTGAATACTCTACCAAAACGAACAAAGAAAATTGAATGTGAGTAGTAGGGAACTGCCAATCCGGGCGCCGATTAAAATTGTGAAATTTGGGTAATTAAAATTTGAAATTTGAGAATTTCAGTACAAAATTTTAAAATTTGGGTAATTAAAATTTTAAAATTTTAAAATTCTTGGAAATTTGTGAAATTTGATACCCTACGAGGGTGGATCAATAAGTCCGTCCAACTTTTTGTTTACATAAGGAATTTTTTGTTTACATAAGGGGTTTTGTTTGTTTAATACATACGAGGGTGGTTTAATAAGTCCAGTTTTTTATGACCGTGGGAATTTATATGTATGTTTGGATTAAGGGGTTTCATAAGATTAAGATTTCATAAGTATATATGCCGACGGGAAAATCATGAAATGATTTTTCTTAATACCAAAGGGGGAGTGGGGTGAAATAGTGAAAATTAATTTTTCCTAATGCCTACGGCAATGTATGAATATTTTTCCTAATGCCTACGGCAATATATGAATATTTTTCTTAATGCCTACGGCAATACATGATTTTCCTAATGCCTACGGCAATATATGAATATTTTTCTTAATGCCTACGGCAATACATGATTTTCCTAATGCCTACGGCAATATATGAATATTTTTCCTAATGCCTACGGCAATATATGATTATTTTTCCAAATGCCGACGGCAAAACGTAATTATTTTTCCAAATGCCGACGGCAAAACATGATTATTATTTTTTTCTAATACCAAAGGGAAAATTGTCAGTGTTGCCAGACTGTAGAAATTTCTTATCGTAATAATATATCAGTAATATCAGAGAAAATATTTATTTATGTGTTCACATACATGTGAACACATAAATAAATATTTTCTCTGATATTACTGATATATTATTACGATAAGAAATTTCTACAGTCTGGCAACACTGACAATTTTCCCTTTGGTATTAGAAAAAAATAATAATCATGTTTTGCCGTCGGCATTTGGAAAAATAATTACGTTTTGCCGTCGGCATTTGGAAAAATAATCATATATTGCCGTAGGCATTAGGAAAAATATTCATATATTGCCGTAGGCATTAGGAAAATCATGTATTGCCGTAGGCATTAAGAAAAATATTCATATATTGCCGTAGGCATTAGGAAAATCATGTATTGCCGTAGGCATTAAGAAAAATATTCATATATTGCCGTAGGCATTAGGAAAAATATTCATACATTGCCGTAGGCATTAGGAAAAATTAATTTTCACTATTTCACCCCACTCCCCCTTTGGTATTAAGAAAAATCATTTCATGATTTTCCCGTCGGCATATATACTTATGAAATCTTAATCTTATGAAACCCCTTAATCCAAACATACATATAAATTCCCACGGTCATAAAAAACTGGACTTATTAAACCACCCTCGTATGTATTAAACAAACAAAACCCCTTATGTAAACAAAAAATTCCTTATGTAAACAAAAAGTTGGACGGACTTATTGATCCACCCTCGTAGGGTATCAAATTTCACAAATTTCCAAGAATTTTAAAATTTTAAAATTTTAATTACCCAAATTTTAAAATTTTGTACTGAAATTCTCAAATTTCAAATTTTAATTACCCAAATTTCACAATTTTAATCGGCGCCCGGATTGGCAGTTCCCTACTGTAGTAGGGAACTGTTCATCCTGCGGCAATTAAAATTTTAAAATTTTGAAATTTTAATTACCCAAATTTCAAAATTCTTGGAAATTTGTGAAATTTGATACCCTTGAGTTTTCGGCGGCACGCTTTGATGTTTTTTTGTTTACATAAGGAATTTTTTGTTTACATTAGGAGTTTTTTTTTTTTTTGTTTACATTAACCCTTGTGGGAATGGGTGATTTTTTTTTGGGGGTTACATTAATTGTGTGAACGGGTGATTTTGTTTTTTGTGGGAATACGTTAAGTGGGTTCATAGGTTGAAGGTTTTTCTTTTTGTAATGTATGTATGTATATGACGACGGGAAAATCATGAATATGATTTTTCCTAGTACCAACGGGAAAATCATGAATATGATTTTTCCTATTACTAATGGGGGTGAAATAGTGAAAATTATTTTTTCCTAATGCCGACGGCAATGCATGAATATTTTTCCTAATGCCGACGGCAAAACATGATTATTATTTTTTTCAAATGCCGACGGGAAAATGATTTTTCATAATTCCGACGGGAATTATTATTGCTAATGCTAATATAGGAGTTGAAGACAGGCCGTGATTTGGGTGGGTGGAGTTGTTGTTGTAATATATAACCGAGGGAGTTTATGGATGTGTCTGTCTGTCTGTCTGTTGTGCGAGTCTGTGATTAGCCGGGGGAGCGTGGTGTAGTTGAGGTAGATAGATTCGGTGTATGTGTGTATACCTGTCTGTTGGAATTTGTGTGAGGGTATGATTGACAGGGGGCGGGGTGTAGTTGAGGTAGATCGACTGCGTGTATGCAGGTGTTGCAAGTCTGTAGGAATTTAAGGCTTATAGTGATTTGGGGTAGGTGAGGATGTTGTTGTACGAGTAGTATGTATCCATGGGAATTTGTGGATGTGTCTGTCCGGAGAATTTAAGCGAGGCTGTTATTGGGAGTGGGTGTGGTGTAGTTGAGGTTGATCAACTGCGTGTATGTATGTCTATATGTTTGTAGGAGCTTAAGGCTGATCGTGATTTGGGAGAGGTGAGGGTGTTGTTGTAATATGTATACGTAGGAATCTGTATGTATGTATGTCTGTAAAAAATTAAGGCTGATCATGATTTAGGGTAGGTGAGGTTGGTGTAGTAATATGTCTGTGTGTATGTACATATGTTTGTAGAAGTTTAATGCTATTAGTGATTTGAGGATAGGCGAGGGTGTTGTCGTACGAGTGATATGTACCCGTGGTAATCTGTATGCATGTTCGTAGGAGTTTAAGGCTGATCGTGATTTGTGTTGTTGTCAGTGTTGTTTGTAGGAATGACCGTGAGAATTTTTGTATGCATATCTGTAGGAATTTAAGGTTGGCCGTGTTTTGTGAGGGGTGGTGTGTTGTTGAAATAATTTGAATTTTTCTTAGATGAAATCTGGTATATATGTGTGTGTGTGTGTGCGTGTGTGTGCGTATGATTTTCTCACGCTAGTAGTTTTATGTACGTAGAAATAAATTGTATTCAATATCGAGATTTGGTTCTATAAAATATTTTCATATATCTGATACATATACATAAGTATATTTTCATACTCAAGGTTGCTGGGTATTTTGTCATGCTTAAAATTGTGTATATTTTCATACTCAAGGTTGCTGGGTATTTTGTCATGCTTAAAATTGTCCAGCTTTAAAGTCTGCCTACGAGAAATTTGTTTATATTACAGATTTTGTTTATTTAACTACGTCCGGCTTCTTTCCCTGAACTTCTTTTCATACGATCATGGGAATTTATAGTTTCTCTGTCCATAATAAGGTCGTTTAGCTTGGGCATGTGCTCTGACTGAATGGTTTGCGTTATTCATATATTTTTATGATGTAGATATGTAAGTGTGATTGTCAAGATCTAATAAATATTTGAGTATTGATAAGAAATTTGATATTATGTGTACATACATATCTACAAATTGATTTTATGTATGTATGTACATATGTATGTACATACAAATAAGTGTTTGCCTCCGTGTTTGAATACATTTTTTTGTTTTTGTTGTTGTTGTAAATATTCGCCTGGTCTTTTATGTATAGATGTCAAATATCTTCATAGTTTTTTTTTTATTTGAAATTAAAAAAACGTTGTTTTAACTTTTATCTGTATTTACTTAATAGTTTGTGAGGATTTGCTGTTTTAAGTAAAACTAAATTCCTTAAGATACATACTTTAGAATAATAGTAACTATAATAGAAATATTTCCTATATTTAATTTACATTTGTTTAAAGTTGATGCAGCTTATCTTCATTCTTAGAAATATTTTGATATAAAATTTTTTCCAGCCGTAGGCTTTTTTCATCACCTTTTACATTTATTTTAGAACATCTTGCATTGCCTTTTATACATTTATAAACATTTTTAAATGAAACTGATCCAGCAGTCCAGCTTATGTAATGATAGTTTTTTGTTAGCCAGCTTGCTTCTTTTTTTTATTTTTTATTGATTATTGAGTTTTATAATGAAATCATTATATTCGTAATTGTTGAAAACAATCGCTACTTCTTTTGCGATGAAATCATTTGAATTACTTTTGAAACATTGTACGTTTATAAAAATTATGTAGTTTTCCATATTACTCAATTTATAAGACTTTTCGAACTTGTCCTTTGATGGGTATATACATATGTATTCTATTATACGATCATGAATAAGAATACAGTAAGCTGATTTCTTTGCTTACTATTTCAAATTAAAATTTTATTCAATTGCCCCGCTATTGAATAAAAGGAGCTTTTATCTTAAACTCTGGTACAGGTAGAAACGCATGAGATTCTTTCATATACTACCTTTGATGGAATCTTAGATACATATAATAACTATATAGAATTGCATTACGTTTATTTTTAAATTTTATGTTAGGATTATCATCATATGGATATGAGACTGAACTTAAATGTACTTTTAAATTAGTTAATTCATAATGAATAATCTTATTTTCTTCTTGAATAGCGAACAACAGAAAACGAAGTCGTTTTCTTACAATTTAGGTCTAACCTCTCAACTGGTCCTCTAGTATACAATATGACTTTATATGTCAACATTTCTGTCTCCTCTTTGTCAGCGTTAGGGATAATTAAATTTTAAACTTTTTATTCTTCAAATTGTGTTACTTCATACTGATAATATGTTTAAGTACATTAATAATGTACGAGTATATGTTTATTTTATGACGGGTCCCTATGGCTTTTATTTGATGTTCTAGATGAAGTGATTTTTTTTTTCTAATTTTATTAAAGTTTAGCGTATTGCGTATATATTTCTAATATATTTAAGTGAGCTTTTTGTACCTGTCAGACAGAGTGTACGTATCAGTTGATCAGTCAGTCTCTCTTTTTATTTTATTAATTTTTTCTTCTAATGTGTCACTACTATTTTTTCAGATTTTACTACTTGAAATAGAAAATATTTATATAATTTTAAGAGTATTAATATATACATACATATAGGTAAATATATGTATGTACGTAAAAATTAGTTCATATACAAAGAAATACATCTTTAATAATCAACTATTCTAGAAAATCGATCTAAGATAACACATTTACCTCCATCATCATTTCACCGTCAGTGTTTTCATAAAGTGTTAGAAACATTGGAATATCTATGTTTAGGAGAATTTTTACTTCAAGTGTTTCTATATAAGATTTGGTGTTTGACCCCTTGACGTTATTGTGGTTAACGTAGGCTGCGTTGTATCGCATTCAGATGTAATAATTTCTCACTTAGAAAAGGTCCTCATTACCATCAATCATACCTGTATATAATACATTCATGAGTTGAGTTGATTTAGATACAATTGCTGTCTACAAATTAATGATTAGAAAAAAGCTTTCTCATCACATTCTAACAGGTTTTAATATTTTGCTAGCATGCATGCTTTAGCATGCTATTCTATCAATAGTGAGGCGAGAGTCCGACATATAGTGGTGTTTCAATTAAAAATCTATACAATTAGAATTACGAATTCACTCTTTTGAATTTTTGACAAAGTAGATACATATGTATGTATGTATTTCACTTGCCACAAACTCTTAAAATTTCTGTACTTATAAAAATATGATGTCAGGAATTTTTTTAAATCATACATGCTTCGGCATGCTTCCAATATTTTTCTCGGTAAATTTATTTCATACTCATACAGATACAGATATAAAGTAAGATCTGTTTACATTCCATTTTACAATTTATGCATGCTTCAGCATGATTCTAGTTGAAGTCTGTATTTATTTAGTAAGTTTGTTTGATACCCATTCATACACATGTACATTGTTAAAGATTGGATATCAAAATCCAATTTTCTTAGTTTATCTAGAAATGAACAAAGTGAATATCTTTTATAATAACCATATTCACACTTTAAAATTTTGTGTGCTAGAGCTTTCGAAATGGAAAATGTACACCTTTTACTACAAAAATTGATAATATGATGTGTTGCTGAATATTTTGAACTCTTAAGTTTTCACAATATTTCATACAGACCATCAAGTTTAGAGAATTGTAGTATATTAAGCTATTTATCTTCCCTGAGACCTAACATTCCTAATCAATCCTTCAAAAAACCAATACAAACTAGATTTTTCCTTTTTAATTTTATTTATATTTTCATTGAATTTCAACATTTTGTACCTCTTCAAATTACTGTATACTGTATTTTGCACCTTTTTCTCATTCGTTGAGTTAACTTTAATCGCAAATATTTCAATGATGAGATGAACTTTTCTATTGTAGGCATTAAGTAAATCTTTGTGTATATCAATCCACTTATATGAACCATTATACCTAAATTCTTAACACATAATTCCTTTTAATGATCTATTAATTTATTCTACTATTGATGCTTTCATATTATGAAATTTTTAATCCTCTGTTTATGCATGAATTTTGCAGTGTTTATTAAAAATTCTTTACCAACATCTATATGTATTTTTTTGTTTTGATACTCATATCATTTCAAAAATATTTTCCATTGCCTTGGTTTTTTTTTTCGAGTGCAGCTTTTATTTTGAACGATACTCACAATATAAATTTTGAGAATGTGTCAGTTACAGTCAGCAAAAAATCAATAATTTCTATTTTCTCTAGAATAGCTACCCAGTTCACCTAAATCAGCTCCATAAAAGATCATCTATTCCATTCATTACATCACTACAATACACAAACAATTTTATAAATTTATTATGGATTACGTTTACTAAATTTCTTTTTAAGGACATTGAGTTGTTTTACAGTTTTTTGGCGAGTGTTGTGATCTACTTGATACATTTTCAGCTATTTATACTAAAATGTAGTTAATTTTCCAATCTATAAATTTTATCGCTCAGCTGTTCAATTTGTTTGTCAAAAGATGATTTAATTTTTGAATGTCTTTTTCAATTTTATACCTATCTTCTATCGTTAATTTTATTTCGCACTCCACTCCATTAATTTGCATTTGAATATATCCTTGAATTATATTAATGCCTTAAGCTTTATTATTAATTCATCCTTTAGTTTCTAGATTTGAGTTTCCAGAAACAATTTACTGATAACATTATTCTCCGTCAGTGAATGATGATGATTCTCTATGTATGCATTGGTAGAAATTATATATTTTATTTAGTTTTCAAAATCAAACTTGTCATAGTATTTTCACGTTTTATCAATCACTAAAGAAAATAAACCCACTTTTAAACTCCATATTTGACCATCAACTTGTATTTTATCTTCATTCAGTTTTAGATTTCTATCACCAAATTCCCATTCATTATTGAAATCTTTAGGTGAGTCATAGTTTGTATCTAATTCATTTCTTCCTTTCAAGACTAATAAGTTAATATAAGTATCTTCGGTGTTGGAAAGCTGTGGGTAAAAATCATCTTCTTCATCATCATAATCATTCACAGTATTAGCATCATTAAATAAGATGGTATTATCAAATATTGTTCCTTTTGAAAGTTTCTTTAACTTCTTTCTATCTTGACTGATGGTTTCTGAGGCTTTAATACTTATACTACTTTCAGATTCTATATTGTTTTTACTTTGTTCTTTCTTGTGTATTCTTTCAATATTTTTAGAACTATTCATGAATTCTTTGAGAGGTTCTGTTTTAGGATCAAATATACATATCTCTTAGTTGTTCACGTGTATCTATTTCACCAGTTTTTATACTACGAAGCTTTTTCTTCAAGACGCTTCTTATCAACACCAACTGTTTAAAATTTTCTCATACATGTTTAATAATAGCAAATAAGAGGTATCAGCTATTAGATCAGGTACCACCTATTAGATCAGCTATCAGCTATCAGATCAGCTTATCAGGAGCTGGTCTGGTTTTCAGATCAGCTTATCAGGAGCTGGTCTGGTTTTCAGATCAGCTTATCAGGAGCTGGTCTGGTTTTCAGATCAGCTTATCAGGACCTGATCTGGTTTTCAGATCAGCTTATCAGGACCTGATCTGGTTTTCAGATCAGCTTATCAGGAGCTGGTCTGGTTTTCGGATCAGCTTATCAGGACCTGATCTGGTTTTCAGATCAGCTTATCAGGAGCTGGTCTGGTTTTCAGATCAGCTTATCAGGACCTGATCTGGTTTTCAGATCAGCTTATCAGGAGCTGGTCTGGTTTTCAGATCAGCTTATCAGGACCTGATCTGGTTTTCAGATCAGCTTATCAGGACCTGATCTGGGTTTCAGATCAGCTTATCAGGAGCTGGTCTGGTTTTACGATCAGCTTATCAGGAGCTGGTCTAGTTTTCAGATCAGGTTATCAGGTATCAAATCAGATTATCTGTTTCAGATTGGGTTATCAGTTTACAAGTAGCTGAACACTTATAACATCTAGATGAAGGAAGTTTAAGGTCAGATAAAATGTGAAAAACTATACTGTTATGTAGTCAAGTTATTTTCTAAGACGATCGTCACTTAATTCAGTATCTTTGCTTATAATCAAAATTCCATATTTTTAATACCAACAAGATTTATATTTTTCTCACATTACTTAAACATTCTAACTACATTATGATTATTTCCTATCAAATGTATGGTGATTCTGGTATAAATTTGACATTAGTAGAATGCATCAACATTCTTATCTTACCCCATACAAAAATATGCTTCTCACAACATGGTTAAATATCATATTGGTATTACTTCTAGCTTTCTTAAAAGAAATAACAGATTCATTATCTCTAAATGTGTAATACCTATGACTTTCATTAATGAAATTAATTTCTACAGCAATTCATATTTAGGTTGTCTTTGAGTATAAATATGAAGATGATTTCAAGTTTTACTCCATCAAAATTTCGTATCATCCTATATTTAGGTTGTTTTACTAACCGCTTTTGTGTAACTAAATACATTTTATAAATATTATCTCTTATTATACAAAAAGTAAAATAATACAGCTTTTCGATTTCAGAAAATATTTTCTAAAATCGTGTAGCTGCATTATTTTATTTTTTTATAATAACAGATAATGCTGCATACTCACAATCAAAACAACATAAAAATATTATTTGTTTTGAGTATGAGTATGCGTCAATATTTATGAAATGCATTTAGTTACAAAAAATGTGGTTAGTAAAACAAAGCATATTTTAACAGTTTAAAATCAGTATTTTGTACGACAATACTGGTTTTAAACTCTTAAAATATACTTTGTTTTGACTATGAGTAGGAACCATTATCTCTTATTATAGGAAAAATAAAATAATATAGCCATATGATATCAGAAAATATTTTCCGATATCGTATAGCTACATTATTTTATTTTTTCTATAATAAGAGATAATATTTATGAAATACATTTCATAAATATTGGTACATACTCATAGTCAAAACAACCTAAAAATAGGATGGTACAAAATATTGATGAATCATCAAAATTTCATACCAAGGTATATTTATGTTGTTTTACTAACCGCATTTTGTAACTAAATGCATTTTATAAATATTATATATTACTATAGAAAAAATAGTATGGTCATATGATAACAGAAAACATAATTTCTGATATCATATAATCATACTATTTTTTCTATAATAAGAGATAATGAGCCATACTCATACTCAAAACAAAGGATATTTTGAGTATGAGTATGCTTCAATATTTATGAAATGCATTTAGTTACAAAATGAGGTTAGTAAAACAAAGTATATTTTAAGAGTTTAAAACCACCATTTTTATGGTAATACTGGTTTTAAACACTTAAAGCATACTTTGTTTTGACTATGTGCATGCACTAATATTTAGGAAAGGGATTTCATAAATATTGACCCATACTCATAGTCAAAACAACATAAAAATACCTTGGTATGAAATTTTGATGATTCATCAAACGATAGCTCAAAAATAAATCATAGTTCCCTTCTATCAATTTCTATTCGTGCAAGAATAGTTGGTCTGTCAAATTGCGAAAAAAAAATAAATAAAAAAATAATAATAATGTTATGATTGGCTGGCTAGAAAGTTTTGATGGAGTAAAACTTGAAATCATCTTCATATTTATACTCAAAGACAACCTAAATATGAATTGCTGTAGAAATTAATTTCATTAATGAAAGTCATAGGTATTACACATTTAGAGATAATGAATCTGTTATTTCTTTTAAGAAAGCTAGAAGTAATACCAATATGATATTTAACCATGTTGTGAGAAGCATATTTTTGTATGGGGTAAGATAAGAATGTTGATGCATTCTACTAATGTCAAATTTATACCAGAATCACCATACATTTGATAGGAAATAATCATAATGTAGTTAGAATGTTTAAGTAATGTGAGAAAAATATAAATCTTGTTGGTATTAAAAATATGGAATTTTGATTATAAGCAAAGATACTGAATTAAGTGACGATCGTCTTAGAAAATAACTTGACTACATAACAGTATAGTTTTTCACATTTTATCTGACCTTAAACTTCCTTCATCTAGATGTTATAAGTGTTCAGCTACTTGTAAACTGATAACCCAATCTGAAACAGATAATCTGATTTGATACCTGATAACCTGATCTGAAAACTAGACCAGCTCCTGATAAGCTGATCGTAAAACCAGACCAGCTCCTGATAAGCTGATCTGAAACCCAGATCAGGTCCTGATAAGCTGATCTGAAAACCAGATCAGGTCCTGATAAGCTGATCTGAAAACCAGACCAGCTCCTGATAAGCTGATCTGAAAACCAGATCAGGTCCTGATAAGCTGATCTGAAAACCAGACCAGCTCCTGATAAGCTGATCTGAAAACCAGATCAGGTCCTGATAAGCTGATCTGAAAACCAGACCAGCTCCTGATAAGCTGATCTGAAAACCAGATCAGGTCCTGATAAGCTGATCTGAAAACCAGATCAGGTCCTGATAAGCTGATCTGAAAACCAGACCAGCTCCTGATAAGCTGATCTGAAAACCAGACCAGCTCCTGATAAGCTGATCTGAAAACCAGACCAGCTCCTGATAAGCTGATCTGATAGCTGATAGCTGATCTAATAGGTGGTACCTGATCTAATAGCTGATACCTCTTATTTGCTATTATTAAACATGTATGAGAAAATTTTAAACAGTTGGTGTTGATAAGAAGCGTCTTGAAGAAAAAGCTTCGTAGTATAAAAACTGGTGAAATAGATACACGTGAACAACTAAGAGATATGTATATTTGATCCTAAAACAGAACCTCTCAAAGAATTCATGAATAGTTCTAAAAATATTGAAAGAATACACAAGAAAGAACAAAGTAAAAACAATATAGAATCTGAAAATAGTATAAGTATTAAAGCCTCAGAAACCATCAGTCAAGATAGAAAGAAGTTAAAGAAACTTTCAAAAGGAACAATATTTGATAATACCATCTTATTTAATGATGCTAATACTGTGAATGATTATGATGATGAAGAAGATGATTTTTACCCACAGCTTTCCAACACCGAAGATACTTATATTAACTTATTAGTCTTGAAAGGAAGAAATGAATTAGATACAAACTATGACTCACCTAAAGATTTCAATAATGAATGGGAATTTGGTGATAGAAATCTAAAACTGAATGAAGATAAAATACAAGTTGATGGTCAAATATGGAGTTTAAAAGTGGGTTTATTTTCTTTAGTGATTGATAAAACGTGAAAATACTATGACAAGTTTGATTTTGAAAACTAAATAAAATATATAATTTCTACCAATGCATACATAGAGAATCATCATCATTCACTGACGGAGAATAATGTTATCAGTAAATTGTTTCTGGAAACTCAAATCTAGAAACTAAAGGATGAATTAATAATAAAGCTTAAGGCATTAATATAATTCAAGGATATATTCAAATGCAAATTAATGGAGTGGAGTGCGAAATAAAATTAACGATAGAAGATAGGTATAAAATTGAAAAAGACATTCAAAAATTAAATCATCTTTTGACAAACAAATTGAACAGCTGAGCGATAAAATTTATAGATTGGAAAATTAACTACATTTTAGTATAAATAGCTGAAAATGTATCAAGTAGATCACAACACTCGCCAAAAAACTGTAAAACAACTCAATGTCCTTAAAAAGAAATTTAGTAAACGTAATCCATAATAAATTTATAAAATTGTTTGTGTATTGTAGTGATGTAATGAATGGAATAGATGATCTTTTATGGAGCTGATTTAGGTGAACTGGGTAGCTATTCTAGAGAAAATAGAAATTATTGATTTTTTGCTGACTGTAACTGACACATTCTCAAAATTTATATTGTGAGTATCGTTCAAAATAAAAGCTGCACTCGAAAAAAAAAACCAAGGCAATGGAAAATATTTTTGAAATGATATGAGTATCAAAACAAAAAAATACATATAGATGTTGGTAAAGAATTTTTAATAAACACTGCAAAATTCATGCATAAACAGAGGATTAAAAATTTCATAATATGAAAGCATCAATAGTAGAATAAATTAATAGATCATTAAAAGGAATTATGTGTTAAGAATTTAGGTATAATGGTTCATATAAGTGGATTGATATACACAAAGATTTACTTAATGCCTACAATAGAAAAGTTCATCTCATCATTGAAATATTTGCGATTAAAGTTAACTCAACGAATGAGAAAAAGGTGCAAAATACAGTATACAGTAATTTGAAGAGGTACAAAATGTTGAAATTCAATGAAAATATAAATAAAATTAAAAAGGAAAAATCTAGTTTGTATTGGTTTTTTGAAGGATTGATTAGGAATGTTAGGTCTCAGGGAAGATAAATAGCTTAATATACTACAATTCTCTAAACTTGATGGTCTGTATGAAATATTGTGAAAACTTAAGAGTTCAAAATATTCAGCAACACATCATATTATCAATTTTTGTAGTAAAAGGTGTACATTTTCCATTTCGAAAGCTCTAGCACACAAAATTTTAAAGTGTGAATATGGTTATTATAAAAGATATTCACTTTGTTCATTTCTAGATAAACTAAGAAAATTGGATTTTGATATCCAATCTTTAACAATGTACATGTGTATGAATGGGTATCAAACAAACTTACTAAATAAATACAGACTTCAACTAGAATCATGCTGAAGCATGCATAAATTGTAAAATGGAATGTAAACAGATCTTACTTTATATCTGTATCTGTATGAGTATGAAATAAATTTACCGAGAAAAATATTGGAAGCATGCCGAAGCATGTATGATTTAAAAAAATTCCTGACATCATATTTTTATAAGTACAGAAATTTTAAGAGTTTGTGGCAAGTGAAATACATACATACATATGTATCTACTTTGTCAAAAATTCAAAAGAGTGAATTCGTAATTCTAATTGTATAGATTTTTAATTGAAACACCACTATATGTCGGACTCTCGCCTCACTATTGATAGAATAGCATGCTAAAGCATGCATGCTAGCAAAATATTAAAACCTGTTAGAATGTGATGAGAAAGCTTTTTTCTAATCATTAATTTGTAGACAGCAATTGTATCTAAATCAACTCAACTCATGAATGTATTATATACAGGTATGATTGATGGTAATGAGGACCTTTTCTAAGTGAGAAATTATTACATCTGAATGCGATACAACGCAGCCTACGTTAACCACAATAACGTCAAGGGGTCAAACACCAAATCTTATATAGAAACACTTGAAGTAAAAATTCTCCTAAACATAGATATTCCAATGTTTCTAACACTTTATGAAAACACTGACGGTGAAATGATGATGGAGGTAAATGTGTTATCTTAGATCGATTTTCTAGAATAGTTGATTATTAAAGATGTATTTCTTTGTATATGAACTAATTTTTACGTACATACATATATTTACCTATATGTATGTATATATTAATACTCTTAAAATTATATAAATATTTTCTATTTCAAGTAGTAAAATCTGAAAAAATAGTAGTGACACATTAGAAGAAAAAATTAATAAAATAAAAAGAGAGACTGACTGATCAACTGATACGTACACTCTGTCTGACAGGTACAAAAAGCTCACTTAAATATATTAGAAATATATACGCAATACGCTAAACTTTAATAAAATTAGAAAAAAAAAATCACTTCATCTAGAACATCAAATAAAAGCCATAGGGACCCGTCATAAAATAAACATATACTCGTACATTATTAATGTACTTAAACATATTATCAGTATGAAGTAACACAATTTGAAGAATAAAAAGTTTAAAATTTAATTATCCCTAACGCTGACAAAGAGGAGACAGAAATGTTGACATATAAAGTCATATTGTATACTAGAGGACCAGTTGAGAGGTTAGACCTAAATTGTAAGAAAACGACTTCGTTTTCTGTTGTTCGCTATTCAAGAAGAAAATAAGATTATTCATTATGAATTAACTAATTTAAAAGTACATTTAAGTTCAGTCTCATATCCATATGATGATAATCCTAACATAAAATTTAAAAATAAACGTAATGCAATTCTATATAGTTATTATATGTATCTAAGATTCCATCAAAGGTAGTATATGAAAGAATCTCATGCGTTTCTACCTGTACCAGAGTTTAAGATAAAAGCTCCTTTTATTCAATAGCGGGGCAATTGAATAAAATTTTAATTTGAAATAGTAAGCAAAGAAATCAGCTTACTGTATTCTTATTCATGATCGTATAATAGAATACATATGTATATACCCATCAAAGGACAAGTTCGAAAAGTCTTATAAATTGAGTAATATGGAAAACTACATAATTTTTATAAACGTACAATGTTTCAAAAGTAATTCAAATGATTTCATCGCAAAAGAAGTAGCGATTGTTTTCAACAATTACGAATATAATGATTTCATTATAAAACTCAATAATCAATAAAAAATAAAAAAAAGAAGCAAGCTGGCTAACAAAAAACTATCATTACATAAGCTGGACTGCTGGATCAGTTTCATTTAAAAATGTTTATAAATGTATAAAAGGCAATGCAAGATGTTCTAAAATAAATGTAAAAGGTGATGAAAAAAGCCTACGGCTGGAAAAAATTTTATATCAAAATATTTCTAAGAATGAAGATAAGCTGCATCAACTTTAAACAAATGTAAATTAAATATAGGAAATATTTCTATTATAGTTACTATTATTCTAAAGTATGTATCTTAAGGAATTTAGTTTTACTTAAAACAGCAAATCCTCACAAACTATTAAGTAAATACAGATAAAAGTTAAAACAACGTTTTTTTAATTTCAAATAAAAAAAAAACTATGAAGATATTTGACATCTATACATAAAAGACCAGGCGAATATTTACAACAACAACAAAAACAAAAAAATGTATTCAAACACGGAGGCAAACACTTATTTGTATGTACATACATATGTACATACATACATAAAATCAATTTGTAGATATGTATGTACACATAATATCAAATTTCTTATCAATACTCAAATATTTATTAGATCTTGACAATCACACTTACATATCTACATCATAAAAATATATGAATAACGCAAACCATTCAGTCAGAGCACATGCCCAAGCTAAACGACCTTATTATGGACAGAGAAACTATAAATTCCCATGATCGTATGAAAAGAAGTTCAGGGAAAGAAGCCGGACGTAGTTAAATAAACAAAATCTGTAATATAAACAAATTTCTCGTAGGCAGACTTTAAAGCTGGACAATTTTAAGCATGACAAAATACCCAGCAACCTTGAGTATGAAAATATACACAATTTTAAGCATGACAAAATACCCAGCAACCTTGAGTATGAAAATATACTTATGTATATGTATCAGATATATGAAAATATTTTATAGAACCAAATCTCGATATTGAATACAATTTATTTCTACGTACATAAAACTACTAGCGTGAGAAAATCATACGCACACACACGCACACACACACACACATATATACCAGATTTCATCTAAGAAAAATTCAAATTATTTCAACAACACACCACCCCTCACAAAACACGGCCAACCTTAAATTCCTACAGATATGCATACAAAAATTCTCACGGTCATTCCTACAAACAACACTGACAACAACACAAATCACGATCAGCCTTAAACTCCTACGAACATGCATACAGATTACCACGGGTACATATCACTCGTACGACAACACCCTCGCCTATCCTCAAATCACTAATAGCATTAAACTTCTACAAACATATGTACATACACACAGACATATTACTACACCAACCTCACCTACCCTAAATCATGATCAGCCTTAATTTTTTACAGACATACATACATACAGATTCCTACGTATACATATTACAACAACACCCTCACCTCTCCCAAATCACGATCAGCCTTAAGCTCCTACAAACATATAGACATACATACACGCAGTTGATCAACCTCAACTACACCACACCCACTCCCAATAACAGCCTCGCTTAAATTCTCCGGACAGACACATCCACAAATTCCCATGGATACATACTACTCGTACAACAACATCCTCACCTACCCCAAATCACTATAAGCCTTAAATTCCTACAGACTTGCAACACCTGCATACACGCAGTCGATCTACCTCAACTACACCCCGCCCCCTGTCAATCATACCCTCACACAAATTCCAACAGACAGGTATACACACATACACCGAATCTATCTACCTCAACTACACCACGCTCCCCCGGCTAATCACAGACTCGCACAACAGACAGACAGACAGACACATCCATAAACTCCCTCGGTTATATATTACAACAACAACTCCACCCACCCAAATCACGGCCTGTCTTCAACTCCTATATTAGCATTAGCAATAATAATTCCCGTCGGAATTATGAAAAATCATTTTCCCGTCGGCATTTGAAAAAAATAATAATCATGTTTTGCCGTCGGCATTAGGAAAAATATTCATGCATTGCCGTCGGCATTAGGAAAAAATAATTTTCACTATTTCACCCCCATTAGTAATAGGAAAAATCATATTCATGATTTTCCCGTTGGTACTAGGAAAAATCATATTCATGATTTTCCCGTCGTCATATACATACATACATTACAAAAAGAAAAACCTTCAACCTATGAACCCACTTAACGTATTCCCACAAAAAACAAAATCACCCGTTCACACAATTAATGTAACCCCCAAAAAAAAATCACCCATTCCCACAAGGGTTAATGTAAACAAAAAAAAAAAAAACTCCTAATGTAAACAAAAAATTCCTTATGTAAACAAAAAAACATCAAAGCGTGCCGCCGAAAACTCAAGGGTATCAAATTTCACAAATTTCCAAGAATTTTGAAATTTGGGTAATTAAAATTTCAAAATTTTAAAATTTTAATTGCCGCAGGATGAACAGTTCCCTACTACTAATGTGGAATAATCAACTTAGATGTATCAACAGGACCTGGTACACATTGGGTAGCATACTATAAAAACAACAATGAAAAAGAATATTTCGATAGCTTTGGAAACTTACAACCTCCTTGGGAAGTAGTTAAATATCTTGGTGCAAATATAAAATACAACTATAATCAGCATCAGAATTTCAATACATTTACCTGTGGACATTTATGTCTTAAATTTCTTTATGAAATAACTGAAAATATTAAATAAAACACAAAAATTTATATTTTACAAAACTCTTTAATGTCTTTTTATTCATAATTTAAAATACTTAATTAATATATTATTGCCAAACAGGAAATTGGGAATTTTGAATTAGAAATTCACTCAGCTCACTCTCGACAATTAGATTTTCTTCACCTTCTCTACTTAGGCAATATGATCCACTCGAGAGATCTTTGATATCCTCATCGGTTAAAATATTATATCGCTTAGGTAGGAACATTATGTGTTTATTCATTTCAACTTTTAGGGTTGGTCCATATTTAGTTGTTACACGTACCACATTTCTAATAGTATATTTCGTTGAAGAATCAAGCTCCTTTACGTGGATTAAAGTTTTGTTATTTAGAGCATTAAATTTTGCAATTAGATTTGTTGTGGAGTCCATTTTTTATTTTTTATTTAGATACTTCTTGTCACTCTGAATGTTTAACTGGAAATGATCTTAAAAGTAGCGATGATGACTTCAAAAAGGCTAATCGAAAATAATTGTGGTGAAATAGTGAATAAGTGGGAGATAGTGATAGACAGAAAGAGATAGTTATAGAGAGAAAACGGTTAGAGAGAGACAGAGTAGTAAAAAAGAAATATGGAATAGAGAGAAAAGGGTTAGAGAGAGATAGAGTGCTAAAAAGAAATATGACATAGAGATGATAGTATAGATATTTTAAAGACCATATAGATATTTTAAAAATTTACAGAACAAATTAGTCTTAAAGGAACCTTCCAACATTCATCATCATTCATTCATCAGCAAATAAAATGAGCCAAATTAGACGTACTCTTAATCAATTTATAACAGATTTTGAAAGCTTCAGGCTTTTTGATCATTGGGAGATGATAAGATGTTTCCAAAATATGCTGGATGAGAATGAAGAATATGGTGTCATGGAAGATGAAGACAACACTGAAGGACACTTCCCCAGCTGTCCTTGGTATCATCCTGAGTGTGAGGAGGGACCTGATACTTGCAGATGTACCATATATTTTTTAAGAAAAAATATACTAGAACATCTAATAATTGGCTATTACGAAATGTTTCCATCATTATAAATAAATTAAATAAAAATGAAATTGAATTGTATAAATAATAAAATAAAAACGAAATTAAATTGTATAAATAATAAAATAAAATAAAATTGAATTATAAAAATATTCCTTGATTTGTATTATTTTTTTCTAAAGGAAAACTAGGAATCATCTGTTCGAATATAAAATAACATAAACTTGTATGTAGTGAAAAATATGAGGATTTATCCGAGTATCTAAATTATTTCTCTTTATGAAAATATCTAATGGAATTTCATATTGTGAAATTCAATTTCTCTTGTGCAGAATCTCTCAAAGAAAACAAGACTGTGCATGTTTAAGTGACCTGAAAACAAGACTGTGCATGTTTAAGCGACATGAAAACAAGACTGTGCATGTTTAAGCGACATGAAAACAAGAATTTGCAAATAAGCAAAAACAAAATTTTTTTTTGATCCAACGAAGTAAAGCCAATAAAGAAATAAAAAAACCATTCACATTTTCCATTCTTTTTTCAATAGTTTATTTACAATAACTTTTCTTAATAAATAGGATTTAAATACAATAATATTTCTTAGGCTTTTTTTACATTCATTTTAACAACAATACAATAATTTTTCTTAATAAATAAGATTTTATATACATCAATTTTTCTGATTAAATAGGATATAAATACAATATTTTTTCTTATTAACTAAGATATTATATACAACAATTTTTCTTAATAAATAGGATTTTATATACAATATTTTTTCTTAACTAATTAACTAAGATTTTCTTGCATTTTAGCAATCTCATCTAGCAACATGTCAAGTTCGTATTCAGGGTTAGTTTCCTTAATACGAAAATGATACCATGCATAAGTGTTTATATTATTTGATCTAATTTTTCTCTTATCATCTCCATAGCTTAATACTACCTTATTTAATTCGCTAGTATATAATTGATGTAGCTTAGATTTAAATGTTAACATACTATCATATACATTAATCTTATTAAATAGGCAATTCTTATATGTAGCTAAACTATATTTATCTAATATGGCTCTCTTTACCCCCTTCGATTTTTTAATATCATCTTGATTTTCTACACTAAATGAATACATTTTTGAGCGCAGCCCAACAAACTCTGTCATTATCTTACCGCAATTTTCATCCTTCATCATACCAATTACTTTTTTATTTACTATGGGGAAATTATAAATATTGTCTGTAGGATAGTCCGATGTGTCAAATTGTTCATGTATGTCATTTTTTATGTCAGCGTAAAAGTCGTCAGTCTTTATTGAATATATAAAAGAGTCAGTATCCATATAGTTTAATGAGAGGTTTGTCTTAAACTTAGGTTGCATGTACCCGTAATGGAAATTATACATTTTCCATTTGGACAGCTCGAGTACACAAAATCCTAAGTAAATTGGTTTATTGTAGCAGGTTTTGACTCTAGTCATTTCGATTGCTACAAGATCTTCAGAAAATATAGATAAACTATGAAAATTTGGTTTTGATATCCAATCTTGGGCACCTAAATGATTGCAATTCGTCCTCTCCCAATTATTAACAATTTTAACATCTCTCCTCTTGTCCACATTTTCCATGGTTTTACCATACACTGCATTATTAAGTAGCTTGAAAAAATTTTTTTCAAAAGCATTTTTAGCAGTGGCTCTATGTCTGGTATTTAGGTCAATATAGCCTTTTAACCATGGAGATTGTTTAAATGCTAGAATACGATGAGTTTTCTTTAAAACTAAGCCATATTCTAAGCACTGTTTTAGAACTCTAAAGTGTATCACATATGATTGCTTTGTAGAGAAATCGGTTATCAACTTGCTATACTTCGCTTGCATAGGTTTCTTATTTTCAGCGCAAAAAGGAAGATCATTATGCAAGTCGTGTAAATGAGAGGGATAATCCAACGTAACCTCATAAATATAACCGTCTGTTCCATTATCAGCTATGCTGTTTGGATCCAGATTCAACTCGTCTTGTGATAACCATCTGAACCCACCATGAGGAAGATATTCCGACATCGCCCATCCATACAAATTGTTAGCGTCTAAATAGACGAGAAATTCTGAGGGCTTTTCTTTGTCGAAATCTTGCAAATATTTATTATTTGCTTTCGAATATCTTTGACTACACTGTACTATCCCCCCACGTATACCTTTTTTCATAAAATTGTACATGTCTATGTCTGTCAATAATTCTAATTCAATTTTTGTATATTTGAGCATTGCATCCCAGGAAAGGCCAGGTGCTGTATAATACTGGCAAGGATCGAGCTCATAAATACCCTTACAAACTTTTCTAAAGTTCTCGAAAATATCTGTCAGTAAGAGGACGTCTGTTTTTAAGTAAAGTTCCATGTAATCTTTCATTGTTTCACAACCAAAAGTATTCCATACCTCTACAGCATGTGAGTATTCCTCTAAAGAACACTCTTTATTATTCAACTTATTAAAAAAATCACTGCGTGAAGGCAGCTGGCATTCATCTAATTTTTCGAATGAATTTAGGTACTCATATGGGAAAATACCTTTTTTCTTAATAAGCTGAAATTCTTTTTCTGATTGAAATAAGGACCTTATAGTGCTGAAATCATTATCCGACAAATTGCAGGCTAATGATTCCAAACTCTCAGCCATAAAGCGTATAGTATCAAGAAATCTTATTTCAAGCTTATGGCCATCACTCATTTCTGTGAATTGGGAGAGGGATATATAAAGTTCCTTATTGAGAGGGAGTACTTTCAGTTGCAATGAAATTTCACCTAATTCTTTAATGAAAAGATGTGAGTCATAATTTGAATAATTGTGGAAGTAAACTGGTATAAATTTGGGAATTTGGTAATTTAAATTACATTTATTGTGGGCTGCGCCTCTAAATTTGCCACTAATGTGGCAGTGATCTCTAACACGATCTTTGCCTAGAAATTTTTGGCAAATATGGCAATTCACCGCACTATAAAAATTATAAGTATCTGAAGGGGATAAAGTATCCATTTGTCTATTGTTAACTAAATAGTTATTATATATATCTTCACAATCCTTAATTAAATATTCTACAAATTTTTTGGAGGCATCTTCCCCCGTATATATTCTAAGCGTATCTAAATTATTACTATGCATACACTTAATAAAATAACTAAAGGCACAAGGTGTGTGCTTTTTTATTAAATTTGTTTTACTACTTACACTATTACTTATATCCTCTAATACGCATTCAAAGTCCGCGTAAATAACAAAAGGGACATCCATTTTTCGTTGATGTCCCTTAAAACTAAGAATGGCATCCTCACCTGATGGCATAGTTGTGACTATCTTCCCACATTCCTCCTTATGAGTATTCATGATGGTGTCCGTATGAGTATATTGGAGACAGCTATTGCAGAAGTGTAGTTTGTGTCCATTCTGTGTTAGCTGATTCCGTAAAAGTCTGTAAATAATAAAAAGTAAAATAAAAGTTTATAAGTAAAACGTATATATTATAAAATATATAAAAGAAGTATATGTATCATTAAATTAAAGTGTAGTATAATTTTTTAACTTACTTTGATATGTTCTTTATCAAAATGTAGTGATGAACTTCACCATTTTCCAAAAGCAACAAGTTTACATGACTAATTTTCTCGTCTTTGGTGATATAGTAAGGACCAATAATCTGATTGGCCCCCTCATCATAGCCAAATACATTAACACTTATTGCTGGATTGTTCACCTCAAACTCTTTGATTTTGTTTAATTCTAATGGGAAGCGTAAATTTTTGAAATTTAGCGCTACACCATTTCGCGTAACAATCGTCTCTGCAGCAATGTCCTGAATATTATAAGAACTGCAACGCTTTGCATTATCATATTTGGTGGTATCCATGGCAGCGATTAGGCACCACTTGAAACAGTACTCATCATCATTTTCAATATTGAGGCAAGCTTTTTTTCTTTCTAGTTTTCCAGGTGTGGATATCCAGTTCGATCCTTTGACGAGCGAAGATTTGTTGATGTTAATTTCTGCTCGGACTATGCGTGACAAAGTCCAACCAGAATCTCGCTCTTCAAATTCGGACATTTTGGTTGAAATTTCCCCAACCTGCTTACGGAATAACTCTTCAATGCTATCTGCCTTCGTCAGCAAACTCATTTTGGCTACATGTGATATTATGCACAACTCCAATTCTTCTCCAACAATTTTTATATATTCTGCCACAATACTTACATGAAATTTAATTATTGCATGCTTACTTAAATTCACTTGAAGTCTCTCCATAAAAACATTTTTGTTTTCTTCAACAAATTCTTCCAACAGAAGTTGGTCTTTTTTGTTTAAAATTGCATAAGTGGCAATATGGTTTTTGAATGCTTTAGATATTTTATAATATCCCAATTCTTCTACTTCATCTGTTCTAGCATGCGAAGTATTCCTTGGAGTTGGCAGAGTTTCTTCTCTTCTTTCTTCTACTTCTCCATCACTTTCCGGTAAGCTTATGTCCATAGCATCGTCGAATAAATTACCTCCAAGGATACCCACACCCTGTTGTTGAGCTTGTTGTTGTTGAGCTTGTTGTTGTTGAGCTTGTTGTTGTTGAGCTTGTTGTTGATGTTGGTGCTCTTGTTGATGATAATTAAGAGGCTGCCATTGCATCACATTGGGATTATAATTGTATCCCAAAAACTGATTATTCCATGGCATACCGTATTGTTGAAAATTTAATGGTAACTGATATTGAGGATACTGAAGAGAAGGATATTGTTGATGAATAAATGATGATGATGGATTTTGGTGATTTTGAAGAGATGTCTGCGGTAGCTCTGGATTTATGCCCCGGCTTACGACCACTTGATTCTGTACACTATGGTTTTTAACATGCTCCAAAAAGGACTTTTGGTATTTGTATACCTTATTGCATGTATTACACTGATAACCTGATGAACTCATTTTTAATTATTTTATTATTATTTCACTTTAACACAATTACTGATGACACTTCTTGTAAATACAATAACGTACTGATGTGTTGGTTAGAAAAGTTGGCGTATTTATACTAAAATTGGAAGCAGTATCCTTGCAGCATTCATAAATTTTACTTTTTGTTTCTCTGCTGCAGACTGTACTTAGTTTGCTGCTTTAAAATAATCGTAGACAAAGAAAATGATTACCTTGCAAAATATATATGTATTCTACAAAATATTCCACACACAAATACCCACGATCACACATTCATACATGTACACATACATACATACATACATACATACATACATACACATACATACATATCTCTTAAACAAATACACAAAATATTAAATTACCCGCGACTATCAAGCTGGACCCCCCACACACAAGTATGGGTGTTCACATACATATGAACACAAGTATGGGTGTTCACATACATGTGAACACATAAATAAATATTTTCTCTGATATTACTGATATAGTATTACGATAACAAATTTCTACAGTCTGGCAACACTGGCAATTTTCCCTTTGGTATTAGAAAAAAATAATAATCATGTTTTGCCGTCGGCATTTGGAAAAATAATTACGTTTTGCCGTCGGCATTTGGAAAAATAATCATATATTGCCGTAGGCATTAGGAAAAATATTCATATATTGCCGTAGGCATTAGGAAAATCATATATTGCCGTAGGCATTAGGAAAAATATTCATATATTGCCGTAGGCATTAGGAAAAATATTCATATATTGCCGTAGGCATTAGGAAAAATAAATGTTCACTATTTCACCCCCATTAGTATTAGGAAAAATTATTAGTTTTAACTGTATTAAATATCTTTGATAACCAATATTGTTCTTCAATGTCGCACGTGACATCGATGAAACCCCTTAATCCACCCCACAAACATACACACATACAAATTCCCACGGTCATAAAAAACCCGGACTTATTGAGCCACCCTCGTATGTATTAAACAAACAAAACCCCTTATGTAAACAAAAAATTCCTTATGTAAACAAAAAGTTGGACGGACTTATTGATCCACCCTCGTAGGGTATCAAATTTCACAAATTTCCAAGAATTTTAAAATTTGGGTAATTAAAATTTTAAAATTTCAAAATTTTAATTGACGCAGGATTGGCAGTTCCCTACTACTAAGATCGTGTGATTTAATCCCATTGGATTATTTTCTTTAGGGTTATGTTAAGTCTTGTCTTGTCTTGTCTACGTCGATGAACCACAAGCAATTGAACACCTGGAAATCAACATTCGAAGAGTTATCGGCGAAATACGGGCGCAAATACGGCGAAAAGTTGTTGAAAATTAATGTTCCAGATTGCGCCTTCTACGCGCCAGCCGTGGCGGCAGTGTTCCCAGTTTAGGGGATTTGTCCCCAAACTTGGGATTTTGTTCGCGATTGGGGATGAAAATTTCGTATTGGGGATCCGGGGATTTGTTGGGGATGTAAGCAAATTTGAGGGGATTTTTTTATGACTGATGGACAAACAAGAATGATTTTTGAACTAAGAAATATGCGTCTGGCAAGTCTAAAAATGTGTGTTACTATTCACACTACCAAAACAAAACTACGCAACAAAATGCAATGCGACTTTTTGGAAGCACTTCTTAGAATAAACACACACTTCAAAAATAATTAAATTTGTTGTGACAAATTTAATCCTTCTGCTGAAATGCTAAAACTTTTTAATACAAGCACTATTATGTACAAGAAAGTTTCTAAGGCTGATGAATTAGAAAATTTCGATTCTGAAGTTTTTGAAATGGTAAACTTTGGTTAAAAATTTTTTTATACTTGTGTATATTAAACTTTACAAGTTTTAATATACTCGTAGCTATCGATATAAATGAATTTTATTGAATAAATATGTTATTTTTGTCATTATTTTTCAAATAAAATTTAAAAAAATTTTAAATATATTATTTTTTCCACAAAAGAAAAAATTTTAATCAAAAAAACTCAACTTGGGGATTTTTGGGGATGAGAAATCAAAAATTGGGGATAAGCTCTAGAAGAAAACTGGTAGCACTGCGTGACGGCCGCATAGCAGAAATCATATTTAAGCAGAGTTATAAATCGTCGGTTGGTTTCTGGTTTGCTGCAGACATAATGTATTTTGAATATACTGTGCCGCAAACCAGAAACCAACCGACCAAATGACAATACCGAAACACAATTAAAAACAACAACTAAATTAGTTGAGAATGGCAATGCAAATTTATCAATCGCAATCGAACTACACATTTTAAAAGTTGAAAACCGTGATAGAGGCATTATTTTCGAGAAAAATTAAGATTTTGAGTAATTTTTAATTAAATTATATTTATTTATACACTCGTACGTTTGTGCATAAATTTAATAAAAAAAAAATACATGCGAATCACATAGACAGATTGACCGACTAAAAGTACTAAAAATAACCACAGCATGACAAGAATTCATACAAAAAATTAAAGCAAATTAAAATTAACACACTCGTACATGCACACATACATACTTACATACTTGCATACATACACATATGGGCGCTGAAATAGCACATTTTCCCAATTTACATAAGTATTCTTTAATCTTATTATAATCACATTGTGTTGATTTTCAGTTTTATTAAGAAAAAAATCAATCGCTTTTATTCCAGTCGTCAACATCGACGTTACGTCAATACAATACCAAAAAATTTGGGCTTGTCTAGCCGTTGCACAGTGGCGTGAAATAAAAAAAAAGTGGTAAAAAGTTCGCAACTTTTGAACTAGTGAAACGATTTCGATCAAAATAACTGGTTTGGAAAGAAGAAGTGGTGAACTTTTGAGAAGGTATATTTGGAAGCACCCTGTTGTAAGATAGGGTAGCTTCAAAGAGCCTCAAAGTGGGAAACTGCGGGTGTCGAAATTCTTTCAGAGCTTGTAACTTTTGTAAATATGGACCGATCTTAATAATTTTTTCAGGGGGACAATCAAGTGTTAAGAAACAAAAATAAAACATGCTTAGAGAATCTTTTTATCTCTTACAGTTTCCAAGTTATTTGACTTGAAAAAATTTTTTTTTAATTTTTGGCCCTGACTTTTTTTAATCGTTAGTACATAATTTCTAAATTATGTATTTGGCAAAAACCAGAAAACGACCCAACAATGCTTTAATTTTGCGAAGTGTGACGTGACATTTTTAAAATTTTTGTTGTGGATTCTGATAATTTCAATGCGTGTTGAAGCTTATATGGTTCAATTTTTATTAATGGCTTAGTTTTCACTTGGCGTCTTACAAGTAGTTAAAGCTTGAGTCATGACAACTGCAAAAATAGCGAGCTATTCAAAATTAAACATCCCTGTAGAAAATTTTAATTGTGAAAATGGCAGTTTTAGCAAGAGTAGGGAGTAGTGTATGGTGAAAAAAGGACATATCATGTAAATGGTTACATAGTCACCATTATCGGTGATGTATCGTCTTGATCTTTTGTCAGTTCAATTGAGACTTGGTTCAGTATTATAGTAAACGGCACTGAACAAGTTCGATGTGAAGTTCCTGGATTTAACCAGAACCTATCAAATATTATAAATATAATGTTAATTTTTCTCTCCAATGGCACCGGCAAACCACTCTGGGACCAGTTCGTAACTATACCCTGCAGAAAATTTGTTGACAATTGAACCAGGCGTACTCATCCCATGTCTTGAGAAAATGGGAGTGTTAACAAAATTAGGGAGTAGTGCATAGGGAAAGGAAGACATATCGTGTAAACGGTTACATATTCACATTTTTCTTGAATTGGGACTCGTTCTAGTATTGTAGTAAACGGTACTGAGCATGTTTGATGTGGCTGAATCTATGCAGGCAGGGCAAATTTAAAGTTTTTTGAAGAACTCCTCAAAACTCGAACTTCATGAAATTCTGAGTATGCTCGTTTTTAGAGGACCACTTGGACATGAATCTATGACCAATATTATCCGCCAGCATTGGCTCCAAAAAAAGTGTGTATCCTTCAGGAAATGCCAAGTTAAAAATTTGGCAAATTTCTTGTTTTCAAAAAATTAATAATTGTCCTGCAGACGTGTTTAAAATCATACACAATAATTTTCTTTCCAATATGATATTTGGCAATCTATATAATAAAAAATTTTTAAAAAATCTAATAAAATATTTCTATTGTCGGAGTTAGTTTTCTAAAATCGTGCGGTTTCAAATCGATCGGTTTACAGAACAGGGTCGAATATCTAGTTCAAATTCAGTAATAGATTCATGGGCAATAATAAAGGAGGAGGAGCACCTTGTCAATAAATTTGCATTACTTTTTTTCCGTCTCGGTGGCCTCAATTATTGCAAAAGTCCTTTCGTAATGCATTATAGCTTAACCGAGCTCTGTTAGGACACTAATAGAGCGCTTTAACAGAGCTCTGTTAGGACACTAATAGACCTCTGTTAAAGCGCAAGGTTTGTGTCAAGGGTTATAAATCTATATAAGCACAAACTTGAAATTCCGACGATTCCGACAGTGATAATTTTGAAACTCTTCATGACATGTTAATAATGAGAATTGTATTCTACAAATTAGCTGCACTACGAGCGTGACACTTCACCTCAAAACGGTTGTAACGAAGCACACAGAGATTTGGATAGTTAAGCAATAACTACACTTAAAAAATATTTGGATTGATTTTTTATCATTTAGATTTTAATACAAATCTAATAAGAGATTGAAAGTTTCAAAAGCGGGATGTCTGGTCAGGTTACCTGAATGTTGAGGAACAACTCTCTCTCTCTCTCTATCTCTTCATAGGGTAAATGTTACCTTTTCACTTTTATTTTCCATAACTTCATCCATAGTTCAATAGGATACTATTACTAATATTATATATTATATGTACTACGAATATATTTTTTTGTTTACTATGTCTATATAAGAAAGACTCCGCTAGGGCATGTATTATGTATTACGAATATTTTTTTTTTTTTTTTTTGGTTTAATATATGTATATAAGAAAAACTTGGCTGGGAAAGACAATGAATCGATATAAATAGACTGCCAATTCGCTTTGGAACAAGCCCCGTAACTATACTTAGACATTAACCTAAGCTTAACTTGTATTTATACTTTTGAGATATGAGTGCCCCTGTGGTCGAGTGGATTGTGCGCAAGCCAGTCATGCCGGAGGATGTCAGTTCGAATAAAGGTGCGTGTTTATAATTTTTTTATCGTTACAGTTAAATGTCGCAACGACATTTATATATGTATAATATATATTATTCTACATCGATTAGGTCCCTATGAGATAGATAGTTCAGTGACAAGGCACAAGGTGCATACAAAGTTAACCCCATCCTAGGCCATCCCCATGTAAAAGTGACTGGTCCGCTTCATATGAAGTGTTAGAACTCGGACTAGTCTCTATCACTTAGGGACCGATCACGTGACTAGTCTTGTGTCAGTTCCATTTCCTGCAGGGGTCTTATTGAGATACTCTCTAAGCGGCCCATCCATTATGAAATATTATTACATATGTTGTTGTACATATTATTGTTGTTTTGACCTATGCTATGCAATAAATGGCACAATATTTAAAAAAAAGTATTGCCCAATTATCCTGACTGTGAAAAAGTAAACAACATTGAACAACTGTCTTGATTGTACAATAAAATCAAGTCTTTTGATATTTGCCAATATATTGTGCAACTTTTATATATGACACACACACTGGCGATATTATTGTACAATACAAAAAATTTCACAATTATATTGCTAGTGGGTGGGCCGCTTTACATAGTTTTATCTGCATAATTTTTATGACTACTATTCACTTGGTCATGAAACAAACACTCAAAAAAATTTAGAAAATTACAAATTTTATGGCAGAGCAATACTTTTCGATTTTATCACTATTTAAAGTCATTCCGAAGAAATTCTCAGAAAAAAAATTGGCACACCCAGGCAACAATCTATTTTATGATTGAATATTTTGAAATCTGGTAACGAGTACGAGTAAGAGTAAGTCATACTAACCCCGTTATCTCTGTCCACGCTAAATTTTTCTCGAAAAAAAAAACTTAAAAAATAATTTTCGAATTCAAAAATGAGTTCAAAACAGAAAGAAACCACCGAATCTCAGCGCAAAATAATAATGCACTTGAGAAATCAAGCCAAATAGTACGCTGATGTAAAAAGAAGTTAATGAATACCTTTTGGCATGTGCTATTTTTCATGAGCACCACAGAAATATACACCAGTTTATTTAATTTTATATATAAAATTAAATTGAATCAGTTTGTGGTACGGATATTATTTCCAATGTCTAAACAAATAATTAATATCTTGAAATACATATTAGCTGAGCGCGTCAAGCGTTGTCGTACGCACAACCTAGATACAGACTGCAGCGCCATCTGCCAGGCTGATTTATGAATCTAAACCATCCAGGGCGCCACACAAACGCATACAAAAATATTCATACAAATCTGTCCAGCCGTTTAGGAGTTCAGTGACATACGCACGTACAGTAGAATTATACGAGGGCTAACTATTTATTTTCGGGAACTGGCAACACTAATATCAATAGCTAAAATCGGGCAACACCACAAGAAAGTTTTTAGCATAAAAGTACTCACAAAGTTTTGATGTAGAAGTGCTATTTGTTTTGTTTACAGTGAGTTCAGAAAATCAATTCGACAAAAAAATGGAAATTTCACGAAAAGGTTTTCGTGGATTATTTTTCACAACTTTCGACTTGGATTATTTTAGCAACAATGTGTCGATGAAATCAGTTCTTTATATGGCGATAAAGCACCATCAAAAACCACAGTTCGGTCGTAGTTCCGTCGCCGACGAATTCCGTGAAGGTCGTCCAAAATCGGTTGTTGTGCCACAAAACATCGGTACAGTGCGTGAAATGATAATGCAAGATCGTCATGTGACATATTTTGTTAGATAGAGTCATCCTGGTACATTAGTTCCACATCGAATGAGTCATGTGGCCACTGATCTACTTGAGCAACGTAGAACTGTCAATTCTGAGTGGTACACGACCATTTGTTTACCGGAAGTCTTCAGAAAAAATTCGTAAAAGTAACCCCCGAAGACGAATCATTCTTCATAATGACAATGAGAGCTCTCACACATCTCCTCAAACAAGTGAATTTTTGAGCAGTCAAAACATCGAATTGATGACTCATTCTCCGTAAATTCCTGACTTGGCACCCAATGACTTTTTCTTATTCCCGAATATCAAAGTTAACTGCGTGGTCAACGATTTTCGAGCGCCGCAGAAGCAGCTGAAGCGTTCAAAAACCATATTTTGGAGGTGTCGCAAAAGTGTATTGACCATCAAGGGGAATATTTCGAACAGCAATGAAGCACGTTGACTATAAAATCGAAGGTCCTGGGTTCGAGCACGGTTCTGACAGCCATTAAATAACAACACAATGCGTTTTTCTGATGTGCATTAGTGTCCCTTTGCATCAGTTGTTGTAGGAAAATTCAAGTGATGAAGGCATAGACACTGGTTGCTGAACAACTCCTGATTCAGCGGATAATAATCCTAATGTAGCACCAGAGCGCCCTCCTTCGTCGGTATTGTGTAGAAGAATCATCGGCGAAGTAAAATAACCAATAAAATTGCTACTAAGCACACCTTTGAAAATTTAATACTCCTCGTTGACACCAGAGGCACTGCAACACTGCCTAATTAAAAAATGTACAAAAAGCAGAGTTGTAAAAGAATGAAGCTTCTTTCCCTTATCTCTTTCTTCACCAACTATCTTCTCTATCAGTATCCCTTTGCTAAAGAAGGTAACACCTCGTAATAGTAGTAGGCAGAAAATCTACGCTCAGCGATGACAACATTTGACATACATATCGTCGCTGTTTTAACTAACCGACCTAACTGACATTTTTTTGGAGAAATGAGTTAATTCCTTTAATAGACTTTATAAGTCATAATACACATTGTCGACAATTTTCATGACTGTAAGCATTACTTTTGTGCCTATATAAGTAAAAAGATTTTTAAAATGTTAGTTAGGTTAGTTAGTTAGGCCAATGTCAGGCTAGGGAGAAGAAAATCTTTACTTAGCGAAGACACTACCCGATGTACTCGGAGGAGAAAATCTTTAAGTCCAGCAAGATAACTACTACATATTTCATATATCCATAAAATACTATTTTTAAACAAAAAGGACGGCCGTTTATTTCCCTTTTTTTAATGAAACAAATGTCCATTTACATTAACCTTTATCATGGTTGGCGTATTTCGACGCCGACTATGACAGTTTCGTTCTAGATTAAAGGAAAAATGTTACGGTGTTCTTTAATCTATTACAAAAACGTCATAGTAATAATGGAAATATGCCAACCACGATAAGGGTGATTATTTAATTTTGTTTTCCATTCCGCTGGATCAAAACAAATAAAAAAAATAACTATTTCCCTAGAATAATATCTACATCATATTATTAATAACGCTTTTCTACTGGAGAGGAAAGATGTGCTATTTCCATGCCCATAGCTGTATCTATTTACATTGGCATAATGATTTCATTTTTATATTTATTTGCATAATTTCAGATCTAAAGAATATTATAAACAATCAATCGAATGACAGCATGGATTTCCTTACAAGTACACCAACTGTGGCAGCCACTTCAACAACTTCACTGATGAGCCCATTGAGCAGCAATGTGAATTCTCTCCTGCCAACGTCACAACAACCCACTCTAGCGGACCTTAGCCAAACAAAATCCCAAATGGCAAATTCGCGTCCCCTCGAAAATTTAGTCATTTATGAAAATTTCGATGTGCATGAAGCCCATCGCATCGAGGATGGCATAAGTACACAAATGGCCAGGTTACCACCAAAAAAACAGGAATTATTAAAACAGTTCGGTATTCAAACAAATCAAACTGTAACGTATTATGAAAAGTATATAGTCATCGACAATTTCAACAGATTTTGCAATGTGAGCAAAAAAAAAAACAGAAATGAAGAATATTCATTCATTCATTTATTCTCGTTTATTAATTAATTCCCTTAGCATTTATATTTTTATTTATGATTATTGTGTGTTTTTCTCATGTGATATTATTTTAATTTTTAATTAAAAACAGGAATATAAGGTGGCCGATCATAGACCCTTTTTGGATTTACAGGAGAACGGTCTACCCAAACCCGAACAGCTCAAATTCGTACGGTATTTGGGACAGGGATTACCCAATTTGACATTAAGCAAAATCTATTTAGTATTCAAGGATTTATTAGGCATAAGTAGAATAGAAAAGTAAGTTGATTTAAAAATGCTTTTGTTTTACATTAAAAGAGCCGATTTTTGGGTTCGAGAATAGAAATTAAAATAAATTTAATGTTAAGTTAATAACATTTACATGATTTTGTTTGTTTACATGATTTTGTTTGTCAGTTCAATTTTATACTTTTTGTAAAAAATTTGCATTTTGTTTCTTTTACAAGTGAAAACCCGGTTTAGTGGTGTCATTAGAAGAATTATATACACATTAATTGGTATTGAAAAAAAAATAGCAGAAACTATTTTTAAGAAAATCAAATAAAATGTGTTTCAGTTTGAGATTATGGCATTCGATATGGAACTATAATATTACATTGTTCGATAGCGAATGTTATAATCTCAAACTGGAAAAACGTGATCGCATCAGCTCGTTATCGAAAGCGACGATTAGACCCTTGATTTGATAAGATTATGTCATTTCTAAGCAGAATGCTGTCATTTTTCGTTGCTTTTAAAAGGCAATTCAGCTGCGAAGAGTTATCGCTAGACCTGTAAAAAACCAAATAATCCCAAAAAACTATTATTTCTCTTATTCAGTGAAATATTTTTTTATTAAAAAGACATTGAAATTGATTATTGAGGGGTTATCTGGATCCTATATATGTGAGTTTCACTGTTGCTAAGTCCTAGTTTACACTATGGAAGTGTTATTGCTAAGCTGATTAGTTGGTTTGGAGAGAGTGACGAGGGGAAAATAAACGTTTTTGTTCCAATCGTCTCTCTCTACCTCAAACTAAGCAGCTTAGCAGTAATAATTGCATAGTGTAAACTAGGATTAATGCAGATCATCAAGGATCCTTTACCCGAAAATTTCGTAGAACAACTAGAAATATCAAGTTAAACTTTTATTAAAACAAATGAAAAGTTCGACCAATATCAAAGAATTCAATAATCAACATGTTTTTTTATTTTCTTATACCCCTTTTAGAGTAGAGTTTACTTTGCAAATACCCCTTTTACACACGGAAAGTTTACTTTGCAAAGTCTTAATTCAGCTGTGTGAAAGACAGAGGGAGCAATACTATCTGTTTCTGTCTTTCACCCAGCTGAATTAAGACTTTGCAAAGTAAACTTTCCGTTTCTAAAAGGGGTATTTCCGTATCTAGATGGGGTATAAGAAAATAAAAAAAATTTTGATTATTGAATTCTTTGATATTTACCATCGCTACATTGGCTGACTTTTTTCAGCTCGAATTGTGGTTGTAAGAAGTGTCACCCCTTTTAGACACGCAAAGTTTACTTTGCAAAGTCTTAATTCAGCTGGGAGAATGACAGAAAGAGATATTATTTCTCCCTCTTTCTTTCACACAGCTGAATTAAGAGTTTGCAAAGGAAAATTTGTGTGTCTAAAAAGGGTATTGGCTGCACTAGGTCAAGAATACGCTATTTATTTATTTCTATTTAAAGGGGCAAACAATGTTGCCCTTGTTTCACAGAAAAGCAAGTGCTATAAATTCTAACTCGTGTCCCAAAATTGGCCTTACTGGTTTATTTCTTTGCATTTATTAATTAAGAAAAATACATTTTTTATTTATTTCTTGTTCGCAGAATGTCATTGGATGGCTATAATTTGGATGCAATATTGAAAAAGAAAAAGAAAAATTTATACAACAGAATGACGGCAGCAGCAGGTAAAAAACTTTGAATTCTAGCGTCCAAACGAAGTATATTTTTTTTATATACCTAGAGGGCAATCATGAATAAAATTCCGCAAGAAAATTATCCCGGGGAACAGTTTCAAACAATAGCAAGTAATAGGGAAAACAAAAAATTCTAATTGGAAATTTGAATTGAATTTGATTCACGATTGCACTGATAATAAGCCCAAAATATAGAAAAATCGGCCAAAATCTGTGAGTAAAAACTTTTATTCCATATTTGCGAATTTTCTGATTAATATTTCAGTTTCATATGTAAACAAAAAACAGCTGATTATTCAATTCTTGTCCGAACTTACACAGAAGAAAAAGTTCGTACTAGTTTGTACAGGAAATGAAAAAAATTATTCTCTCATTCGCTCTCAAAATTGCACAAAAATTGCTATCTGGAACGCTTTTGGATTACTTTGTACAAGTTCGGACTGTTTTGTTATGCATCTGGAACAGACCTATTAAGCTACTTTCTTGTAAAAGATAAATTACATATTATTATAAAAAAAGATTAAATCAAAAACTATTTGGCCGTTTGAGAATTTCTTTATCTAAGCTTAGCGGAATCAAATACATTTATTATTAAATAACTTCCTAAAAATTGTATTTTTCTTTCTTCCAACTTTTAGTTCACAAAGAATGCCACCCTGAAGTAACAACCCCAACCTCGCCATCAGCCGCCACCATATCAAAAAATAAAACGCCGCCGACTGCAGCGCCACTAACGCCGTTATACCAACAGGACGCTTATAAAACTTAACGTTGGTATTTTCTTTTAATCAGTTTAACAAACAGTTTGATTTCAAATAAAATATATATAAATATTGTTATATGATTGAAATTAATTGGATTCCCAAACATAACTCTGTCTCCCGAAAAAGAAAACTTCCTGGAACTGGACCAGTAACTGTTGTGTCTTTACAAAAACAAAATTGCTAAGAAATGAAAATAAAAGTAAAAAAAGTGCTAAAAACAATTTTTTAGGTAAAATCAAAATTTAAGGGAATAAAACAAAAACTAAGAAAATCAAAAAAAAAAAAATACGTACACATACATACATACTAAATAAATAAAGAATTAAATAATGCAATTGAGCAATTGGTAATAATTTCCTATAAAAAAAAAACATTACAAATAGATATGATTCTCTTCAATAATAGATATACATAAATTGTTATTGATTTTTTTGTACTAAAAACATTTCGGTTAAAAAATTCGCTCAGTATTTTTGTAGTAAGTGAACTTTCACATTTGAGAAATTAATAGAGAAATAGACGAAGTTTGTCGGTGAGGGGAGGAAAATGTAAAGTGTGCCGGCCATACACTACACAAGTTCACTGCACAAGTCGGGCACTGTACAGTGCGTTTGTGTAGTGTATGGGGGTGGTTGTGCTATTTACGCAGTGAACTGCGTAAATATCAAAATGATTTTGATATTTGCGCAAGTTTGATAACTGTACAGTGAACTTGTGTAGTGTATATTGCATACGCTCAATTGTGTCGTGATTTTTTAAGAGTTCACAATAAGATTAGATAAATGTAGCAGGAATTCAGGAACTCAACCGAATAAAATTTTAAATATTTAAAAATTATATAAATTATTGTCTAATTTAAAGCCATTTTCTAGGCGAAAAAAATCGGCTGCTGGGCCTTGAAAAGAACCTTGCGGCGGCTCGTATTATCCGGCTGTAAGCCGCTCGGCGCATGTCTATGTTGGTTATCGTTATATTTCGTTAAGTGTATCGCTATTTCTTAAAATATAAATTTAATTTTTCTCTTTTTTACTATAACAAGTTTTGTTATAGTATGCCTAGGCCGATGTCCATTAGGTACGGGAGGCATAATTTTAAAGGCGTCAAAAATTTAAGTGAAATTAAAATTCGAGAATTGATTTGGATAAGTTTTGCTTTAAAGGAATACGAAATTTCTATTAAATTAATGAAAAGTATAATTGATATGACCCTGCTTTGACGTGGCCAAAAGATGAGAATAATTACATGCGAATTAAAACAACGTATGTATGTATATAATAAATACATATATACTTATGTATATAAATTAGTAAAAATCATTTAAGAATTTTAAAACTACATATGTATATGTTTATGTAGTTAAAAAGTGCTGCACATCAAAGAGCATCTAGGGCGGAAGCAGGCCTTGAGGAAAAGTAAAAACTACATAAGAAGCGAGAAAATTATTGCAGCAAGTGCAAATGGGAAGTACAAGAACTAAAGAAAGTTTACCTCATTAATAGAACCGATTTTAGTTTTTTCAACTAAATTTTTCGAAATTGGAATGATTTTAAAATGTTTGATTTTTATTTTTTAAGCAGAAATAATTTTTATTTTTGATTTTTATATTTTTGGCAGAAATAAAAGTTATATTTTTATTTTTTCGAGCAGAAATAAAAATTAATATCCGGTTTTTAATTTTTCTAACAGAAATGTTAAAATATATATATATATATATATATGTATATATGTATGTATGTATGTATATGCATATGTATGTACGTACAATACTATTACGATGAGATCAATGTGTGGGTACTCCACCATTTTTTCCCATTTGAAAATACCGAAAATGCCTTTTATTTAAAACCAATATCATAAAAGTGATAAAAAAAATAGTGCCACCACTTTTTTACAAATCCGGAAATAACTTTTATTTCTGCCCGAAAAAAATAAAAATCAGAAAATAACAATTATTTTTGCTCAAAAAAATAATAAATTCAGTAAAGTGCGACTTTGACTCGCGCACCCAATGTTCCGTACGTTGGGCTTTGATAATTTTTTAATATGGCGTTTCTTTGCGTTTTTGACTTTTTTTCAGCTGAAATTATTTTTTTTTTTCGTTTTTTCTCGTTTTGGCGATTTTTTTCATTTTGGCGATTTTCCGGTTTCTTGTGATTTATTTTTGTTTTAGATTTTTTTTTAATTTGGCGCTTTTTCCGTTTTTGAAAATTTCAAGAGTTTAGCTCTTACGGTTTCCAAGATACAGCAAGTTGTCAAATTTGCATTAACTGATGCAACACCCTTTAATTAAAATTTTTTGAAATTTTAGTGTTAATTGTTGTAGTCTGTATAAAAATACACTAACCTTACAAATTTCAAGTGTATATACATACATACATACAATTGTTTGTATGTATATTACATGAGATTTTAAAATTTTTCGTTACTCGTTTAGGAACACCCTTTAATTTTTATCTCTCTTACGGTTCTCGAGAAAATTGCCTGTGACGGACAGACGGACAGCGTAGCGAAAGCAATAGGGTTCCTTTTCACCTTTGGTGTACGGAACCCTAAAAATGAGAAACTGATTTTGATTTCTGCGCTAAAAAAAATGAGAAACGGATTTTTATTTCTGCTCGAAAAAAATAAAAATAAAATAACAGTAATTTCTGCTCTAAAATATACAGATCAAAACATAACTGTTAGTCAAAAAATTTAAATCTGTTAAAGAGTAATTTTTAAAGTAAAATAAGTTTTAGTAAACGTTACAGTCCCTGGATTTTATTCTTTCCTTTGGATTTATTCATCAAGACTTCTAATTCTATTAAGTATTAAGCGAAGGGTACAAAAATATTTAAATTTAGTTTGAAATTACAATAACATTCATAAAGAATTATGTATGTATATGTAAACTTGGATAAATGACACCATTCTTGATATAATCAAAACCAAAATACAGTCTAGTTTCATTACATAGTATATAAAATACCATAAATTCAAAATAAAAAATTTATAAAAATTTAAATAAAACATAAACACACACACACACACACACACAAATTATATATAATAATAACAAAGGATTATACAATTAAACATAAATATACAAAAATACATCTTAAATGCATATAAATTAATATTTAAATTATATTAAGATACATATACATATATTAAATCAATACCTAGCAACCAAATGATTAACATAATATTCCTATATACACAATACTGGCAAATAAAAAATAATAATTATGTATACAAAAAAATAATAATTAAAGTTTTAGATAAAAAAATTAAATCAAAAACCTTAATCATGAATATACACATATTAGACCATACCGCAAAGAAATTGTGCCGTACACCTTCCAATATGAAGTATTATTGCAAAGCAATTTCGAAAAAGAACTACATATTTTTATTTTTATTGCCGAACGTAGGGCTCCCCACTTTTAAAGTTTTCCTTATACCTTCGGCATTTACAGTCAAAGTTTAAACTATAATATATCGATGTTTTTGTCTCAATGGGATTAATGTTTTGTCCTTTGGCCAACTGGCCTCAAGTAACATTTTCTAGTGTTGGTAGAAAATTAAAGTTCGAAGAAACCATTTAATTTATTGATATTAGGGTGTACATTAGCGTGGCAGCAACTGAGATCTGATGGACCAATGCTACAACAGGATAATTGAAGTTAGACATTGGTCCTCTCCAGCTAAAAACATCGATATAAAAAGCGTTAAGATCCGACTGAACATACGGAAGATACATAAGTACATACATATGGATGTATAACGAAAAATTCATACGATCGGCAAAAAATAAAAAATGTTATTTTCCAAATTGCCAACATATTCGGAGGTGTACGGAGCACTTTTTTATTTTTCCTGTAAGGTGGTACGCTCTAATACGCATACATATTTAATTTCACACATATGTACGCACATACATATGTACATATACATATACATATATCTTTACATAGTTACATACATATGTACATAATTTATAAAATACATAATAAGAAACACAAGATAAATACATATTACAACTAGTTCGTACAACTACTGTATCTGTTGTAATAAAGTAAGCAAAATGAACAACATTATATTACATACCTATGTATGTACATATCGTCGGCTTAGAGAGAAAACCTGCTAACTCACATCAACCAAATTTTACAGGATAGACAAAATGCTGTTAACATTTCTAAAGAAAGCATAAGAAACTATTTAAATTAAAATAAATCAAGGCGAATTCAGTATCAGGTGACCTTATCAGCCCAGCTGATTATCAGCTGTTGCTACCAAATTGAGCATTTTGAACCAAAACGTCAAAATTTGCTTAGAAATCTTCTTACAGATTGGTTTTGTAGCATAGCAAACTACGTGTTGTTTTTTGTGTTGTAAAATTGTTGTAGCGATAAGGTCACCTGATACTGAATTCGCCTTGAAATAAATATTTTAGTCAGCTGATGGGGCTTGTCTTTCTCTTTCGAACGGCATTAAAATGTCTTATTTTATAAAAAGTGGATTTAGCAGGTTTACACTCTAAGCCGACGATATATGTATTTAATTCAAATAAATAAACTGTTACAAGCATTCATATGTGAATACATGCTACATAGGGGTGGAAAACTATCGATGGCACTATCGATAGTATCGATAGTTAATTTATTTTGTGACTATCGATGTTTTATTTCTGCAATCGATTAATACTTGAAAACAATCGATATTTTTTAGTCACTATCGATATTAAATGGTACACCACTAAAGGCAAAAATAGAAAATATGTTGCTTTTTATAAGCAAAAATAGCTGGATGACGGAAAATTTCTTCCACTGATCACACTTATTTATCATAAAACTATTTTAGTTTTGTTATTTATTGAACAGACGAATAAACTTCTATTTTATTTTGTTTTGTTTAAAAATATTTTGTTTTGAATTTTTAGTGTAAATAATTATGTACATTATACGAGAACCATACAACTTCGATACTATCACGATAGTATCGTCGATATATCGATAGTTTTTCTAGCTTTCGATAGTCTTGAAACGATATATCAATAAAGTTTTTCAAACTATCGAAAACTTTCGATAGTAACACTATCGATAGTTTTCCACCTCTAATGCTACACATATCGCTCATTTACTCAAAGAACGTCATAACTCAAAAAATTGAATTTTTGAGTTAGTAATGCAGAGTTAATCATCATATCGTTCTTCATGTTGTGTACAAATTTCATACAAATATCTTGTTTACCCAACTCTTGAGAGAAAACTTCAAATTTCTTCTTCCATTAAGTTGTGTGTAAATTTAAAACTTCAAACTCGTTCTTTAGCAAACTGGTTTTTTATGTACATATACATATGTACATATATGTATGTATGTATATGCACGAGTTCTAAATAATTACATCACACAATCTACCCTCTAGTCAGCCTAGAACCATATGTCTCTATGTCAACACTCTTTTCTCTAGCGACAATTGCACTAGTTGAAATGTCGATAACTTTCCTTTTATGCGCGAGTAGAGATACGTTAGAGACAGCAGTTCTAGTGTATTTCTGGTGAAATTGGCAATGAACGCGTCAATAGTTTGTTTTTCTTTTTTATTATGATATGCAATAATATTAAAAACTTACGTACATACATATGTAGGTACGTATGTATTTAAGTTTGTTGTCCCAACCCTTATAAAATTGTAGACGAGGGTCACTAAAATGTACTAGTGAATCTTTAGTTCAAATGTCTCCATATGGTCGCAAAGAATATTGCTAAAGTCTACTGGTAGATTTTCAAAGAGAAGCCTATGTTATATGTCAATAGCCAACTACACAGGCTGTGGTACACCTATTCAGTTGTACTATTGACAATGTCACTAGTGAATCACTACAATTTTACTATTAACATCGAGCTAGGAAATATCGCTATAGTAGACTAGAGCCCTTAAAATTTACTAGTGAATCTTTGGTTCCAATGTCTCCATGTGGTCCCAAAAGAATAACTTAGTTAGTATTGGTACAGTCTAGTGGTGGATTTTCAATGACAAGCTAATGTTAAATGTAATTAGATAATAACATTGGCTGGGGTACACCTGGTCAGTAGTACTACTGACAATGTCACTAGTAAATCACTACAATTTCACTATTCGCATTTTCTGCAGGGTACCTACAACTTAAACAGTGGGTTCACTGGAAAAATAAATTGTAAGAAGTACACAATTCAAAAATTTTTAATCAGTTTTTTTCGATCTTGTCTTCTTAATGGATAGTATGAATAAAAAAAATAGATATTTGCTTTTTACTTAACAATTTGTTTTAAAACACAAAATTCACATACATACATACATATCTGGGAGGTTTTTAATTGATGCGATTACCAACGAACCATGTTGGATTTTTATTTATATACATAGATAAATATTTTTGTTTATAAATACTTTTGTTTGTTTAAAAGCGTTTCTTTTGAGTTGAAAACTGTGTTTCCTAAGTGCATATTACACATCCCGCTTTCTACAACATATCATTTAACCCTTTTTGCAAAACTCATCTGTTCACGTTATTCATGAGACATGACAGTTTGACTTTCACATTAAGTCCCAGTTCGCACTACACAAGTCTTATTGCTAAACTTATCCCGTTTTCTTCTTTAAACTTTCATCGGCGTTCACACAATGCAAGTCTTGTTTTTTTAACATTACTAATGAGAAAGCAAAACGTATTGAAGCTGAGTATTCGTTTATTTTGCCTTCGTCTCAGTCCCCATCAAACTAACCAGCATCTGGCATTTCATGTTCAGTTCACACTAGACAATTCTTATTGCTAAACTTATACCTTTTTCTTCTTTAAACTTTCATCGGCGTTCACACAATGCAAGTCTTATTTTTCAACTCATATTTTTTATGAATAGTTTTGTGTATGCATGTGTGCTTTTTTAAATTAAGGCCTCAAACATCCAGTCAACTTAAACTTTGAAAACTTGGAACAAATCTAGTATTGAAAAAAATTTTATCAATAATTGCCCATAAGCTTAAGTTTCCAAGGTACATGTATATTTTTAGCTTAAAATTTCTATTACATATACACTTTTTTGAGAGGTGGAGCTAATGTTTTTCGATTGGTTGTAGCTAATACCTGCTCACATTTCTAAATACATATGTTCGTATGTAAATATGTACATACATATCGTCACCTTAAATGCAAACGGACGTACATAACTACACAAAATTTCCATATCGAGTTTTTGATTGATTACGGCTCACATGTTCACCCAAATATTTAGACCTTTTCGATAAAAAAAAATACGACTTTATTAAGGAAATTCAAATGGACGTATTTACGAATGCATCTATTTTTCTTTGCAAAGAACGTAACTTAAATATAAGTAGTATATAAAAAGGAAATAAATGGTTAAAAACATACATACATACATATGTACATATAAGTATGCATATTAAAAGTAAATTTCGAAGAAAACTTTCTAGAACACTTTATTATTATAGATTTTGAAACGTTTTTTGTCTCACCTGTAAAAAATATAAAAGTGCAGTTACGTCCGTGTACTTATGTACATGCATGTATGTATGGTTTTTAAGTTCGGTAATATGAGACACTGGGTAGTTTTCAATAGGATTTTTATCATTTATAGATAAACTTACCTTCAAGAATGTAAGATGTCCTTGTTACTTCATTTAGGGAATTCCACTGACGTTTCATACAACTTATATACATACATATGTTTGTATGTACATACATACATATGTATATAAATTTGTAAATATGTACATACATATGTACATATGATGTTGCACATGAATGCTTGTTAATTTATAACAAAGAATTAAATTACATTTTACACACACTTTAACTCACCATAAAAATTAATTAATTTAAATACACACTCAACAGAATATAAATCAAATAAAATTCCAAAAATTAATAATATCTTTCTTTTTATTTTTGCCGCGGTGCAATTATGTTGAAACAGGTAATTTTGATAATTATGCACATTCTTTAATGAATTTACTCCATATTAAACATCAACTCTAGCGGTTGATGCAGGGATCTCAGTTGCTGTTTAAACTTAATCCCCAATCCCCAATCTTCGATTTGTCATTCCCCAAAAACTCTGAAAACATCCTTTTTGCTATCGCTAAAAATCATCAAAGTTGTTATTTGTTCATTAATAATTATCACATGTAATTTGGCTTAAAAAGCGTTACGAACAGTAGCCTAATTCAATTCATAAGAATTTAAGAAACAAATACAGTTCGAAAAATAATAATTAACTAAAATTAATAATAATAATAATAAAATTAATTAATAATGCTTGTGGCAAAAATCAAAAATAAAAATATACTTAATAGTAACAAACCAAAAAAGTTTGTCTTAAGTAGAACAAAAATAAGCAAATTAACAAACATGTGCATAGTTAGTAAGGAACAAACGACAATGGTAAGACTGTTGTAATATATATGGAAGATGGTAAATTGTTGAGCCTTCATTACCAAACATATATATGAGCAAATTGAAAAATGCAATGAATCAAACCAATTCACATATTCCATTTGCAATAAAGTTTCGTATATAGGGCAGACATCTACATCAACTGACACCACACACGGTGGACCAAAACACAGAAGAACGCTGATGAGGAAGGTTTAGTGGCCTTCGAAAACGGCTGGCTGTTCCGTTCAACTATGTGTTGTTGTCAGAATATTTACAACTAACTTTGATGTTATTTGTTCATTAATAATTATCACATGTAAAAAGCGTTACGAACAATAGCCTAATTCAATTCATAATAAAATCGTTTTTGTTCGAAGGATCCTTTGAATCGGACTGTCGAGCTATGAATAAATCCCCAGGGAATTAACACAATCCCGGAAAAAATCCCTTACTCCTGGAAAAACTTCCGAAAATGAAAATACTGCTTTGGAGTTCTCTACTAAACAGCGTTGTCAACTATTTATAGCCAAAACGCGCTATTTTCGCTGATGAATTACATATCGTCGGTTGGTTACTGGTGTGCCGATCAATAATGTATTCCTAATATCTGTGCGGCAAAAAAGTAACCACCCGACGATATCTAAAAAATGTATTTATGGAGTTAATAGTGCAGAAAATATCGTTACATCATATTTAATCGTGAGTGAAAATTTCTCGCATCTCTTGAGAAAAGAAAATATTTCATTGAGTATACATATGTAGGTATGTATGTATGTAAATTGAAAACTTAAAACTTATTTTCTGCAAACCTAGCTACATATGTATGTATGGTTCCTTCGGCTCCATAGGACCATAGCTACATATCGTTGGTCACAAGTAGAAAGGCCCTAACTCAAATAACTGTAACTTTACAGGAGAAGGTAAATACAAAATAATAAACAGTACAACTGCTTTGTACAACAGATTTATATGAAAAATACATAATCCATAATGTAAATTAGGTATAAGTGTGTATTTACATACTACATACATATTACATATACATATGTACCCCTTTTAGACACGAAAGTTTACTTTGCAAAATCCCAATTCAGCTGTTTGAAAAACAGAGCAAGGAATACTATCTCTTTTGTGTCTTTCTCCCAGCTGAATTAAGACTTTTCAAAGTACACTTTCCGTGTCTAAAAGGGGTAATACATAACCATCTAGTAGAGAGAGATCTTCATTGATTAGACCGCCTATAAAGCAAATTTTATTTATTTCAATTATTTACATACATTATGTTTATAACGATTTGACCACTGTTTCGTCGAATCCCTTAAAATCGCAAATAAAAAACTAAAGTATGAAATTAAATTCTTGTACTTTATTGATATACATACATACATAGGTATTATTTATGTAAATGGTAAAAAAAAAATAATGAACATTTTTATAAAAAAGTTATATTCTGGTGGTGTGGATGCTGATTGGAAATATGCACCTAGATACAAATAAAAAATAATTTGAAATGCTTGAACTCTTTACACAAAATTAAAAATGCTATTTGCGTGGCATTATAGTTGAATACATGAAAGGTTATAACTAGAACTTGAAAAATATAGATACAAACATACCTATATGCAGTTATGTACACATACATATGTAATCTATATATGTATTTAAGATTTGCTCTTTGCAGCTGCAGTTTCGCGTTCAATAGCACGTTGTTTAGCTTTTTCGTATATAGGCATCAATTGTCCACGTTCTCCCAACATTTTTAACAATTCCACAATGAAAGGCAAATAGTTATGTTTACGTCGAACATTTTCGATACGATAACGCTTGCGTTTCTCTATCTCATTATCAACTAGGAAGCGTATCTTAGCTATTTCAGTTTCACGATCATCGTCTGTTTCCATGGCCTCTTCCCCGCCGCTAAGGAGCTTATCGATTTGCTGCTGATATATTTTCTGACGATCCGAAACAATCGCCATTAAGTTAAAGTGAATTTCACCTTCGCTATATTTATTCATACGTTTTTCAATAATAGGTCTTACGACATCAATCCAATTTTGTCCAGCATCGATGGCTCCCAAATCGATAGGGCCCTCTTTTAAGCCATCCAATTCATAGAGGCGTCCATCGATTGGAACATATCCTATAAAATGATACACATCGTCATCTTTATTTTGATTTTTGGAATCTAATTCAAAAAGCGTTTGGCGTGCAAAGCTATTGTGGACCGTGCGAATTTGTGAGGCATTGCTTAAGGTTAACCCCTTATTGTGGGGATCGAAAAATTGGCAAAATTCTTTCAAATTTGTAAGGGTTTCGCCAAGTTTAATATCTTCGTGTTTACAATTAAGCAAAATGCTTAAAATTGCCTGTGTAGCGCAGGCGTTGTTAATAACCTGTTTGGCGAAGAAAATTTTTTCCAAACGATTGTCTTTTACCACAGATCCTGCAGGCTCGTCATCTTGCACCCACTTAAAAAGGAAAATAAGACCATGTATAGGTTCAAGTTTTTTAAATGTCTCATTATCAAGCGACCAAATTTCTTCCACTTGTGCTCCTTCGCAACCTAGAGTTAAAAATAAGCAGAATCATGCAGACATAATATGAAGCTTTTAGAAAAGCCGGTTTATCAGATAAACTTACCAAATTCTTTGATAAGCTCGGTAAAAACTCCAGGATCACTTTCTATTAAACACCAGTTACCAGCACCTTCCATTGCTTTATTTTTGTTGATTTCTTAAAAAGCCTTTCCTGAATCTGTGCTCATTCGTTACGACAAAATTGCAATCTCACAAGGCAATCAGGGCTGCCAGATAAGATTATCGAAAAATCGTCGAAATCCCGATAAACCATAAAATAATCGTCATACTCGACAAATCGTCAGAAAAATCGGACAAATCAAAATGAATTTTTTTAACCTGTATACTAGCCCGGGTCGATTTGTATGGATGAAAAAAATAATAAAAATCGTATACTAAAAGTGATATCTACATATAATTCTAAGAAAATTTTGCGAAGAAACCATGGGTCTAAAATTAAACCCTATACCGCACCTCTCGACATGAAAATGTATTTTTGACACGTAGTTTTTCTCAGAATTTCGTGCAGATTAGATTTTTGCAGTACTATTTAAAAAAAAATTATCCGCCCTAATGTATACACAAATATCTACATATGTTGTATCTTATATGTTTATTGGGAAATTGATACCATTGTCCTGTTTTAACCCCTTATAGCTTAGTTCCTCTCAGTTTTGGTCCTCCTCCAAGTTTTGGTTTCAGTACCTTTGATGGCTGATATTTTTTATACGAACTTGGCTTTTTCCACATATGTATATGTTTTTTGAGAACATCAATTTGTGCAAATATCAATATAAAATAAAGAGTGGACAAAATTAAACCAAAATCATTTAGAAGGGAAGTAATACGTGAATTGTAATAATCGTTTTTTTTTTCATAAAAAAAACTGCCATATTTGGACTTTAAAAAAATCGTAAATTTTAAGGAAAAATCGTCATGTTGCTATTTTCGGCACCAAAAATCGTCAAAATAACGATAAATCGTTAAATCTGGCAGCCATGAAGGCAATAGCAATTAAAGCCCACAGTTGTATAAAACTGTACCATAGGAACTGCCTTGCATGCAGGAGATGCCAGAAGGAAGTAAAACTCAAAAAGTGGGATAATTAGCAGAAATATGAACCACAGCATATTCAACGAAATAAGACAGAAAAAACAGTAAGCATTGAGTAAGAAACATTGCTTTCGGAAACATAAAATATCAAAAAGTTTTGATATATGAGCAACTAAATGGGAAACATGAATTTCAACAAGAAACATTGTTACACACGCTAGAATATTCAGGGGAACACATGCCCATGTTTCTACAAATGTTCCTTCGTCTGTAGTCCGCTTTATGAGCTATTGCGTTGCAAAGTGCTTGTCAATCCAGTACAATTTCTGCAAAATAGTTTTATCTGGCAATGCTGTAGCGTCCGCCATGAAAGGAAAAATAAATTTCGCTGTCGTATTGGAGTAATTCTACAAAAATTAACATTTTTACAAATTAAATATAATGGAATAATTGTAAAAATGACATTAAAAGTTTAAATAAGAGCGTAAATAAATTACAGTTACTGTTGTAATCAATGCGCTATTAGCTAATGAAAACATGAAGGAAAAATTTATGATTGAAACGCGAACAGACTTTTTGCGAATGAAAATTTTGTGAAGTGGTGGTTTTGTGTGTAATTGGAGTTTTTCCTTTATATCGGCAAATCTACAGAAAAAATTTTTAGAAATACTTGAAGAAATAAATAAGTCTATTATAAATAGACAAAACTTATTTAAAAAACACTACTGGATATATATTATAGTTTTAACTAAAAAAAAAAAAAATATGGTGGTTTCAAAAGACTCCAAGCGTAAACGCAAGGAGTCGTCACCGTCGACAACACCACAGCAACAACCATCCACGGCAATCGAGTCATCACCAGAAATGCCCAAAAGGTAAAATAATTTTTGTAGAAATGTATATCAACGTAAAAACATTATTTTAATTATTTCTCTCAACCTTCAAGTATTTCACTTAAACATTGTTTAAATTTTTTTCGCTGATATCTGCACGACGTGTATATATTAAAGTAAAAGTGTGTTGAAATGTTTGTCGATCGAATTTTTGTTAAAAAAGTGTAGTAGTATGGAAAGGAAAGAACTTTTATTAAGTATGGTGGGGGAATGTTTGTTGATACGATACGAGTAGGAAAGTTCAATTATTTTGAATGGGTGACGTTTGAATCATTACATACATATGTGAATAGTGGTGTATTTATTCGATTATTTTCTTTCATACATATAAATTTTTTTTCATAGAAAAGTTGGGGTGAGTACATTTTTGTTGTGATTGTGTAAATCAAACTTTTTTCCTCTACTATACATACATATACATATATGTCTGTATGTATGTACATAGTTCTTTTATTTTTTTATTTATAAGAAAAAAATATATGTATGTAGTAGGTATGTAACTACTTTTACTTCCACGCAGTTTATTTAAGTGGTCCTAAGCTGGATTGTTTTTAGGTACAGGTACATATAACAAAATAGTGGCATTAAGTTATCATAAGTGGTGAAATTGAACTGGGTGTTAAAGGAAGAGTTCCTCCACACAATTCGACATTAAAAATCACATTACTTTTAAGTCCCAGCATGATTTTAACGTAAAACAATATGGTAAAAATCGTTAAGACCATGTTCAATTTTCTCACTTGTGCTAACTTCATGCTAGTTTTTCCTTATACATAAGGCTGTAAATGTATTGTTATGATACGTGTTGGAATCATTACTTTTATTCCTACCTGTGTCGGTTGTGTCATTCATTCTTAGATTACTTTTATTACTACAACGGACACAAGTATTATTTGATTATTTGATAAATTAAGAATAATTTGTATTTTCAAAAGTTCACATACTGAGTCACAAAAATACTTAAAATGTCTTCTCAACCTTAATCTTTGATTGACGACAACCAAAATTAGAAAAAATTTTAACATTCCGGCCTTAACAACAGTATTATACAATAATATAGTAATACCAAGGTTTAAAAAAAGTGAGACTTACCAAAATGGTAATTCGCCGAGTGTAGTGCTCAGAAGATTCTTCAATATTAAGGTTAGCACAACGTAAATGATGTGCCAAACAAAACAACCAACAAGTTCGAAAAGACCTGCACAGCATTGGAAAATCGTTGGAACGGAAAAAAACAGTGATAAGAAAATTTGTATGATCGTACTTTTTTTGATACTATTTGACATAAACAAGTACCGTAGTACTCCCCCAACACAATTGATACTCTCACGGCCAAATTGGAAATGCAGGTAGAGAACTCACGTGTGCATATATTTTTGCCAAGAATTAAATTTGTTTTTCGACAAATGTAACGAAATTTTATTAGTAAAAATATTTTAGAAAAGTGTAACCTTTCACAATTAAATATAAACAGCGACCATATTTCACAATTAAATGTAAACAGAGACCATATTTCACTCAATGGCACAGAAGTTGATCTACATACAATATGTCTGTGACAATAAGGAAAAAGTGCTTAAGTAATTTTTTACTGTTTTGCAGGAGAGCACTTCTAAGGGTTCAAGACGATTTTCAGAAATTTATTTCTTTTACAGTTAAATTGGGAAATTCTCTGTTAACCTTTATTTTTTTAAGCAAACATGGTTCTACACACTATAATTAGTACATATAAGTTGAAATATACCAAAGTGTAACCTAAATTAAGCTATTATTCCAAATGAGATAAGAAATCTAAAAAAATAAGCCGCAATTCATTTTGCTATAACTTCTTGAAAAATCGCACAAATTAACTGAGATTTTGCCCAAGGGTGCTTTCAAATATGCAGATTTTGGCGGTAACATTAACTCAAAATCAGCTTATCTCGACTTAAGCACTTTTTCCTTTTGGCCGCAGATATAATCACAAATAATGTTGAAACAACTGTTTTAATTCAGTTTAAAAAAAATTTTGTATTAAGTTCTATGGGAAAAAGTGGACGTTGGCAATGAAATATTGGTTTGGTTTAGTAGGGGGTAGGGATGGGCAAATGAAAAAAATGTATCGATATATATCGTATCGATATTTTCGAAAACATCGATATTTCGATATATCGATATTTTATGGCAAAATATTCCAAACCTAAAATAAATACACATACTAACATATAGTGCAATAAACACAAAAAAAAATTAATAAATTTTGAACAACTATTGATACCAGGGGGCAAATTACGGCATTCGATACGATTCGAAATTTTAAAATATGGCCATATAAACTCTATTGAAATATTTCGTAATTTCGTTCGAGAACGAGTGCCGTAATTGGCCCCCAGAGCTCGCAAAATATGCTCAACCAAATTTATTCTTGCGGTCTTCTCACTCAAAAGACCTAAAAAAATGAGACGGAATCACTCAGTGTCTGAACAGCAACCCTCTTTTTCCTTTCAATCGTGTTCAGCGTGAACGCTTGACCGACTAAAGTGGCAAATTGCCACTTTTTCGACTGCCTTGCCACTTTTTTGACTGCTTTGCCACCTTTTTTCCCCCATTTTTTAGAGTGAATTATATAAAAATACATTAAAAATAAAAAATTTAATGTATTTTTTTCGTTTTTTTTAATTGTGCCCCCTTTTTTTGATAAATCCCCTTTTGGTGCCACTTTTTGAAAAATGTCATCGGTCACCCTGATCGTGTTCTCGCTCCCGGGTTATGAGTTGAGCGTAACACACGAATCGGTCTCTTACTGACCGCATGATCAGTGATGCCAATTTAGCGCGTTTCGCGCTAGATTTAGCGCATTTTAACTACGCCAAACGCGCTTTTTTTCGTCTTAGCGCATTTAATAAAAAAAAACGCTAACTTAGCGCGTTTTGGATAAAGTCAATAACATAATTTCAGTTAAATTTTTTTCTTTTTTGTATAAATTTACCAATTTTCTAGTGTCCAAAACTCTGATAAAAATTTTTTTAATTTCGTTAATGAGTCAGCTGTTGCAAATAAAATTCCCTTGCCTGTGATTAGAATTAAAATCGCATTTTAATACTGCAAATGGCATATATCTTTAAATTTCACAACTACAAATATGTAGTCGTACTCGTGACGAAAAAAATTATATAACTTATCAAGCATCTATTATAGCTGAAGTACAAAAATCATTTGAATCGCAAGACTATTCGACATTTTATACAAGTATGTTGTTACTCGTACAAAGTTTGTTAAAGAAAATTAAAATAAAAACTAAGCATTTCGATTATTTGGTGATTCTGATTCTGTATTAAATTATTTTTGTTATTTAGGATATAATTTCGAAGAAGTAATATTCCAAAATCTAAAAAAAGAGTTGCTTAAAAATTAATATTAACTCTTACATACATACATCGACTTTTATTAAAATTTAATTTAGCGCGCAGAAAAATAGCGCGTTTTGGCTATAAATAGTTGACAATGCTGTAACTCAGCGCGTTCTATCGCGTTTTGAGAAGGTGAATAGTGCGTTTGGGTTGTAAATAGTTGGCATCACTGCGCATGATACGAACAGAATCGTTCGTTGCTCAGCTACTGAGGGTCAGTAAAGGTGAATTCACCCATTCTTTCGGAACAAAAGTTTTGTTTGGAGAAAATTTTTTTTACTGAGAGTTTTTTGCAAGACGATTCATCCATTTCGAACATTTTGTCTGGAAAATCAAAGCTACCATATGAAATACGTGTGTAAACGATGCGTATTAATTTTGCAAGTGGCAGCACAGCGGCAAATGATTACAATTTGCTGTGTCATACATATCTTTTTAATTGTTTACTGCAATGGTTTCGTTCAACTCCATACATTTGGATATGTTTTTCTTAATTTTTCTTTACTTCTATTGTAATAAATACAAGTACACTCTGTGCTTTTATTATTCATATAACATGATGTGGCAGCTCAGTTCAACTTTGGCTGAAAAATTAAAAAAGTTGGCAGCTCAGTTCGATTTTGTCCGGACAAAAATTAAAATTAAACCAATTCAAGTAGAAAATGTTCCGAACAAAATTTGTTCTCTTCTTTTCTCTCTCTCTCAAAAAGAGAAACGTCAAACTACATATTAAAAAAATTTTGTTCCGAAACAATGGGTGAATCCAGCTTAAGTGAGCAAAACAAGCAAAGTGTTTGCAAAAAAGGTCTTTATTTTTATTGTTGCGTTTGGTTTATGTTGTTGTCTTAAATATTTCGTCACTGGCAAAGCATTAAAGAGGAAGGGAGAAGATAGTAATAAATAACAATAAAAGTATCTGTAAATCAAACTATTTGTCAACGAAGTGTAATTGTAATATGTATATAAGAAAGATATGTGTACAACAAAAACAAAATTAATCTTCATGTATGTATGTAAATGTTTACCTATCCACAATCGCAACACACATACATGCTCAAAAGACCGTTTGCCGAGATTTTACGAAATAAAGGGTCTCGAGCAGGGTGACCGATGACATTTTTCAGAAAGTGGCACCAAATAGGGGATTTACCAAAAAAAAGGGGACAAAATTAAAAAAACACGAGAAAACTACACTAAACTTTTTATTTTTAATGTATTTTTATATAATTCACTCTAAAAAAAGGGGGACAAAAACTGGCAAGGCAGTCGAAAAAGGGGCAATTTGCCACTTTAGTCGGTCAAACGGTCACGCTGGTCTCAAGTGAACACATGAGCCGACCGATCGAACAAAAACGGTCGTTGGTTGAGCGAAGAGCAAGCCAAAGAAGAGCGAAGTTTGAGGGTTTTTTCGCGACAGCGTCGCATCGTGTCAGTGGACGAGTGTTTTTTTTTTCTGACAACAAGCACAAGAGGGACCAATTATTGCGAGCTCTGATTGATACCTTATGGGTTTTTAAGGATTTTAAAAAAAGATTTCCATAAAAATTGTTGCTTAAGCCTTTAGAAAAAAAGATCTCCATAAAAAATTTTGCTGATTATGCCTTTAGAAAGCCTTAATAATTTTTATAAATAAGGGTGTTAATAATTGATTAATGAATGCCCGTGTATACCACTTCAAAGTTCATCATTGCGGAATACGAGAAATATCCACTTTGCACCCAAACAATAATATTTAAAGAAATTGCGAACAACTATCTTTAAACTTAATGAACTCCATGAGTGGAGAAAACCCAAATTGATACTGGTATCGAAAAAGGAAATAAATTTATCCATACATCTGTATGTTTACTTTGTATTATAAGATAATTTCTGAAAAACTACATTCATATCCAATGCACAATTAGTCACTTTAAGAAATTTAATACAAAGGAACTACGTATGTTAAGTTATACGTCACCTACTGTAGCTTCTTAAGGCTTCATTAGTTTTTACTTTATGTTTCTGTTCTGTGCTGTGCCGTTGTATTTCTAAAATTTAATAGTTACTTTTTCTGTAATAAATTAGCTGTTTCCGACCAGAACGGTCACAGTTTTTCACTGAATTGATGATTGTTATGTTTCATTATAGGGTTTATGTTTTTCTGGTAAAAATTAATTTTTTTGAATTCTAAAAGCACAATCACAATTATTTTAAAATGTTTTTATTTAATTTTTCTGTCACTTACAATTACTTAATTTTTTTGATTTTCACGGCTGAACAGAAACAGAACAGAACGAAACAGAAAAGCTAAGGACTTGTATAAGATCTATATAAACCAAAAAGAGTCAGCTGATTCGTAACAGAACAGAAAATAAAAACTACTTCTGCCTTTAGGCTTATACCCATACAATCCAAATTTGGCATTTAGCTTAGTTAACAAATAAAAGTCACCTGGCTTAGTGGGGTCACCTTATAGATGCGCCTGGGCTGTTATGAAATTTCTCTTTTTTTCTTCGCATCACTAGTAGTGATGCCAATATCGTACAGTTAAAAACCGTCTATAGCTTTTAAAAGAATCGAAACCCGATACTCGTAAATAAGAATCGATGTATCGATACATCGGTTTTTGAAATATCGGCGATATATATCGATATTTATTTTCTCAAATATCGATATTTCGATATATCTATATTTTTTGCCCATCCCTATTAGGGGGCTGTCGATATACATAACGCTGTTTTCACCGATTTTTGAAATTAGATGAAAAGTTGGTATAAAAAAGTTTAATTAAATTTAACCATGAAAATCTTTTAAACGATTCACTGAAATGAACTTTTCGGACTTTTACAAAGTTTGCTTTTTTATTGTTCATTTATCCGGCCAAATGTGATGTTATTACAATTGGATGCACATGATTTTGTTGAAGGGTCTTTCGCATGAAGTAAATATTTCTTTCGCTTTAAATGAATAATTTACTAACAAATTAAAGGATCTTGAAGACAGTACGTTACTTACATATGTATGTACATACCGCTCTTTTATTGCTAATTTTGTGGAAAACACGTTTTAAATTTTTGATTTTTATGCAACTCAATGAAGATAATAAATTCATTTCTTTTTTTCAAGAGGTGCACAAGATTAAATACGATATAATCCCCCTTATCGTAGTTGGCGTTTTTCGACTATTTGTAGTGGATTAAAGAAAACAAACTTAATTTTTCTTTAATCTAGTACAAAATGCCTGACTTTCGTCGCAAAATCGCCAATCACAATAATTGGGAATGTTTATATTGCAATAAAGGACCGATATGTTTTGTTCATTTAATGAAGTGATATAAATAATGGGTACAATTACGAGTGTCGTACTTCGACTTCGACTGCGACGATTTTGTAATAGACTAAAGAACGTTTCACCATTTTGTAAATATGAGATACTCGTAATTATGTTTAAACTTCTTTTAAATTAATACCACCTATTCATTCAATTGACTTGTGGTGCAAATTTAAACATTACTCTATCACATCTTCACAAGTACACACACTTACTTAGTCACTTGTCTAAATAAGAATACATGCCTATTTTGCACGTAGTGTGTATGTATGTTCTAAAAATAATCAACATTGTCTTAAAACCATAACTTTTGGTTACGTACAGTATTTCAAGTCTTCGTTTAATATATGTACATATGTATGTACGATATCAGTTTAAAAACCTAAAATCCGACTATCGTTAATGGATAATTTTTATCGTGTGAAATTAAATAAAAGCAATGAGCAGCAACTGCTAATAAAAAATTTCGGCGTGAGAATTCATTATTTTTGTATATCGGAGAGCCCATATTCAAAATACGTCAACTAATGCTAACTTTTCAGTAGAACGAAAACACTAGTTAAATTCGATCATTATTGTAAAAATAAATGATGTGTCTTCCATAATATGGTTTAGATATGCTTTCTAATTTATAGGTCTGCAAAAAAATTATTTTGCACTGGTTTGCGTACTTTTTGGAGATAGCATATTTTAGTCAATCAAAAAAAAAATATTTTATTAGAATTAGCATATTTTGTCTGAAAAAATATGATTTTGTTGAATAAATTTATTTTTTAATCAATTTGTGAATCCTTTTACTCAATACTAGATATACGAATTGAAAAGCTACAAGAAAAAACCTCAAATACCATAAAACAAAATAACTTAAGCTTGACTAAAGCCCTCTTCCATCTCGAGGTGGTCACTTTTGGCACTCTCTAATTCAATCGCTATTGTGGCAGGGCACTCCAAACTTTAAATTTCGAAATTTTATATCATTGACTATAATCGGTCCATACATAACGTTTCTATTTGATTGACATTTTAAAAGTTATACATACATACATATAGTACCAATTTTTTTTATAACACGTATGTAATAATATGTTAAAAGTGAGCATATCTAAAAACCATCCTATGGCTTACCTGATTCGTGTTCAGCATGCCAGATGCAATAAGATTTGAGGTAGATTTATAATAAACTAGGATCCCCCGGTGATCTAAATTACGACACTTGACACCTACGTAGTATGTCTTTTTTATTATAAGCACGTGCATACAAAACAAACAAAAAAAGGAGAAAGTCGTTTTTTTTCACTCAAATTGAAATCGCTTTTTACTATTTTTAAGCCAAGAAATTTGAATAAATATTTACATTGTGCATATCTACACAAAAGTACCTTTTATACCATATATGTTTCACCAATATTGGTGGACGATAAGATACAAGTGTGTGTCGTATTTACATATATATAAGATTACTTAAAATAAATTATTTAAAATTTTTGGAAATTTACATGGGAGTTGGCATTTATTTAAAAAATATATATACTTTGAGATAGCGGAATAAAAAAAATTCACCCTTATTCCAGTTGTCGACATCGACGTCACTTTAACACAATATCAAAAAATTGGGGCTTGTGTACCCGTTGTCAAAAACAACTGTTGGCAGGTTTATGACATTTTTTGGACCTTAGGGAACGGAAATAGATTGTCAGTACCACAAAATTATTCTCGGTAGCGAGTAAGGAAGCCCCAATTTTTTGGTTTGTGCTAAAGTGACGTCGATGTCGACAACTGGAATAAGGGTGATTGATATAAAACGAGTGAAAATCATTGTTTTTTATTCGAAATTTGTATTACAGATGAATATTACATAGGTGAGCCATTTCCTCGGGTTTTCTATGGAAAGCACACATCTTTTTTGCATATGACTGTTAAACAATAAATAAACTTAAATAACATATCGCTCATTTACTTCAACAGTGTCATAACTCAAAAAATGAGATGCAGAATAATGCACAATAATGCGGCATTTTGTATTTTATCTTGTGTAAAAATTTCATATAAATGGGTTGTACCATCACCTCCGGAGAGAAGAATATTTTTTCATGCCTTCATTGAGTTGTACCCAAATTGAAAACTTAAAACGCGTTTTCTGCAAAACTGGTTTTTTTAGTTGTGGAGTAAATGAGCGATATATTTAGTGTGAATACTTTTGTCCATTGTTTGAATAAGCGAGTAATTTTGAAATCAATATTTGGTATGGCCTACACGAAATTCTTTCACTCCCCTGGTTCTCTGGCATGCTAATTCATCTACAGATTTTTGGGGTATCTTTTTTTTGAAGAAATCTTTTTTTGTTTGTTTTAAAACCGCTCTTGTACAAAAACACGTCTATCAATCCTTTTACGCCCATCCGACCCGATAGGATCTACTAACTTTCTTCCAACCATCTGTGATGAAGCTTTGGTATGCTTTAGCAAACTTAATTCGTGCTTTGCGATGGATTCAATTTAAAAATGGTTTTTTATGATTGTTCGTGTCTTCAACCCAAAGTTGTCAGATTTTTTCCGACCTACTCGCCAAAATTAATTTAATGAACTTTTTCTTAATATACATATATTTAATAATAAATTTATTTTCATATCGCAATTTTTTTAAATAAATTTTAATAAAATATTCGTACAAAAATTGAGCAGAAAATCGCCAAAAGCAGAAATAAAATCGCCAAAAATTATTTCGGGTAAATTTTTCTCATCCGCATTTCTCAAGCGCATTAATTACAATAATTATTAAAAGCAAAATCATCAAAATCAAATTGTTTTAAATTCTTGCAGAAGAGTTTTGTTAGGATTTATTTTTGAAACTACTCGTTGAACAACCACATTTTCATGAATTACAAAAATTTTTAAGTTAAATTAAAAAAAAAATAGCCATAAAAATCGCCAACAAATTTATTTATTGCCAGAAAAATCGCCATATCGGCAAACCAAATATTGGGACGCCAAACAAATTGAAAAATCGCTAGTTTTGGCGAGAAATCGATATACATATCTGACAGCCCGTTATTTTTAAGACATCTGCATCGCCTTATCACTCACGTTAACTCTACGAGTACTCAGTACTGCATTTGTTTCCACTGCAGTGTTTGTAAATCCTGAAACAATTCAACGTTTTGCTAATCGCGCAATAGCTCGAGATAGTTTTTGAGGACGGCCGCCAAAATTTCGTGGCAGTGATAAACTGTTCTGGGCCATTCACATATTATGTAACGCTATTTTCGTTATTTTTTTTTATGTCATTAAGCCACTGAATTCCCATGATGAAGCCCCTCATATCCTCCAACTTATGCTTACCGATATCACTTTTAATTTATTTTTTTTTTCAATTTAGTAATAATATGATATGTTCAATGTTTTCTGGTGATTCTACATAACCGCACATCCTACAGAAATCTGTAGTGCCAGTTTCCCAAATGCTGGTCATTTTTCTGAGCCCTCGAGACTCTATAATCCGCCTACTTCGCCATGAACGGTTGGACTTTCTCTCCACCAAATTACTGAGTTCCCAGTAGTAATTACCTATCGGTAATTTCACCAATCTGTCATACATTCCCTTATCCGACCCTATTCTTGCCAACTCATCGGCAATTTCATTTCCCTCAATAATACTGTGGCCAGGAACCAAAAAAAAGCCTGACACCATATTTGTCCATAAGCAAGTTGAGGGCTCTCCTACAGTCACTAACAAGTTTCGAATTGAAATTGTGTCCCTTTAAAGCTTTTAGCGCTGCCTGGTGGTCGATCTAGAAGGTTACTTCTCACCTTAGAAAACGCTGCATTCATTCGGCAGTTTGAAAGAACTACGAATGTTCATTCCCAAGACATAGACAACAGCCCCTGTTCCTTTCTTCAGTTTTGACCCGTCTGTAAATACCGCACTACCCTCATATAGCTTATCGGATTTAACCTCTTAGTCCCTATCCAAAATTAACAGTGAGGGTGGTTGATCCATTGAAATCAATTTCAACTATCTTATAGCCCGTGATCCCAGAGCTTACGTATTCCTGATCACTAAAATTGATCGCATTTAAGATTGATATGTAACCTGTTATTCCTGTCTTCACCAAACCTGCTTCAACGAGTCTAAGGAGACTTCTAGTCGACGTTATCAACGCAAAGTGCTCTATAGGAAGTAGGTGAAGAATGACGTCCAAGGTAGTCTGAGGTGTGCTCTTCAGAGCACCTTTCATGTCCAGCAAAGCACACCTCTGAACTTTAGCAAGTAATCTCCTGCGACTTTCCTTCCTCTATGCGTCCCTCCATACCACACGACCATAGGAATTAACCGGTCTGACAACCGATGTATAAGTACAGTGGAGTTCCTGTATGCGCAGTAGGCATTGAGCCCTTTCTTTAGCCTTTCCTGCGTGTTCCTTTTCCAAGAAAGCTTGCTATCGAGGACAACACCCAAGTATTTCGCTCCCTCTGCTACTCTCAGTTCTACTTTCCTATCCTAGGCAGTACAAAGCTATCTATTTTGTATCTCCTGGTAAAGACGACTGTCCCAGTTTTCTCTGGGTTAACTCATATTACTTTGCTGCTGGCCCAGGAGGATAAATCGCCCAAACCCAACTGCATGACTTCACTGATAGTGGGAAGAAACTTTCCCGTTACCAGTAAAACCAGGTCATCCGCATAAGTAACTATCTTCCGGCCGCTCCTGCCAAAACCTCTAAGAATCGCGTTCATTGCCAACAACTACAATAGAGGTGATAAAACTCCTGGCTGTTGTGTACTTCTTGTCACTAATCTTTTGAACCATGAGTGTATCCAGCGACTGCCTAATAGCCTCTATACGAATGTTGTTAAATGTTGTAAGAATGCAGCCAGTGTGTATCCCTGTGATGCAATCATCTCTCTATAACAACATGAGATCACCCTTGTAGTTATTATACAACACTTTATAGTTATTCCAATCTTCGAATCCTAAGTATGTTTGTGTGTACCTAAATACATATTACTATATTAAAAAATAAACCTGCATACTATATAGTTTTGCTGAAGTGAAGTACCAAAATTTATACATACCATACATACGATTTAATTCATATTTTTGTCTTTTGATCAGGACGAAAGTTCAGGCTCAACGCAAGTTTGCCCAGGGACAGAGTGCTCCGCAATCTTCTTATAGCTCTATTATTGCGGCATCGTCCTCATCTAATACTGGACCAAGTACTTCATCAGAAAGTCGTGAACCACCAACTGAAATTTTGCCCAATAAACGGCCAAAAACGGAAGATTTCCTTACATTTTTGTGTTTTCGTGGATCTTCAGCTTTGCCACCACATTTGGATTTTTTAAATCAGGGCAAAAGTAAAGAACCGGAAAGACCGGTAAAAAAGCCGACGATTAAAGCAGTGATTAAGAAGAAAGGCAAAAAGGGCCGACCGCCTAAAAATAGTAAACAGAAAGTAGAAAATCCGGTTGTCAAAGAAGAAACTGCTGTTAATCAGGTTGTTGTTAGTCCAGAAGAACAAACAAATGCAAATAAAGTTGAAGAACAAAATAATACACCAGAAAAAGTACAAGCAGAAAGGAAAGAAGATGAAGAGGAGGATGACGAAGATGTACCTACTTTTGCCGTTCGTAAAAGAGCAGAAGTTGTAGCCGATGGTAATCGTCGCAGCAATCGCGGGAACGTTGACGAAAAGTGCAATAATTCTACGGATACATCAAAAAGGCGATCAAATCGCGCAAGCTCTAAGGAACCAAAAGGTATTGTCGATCATGCAACAGATGACGAAGATGATGAATTATTTTCAACGGTCGATGAGAATAGTAAAGCGATTAATTCAGATATGGATGCAAAGGAACGAAAAAATATAAAGACGCCCATAAATTCGGACAGGAAATCAGAAACTCCCTCGAAAGAAAGTGAAACCACAGGGAAATCTCGAAGAGGCAGGCCACCATCAAACAACAAGAAAAAGAATATAACAGCAGAAAACTGTAAAGAAATTGAAAAGGAGGAATTAGTAAAAGCAGACAATAAAGAAAAAGCTCCTATGAAGCGCCCAAGACAAAAGGAGTCACCTATTTTCATACCTTCCCCAGAACCATCAGGACGAATGACAAGACAAAGGGCATTTTTTGAGCCCGTTAAGGTGCCCCATAGGGATAACGAAGAATCTAATGATGACATAAAAAAAGTTATTACTGAGGAAACTGTCAAAGAATCGAAATGTAAGGTCATTGACTCAATTGATAAAGTCGATAGACCAATAGATACTAATGCTGAAGATAATAAGGAAAAGATCCCATCAAAAGAGTCGGTTGCCAGTGATAATAAAAATAAACCCACACAATTAGATGTTTTCGAATTTTCTTCTGATGACGAGCAACCTTTGGCAAAAACAATTAAATTAAAAAAGACTGGTTCAAATAAAGCAAGTTCTAAGAAAATAAACTCTCGCGGAAAGAAGCCATCACCTAAGAAGGAAACCAATCAAGAAGCTCCTAAATTAAATGAGGAAAATGATATCCAATTAGAACAAACAGGAAAGATAGCAACTGCTGTGAAAAATATTTCAGAAATTGAAGAGGAATCTTCAAAAGCAAAAAACAAGCGTCCAGTTGCACAAACTGCGATGAACTCAAAACAGAAGGGAAACGAGGATGCCCTTAATGAAGCCGACGGGGAATCTACTCCACATTCGCCGAAAAAAGCCCCAAACGCAAAACAATCACGTAAAAAAAACAAAGCTGACAACAATGATACCACCACTGCAGTTGAAAAGGAAACAGAAGACAACCAAGGCAGCCCAACTAGAAATCAAAGGCCATCACGTAAAACAAAAGAAGCAGCTGCTATATATATGGGTATAATTGGTCATCGATTGCAGATGGCAGAGGACGATGATGATTTATCATTGAGTAGCTTCGATCGACCAAATGTAAGAGAAATGGAAAAGATGGAAAATGAAATCAAACGAAACAGTGCGTCGATAGGCAAGGGATCCCCTCCGCCTAAACAATCAAAACCGCTGGACTTGCCTCAGGCACCAATGATTCCTGTTGTAACTTCCGTTGCTGTAGAAACAAAACCAACTGGACGCCGAGGTCGGCCACCAAAAAATCGTAAAATACCACCTGCACCTCCCAAACGTGAAATCGAGGGAATGCTCGTAAAGAAAGGCGCTATTGCAAAGCTGACACAATCTACGGAAAATCTAGCTGAGGTTAAAGAGAGTAAAACGGAACCCTCTAAAACAGGTACCGAGGACGACGAAGACTTTCTACTCAACGAAGAACTAAACGAAACCAAACGTAAACTTGAAAAAAGCTTTAGCGACTCAGACGATGAGCCTTTAGCAATTAAAGCACATGTAAAGGACAGTGAAAAAGATGGAGATGATTCACATAAATCCGCTGGTGCTGATGACACATCTCCAACTACCTTACCAACTGTAAATGCCCCTACAAAAACTGGCGGAGGACTGACAAGTTTATCCATGCTACCATTAACTACGAAATCTATCACTGCTACCACACAAACTCAAACAACACCAACTCCAACACCTCCAACACCAACACCTCCAGCATCAGCAACACCGCAAACAACAGTAGTAGCAACAGCATGTGTTGCAACTCCAGTATTAGCAACATGTACTGCAGCAAGTGGAGCAATGGGCACAGTACCATCACCAATTAATTGCAACATCCCGCAACCAGCACCAGTGCTAGCCCCAACACCTGTTCCAGTGACTGCTACATCACAATCGCCATTTAAAAGTATTGAAAAGAAGTCTCCCGTACCAACGTCTAAGATCTTAAATGTGCCCGCTAGTTATGGCATTCCTCCAGCATCTCCTACAGGTAATATTGCAGCTGGAATAAATACAAATTTCGGAAAGTCGCCCATGTATGTACCACAATCTCCAGCCCATTATCATACACCTCATTCATCACATATAAGACCAACAGCTAGTATGGCACAATATCCCGGCCAATCTGCAAAAAATCCCCCGCTTGCTGCACCTCCATCCAATTCGGTAACCTCTCATCTGACAACTCCTCCATCACCAATGACTGCCCAGTCGCCAATCAAATATCAAACGCCTCCAACCACATATCCACCACCAATCGAGGCATACCCTTCGCCAAAAATTAACCCCAACTTTCTAACGCCCAAATTTGATCGCAATACTCTATCTCGTCCAGGAAATAGTAGTGGAAATAATGCTTTTCCGTCGCCATCACCAATAAAATTTGATATGTCCGGTTCAAGTAGTGGTCTCTTGAAGAACTCGTCACTTTCGGCGCCGAACGTAACCATGAGTCCTAAGACTTTGATATCGAGCAATATGAACTATATGGGAAATAATCCGGTACCTTCAACTTCTGCTACCGGACAGACAAGCAACGATCCTCTGAAGGATGAAATAGGCAGCATACTTGCGGCCAATTTAATGCCGAGCAAGGAAGAGTCTGGCAAAATTTTCGGTATCGCCAGTGTGAGCTTGGCGCAAAGTTCTGGTCCTGATAACACCAAATGTACTTTGGGGAAATGTGGCTCTATCCATAAACCAGTCTTAGGCCCCGTAGTTCCAACGGAAAGTTACATTGGAGATCAACTTTCTGGTAAAGAAAGACGTAAAGCTAAAGTGAATATGACTCACGAACAAATTCACAAGTGGCTTATTGAGTGTTCTTCGAATCCAGACGAGATTCAAGATGATCTCGATGATGATTTCGATTCAGATTTGAGACCAAACAATTTTAGTTCCACCCCACCTCCAACTCGTGATGATAAGGAAAGTACATCATTTAGTTCATCCTCAAAAGCCACACGCGATTTGGGAAAAAGTGAAAGTGCTTGGTCCGCCAAAGGACCCTCCCTGAAAGCCACTCCTGTTGTTGCTACTAGCAGTGCAATTAATAATAGACGTGAAGATATAAAACCTATCGAACCAGCAAGTCCTCGAATAGATGATGAGTTGGAGAAAAACTCTCCCGTTATGAATTTAATACTTGATAAAACACCTGTCAATAAGCCATCCCCAGCTCCTGGAAGTTTGGATGAGAAACTTACCCAGTCTGATAAATCTGAGAAAAACAATGATAAAAAAGATAAGGGAGAAAAACTGGTGACCACAACCGATGTCGTAGAGACAAAACAAAGTAAAGCTATCGAAAAAGAATCTTCCCCAACAACAAATAAATCTTCAGTAGGTGGCAAACAAAATTCTAACCAAAAAGCGGTAAATCCTAAGAAAACTGCATCATCACCTGTCCCAACTCCAACAACAACAAATGCTACTAGCAAACAGATCCATAAAAAAGATGTATCTGAAGTGAAGGAAGAAGAAAAACCATCAAATGGAAATCATAAAGAACCTGCCACCAACCCTCCGGAAGTTACAAATACTAATTCTACATCAAATTCAATTAACCGTACTCCCAAGCGTACACTGGTCTATCAACAAAAGCAAACTCCAAAACAACAACAGCAACAACAGCTTCAAAAGCAAGATAACACGGACTTAAAAATATCGACAACTACAAGTCATAAACGTTCATCGACAACTTATGGAACTGCTTTTTCTGTCGAAAACGAAAAATCAATATACTCGTTCGACAAAGACGACGCTGAAGATCAGGAGAAATCAAACAAACCCTCTACATATCGACGACAAAGCAGGAAAGATTCTAGTATTGATAACGGAATTAATACTATCAATAATCCAACAACGACACAGCGGACACCACCGACGAAACCAAAGCGAAATGCTGCCGCTGTAGCAGAAATTGCCAACAAAGAGTTGGCTGGTGGTGGCAATTCTCAAACAAGTTCAGTATCATTGACTCTAAGTCCATCTGAAAAAACCAAATTGGTAAAAGTCAGTCTTGATGGTGATAAAACTGCAAAGACTACAAAAGGAGGGAAAGGTGGCAAGAAGGGTGCACAGATCGAATCAAAGCCAGCGGTCAAAGACGCTGGATCCGATTCAGGAGACGGTCACACATTTTACATACCACTGCAAGGCACTGGTGCTGGTGGCGATGGCGATGGTGGTATTCAGGGTGTAGCTGTTAAATTGGGTCGTGAAGGTCCAGATGGTCCTAATCAAAAGGTTATTATGCATGCCACACTTGTAACTAAGGCCCAAATGGGGTCCAACTCTAAACCACTGCCAGACACCATGAATGTCTCAGACATCGTAAAAAATTTAATGTCGGGCGACAAAAAAAGTTCAGGTCAGGCGTCGACATCCGCAGCTGCAGCAGCTGCCCCAAATTCATGTTCAAATAGTTTGAAAAATGTACCAATCGGAACAGTACAACCACGATTTAAGGGCGATGCAACTGTTCAGGGCCCTTCTACATCTGCTGGTGGTGGTGGTGGAGTAGCTGGCAATAGCGGCGCTTTACAACGTGTCAATTCCAATTCATCGCTATTTTCTGGCTCAGTTAAATCACGCAATGCAGCTGCAGCTGCGACTGCTGCAGGAGGTGGTGGATCGATAGGTCATGGCACGAATAAAAAGTTTAAAGACGATACGCCAATTAAAATGGCAAATAATACAGCTTTCCCTCGTCATGATGACCCAACTCAAATGGTTGAAGCTCCTATTTTCAGACCCTCCGAAAAAGAATTTTCAGATCCAATAGAATTTATAGAACGCATTACTCCTATTGCTGCCAGATTTGGCATTTGTAAAATTATACCGCCTTCTTCCTTTAAACCCGAATGTCGCATATCTGATGAAATGCGTTTCACAGCCTACAACCAATATGTGCATAAGCTGTTGCACCGCTGGGGCCCTAGTGCAAAAGAGTTAAGTGCAATTAAAAAGTACTTAGCCACTCAAAGTATAGTGATGAACCATCCTCCTTGGATAGGAGGTATGGAAGTAGATTTGCCACGTTTATATCACACTGTACAAGAGCTGGGAGGACTAAAGGAGGTGATTGAGAAGAAGAAATGGGCACGGGTTGCTGAGGAGATGTGCATTCCCAAATTGGCGCAGGATCGCGTGACAAAATTGGATGATATTTATTGCAAATATTTGCTTCCCTATGACACACTCTCTCCTGCAGAACGGCAAAAGCTATTTGATGAGGTTGAAGCAGATTGGGCGAAACGAGAAGCGCGCGCCAGACGTAATGCTGATCGCTTTGTTAACACTGAGAGCGTTTCGAATGAAGAAGACGACGTATCATCGGAGAATGACGAAGAAGAGTCTGAAGAAGAAGTTGATGGTGTATCTATGGAATGTATTGTAAAAGGCCGCAGCATGCCATTGAGCCAATTTTATCGAATTGCACGAAACACTATGGCGCTGTGGTTTAAAAACACGGAACCTACAGTAAATGAAGTTGAGGCAGAGTTTTGGCGCCATGTGGCTGTTCGTGATAGTCATGTCTGTGTACATTCCGGTTCGATAGATTCTTCGGGTTGGGGTTTCGGTTTCCCGAGTCCTGGCCCTAAAGGGAAGGGATCCAATTACGCGAGACACCCGTGGAATCTGAAAGTGCTAACAAACAACACTGGATCGGTGTTGCGTTCATTGGGACCTGTAATGGGTGTAACAGTGCCAACGCTGCATGTCGGTATGCTTTTCTCTGCATGTTGTTGGTACCGCGACCCACACGGTTTATCGTGGATTGAATATTTGCATACAGGTGCCTCCAAATTATGGTATGGTATACCAGACGATCAAAGTGCCAATTTTAGGGCAGCTCTGACATCTCTTATTCCTACGCACTGTCAAAACAAAACCATTTGGTTACCCTGTGATACTGTTATGGTACCTCCACACATGCTTACAGACCGAGGAGTGTCCTTATGTCGCATTGAACAGAAACCTGGAGAGTTTATCGTTGTATTTCCCCGAGCCTATACATCAAGTTTAGCTACTGGTTATGTTGTATCGGAAAGTGTCTATTTCGCAACATCCTCATGGTTGGACTTGGCTAAAGATGACTTTAGAGTAAGTTAGATTATTTATTTTATTAAATACGATTATACATATGTATGTAAATCTTTAAAATTAATATTGTTTTTTCTTTAGGATATCCACGACAGCTGCGAACCTGCTATGTTTTCTTTAGAACAATTATTATTTGCCTTAGGTTATGATCAACGTGTTACGCCTGATACTTTACAACAGATGTTACCAATGCTACAGGAGGTCTTTGAGAAAGAGTCGGCTGCCAGGGAACAACTCAAGGTATTTGTTGAAAAAATCCATTTATGAAAAAAATGTACTCGTATTAAAATTTGAATTAAAAAAATTTGTTTGCTGTTAGTTAAACACGTCTAGATGCATTTCGTTGCTGCTTAGGGTTTCCACAATGGTTATTGAGCAAATTTAAATTTGTTTAAATCATGAGCTCTATTTTAATATATAAATCGCTTATTTTCTTCAATAGTTTCATAAGTGTAGAATGCATTTTTAGCCCTTTATAACTCAACATCGTGAAACTAATTTTATTTAAAATATTTTAAGAGCTCGTAGGCATAAGTAAAAACAATTTATTTCTTCTTCTTATGTCTTCGGACGGAAATGTGAAGAACGTCAAATATGTTGGCGATAAGAGCTTCAAGTATAAAAATAGTTTCACTCACAATATTTTAGAAATAAAAGCAATAATTGTCTTGGTCATTCACAAAATTTAATGAAGTAAAATAACGATAATATAAATTTTAAAAAATTGGCACTACGGCAACATTGTTTTAATAAATCCTTAGGGTCACTTCACATCTGTAGGACTGCGTTTAGACCAGTGTTGCCGAATCGCGGGTAATTACCCGAATCAGGTGTAATTTTTATGTGCAAGTGTAGCGCGTGGGTAATTGCTCTCAGGTGTAATTAACGGGTAATTTGAAATCCGTTTGTTTTATATAATAAATCCTGTGTGTTCTGGCTTTCACATCGTTTTCACATGTTTTCTTCTGAGTTATTAATAGTATGTGTTCTAGCATCCGAATTTAGAAGAACACTATTGGAAATTGATGATTTCAAACTTTAGATTTTTACGTTTTCGATTTCGTTTTCGATTTTTTTCACTTGTTAACAGTCTTGTGAAAAAAATACAAGTTTCACTTGGTAACAGTCTTGTGAAAAAATACGAGTTTTTTGCTTAAAATCGAAAACGAGAAAATCTAAAAGATTGAAATCGTAAATTTCCAAATTCGGATGCTAGAACACATACTATTAATCTGTATTTTCTAAATTTCAACTTAAACAGGCGTAGCATATATATTGTTATAAATATATAAATAAACAAAATGATATATCAAAAATTATCGTCTGATACCGTCGATGCTATTTTATTATTTAAAGAAGGTATACAAAAAAACAATAATAATAATAATAAGAAATAAGATATGAGGTAGATTTATAATGAACTACTTATTTTCACATGAGAGTTAGCATTTATTTTCACCAAAAAAGTATACTTTTAGATAGCAGAGTAAAAAAAATTATACAAAACAAGAAAAAATTATTTTTTTGATTCGAAATTTATATTATAGATGAATATTCTATACGAGTTTTTTGCCATCGGAAACTCATTTTGAGAAAATTTGAGTTGACGCTGATACCAAATCATAAGTAGACCTTAAACAAGATTTTTGAAATGTGTCAAATATTTATTTTATTATTGGGTGTAATTCCTTTGAAATCGGGTAATTTTGGCTCCTACCAGGTGTAATTTTGAATATATATTTTGGTAACACTGGTTTAGACACGAAAACATTTAGTTTGGAAGGAATTTACGGGTGGGGAAGAGAGAATCATTTTTGTGTTTGGTACTCGGCGACACGCTTTGTTGTCATATTCTTTGCTACATATACATACATACATGTACAAATATGCTTGCTTTTATCCAAGAATATTGGAATGTCGCCGGCAACATTTTCCTCTGTGTGACCGCGAAGGAAACAACAAAAGAGAATTCCAGATGTTTTCCTTCCAAATGTTCTCCCGTCTAAACTAGGACTAGGGAGTGGTAAATCGATTTCGATTCCTGCTGCCTTAAAAAATCGATTTTTTTTTGTGTATTTCTTAAAACTATTGTAATAAAAACTTGGTGTATTTATTTTTTCAGTATAAAGCATATGTATATGCTTTATATATATCTTTTTCGTCTGATATACATATTTCATTAAATAGAGAATAGCTTAGAAAATATTAAACATTATGAAACTTCACTCGTTTGAATCTTCACTTGTTTTTCACGTTAGTTCTTTTTACGCTTTTTAGATCTCAAAATTACGTTTTTTTTAGTGCCAAAAAAGTTGGCATCACTGCAATAGACCATGAATAAAAAAAAAAAAAGATTGTAGAAAAAAAATTCTACTGCGCATCTACGTCAAGAGTGTGTGAGAGAGAGCACATTCCACATACAAATGTATGTACTTTGTTTACAACCAAAATTGTGTCTACGTCAAAGGAGAAAATGAAATAACGGACCTGCGCAACGCGCAATCTTGTTTTCTTGATTCATGCAATAGATCCATATAACTTTTTATATATGTACATACATACGTACATATATATTTTTAATTGTAAATATTAGTCTTACGGCCTGGCCCGCGATGTCACGAGAAATCGTTCGATCGACAACTTGTATTGCAAACAACAACAAATTTTCCAAAGTTATTGTTGTTTGCAGTACAAGTTGTCGATCGAACGATGTCTAGTGACATCGTGGGCCAGGCCGTTAATTTTTTTTTTTTTTAAACCTAAAATCGCAAACTTCTATGAAATATAAAATTTAATTAATGGATCTTACTTGCAGGCTGCTGATGTAACTTCCACTGAAAAAGTATCGAACGAAAAGAGTGGTAAAGGTAAGAAACAACAACAACCTCCATATAAATCCATTGAAATTGAATGTGATCTTTGCCGTGCAAATCTTTACATTTCAATGGTGAGAACCGACGAAGGCAATGTCTATTGTCTTCAACATGCTTTGAAAAATCTCAATAATGGTAACATACAAGCCAAGCAATGTAAGCTTATTTATGCTTATAATATTGAGGATATTGAGAACCTCATTAAGAACCTGAAAGATAAAATACAACAGAAACGTGCAGTAACTGGTAAGAAACAAAAATAGTTGTATAATTCTAAACTTTCTTCGAAAAGAAGGAAGAAAAAGAAACGTTAATAATAAATGCATTTTATTTTGCGGTTTGTAATAAAAATGCTTATAAGTTGAAATGTCACATAAAATTGCAGTTGGTCCTGCAACTTGAAAACCTATTTTCCTATCATGTAACAATTCTTTTTTTTTTCGTTCGCATGCGATATACGTTGAAACGAAAAAGAAAAAAAAATATTCTTTTAAAGCGTTCCGTTATTTTGTCAAGAAGCGTTAGAAAAGCACCAAATATAAAATTTTTCAATCAACCATAATTAATGTTAAAATCTACTTTTCTTTCCACATTACACCTTGCGTTGCTTTTTTTTTTGTTGCTTATTCTTTGTAATTTTCAAAGTGTTGAATGGCATTAATTTAGTTTTTTTTTATTTTGCTTGGAACAACCAACTGTTTTTGTACATAATATATTGCAGTAATATATTGCAGTAATAATATAATACACACATACATACATATATACATATATATAACTAAAAATTAATATTCCAGAAATGCAAAAAAAAAATTAAATTTTAATTAATGAAGAAAATTTTCGATTTAATTCTTTTATATCACCCTGAAAAATACGTTTTATTTCTTTTGCAAATTAAAAACATAATAAATACAGACTAACTAAGTACATATATTAATTAAATAATGTATGGTAGATAAGCTTCTCATTTTTTAAATAACATAATAATAACTGTTAGAGAGAAAAGAAAAATAATTCAAATTGCATATATTTAATGTTTGAAAATTTTGCATTGAACGGGAAAACTAAAATAAAAACAGCCTAAATATATTGATTTGTTAGAACTATAAAATAGCATTAGATTTGTATTAATCTTACAAAAAAATCAAATAATAATAATAATAATAAAAAGCAAAAACTAGTTATTTAAGTATGGCAGAGCATAATTTTATAATGACCTCAATTTACTTTATTTGTTTGATGAAATTATATTTTCTTTAATGTGGATTCCTTATACAAGTAATTTTTTTTCGAATTCCTTTCTACAAATTAAAAAGTAGTTTATAAAACTACAAATAGTATTTTATGTTCTTTTTTTATTATTAATTTTGGTTAACCAATAACATTGTCATTGTTTTTTGAATGGATATTTACTTATGTTTTATTATAATTATTATATTTTTGAAAAGAAAAAATCATATAGTTCTCAACTAACTATATAACTTTTTTTGTTGACTTTATTTTAATATATTATAATATACATACATACATATATAAATACATATACATATTGATGTATTATTATAGAATGTAGATATTAACAAATGTGCAACAATAAAAATCAAATACATATTAAAATTCATAAATAATGAACTTAATTCATAAAACGAAAAAAAAATTCAATGTAAAAAAAGAAGAAATTACAATTAAAAGATTTGTTAGTAGTCTTCATACGAACGAAATTCCAATATTCAAAAACGTTTCGTTTTCAAGTTAAGAGTCGGAAAACGGAAACTGTGTAGCAAACATTTCTTTTTCTCAATAAATTCTGATCGAAATATTAAGTATAAATCATAATTTTTTTTTTTTCGTATATATATTTATTTATTGTATCTTCAAAAATGAACTAACAATAAGTAATCAAATCTTAAATCTAAATATAATTATTAGGCCCGACCAGTATCGGACATAAGCTTAGTGATAGTTATAAATAATACACAAGTAGTGATAATCAAAAAGGAAAAAAAGAAGAGTCCTTGTGTCCCTCTTTTTTAGGCGGATGTGTCCAGTAAAGTTCAAAATATTACGGGCAAGCGGATTAGGATGTGAATCAAGTTTAGTTAAATATTTACCTGCATATTTTGCAATTTCTTCAGTCACTAGTGGCATATTTAAATCACGATGTATATTTGAATTTTTAATGTACCATGGAGTCGATGTTATCAAACGTAAAATTTTGTTTTGCCTTCGTTGGATTTTCTCAATATTTGAAGCTGAAGCAGTGCCCCATAGCTGAATTCCATAGCACCATATTGGCTTCAAAAGCGACTTGTATATCAAAAGTTTGCTGTCTAGGCTGAGTGTTGAATTTCTGCCAATTAACCAATATATTTGAGTTAATTTAAGTTTCATTTGGGTTAACTTAGAGTCAATATGATATTTCCATGTAAGCCTTCGATCAAGGTGTATACCAAGGTATTTCACTTGAGAATGTTGAGGAATATTTTGATTGTTGATTCGAATGGGGGAACAGGTATCTTTTCTTAAAGTAAACGTTATATGGACACACTTTTGCTCATTTACTTTAATTCTACATAAGTTCAACCATATTTCAAGCTGGGTAATGTGTTCTTGGAGATTGCGGGATGCCTCATGAGGGTTTTTGTGCATACTCATGCAGGATGTATCATCGGCAAATGTAGAAGTGTGGATGTTATTGCTCACAGACATATCACAAGTATATATTAAATACAAAACTGGCCCCAGAATGCTACCCTGTGGCACACCGGAAGATATAGGCCCCTATTATGAGCAACTTTCGATCTTCGACTGTAGTCGAAAGTACTGATCGAACGAATTGTCATTTGGTATTATGACGAGCATTCGACAAAGAATGTCGTTATTGTGAATAAAATCGACAAAAAATAGATTATCGGCCATGTTCTGTAAACCGAATCCGAGTAAATTTCTCGTTTTCCAAAAATAAATAATGGCCCTATTGATGTGTTTTAAATCATATATCCTTAATTAATTTCAGATATGATATTTCAAGCTATAAAAAATAGAAAACTACAAAAAAGTCTGAAAAAAATTCGCTATTAGTGGACTTAATTTTTCTAAATCGAGCGTTTTTAAATCGACTCGATTTACAGAACAGGCAGGTATAATTCTTGTTTGTGTACTTAAAAATAAAACTTGTTTAACATTTAGATTTTTAAACAAAATTTTTTATTAAAAAAATTCATCGAAAGCTAAATTCTGTTCGATAGAAAATTCGGTGCTCAACGAAATTTTCGATGCTCATAATATGAATTTAACATTCGATTTTCGATGTTCGATACCCAGCGAAGATCGAAAATCGAATTCAACTCATAATAGGGCCTATAGATTCGGGCACACTTGTGAACTCTCCTTCCACAACAGTGAACTAATCATAATTAAGCCCGAAATTCATAACCCAAGACAAAAACAAACTGGCCCATTGCATATCATAAATGGACACGAATATAGAAACTCCACATATTTCTATCCGCCTGGCATTCCAAATTTTTAAAATCCACAAAAAATCTAAAAACTGAAAAACTCAAACGTTAAAAGAGTTTTGGCCGTTGAATTTGATAAAAGGCAAGAAATACACAAATTCCCGAAATTTCTCTGTTGTCTCCTGGAATTTGAAATTATTCTTGAAAAAAAACATTTAGATACAAAATTTCACTTTGTTAAGTTTTTTAATCAAAATTTGTCTTTTGTTTACAAAAACGTAGAGTATTTTGCAAGCTAAATTTTTTTTAGCTCCAATCGGTTATAAAATGTCCGAATTGCATTTGGAACACATTTCTCCAGCATTTACATGTCTAACAGAGTTGTTATCATGATAAAAGACCTCTGTTAAAGCAGTTGGCTTGTGTATTTGTTTTTAGAGAAGTAGCACTCACGCAATGAATGCATACTACCATTACTAGGTGTTACCTTCTTTTAGGAAAGGGATAGTGATTGGAAAGACAGGTAGTGAAGGAAGATATAGAGGAAAGCTTCATTCTTTTACAACTCTAATTTTTGCGCGTCTTTTGTTTTAATAATGCAGTGCTGCTGGTTCTCTGGTGTTAAATGAGGCGTGTTAATTTTTTTAAGCTGTGTTTAATAGCCATTTTATTGGTTATTTTAATTCGCCGATGATTCTGCTACACAACGAAGGATGGCGCTCTGATGTTACATTAGGATTAGGATCTGCCTTCATCACTTGAACTTTCCTACAACAACTGATACAGAGGGACACTAATGCACATCATTTTAAATTTCGAAATTTATCTTCATACAAGTGAATTAAATTTTGGTTGAAATATGTATTGAACTAAATACATAGTACTAGGTTAGGTTAGCAGGCTGCTGGTAAGGAAGGGTTACAATTTAGAGTACAGCTCACTTGCGTCCAATACAATGATCCTTTTGTGCTACCTGTGAGTTGAGGAGAAGATAGTGAGAGAGGGTGATAGGAATAGTGATAGAGAAGACAGGTGTTGAAGGAAGAGATAGAGGAAAGCTTCATTCTTTTTTTACAACTGTTTTTTTTGCACGTTTATAGTAATGTACTGTTGCAGCGCCTCTGGTGTCATTGAGGCGTATTAAATTTTGAAACTGCGTTTAGTAGCCATTTTATTGGTTATTTTAATTCGCCGATGATTCTACCGACGAAGAAGGGCGCTCTGATGTTGCTTTAGGATTAGCATCCGCTGAAGCCGGTGTACTTCAGTGGTCATTTAATTTCACCTAATTCAAATCCATAAATATAAATATGTCTTGATTTCGCTTAACGATGTTTATATATACATATATACATAGACATCTACATGTATATTTAATATGTATGTAGGTATGTATATAGTTTTAAATATTAAAAAATACAATACATATAAATTTCAATCAGATAACACATGTATGTATACATACCTATACATATATTATATGTATAAATAGATACAAGTAAAGGGAATTAATGAATTCAAGAAATCCATACGAGTTCATAAAAATAAAAATGAAATTACAAACATTGTAAATATTTATTTAAATTTCACCTGAAAATGAGGATGTTCATAATTATGAGGTAAATATTCATATATGAATATTTAGTTATGACCATAAAACACATCTCAGTTCCTCATTAGCTGAAATTATAAAATTCGAAATAAGCTTTATCCACATTAAGTGAAGTTATTTATATATGTAATTTTATAGTTTTCATTTCACCTAGCAATATTTCTATGCATACACATTTAAGTGTATTTTTAAAATAAAATTTAGGTGTGTATATAACAGGGACCGTAACAGCTATGTTTTATTTCAAAAAATCAACTTTTCCACAATGCAAGCAAGCAACTTGTCTAGAAAAATTGTATAGGAATCGCTCAAAAATTTTAATGTTTTTCATATATTTTTCCTAGACAAAAGTCGCTTGCATTGTCGAAACAATCGTTGTGTGTTGAGTTTAATTTTTCGCTTCGAAAATGAAAGCTATTACTTGGGTTTTATTTATTCCTCATAACATCACTGCTATTTCGAAGTTTAATTTTGTTTAGTTTTTGGAAAATAATCGCGATTTGCGGTCCCTGGTATATACATTCAGTTTCAAATATTAAAAAAATATATAATACATTCATGTAAACTTTCTATAATTAGCTGTAGCGAAAGCAAGGTCTTTTAAATTAAGTAAATACTTTAAATTTTGACGAAATTAAAATTGCAATTTTGGCTTTTTAACTTTTACATCACGATTTTCTTCCGACTTTTCAATAGTATCTACTGCGGCAGGAGAACCTCCTTCTTCTGCATCATTGCGTCTTTTATTCGAATTGTTATGCAATGTTTTAGCTGCCGAGTTACTTGAACTAGGACATAGTGCTAGATTTTCGTTTTCAATATCTTTACTGCTTTTTGTTGTAGCAGTTGTATTGTTATTTTTTATATTCTCAGCTTTTGCAGGCTCTCCACCACTTATATGTCTTATATTGGCAGATAATTCTCGATTTTTGGCATCTACATCTTCTAATCGCTTTTTTAATTCTAAAATTTGTACGCTCAATTCAGCAACGGAACTCAAAGTTTGTTGTAATCTTTTGTTTTGTAGATTTTGAATTTGCTGCATACGATGCATCTGAAATTTAATTTGAATATGAAAAATGCCACTTAAATCTAATACACAGTAGCATTTTAACCTGCAATGTTTTGAAGATGTATTTTCTTAAATTTCAATTACCTTAACTATGCCCTTCTTATACTCAGTTTCCAGTTTCTTAAAATACATCATTGTTGTGCGAGCTTCAGCACAGCCACCAACGGGATGTTGATGTTCCAAAAGACCTGTAGATGTGGACGGCAATGCTGGATGTATTATCTCACTATCAGTTAAGGTTTTAAGAGAGTTTCCACTCAACCGTTCTCCAATGAAACCTAAACGTTGTGTGAGAGGTTCCATAGAATGAGACTTTTTACATAACAAGGATAGTGCGGCACTATTAAATGATTTGGGAATCGGTGTTCCCATGCCACTGATCGTTATATTACCCAAACCACTAGTTGCTGCCAATCGTCTGGTATCTGCACAATATCCACTGCTACTACATATTTTACCCGAATCATTAAATGATTTCTTTAGATTGTTGGCGATCTTTTCGTCAAAATGCTCTATTGCCATCGATGATATATCGCGTAACTCTTGCAAAACCTCATGTGGTCTCAGTGGTTTGCTTGTTTTGGATATCAAACGTAAAATGCGGAAGACTTCATCAAGTACTCGACCAGGAATAAAGCAGCACAAATCCAAGTCTATATATTTAGTATAAGTCATGGAAAGCATAGAAATCCTTGTCTCAATGGAAGTAAGTATGTCAGCATGGCGTGCTAGGCAGTGATTTCTGGTTAAAAGAAGAGCAAAATGGAAAAAGAACAACAATTGTAATTCTGTAACTGTAACCTTCCATTACCTTCGCTCCGACTCCCGTCTTGGCAATAAAGCTTTGATGCGCTTAAAGCTGACACTATGCTGCTTAATGACCTTGTTAAAACCTCCATTCAGAACGTGTTGTGCAATTTCATCAAAACGTCGACAAACCTTTTATAGAATAAACAATTGCATTTTTTATATGTTTACAATGACTATAGTGTAAATCCCATTTTTCATTCAACTCACTAATCTTTTTTTGGACACTTCGTCGTAAGTGAGATATTCAAAAACTTCAACCAACATCACATTTGGCAAATCTAAAATGTTCATCTTAGTTTCTTGCTTAAAATATTAATAAATTTTCTAGAACTTGGTTTATATGTTAACGTATTTACTTAATTCTCTAAATTTCCCAATCTAGAACGATTCCGTCCAACACGAAGACCACAAAAACGATAAATAGGAGTAGAAAGATGTAAAACACAGATGATGTTAAGAGTATTTATAGAAAGTAATCGCAGTCCAATGACTGATTATATATGTTTCCAGCAAAGTGCCACAGTCTTGTCAATTTTGCAAGTTTGTATTCAAGTCAGGTGGCATAACAATTATGTGTGCGTTAGCCGATCCCTTCCCAACTACGAAACACCATATAAAGGCAGTGAAGGCACTGTTTAAGTATGTCAAAACTTATATTCCTGGCATAAGTTTTGTTTCCAACACGAATTTTCAAAATAAAATATAATGTTACAATAGTATAAGTGCGACTACTTTATACAAATATTTTTTGGTAAGACACAAAGAATAAAATGCAAGGATGCTATATATCGTCAGTTGGTTTCTTGTTTGCTGCAGACATAATGTATTTTGAACATACTGTGCCGCAAGCCAGAAACCAACTGACTCATATGTAATGGAAAAATTATTGCACATTATTAAAAAAAAGCACTTGCAAGCAAGTTAAGAACTTGAGCTTGTCCAAGGCATATTTAGTATAACCTTGGTTGGTTTCTGGTTTGCGGCACAGTATATTCAAAATGCATTATGTATGCAGCAAACAAGAAACCAATCGACGATAAAATAATTACATGTATTATATGTCGCGTCGAAACTCCACGCACAACACAGTGTCTACACCAGACAAATGTTACAATCGTTAAGTTCAACAATGCGAAAAGTGATTGTTGTGCTGATTGGCATCACTGTCAGCGTAAACCAAATATCAAAGCGAATTTAGTATTTTAAAATAAATTCGCCAATTAATCAAACTATTTATCTCAGAATAATTCCAAGTTATTTATCATATTCATTTCTATTAAGTGCAATACTTTAAGATTTTTATTATGCCTACGTTTTATTTTGTAATTGTGGGTCACAACGATAATCCCATATTTGAAATGGAGTTCACAACAGCCAGCAAAGACATCAGAGTAAGTTCATCAGTTGCAACAACCCGAATGCTTGATTGCATCAATAAGCCAATGTTCACTAAATTCAATTCAGTTACAGAAGGAAGAGAATCGGCATTTATCACAATTTATAGCACATGCGGCGTTAGATTTGGTTGACGAACATAAGTGGAAAACCCCAAACATGCATTTGAAATCCGTAGATCGATTTAATCAATGGTATGTATCAGCTTTTGTTACGGCTAGTCAAATAAGATTTTTGATTGTTCATGACAACAAACACGATGAAGGTATTAAAAACTTTTTCAATGAGATATACGAGACATATGTGAAATATTCCATGAATTCGTTTTATAAAATAAATACGCCTATTAAGTCAACAATTTTTGAGAAGAAGGTGCAATTATATGGTCGAAAGTATTTGCTGTCCTAATAAAATAAGTTAAATAAATGATCATAAAGTGCTGTATATTATATTTTAAAGTTTTCAATTACAAATCTAGAAAAATTTGTTTAATATAGAAATATTGAGTATATAGTTAGCTTAAATGAAAGTAGTTATGTACAACTAAAACAATAAATGCAAAATCGGAGTTCTTATTTCCCCATATTCTGTAATTAATTGATATATATATCTAATGATAGAATACTGCAATTTTCTTGACCTTAGAGGAGATGACAACAGTTGTAGTCAATTGTTAATTACAAGTGGGCAAGTGAGAATTTTTGGGTTTTGTATTGACGCGACGTGTACAAATAGTTGCAGAATAGCGCGGACTATTGTATCCACAACTATTAAAATAAACATAAATTCAAACAGCTAACAATCTACTATTATTTGAACGGGAAAGGGAACTTTAAATAAAATATTAATTTTAATAGTGTCCAAAAATTCGGCATGGAAAATTTATTTTAATGCAAGAAAAACTCAACTAACATATTTACTTAATAACGAATACACTAAATACCATTAATTTTCCACTTTATTAAATACATACATATGTACGTATCTATACATGTACATACATATATGTATAATAATACCAATACCAAAAAATTGCAAGTTGTCGCTCGAGAGAACAATTTTGTGCTATTGACACTCTCTGTTCCCTAAGGTCTAGAAAATAGCACGAGCCTGTCAATATCAGTCAGTTGTTTTCACCAACGTGTAGACAATACCCAATTTTTTGGTGTAGTATTGACGTGACGTCGATGTTGACAAGTGTAGTAGGGGGAATAATAAAAATTTAGCTGCTGGATTTAAAACGGCTAATTTAATTTCGATATTTCTTTTACACATTTTTTATTTGCGTAAAAAATATTTTAGAATTACAATTTTAACGTACATATGAAATAAACATGATAATATAATATATACTTTTAAATGTTATGCAATATATAAATGCACTTGAATTTTATAATTGAACTAAATATTTATATTTTTTCATAAAGATAATATTGTCTAAAATTTAAAGACAACAATGTAAATAAAGGAACAAAACAAATTTATTATAGAACGAAAAAGTTATACAAAATGACTAATTTGTGTGCATTAAAGCAAAAACAAAACAAACATGGCAGAAATTATTAATTTTGTTGATAAGTGTACAGTGTTAGGCATCGTTTCTGTCAGCAACAGCAATAACAAAGAGGCAAGAGATACCAAATTTAAAACCAGGGACCATAACGGTTATAATTTTTATTTTAAAAATCACTTTTTAATCATTATTTCTTGATTTTTATTTATCCCTCACAAAATAACTCTTATTTTGTGACTTTTATTTATTCCTCAGAAAATAACAGTTATTTCTTGATTTTTATTTATCCCTCACAAAATAAGAGTTATTTTGTGACTTTTATTTATCCCTCACAAAATAACAGTTACTGTTTGATTTTTATTTTTTTTGCTTAACTTTTAAAATGTAGAAAGCGTAATTTTTGCGTTAAAATGAATATTAACCGATTTAAAATTGAATTTATCGCCAGAGTCTTTAAAAAAAACTCTTATATGTTAAATTAAATTTACTTTTTTATTATTTATTAATTTTAAAAGTTAAAATTTTTTTGAGCAAAAAAATAAAAATCAAAAATTAACTGTTATTTTGTGAGGAATAAATAAAAGTCACAAAATAACTCTTATTTTGTGAGGGATAAATAAAAATCAAGAAATAACTGTTATTTTCTGAGGAATAAATAAAAGTCACAAAATAAGAGTTATTTTGTGAGGAATAAATAAAAATCAAAAAAATAAAAATCATTGCATCTATGGGTAGTCCATGTAACATGGAGTATCTTGGTATATTCCTTGTGCACGTAGCACTTCTCTATTATTGTGATTTTTTTTACTTTAAATTTGGAAAATAATCGTTATTTGCGATCCCTGTTTAAAACACTAATAATTAAACGGACATCCATAAATACATACATAATTGGTTGAATACAAAAAGAAAACGATAGCAATACATGGTTTCAAGAATGTTTTGTTGTCAAATATTAAAATTATGAAATGCAATTGTTAGTAAATCACTTAACTGCATAACCGTTGGGGTTATTACTCTGCCAACGCCATGTATCAGCACACATTTCGTCAATACCGCGAGTAGCCTTCCAGCCCAAAGCTTTCTCGGCCAAAGAGGCATCAGCAAAACAGGTAGCCACATCCCCAGAACGTCTTTCCACCAGCTTATGATTTATCTTATGGCCAGATGCCTTTTCAAATGCATGTACCATTTCAAGCACGGAATAACCTACACCTGTTCCAAGATTATAAGCAAAGAATCCAGTCTCTGCTATATTACGCAGTTTGTCTAAAGCTTTAACATGACCTTCAGCCAAGTCAACAATGTGTATATAATCACGTACTCCAGTACCATCTTTAGTGGGAAAATCGGTACCGTACACTTGTAGAAAATCACGTCTTCCTACAGCTACCTGAGCTATATATGGCATTAAATTATTTGGTTCACCATTGGGATCTTCGCCTATGCGTCCAGAAGGATGTGCACCCACAGGATTAAAGTAACGCAAAGAAACAACTGCCCATCGCTAAAAAAAAATGAAATGAAATATAATATCCAATATACAATATGTCATCATTTAATATGATTACCTTATCTGATTTACATAAATCTTTAAGAATTTCTTCAGTAAAGTATTTAGTTTTTCCATAGGGACTAGTGCAGTTTCCAGTTGGGTGCTCTTCTGTGACTGGTAGAAACTGCGGTTCTCCATAGACAGTAGCACTAGAGCTGTACACGAATTTAAAAACGTTGTTATCAGCCATGGCCTCCAGCAAGACATTTGTGCCAGTCATATTGTTGTGATAGTATTGCAAGGGTATACGACATGATTCACCGACCGCCTTAAGCGCAGCAAAATGTGCTACCATATCAATTTTATGCTAAAAAATTTGATTTATTTTAGATTGTTTTTTAAAGAAGTACAATAATATAAATCAAAATAAGAGTACAAAACTTTAAAAAATACACGAAATTACGATTTGTTTGATGTAAGGTAAAGGAATAAAGAAATGTGCCTGTTCTCTTCTGAGCAAATTTGCAGAACTTATTTACGTTCACAAATAAAAGTTAATTTTTGCATGTATGTATATGCTTTTAATCAGAAACAGTAGTTTTTACTACCTGTCATGTGTGTCTCTTCGTTGAGGTTTTGATTCTAACCAAAATTTTTCGTTACTATTCTCGTTAAAAATACAATACAGAACACAGGCCAAACATATTTGTAACATTTAGAGAACAATAATAATAGTACCAATTGTAATTTAAATCTAATTTAATTACAAAAATTGTAATTATTTAATTGTTACATTGTATTTCCCCCAGCTAATAAAGTCCAAGTTTAACTTGTCTCACTTAGTCCTAATTTACACTATGCAAGTCTTATTGCTAAGCTGATTAGTTTGTGGGACAGAGAGACGTGTGCAACAGAAACGTTTCTTTTCCCCTCGTTTCTCTCTCCTAAAAAACTAATCAGCTTAGCAAAAAACATATAAGTATCCATATTAAAAGTATATTTCGAAGATAATTTTCAATAATACTTTATTCTTAATTATTTTGAAACGTTTTTTGTTTCTCCTGTAAAAATATTAAAGTGTAGTTACGTCCGTTTGCATTTAAGGTGACGGTATGTATGTATACATCTTTCGTAAAAAACGGACATCGATTTTTTGCACATATTAATAATAATAAAATTATAAAAAAAACAGTTTAATAAACCAAAAAACCCGATTGCTTAAAAGAATCAAAAAGTAAAAAAAAAAACGAGTCAAATAATATTGAATAATTAAATAGCTGAAATAGTTTCATTATCGATACACAAGTTTTTTTTTTATTTTTAAAATTTATTGATCTATACAAAATAGAAAAACGAGAAAAATTTACGGTCTGTCCCACGATGTCACCAGAAATCGTTTGATCGACAACTTGTATTGCAAACAACAATAACATTAGAAAATTTGTTGTTGTTTTCAATATACATACATAAGTATTCGATCGAACGATTTTTGGTGACATCGTGGGACAGGATATATTGTTAATATCGTTACAATAAAATGTTCGCTACAATAAAATGCTCACTTTTATTTGTATCATTTAAAGAGCAACGGGACCGAATAGAACCCAATTGGTCTGGTTTTTACGGAACTTACAAACTGCAAAACGCACAGTGGGTCTGATTGTAATGAAAATGGTGAAAACCCAGTATCTTCTCGAACAGGGCCAAATCATTTCGGCTAGGATGCCTGGGACTTGCAAAACTTTCTATATAATATACATTCCAAAAAAGTGCTGTCTCGAAAAACGACAGAATCAAACATGAGCACTTGCCTTCTCGGCACATAGTACATACATATGTAAATATATGTATGGATATGTATGGCCTACGTTGATCTGAAAGTTTATTTCCATATGTTGTCGAAATAATTTTTTTTTTGAAACTAACAAGTGCTTTCTCCGATTGACCCCTGCAAACATACAAACTGTTTTATTGAAAACAGTCGTAATGTATATTACTATATAGTACAACAATCTTCTAATCCATGCTACTAAAATTGACAATTAATCAATCATGAATTCTACTCCCATACGCGGTCTCAACTGATAACAACCATTTATTTGTTTCAAGAGCGTGATAAAGTTTTTTTTACACTTACTCAAATCGAAAAGGGAAGCACACAAAAATGTATGGGTGGCATTCATAAATACTTTTTATTTGACTTATCTTGAAGAAAAACGTATGTACATACATACATACATACATATGTATGTACATATGTATGCATGTGAAATTATTATTTTTGTATTCTTGTTTAAACAAAACTTAAACTGCCAAGATAAAAATATGAAAAAAAGAAAACAATTAAAATAATTGGAACTATTTCACACATATGTATGTATATGTACATATTAATGTATGTATGTACATGTATACATATACAATATATATACATATATTACATACATACATAAATATTTTAATTTAAATTGTTTTCTTAATAAATTTTCAACTTGAAGAAATGTAGTGCGATGCTAACTAACATATGAATGATTCTTGTGTTCTTGTATTCGCGATAGTGACGAATATAATGCTAAGGTTTCAATTTGTATACAGCTAAACAGAGAAAAACAATATTTTAGAGTGTCAGAATGACTCTGCAATTACAATTGCAACGTAAACTTTTCTAACAGTTTTCGAATTGCAATGAAGTATTGTTTTGTAATAATAATTCCGCATTTACACTGACATTTTTAAAGAAATTTCATGAAAGTGAGCAAGAAAACTTGATGTGTGTGAATGGGTTATAAATACAGGTAATGTGATTAATAGAGCACAATTCGATTGTCAGTGGAAGTAAGGTGCACAAGTTTCGTTGAAGCCTAACTATAATGCAATTCTATCCCAAAAGATTCTTACATCAACAATTTTATCAAACTCACTCTTAACAAAATTTGTAAAATGATTCTTGGCACTAATTACAGTTTAAAATACTCAATGTATTTGTGGTTAACTTTTAATTTACAAAAGACAATAATAAATACATTTCAATGCCAAGTACAAGTTTAACATTGTAGAAATAAATTAATTGCAATAAGTACTTAATGTTCAAAAATACATCATATTTGTTAAATACAAATATGTATATACTACATATGTATCGATACATATGTATGTATATCGACACCTAAAATCCAAAATGCCGTAACAACCAAAAATTCAAAAATCGACTTTTTTATTGATTACGATGTGCTAAACCAAAATAAATTTTTTTTTTAATTTGACTGAAATATATTTGAACATATATTTTTATTTTATTCATTATTCAATTTGGTACCTAACAAATAACTAGTCTTAAATTTATAAGGGGTTTCGCTTCTTCTGTAAAAAATAAAAACTGTACTTATGTACGTCCATTTGGATTTTAGGTGACGATATGTATGTATGTTACGCAAAGAGCAATGAACTAAAAAATACACGTAAACAAATTTTCGCGCATTATTTCATACTATAGACGTTGTAATTATAATATTAAATCAATTGATTAAGTTATCGAAGACTATTTATTATAACAGAACCACAAAGTACAACAGAACTTTGGACTGATTTTCCGATATGTCTGCATGTATATGAAAATCCCTTGAATTATTTGTTTATACATTTTCCTAACGAGTTAGAAATAAGCTTAGTATACACATACATATGTATATGTACATATAAACAGCATTTAAAAAATCGTTGTAATGACTTTTACTCACCTCCTGAAATATAGCACGCACTTGTTCTCGATCAGTTATATCGACGCGATAAAAATGAACCTTTTTGCCAGTTATTTCTTGCACACGATTTAAAGCTTCAGGAAGTTTTGCAGTATTTGAACTATAGGCATTGCACAAATTATCCACGCAAACTACATTGTAACCAGCATTTAACATTTCTAGAACTGTGTGAGAACCTATATAGCCAGCACCACCCGTAACCAAGACCGTTGGAGGAGCCATTGTTTAACCTGTGCTAAAATTACAATTTTTGGGCACACAAACTGTGTATTAGTTTTATACATAAACAATCAAGTTCATATCTTTTAAGCAGTTAACGTCAGCAGTTTAATTTCTGTTTGTTTATTTATTAAAGTTATGGGATTATTTTGGTGCATACCAATCAGAATAATCAGAGAAGTTACAAATAATTACAAAAATGTATAAATAAAAGAAAAATAGCTATAGAAGAGTAAATAACGTAAATTGAGTAGATGACTAATTGATTTAACTTTTAGGAATTAGTCGTGTAGAGATGCACACATCGTTTGATAATGTTAAACTTAAGTGTACAAACATGCATACATACATACCTTTGTGTATTGCTGACTGGAAAACTTTTTATTGATGAGCTGCTTGTCAGCGTAAACAACACGTTGCTAGCGTACAAGTGTGGAAATTATTTATTGTATTGTATACCTATAATATTGTTATAGACAAAGATACTCAATTATATATACGAAAATAAACGGATACCACTGGTCAAACAACAATATATTTAAGAGATGAAAATATATACGTACGGAAAGAGAAATTATGAAGAATACCACCTATACGCACAAAGCAATCAACTTTGCTAAAGATGCTGACCTCTGTTAATATTTCTTGTATTTAAACTTTTTTCTAATAGTCTCCACTCGACGCCCTTTCTCAAAACCACTTGTTTGCTTAGTATTTCATTCTTTAATTGCAGTAAATTATTTAGCTTATCTTTTTGTTGTGTCCCAGTAAAAATTTCACTTTTTGCTGCAGTATACTGATAAATGTATTCCAATTTGTACGGTCGAAACGTCTTTCTTTTCTTCCGTCTATTTACTACACACCGCCGCTTCAAATTTCTGACTGGGCCAGTTCTCTTGGCTGTTTTATGTTCTTGTTCCGACGCCGCAGAGCTTATCTTTCTGCTGCTGTAGTTTCAGTTCCCATTAAGTGCTAAATAATTTCTTATTTCTCAATCACGCATCATGTTTCGATAACATGTTAATATTTATCATTTTAAAACACTTGCAATCAAGTTTTAAGTATTTGTTTTTAAGTATAAATTGATAGGTTATTAAAAACTTAACATATATTTACAGTAATAACACACAATTTTTCATACCGCTTTCAATTTTTTTCTCTTCCTGATAAGCACTTTTTAGAGTTGCTAGACTGTCGCAATTTTGCAGTAAACCGTGGCAACATCCTAGAATTCGCCGGTATTAACCTAGTTTCTACACTGATTAATAAATGTCGTTATTGTCAAAATCCATTTATAAGAAACTGAATTTGACTTATCATAACATAAACTTCCAAGGCGAATTGACATAAGGTGGTCTTAATTTGCAACTCTGCGTATTCGCCTTGTATATTTGTTAGTGTAAAATTTCCTGCTGTCAGAATATTTCCTAACGTTTTGGTTGATTTGACAACAGAGAAGCTAATTTCGTTGTTAAACAACGAAGTCAAGTGCATTCAGTTGGGGAAGGGGCGGAGGATCTCAAACATCAATTTGGGCCGTAAGAAATAGTCAGGTGTGTTAATGATACCAACCAAGGCGTTGCACCTGATAGCAACGGCGCACAGACTTGCTTGTATCGAAAAATTATTTGAATTTTCTTTCGAAATAATGCACTGAAAATGCACGTTGATATCTAACTTAGTATATTCAAATTACAAGCGGCTGTGTCTGTGTGCAAGCAATGGAACAGTTTTAAAAGAGAATTTATGATGTATATAAAAAACATGGGCTTAGTAACTCAACAGTGCTATCTACACCTGTAAGTGATACCAAGTAATAAAAGAAGATCGTTTTGGTTACTGGGGGTCTCCACGCGCAATAAACTTGAAATAATATAATAATAATCAAATTCTATTTCCAACACAATATCACAGGGTATACCAGAGATGACACGAGACGGAAGAAAATTTGTGTTTTCGGATCTTTCGCTCACTCTGTCACTGCGTCTTCTTTAACCTTCTTTCGTGGTGGAACTTTAATTTCAATTTATACTTTGTAACCTCATTCGCTTGACGATTTTTGTAAATAAATGATAAAAATTAATATTTTTTAATGAAAATGCTTCAAACGAAATATGCAATCATCTTAAAACAATTTTTAATTGCCTTTTTAATAGTTATAAGCTATTTCGCACTTTGTTTCTTAATTCAACACAACAAATTCTTTAATCTAATTTTGTAAAATTGTTTACTTGTTGTAATGTTTTTCGTTTAACACTTTGTGGTATTATTCGCTGAGTGATTTTTGTAAATAAAAGGTAAAAATTAAAATTTTTCAATGAAAATGCTTAAAGTTAAATCAGGAATCATTTGCAAACAAATGTTAATTACTTTTTAATACAAATAATCCTTTTCACATTCGGTTTTTTTAATTAAATGCAACAAATTCTTCAATTTAATTTTGTAAATGTGTATGTACGTATGTATGTATGTACACGTGTTTATTTCACAAAGTACACATTTTCTCTTGTTTTGATTTTTTCGGTAACAGTTTAATAATAAATATACTGCAGTTGTCCCTTTTTCGCAGAATCTGCGCGACAAATGATTTTAGCTTTTTTCATAAGTCACTTTCTTCAACTCTGGTCTACTTTGTGACAATATGTTCACGTGTGGACCGCAAAAACATTAATTTGTACATATATTGAGAAATAATTGTTCAAAGTTATTTTCAAGCAATTATTTTGGAAATAAACTGTCAAATTTGGCTGTGTTTGCTAGTTAAATAAAAAAATATTTAACTTTTTTTTCTTAAATCAACAAAAAAATATGTATGTATGCATATATTTGCCTAAACTTATTAGCATTAGGCAAAATTTAAATAAAAATAAATGAAACATGCACAAAAACGCTAAAGTTAATGTATTTATGCACAGCGAAATTTTTATATTTATGTTCAATATGCAGTAAATGCTCTCCGCCTAAAAACATAAGCTTGTACATGAACATATTTGTGACGTCACTCTGCCGACGTTGTTGCTTATGTCATGTTTTACACTCGGCAGTTTTACTTGAAGCAAGTCTGAGTTTATCGGAGAGAAAGGAAAGAAGAAAGAAGAGGGGTACTGACTTGCCTGTACAGAAAAGTTACTTCAATTCTGTTTTGCTATTTCATTCGCTGCATTAAAACAATACGAAAATTGAACAAGAAACCGTCTGAGTGTAAACAAATGGGCAGTTTTAAAAGAGAATTGAAGAGAACTGCTTCAAGAAAAACTGCCAAGTGTAAAACATGACTATGTTCGGAAATAAATATTACGTGTGGAGACGTGGTATTAGTTGATAAAAATCAGGTAACCTCGCAATTCGCTTGAAAAGTCTGGTAAATATTAAGTCAGCTGTTTAATAATTTCGATTTTTAGCTCAATATCAATTTATGAAAATATTTTTCTGTTTTGAGATATTTTCATTCAAATACTCTTAAAAATGGCGAAAATATTAAAAGCGGTAAGGATTACACTCGTTAAGTTATGAAATTCATGTTTGTTTTGTATGAAAATTGTTAGTTTATAAATAGTAATAAACGAAATTATTTTTGTTATGTCATAAGTGGACTGCTTGTATTATACGAAAGACAACCTGGCAAAATGTTTAAAACTTATATTATTTGCAGTCAACGGGGTTAACGGGCTTGGCTGTAGCTGTTAATCCCCATCATACATTGAGCGCATTGTATGGTAAAATCCTTAGAGCTGTAGCTAAGATGCCTCAAGATGCTGCCTATCGCAAATACACTGAACAAATAGTACAACAAAGAGCGAAAGTTGTAGAAGCTGTAAGAAAAATATACACACATATGCTTATATACTATATTTCTTTGTACATACAAAATATATTTCCAACAATGTGAAAACATATTTCCAGAACAAAGATATAAGTGCTTTGGAAAAAGCTGTTGGCTGCGGGCAAGTTGAAGAATTGATTGTGCAAGCTGAAAATGAATTGATATTGGCTAGAAAAATGTTGGGATGGAAACCTTGGGATAAATTAACACAACCCATTCCTAACAAGCAGTGGGATTGGCCACCAGCGAAAATTTCTGAACCAAAACTTTGAATTATGAAACCTGTTTAATTAATTATGTTTAAATGATATACAGAAGTTTCCAATGAGTTGTAAGTTACTACTGCATACAATTCAGGAATTGAAGTGAGTTTATTATGGGTAACGCTTTTTCTTAACAGCATAATGATATCTGTTATTGTATTAGTAAATAAAATCATGAGTTTATACCGTTTATTTAAGATATTTTAATAAAATAATTTCCAAACGGAATTTTCAATACCAGTTAATGAAAAAATCGATTTTGATAATTTTTGGTTTTGTGACTGTTGTTTATACACGCGTTAAATAAAAATAGGATATTAAAATAAGCATTTTCAAATTAGATTTTCAGTTTATATGTATCATTTAACATAAAGCAACTTTAAACAAGAATTTCAAATAAATTTAAATTTCTTTTAAAATGCACGTTTTACCAAACCTAAAACATTTCTTCACACTTGTAACTATTTGTTGAGGTTGTTATTGAATATACATACATATGTACATACATACATACATATGTAATTACTCTCATGACAACAACTAACCTATACTAAAATCATCTCATTTAAGCTACCATTTAATCTGTTTTTCAATTCAGTGTTTATAAATTATTTGAACAGTAAACTTGTCTTTGATCTCATCAGAAGTTATCTGTTACTTTTTCGAAATGATGTTATCTATGAAAGTGATAGCGCTGCTGTTCTTGAATTTTGTTGTGCTGATAAATTCTTCGCCATTACCAAAACATACTCAACAACTTCACGAATTATTAAAAACGCGTATGAGAAGACAAATTGATTTGACCCTATCCGCGGAACATGATGACAAAGAAGATGAAACGGAAATCGCGCTAGAGGCAATTGCAAATTTATGGCGTAGCTCTGATGGTAATACTCAAATCGAAGGTTCCGCCAAAGTTTTACACCATTCAAACGCCTTGCAAAATGGTAATACTAGCTATTCAGCGCGCTTGCATATTCATCATGATTACAGGAAACGTAAATAATTTTTGTTTCGTTTTATTACTTAATACATGCAATCCTGCTGAAGGCTTTGGTTCTGATTGGCGTTTGGGTATCCGTGTTGTCTTTACATAAGTCATTACATATACGTATATATGTATATATATATGATATAAATACATACATACTATTTACATTTTAAATTCCACATAAACTTTATATGTACATATGTACATACATACATATGTGCTCGTATGGTGATAAACTTATTGAACTTTTTGTGCTTCTTAATTATTTACTGTATACAAATTTTTTTAAATAAAAACTGAAAAATTAAAATTATTAAATTCCGCATTGAAGTTTGTAATATCTTCCCATCGGTTCAATAAAGTTGTTCAAAGTAAATCAGTTCACTATCACAATGTACACGATTTCTTTCTTAAGACAGTTTTTTAAGCACACGATAATGCTTTCGAATTGTAATGTTAACAAACTCGAAAGTATTTTCTTTTGTTTCGAAATACAGAGTAGACACCCAGATCTGACGATTATTATTGCAAATAAATTGCTCAGCTTTGGATGTACATAGTCTTATAGATAAATACATACATATATGTAAATACTTACGCATCGCTCGTTTACTTCAATAACATCACAACTCAAAAAATGTAATTTGTCTTCTATACTCAATTCTAACTGAAATATATACATATGTATGTACATATGTATGTATCGATAGTAACAAGTTGAAAGGTCCTAACTCGTATTTTCACGACATTGAGTTTTTCAATGATTCCAATCAAATAACGCTTTTACAAGCAGCTGTACAAACAGTTGTACTGTATTATGTTTTTACCTTTTCCTGTAAAGTTACTGTTATTTGAGTTAGTAGGGCCTTTCTACTTGTGGCCAACAGTATGTACATATGTATGTATGTATAATATATATTTTAGGGGTTGTTTACGCACGAGAATTTTTTGAGTGTATTTTACTCGTTGATATTTGCCTTTTGCTTTGCCTTCAAACCTATTGATTCTAAATGTACACACACACATGTATACTTAATGCAGTAAGAAAAGAAATAGGTTTGAAGGCATCGCTCATGTGCCAAATGTTTAAGTTTACATTAAATCGGCAGTCCAAGTGCAAGTGCGCGGCTTTAAGGAACAAGTGAAATTTATAAAAAAAAGGTGTTTTATTTTTATATAATAATAACGCATACATACCATACAGATAAAAAATAAAATTAAATATTGCAATATTAATAATATCTATGCAAAACGTGTTTTAAATCGGTACATTGCGGTAAAAGTGTATTATTAATTTGATTATTGAAATCAAAAGTGTACAAATGCTTAAATAATTGTGAAAAGTTATTACAAATTAGCGTTGGTAAAGCGCATGTACCAAAAAGGGTACATACATATATATGTATGTATCTGTATGTATTTATATTTACATACATATTTACATGTATAGAATAAAATAAAAGGAAAATTGGGAACAAATCTAGTTTAGGGGCGCCTCCCCAAAATTAAAAAAAGTATCCCATCCTATAGTAAATTGAAAAATAAGCAAAAAAATTAAATAAAAATATTGGCGGCGAGGCCTAGTTTTCGAGTTATGGGCCTCTGAAATTCTAGTACAATATTTTAATTATACAGTGTTTTTCAACGAATATGACCAATATTGGTATTTCAAAAATTAAAAAAAAAATTGCTATCCTATAATGCAAAGTTTTCATGCCTAATAGCTTATTTCTGCGCTGCCGGCCTTCGGCCGGGCTTAAGGAGTTTTACCACCATGGTGTTTCCCGAGACGGCGTAGCCTAGTAATGATTTTCTGCCTTGCAAAGTTTTCTTGCCAATAATGTGTTCCTGCACTGCCGGCCTTCGGCCGGGCTTAACGATTTTCTCCACCATGGTGTTTCCCGAGACGGCGCAGCCTAGTAATGATTTTCTGAATTGCAAAGTTTCCTTGCTTAATAACATTTTTCGGCATTGCCGGCCTTCGGCCGGGCTTAAGCATTTTCTCCACCATGGTGTTTCCCGAGACGGCTCAGCCTAGTAATGATTTTCTGCTTTGCAAAGTTTTCTTCACAGTTTTCTTGCTTAATAACATTTTTCTGCATTGCCGGCCTTCGGCCGGGCTTAAAGATTTTCTAAACCATGGTGTTTCCCGAGACGGCTCAGCCTAGTAATGATTTTCTGGATTGCTAAGTTTTTTTTTTAATTTTCTGTAGGATAGCATACCTTTTTTTAATTTTTGAAATACCAATATTGGTCATATTCGTTGAAAAACCCCGTATAATCACAATATTGTACTAGAATTTCAGAGGCCTATAACTCGGAAACTAAGCCTGGCCGCCAATATTTTTATTTAATTTTTTTTTCTTATTTTTCAATTTACTATAGGATAGGATACTTTTTTTTCATTTTTGGGAGGTGCCCCTAAACTAGATTTAAGCCGAAAATTTTATTCCAAGCGTCATTTGAGTAGTGTAATTTTTTAATCAATTCCACAATTTGTGGACGTCATCAGAATTGAAAAGTAATAATTTTCTTCATTCGTTGTCCAACCATTTGACAATTGTTCTCGTTCTACCTGTCTTCAACTCATCTTTACAACACAAGAATAGGAGCACCACAGTCACCAAACACAACAACAGACGCATCACCAGTCATCCTCCCCTTCCCCAAATATTTTGCTCCTTCGAGCCGGATATCGTCCAAGTAAGTACCCGATTTCTATATATACATATGTGCTCCACAACATCGTCCTACGGACAACCCCCTTCTTTAACCCGTCATACTTATATACATACACGCATTGTGCCGGCGGTATAGTTAACTCCGTTGGCCAAAACCTCCACCAAATCATCAAAAAAAAAATCTACATACCAACGTCAATATGTCCTATGTACATACTACATAAAGCCCGCATACATACGGTCATAAATACATAAGTACATACATACATACATATGTACATCAGTACACTAGCGTTATACTTATGAGTTTTGGGTAACCTTCATATCAAAAATTGGAAATCAAAAGTGAAACCGATGGATATATCTAAATACATCATACATGTATGTATATATATATATATATGTATATATATGTATATATAAACCTAACTGATCCAAACCGTTAGAAATTTTTGCTCGAAAACAAATAACGAATTAAAGGAAAATAGAAATATGTATTTCAATTTGGTTTGACATCGAATGTGACCTACCACAACATCTCGCATTCTCCTTTATCCCAGTTCGCACCAGTCAAGTCTTATTGATAAACTTATCACTTTTTCTTTGAACTATCTTCGGTGTTCACACAATGCGAGTCTTATTTTTAAGCACATATTTTTTATGCATAGTTTTGTGTATGCATGTATGCTTTTTTTTAAATTACGAATGAGAAAGCAAAACGTATCGACAGTACATGAAGCTCAGTACCCGTTTCTTTTCCCCTCGTCCCTCTCGCCTATAAGCTAGCAAACTTAAAAATAAGAATCTCTTCGTCTGAACAGTCGAACAGTTCGACTGTTCAGACTAGACTTGGGTCGAACTCGTTCACTAGTTCATTTTTGTCACAAACCAATGATCAAACCCATTTAAATTACATGGGTTTGATCATTGGTTTGTGGCAAAAATGATCAATTATTAATTATCAACATTCATTTCCTTCAAACCATTTCCGGTTTGATTGTTATTAATACTGTGTTCAGACATGCATTTTTAATTGAGTCAATTTAATTTTAATTGAGCAATTAAATTTACTGTTCACACATAGTCAATTTAGCTGACTCAATTATCATTTGACAGCTGGAAAACACATTGTTTTTATTTGTTTTGTGAATATTTGTGTTTGTAAATTTTCAAAATGGATGCAAATTTTGGTTTAAAAGAAATTTTACTTGCATATAATAGAAATATGGAGCTCTTGGGGTCAGTGCGATCGGTTTTGGATTCAAAATTATCAGTGCTTAAAAAAAGGAAAAGAAAAACTTGTCAATTTTACAAAGTTTGCGAAAGCAGCAGCTATTACCCCTTGCACTAATTTTTTAACTTAACGTGCACATCGCGCGGGCTGTATGGAAAGGCCAACTTCTGCAGCTTATCCGCTTTCTCATTATATACGTGACCGTTTTCTCTTTGGCCACGAAGCTCCTCTATTCGACATGGCCACAACTCCAATAGAGCAGCTTCACTGGCCTCAGTCCACGTGAGCCTCTTCCTCTAAATTTTTTTTTCTATTTATAAAAGATATTTGTTAATAAATTTATCTATGAATTTAAAAAAACGTCTTCACCAGCCATTTATTTTTTGTTTATTTATTTATTTATTTATTGGAGTTCATATTGTTCAGTTTGTTTTCTTTACATGTATGTATGTATGTATATTTGTTTTGTTTATATGTATGTATATTTTTTGACATTTGGCTCGCCATTATAGGAAATTTTTCTGCTCACTGAACACAGTTCTTAATAAAAATACTTATGACCAGGGTTGCATTTCGAGTTTTACGCAATTAGTGATACAATTAACTAGTAATTGCTCAATTTATTAATTGACTTATTGTATGGTAAATTGTGGTCAATTAAGAGCTTAATTGCAAAAAATGTCCTAATTGTTCAATTAAGGGGTATGTCTGAACACGGTATTAGACTTGTATCGAACTCTTTCAGTAGCTCGTTTTTGACACAAACCAATGATCAAACCCATTTAAATTACATGGGTTTGATCATGAAAGAGTTCGATACAAGTCTACATGGGTTTGATCATTGGTTTGTGTCAAAAACGAGCTACTGAAAGAGTTCGATACAAGTCTAGATAGAAGTCTATTGCAAGTAGTAGACTTGTGTCCAACAGTTCTTTTTGAACTAGTTTGAGAGCGTTTGAATCAAAAGTTGTTTCAAACCCATTTGATTTACATTGATGTTTTTGATCTGACCTGTGTCCAACTGAACGAACTAGTTAGACTTGTGTCCAACAGTTCTTTTTGAACTAGTTTGAGAGCGTTTGAATCAAAAGTTGTTTCAAACCCATTTAATTTACATTGATGTTTTTGGCCGAACTTGTGTCCAACTGAACGAACTAGTTCAAAAAGAACTGTTGGACACAAGTCTAGAACTAGTTCAAAAAGAACTGTTGGACACAAGCCTAGCAAGTAGACTTGCGTCCAACAGTTCTTTTTGAACTAGTTTGAGTTGTTTCAATGTACGACAATTAGTGAAAATTAGTAGCTACTATTGCACACTAGATGGTGTTGAGTGTATTTATATTCAGCTGTTAAGTTTCTCTGTACTTCCTCTTGTTGTCAGCGTTACCGTTGTGCGACTAAAGACGCATTTTGCCCCTTTTTTCGAATGCCTTGCCACTTTTTATGCCCCTTAGTTTTAAATCCCCTTTTAGTATCATTTGCATTATTTTGTGCACCTTTTTGTTTTTACTTTCGACAACAAGATTTTATTTCCTATGTGTACATACATACATATGTATATATATGTATATGAAAAAATAAAATTTTTTGGGAAATTGACATGGCGCAATATTTTTTTCTGTGGGAGTATATGGTGTTAAAAAGCCTTGGTATGAATCTTTCCATTTGTTTAAGATTTTTAATTATGAAATTACATGCAGTCATTCATAGATAATTCTAACTGTATTTTCCGCAGCCAAATTTGATTTGAAAGCCAACTTTGATTAAAGTACATAATTTTAAAAGGTGAAAAACTTTATGCTAAGGGAAATAATAGGTATGTTTTATTCGATACATATACCTACTTAATTTTTAAGCAGCTATAGCTATAGCTACTTAATAAGTTTTATATAAAACATACCTAATATTGTATGAAAATACCACACTGAATTGCTATCATCAAGTTTAAGTTCCAATGAAATTAGTTCATCATGTGAGCCTATTATCTTGGAAAAACCAGTAAAAAAGAAAAAAGCAACACGAAAGTATTCCAATGATTAGGAGAGACGGCATAAGTGGATTCAGCTGGATGCAGATACCAAAAACCCCATTTGTGTTTTCTGCAATCAGTTGCTCATCTGCCGAATGTCATGTTAAAACAGTCACACACGTGGTCAATTCCAAAAAACAAATGATGTAAAAATATCCGAGCTTTTACCACAAAAAATACCAACTTTCGGAGGAAAGTTGATATTGCTGAATTGAAGATTGAAGATTGCAAATAGAAGTATATATGAAGACTGTGAGTCAAATAAGCAATTGTAAAACTAAAAATTTCTTTTTCTGAATACACACATACATCTCATCCCCAGCAATAAGTAATTGTTCTCGTGAATTAGTAAGTTACAAATATGTTTTTAAATTAGCAAAAGAAGTGCGAGCATACCTCAAGGGATAGCAAAAAATTATTCTACACGTTGCACAGCGTCCGTCGACAATTCATACAACGATCGGCCAAAAATTGTTATATTTTTTAGGCGAGCAAATATTTTTTTGATCGGAATAATGATACGAAAACCTGTCACATATCCTAGATGTGAAAAAGGTTATCAAAGTGAATACTTTAAATTTGACATACAAATTTATAATTGTGTATGTATGTATATACATATCGCTCATTTAGTTGAATAGTGTCACAACTCAAAAAAACTAGTTTCGCAGAAAACACGTTTAAACTTTAAAGTTATTTATATGAAATTTTTACACAAGATAAAATACAAAATCCCGAATTATTTTGCATTATTAACTCAAAAAACACATTTTTTAAGTTATGATACTATTGAAGAAAATGAGCGATATGTACATATGTATGTATGTTCAAAATCGTCGAAAGTAGAAAAGTTTTTGAGATATAGACAAATTACCAATATTTAGGTTTTTAAAAAGATGATGTGGATTATGTGCAAATATCTTCAAAAATATTCGACGGATTATACACTTTTTATTTTTTTTAAAGATAGTAAAATTACTAAAACAAACATACACCCCATGTCAAGATTAGTCAAGAAATGATGAAGATACAGTGAACAAAATTTCAAACTTCATTAAAAATTTGATGATTTTTTGCAATTTTGCTGTTTCCAAATTTTCTTTTTTTAACCAAACAAACAATTAAAAATTTTAAGATTTTTTTACAAAGAACATTAGTTAATTTCAATACAAACATTTTGCGCCCTACAATGTCCAGATTGGTGCAAAAAATGACAAAGCTACAGAAGATTTAGTGAATTAACACCTTTTTCGGTTTTTATTAAATCAAGAACCCAAGGGAAGTAAATACGCAGAATTTTAACAACGAACGCTGTAAGTGTTATAAACATTGACAGTTCACAATTTCAAATTGTTTGCTTAACATTTAATTCTCTAGAAACGCAATATTCATATTAACAAAAATAAAATGCATAGTGCAAAACGTGAATTTTTTTGCCAGAACAATCCGAACAAGTTTTGCAATAAAAGCGTCTTTTTGCGTGGTTTTTAGCCTGCCGTTGGTAGGCTGTTTGCCCATTTTCGTCATTTTGCGAATTTTTTATTTATTTACATATACAGTCGAACTTCCATAACTTCCATAAATTTTCTCTAACTCGAATTAGTTTGGTTGGCAGTAGCGTTGAAAGAACAAATCACATACGATTCTGTAACTCGAAGTGTCGGTAAGTCGAAGTTTTTTTGGGATAATGGTGATTCGAGTTATGGAAGTTCGACTGTACTCGTAAAATTGCACTAATTTTTATTAACTTAATAAAACAGAATTAAGGTAAATGTAATTAAAAAACATTAGCACTTTTATAAGCTTATGCATTCCTGATGTCATTCTACGACATTCAATAAACATAGGGAAAAATATTGTAGGTGTCGTAGCAAAGGTTTCTATGGAAATATATGAACAACATATTTACAACTACTGTACAACTTGAGGACCTACTACACTTACAATAGGTTGTGAATTGAACAAATATTTTTAATTTCACAAAATGTGCACAAAACTTAAAAAGCCTATAACTTTGGAACAGTAAGAGCAAATTCAATATTTTTTTCTTTAAATGACTCAGAATTTATCCACCATTTAAACTGCATCATTAGTTTTTTTTTACTTCAATAGAAATTTAAAAAGTTAAAAGGCATTATTTTTAAAATTTATACTAAATTTACAAAAAAAATTCATAAAGGTTACCCAAATGAGCAAAAAAAAAAAAATAACCGAAACTTATATTATCTGAACGATTAAGTAAAGTTTGAACAGTATTCCTTTAAAATGAGGGTGGCGTTGGCTGAAGTAGTTAGCACGTTGACTACAAAACCGAAGGTGCTGGGTTCAAACACCACGCATTTTTCTGATGAGCATTAGTGTCCCTTTGCATCAGTTGTTGTAGGAAAGTTCAAGTGATGAAGGCATAGTCACTGGTCACTGAACTATACCGACTTCTGCAGATACCAATCCTAATGTAAGATCAGGGCGCCCTGCTTCGTTGTGTAGCAGAATCATCGGCGAAGTAAAATAATCAATAAAATGGCTACAAAACACAGCTTCAAAAAATTAATACGCCTCATTTAACATCAGAGGCGTTGCAACACTGCATTATTAAAAAAACGTGCAAAAAGCAGAGTTGTAAAAGGATGAAGCTTTCCTTTACTCTATCTATTCCTTCACCACCTGCCCTCTATCACTATCCCTTTCCTAAAGAAGGTAACACCTAGTAATAGTAGTAGGTATTAATTGCCTGAGTGTTACTTCTCTTTTTATATAAAAAAAGTGTTCCTTTAAAAAAATTGGCTTAGTAACAAAAAAAATCGTGCTAATGGGTCGCGTAATGAATAAAATTAGAAAAAGTTGAGAAACCCCGATTTTCGGTCTAAAATCGATTTTAGCGATCTTTAAACCCCTTCCGAAAAATCTTAAAAAAACACAAACATGCTACATTAAGATCATGTGTCAAATTCATTTGGTCACAACTTTGTTGAAATTTTGTTCCGCAGTGTTATATGTAGTAATTTTTATAGAATTTTTTTGTTTAGCTACATGGTTTTAATTTATTTAATATAATTAATTGTATGTGAAAAAAACAATGAGTTTTCTTCATGTGATGATCTCCATACTTTTTCTTGAACTTTCAAGTTTATTACAAAATGCAAATCCAAAAGAAATTTAATTTGAAAACAACAATAAGACTTTAAAATTTTTTTTTCGTTTTCAATATAAATTAGCGAACGAACGTTTTCTCTCGACATCATGGGGCCAGGCAGTTTTTAGCTCTAAAATTTGCACACGCGATACTCTTATTATTAAGATGAGTAGTACAATAGATAGGCTGGAAAGTATATCTAGAATGCAAGTAAAGGTTGAAAATAAAGAGTTTCTAAATTCAAATGCAAACATCTTTTGAACCATAAGAGAGCACCATTTTTCTTTAAGTTTCTTGTTTACTTTCTAAAAATTCAAACATCTTAAAAATTCGATAGTAATTGGCTTACAGTTTGAAGATTTACTGGCTCGGAAATGCTTTCATAGCCATGGGAGGTCCACTTTCATACCCTGTACGCTCTTCCAACTTTTCTGGACTCTGGTTGGTCTCTTTTTGATGTGTAAACATCTATACGCTAAGGGGTAAAAATCTTTTTCACAATACAATCACAAATTTTGAGTAAGATGTTTTCAAATCGGTGTGAGCGAATTTTAAAGCATACCTTCAGGAGCAATTATTAATTAATTTCAATAGAAATTGCTTGTGAAGTGTAATAGTGTTGCCAGTGGGGATAATTTGGTTAAAAAGTTGAAAAATATAAAATAAATAAAATGAATATAAAGTTTTAAATAAAAGAACGTTTTAAATGTCAAATATTTGCTTAAAAGATATATAGCAGTCTTTATAAAGAATTTATAATATTATATTATAACATATCTTCATTACTTACTGTTGCCTTACACTGAAGCTGGTGCACGACAATTGGGTAACAATCTCCATCTCATGCCAATTATTATGGAAGGTAGATTTTAATACAAATTTTGCAAACCCACAGTCGCAAGCTTTATCAAAATTTTTATTTGACGTTTTCCACTTGCATATGAGCAATTCTCCACAAACCGCCACAACTAATAATTCCACTACTATACATTCAGTTTTCCATACAGTAGAGTCAAAAATTTATATATCTTATTTTAGTTACCATAAGCCAATAATAAAAAAAAATTTAATTAACAGATGTTTACACATCTCCCCTGTGATCGGACTCACATTGCTTCTTTTTTTATCTCTATTGAATATTTTTTGTGGCCCTTTGTTCCAGTAGAAACCATAGGACATTTGGGCTGCCACACGTTTTTTTTCAATCTGCGATATCTAAAAATTAATATTATTGTGTAGACAAAACAATTAGCTGAACTCTCGAGACTCTCTCTCTCTCTCTCCTCGAAAAAATAAAACGCAATTATGTATCTATGTATGTAATTGTGATGTATTTTTATACGTAGTATGTATGTATGTATGTATATTCTACATTAAGAAAATTATTAAATTTTATTGTTTTTATTTTGTTGTATTCAATATGTTAATAAAAAAAATTAAAAATAAACTAAAGAATTTTGAATTTGAAACAACATTTATAGGATTTTTTTTCGAATTTGTGAGCTTTTTTATTTTTTTGTTTTAGTATGCATATGGAAAATAATTAAATACGAAATGATTGTAGTAAATTATTTAATTTGTTTTAATTATTGTTTTATTTATGTGTTATAATGATTTTAATACCAAAAAAAAAAAAATTCTCCATACATTTACGTAGATAGTTAAGATTTTATTATTAGTATTATTTTTTAGTTTTTTCAGTTTTATAAATATTTAAATGTAATCTTTTTTGTTTTATTTTGTTTTTGTAGTAAAAGTAGCACACGGAGATTTGAATTTATGAATATTCTACTTAAGTATTAATAAACTTTTAATAGTTTTCATCGTTTTTTTTCTTTTCTTGATCATTTTAATTAAAAATAAAAATAAACATGTATGTAATAAAAAATAAAACTATTTAAAAAAAATTAAACTGTATATACTATGTAATATTTTTTGTTTGTAAAAGGTGTTTCTGTCTTTCTTCTTTTTTTCTTTTTTGCCTAAACGTATGTATTATTTTGTTTACTATTTTTTTTATATAAGTAAGTTTGATCACAATTTGATTTCTTTGACTCCATAAATTTTCCTTAAAATATTCTTATTTTTTCTTCAATTTTGTTTGTTTTTTTTCCTTTTACGAACTCTAAATTTATTTTTCTTAAATCGTTTGTTTCAAGCCAAAATACATTGTGTTGAATATCCAAAAATATGTTGTAAATGTTTGCCCAATTTAAGTTTTTTCTTTTTTATTTTGTTAAATTAATTCCTTTTCATTTAAATGCATTTTGTGTATAATTTTGAAACGGTTTTTATTTATTTTTTTTTTGATGTTTTCACAACTTAAAAAATCACTTGCCAAAAATACCTTTTCATTTAATGCTATTATAATAAATTATCCAAAGATAAACTAAACTGTATCTTTGTTTAATGTTATTCAGTCACTTTAAAACATAAGCTTATAATTAATTAAAAGTTAACTTTTCTTAATAGGTATAATAATTATTTATGTTATATATACAATTAATTATTAACAAATAATTTAATTTCGATGATGTTTTTTTAGTATTGTATTTTATTGTAAAAACTAAACTATTTTTACAATAAAAATATATTGAGAATAGTTTTATATGAATGGAAAACTAAGGGCACATAATTTTTGATACAGTTAGGGAAACACACACAAAAATATAAGGCTTAACAAAAACTAAGCTAAAGAAATAAGGGAGTAACTGAAAATTACTAAAGAAAGCATTCCTGAAAATTTTCGTTTCATTAATGGTTGCTTTATTATTGCGAAGAATTGAAAAATTCAAAAATTATTAACTTGTCCATGATAATTAATTTTTATACAAGAAAATTATTTAGAAATATAAAAATGACACTTGCAATAAAATGAAGAACTCAAAAGACTATTGAAATTCGCTAAAGATGCCAACAGTGATCCAAAAGAAAACGCTTGATAGTTCACTATCTAAATTAGAAAATGGGCATTAGGAGTATGGGAAGACCATGCCTTTACAAAATTTGATATTGTTTTGCAGAATCTTTTACTCAATTCATGAGTAAGAGGGAATAAAATGGCAATACATATGTATATCGTCATGTGAGAACTTAAGTGTCCAATATCCAATAGTTTATAATGGAGTATTGGACACTCAAGTTCTCACATGACGATATGTATATACTTTTTATCCGAGAAATTTGTGATTAATTTTTTTAGCTATCAAAATCCATTTAAAATAAAATTTAACAATATATTTCGGCTACAGTTAGTCCATATTTATACTTATAGACAAGATGTTTTCGTTTTCAAGTTGTACAGGATTTCCTTCTACATAGTGCACAGTGGGATTTTGATCTCAAAACACCTCTATTTTTCGACCACTCAATTAAAAAAAAAATGTATGTCACCCCACTTTTCCCGCAGCTGTTCTTTCAATAAAATGAAAGGTTGGAATGTCTTCTATAGGAAGAAAAGTATAAAATTTGTGCTAAAAGTCACGAAACTTGGTACACGCAATTTACATTGTGCCTTTTCTGCTAGCCTTCGCAGGCAGGTTTATTTTAGTTTGTTGGTGCGAGGTGTTGAGAACATCTGTACCTCGTTTCTATAACTTGTAAAGAGTTTTTGCATCGAGAAATATTAAATAATTAATACTGATTTTCCTATTCTAAACAGGCTTATTCAAATAAAAACTTAAACTTATAGTGCATTTAAATCAAGTTGCTTTTTTCCAGATATCCCATACTAAATTAAATCTCATTTTTCAGTAGATTTGTAGGAAATCTAATAAAAATCGAATGTTTTTATTTATTCTTTACAACCCTGTACAACAAAAGGTGAGTGAATTAGATACGGTGTGCTTAAAAAGTGTGGGAATTGGCTACATTTCAGTTGTTTGGTTGTGTGGCGTTATTTTCACGTTCAGCATCGATATGCAATTTTTAAATTGCTTTAAAAATTTTGAAATTTAAGTATTTTCAATGCGAATTCAGACTTTTCTTAAGAAAATAATTGTTTTTTGCCTCTTTAATGAAAATATTAGGTAAATACCATACTACAAATATGCCGCTATTGATAGTTTCACCTGCCCGAATCTAAAAAGTTAAAAAAAATTCACTTGAAGGCTGATTTTCTTTGGATTGCCTCATTTTCAATTAGGTATGTGTCTTAAGTCTTGCTGTAGCTATATCCGAAGAAAACTCAGAAAAGACTTAAGACCCAAACTCGGAAAATACGAAAATTCGTTCGAATCAAAATTTAATGGTGATTTTCGGATTGAGCGGGTGGAGTTGGTACGCATAGGGTCCAGCGGCCATTTTCGGCCACGCGTTTCCGAGATAAATGCAAAAAACTTAAAAATTGCAAAAATTCATTAATTATGTGTTGCTGTCTAAGTCTTTCGAATTTCGTTATACATTTTCGCGGGTAGCTAGTTGCAAATACTTAAGATACAAGCAGCCATTTGAAGAAATTTAATGGAAATTTGTGCCTACTTGAACGCCTAATGCCGGCCATACACTACACAAGTTCAGTGCTCAACTCTAGCACTGCGCAAACTATGCTTGTGACACACACTATACAAGTAAACTGTGCATTTTTTATTTTAATTCGCCATAATGCTGGTGATTATTTGTATATTTCTAGGAACTCTGTCCAGAATATTTGTTCTGCGCTCATTTCTTGTTGTGAACTCTTAAAAAATCACGAAACAACTGAGCGTTTGCAACATACACTACACAAGTTCACTGTACAGTTTTCAAGCTTGAGCAAATATCAAAATTATTGTAATATTTACTCAGTTCACTGCGTAAATAGCACAACCACCCCCATACACTGCACAAACGCACTGTATAGTGCCAGACTTGTGCAGTGAACTTGTGTCGTGTATGGCCGGCATAATAAGGGTGCGTACAGAGTAGCCGCTTGTTGCCGAGCCGAGCTGGTTGACGCTTGTTGCGAGAATTTTTCATGCGAGAAACAAGTTTGAGTGTGTATAGTGGATGGGAGAATCAGCGCTATTATTTTATCAATTATTTGTGATTTATGTATGTTTGTATGCATTCGGGTTTGTTGTTCATTCATGATTATGTTTATAACGTTTCTTAGCAAATAGTAATTATGATTTGAGTTTTATTTTGTTGAAAAAAAAACTGAAATTTTTATTATTTTTTAAAATTTTTGATTACATGTTTTATTTACTTTATCTTAAATTTTTGTTTTTAATTTTTTTTTTTTAATTTTCCAAAAAAGTTGAAATCATAACAAAATAACATCAACAATGTTTTCGACGCTGAAAAACGCTTTGAAACTGTTTTCTCGCATTCAACCAGCTTTGCGCTCTGACCAGCTCAGTTATTTGTATAGTACCAGCTTTCTCGCATTGGTTCTCGCAACAAGCGTCAACCAGCTCGGCTCGGCAACAAGCGGCTACTCTGTACGCACCCTAAGAAAACGAAAGCCTGAAAGTATGCTTTGGTATTTTCTTGATAATTATTTCGATGAATTTATTCAATGTTCTAGCGTTTGTTATTTGTTTGCAGCAAACATAATGTATTTTAAATATACTGTGCCGCAAACCAATAACCAAACGACGTTATGTCCTTTTTTAATTAAAATCAATCTTGAATAATAATTATGTAGAATTAATAATTATGTATGTAATTAGTTTATACTTTCGCGTTTAACAGTCTTACATGAAATTTAATTTCATGTTTAAAATGATTACATGAAAATCATATGAGATCAACAATATTGTTGAGTTTAACATACATAATGTTGAAGTTAAATGTATTCTCACTAAATTTAATGCTGAGATAATTGATATTGCTATTTTATATAAATAAAAATCACATTAATTTAATAAAAAATATTTAATATTCGTTCATTTTCTGTGAGGCGAATCTGAGTAAATTTCTCGTTTTCCAAAAATAAATAATGGCCCCCATTGGTGTGTTTTAAATCATACATAGTAAATTAATTTCAGATATGATATTTCAAGCTCTAACAAATAGAAATCTACAAAAAAGTCTAAAAAATCTCTATTAGTGGATTTAATTTGTCTAAATCGAGCGTTTTTAAATCGACTCGATTTGCAGAGCAGGCAGGTTTATAAGAATTTAAAATACTGAACTTAAGCCCGATTAAGAAATTATTCCTGATTAAAATTTTTTATCTCAAGTATATTGTGAATGGGTTCTTACCACCCAGGTGGGCATGGCCGATTTTGATGAAATTTGGCATGTGTCTCAGTTTTATTCAAAAAGTGTATGTACACAATTTTCTTGGATAGGAAGAAGGTGGGATTGGCCGATTTTGATGATATTCCATTTTTTTCTAAACATAGTTAATATAATGCTCGGTGCCATCTAGGACCACTTCTTATACTTTTGCACAAAAATGTATGAAACCCCACTGTATAATTTTTTTAATTTTTTATTGTTTTTTTTTAATGAAATTTTAGCAAATTATAAAATTATAAATAATTGAAAATTTAACATGAAACAATTTTAATATTGCGCTGTAAAAAAAGTATTCCATTACATATTTAAATTTATTTATTTCACTTCAGTTTATTTACACATTAATAAATAATATATGTACTTTTATTTTATTTAGTTTCAATTTATTATAAATTAATATTACTATTATATTTTAGGTTTATATTTTGCTATATTAACTACAGCAATCAATTAATGAATGAATCAATGATAATAATTCAATATATTACGAATAAATATGCATGTATGTATGTGATAAATGTCTTTTTATTATTTTATTTGTATGATGTTGTTTTTTTCCTCTTTTTTTTGGAAGATTGTTTTGTTTTGTGAAAATATGTTTTAAGCTTAGTAAAAATATCTGTAAAATTATCTGTTCTGATTTAAATCAATGATTTTAAACTGTTGAATGAAAACGATGAGATTGTATTTTAATTATTGTATGATGATCATCAAGTTTCGCTCTAATAAATTGAATGAAGATTTAAATAATTAACAAACAAAATTATATGTTAAGGCATTTAACTGAATACGGCAAATTGGCTTTAAAGGCATATTTTATATTAGATTTCATATCATTAGAATCAAATTGTTCAATTAGTTTTATATTTGCTATATACGTATGTATGTAAAGTGGATTAAAGTTTGTTTAGAGCGGAAGAATTTCCATTGTCTCAATGACTAGCATTCCTATTTTGAAGACAGTAAACCGAAGAGTGCTTTGACGAATGCCAATAATAAATTGAAAATTGCGTTTGAAAAGAAAAAATTAATTAAAAAGGAAACCTTTAAATATACGTAAAATAGGCTGATTCCGATTTCAGATACTTACTTTGCATAGTAAGAAAAAAAAAAACAATTTATATAAAAGCAAGAATATTTGATGATATTAAAATAGCTCTAATAAGAACAGCAAAAGCTGTGTTCGTAAATGCATCACTGCGCTGCATCATACGTGCAAACTTTTATTTAAAATGCAGTATAAGTTTGTTGATAATCTGTTTTAGTAGTAATCATGTCTGTGCACCATATTTGACATTTATTTGTTCGTTATTTATTTCAGTGAACCAGTTTGGGACATTTAAAATTCCATTTGCAGCGCAGTGATGCATTTACGAACACATGCAAAATAATTTTAATTAGTCTGTTGCGGACGTTACACATTTTTCCATTTTATTTTAGTAAATAAAACAACAATATTCTTTCTTTTACTTAACATTTCTTATCAAAATGGTATTTAATTTTGTATTTGATTTAATGGTGGAATTATTAGAATGGCCAGCAAAATAATTATTTGATTTCAGAGAAGGAATATTTCTTACATTTAGCCAGTTATATTTTTTGTATAACGATTTTCATGTAGTTTTTAGAAACATAACTTAAGCATTGGAATTGTTTTTTATTCACCCTTATTCCAGTTGTCGACATCGACGCCCCTTTAACACAATACCAAAAAATTGAGGCTTGTGTACACGTTACTCCTGTTGGCAGGTTTATACTATTTTCTAGACCTTAGGGAAAGGAATAGATTCTCAGTAGCACAAGACCCAATTTTTTTGTATTGTGTTAAAGTGATGTCGATGTCGACAACTGGAATAAGGGTGATTAAAAATACATTGAAATTGATTATTGAGGGCCTAGCTGGATCCTATGCGCATTTCACTGTTGCTAATGCATATCACCAGGGAACATTTACTCAAAACCTTTCTTAGAACATTATAGAGATATTAAGTTAAACTTGCATTCAAACAAATTGGAAGTTTAACTAATATCAAAGGTAAATAATAATGAGCCTTATCATGAATTCCACAGGTGAAAATTTCCGAATAAAAGTTTTCGTTAACATGGATTTTAATGTCGTAGATATCATCAATTCCATGAAAATTAAAAACTTACATATTTCCACCATTTTCGACAGACAAATCTTTGTGCCAGTCCAGACTTGCAATTTTTGTTGCACCAACTTTTTATTTTTTTTAGTGCAAAAGAGTGAGAGAGGAATACAAATAGTATATATGTATTTCTATTTCAAAACTCTCACACTTATTCGAGAATTGCTGCAACAAAAATTGCAAGTCTGGACCGGCACTTAGTGGATAATTTTCTTCATAAATTTTTTGAAAACAAACAAATTCACATTTAGAAATTTCCATATGAAATTTTTTTAATGAATAACTCAATAATCAACACGTGTTTTATTTTCTTACTTTGCCATTGCTACAAGGGCTGACTTCTTTTCAGCTCGAAGCGCGAAGCGAAGGTCAAACCAAGAAAAGGTTCAACATAGGAAAAAAAAATTGTTTGTAACTGCTTTACCAGCTGATTCGAACTCAATCGCATAATGTGGTTCCATTTTTTTTATTTTAATTTACAGCCTGTCCCACGATTTCGAAACAAAACGAAACGTTCGATCGACAATTTATATTGCAAATAAAAACAAATTTTCATATTTCATTGTTTTTCTAATACACGCCTTTTTTACTTCTAACCCCTTCATCTCATACTAGTTTTTGTACTAATTGCAATAACTAACTACTCACGACACTAAATAAACTTAAATCCACTGAATTAAGGAAGATAATATATACATATATGTATATGTATATATGGAAATTATATGTAAAAGTGTGTGTATTTAAAAATCAAAATGTTTAATTAATGCATGGTTAATGTGTTGTAAAGAATTATTTTAAATATATTGTTATTTTAAGTATTGGATATGGTTTAGAAAAATTCTTTTACGGCTTCTATTTGGTTTTTTTATTGCTTTGATTTTTATCTTGTTTAATAGGATTTGTTTTTTAATATTTCTATGAAATGTTTTATTTTTATTAATTTTATGATACGAGTATTGATAATACATACTTTTCTAATTCATGGTAAGTAAATTGGTTGAAAAATAAAACAATTTTTTTTTATAACGGGTGATTGCTAAAGATTAACCATAATTTTATAAATTATTATTGGCGTGCATGATTTTAAGGCTCACACACAACTCTCTCTGTCTCTCTCTCTCTGATTTAGTAATATTTTACAATTTCTTCTTATGTTAGAAATAATCATATAAATTTGACTTCGAGTGCACTGCACTGTGCAATTTCCAAGTCTCTATCTCTTATAGTTTCTAATGCATTTTTAATTAGCTATTGGGCATTACTTCGAAACATACTCCTACTAATTTTCAAACCTTTATCATTACAATAAGCCGAGTTAAGGATTAAAATAAAGAAACTTTACTTCAGTCACTTGAATATGTTTGTTTAGAGCATTGATCATCAAAAGGCCGCCCGTGGGCACTTTGTCATGCTGTTTTTTACACGTACATTCGTACAAGCATGCAATTTGCTCTCTTTTACATTACATATGTACATATGTGTTTGCTTATCATTGGTTTAGTGTCTTCTCTCTCCCATAAAATTAAAAAAAGTGTAGTTACGTTATTTTGCATTTCAGCTAACGATATATAGCACAGACTAAAACATATTTCTCAATAAGTGGCGCACACAATAAAATGTGCAAAAAGTCATTCCACTGCCATTTTTGGTCTTTTAAATATTTTAAGACGAATGGAATCAAGGACCATTAAAATCGTAAGTTTATATAAAAATATATCCGAAAAAGTCGATTATGAAGTCAATGAGCATCGCGAAAATGTATGGCCCTATTGTCGTTATCAACTCAACTCATTTGTTCGTCTGACAGTCAATCCAACTCTCACACAACCAAATTATTTTTAGAGCTATGCTCTTTATGCCAGACACAGGAGCTAGGACATGATTTTCGTTACTTTGTACTTAAAACCAGAGTATGAAAATAAACGAAACAAAATGTTTGATTTTTCTTTGTTTCGTTTTTCGATGTAAGAGAAACAAAAACAAAACAAAAACAATAGCGTTATTCACGGTTGGGTATTGTAGATCTTTTATATATTGTAGATTTGTTAAATCGTGGTAAATTTAAAACGCGGCAACAACAAAATGCATACATTTTTATTTAACTATGCCTACACCATCTACTATACTAAAAACTGTGGTAGATGTACAAAAGAAGAACAAGCTACATACAAATCCTCTCAGAGAGTCTCTGTATCTCAAATTGAATTGAACAATAAACATTTTTTACCACACAGAAGAAAAATTCGATCACGCTTGGACGTTTAAAATAGTAGTATAATTAATAGGGTTTTAAATTTAATACGAACAGTGAATACCGCTAATGAGAACGGATTGTTAAGTCTTTGTTTTTGTATTAGCGGAATTCACGGTTGGCCTTGTAGATCTTTTAAATATTGTAGCTTTGGTAAATTTTGTTAAATTTAAAGCAAAGCAAAAACAACTTGCCAAAGCTACAAGATCTAAAATATCTACAAGGCCAACCGTGAATTCCGCTATTGGTTTTGCACATGAGCTCAAACAATACATTAATTTCATCGTACGCAGCTAGAAAAGAAAACAATGCGAACTAATTGGAAACGTTTTGAAATATTTGCGGCGAATTTGACATCATCATATAATTTTATTGCATTGTTATTTAACACATGCAATTTGTTTTATATATGTAGCTAAGCAGCATAGCTCTAACCGGGTGTCCTAAGAAACCTCTCTTATTTAATATTGTTAATCACTGACTGACTGACTGAATATTGACTGTTAGACAACCAAACTTATGGCATTTTCTTTTCTAGAAAAAATATGTACACTTTGTAATAAAAATTCGCAATAAAATGATTTTCTGAAATATACATTTTATTAGCAAGTATTGTACCATGCCTTGCGAGCTTAAATTTTTTCTTTAAACGAACGCTAAATTGTATTTTTTAATAAAAAGTTAAAAAATATTAAATTTTTTCCAGAAAAGAAAATGCCATTAGTTGATTTGAGAACGACAATAGGGGTTTTATTTTTAACATTCCATACTCACATAATTTAAGTTAGGCCAGGTGAGATGCTGAGAAGACAAAGTAAGTTTTCAGCTAACTTGGGTCCTGTTACCTGGGAGTAGGAAAGGGATAGTGCAAGTACAGATGGTGAACTTACAAATAAATATAGAGAAAATTAAATTATTTATTTTTGTTTGTTTTAATAACTGCTATTGTGCGTTTGCATCTTTCCAGCGCCTCTGGTGTTAAGTAGGCGCATTATTTTAAGCTATTTAGCAAATTTTATTAGTCATTTTACTTCGTCGACGATTACAATCAGATTTAATTTATTATCATATCCAATTACAGTAAAGTTCAAGTGATGAAGGCACATTCCCTGGTCACTGAACTATACCGACTTCAGCAGATGCTAATCCTAATGTAACATCAGAGCGCCATCGTCGGGCTACTAAACATAACTTTGAAAATTTAATACGCCTCATTGACACCAGAGGAGCTGCAACTCTGCATTATTAAAGTCGTGCAAACCGCAAAGTTGTGAAATAATGAAGATTTCCTCTATCTCTTCCTTCACCACCTGTCTTCTCTATCACTATCCCTTTCCCAAAGAAGGTAACATCTAGTAATAGTAGGCGTAAATTGCCTAATTGTTACTTCTCTTTAAAAAAAATTGTAATTGAAAAAATCTCAATTACAATAACATGTAATTATAATAATAAACGTTACAAGTTTTTTTTTTCAAATAAAAAAAACTAGAGCTCGCAAAATATGCTCAACCAAATTTCTTTGTGCGGTCTTCTCACTCAAAATACCTCCTAAGAAAATGAGACGGAATCACTGTGTCTGAACAAGAACCCTCTTTTTCGTTTCAATCGTGTTCTCGCGCCCGGGTTGAGTTGAGCGTAACACACGAATCGGTCTCTTACTGACCGCATGATACGAACAGAATCGTTCGTTGCTCAGCTACTGAGTGTCAGTAAGTGAGCAAAACAAGCAAAGTGTTTGCAAAAAAGGTCTTTATTTTTATTGTTGCGTTTGCTTTATGCTGTTGCCTTAAATATTTCGAGAAGATAATAAAATAACAATAAAAATATCTGTAAGTGTAAATGTCAAATAAAAGACAGATTTGTGTACAACAAAAACAAAATTAATCTTCATGTTTGGAAATGTTTACCTATCCACACTCGCAACACACATATGTACATGCTCAAAAGACCGTTTGCCGAGATTTTACGAAATAAAGGGTCTCGAGTGAACACATGAACCGAGCGATCGAACAAAAACGGTCGTTGGTTGAGCGAAGAGCAAGCCAAAGAAGAACGAAGTTTGAGGATTTTTTCGCGACAGTGTCGCATCGTGTCAGTGGACGAGTGTTTTTTTTTCTGACAACAAGCACGAGAGAGACCAATTATTTCGAGCTCTGAAAAAACATATTAAATTTAAATTGTGCATCATTTAACTTTCTCAGCGTTTTCGTTTCTCAAATCGTTTCAAAATTGCCAGAGCAATAGTACATGATTAGGAAAATACTTGTACCATATCCAGAAAACCAAAACTTTAAGAGTTTCAACATTAATTAAATTTACATAAATATCGAATTGTAAATTATGTATTAAAGAAATATACATGCATACATACGTTTGTATGTACATATGTATATGTATTTGTTTGTGTGTTTTAGGCATCACCCGTTAAAAATAAAATTTTCTTGTAGTCGTTTTTTTTTTCTTTTATTTAAATTAGGCAATAAAATGTTTATTTTTGTTAATTCAATTATATCTAGAAAATTATTTAATAATATTTGTTTTTTGTTGTTGAATTTGAATCAAATATGTAACTAAAATTTAAAATAAAACTATAAAATCTAAATTTGATATTACTAAGGCTTCTTTTCAGTTTTCGTAAAGAAATATTGTATAAATCGTTTAGATAAATATATTATTAAAAATAATAATAATAGTAATAATAATAATAATAATAGTTATATATTAATCAAATTAAAATATGTTTTTTTATGTAGTTTATTTTAACATACATAGAAATTAATGAACAGCAATAAAATAAAACAAACAAAAGATGTACTACTCGTAATAAACAATTGTGTACTTTGTAACATTGAAATGCAAACAAGATAATTATTATTTTTTTTTTTTTTTGACTCTGAAGAGAGAAAGAGAAGGCGCAAAAATTAAGAACAAATAAATTTATTTTAACGCAGTGTTTAATTATTTAAATGAAAATTTAAAACAAACAAAAAATTATTAAGAATTGTTTATATTATTATGTAGTTGTTTTGTTTTATAGAAAATAAAAAACATAACACTTAATGCTTAAATCTTGTAAAAACTAATAAAAGTAATTATTGAACTATTTTGTATCATTACCTTTTTGTATAATTTGTTTTTTGTTTTTTTTTTATTACAAAAATAGTTTTATTTATTACTTTTTTTTTATTTTAATAATAATTATGGGACTCGATTGTATCTACATATTTGTAAGAATTTGTATTTAATTTTTATGCCATACTAATTCTTAAAAATATATTAATGAAGGAGAGTGAAGTATTTCCTTTGTGTGTGTGTTTTTTAGAGCTTTAAAAAAGCTCTTTCTCAACATTATAATTTTCATATGGTTGTTGTCTATGTAATTATTGTTGATAATATTTAATAAATAAAAACTTAAAATAATTTCATTAATTACGATGGAAGAGGTTCAAAGAGAATAATCAAGGAATTTACTATACAGATTGAGAGCATGAAGGAAAATAATAGGACACAAATTAAAATACATACTAAGACGTGTGTGTTATTCTTGAGTTTTTGGTCTGATCAAACGACCAAAGCATGCATTTCTTTCTTTTCTTGTAGAAAAAAATCGTCACGTAGCTTTACCATCATTATTTATTGGCAAACAAAACGAATGATGAGCAAGGATTTTTAAAAAAATTGTTTGACATACATACTGGTACTGGTATGTATGTATGTACATATGTATGTACATATGTATTTGACTGCAGTTATTTAAAGATTATTTCAAAATCTTAGATTATTGCATGCACAGAAAAAAAAATTGCAATTTATTTCTGTTTTATTAATGTAATTATTGTTGGAAATGTTTTGTATTATTTACGTTTTCCAATTGTTTTGACGATTGTTACTGGGTCCTGGAGCTTGCGGTGGTATCATATCTAATAAATATTGTCGCTGCAATTCAGCGGCTCGTTGTATATCAGCCAATGATGCTGTTTGATTTTTGGACGATGTTGCAGAGGAGGAAGATGCAGTTGCTGTTTTATTTTTATTCGTAAACGCTTTAATAGAATGATTAATTTAATAGTTTTTATTATCGTACAAAAGATATGTATCATTAATATTTACCAGCTACTTGAGCTGCTTGCGCCATAGCCATTTGATAGGAATATAATAAAGGAGTAAATTGCATCATATGTTGAGGATTCGTTGCCAAACCTTGACCCAAAGCTAGAAGATAAAATAAAAATAATAGTTATAATAACGTTTAAATGTTTTTTTTTATTTTTTATTGTTATACTTATTCAGTAAAATATTTTTATTAATAAAAATACATTTAAAATTATTATTGAGAGGTTAGCTGGATCCTATACGCTTTTCACAAAAATTTCTTAGAACAACTAGAGATATTATGTTAAACTTTTATTTAAACAAATCAGAAATTCAACTAATATCAAATTTGAAACAAAAACTCAATAATAAACATGTTTTTAATTTTTTTTTTTACTTTAGCATTGCTAGATTGGCTGAGTTTTTTCCGCTCGAATTGTAGTTGGTAAGTCCCAGTTCACACTAGTCAAAATTTTTTAATGTCGGTTTTACATGAATTTGCTCTATTGTTTTTGCTAATGAATAATTAAACCCCCCCCCCCCCCAAAAAAAAAAAAGATTATATATATTAACATACTCTGACCACTCAGGCCAGTTAATTACTTGTCCAATGAAAGCAAAATTCCGATTAATTTCGCAACCATTTACCGTTACTGAGATATAGTAAACAAAATGATAACGTTATCTCAACACTTTTATTTCTTCTCCAGCTTTGGTCCACGATTAATCTTTTGATCTGAAGTTTTTGCAAATTGAAGATTGTGTTGATTTTTTTTTTCAATTATGTATTATATTTTTTATACATACATATGTATCTATATGTACATGTTTTATTTAATTATATTTTCTCTAGTTTTCCGGCCACCGCACTTTTGGAACCCACGCTAAACGTATGACTCTCCCGTATAATGATTACTGCTACAGTTACAATGATGAAGAAGAGGAGGAAAGCATTTCGCACCTCCTCTGCTTCTGGAGGACCTCCGTCTCCGATTCCAAGGCAGAATATCATTCAATAGCCTGTCCGAGTTATCGGAAATAGGACTCAGAAACCTAAGTCTATAGATTAGGAGCAGCGGCTGGTATGGTCGTTAACCCTCCTCTTTGGCATGTGTATACACTAGACCCTTCCCTGACCCACTTCTCTTCTCTTTCATTCTCTCTTATTCCCTATCCCCCCTTTCTTGTATTCCTTTTAACTATAGGTAGCACAAAGTGATCGCCGTATTGGACCCAAATGAGCTGGACCCCTAGATTTTTCATTTAACCTAACCCATGAATAGTTTCAGTTTTATTAGATTCCAAAATTTGAATACTTTCGAGTTTTAGTCTAAATGCCAAATTTAAAGCTTTAATAATTTTGAACAGTCACGTTCACGATTGATAAGAACGATTGAATGAATTAGGTTGTAATTTTGGTTCTTCGTTTTTTTTCTGTTCCTCTAAATGAGAACGAACGTTTTGGAAACAAAAACATACTTGAGTTTCTTCTTTTTATTTTTAATACAAATATTCGATCGTTCATGCTTAACAGAGAATGAACGATTTTTACGTGTGTCAAGTTAAATCGATCGTTTGACAAGACTGTACATGCAGAAACGAATGTACGATAAAAACGAGAACAATGATGAACTCAGAACGATGCAAATCGCTGAATGATTGCTTTTTTGCATGTTAAGAAGTGTTTAAATTGTAAAACTAACAACAACTACATGATTACCTCTAAACAATTGTTGCTGGAACGCTTGCATGGCAGCTGCAGGTGCATTGCCAAGTGCACCTAAATTTGCTGCAGCAGCTGCAGGATTTGATGCCGAAGCCGCTGCTGCGGCACCTAGATTTGCTAAGCCTCCCAGTGCCGCTAAGTTGCCAAGTTGCCCTAAATTACCCAGATTGCCGAGACCACCTAAGCCAGCTAAATTGTTAAGACCCGGCAAACTAAGTGCACCCAGCTGAGCGGCAGCCGCGAGAGCAGCAGCTGAATATTTCTCATATTGTTGTTGCTGATGCTGTTGTTGTTGTTGCTGCTGTTCTGCGGCGGCTCTCTGCTGTTGCTGCTCAGCTCGGTGATGGTCGCGTTCTCGTTCTCGTTCTCTCTCCCGTTCTCGTTCACGTTCTCTTTCCCGTTCACGCTCTCTCTCCCGTTCTCGCTCTCTTTCGCGCTGTTGCTGTTGATGCTGGTGTTGTTGTTGCTGTTGTTGCTGCTGCTGTTGTTGATGTTGGTGTTGGTGTTGGTGCTGGTGTTGATGTTGATGCTGTTGATGGTGATGCATTTGACTGGGCGAGGGCGTACTAGGACTGGGTTGTGACTGATGAGACATAGAACCTCGTGACGAACGTGACGTAGAAGGTGGTGGAGGTGTCGGTTGATTAGTTGGTGGTGGTGTGGGGCGTGGCGTGATACTCGGTGTTGGAGTCTGACATTTGGTGGGTATAACAGTTACAGAAGGTGGTAAATTAACTAGCGCTGCCGCTGTCGACGCTGCATGAGCTGCTTGTGGTTGAGATTGATGCGCCGTATGCTGGGAATGACTCTGAGATTGAGACAATGCCGAACTAGCGGCAACATGAGCGTCCGCCGGGGAGGGACTGCTTTGATTGGCCAAGCGTTGTTCAATTTCTTGTTCTTGTTGCAGGGCCTTCACAAAAGCCTGTTTCAGTCGATTGGTGTGCTCAGCTTTCAAAGCTTTCTTTACATTTGTAGTAACACATTGCTCACAAATAACTTTAGCTTCTTTGTTGCCTAAAAGCGATAAATTAATAATGATTGCCTTGCGCTACAATAATGGGATATTATATTGAAAATAATGTTACCTTGTTTTTCCCATTTCCACACTGGTGTGAAATCAATTTTACACTGAGCACAGCGAAATGGTGGCGCAACAGTATTTGATTTTTTATTTGTCGTTATGTAGTCGACAACAGTCTCTAGGCCAAGCAGGTATACAAATTCAGTGTTGCTAGGATTTGGTATGAAATGCATCTCTGGTGGTGGTGGTTTAGGTGGCGGAATCTGCAATAAAAATAAATATATTTATGAAATAAAATGTTAATTGTATTAGCGCATATTCATAGACAAAACAAAGTATGTATACTTTAAGAATTTAAAACTGGTTTTACCATACAAAATACTGGTTTTAAATTCTTAAAATATACTTTGTTTCGACTATGAATATGCGCCATTGTTTTATTTCATTCTTTTTTTTTTCAATATGTTTGTATACCTGTAATAAAGTCTTCTCCAGCTGTTTCCTTAAAGCCAATTTAGCAGCCGCTTGCCTTTGAGCAGGGGTTTGAACATCTTCGCGGGAATTTAAGCGCTCATTCTAAAATCAAGTTAAATTGTTTCATTGCTTGCAATTAAAAAATAATCGTCTGAATTTTACCTTCAAATCATTGTGCTGTTGATTTTGTGTTGACAATGGCGGTGCTGGTGTTATTGATACCGAATTGCTGATGGTGTTAGGTACCTTTGAATTATCCGAAACATTAGGCTGCTGCTTATTTGTTTTCATAAGTTTTTTTTTTGTTAGTTCAACATATATAAACAATACAAGGCACACAATATGATATAAAATGGTTAGTTAGTTTTATGAAACCGATAAATGAATTAAGTACATAAGTTTAAAATTTTTTATAATAAATAATTTTCACTTCTTTTACTGTTGATGTAAATAAATATTAAAATTTAATTAGTTGCTGAGTTCTACCTTAAAATTATCACATTATTATGGTTGCAAGTGTTATGATAGTTTAGAATGTTTCTTTAGTTTTTATATGTAGTTTAGTGTAATTCTCTTCCAAGACTTTAAACTAATTCGAAATTTTATTGGAACCTTTCTTTGCATTTACATATTTAGTAGCAGCAACTTCTTTCTGTATTCTTCTTTTTTGAAAAAGACTGGATTTGAAGTCATGGGATTTTTATCACAGCCTCGAATATTTAATTTTTTAATTTTAATATCGAAAGTGTTTTCATAAAAAGTAATGACGATAACTATGATTTGATCAGTTTTATATTATCCCAGTAAATATTGTATTTGATGCAAAGAAGTAAATATATAATTTTATATACATATATGATTTATTAGTTAAATGCACATTTGAAAAAAAATGCCATACATATAGGATAATTTGTCCAAAAGGGTCAATATGTTTTTCCAAAAATTTAATTTTTAAAATCCTAAATTTAATACTACCTATGTAATTCCGATTCGAACGTATCCCTACAAGAAATGAATGACTGAAACTAACACAAACAAGATTTGTTCACTAACACATTTGCACTAATTTTACATTGAATTCAATACTGACAGTCAATTGACTAGTCATTTGATCGGAAGTTTTGATGGATTTATTTATTAATTATAGCTGCCCCACTCTAGCATATATATTAGAATGGGACATCTAATGTACATATGCCAAAACTTTTAAAACATCGAGTTTTATTTAAAAAAAATACAATTCATTGTCTGTGAAAATTAAAATTTATAAGTGTTAAAAAAGATAAGTAAAAATTGAATAAAAGAAATTTACAAAATTTAATTTAATGCATTTGTTTTCAAAATTTTAGATATTTGTTAAAAGCAAGAGATTAAAAGGTGTGAAGAGGGCTAGATACCGCCTAGGTTATTCTGTTTTTGCTGAACTTATCTTTCGTTTCAAATATTTTATGTGCTTTTATACTTTTAAGTGACTTTTTATAATAAAAGAAAAACAATTAAAATAATAAAAATTATATTTATTGTCAGTATATCAATAATGTATGATTGCTCAATTGTGGGGGATATATTATTCAATTATGATCAGTCAAACTTGAGTAATATTTATGCTATCATTGATTACTAAAAAGAACTAGAGTGAGCAGTTCAACTATATGTTATATTCATTAGTTAGAGAGAGATGCAACATCACACGTACACAGAAGTTTCCATCACATTTTTCATTTTGCCTTTAATAATGTGATAGAAACTTTGTTCTACGCAATGATGAATATATCCTGCTTGACTTCCGATCAAATGAGCAGTCAATTGACTGGTAGTGTTCTTGTAGGGATTATTTCCGATTCTGAAAGTCATTATTAAAATCCTCAAATTGATATGAAAAAATGTTGAAAACTCCCAAGACCAGTTCCTCGACTGACTTCGATCCTTAACCTTAATACCTTAACCACATACATATCGCACTGGTTCCTCTAAAGAGAGTCAACTAAAAATTTCTCAATTTTCACTTTTTCCAAGAAATCTGTAAAAATCTTACATCATTTCCTCTTGTATCCTCTTCCGGGGAATTGTTATTCATAATTGGGCTGTATAACAGCAATTTTCCTCTACTGAAAATTTGTACATTTTGAGTTGACGATCTTTAGAGGAACCAGTGCGATATTCTGTCATCGTGCTGTACGTGTCTGAAATTCTCGTATCAACGGACAAGGACCGGCCTTTTACACGAACCGCTTGCCTGTGACATAATTACTCGTTTTCCAGCGAAGTATAACATGCAAACTACGTTGTCAACTGCACACCTGCCTTGATAATAATAAGGGACTCTGTGTAATGATACCCCATCTGGTAACTAATGTAATTTGTCGAGCTATTATTATGGCAAGGACGATCACAGAACATCGGGACAATGTGTTTGACGGACAAAGGGTGGTAGGAATTTCCAATTCCTTTTTCAGAAGGGTTAAGTTTCCCGCTAGCCAATCAGTGCGATGAAATACAAGATAAAATTCCAACGAAAAGAAGGGCAGTCGACTTTTGAAGAGTTGTGAATACTTGCAGTTATGTCCTTATCGGGAGTATATACGACATCAATTTTGGTTTATGAATACAAGACGGGATGGCTAAAACTATCAAATTGGTGCTCCCGTCAACTGTTGCAAGTAATTACCAAGAGAACCGTGGGAAGGAGCGGTGTGTGGGAAATTGCTTATCACATAAGGCAGCGGTGCGTAGGATTATATTTATGGCCCCACAATATCCGTGGTAAATAGTTGTTTGGAGTTTCTGAGATTGATTTCTCAAGTTTTTTCTATTCCCTTTTCTACTTTTATATAGCAATGATAGCTTTGTTCGCCCTAGCATGAAATTTCATAGTGTCCAGGATCAACTCCCAATACTTTTTTATATAAAGAAATTTCTTGAGTTTACTACAACTTCAAAAATCTTACAAACAAGCAGTTCCCTCAGTTTCTTAATGCAGAGAAAATGAACTTTCTTAACTCTTCCTTCCTTGTGATGTGCACAGACAAATATCATGAAAACTTCATTGCTTCAAAAAAAAAAAAAAACAAACAAAATCTTACGGCCTGTCCCAAGATGTCACCAGAAATCTTTCGATCGACAACTTGTATTGCAAACAACAATAACATTAGAAAATTTCTTTTTGTTTGCAATACAATTTGTCGATCGAACGATTTCTGGTGACATCGTGGAACAGGCAGTTAGTTTTGCATAAGCGCACTGAGAGAAATTGCCTACACAAATTATAATTCGAGTTCGAGAACAACCATAAATAAATGACTGATTAAAAATGTGTAAAGAAATATAAATGTAATTTGTATGTATTGTTGTAAGTAAGCGTTGTGTGTATGTTGGTGTGTTGAGTTAAAGAGTTGAATAGTTTTGTGTTAGAGAGTATTATTATGATGTAGGGTTAAAGTTTAGGCGGAGTTAGGATTAACGTAACATGTAATACTGTAACAACACAGCGCTTACTGCAACGATCACATTACAACAACTCACATTGCGTGATTTAATTCCAGATGGCGGAGCCGAAGTGGGTGTTATAGTCACTGATGGCGTTATAGTGAGATTCGGTAGATTAGTGCGGGGTGGCAGAGCATTTGAACGGGCTGATGCTGACAACGTTGTTGATGACAAGGGTGAGGTTGTGGGTTGAATGCTAATTGAAGGTGAAGAGCCGGGAGTCAGAGTGGCACCGCCCGGTAGTGCCGAACGTGGTGGAAGCAGTATAGAGTTGTTCGTCGAACGATTAGGAGATGATGTTGAACCAGTTGAAGAGGAATTTGTATTCGAGCGGCTATTGGTTGCGCTAATTTTTAAAAATATTTATTACATACATATGTATGATTTCAAGGAAGTTACATTGCATTATTTTTTCTTACCTTATGCTAACTGAAGATGAGATGTTATTACTATTGGAACGTGAACTTTTGGTATGTGCTGGCAGTGGTACCGCCGTAGTGGGTGTAACACTTAAGGCACCCTTCGATGTTAATGCAGCTGGTATGGCCGCCAGAGGATTTGTAGGCGATACACTAGTCGAAGTGACAACAATGTTTTCCTTCATGACATGCTGTGACTGTTTTAGCTTCTTTAGTAACACTAGTTTGGTTTCTTCATTGCGCAAATCGTCCCTTAGCTTACGCAGCCCCTTTTCCCGTTCCTTCAATTCGGCTGGTGTCAATTCTTTGATGGGCACATAGGGAGGCATTTCTTCATCATCTGTTTCAGAGTCTATATTACCATTTTGTTGGCGGCCATTCATGCGTGCCGGCAATAAAACAATATCTGGAGCCTCTGCGTATGACTTTGGTTCTGTGCGTGGTCTCAGAACACGACGTTGAACTTTATTCTCTTCGTTACCTGTAACGACTCCGGTTCCCATAACCCCGCCACTAGGTGATCCTGTCCCTGATGAGTTTGTACTAGAAATTGTCGTTGTTGCTGACGTTGTTATTGCCGGCATAATCGCATTGGCTAAAGGGGATGTTGCGTTCAATGTATTTGAGTTTGTTATTTGATTATTCGCACTACTATTAGATGGATCTACAGTTGTTATAGTCGTCGATATATTATTTGTAGTTGGTGTGCTATTGCCACTTAAATTTGTCGCAATGCAAACACTATTAATGCCGCTATTACTAGAATTACTATTGCCCAGCCCTGAGGCGGCTGTTGTTACTGTGGACGGTGATGTTGATGTTGGTGGCGGTGGTGCGGGTGTTATCGTCAGTCCAGAATTTTGTGTGAGAGCTCTCAAGTCTCTTACTGTTGCAGGTGTAATAGTCAGTGCTGGATCTCGACCAGAGCCTAAACTTAAGTCGACGACATCGTCGACTTCCATTTTGGCCATCTTCGCACGTCGCGACGTTTTGGCTTATAATGACTTATCTGTAATAATAAAAAAAAAAGAAAAACATTAATAAATATAAATTAAGCACACACATACAAACATACATAAGCATGTACACATACATACATACAGAAAAATTGTATACGTGTGTGTACTTCGTACCACGTGAAATTAAAGCGTTGGGAATTTTCATAGAATTGTTGCTGGAAATATGTACATATGTATGTATGTGCTTACATATTTCTACAACAATGCTTATCATAACTCCGAAAAGTTTTAATTTCACGTGGCATACAGAACATACTCGATAAAGCTGTATTTTTAATAGTATGTACTATTAAACTAAAACTTTATAGGTAAATCCATATTGAATTTTTTTATTTTATTATATCAGCTTGCTATAAACGAAATTGCAGCCAAACGTCAATTAAAAGTGTAGATTTTACAGAAAGTAAAGAATCTTAAATAAATTACAAAAAAAATGTCAAGGGTTTCTACGGAGGTTCGTATGAAATGCATGAAGTGTTTTTCTTTCTTATCATGTATGTATGTATGTATGTAAATATGTACACTTACATACCCAGTCAGCATGTTGAAGATTGTTTCTCCAAACTGAGTCTTTTTCGACTACTTTAGATGATCAAAAACTCATTAATCAGTTATGCGCTTAAAATAAGAGTCGAAAATGATTCCCAGAACTGCTTAGAAGGTGATTTGTTTAAAAAATAAACAGCAAGCTCATGCAGTAAATTCAATAAAATACAAGGTGTATTAAATTTGTGAACAAAAAAATGTAAATGTCTCGAAAATGAGCCGAAATTGATCAGAAACGCGAGTCATAAAAGACTCTTTTAGAAGAGTCGCGGCTAGGCTACCATTTTCTCCCGAATGAACAGTAATTTTCGACTCGAAAACGAGCGCATAAAAGCTTATTTTAATCGCACGGAGGAGTCGAAAGTGACTCGAATATGATCATTAATTTCATAAAATGCTGACTGGGTATGTACATACATATGTACATATGTATATAATATGAATGTTTATATAAGTAAACAATTTTATTTTAATTGTAACAATTGCAAAGTAGTCTATTATTTTTCATATTTTTGCTATAATTTTTTTGTAGTACATAAGGAGTATGAAGTCCTTTTTCATAAAATGTTTTTAATATTTCATATTGCAGGCGTAAATAGAACCCCAATTTAATGTCTATAAATTTCACATATAATATTCGTATTCGTATTCGCGAATATCGTTTCAAATATTCGTATTCGCGAATATCAAAAATTGACATTCGTTACATCACTAGTACATACATATAACAAATTTGGCATTAATTAATTGTTCATGCTTAATTACTTTTAAGAAAAATTTTTAATTTCTTAAGAATTAAAACACTTTTTTTTATTTCTCAAATTTGCAAAAATCCACGTTGTTTAACTGCGTTCACGCATACGAATTAAAATAATAAAATCTTTGCTTAACAAATTAATAAAAAAAATTTAAAAGGAATTAAAAAAAATTATTGTATTAAAGTCGAAGCGTTTGCTTTGCTTTGCTTTGTTAAAATTGAGAAAAATTTTGATTATTTAAAAAGTACTAAAAAGCAATGCGAGAAATTGTAAAAAAGCACTATAAATACCCGTTTTTCTGAAAAGGGTATTTAATAAAGTTTGGGGTACTTAGAATGGAAAAAAAATCACCAAAAAATACCCGAAAGGCACCAAAATGGCAACGCTGGTTATTTGGATTCGTTAATTTCCGGTTTATGTGTTTCGTTTTGTCTCCTCTCACATAAAAATTTTATACACACATACATATGTATGTATGTACATATTTTATGTTTTACCACTGGACATATTGAGAAAAGCATATGTTTGTGTGTATGCATACATGTTTATTTGTTTTGCTTTTTTCTGCTCATGTTGTTATTGCACGTGCGGGTGTATGTATGTACGTATAGAATACATATCCGTGCATGAATGTATGAATTTGTATATGTACATATGTATGTATGTAGGTACATATATCCTTAATTTATTGTATTCTAGGTATAAGACACTGCCGGGATAATAAAATAAAAGATTTCCTTCTTGAATTTTTTTTGGGTCGTTTATAAAGTTATCTAGACAACAGCAATATTATAGTAACGGTAATTAGATTTTTGTTGTTTGTAGTAAAATTTATATGAACATATACATACATATATACATATACACTTACATACATATACACTTACATACATATGTACATATACATATATGTATGTATGTATGCATATGTATTTTTTCATTTGTTTCCTTTTCCGTTATGACCTTGACACTCAAGAAATAGAAGAAATCAATGTGGGAAATTAATTTTTTTACGTATGTAGGTACATATGTAGTTAGTTCTCATGAGTAGACGATGAATCTAGTTTCGAAATGAAAGTGTAAATAGGAAAAGTTAAGGGGAGAAACAAAAGTTAATACATACTAAAGTTATTATGTTTGTATGTAAATATGTACCAACTACATACATACATACATATGTGTATAGATATGTACGATTAATGAGTTATTTGATACTGTTGAAATTAATCAAAAAAATTTTTTTTTACTTGATGGAATAAACATAATACATATGTATGTATGTACATACATATATGTATGAATATGTATGTATACCTACACGTATGTAATGAAACACATTTCATTTTCATAAAATATCAAACTACTTAATATTCTTCGCATTTAGATACCTAGTAAGATTGTGAAATTTGAATTTACAATTTAAAAATGCTTGAATAATTTTTAATTTAAAATTTTTCCGGTTATTCGATTTAAAAGCGCATAAAAAATTTTATTAAAAATAGGTGTGCTATAAAATACATATAAATACATAATTCAAGTTTATAGAATTTTTTTACTAACTTATAACTGTATTAAGCATATTTTTATGAAATTTGTTGCACGAAACTTTTTCTATTTGTTAATTGCAGCGCTATATAAGAGAATTTTATATAAAAAAGGACGTAGAATGAATCTCTGATGCATTTTTGGCAACTTTTTTGATGTGAGTTGCTCCTCCAGCCCTCTCTTTGATAAATAAAAAATTTTCATGCAACTAATTTCATGAAAAAAAAAATGCTTAATGTAAATTATGTACGTATTAGCATAATCAGTTAATGAAAAAGTTAAAATAAAAATGCAAATAAATTAAATAAAAATTTAAGGCCTGGTCAACGATTTCGACAGAAAACTTTCGATCGGAAACTTGTTTTGAAAACAACAATAGAAAAATAAATAAATGAGCGATATTTACATACATATGTATGTAAGTAATCTATCGAAAGTTTTCTGTCGACATCGTGGGCCAAGTCTAAGATTTAAGCAAGTTTTTTTATTTTTATTTTAAGTTTTTTTCTAATTGATTACCTGAAGTTAGTAAAAGAAATAATATTATTTATATTCCAGTTTAAATTTGTTCATATTTTTTACGCCAAAACGAGAATGGTAAATACTATTGATCCTTTAAAATCCAAACTTCCATATGCTACCATAATTTTTTTTTTATTAATTGCATTAAACTTTTTCCTATTTATCAATAGGAGGCGTGAAACAAATCGTATAAAGAAAGTTATTATAAATGATCCAAAGAGTCATACAACGGCCGTTTTTTTCTATGCCACATCCTACAACATTCGTCAATACGAGCAGTAGTGACAAATAACAAATAATGTTGCATAAAACACATTTCATGAAATTTCATGTTCTCAATTCAGTTTAATTATTTTGGCATTAATTTTTAAAAAATTTCTTAAAATTATTGATTTGCTATAAAACACAACACTTTATTTGGAACTTGAGCTAATATTTTACAAGGGTTGTAAAAATTGTATTTCGTTCAATTCCGGAAGGCTTGAATTTTCATAACTTTGGTCAGTGAAACTTGGATGTGAACACTTAATTCTTTGTTTAACCTTCTTAAATAAAGTTGTATTTTTTTATTAACGGAGGGAACTCCATGTTATGAATTTAGAATTTTATTGTGTGTGCCAATTTTTTATGGTCACATTATGTGAAAAATATTAAAATAAGCTCTTGAATGAGAAAAAATGCGCTAATTTGGCAACAATGGATGCACATGTTTTGTGGCAATAAAAAAATACTTATTGTAGAAAAAAAACTGGAAAAAGAAACGTACAAAGTTTGAACAAAGTTTAAGTGGGGAAGAAGGTAATAAAAAATACAAAAAAAAAAATACATATAAATGGAGACTATAACGTACATATGTACATAGTATCTCAATACCTAAAAATGTATTTATAAATCTTATACAAGTACGAATACACAATCATCCTAACACTATAATTGTATGTATGTATGTGCGTGTATAAATATCCCAGTTGGTCAACTTAACGCAGGTGACACTTTCATCAACGACAGCTTAGGGGAATTTTGACCACAATTTTTGTGGATTACAGTTTCTTTCAAGTTAATCTAACGGAAACAAGTTAATCTGCTAGCTAAGTCTTGCAACGTTCAATGTAAAATTGTGAATAGTTGCATTAATGCTACAGGAACAAGGAAAATATGAGCGAAAGTGTAGCGTTTGTTGTCATGTTTTAGCTTATGCCAGCCATACACTACAAAAGTTCAGTGCTCAAGTCTGGCACTGCGTAAACTAAGCTTTTGACACACACTATACAAGTAAACTGTGCAGTTTTTATTCTAAAGCTATAAGCAAATACTGCTCTATTTTATTAATTGCTGTGGAAATAAAAAAAAAACAAAGAAAAAAAGTCGTGTATGGTGTAAAAAGCGATACATGAATCATGAAAAAATAGGACAGCAAAACTGAGAAACACAAGATCACTGTACAGTTTTACAAATTTGAGCAAATATCAAAATCGTTTTGATATTTACTCAGTTCACTGCGTAAATAGCACAACCACCACCATACACTACAAAAACGCACTGTACAGTGCCAGACATGTGCAGAGAACTTGTGCAATGTATGGGGCGGCACTAGTGGCAAATTCCTTCGAAAACATCCTCAATGATCTGTTTCGAGCTTTCGTGCATCCGTCTGAAAGACATGGCCAACTGGGATGTGCTTATACATACATATGTACATGTGTATGTATGTATTAAATAAACGCTTGCTTGTTGCAGTTAGTAGCACAAAGACCTTGTTTGATGAGTTTATAAATATTTTATTTTAGTTTTTTTTAATGATTTTGTTTGTTAACGCTGATCTAAAAGAACACTTTCTTCACGGTCATGCTTTTAAGAAAGCGAAAAGTTTACACGTTATGAAGCTTGTGTTTTCTTATTTGTGATGTATTATGAAATTTTATAAAAACTTGGCTTATATAATTTGCTGATTCTAAAGCTATGTACAGATGGCTGTCATATCTTACAATATTGTCAATAAAATGTGCCAAAAATAAAAACTTAAAAAAGTGTGAACTGGCAATTTCAGTCTGACGAAAAACTACACTGAGAAAATTAAATCGTAAAATCAAAGAAAATACACTTTGTTGCAAAGACTTTTATTGGTCAGATTGTGCCCAAAGACAAAACAACTTTACCGGAAAGGCGCAAAGTTCTTTAGATTCCAATGAAATATATACTTAAAATCGAAGACTTAAAATCTTGTGGCAAGGATTTACGTCTTTGGAAACACTTAAAAAAGTCCTTAAACTAAGGAAAAAGTATTTTGGCACAAAGACTTTCATTCGTTAGTCTTAAGACTTGAATTTTTGATTTTAAGTACAATTTTCATTGTAACAAAGACGTAATTTTAACATTATTACAAAGAAATGCAATTAAATTCAACGAAATAATTCTTTGAAATACTAAAGACTGATATGTAGGAACAAAGGCAATTTTCTTTGAAATCTGCTATAGAAATGTTTTAAAAAATTAAAATTTTTCTGCAAAATAAAATATTTAATGAAATCAAACACAGAATTTTTATAAAATTTTTTTATTTCAGTTTAATGTAATAAAAATAAAAAAATAGTTCATATACAGCATAACTTTACTTAACTAATTAAAATCTAACAACATTTTTAGACTTTGACTTTAATACTGACTCTAGACATTTTTAATGTTAAAAGAGTTATAATACATTTTTTTATTTAAGTTTAATACAATAAAAATAAAAAATAGTTCATATACATAGTTCACTTTTCACCTACTAATAGTTATAAGTATATTGACAACGGTCAAGCGCTGCCACGACGATAGAGCGTTTTTTTATTTTATTTTTTTTATATTGGCGCATATTCATAAATCGTAACTAAAGTCGAAATTTATTAAACAGATACTAAAAAATAGTTAACAGATAGTTACAGGTTCTATTTACAAATCTAAACTGACGAAGTAACGACTCCCAGCTGATAAAAGAAATAAGAAAATAAAATGTCGATAATACTATGATCGATACAAATTGCAATTAAATAAAAAACTATTCAAACTATCAAAAAACAATTTTTGACATGTAAAGTATAAGTATAACATGTATAAGTTAGTTAACATTTAGTTACAGCTTCACTCATAATTAAGTCTAAACTTTCGTAGCCGTCTGTGAATAACTTAAATAGGTATTTAAAATAGTTAGCACTTAGTAATGATTTCTGAATATGCGCCATTGTTATTATAATATATTTAAAAAAACACAACACTTCAATTTATATTAAAATTACATATTAAATCACTTGACGAAAAAGAAGAAAAAAAGACAAGGCACAATTGAGCGTTCCTATCGACTGACTGACCACGAAAACTATTCTTTTTATTTTTTATATAAACGCAAAAAAATTTAACTTTGAAGACTAAATTCTTTAAAGATACAGACTTTATCTTTATTTTTTTTTAACCGCTCTTGTTTACCGTTGCAAGCCAACATGTGTGAACAAGCAAAAATGTTCACTTATGCATTGAAGACAAAATTCTTTAAAGTTACAGACTTTGTCTTTGTAGCAAGGATGCTTAGCTTTAAAAAAACAAAGAAAAGTCTTTAATTTTAAATACGTTTTTCAATCCCTTATTAGCAAAGAAATTAATCGTTGTAGCAAATATTTTATCTTTACGGAAAAGATAATTTCTTTGATTAAGCTTCAAAGAAATTTAGTCGTTTGTGTTAAAGACGCACCATTTGCTTGTTTAAAGAATAAATCATTGATGCAAGGATTTTTTCCTTCTAACAAAGATATTTTCGTTACAATTTTACAAAGACGTTTTTTCTTTGATTTTAAAGCTTTTAATTTTCTCAGTGTATGTATTGTCACTTAATTGTAAGACTACCAGCTGACAAAAAATTTGTCAGACATCATGACAATCATGTGAAAACATTTTGTTGCCACTGTCAGATTATTGTCAAATTTTTATTGTCAGATGGGTGAAGTTTATGCTATACCAGTCTTTAAAGAGGGAAAGTGAAAAAATATAATAAAATATATGCAGCTAAAATCATTGTCCATAATAATTTATATTTTAACTTTATAAGTGTAACACAAACACAGACATTAGATAATTGACATTTTCTCGCAAATTCTTTTAGTCTGGCAATGCCTAGCAACAAATCTGGGGATCTACTCTGTAATTCGAAACGAAAGAATATTCTTTCGAATTTGCATGCTAATATCATGATGATTCGAAAGGATTCTCTTCCATTTCGAATTACAGAGTAGACCCCCAGACTATTTTCGCACGTGTCAACCGTGTGAACTGACAATTTTTTAATTGACAATGTTGTCAAATAAATAAATAAATTGTTAGATTTACTGACAAATTTAATGCAACCGTGTAAAGTTGTAATATATGCTGAGAATTTTTTATTGTCAGTGCTTTGCCATATCTGACAATAATGTAAGATCGGACAAGCGTCTGGTACGGAGCGTGAGTTTATTGTTGCGAAAGAAGAAACTGCAAATTAAAAAGGTTTGTGCATGATTAGTAAAGAACAAACAATATAACGGCAAGACTGTTATAAATTGTGGATGGCAAATTTGAGCTTTCATTACATAAAAAGCTTGCAATAATTGCAGTATGATGCACATATTCCATTTGCATTGAAAAATATGTGTATATAGAGCTGAAGTTTATACCGTTTGACATCACACGCAGTGTACCAAATACAAGAATTGTCTTTGGTGCAATTTGTTCCTTAATGTAACAATGGCTTACAGAGAATTTTTCGTACTAAAAATTAAACTAACTAATAAGTTAAAAGTAAGGACTTGAAATTCCATGCTTTAAGCTCTGAATTTGGTAGATATTGAAGTAGAAGACTGGATCACGTATAATGAACTTATACAAAAATATAGAAACGAAGTTTCAAAATAAAAATGTGCTAAATAAATTTACATAAGTAAACATTTACAATAATTTATATAAAAATTTGTTTTAAATGCTTTTTCAATAGTTTTTTTGTTTTCATTTTGTTTGCATTGTATATTCTTTATAACAATTTTATATAGAAAAGTTTGGTTTTAACAAAGTTTTCAATGAATGTTGTTGTTTTATGAGGTTTTTGAATATTTGATTTAATTTAAGTTTTCTGGTTTATATTTTCTCAAAAAAAAAAAAATATATAAATGTGTGAGACCTTTTTTCAATAAATTTTTGTGCGATTTTATTTTTTCTTAACTTTTTAAAAATTTCCAACGGTAACACTGCTTGCACAAGCAGTTACTGGAGTCAGACACCAGGGTCGTTAAGTTTGTTACCACGCGCTTCTTTCTCTTTTGAAAATATACACGTTTTTTTTCTGATTTTATGACTATGTTCCGTTTTTTTATATCAGGTTAACAGACTGTCTGGTAGAATGTTTGTTTGGCCGGCTGGTGTAAGTTGTCAACGACATGGTTACTTTTTTCTTGTATTTATTTATTCGTTCGTTCGTTATACTTAGATGTAGAGCATGCAGTTGACCAAGTTATTGGGGGAAAAAAATAAAGAAAAACTTTGCAGCAACAGTTTTAGACATTTAGTTTAAATTAGATTGTGTAGTTATAGTTACCGTCTGCCAAAATATGTGTGTAACTATACTTTAGTGTGTATGACCACATACATAGATATTTGTTTGTTTCAACTTAGAGAGCAGAAAAATAATCGTTGTTGTAGACATGCAAGCATTGCTTAAGTAGTCTTTTATACCAGGGCTTATCAGATTTTTTCTGACCTATTTCGCCAATTAATTTTAAAAATCACCAAAAATCGCTCAAATTAATTTGATGCAGTTTTTCTTTTAATATATAAGATAATAAATTTGTTTTTATGCAGAAAATAGCCAAAAGTAGAAATAAAATTGCCAAAAATTATTTCTTGTACATTTTTCTCATCCAAATTCAAAACGCATTAATAAATCAAAATCAAATTGTTTGAATTTCTTGCAGCCAAGTTTTTGTAGGATTTATTTTTAACCCCCGACCAAAAAAAGGGGTGTTATAATTTTGTAGTGTGTGTCTGTGTGTCTGTCCGTGTCCACGTACAGCACAAACGGCTGGACCGATTTTCATTTAGTTTTTTCTGTCTGAAAGGTGAATTGATCGAGAAGGTTCTTAACTATGTTTAAAGAAAATCGGTCCAATCGTTTAGAAGATATCACATCTTTTCTAGATATATCGGGGGTTTTTAAAATTTTTAATTTTTGTTATTATACTTTTTTTTTTAATTTTTTTAAACAATAAAATTTTTATGTTTTACGATAGAACGTGAGCTACTGAATTTAAAATTTAACGTATAATGTAATTACGAAATAAAAATTTGTAGCTAAAATTTTATGTTTTATTGTATTGGCGATATTTGGCGATAATCGACAAGTCATTTGGCGCGGAGGCTGAAAATAAATCTGACAACACTGTCTATGAAAGGTATAATTACAGAGGCAGCAGCATTTTCATTGTACATATGATTATTTTCAAAACTTAGTCGTACACACATACGTACATAAGTAAAGGGTGGTTTTTTTTAGAGTGTCACAACTTTCAGTTGGTATCACTGCCTTATTAACAGCTGATAGTTGCTTTTTGAAATTTCATTATGAATTACGACTTACAGGCATGCAATTTGTTGAAATATTTAATCAAAATAATTATTCTATTCATCAAACTCATCGTGCACTTCTTCCATTTTCCGATGAAGCCCATTTCTGGTTGAATGGGTACGTAAATAAGCAGAATTGTCGCATTTGGAGTGAGAAGAATCTACAAGCTTTTGTCGAAACACCATTACATACATCCACAGAAAATTACTGTTTGGTGCGCTTTATGGGCTGGCGGAATCATTGGCCCATATGTCTTCAAAAACGATGATGTTCAGAATGTTACTGTCAATGGTCAACGGTATACGAACATGATTCGAAATTTTTTCGAACCCCAATTACGTGGCATTAATCTTGCTGATATGTGATTCCAACAGAATGGAGCCACATGCCATACAGCGGCCGCTACAATTGATTTACGCAAAGAAACTTTTGATGAAAAAATAATTTCACGTAATACTCAGATACTAATGTAACATAAGAGCGCCCTCCTTCGCTGCGTAGCAGAATCATCGGCGAAGTAAAATAACCAATAAAATGGGTACTAAACACAGCTTCGAAAAAAACTTTAATACGCCTCATTTAACAGCACAGGCGCTGCAACACACTCCATGATTAAAAACGTGCAAAAAAGCAGAGTTGTAAAAGAATGAAGCTAACTTCCCTAAAAAAAAAATACGTAATGGCCCAATTAATTTAATTGGTCTACGTCGATAAACCACAAACAATTTAACACCTGGAAATCAACATTCGAAAAGTTATCGGCGAAATACGGTCGCAAATGCTGGGAAAAGTTGTTGAAGTTTAGTGTTCCAGATTGCGCCTTCTACGCGCCAGCCGTGGCGGCCACATGGCAGAAATCATATTTAAACATTAATTTCATAAAATTTTCTTTCCAATAAAGCTCTTTATATAAAAATGTACATATGTATTTCCTTGTTTTATTAACCCCCGACCAAAAAAAAGGGTGTTATAAGTGTGTAGTGTGTGTCTGTGTATCTGTGTGTCTGTCCGTGCCCACGTACATCCCAAACGGCTGGACCGATTTTGATTTAGTTTTTTCTGTTTGAAAGGTGACTTGATCGAGAATGTTCTTAACTATGTTTGAAGAAAATCAGTCTAGCCGTTTAGAAGATATCACATCCCCCGAGGGTTTTTTAAATTTTTGTTATTATGATTTAAACTTGTGTCACTCTATAAAAAACACCCTTTATTTAGTTTGTCGTAAATTGTTGCTGCGTTACTTGTTTGTATTATTTTTTGTCGTGTCTTTTTGTTTCTTGTTATTGTATGGTTGTATGGTTTTTATATTTTAGATGTCTTTTCAATTTACTACTTATGTTGCAAGTTGTTTTTTTTTTCTGTTGTCGTTGTCTGACTGTCTGTATCTGGTATTTTTGCCACTTTTATTTATGTATGTACATATAGTATAATGATGACGATGGTGATAATGATTACTTAAGGTAGTAAGAAGCTGCTTATTGTATACCTACAAAAGCAAAATGCAGTGAACAACACTTTAAAAGCCAATGATTTTCTTCTTTTTATGGTAAGCATTTTTTTTCCTTTTATTGGTTGTGCTGGTTTACTGGTAACCTGATCTGTTTTATATTACCGGCCTCACCATTAGTATCCTAAATAGCGTAATCAATCCATCATCATCATCATTACTAAAACCATCATTTCGCTTTGAAAGTTAAGAGTTTTCTTTCAGAATACTGCAAGTGAAATGTTTTTATTTTTAATTTTTTTTTATCAAACAAAATGCATATAAACTTAATTACCCAAAACTATTTACATGCAGACGTACCTACATATCGCTCATTTACTCAAAGAACGTCATAACTCAAAAAAACTAGTTTTCAATTTACACACAACTTAATGGAGAAATAAAATTGTATTTTTCTTTCAGGCACTGAGTAAATAAGATATTTGTATGAAATTTTTACTCTAAGGATTTATTCTACATCATTAACTCAAAAAAAATATTAATAAATATTTTGAGTTATGACGTTCTTTGAGTGAATGAGCGATATGTATGTCCATAAATACACACTCAAGTATGTATTTCAATTACATGTCAATGATATTATATTCAAAACCAGCTTCTTCTTTGATTTAAAAATACTGATTTAAAATTCTTGAATAGATGTACACATTTCACAAATAATCTTAAGAACTGGTTTAAATAAAGACTATCTCTAATTTAACGATACATTTAATTAGTACTGATAAAAAAGCATTAATTAATTTACAGTAGAACTTCTGTATAGCGAATTTTGCTCTATATATACATACATACATAGAATAATGAAAATTAATAGGCAGACTTTGTAAGAAAAAAATTTATTTCTAAACCTTTAAAATTTTTATGAAAAAGAACGAAAATTCGTTTAAAAAATTATATTTTTTCCATACAAAATTTCCAAACGAAAAAATCATTTGTATATGGGCATTTCCACAGGAATGTCAACTTTTTTTTTAACATGCGACAGCAAGCAAATATGCTTTTTTTCAAAGAAAATTAAATTTTTTTTCTAATTTATATATTTGTGTAGTCCGTCAGCAGCTCTAGGGTAGGTAAAATTTTAAGAAAAATCGAGTCATGTTGTTCATGACTTGCTGTCGCACGCGACAAAAAAAAATTGGAATTTCTCTTAGAAATTCCCATATACAAGATCTACTCTTAAGTAAAACAATTGCTAATATTTTGAATGCGCTCTTTCTGAATCAAAAACGCGTTTCACGAAATTTATTATGGTTTCTGAGATATTAAGCATACATTTTGCTCCATATACACTATTTTTAGGTTTAATAAGCATTGTTTTGTTGTACATGCCACAGTTTGGCGCCTGTGTCAAATTCTTCATACAAAAATGTACAAAGTGTAAAGTTAAATCTTGTCTTGCTTCATTTCTATAAGAAATGAATGCTAAAACAAACGGCGACTGTTAAGCAAAAACATCATCATCCAGACGCAGCCGCCGATTAAATGTTTTAATATAAACTTATTAAGCACTAAAATATAATAACAGAAACCTTAATTATGCATGTTTGAGTACAACAGAAATCATTTAATTTCATTCTTTATATTAAATACACTTCAATTACTTGTTTTTTTTTGTGTAAGTGTATAAGCGAATCGATAGTTAAAAATATTACAGCGGCGGCTTCTTGGGCGGCGTTAAACGATCGGCTTATTTATCTGGACAGCAAGAAAAATAAACAGAACAGCAAAATTCTCAATTCACAGCTGTGACACAGCAGTTAATTAACTATACATACATACGTATGGAGCACAAAAAGCTACTTTTTGAAAATAAATTAAGAAAAGTGGTGTATGCGGCACAAAACGTATTTTTTACTTTTACAATAAAGTAATATTAACTTCTAACTTCATTGATGAAAGTTTTCAAAAATTTACATTTTTCTTCCAAACATGTTTCGGAAGCATGGTGCAAATACAAAAGAAATCCATCGGGTATATTTTAAGAACAATTAATGTAAAGCTTCTTTTTTGTTTTTCTCCACTCCAACTTTGTGGCGTATGGGCTAAATCAATTCAGAGGCGAAGTTTTGTTACTTATAAGCAATGAAAAGCTTGAATTTTGATACCTCTCGACGGGAGCTAAGTTTTGATTTTAGACCCCTAATTTCTTAGGGTAATTTTGTTTTGTGTAGATTTCGTTTTAGCTAGACGAATTTTGAACCAGCCTAATACATGTACATACATACAAGGTAAAATGGCTTTTACGCACGCAAAGTTTACTTTGTAAGGTCTTGTACTATTTGTAGAAGTGAAGGAAAAAGATAATTTCATACCATGCCTATTTTTCTTTAAACATAAAAATTGTGTTAAGACATACGCGATTATTTGAAAAAAAGCCACAGTTTTTTCGCTAAAATTTACGTGCAAATATTTATCAGTTTCTTTGGTTGCTAAACAAGTCACGTTTTTTTTTTTTTTTGTAAAGATTAAAATATAATAATAAATTAAATAAAATCTGTTCTATATTATTCAGCAATTGTAGTGCGCGCCACATCATACAAAAAAAAATATTAGATTAGCAACAAAGCGGGTGAGAAATAATGAGGAAGAGCTTAATTTTTGCACAAGCTACTTTAGGTTTGGAATACTCGTATTTGCGTATGTACTTATAATTAAAAAAAAAAACATTTTGACATAAAAATAATAGAAATCAAAAAATGCCACTATTAACTAAATTTTTAATTCTAATTTGAAATCTTGATTAATGCCACCATTTAGTTATCTTTTGCCGGCCATACACTATACAAGTTCAGTGCTCAAGTCTGGCACTGCGTAAAATAATCTTATGACACACTATACACTGCACAAGTAAACTGTGCAGTTTTTATTTTAATGCGCCATAATGCAGCTGATTTTTGGTATAATTCTAGGAACTCTGTCCAGAATATTTGTTCTGCGATCATTTCTTGTTGTGAACTCTTAAAAAATCACGAAACAACTGAGCGCTTGCAACATACACTATACAAGTTCACTGTACAGTTTTCAAACTTGAGCAAATATCTAAATCATTTTGATATTTACTCAGTTCACTGCGTAAATAGCACAACCACCCCCATACACTACACAAACGCACTGTACAGTGCCAGACTTGTGCAGTGAACTTGTGTAGTGTATGGCCGGCATTAGTTTCTCGCTTAATTTTTAGTTGATTTACATACATACGAGTACATTAACAAGCTTTAAACAAAAAAGTATGACAAAAGTAAATTATTTTAATTGTTTTTAATTAACCAATGAATTTACAAACAGTTGACTTTGTACAATTAATAATTAATTTTGTTATGCAATGCAAATAAGAATATAAAAAATATGTAGACGTGTATGTATGTACATATGCACATAATACGCGAATATGCATATTATGCATATCGTTACCTTAACATAGAAAGGCCCTAACTCATTATTTTTGTTAAAATCGTGATTTTTGCATTTTCCGATATATTAGATGTTCTTCTATTGAAATATAATGGGGGCAATTCCAACTAATAGCAAGTAATAGGAAAAATAAAAACTTCTAATTGGAAAAGGGTGAAATTTCTCACGGAATTTTATTCATAATTGCCCTGAATGAGTTAGGGCCTTTTTATATTAAGGTAAGTATCTTTTATTATTTATATGAAGTTTCTCTCCCCAATTGTTAATAAATTGTTATTTTCAATATTCAATACGTTAATTCCTGACCTAAAAGTATGCAATGGTTTTATGAAAAAAAAACTTATGACAAGTTTCCTGACTTTTTACCGGAAATTTAGTTTTCTTCCTATTCCGAGAATTATTGTTTTTTTTTTGGCGGGAGATCTCATTTTTTTGGAAAGAACAGCTCGGGAGAAAGTGGCACTAAATAACTTTTTTTCTCTGGTTTAATTTTTAATAATCTCTATGCACTTTTCACCTCAATTGCAAACAAATTATTTCAACATTCAATAAATAACTGGCCTAAAAGTATGCAATGACTTTTACCAGATATTTATAGTTTTCTTCCTGTTCCTTAATGGCACATGTCCTCATAACCTTTTTTTATTTATAGATAAATGTTATAATTTCAGAATTTGGCTCGTTTTTATGGTTAAGCAAATTAAATAAATAAACAATTTATGTCAAATAAATATATCATGTATGATAAATGTCACGTTTTTAAAAAATATTAAGGCCAAATGGTATTATCAAGAAAATTATGCATGTACATATGTATATGTATTTGAGAAAATATATCATTTCTAGCTTAGCCACCCTTGCATAGACTTTACTTAATTAAAAAAATAGGTATTATTTAAAAAGTAGTACACATTTGGCTCTATAAGAACTAACCTAAGTATTGGTCCTTTCAATAATATACAATTAGGGGATTCAAATGATAGTCTAAATTATCTTAGCGTCATAATGTTTTAAATAATTTTTATATACATACATACATATGTAATTTTTATTGGTTTTTTTTTTTTAAATTGTAAAACATTATGGCGCTATGATAGGTACTTAAGACTACCGTTTGAGTCCCCCAATTGTTTATAAACAATTGTTTCTATATAGAAATTACCAACAACGTTTGTACGACTTACAACTCTCACATACAATTGTATGTTGTATGTATCTATGTAACAAGCGAAGAAATGTTTTATGTAGTCAAGTCATTCACTTAAGGTTCTGCATGAAAAATGTCTGTCTAGAAGGCGTTCGATGTTTATTTATTGAATAGAATGAATTTGTTTACTTTGCATATTTTGTGGTTGATTTTAAACAAATTGCTTGTTGTACAAGTTCAATATTATTGTTGTTGATATTCTTAGTCTATACATACATACATACATACATACATACATATACATACATACATATATTATGTATATAGTATATGCTTTGTCTACTGATTAAATACATATGTATGTATGTATGCATGTATGTTCTTTATTTTATTGAGCGAATTTAACTGAAGTGTTTTAATTAATAAGGGCGGCGAAGGTGGTGAAAAAATTATGGAAATAGAAACATGTTTGTATGTATGTAAATATATGTACATATACATAAATATGTACATAAATACATACATTGTACATACATAAGTATATGTATGTATGTGTGTAGATACGTCTGTATGAATTATTGAACAAAAACATGCAAGTTAATGGGCCTTATTAAGACCCAGTAGGCCAAGTCTTTAAGACGGGCACAAGACAATAGTAAGTCGCAGAAGACATATTGAAGACAGCTCCATACAAATCGTCGACGAAATTTTCAAACAAATGGCGGCGAGGTCACACAAGACGAGATGAGCGACAATGTCGTTTAGTGTCGTCGACACTGTCGCTCAGTTGTCGTCAACACGGCTTTATTGAAGACAAAACGAGGGACATTGTCGCTTAGATTGTCCTCAACAAAGTTTTATTGAAGACAAAACGTGTGACATTGTCGCTCAGATAGTCATGAACCACGATGATTTCCTTTAAATTGTCGATTAGAAAACGTAGTCAACAGGCGACATGTCGTACATAAATCGTTGAAGACAATGTCGTCTACTACGATTTGGCCAACTGGGAAGTATCGTATTACAACTTTGACTACGACGATTTTGTACTAGACTAAAGAACATTCCAACAGTTTTTCTTTAATCTAGTACAAAATTTTCGTGGTCGTAGTCGAAATACGACACTTGTAATAAGGCCCAATTTTAGCCATACATACACACATGCATAAATACATACATACATATATATTTGTATGTACATATGTATGTATATATATCCACGCGTACATTTCGATTTCCATGCATACACAAGCAGATCCATGTGTATGTTACAGTCATATACATATGTATGTATGTATGTGTATATATGTATGTATGTATGTATGTATGTATGTATGTATGTATGTATGTATGTATGTATGTATGTATGTATGTATATACGTATATATGTATGTATGTGCATAGGTATGCATTTATACAGTATGTACATATTTATCTATGTGTACATGTAGGTATGTATGTATGTACATATGTATGTACATATGTATGTACATATATATATGTAAATAGGTATGCATGTGTTTTTTAACATTAATTAAAAGCTTGTAACCTTGTTTTCTTAAAATATTACCATCAAAATAAATTCCACTTTTCTTCTAGAGAAATATACATATCTACTTACATACCCATGTAAGTATGTATGTATGTATGTTCATTTGTATGTATGTATGTGTGCATCTACAAAACTTTTAAAACAAAAAAAGCAAATCAGCAATAACAACAAAAAAGACTTGAAAATAATAAAAACAAAACGACTACAAGGAGTAAATGTATCTGCGGCGATAACAACGCAAAACCATTCAAATACTCGGTAACTAAGGTTATCTCAAAAAAAAAAGTACAGTTGTGCAGCAAAATGTTACATATTCACACAAACTCATTCATTCACTCATACTCTTGCATTTACGACATTTATATATGTACATACATATGAACATACTTAGATACATACATATGTACATATATAATACACTCGTATATACACGTAAATTTTTATATAATACACCACTCATCGAAAGAATACATACATACATATATACTTATATACATACATATGTACATAGATTCATATAAACAAAGAGAGTGTGAGAAGAGTGACTGCTATGGGGTGAATAATACATGCATACGTACGTACATACGTATGTATGTATGTATGTACATAAACAAGTTCCTGCACATGATAACTTATGTATGTAAGTATGTACATACATATGTACATATGTATGCCCATGTAATTTTACATCTGTTTGTATGTAGTCTATGCATATATGTACATATTTGTTAAAAAATATATTAAAAAATCAACAACAACAAAAAAACAACACAACAAAACGAAACAATAACCACGAAGAGACACTGGTGAGACGACTTTGTCAACTAAGTAGAATGACATCAAACACAAAGTAAATATTCATATGTACATATGTACATAGCTATGTACCTACATACATACGTATGCATTTACACATGTATGTATGTATATAGTATATACCTATGTATATATATGTAATTATTTAAGTGGGGCCCTATATTCCTTATAGGAATCAAAATGATTAATATATGTAGGTACATATGAATGTATGTATATTTACCCATGTAAGTACTTATGTATGTAGTTGTGTCTGTGCATACATATGTATATGTATATATAATACATATAATATATATGTAAGTGCATATACAAATACATACATATGTACATATGTACATACTACACATGCATATTAAGATGTTTGGTTCCATAACAAGAAGTGCACTGCTGTAGAGATTTATTTTTTGCATTTGAGTGTATAAAATTTATATTTATACTATAAATGCTTACACAGTATGTATGTATGTATGTAGTATGTATGTATTTACGAGTACTCGTATGTACTATGTACGCACAAATAAATACATACATAATGCAATTTCTATGATCACGTTCTTAAAAAATTAGCTCGTTACATTGGAATGTAATTATCGTTGCGCATTTTAGAAGATAAATATTAATACTACAGAAATGAAAAATCTATTACATAATAAGTGTGTATGTATTAATACACACATACATACATAAGTACATATCGTTGGTCTCAAGTAAAAAGGCCCTAACTCAAATAATTGTAACTTTACAAAAGAAGGGAAAAAGTAGCAGTATTGCAATTTTTGTGACAATGTGTATATCGATGGTTTAATATAAGAAACACGGAACTCGGATTTTCGATATTTTATAAGAGAAGCAAAAAACTGTAGAGCATTTACATACATGCAGAAATTATTTATTAAGTGTCCATATGTACATATGTCCATATGATTTTGAATTGTAACGTACTAATATCTTCAAGGAAAATGCAATTAAACGTTTTCTCCCAGAAAACGTTAAAAACTCGATTCCGAAAAAATTTTAGATAAGTAGGCCCTTTTTATATTAAGCCATCGATATGTGTGAAATGTATTGGAATCACTGAAAAACTTAATTTCGTAAAAAATACGAGTTAGGGCCTTTCTTCTTAAGACCATTGATATTTATTTGCAAGATCCGACAAATTTATGCAAGTCATAGGTAGTCAGGTCTTGGATTTTGATGATGATGAGCCTTAAACATATTTTTTAATAAAAAAAACACTACTTTCTTTAGGGACATCACTTTCGTTTGCTGAGCCTCAGTAGCAGATATTGCTAATCGAAACTATCCTTTTATGCCTTTGTGCAAATTGTTCCTTTATAAAAGGTTCTTTAATAAAAGGTTCAATTTTGATATCTAAAAAAAAAACATTATTTGACAATGGCAAGACTGTTGTTAACTTAGAGATGGTAAAACTGAGCTTTCATTACAAAAAAAGCTTTATTCAGCAAATTGAATACGACAAATCAAAACAATTCACATATTCCATTTGCAATAATGGCTGAGTATATAAAGCAGAAATATACATACATCAACTGACATTACATAGAGTGGACCAAACACAAAAGAACGCTGTTGATGAAGGTGTAGTGGCCTTCGAAAACAGCTAGTTCGTTCCATTCAACTAGGTGTTTGTCAGAATATTTACAACTGACTTTGCTGTCATTTGTTCATTAATAATTATCACATGTAATTTGGCTTACAAAGCAATACGAACTTTAGCCTGATTAAATTATAAATATTTGAAAGCATTTGCCATTAATAATGGAAAACAATATCAGCCTCATTATTTAATAATAACCCTTCTAAAACATTGAAAACACCTCATTAAAAGTCGGATAAGATGGTTATAAATACTTTACCACCAACAAAATTCAACAATAGAATTGACAATATCTCCACCGCAAACACCATTGGGGGCATAAATCTTATCGCTTTTTTGTTAAACGTGAAAAACGAGAATCAAAAAAATAGCTCAAGACCTTTTAAAAATATGTATGTACATACATATATAAAAAAAAGTAAAAATAACATAAAATAACTTTAATACAGACTACATACAGATTTTAAAACAAGGAAAAAGGGGAAAAAAGCAAAGTTAAAAAAAAATACAAAAACATTCCAGTCAAGCGATTAAAGCGCACACGTTTCGCCTAGACAAGAATTTTACAGCGACAACATCCAACATTAATATGTACATATGTATGCATTCATATTTATGTATGTATGTATGTAATCAAAATTAGCAGGGGCGTAGGCCAATAGACATGACAAAATTTGAGTAAACAAATACATAAATTAAACATAAAAACATATGTGATACAACCAGTTTATAGAAGACGGCAAAGTCGAAATAATACGTGTTAAAAGTTTAACGTTTTTTATTTTCTTTTTTGGGCTGTACTCTGCATACCGCGATTGTGGACGTTTTTGTTAAACAACGCAAGAGCTATCAATTTATTTTGGTTTATATATCGCGGTTGGTCTTGTCATAAACGTCATGTCTAGTCATGTTCAAAAAATAGTGCACCAAAATAAATAATAAATAAATAAATACAAAAGAAAACAAAAATTACACATAAAACTTCGTTGTTTAAAAAAACACACACAATTTTTGTTTTGTTTGCTAAAAGACAACTAACTAAATTTTTTAAAACAAATGAAATTCCGATGTCAAATTTCTTTTGTTTACTCTAGTCAGCTGTGTTTCTTTTTAGCGCAAGTGTAGGGTTGGCATTTTTTTTTTCAAATTATTTATATATTTAACACACATTTGCTTTCGAGTATGGTAATGCCTGATGAAATAATTTTAGCGTAAAATAATTTTAGGCAATGCTTTCAGATAAATTTTATTGTCAGACAATAGTTTGGCAATAAATTGTAAGTTTTTCTGACAAAGGTGATACAACGGTGCGAACTCACAATCTACGATGTGTGAGCAATTTTTATTGTCAGTAGCTGATAAAGAGACAAAACTAGAGCACGAACTAGTTGAAAAATGATGCAAAAGAGTAATTCAAAAACAGGGCCATAAAAAGTGTCAAAGACTTCAAAACAGTATCATAGCGGTAACGCTGGTTATAAATTAACGGCCTTATGTATAAGGAAAAACTGGCATGAAGTTAGCATAAGTGGCCAAATTGAACATGATCTTAAAAGAGTTTTGCCAAGAAACTTCGCATTAAAAATCATGCTAGGACTTAGAGGTGAGTTAAAATTAGATAATGCCACAATTATTAATGTCAAATTGTATGGAGGAACTCGTTAACACCTAATTCAATTTCGTCACTTATGCTAACTTCATGTCAATTTTTGCTTATACATAGGGCCGTAAATGTCTATTATTTTGGAATTAATATTGAGAGAAAAAAAAAACAGTTTAGAATGTTTTTATTGTTTTTTCTATTTTATTTTCAAAAACAGATAGACCGCAAAACTTTTCTTTAATATTATTCATGCGAAAACCATACGAATATATGAAGAAATAGTCCTGCAAAAAATTTGGTGACAATTGATCGAAACGAACTCGTCCGCCTGTGACTTGAGAAAAAAGGGAGTGTTAAAAAAGTAGGAAGTACAGAGTGACCTTGGCTGAAGTAGTTAGCACGTTGACTAAAAAACCGAAGGTCCTGGGTTCGAACCTTGCCTCCGACAGTCATTAAATAACAACAACACGCATTTTTTCTGATGTACATTAGTTTCCTTTGTATCAATTATTGTGCTGCAGGCCTAAGGCACTGGTCACTAAAAACTACACCGGCTTCAGCGAATTCTAATCCTAATGTGGGAAAGTTCAAGTGATGAAGGCATAGTCACTGGTCACTGATCTATACCGACTTCAGCAGATACTAATCCTAATGTAACATCAGAGCGCCCTCCTTCGTTGTGTAGCAGAATCATCGGCGAATAAAATAACCAATAAAATGGCTACTAAACACAGCTTAAAAAAACTTAATAGGGCTCATTTAACAGTAGAGGCGCTGCAACACTGCATTATTGAAAACGTACAAAAAAAGCAGAGTTGTAAAATAATGAAGCTTTCCTCTATCTCTTCCTTCACCACCTGTCTTCTCTATCACTATTCCTATCCTACAGAAGATAACGCCTAGTACATAATAGTAGTAGGCATTCATTGTCTGAGTGTTACTTCCCTTATAAAAAAAAATTTAACATCAGAGCGCCCTCTTTTGTCGGTATTGTGTAGCAGAATCATCGACGAAGTAAAATAACACCTTCAAATTTAATACGCCTCATTTGGTACCAGAGGCGCTGCAACACTGCATTATTAAAACAGCGTGCAATAAAAAGCACACCGGGTTAAGCTAGTAGTAAATATAATGTTAACTGTTGCCTCCAATGAGACCGCCAAGTCACTCTGGAACCAGTCCCGTAACTATACTTAGATATTAACCTAAGCTTAACTCGTATTTATACTTTTGAGATATGAGTGCCCCTGTGGTGGAGTGCGTTGTGTGGAAGCCTGTCATGCCGGAGGTTGTCAGTTCGAATCCCAAAAAAAAACTGCTTAAAAATAAAATATAGTTGCATATGTAACAATAAACAATTTATAACTTTTTATCATTACAGTTAAATGTCGGAACGACATTTATATATAATATACATATATTATTCTACACTGATAAGGTCCCTCCCTATAAGATAGTTCAGTGACAAGTCACAAGGTGCATAGAATGTATCAATTGATCCCATTCTAGGCCATGCCCATATAAAAGTGTCTGGTCCGCTTCATAGGAACTGTTAGAACTCGGACTGGTCCCTTTCGCTTAGGGACCGGTCACGTGACTAGTCTTGTATCAGTTTCATTTCATATACTACAGGGAGTTTACTTACGCTATCCCCCTTATTCTGAATGGCATCGTCGATGTCGCATCACGACGACAGTAAAAGTTGTTGTTCGAATATTCGAAAATTTTTTGTTCGAATGACAACACTAATATGTACTTAGTTAAAATCAAATAATTGATATTTAAAATTATTTAATATGCATTGAATTAGCTGATATGTATTTATATTGAAATGCCCAATATTATTGTACATTATTATTAAGTACGACATTTTATTTTATTTTGCAATTATGGCGCAGTATTTAGTTTGTTATACACACATCTACAATATCCAATAAATCTTCCTTTTAAAATTTTCAAAGATTTACTTCACTTACATACGTCACTGCAAATTTACGCTCCAAAAAAATTTGTATTTGTCTTTAATAACGAGAAATTTACTTTAAAGAATTTGTTCACATGTGACAGGATAACCACCAGACACAGGCTCAACACAGGACTTTTCATGACTACAAATGTGGAAGTAAGTAATATATCTACATATATATTTTTCGTCTTTCTTAGAATTAGACAAAAGATTAGAGGGAAATTGTGTAACAAACATGAGTAAGTTACATGGCATATATGTATGTATGTATCTAGATAGAGAGGTATGGTAGGGAAGGTTTGACAAAAGTTTGAAAGGTTTGTTGATTATATGAGAGCTTCGTGTTGCGAACATAAATAAAAACCCTTAAAGACAACTAAAAATAAAAGGATGACAAATGAAAAATTAGTGGTAATATGTATGTATGTATGTAGTTCTATAGCAGTCGTCATCTAGAAGAGATGAAAAGCCTTCTTTTTTTTGTTTCTTAATGCAAAAAAATAATAACGTAAATACGGGAAAAAATTAAAAATTCAGTAAAGTGCGACTTTGACTCGCGCACGAAGGGTTCCGTACGTTGGCTTTGAGCATTTTTTTTTTAATAGTGTTGTTTTTACGTTTTTTCAGCTGAAATAATTTTTTTTTGATTATTTTTCGCTTTTTTCTCGTTTTGGCGATTTTTTTAATTTTGGCGATTTTTTTCATTCAGGCGATTTTTTTAATTTTGGCGATTTTTTTTTATTTTGGCAATTTTTTTCATTTTGGCGATTTTTTTAATTTTGGCGATTTTTTTTTCATTTTGGCGATTTTTTTATTTTGGCGATTTTTCCGGTTTTTTGCGATTTATTTTCGATTTAGAAATTTTTTTAATTTGGTGCTTTTTTTCGTTTTGGCGATTTTTTTTTTGATTTTGGCGATTTTTTTCGGTTTGGCGATTTTACAATTTTGAGATTTTTTTGTTTTACCGGTTTTGAAAATTTCAAGAAGTTTGCTCTTACGGTTTCCAAGATACAGCAAGTTATCAAAATTACGTAGTCGAAATTACATTAACTGATGGTACACCCTTTAATTAAAATTTTTTAAATTTTAGTGTTAATTGTTGTAGTGTGTATAAAAATACACTAACTTTACAAATTTCAAGTGTGCATATACATACAATTGTATGTATATTACATGAGATTTTAACATTTTTCGTTGCTCGTTTTGGCACACCCTTTAATTTCCAACTCTCATGTATTTGTTGTTGTAGCGGCCAAGGGTCTACACACTGGTCCGTAGCTCTTACGGTTCTCGTACAGGGTATTTTACCCTGTGACGGACAGACGGCCAGACGGACAGCGTAGCGAAAACAATAGGGTTCCATTTCACCTTTGGGGTACGGAACCCTAAAAATGAACTGAAAGCAACTCAAAAATATAAAGAAATACAAATTAAGAATATAAAAATGTGAAAAGAAAACAACATTTGCAACACCATTAAGAGGTAATGGAGATAAAGAAAAAAAAACAGAGGAAAAAAGCGTCGACACCCAAAGTACATACCTATGTATATACTTATACGAGTACATATGTATATACAGATGGATGTATGTACGTAAGCATATACCCAGTTAGCCGAGAGCTGTTTAATAGGTGATAGTGTTCAATATACAACTCCTAAACGAATCTTCTGCTGATTATTTGCAGCGTGATATTGTACCATTTCTGTTTAACTCTCTCTTACAAATCTTGCAATGATTAGTCGACGATACATTTATCTAAAATATGTTTGTTCTTTTTTATTTTCATAGTTACGATTGTTATTTTTTCTTCATTTCTTCGCTGATGCTTTCATTTGAGTTTCGAATAAGAATCTCGTCGGTTGTGTCAAGTGTGTCTTTTTTTTTTTTTTGTATAATAATTAAGTGAACTACATATTAATTTAATGTGTTTGGTAATTTACATATAATATATTTTTATTAAATTATTGGTGGTACGTACAAAGCTTTAAAGATAATCTAATTCTTTTAATTAATTGAATTTTTCATAGATCTTTGCCATTCAAAGTTCTTGCAGCACCATTTTGTACACGCCAAAGATAGAAGCGATAGACGATTAAAAAAAGCTAAATTCACATAGTAATCATATATTTTCTATGTATAGAGACTGGCTGCATCTACACACATACATATGTATGTACATAAAATAGTATTTAATCAATTAATGAAGAAATGTTTTTTATTAATAAGTAGTAAAAAATTTAATTTGTTTTTTTTTCATATTTAACTTGCTAAATAAAAAGCATACGTACGATTCCCCAAATCATTATCAATGTTCTACAAAAAAAGAGTTGTAAGATTCTCTAGATAAATCTCAAATGATTCCATCTACGACTAATAATAGCGCCTTCTGCGGCTCTTGTACACGAATCGTCCTCGGTAAAAGTTTCTCCCGTGCAAAGCATATTCCACGATTAAAATATGAGCTCGTCTGCGATTGAAAAGGTTCTGCAGACGATTCACAATAGACTCTTCTGCGATTGAAAAGGCTAGCTGGGTATTTACACACAATACATATACATACATACATACATATGTATATAGTAGAGTTGTATCGAATCTTTGCTTAGCAAGTGCGAAAACGGATGCAGTAGACCAGGGTGACCGATGACATTTTTCAAAAAGTGGCACCAAAAGGGGATTTATCAAAAAAAAAAAGGGGCAAAATTAAAAAAAAAACGAGAAAACTACATTATACTTTTTATTTTTAATGTATTTTTATATAATTCACTCTAAAAAAAAGGGAGAAAAAAAGTGGCAAGGCAGTCGAAAAAGTGGCAATTTGCCACTTTAGTCGGTCAAACGGTCACGCTGCAGTAGACATTTTGCAAAATAGTTGCATTCCCTCTTAAAATATTAAACAACTTCTCCAGCATTATAATTCATCTGGAATTTGAAAATTTTTAGATAAGCTATAAAGAATGGTAAAAAAATTAAATTTTCACTGCTGAAAACCCGAATTAAAAAAGTGTAAACACTGGCAGCTGTTTATACCTAAGGCACGTTGCCAATAGCAATAAATTTGTGGATCCTATGTTGCCGGATAGTTAGGAATTTAAAAAATTTGTATTTGAAATTTTTGGAAATGGATGCCACACGTACATACATACATACACACATAGATATTTATTTACATATCGATGGCTTAATGTGAAAAAGGCGTATCTTGATTTTTTTACAAAATCGTATTTTTAACGTTTTCTGTAACAGTGCATATTATTATTATTATTATGAACATTACAATTCAAAAACATTTTCTTTCGAATTGAATTACATAATTATCCATTTTTTTTTTGTGTATACATACATATGTACTTATGTATGTATGTATTACTAAACTTACAAGTTTTTAAATATTCAAAAATAGTGTTTTGGCGTCTAATCCATATTCCACTGTTTAAGATGTTTGCACATGTGTGTATCTTTGTACATAAATTTTATTCTATACAATTCTATTTATTTTACTTCAAAGCCACATTTGCTATTTGAAAAAGTGTCTTTGAATTTTATTTTATTTCATTTTTTTTTTCGTTTTCGTTTGATTTATTATTCATTTTATTATTTTCATTTATTTATCTGCGTAAAATTTAAGACAGAGAAGAGGGAGAGCACTACAAAGTCAAATACTAAAGTCTAGTAATTTAAAGAAAAACATCATAAAATATTTACTATACATGTAAATAAATAGGTATCTGTCATGTATAAATAAATGAGTTAGTAATTTACGCTAATTATTTCCAAATACTCGAAAAAAACACATTTGTTAGGATGTTCATTTTTAATTACTTTTAAAATTTTTTAATTAATCAAATATATAAGGGAAATTATGATTTTTCTTTCGATTATTCGTATAATCAATTATGACTCGATTATGTATGGCAAACGAACTTCAGTTGCTTTGCCAACTGGCAACAAAACTGAAATTAAAATTAGTATTAATGTATGGCATTCTTCTCCGCTTGCCTAAAAGTTATCGAACATATGGCTATGACAAGATTGGTAAGTGAAAATAATGTAAACAAAGCTTCAAATTATATATTTAAGTGCTAAAAAAAATCGTTAAGTAAAAGCACTTGAAAAAATACTTATCATAAAGATAATCAGTGGAATTATTTGTCGATAAAGAGAAGGAAGTTAATGGCACTTAAGGGACAACTCAAATCGTTTATAATTGCCGCCTCTACTGTGAGTAAATATCATTTCTTTAAATATATATGTGACCTTCTCCGAGAAAAGGGACCTAGTGTGTGAAAAGGACGTTTTGAGAAAAATGCATTTAAAAAACAAAATTTTAATGTTTTTCTCATTTTTATCGATTTTAACACACACGCCCGTTTTTTGACACACTAGGTCCATTTTCTCGGAGAAGGTCACATATAGTATAGAAATAACAATTTATTTTTCATCTTCAAAGCATATGTTCGAATTCCCAAAGAAAAAGTAGTTTGTTTAATTAAATTTTATTTTTTTACTTAAAAACTATGCAGCAACTAACAATTTGTTATTGCCAATATTATTGCAAGTCGGGAACTGAAATTAACCTCTGTTAGTTAGTTGACATACGTAATAACATTTAGCAACTGGCAACGCAACTAAAGTTCGGTTGCCATATATAATCGAGCCATTAAGGTTTTTCTTGGTTCGTTAGAGTGAATGTTTAACTAAATTTGGGAGCACTTTTAAGTTTCATTAGCAGTAAAATCTATGAAAAGTTTTGTATACAAAATGCCTTCAAAAAAAAATCGTAAATTACTCGTATATAATTTTAATCGAAATCGAACATTTTTAATTTGATTAATCAATTATTTGAGTTCAAGTTCTCACATATATAGTTCAAGCGACATTCATACATATGTACATACATACATACATACATATTTTTATGAAAACAGAAAAACAAAAAATAATAAAAATTTTATTTAAGATATGACTATTTGTTTATTTAAGTTAAAGCAATTGCTTTAGTGATAGAATTCAGGGGTCTAATCGTCGCTTCCGATAACGAGCTGATTCGATCACTTTTTCAGATTGAGATTATGTAATTCGCTATCGAACAATATAATAATATGGTTCGATATCAAATGCCGTAATCTCAAACTGAAAAAACGTGATCGAATCAGCTCGTTATCGAAAGCGACGATTAGACCCCAGTTTTTCTTTATAAATATTTCCACATAAATACATATACATACATACATACAGTGGTTTTTCGATTTAACGAATTGGTGGCTCAAAGTATGCCCAAAATTTTCCCATTGAATATCTTATGTTACTCGTAATTTTATATTAACTACAAAAAAATTATTAGAAAAAAATTATACACGTTTAGAGACTGGCAAAGAATAAGAAAGGCATGACATGCCGGCGTTTTACAACGTTTACAAAATATATGGAAAGGATAGAGTAACATTAATATTGAGAGCCCCAAAAGAAAATTAAATTGTTTTTTAAAGTATTCTATGATCATACATACAAGTGCAAAAGATTATTTTAAATAATCCTATAGCTAAAACTTTTCTTTGTGTTTTACTTTTAATAGGTTAACTTCTCATTTGATTAGCTAAAAAAATGAGATGTAATTTACATGAATTAATTTTTAATGAAATTAATAAAAACATAACTATTTTTAAAAATAAACCTTTATATATTTATATTGATTTTTATCGTTCCATATAACGAATGAACCTGACATTATATCGCTCGTTAAACCGGGAAAGCACTGTATTTATGTATATCCACCCAGCTAGCATTTGGCTGATCATTTTGTGCATAAATCTCTTTTTGAATCTCCTCAGATCACTTTTGATGATTAAAAACTGATTTATTACTTAGGTGATTGAAAAAGGATTCACTTATGGTTCATCTTTATGATTAAACAATGATTTCTTGAAAAAAGAGGAACAAATTGCGAAGAAACCGCCAAAAGGTGATTTCATGATTTAATACTACCAGAAAATTGCTCAAAAATTAATCAGCAAATCGTATCATAAATGATTCTTTAGTATGATTCATCTGTAGGGTACCATTTTCTCACAACAGGAGTATCATTTATGATCGAAAAATGAGCTCATATGCGGTTATTTTTCCCTTGAAACTGATTCGGAAAAGATTCGATTATGATACAAAATGCTAGCTGGGCAAGTGCGTGTTTATATACACACATACATATACATGCATACATACATACATATTTATTTACATTATAGTCTGCTTCCCAGCTAGCATTTTGTATCACAATTGAATCTTTTGCGAATCAGTTTGACGGGAAAAATAAGCACATATGAGCTCATTTTTCGATCATAAATGATACTCTCGTTGTGAGAATATGGTACTCTACAGATGAATCATACCAAAGAATCATTTATTATACGATTTGCTGATTAATTTTTTAGCAAATTTCTGTAGTATTAAATCAAAAATCACCTTTGTGCGGTTTCTTTGCATTTTGTTCTTCTATTTTCAAGAAATCATTATCTGATCATATAGATGAATCATAAGTGAATCCTTTTTCAATCACCCAAGTGATTAATCATCAAAAGTGATCTGAGGAGAATCATATAAAAGATATCTGCAAAAATTAATCACCCAAATGCTAGCTGGGTTATGCCTAACACATTTTTTATAATTACGAACTTTTTATATACATACATACATATAAAATATACCTTTTCTTATATTAAATTATCTTACGACATACTTGTTACATATTATATATATTTTAGTAAACTATTGCTTTTAAATAACATATGCATATATGTACATATGTATGTATGTAGACAATACAAGTTAAAAATTTAACACAAAAGTTGTTGTGAAAAATTCCTTTGATGTTTTTCATATAATGAAATTAACATTAATAAATTAAATTGGGAATTTTTGTATTTTTTTCCTTTCCTTAAAAATGTTGTCTACTGTTTTCAGTTTTTGATGAAACACCACCATCAATACAAAAATTCAAGTATTGTTTGTTATCAGCCAAACAAGTATTTTATATGATAAACGAATCGACATTTTACAGATTTTTAATTTATAATTTTCATGAATCATGAAAATTTTCGGAATATTATCAATCAGCTGGAGTAATCTTTTGCTTAATAACCAAGTTGACATGCAGTGGAATTTATAAAAAAAAGTATAGAAAACGTTAGGCCACACAGGTTATCCTTGGCACGAGATTAAAGATTTTTAACCCGGTATAGATAAAATTTATGGCATTATGGGAATTTTGTCAAGTTAAAAAAGTAAATCAATCCCCATAATCGATTTGACCAAAAATCTTGGGAGTTATAAAATAGAACGCTCTTTCAAAATTTTTCATCAACAATAGCTCTCCAACACAGAAAAAAAGTATTCACCAATTAATCTTTTCAATTAAGAATTTAATTGATTCGATTAAATTTTTAATTGTATTAATGAATTTGAGTGGAAAAATTTAATTAATATTTACCCTTATCGTGAATCTCTTTTTTATTCCCATGAACAAGAAATTGGCATCACCAATTGTCAGGGAATAAAATAAACATCTGTTGCGAGTCTAATATGCTATTGTGAATTTATGTAATTGTATTTTTTACAATAAAAATCGGCGATGCCATATTTTTTTTCGAACATGCGAGTTTTTCAAGTGGAAATAATTCACAATTGCAACTTTAGGGAAAAGGGAAATATTTTGAGGGAATAAGTAAGTATTCGCGATAGGGATGATTATCAAATTGCTTAAAGGTGAAAATTTAATTAATTTTTTAATTTATATTACAAAATTATTCATATTACTGTTTTGTGTGAAAGGATCAATGAATTTTAATCAAAATTGCGGCGTTATTTTTTGAATTTGATAGTTTTAAATTTATTTAAAACAAAAAACTTTTTTACGAAAACTTTATTTTCGAAAATTCCTAAAATCTCACGACATCTAAAATGTGGTCTGACCACATTTACAATTCCCCTAATTTCTATTCTATCGGTTAAGGCTTTCTGAAATTATGGGACCCACGATCAAACCTAATGAAATCTCGATTTTCCAAAATCGGAATGAAACCAGTAATTGTCTATTTTTTTCATTTTACTTGTACATACTTTGTTTTTAAAAGCTTTGGCGCCACGAGGACCTGCAGTAGGGCACAGTATTTAAAATTTATAATTTAGTAAACATGTATGCCCCTGTTTGAACTCTTAGAGGTATGAAATTATATCCTGATGTTTATCGGATATTCGTTCTAATGAATTAAAATTTTAGAAAAAATTAAACAAAACCCAAAAAATAGAATTTTTGAGCTAATGATGCAGAATTAATCCTCATATTATTATTCGTATTGTGTAAACATTTCATACAACTATCTTGTACACTGTACAAGACATTTAAGCCAAGTTACACATATGTACATACATACATAACTTGTAAATTAAAAACTTTAAACTCGTTTTCTGGCAAACTGATTTTTTTTTTTTGAGTTATGACTTTCTCTAAAGCGGGTGCCAGACACGCGCTTGTTCACAAAAAATATTCACGCCAATAGTATATGTGTGACTGTGTTTGGTAAACAAACGCACACAAAGACAAATATTGAAGCTGAATATTGACGTGTCTAGCACCCGCTTAGTCCAAATTTACACTAAGCAAGTGTTTATTGCTAAGCTGATTAGTTTTCTAGGAGAGAGAGAGAGAGAGACGAGGGGAAATGAAACGTTTCTGTTCCCCTCGTCTCTCTCTCTCTCTCTCTCCTAGAAAACTAATCAGCTTAGCAATAAGACTTGCTTAGTGTAAATTAGGACTTAACAAATGAGAAGCTGGAAAGTTGTTCGTTTCCGATTCCGCTTTTAAATAGAAAAGTGAAAGCATTATTTTAAAAACATTAAATTAATAGAAACATACTTTTAGGGGGGCCAATTACATGTCTGCTCCTTTCATTTCGTATGTTAAAGAGGTTGACATAGTATGAAAAAAAGAACTGAAGTAGCAAAAATAAAATGTTACGAATTAAAAACTACAATTTGTCTCAGTTTTTTTCTTTCCGTGACAGAGGCTTCATTTTATTATATGTACATACATAAGTATGTATGTACATATTCATGTTGCAGCCCCATAAACTTATGTAAATATATTAATAACAACAATTAGAACCGTTTCAGTCCTTACCGGTATCTAAATAGTATTTAAAGAATTTAAACCAAAAATTTTCTGCAAACTCGAATAATAGTACATTCATTCATTCGCTGAAGTATGGATGAATGTCCATCAAGACTACGGTAACTGCACACGAAATGCTGGCAAAATGGAAACGGATGATAGAATAATAACAATAACAACTAACGTAAGATGCAAAGGAGGATGAGTTATAGGATATGCCACCATGTAGTTTGTGCAGCATGTATGTGTGTATATTTGGATATCTGTCTGACGGGATGGATGAATAATAGAAAGGATATAGGGATTTCTAGGGGCTTGGAGAATATCAACCTAAAGAGGTGCGGCAAGAGCACAAAATTGTTGTTGGTAGACATTTTTGGGGTCGCAAGGTGCAAGGTGCAAGGTGGTTGACGTACAGAGCTCAATATTTTGTATGTATGTATGCAATAAACAAGTATCGTATGTATTGTGGTGTTTCGCAAGTACACATACATACATACATACATATTTACGTATGTTTTTAAGGGTATACTCGTACATACATACATATGTACATACAAATAAGTTGTATTATGAAATAATATTGTGTATTACACGTATTTGTTTTTACTCGTATCCAGGCATGTATTTGTTACCAGAATGTGAAGTTTACAAATATTGCATTCAAATTAAATATACATACATACATATGTATGCATGTATGTATGTACAAAGAAGTGTGTATTGATACACATACACATGTATTTGTGTATACAAATACAGTTATTTGTTAAACTCACACGCAATAACAAACAACGGCAACAAAGTATGTAGATATACATAAATTTGTATGAGTACTTGTATCTTTTTTTAAAGTCGATAGTTGCCCAAATAGAAGCACCGTCCAGAGAAACAAGCCGATCGGCTCACAGCCGGCTCAAAAGCCGCCGCCTACTTTCAATGTAAAAGAAAGCCGCCGCCGATGCATGCGGCTTTCATCGGCTCAAAATTGCAGCCGGCTAATTGTTTTTTGTAGTTGCAAATTTGTACTAAATCTTAGAAATAATATTTTTTTTTAATTTTTTTATAGAAATTTTTATTAAAAAACCTATAAAAACCGGCTGTAAGTGTCAGCCGGCTTAAGCCGGCTTATGAGCCGCCGCCGACTATTTTTTCCTGAGCCGCCGCCGCCGACTTTTTATAACGGCTTGTTTCTCTGGCACCGTCATATATAAACTATTTTTTGTGCTGCATACATATCGTTACCTTAATATAGAAAGGCCCTAACTCATTATTTTTTTTTAGTCGAGATATCGTTAGATGCTCTTCAATCGAAATTAGCAAAAAAACTCGATTTCAAAAAAAATAATGAGTTAGGGCCTTTCTATATTACGATAATGATATGCATCTACAAACATAGCTATTTACGCAAATATGTACATATACATACGTAAGTTCAAGCCTTTATTAGCTTAAAGAACTTGCGAAATTCAAATATTAAATTTCACAATATAATATGTATTTAAATAATTTTTGATTAATAAAATATTATTTTCTAATAGATAAATATGTATTTAATAATAGGGGTGCCTTGTCGAGTACTCGGCTGGTCGCCCAACACTTATGGGATTAGAGATGGGAGCGTGTGGAATTTTTCCACACTACACAACCCGAACACGAATACCAATATGTCCAACACGTATGAAACACGCACGCGAACAATTTTCTGAACGCGACACAACATGCACGAAATCAAATCGTGCTTGTTGTGTCGAGAGAAGAAAATGTAAACTAGAATCGTAAGGGTACTACTATTCACAGCAAAAATAATTAATTGCAAACAAGTACAAGAGCGAAAGAGACGCAAATACATGTCTTGTCATCAATGCTGGCCACCGAGAGAAATATGTACTTATATTCGCGTATGATCAAGGCGAATTTGCATAAGATGGTCTTAATTCACCAGCTGGCATAGCTTCTCTGCTGTCAAATCAACCAAAACGTTAGGAAATATTCTGACAACAGGTAATTTTACACTAACAAATATACAAGGCGAATACGCAGAGTTGCAAATTAAGACCACCTTGTGTCAATTCGCCTTGCGTATGATTATTCATTTTAATAAGAAACCGATTGATGTTCGGCACTCCGGTGCTACTTTGGCCAGAGTAGGTTTAGGTCAAGACTGTTCAAAGAAGCCGAATATCAACCGGCTTCTTGCACAAATTACACATACGCGAATACATTTCTTTCGGCGTTCTCTCAGTGGCCAATCTTGGTTTATGTACATATGCATGCATGTATTAATATGTGAGTAAATTCTTACTATTCAACGAAGTCGAAAACTACTGCCTCTGATCTATTTGCCAAATATAAATTTGTGTTGCTCAATGACAAGCTACTATCAGGGCAATTATGAATAAAATTCCGTGAGAAATTTTTCCCGGGGAACAATTCCAACTAATGGCAAGTGATAGGAAAAACAAAAAATTCTAATTGGAAAAGGGAGAAATTTCCCTCGGAATTTTATTCATAATTGCCCTGTATATGTATTAGGGATGCCAAACGGGAAATCCCGGGATTTCATTTTGGGGATTTCTTAGCAATTTTTATATAAAAAACTTTATAAATTCAAATTTTCGTTGATTTTATGGTATTTTTAATAATATTTAAAAGTCCCATACAATTTTATACGTACAGTTTTAACAATTTAATGACTATTCGTGACATATTTCTTATAAATTAACAATAAGAGCAAAATAAATAAACTACTTTCTTACGGTAATTTTCATCAAAGGTGCTACAATACATGTACATTTTAGAATTATTTTGAAAACAAAAGAAACATATTAGCTTTGGAATCATAAATCATCATTTATATTCTTTACAATTTATATTCTTTGATACAAGGCAAGTGAAAACTTTTTGTTGTCCGGTTGACGTAAAAGCGAGAAATATTTATAGAAAAATGCGGAGTATTTTGTCTAAAAAAACTGCTCGAGTGTGTGTGTATGTTTTTCACATTGCAGTTCAAAATTATTTTCTTTTTTACTTAGACCGTTTAGGTAGTTTTTGACACAAACCTAAGATCAAACCCATTTAAATTACATGCGTTTGATAAATAGTTTTAGTCAAAAACGACCGACTGAATGAGTTCGACTCAATTATAGTTTTATTCGAGTTGCAGAGGAAAAATTCCAGGACACTAATAAACCATACTCCTCTAAGCGAACGTATGAATACATATGTATCGTATCTGTTGAACTTGTAGAAAACAACCTATGTATGAATTAAAAATTTTTCTGTATAGCGAAAATACTGTTCAAGTGCTCAAGCAAACTTTTAATATATGTGTATGTGCCTATAAAAATGTGATCGTTAGACGTAATTAATCGAATTTGATTAGAATAGTGTATACATTTCTTTTAAATTTTCGACATGTTCAGCTTTATTATCGTTGTCATAGTCGTAACGAAAACGATACAAAATTAGATAATGCTTGCTATACATACATACATACATATGTGTGTATGTATGTAACAAAAATGAAAATGAATCTAAAAATTTTCGTAAGTCAATTTAAGCGGTAGTGCTAAAAGTCCAGAGATATGTACATTAGTTTTGGTTTAGATTATAGTAAAACATTTATATTGAAAACAATATAATTAACAATATATTAAGTTATTGTTTTCACTATAAATGTGATTAATCAACTTAAAAATAGATGAGAAAAATTCTTTTGATTTTTATTTTCATACTCGTATTAGAAAATTGTTCACTTTAAAGACAATTGTGGAATGATAAATTATGAACATAAAACCTTCTAAAATCCATTAAATTGTTATTAAAGTAATATTTATTTAAAAAAATAGTTCATTTTACGAAAAAAATTCTATCCCGAAATCTCGAAAATCCCGTCATCCCGAAAAATCCCGGGATTTCCAAAAATCGATCCCGATTGGCATCCCTAATATGTATGTACATATGTATGTATATGTATTTAAACGTTTTACTGATCCCCTTTTAGTTTTTTAACCAATCAGAAAGCAGTAATATGGTCAGCTGGGAAGATTTTGTTATTATTACCATTAACAAAGCACATCAATCTGAAATGAGATCAGTTTTAGTGGTTGGAGCTCCATAACTACTGGGTTCACGGACTATAAGGGCGTAGAAATTGATTTTAGTACAACACCCACCCTCACTAGTACATAATTCCGGATAGGTACTATTAGGTCAAATCTGATAAGCTATATGAGGGTAGTGCGGTCTTTACAGACGGGTCAATAATTAGGTTAGGCACAGGGTCTGGTGTCTATCATTCGCAGTTCTTTCAAACTGCCGAATGAATGTAGCGTTTGCCAAGCTGAGATCCAGGCGATCCTCAGTGCCACGGAGCTTGTAGCCAGAAATGTGGCTGAAGGCGAGTAGGTAAGCTTCTACGTCAACAATCAGGCAGCGCTAAAAACTTTGAAGGGACACAGTCAGTGACTGTAGGAGAATACACGTACCCTGGTGATAACGCAACGCTTGACGCTCTAATTTAGGTTGGACTCTAAGTACTACTAGATTTTGAGCAGATTTTAACAAAATCGAGTGACGAAGTAGATTGTGAACGCACTATAAGCAAATAAATTTTTTAGGTCGGTCTACAAAAACCAAATTTGATATCGAATATATTATTTTTTGCCACTGACATCTAAAGCCTTGATACAACATAATTGTTTATGAACAAAGGAGTTAGTATACAACAAGTTATCAAATGATAACAAAGAACACCCTTCTTGATCTCAAAAAAAAAAAACAAAGCAGATAAAATTTTTTATTATATTTTATTTAAAACTTGACAATAATAATGCTTCTATGTATTCAAAGGCGTATGTATGAATGTATGTACGAGTATTTATGTACATATATACAACGAAGCGAATATACCCAGCAAAAATTTTTCGAAATTTTGTAATGGGTAGTACTCTTTTAATGGCTTACAAAGTAACAAGTGGTACCTATTTATCTAATTATTTTATTTGCATAATAATGACTGTCTTGTAATGAATAAAATAAGAACTTATTTATATCACTACGTGAAAGTACTTATTGTAGTACTTTCCAGCTAATAAGGAAATATGTATATCTAGAGAAATTTGTTACAAAATTTTATTAATTTAAAATAAAAAAATTAGAAAATATAGCAAATTAATTTTGAATAAGTTTAAGCAATAATTAATCTACATTATTTTGCATATTTGTACGCAAAAAATAACCCATTAAATTTTGAGTACTTTTAGGCAGTCAGTAATCTATTAACTTTTGTATGTTTGTAGGCAAAAAGTATAGGGTACCGCATACTTTTTGAACTTCTCAAACAAAAATAATGGGTTATTCAGTCAAATTGTAAGTACTTACGGCTGAGGAGTACATACACTTTTTAACCGACTTCAAAAAAAGAAGGAGGTTAACAATTCGTCTCTATTTTTTTTTTTTTTTTTAGGTGTGTAGGTCCATAACTCGGTGCATTTTAGACCGATTGTAAAAATTTTTTTGTTGTCTGAGAGGATATAGCTTCCCATTGGTCCCATTTGAAAAAAGTGGGCGGAGTCACGCCCACAATTTTTTAAATTTGATTTAATGATCTTCTACTCATTTGATTGCTGCGAAACCTAGCAAACATCTTTGGTTCTTGTAATTACAAAATTTTTAAGTTGAAAAAATGGGCGGGGCTACGCCCATTAAAATGTATTATAACATTACACGTGGTTCTACTTAACCGATTTTTACGAAACTTAGCAAACACCTTGAGCTTTAAAATATACACAATTTTCTTTTAAAAAAATGGGCGGGGTTACTCCCATTAAAATTTTATATTATATTTCACAGGGTTCTATTTCACCGATTTTTACGAAACTTGGCACACACCCTAAGCTTTAATAAAGGCACAAAATTGCGTTCAAAAAAGTGGGCGGGGCATGCCTATTAAATTTTAGTATACTATTTCATGTGCTTGTATTTAACCAATATTGACGAAACTTAGCACACACCTTGAACTCTTAAAAATACACAATCTTGTTTTAAAAAAGGGGGCGTGGCTATGCCCCCTTTACTTTATCGATCTGTACGAAACTTGGCACACAGCTTGAACTCTTAAAAATACACAATCTTGTTTTAAAAAAGTAGGCGTAGCCACGCCCCATTAAATTTAATACTATATTTCACGTGTTCTTACTTAATCGATTTTTACAAAACTGGACCATATTTCTAAATAAGCACTAAAAAGCTACAAATAAAACTTTAAAAAAAAAATTAAACCGACTTCAAAAATAAGCACTAAAAAGCTACAAATAATATAGATCTAGTTAAATAAAAGATTTTTATATATGTTACCTACAGTGCCGTTTGAAGTTGGTGCCAGTAATACTGGTACTAAGCACATATGTAGGAACATGCCCGGTAAAAAAAACTGCAAGTAATTTTTATGTACATATGTATCTGCTTAGTTACCAATGTTGCTGGCACCAACTTCAAACGGCACTGTAGGTAACATATATAAAAATCTTTTATTTAACTAGATCTATATTATTTGTAGCTTTTTAGTGCTTATTTTTGAAGTCGGTTTAATTTTTTTTTAAAAGTTTTATTTGCATTCTAGTAAGCAAAGTTTTTTGCTGGGTATGGGATACATTATGTAGATTATTGTTTTAAGCGTTCAATTAAATTCACATGAATAGAAGTTAGGTGTGTATATGTTTTAACAAATAGTTACTACATACTATACAACAACAAAATGTTATGATAATAATGACAACAACAACAACACCAACAGCAAGAAAACTTACATAAAACATAGTAAGTATCGTATAGGTTTTGTTAAAACAGCAAGTTTAATTTGTTGTTGTATTGTTGAAAGAAAACACATACTGTGTGTGCATACAAACGAGTACATATGTATGTATGTACATATCGCTACCTTAATATAGAATGGCCCTAACTCGATTATTTTTTTGATGTTCTATCGAAATATGGGCATTTCTTATAGAAATTACACTTTTTAGTCGCGTGCGACAACGAGCAATTAACTTTGTATTTCTGAATAACGTGACTGGATTTTTCTTAAAATTTTACCTAACGTAGAGCTGCTGATGGCCTACACAAATATATAAAAGAAGTAAAAAAAGTTTTGTTTTCTTTAAAAAAGAAAGCATATTTGCTTGGTGTCGCACGCTACGAAAAGTTGACATTCCTGTGGAAATGCCCATATACAAAAATCCCGACTTCAAAAAAAATAATGAATTAATGCCTTTCTATATTAAGGTAACAATATACATATATTTTTGTGCATACGCACATACAGTTATATCGATGGTCACAAGTAGAAATACCCTAACTGTATTTTCACGAAATAGAGTTTTTCAGTGATTCCAATACATTTCACCCAAATACACCTGGTCACAAAAATGTATTGCAATAGTGTAAAATATAACGCTTTTACAAACAGTTTTACAAAGCAGTTGTACAAGCACTTGTACTGTTTATTCTTATGTTTTTACCTTCTCCTGTAAAGTTACACTTATTTGAGTTAGGTCCTTTCTACTTTTGACCAACGATATGTATCTGTACTTTTATAATAAACTAGTACAATAGCAAGTACATATTCACATGCATACATACACATACATATCGCTAGTTACAGATCCAACATCAAGAACCAACTACTGCATCCATGCATCCAATACTTGAACCTACACCATTCGACGCCATCGTCGCCGTCTAAAATTAAACAACTGACTGACTATTTAGACATCCCTGAGGTTTTGCACAAAACATATTGTAAACGGTTACCAAACGAGAACAATAAATAGTGTGAGTGGTGGCATCATCCACATACAAGACAAGGCTGATAATGATGCTGACAATTATGACGATGATGATGATGATGATCACAATGATGGCAGTGGTGGTCGTGGCAGTGGTTGGATGTGTGTGAATGATAGTGGTGGTATAGAAGTACATTTTCCATTTAAGGTCCCCTTTATTGTTTAAATTTCACACAAAAATTTTAAAAGTATCATTTCAATTTGCGAATCATCAATTCATTTCAAGAAGAGTTTCAAAATTCTTGCAATGTCTTCTTAATTCAAGATATATGTACATAAACAGATAGAAGAACTGATTTAAAAAAAAAATGATAATTCTTTGAAAAATCATAGAGTCATCAAGCACCTGTTCAGTGGAAGCAACGACAAAGTTTATAAGCCAATCAAGCATGAATAAGATGGAAATCAGTGGAAGAACATCTGCAGTATTCATACAACAATTGTAACACAATATAAATTGCTAAAAAAAAAAATAAATCCACAGATTTGTTAAATAAAAGAAGAGCAATTTCTTCCAATTTCGTAGAATATACGAGGGTGGGCCATTAACTCAGTTTCTTTTTTAATTTCCTGCCTCTTAATTGAAATTGCAACATTGCTGCTGTCAATAAGCAACTGTCAGTTGACTCCTTTCTAAATTTGAACAAGCTGCGTCATTTAGTTTGTGTTTAGCAGCCTTTGAAACCAGACTAACGCGCGTTTTGAGCAGAAATTGGAAAAAAGTGAACTTCCTGTGCTCATTCAGCATTATTTTTGCAGAAAAAACCATTATTACCAAACCAAGGCTATGCTTGATAAATACATGTGGACTCTTCACCATTAATTTAAATTCAAAAAAAGTAATTTACTGAATTTCGTTGTGGCCGTACAAGCCGAACGTTGTGGACGTACAAGAGGAACGTTGAGGTCTCTGCATTCGACATAATTAAAAAAACTCACGATATGGAGTTAGCCGATTGGAGATAGAAACTGTCAGAGATTATGGAAGCCAAGGACATCTCACATGGCTCAGTGATTTCAATTTTGAATGATTACTTGGGTATGAGAAAGCTTTCCGCAAGATGGGTGCCCCGTGTTTGCTCACAATCGACCACAAACGCATGTGGAGTTTCCATGGCAAAAGTCCATTAATTGGGCTACGAATGGCTCCCTCAGCCGCCCTACTCACCAGATTTAGCACCGAGTGACTATTTCTTGTTCCCAAACTTGAAAAGAAATAGCTAGGCGGAAAGAGATTTGACTCCAACGACGAATCATTTCACACAAAAAATCGTATTTTCGAAAGGGTTAAAAAAAAGATGGATAAACGTTGGGCTAAGTGTATAGAACTCTAAGGAAAACATTACTACGTTTATACGCGCACTATTTGCAAATAAATTAACTCGCTGTTTACACGGCATTGTAAATGTATAAAAACTTGGTAACACTTCTATAGTAATGTTACTTATGTTTACAAAAAAAAATTGTGTAAATGTATCAATTAACAAATAATAATTTTAGTTAGTTTTAATTATTATTCGAACTTCATTTGTTTTTATATTTAATTTTTTTTATTGTAATTATTTTTTTTTCTATCAATGTCTTTTTGTGCAATGTTTATCAATTTATTGTTTTCTATTAGCAACCATTTGTAAGGGTGGCAACCTCAAGTATTTTACTTGCAAATCCAACTCGCGTTTTTTTATAAATTTCTCGCTTTTATTGCTTGAAAGTATGCAACATTGTTAAAATTCCGTGCGAAAAAAGTACTGCTCATGTTGTTTCGCAGCTGAAACTAAAATGATGCCAGATTCATTTTGCATGGAAAAACATGCTGCCAGATAGATTTTACGTGTTTTTCGCAATAATAACAGAGTAGTACTTTTGCGAATTTATTTCGCAAATATTTCATACCAAATACTTTTACATGTAGTTTGGCACTAAGATGATGAGAATTTCACTCATTTAAGCTTCTGAAAAGTCGATAAAGTGGGATATCTATATATATGAATGTCATTTGAATTAAATATGTACAAATACATATGTACTAAATTCACAGCACTGCAGTATACACAATTTGTATTATACATGCATGCACATATTACATCCATACATACTACTCATATATACATACATACATACATGTAGCACATACATTTAGTTTAAATTACATGTACAGTTGTGCTTAAAATAAATTCAGTAAAGTGCGACTTTGAGTCGTGCACGAAGGGTTCCGTACATTCGGTTTTTAGAATTTTTTAATCTGCCTATTTTGCTCTTTTGAAGTTTTTTTTCAGTTTAAACGATTTCTTTCAGTTTTGTCGCTTTTTTCTCGTTTTGGCGATTTGTTTCTGTTTTTGGGTTTTTTTAATTTTGGCGATTTTTTCTGTTTTTGGTTTTTTTTTCATTTTGGCGACTTTTTTCATTTTGGCGATTTTTTTCTGTTTTTGGTTTTTTTTTTCATTTTGGCGATTTTTTTAATTTTGACGATTCTTTCTTGTTTTTGGAGTTTTTTCATTTTGGCGATTTTTTCCGGTTTTTTTTTAATTTTTTCGTTTTGGCGATTTTTTCATTTTGGCGTTTTTTTTTTTTTTTTTTTTTGGTTTTTTTTTCATTTTGGCGTAATTTTTCCGGTTTTTCGCGATTTATTTTAATTTCACATATTTTTTTAATTTGGTGCTTTTTTGTTTTGTTGATTTTGTTTTCGGCGATTGTTTTTTCGATTTGGTGATTTTATAATTTTTTGATTTTTTAGTTTTACCGTTTTTGAAAATTTCAAGAGTTTTGCTCTTACGGTTTCCAAGATACAGCAAATTGTCAAAATTACATAGTCAAAATTGCATTAACTGATGGAACACCCTATATAAAAATACACTAACCTTACAAATTTGAAGTGTATTTACATACAATTGTATGTATATTACATGGGATTTTAACATTTTTCGTTGCTCGTTTTGGAACACCCTTTAATTTCCAACTCTCATGTATTTCCTGTTGTAGCGGCAAAAGGTCTACACACTGTGTCCAAATTTCAGGTCCGTAGCTCTTACGGTTCTCGAGAAAATACCCTGTGACCGACGGATGGACAGACGGACAGCGTAGCGAAAATAATAGGGGTTCTTTTCACCTTTGGTGTACGAAACCCTAAAAAGGGAGTGTTGTTCGCGAGAAAATGTTTAGCCTTGTAGCCAAACGTTATAGTTTTATGAAGATGCATTTCGTAGGACGAATAACAAAGTTATGCTCCTGCTGAATCTCGAAGGTGATGTATCAAGGTACTATCATTTTTTCTTAATACGTCCAAACATTTAGAATACCTTAAATAACTTCATGGAAAAATAAAAGTCGAATATTTTACTGAAAACGACATAATATAGGTTTCACACAATTCTACAAATTCTAGGAATGACTGGAGATAAGATTTTGAAGTTTTATTAGCTACAAATACTCCTATTATTTTGAACACAGCTGTACATGTGTATATGTAAATATTATGTATGTGTATCAAAATATACCTACTGATAAATTTTGCCTAAATAAATATAAATAAAGGGACATTTTCCAAATAAATTCCATTACATTATATTTTATTAAATCAACAGAAAGTACCTACATATTTTAGTTTTTATCACTCAATCAAAGACAGAAACATACATGTATAAAAATTATGAAATGCAAATAATTTAAATTAATTTATTTGTGATAAAATTAATTAATTAATTACATTAATTTAATTGTGATAAAAAATCTCTTGATAACATATTTGTTGCAAATTTGTGGCAAATGCATTTTTCAACAGGTGATTTTTTCAAAAGCATAAATTGTTTATGGAATTTAAAATGTATGGCCTAAGGCCAAAATGTTTAAATCTTGCATAGATACATTTCATATATAATTATAAATCAGGTCTGGGTTTTAAAACAGCCTTCGTAATCATTGTAGTTGTTTCTTAAATACGGTCAGGCTAGTATTTGTTACTTGGCCTTCAAAAAGGCCAAGTAACTTCAAATTTGCATATAAAAACAGCTGAAATTTCAAAGACATAAAATATATTAAAATCCGAAATAAAAATACAAAAATAATTCTTACATATTTCCCAATACAAAAATATATTTTGTAATTCCCATTTTAAAGAAAAACATTTCCAGTTTTGGGGGAGAGTACTTTAATCAGACTGCATTGTACAACAGACTGAAAAATTCAAATAGCACTAAAAATGTTTTATTGAAATAAAAATATTTTTGAAGTAATTTTTGATTTTTTTTGGTTTGAGGTTATTTTTTGTTTTTCTGTTTGGTGTAATTTTTCATTGGAGCCACTTTTCGGCGCAATCATTTTGAAGTTTAAATAAACTAAATATCTGGCAGCACTAACCAACTGCAAAACAAAACATGTGATCTTTAACAAAAATTACTCTTTGGCAGCACTAAAAAAACAACAATTTACTCAAGGCGAATTGACTATATAGCAGCGATGCCAACTATTTATAACCCAAACGCGCTCTCCCCCTTCTCAAAACGCGCTAGAACGCGCTAAGTTACAGCATTGTAAACTATTTATAGCCAAAACGCGCTGTTTTCCGACGCGCTAAATTAGATTTTAGTAAAAGTCGATGTATGTATTCTATGATTTTCAATAATGACAACGTATGTTATATATTTCTCATTTCATTGTTATATTTTTAATGCTTTTTAGAGAGTTCTAGGAATTTTTTTAAAAATATGGACGCATGTACACCATTTTTTTAAACAACAACACAACTTCAACCTTTTTTAAAACAACCTTGAAAAATTACATTTTTTACTCTACTGAAAGAATTTGATTTTGGACATTCGTATTAGTAAATACAATAAATTTTTTGTAGTATCTTTTTTTTATATCCTAAATAACTAAAGGCATTTAATACAGAATTAGAATCTTCTTCCAAATAATTTAAATCCTTAGTTTTTCTTTTAATTTTACTTGTCAAACTTTGTAAAATACGTTTTTAATTTTAACCACATTTCAGGGAATTTGTTTGGGTCAGCTGCATCATTAACTAATTCAAAAATTTTTATCAGAGGTTTGGATACTAGAAAATTTGAAATATATACAAAAAAAGTAAAAAAATATTGAACTGAAATGATGTTATTGACTTTTTATAAAACGCGCTAACTTAGCGCCTTTTTTATTAAACGCGCTAAGATGAAAAAAGCGCTTTTGGCATAGTTAAAACGCGCTAATTCTAGCGCGAAACACGCTAAATTGGCATCACTGCTATATAGGTGATATCAATTCTACCAAATTACAATACAAAAAAAACATGGCCTTGTCGTTGGTACATTATGTCAAAAATAGAAACAAAGCGAATTTCTATAACAAAAAAAGAAAATTTCATTCACAGTATACTCGTACATACATACATACATGTTAATATAAAAAGGAATATAAAAAAAAATAATAAAAAATATACACAAAGAATTAAAAATTATAATTTCTCAATAGACTCGTATACATATGTATGTATAGTATGTAAATATCAACATACATACATCGTAAGGTAAGATATATTTTGTCTGTAAGATTTAAAATACAGTTGAGCGCTATTCTTCATTTCCGAAGCTGTCGAAGAACATCCATCCATACATACATATGAAAATACGAGTAGCATATGTTTGTATGTATGTATATAATATTATGTATAACAATTGGAAGAAGTTGAAAAAATTTCTCCACGTCAGCTCCCACTAGCAAAATTTAAGAATTTTTTGAATTTTTTCAAAAAGCTTTTTATTTATTTTTTACGATTTTTTTTTTTATTTCTTTTTGTGTAACAATTTTCTGAAGTTTACCACCAATTTTAAATTGAAAAGAAAAATAGCTAAGACGTGTTAGCGCTGTTACTTGTAAGTGAATTTGTTTCGAATTTAATCTTCTTTAAGCATTCAAAATTTGTAAACGACTTTAAAAAAAATTGTGCATTTGGTTTTAAAAGTCCAATTATTGGAAAATTAATTAATATTTGAATTGATTATAAAACTTTCTTTCTAATCGATCCATACTGGATAAATGAATACATGGTGAAGGTAAAAATCATTGAAAAAAAGCATTTGTGCAAGACTGTACATTTACTTCAAAGTTTTGTGAGCTTAAAAACCTGAACATGCACGATATCGGTTTTTCAAGATTACATCATTTTAATATCTTACTACCTATTTACTTACATTTATGTATGTATGTATGTATATGAAACTTGATAACAATTGAATATTTTTCGTACCTAAAAAGAAACAAAAAATAAAAGTGTAAAAATACATTAGAAAACAAATTTCAATAAATACATTTCAAAAGATTAAACAGCAATTAAACATTATAATTCGCGTATAATATTTCATAAATTAATTACGCGTTACAGCAAATTTAATTACTATTCTTAAGTGGTTGGATTAATTAACTCTTACAATATTTACACATAAATACGTATTATAGTTTTAGTGTTAAAAACTATGAATGTTATTAATTATAATTAATAAACCATAAATAAATTCAAAGAAATAAACGAAAAATACACTTTAACATAAACATTTCTGCCAGTCGATTATATAAAGACACGAAAGCATATGAAACTTACATACAACTAAATACTAATAATTTTATTTTTAGAAATTCCAGTTAATAGAAAAAAAGAATTAATAAATAAATAAATATGTTAAATTTTCCGAGCGTGAACTGGTTAGTAAAAAAAAAAAACTATTTAGTTATTTTATTCATTGTACATACTATATGGATGGAGATGTTGTAGAAAACCAATAAAGATAAAAACACCACATACATACATACATACATACAAAAACAAATTTATAAACCAGATTACGAGTACCACATACTACGAGTATTATAAATTGTTATTTGAAATATGCCAACTCTGTCTGTTTGGTAAAATTAAGTTTTTTTTTTTGTTAATCATCAGTGAACGAGTTGGTATACTACAACCTACTGGGGAAAGGGAAGGAAACACCCTTGAAAGGCATCACTTAAACTCGCGGAAAACAAGCAGATTGAATATAGATACAAATGCAGCATATGATATTCTCCACATGAAAAGTATCAGGACTGTTTTGGAAATCGTGTGATTTGAAAATGTTAAAATCTTATTCTGGCATTTTTACCCAATTCACAATGATTATATTTAATTTTAATGTGGCAACATTGTGTCATCTTATAAAACACAGTTAGGGAATTCACAATGAGTATATTAAAATTTTAATATGGCAACATTATGCCATCGTAAGCAACTAAAGGCTCAGTTACCCGACTGTAATGTAAAGTAACTGCAACGTATAAAACAGCTGAACGATATTGTTATGTGAAAAGTAATGCAAATGGTTATAGAGATGTAATGTACCGTAACCTACTTTTCCTATAAAAATGTCGATCAGCTGTTTCATACGTTGCAGTTACTTTACATTACAGTCGGGTAACTGAGCCTTAAGTATTAATTGAAGCATTAAAATAACAAAATTATAATATAAATAACAAATGTTTTGCTTAGCCGCCACCGCATATTTTTTCATCAACTACAGCTGTGCTGACAGCTTAAATTTGCTTAGTTTAACATTACCATATTGCCATATTGAAAATTACATGCTTTCCAGACTTTTAAGTTTGACACTTGGTATTAAATTTGATTTACACACACAAAAAAACAACAAAACTTGCCAATTCATATTAAGGAATTAAAATTTAATAAACGTTGCAATATTGAGACATATTTTAAAATGGTATTGTAAACTCCCTAAATATATATGTTATATATCTGTGGCAAGTCGAATCAATTAAACAAGGCTCTAACGCATGATTGTACTTTCGCGTGATCCTTTATTTGCATATACATATATGTATAACATTGTAAACACTGCAACTCTCTATTGCATAACATACATAAATTTGGGTAGGTCGACTTAAGCGATTACTCCATATTTCCACAGATATTCGGAAATATTCTGAAAATCGCATTTCGCATAATATTTGTGATGCGAGTTGAAATCTCATGATGATGGTGTTCCGGAGTTCGCAATAGCAAGATGTTTGGCGAGCTCAATTCGCAAGCACATAGTAATGTGAACTGATGATTCATTTTACAAACTACGTTTACACAAATTAAGTTCAACTTTTGTTATTTAATTATTTTCTAACAATTTAAAGGCCATTATTACATTTTACAAATAGTTCAATTTAGGATACTATCTGAGAGATAAATATTTTATTATTATTACATTAAACTAAAGAGTGACTGATAAACTCACAGCAGGTTTATCTTCATGGTAACTTCCAAAGCGAATTTTAAGCATTTAAAGATACCATATTTTTTGATCTATATAGATATGGTAACTTCAATTAAATTCTTTGTAATTTAAAGAAAATATGATACAAAACAAACAAAAAAGTAACACACATACACAAAATAAAACAAAAAACAAAAGAATTGTAGTTGAGCAAATAAACAAAAGCAAGTCGCTGCCACTACGTATGTATTTTTAACAACTAAAAGTAGTCAGTGTCCCCTGCAATGTTGCCACAAAATATAAGATTTATTTTTCATTCTATCTAATAGTTGTGATAATGAAAAAATAAATAAAAAATTCACTTTATCGTTCACGTTAGCTAATGTTAAGGTTAACTATCAGGAACTTTATCGTTATATTGTAATAATTTTAAAGTACAGGGTATTCCAATAAGACGTTTCATTTTTAATAACACGCCAATCTAATAGTTGTCATCACACAACCTGTAACTACTTGAGAGCATTTGTGGACCGTCGTAAAGCGCTTTTTCTGCCAGAAATTGAGGAAGACACAAAATTTACATTTTTACCGTACTTGTTAAAATAGCTGAAAACAAAATCTGGCAACAATGATGATATTTATCGCATTCACAACTATTGTGAATAACAAGTGGAATTTTTGTTCTCATATAATTTTCAAACCGCTCGAAGGGAAAAATGCTATTGTGAATCTCCCGTGAAATTTTTTCCCCGCTATCCGTCCCCCAGTGAATGTGAAAAAGGGAAGAAAATTTGTTAAGCTTACAAATTAATTGAAAATCAAACAAATTTAAGTTTAATAACAACAAATACACAAATTTTACGTTCCAAATGACATTTTTGGACTGTAAAGGTGTGCGCCTGCAAAAATAAAGTGAACGAAACCAAGAGAAAAGTGAAAAATCTCCATGAAAAAATTATTCATAAGGGGAATCAAAAGGGAAAGATTTCAATGGAAAAATTATTCACGATGGAAATTTTGTGAAAAGAAGAAAAAGTTCGAGAGAAAAAAGTTCGAGGAGAAAAATGTTCACGATAGGGGTGAAGATGTACGTAATAATAAATCTAAATGGGAGTGGACTTCACTATTTTTCTAGCTCACAAGTATTCCATTAGCTGAAGGTTTGCCTAAAGTTTCGTTGAAATCGTTGGAGTAAGATCACAGGAACCATAAATTTTATTTTTAATGGGCGCGTTTCCTCACTTTCAAAAGCTCAGGATTGCGTTTCTTTAAAATCGGTTGAGTAGAAACATTTTATGTCATTAAAAAAGCAAAAGGCGTGTGTAGATTCTTAAAAATACGAGTAGCCTACACAAAAAATAAAAGATTAATAAACAGTACTATAAAGAATTAAAAAATTAAATAAAAAAATACTACCGAATTGAGTAACTTCCGTTTTTAATTCATTTAAAAAGTAGATCTAACTGCCAGTTTATAGAAGACTAGAACTTGTACTTGTCTTCTATAAACTGGCAGTAAGTTATATTGAAGTCACAAAAATAATAATAATACAAAACTAATGAGTCATCCTCCCTCCGTACAGCTATAAGTTAGACGATGTATAATTAATATTCCCCACGTGACATTTGCTATTTTCCGCACAAAATACCAAAAACTGTTCGCTTTTTATTCCCGATAAGGGCCATTAATTTCTACCGTTCATCCAAAATATAAGAAAAACTGCTTGCGCTCCGATTTTTGTGAGCAGCAGCAGCAGCTGCCATTCATGCATTCATCCATACAACGAATTATTTGCATGTGAAAAAGTGATGCTAACGTTGCTCGATTTTAAAAACTGTGATTTGATTATGCTGCAGTGAGAGCAAATACAATTCCAAATATTATTTATTGCCCAATCTAGACGTCTAGACTTTTTCTTAATGTTTTGTGTCTTTTGACCCAAATTATTTTACAAAAATTATGAAAAAAAAAATTAGACAATTTTTTAAGTAAAAATACATATTAATGTATGTAATTGTAATTGAGTGCAACTTGTACACCATTATGCTTTAATTATTGTAATATCCTCTTCAATATGACTGAACAGTGTAAAATATATACGTAGTACATACATTTGCCTGTACATATGTATGTTCTTTCATTTTCGACCCACATATCACAATATTTAGACTTAAATATCTAGTACACACTTGAAAAACTAGAAGAAAAAAAAACACTTGTCCAATACGATGTATGTACGTACCATCATACGAGTATACGAGTATCATCATAAAAAAATAAATAGCCACCAGAGGAGCATTTGCTCTATTTTGCTGACTGGCCATTAATGAAGAAAAGAAACTGCTAATCTTGTTGAACAAGTTTTAGAGAGGAAATATACAAAAATAAAAATAAATAAATAAATATATAAGACTGAAGAGCTGAAATGAAAAGAAAGAAGAAAATATGTAATAAAAAGCAAACACGATGCAAGCAGGCAAACAAAGTAAATTATGACAGGCATTATAAATAGTCGTAATTACTGATTAGCGAAAACGTTTAGCGTTTTAGTTTGAAAGTTTTAATTGTGCCGTCGTCCCTCTATTTAGCAACAATCAACATGCATGTGTTGATTTTGCAAATTTACAATAAATATTTTTTTTTCAGCAGAATTGTATGCATCCCTTTTTCACTAACTCACTTTATGCGATATATTTAGTTTGTAGTTGGTCGCTTCACGTCTTCATTGTAACGAGCCATTTTTTTAGTCCGCATATATTTATATTCTTTATATTCTCTACTCTTTGGTTATCAAAAGCTTGTATACATAAGAGGACAATCCTCTATTGTAACTCGCTGCCATACCTAAATTTTGTGTCCTCTTTTTGTAATTTTTTTTTATTATCAGTCATCTTTACTCATCTTTATTTGCTGCCTCCACCTGACATAAAATTACTAACTTAAGCATTAACTTCAAGTTAATGTTAAATGTAGACTGTTCAAGTTAATACCTTTTTCAAGTTATACTCTTAACGTGCATTTGTTTTAACAACTCAGTTATAACTTCAAGTTACAACAAAATTTCATATCATGTGGAGACGTAGAGTTATATTAAAAGAATGCTCAATATTTGTTTTTGTAGAACTTTTGCTTTTGAAAAGATATGGTAGCACTTTTACGATTAGAAAATATCGTAATGGTAGGTACACACTTTGCAACGTGTTTACGCAACACGTTTATATTTCATGTTAAATATTTTGACACACGACACTAGACTTGTATCGAACTCTTTCAGTAGCTCGTTTTTGACACAAAACAATGATCAAACCCATTTAAATTACATGGGTTTGATCATTGGTTTGTGTCAAAAACGAGCTACTGAAAGAGTTCGATACAAGTCTACACGACACTGCAACCCACAATGCAACCTATAAACATCAAAACAGTTTGATATTTTTTAAACTTGGATTTTGAACTTGCGACCGACAATGCAAAAAAGCATTTAGAACTAAAATAAAAACTTATATTTAAAATAATCGTTTTCGGCTCTTCACGCGTATACCCTTTAAGATTATTACCGAAAATCATGTGTCCCTTGGACTAGAGGTGGAAAACTATCGAGAGTTTTAGATAGTTTGAAAAACTTTGTCGATATATCTATTCAAGACTAACGAAAGTTAGAAAAACTATCGATATATCGACGATACTATCGTGATAGTATCGAAGTTGTATGGTTCTCATATAATGTTCATATTTATTTACACTAAAAATTCAAAACAAAATATTTTTAAACAATACAAAACAAAACAAAATAAAATAGAATTTTATTTGTCAGTTCAATAAATGAAGGTTAGCCGCGAATAACGTTTTAAGTGACAAAATAATAATTTTTCCGGAGAGCCAAAAAACGTATTTTAAAGCAAGATTGTTTATTTGGTTTAAATTTTTTTAGCTTATCGAAAATAATGATAACTAGCATTAACTTTTCTTTTTATATCTCTGCTACATTTATCAATTATTTTCGACAATTTCGTTTACATGATTTTATTAGTTACTTACAAAGTTTTCCACTGACTGAATGATTGTAATTATATTTTGACGGCGATAACAACAACGCAAGAGAGATATCTTAATGTTAATCTGTGAAAAAACTGGTTTTTTAAAAATTGTCTTTTACAACGTTATTCGCGGCTGTGCTTCAAATAACAAAATTAAAATAATTGTATGAAAAGTAAGTCCTAATTTACACTAAGCAAGTCTTATTGCTAAGCTGATTAGTTTGTCGTAGAGAGAGACGAGGGGAAAAGAGACTTTTATGTTCCCCTCGTCTCTCTCTCTCCTAAAAAACTAATCAGCTTAGCAATAAGACTTGCTGAGTGTAAATTAGAACTAAGTGAGATCAGTGAAAGAAATTTTCCATCAGTCACTTATTTTTGTTTGTGAAAAGCAAAATATGTATTTACATTTGTTTGCCTTTAGTGGTGTACCATTTACTATAGATAGTGACTAAAAAATATCGATTGTTTTCAAGTATTAATCGATTGCAGAATTGTCGATAGTCGGGAAAAAAAACTAACTATCAATAGTATCGATAGTGCCATCGATTTCCAGACGAGTTGACTGTGAGAAAACTATACTTGTTTCCTAACCCAAAAAATTCGAAGAAATTTTGTAATTAAATTATTTAATGGAAATTTGTATCTTGTTAAAAGAATATTGTAAAACTTTAATGTCATGATATGAATAAGTAAATGCATGCATATATATTTATGTATGTACATATATGTACATGAAGACATGCAAATATGTATATACATATGTATGTATGTATGAATATGTTATTTATTTACATGTGTATCTGTTATATCAATGCAAAATAGTATGTTATGTATGTACTCGTATAAAGATCTAACTGAACAAATAAAATGCAGAACTGCACTAAAATTAAGAGGAATATGCATACATGGATGCATATCAATAAGCACATACATACATATGTATGTAGATATGTATGTATGTACATATGTACATATGTATGTATGTACATAAACACATACATACATACATAGATACACAAGAACAGAAACCGATTTCTAGACATTCCCGTACATGCACAAATAAATAAATATTTATACAGATACAAATCGCTCCTTTAGTGCAACAAAGGCATATCTCAAAAAATTTAGTTTTCAAAAAATCGTATCATATATTTGTATACACGGCCTGTCCCACGATGTCACCAGAAATCGTTCGATCGGCAACTTGTATTGCAAACAACAATAACATTTGAAAATTTGTTGTTGTTTTCAATGTAAGTAGGTATTCGATCGAACGATTTCGTGGGACAGGCCGTAAAACTGAACATGTTTGCGAAAGTAATTTATGGAATTTTAAATTTGAACTTTAATTTTCCGTAATACATACATATCGATGGTATAATATAAGAAAGGCGGAACTCGAATTTTGGATATTTTATAAGAGAAGCCAAAAACTAACGAAAAACTAAAGCATTTGCATGCAGACATAATTTTTTTAATTTACCATAATTCCTTGATTTTGAACTGTAACGTACTTAGAGATCTTCAAGGAGGATGCAATTATACGTTGTCTCCCAGAAAACGTTAAAAAAGCGATTTCGAAAAAAGTTGAGATACGCCCTTTTTATATTAAGCCATCGATATGTATGCAGTATATGAATAAAATTAGCAATACATTTTTATTGCCGAATTTTCTTAATTTTCAAACCTCCGTTTAAAACAATTCTAATGCTGAGTACACATTTGGCATTTATTTTGTTGTCATTTTGGCATTTTCAAGAAGTCTGCAACGACGTTCTCATATACTATGTACATACGAGGGCGGTTCGGAAACTTCTTAGCCTATCAATGAAAGAGAATAGTTAGTTTTTCAAAAATATTTTTATTTTACAATATAATCTCCTGAAACTTCAATACACTTAGTCCAACGCTTTTCTAGCAATTCTATCCCTTGATTAAAATAGTTTTCCTCAAGGTCTTCAAAATAGTGGTTTACAACTGTAATTGCATCTTCATTTGAGGTAAAACGCTTGCCAGCAAGGATTTTCTTTTAGATTTGGGAACAGCTAAAAGTCACTGGGAGCCAAATCAGGAGAATAAGGTGGGTGGTCAAGCAACTCGTACTTTAATTCGTTGATTTTAGCCATTGTTAAAACACTCTTGTGCGCTGGTGCGTTGTCTTGATGAAAAATTATTTTTTTGTGTTGTAAGCCAGGACGTTTTTCTCGAATTAGTACATTTAATTGATCCAAAAGGTTGCAATAGTACTCTGAATTTATTGTTCTACCCTTTTGCAGATAGTCAATCAATAAAATACCTTTGAAGTCCCAAAAAACCGTTGCCACAACCTTACCAGCCGATTGAATTGTTTTTGCCTTCTTTGGGGCACTTCCTCCAGCTTCAGTCCATTGTTTGGATTGTTCTTTTGTCTCTGGAGTATAGTGGTGGATCCATGTCTCATCAACAGTTATGAAACGACGCTTAAAATCCATTTTATTTCGCTTAAAACGATCCAAACAAGCTTGAGAAATGTGCATTCTTATGCGTTTTTGGTCGACTGTTAACAAATGAGGCACCCATCTTGCAGAAAGCTTTTTCATCTGTAGTTCTTCATGATAAATTATTATAATTACGATATTAGCTATTTCACGCACTTTTATTCGTCGATCATTTAATACCATATCATGCACTTTTTTTGGACGTCCACTACGTGGTTCATCTTCAATGCTTGTACGACCACGTTTAAATTCAGCAACCCAATTTTTTACTGTTGCATATGAAGGAGCATTTTCACCTAACACATTCACCATATCATTATGAATTTCTTGTCCCGATAAACCTTTTTTATGTAAATATTTAATGAAACCACGCATTTCTAATTTTTCCATTGTTAAAAAATCGCGGATGCGTCTTTTGTGAACACCTGTTTCTATATGAAGGAGTTGCCAGATCGAAACAAAATTTAACATGTGTTCATAGCAGAGATGGAAGTTTCCAAAACACTTAACTTTTTCTGTTTATACCGCGCTTTTTGTGCTAGGCTAAGAAGTTTCCGAACCGCCCTCGTACATACAGATGTATTAGGGCGGGTCGATTTAAAAATCGCACAAATTACAAGGAAAACCGTATTCTAGGGATCAATATAAGAAACTAGGCCGAAGGAACCATAATTCTAAAATGTATTTTGATGCCCCGACTTTTGATCCGAAAGGTGAAATTTTCTTGAGTTGCTCAATCGAGTCAAACTGTATGACCGACCCACCTATGTCAGTGGCACACCCCCCCGAACCATCCCTGGGGGTTCCCCATACAAATATTTAAAAAAATCACAAATGTTTGTATGGGGAACCCCCCAGGGGTGGTTCCAAGGGGTGTGCCACTGGCAGAGGTGGGTCAGCCCTCCAAAATTAGTGGGGTTCGGTCATACATTTTGACTCGATTGAGGAACTCTAAATGGGTCAATGTGAGATTTTTCAAAATTTGAACCTTCAAAGAAAATTTTACCCTTCGTATCAAAAATCGGGACATCAAAATACATTTTAGAGGTATGGTTCTTTCGGCAAAGTTTCTTATTTTGATCCCTAGAATACGACTTTCCTTGTAATTTGAGCGAATTTTTTGCCATAAAAATCGAATAGCCCTAATATATATACATATGTATGTATATATAGTAAGTATATTACAAGCTACTTTTAAATATTTTTATACCAAAAGATTTTATATTACATAACTAGGGTTTGGGATTTCCCGGACTTTTGCACTTCCCGGGAAACGGGAATTAAAAAATCAAGTTCCCGGGATTCCCGGGAACTTGAATACATTTATTAAATGAAAGTTGGTGAAATTTCGATTGTTTTATTAATGTAAGCATTCTTTTGAAATAAAAGTTAATAAAAAAGCAGTTCTAAGACAAATTTTTAAGAATTTTTAATTGAATTTAAGCAAATGGAATAAAGTTATTACACATGCTGCAGCAAAAGATCATATAAAAACCAATTGACGACTGCTACCACAATTAGTAGACAATTTCCTAATAAGACCTACCTTCATTTTAATAAGAATTTACCTTGCTTGTTTCTCATTCTTTTTGAAAAAGTTCCAGGCGGTTTCCTATCGTTAAGTACAAGCAGGTTACAGCAACATACTGCGCTGCGCCGAATTTTGAATACCCTGAGCCACAGTATGTCTAAGTGTCTTTCATTTTATTTCTCCTAAAATATTTTCTGCAGGGTTTCCATAATAGCATCTACTTGTAATCAATTTAAGTTTCGTCAACTCAGAGTTCTTACAGCTTAAAATTTTCACTACACTTTTCAAAATTTGTTCATTAATTCGGGGAAAAATCACTTCAAGTTCGCTTAGCATCGAATTATTTACTTTAGGAAACGATTATATCATTGCAATCATTGATACTTATACAATTTATTCCACTTTTTTTAGGAGATATGGTATTTCAGACTAGATTTTAATAGCTCACATTTTTGTTTTATATTAAAAAAAACATGGACATTTTACTTCTTGTTAATCGGAGTCGAAAGAATTCTTTCTTTCTTACAGTTACATTTAAAACAAAAACTCAATTTAAATTTTAAGATTAAAAAATTTCCTTCGAACAAGGTGTAAGTGTGCAAGATGTAAGTGTTTAACCAGACGATGAAAAACGTGTCAACGTTCGTGTAAATTTAGTCATACAATCATTCAAACGAACTTTTGTAATATATAAAACAATAATAAGTTTTTATATTAAAGTATAATTGGATTATAAATTCTATATATTTATGAAATAACATGCACTTTAAATTTCCCGTTTTCCCGGGAAAATCTCAAAAATTTCCCGGGAATATTAGACAGACATTTCCCGGGATTTCCCGCCCGGGAATTCCCGTTTCCCAAACCCTATACATAACTGACTTTATATAAATTTATTGCTTAATTTTTACATTTACTTTCAAAGTCTTTGGTTGTAATAACCCAGTCTAAGGAACGGAAACATATTTTAATTCAAACAACACGCACCAGTTTTCGACAATATGTAATCAACTGTACTGACATACATACACCTGTTACTACATAGTTGATTTCACCAACCACCAATACTATTCAGTTAATAAAAATTATCTTAAAATTCTTATCTAAAATGATAAAGATCTTTACAGTTCTCAATAAATAAAAAAAACAAGTTGAAGGAATGTGTAAAGCCAATGTAGCCAAAGTTAAGAAAGTTCTCCATATTAGTTTACAAGAAGTGCTACCACCACAAAAAATATAGAAAGAAACGGAAATAAAACAAAACAAAATAGTATAAAGTTGGACTTTTAAATTATGTAAAATCATGGGAAGATAAGTTTCGATTCCAGTTTAAGCCAAGACACACACAAACCAAATGTATTAATAGGGGGGTATGTTAACATGAAGTAGACTTGGGTCGAACTCATTCGCTCATTCATTTTTGACACAAACTTATAATCAAAAATATGTATTTAAATTACATAGGTTTGAGCAAAGGTTTGTGTCAAAACTGGACTAGTGAACGAGTTCGACCCAAGTCTAACCTGAAGGTATTATCTACACTTTGGTCGAACTCGTTAGGCTTGTGTCAAAAATGACCGGCTGAATGGTTAAAACTAAAAACTCTAAATCTCTGATAAAAAATATATATATATATGTATATATAAATATGTATATATGTAGATATTTTATAGTAATAAGTTAATAGCACAAGATTTAATTCGTAAAAAGTCCTGTTATAACAAAATTATAACACGATTTTTTTTGGTAAAACTTTAAAAAAATAAAATCGACTGGCAACACTGAGAAGTGCCGCACCACAACTTGAATGACAAGTCATTATCAATTCATTGGTATTGGAGGTGAAGGGAAGGTACGTACATACCTATTCAAAATTCACATTAAACAAATAAATTAGCAAATAAATATTTAAATAAATGTAACATTTAATCACAGATGTTTAAAAGAGAATTAAAATGTAGAAGAGAAAAAAAAGCAAATAATTGCTAATTAATTTATCAATTTATGTACATACATATGTATGTATGTATGTATGTATGTATGTATGTATGTATGTATGTATGTATGTAAATACCTATTCATACATAGAATTTTTGAGTTAAATCGACTTCTGTATACAGACATAGTATCCATGGTATAAGTAAAGGGTGTTTTTTTTATGGAGTAACACAAGTTTAAATCATAATAAAACAAGGAAATATATTTTTAATATCAATGAAACGGGCTTTATTGAAAAGAAAATTTTATGGAATTAATGTTTAAATATGATTTCTGCCATGTGGCCGCCACGGCTGGCGCGTAGGAGGCGCAATCTGGAACACTAAACTTCAACAACTTTTCCCAGCATTTGCGACCGTATTTCGCCGTTAAATCTTCGAATGTTGATTTTCAGGTGTTCAATTGTTTGTGGTTTTATCGACGTAGACAAGTGACTTAAGATAACCCCAAATAAAATAATCCAATGGGGTTAAATCACACAATCTTGCTGGCCAATTAATTGGGCCATTATAGTATGTTTTCACTATACGTGTTTCGCTTTCTGTTGGTTACAACAACAATGACTACAACAAGCGGCCCTGCTCTGTAAGCCGAATCTGAGTAAATTTCTCATTTTCAAAAAATTAATAATGGTCCTGCTGCAGACGTGTTTAATGTCATACACGATAATTTTCGTGTCGTATATAAAACCCTTAATTAACTAATTTCGAATCAATTTCTATTGAATTTGTTATTCCATTTCACTACTAAAATGGAGTGTTTAATAATTTTCCGATTTTTATCAAACTTTTATTAAGCCCTCTCTCTCTCTCTCTATCTCTGTTGTTGAAATTATTAAACAAACTGTAATGAATTGTAAAGTTGTAAAATTTTCAACATTTCCATTACGGTTGGTAACTTGGCAGGCAGGCAACTGGATTATATAAGCCAAAAACTTTTATTGTTGTTGGCATTGTTTTAATTTTTCGTCGACTTTGTCGTCTAAAGCCTATCAGTACTCTGTTCAAATTTGTGAAAAATTTTAACTGGCGCTTGAAACTATGCTACAATTTCCTTATGTTTGTAGAAACACCCCATTTGTTTGTTGTAAATTCCATGCGAAACAAGTGTCACTCATATTATTTCGCATGAAAACTTTAAAATGTTGAAGATACATTTCAAATGTTTTTGCCAAGATAAACGAGTATGATACTCTGCAACATTTTTTCATGAACAATTCGTCGCAATTTTTTTTATATGTACATATCGCACACTAAATCATAGACAGTCACAACTCAAAATTATCAAAGTGGTTTGGTTATTTTTATAAACCAGTTAATTGAACAAATCTCTAATGACCGCAACAATTTCTTTGCAACACAGTCTTCTTGAAGAATATAAATTTCGGTTGTGATAGTTTTTATGTTACATACTTGGGCCATTTGTGCAGTATCAACAGTTGTTTGGCACTACTCAGCGTCTGAAATATATTGAGTTGTGACTGTTTATGATTTAGTGTGCGATATGTACTTTTGCGTGTAATGTTGAACCGAGTACCAGGCTTAAGTCTATTTTTTTGTTGAGATCGATAAAATAAATTTTGAATTGAGAAGAAGAAATTATAATAGTATACGTATACATATGGGCATTTTCAGAGAAAAGTCCACCTGTTGTCACGTTATGGTTACGACACGTCTAATTTAAGCTTTAAGCCTGATAACATTTCACGTGAAATGCTGTCAAAATCTATATAAAAAAATGCCATAAATTGCTCATGTAAACATGTTGCTGAAATGTATCTTCAACATTTTAAGTTTTTAAGAGTGGCACCAAGGCGAATTCAGTATCAGGTGACATCTTCCGCCCGGCTGATTATCAGCTGTTGATACCAAATTGAGCAATTTGAACCAAAACGTCAAAATTTGCTTAGAAATCTTCTGACAGATTGGTTTTGTAGCATAGCAAACTACTTGTTGTTTTTTGTGTTGTAAAATTGTTGTAGGGAAGAGTTCACCTGATACTGAATTCGCCTTGAAGTGGCACTTATTTCGCATGAAATTTACAACAAACAAATACGAGTGTTTTCACCAACGAAAGAAATTGTAGCATGGTATCAAGGGCTAGTTAATACATATCAAAAAATTGGAGCTTGTGTACCCGTGGTCGAAAACAACTGACGCCTTTTGACAGATTTATGCTATTTTCGAGACCTTAGGGAACGGCAATAGATTGTCAGTAGCATAAAATTGTTCGCGAGAGCGAGTTAACAAGCAACAATTTTTTGGTATTCACCCATATTCCAGTTGTCGACGTCGACGACACTATAACGCAATATCAAAAAATTGGAGCTTGTGTACCCGTTGTCGAAAACAACTGACGCCTTTTGAAAGGTTTATGCTATTTTGTAGACCTAACTTCTAATTTACGCTATACAAGTCTTACTGCTAAGCTGATTAGTATTTTAGGAGAGAGTGACCAGGGGAAAAGAAATGTTTCTGTTCCCCTCGTGTCTCTCTCCCAAAAACTAATCAGCTCAGCAATAATGGCCTATTTCCCACCTGCGAAAGAAAACGTTCGACTTAAAATTTATATTGCAAACAAAAACAAAATTTTCATATTTATTTATTTTGTTGTTGTTTTCAATATAAATTTTAAGTCGAACGTTTTCTTTCGCAGGTGGGAAATAGGCCATAAGACTTGCATAGTGTAAATTGGGACTTGGGGAACTCAAATAGATTGTCAGTAGCATAAAATTGTTCGCTAGAGCGAGTTAAAGTGACATCGATGTCGACAACTGGAATAAGGGTGGTTGTATTACAGTGACGTCGATGTCGACAACTGGAATAAGGGTGATTGTTAGCATGTAAAATTTTTGGTACGAAATAATTAATGATGCTTAACATTATTCAATAATGAACACAGAGCTGGGCTTTAAGTGGTATCTTTGACAAAATAAAATTAAAACCTAATACATATACATTAGGGCGGGTCGATTTAAAAATCGCACAAATTACAAAGAAAATCGTATTCTATTGATCAAAATAAGAAACTTTGAAGAAGGAACCATACCTCTAAAATGTATTTTGATGTCCCAACTTTTGATCCGAAGCGTCAAATTTTGAAAAATCTCACTTTGATCCATTTAGAGTTCCTCAATCGAGTCAAAATGTATGACCGACCCCCACTTATTTTGGAGGGCCGACCCACCTATGCCAGTGGCACACCCCCTGGAACCACCCCTGGGGGGTTCCCAATACAAATATTTCAAAAAATCACAAATGTTTGTATGGGGAACCGCCCAGGGGTGGTTCCAGGGGGTGTGCCACTGGCATAGGTGGTACATACATATGTACATACCTCTTCACAATTATTTTCTACCAGATCTTACGTCAATAGCTGTCAAACACTTGATTCTGGAAAATTCTTAAGGTTACACTGAGAATTAATTTCAATTGCGTGTGCACATACAAACTTTTTAACCTAAATCCAACGTGGCTCATTCAGATACAAACATGTGAATCATAAAATATTTAAATTTTTTTTTTTGTTTGTTATACAATTCATTATAAATATAAATGGAATAATAAAATAAAATAACAGCTCTTTGAACACAAATAACGAATTAAGCAGTATAAAAACAAACAAATACTCGTACATAAATTAAGTGTTATCAGCAAAGAAAAAATTTATTTAAAATAAAAAGAAAAAACCAACAAAAATAACTTACTATGTAGGTAAATAATATAGGAGGACAAGCTCTAACTTCTTTGTTGATGAGATTTTCATTTAGCATTTCATTCTTATGCCGAGTACACACTATGGCATTTTGTGGCATCGCAATAGTGTGTACTAGTGGGAACGTTGGCGATTTCCGATCTTTTTCGTTGCGCGGCATTGCTTTCCATATAAAAAAAACACAATGTGAATGGCGTTGCACATATTTTGAAAATGATACCACAAAATGACCAGAAAAGAAATGTCAGATGTGTACTCAGCATTACTATACATAAAAAAAACAAAAACTAATTTGATATGTACCTGTTTAAATACATACATACATACATATGTACATATATGTAAAGGGTGTTTTTTATTGAGGTATAGAACTTTAAGTTGGCATCACTTTTTTAACTGGCGGCCATTTTGTCAGCTGTCAAGTGATTAATATTTAGTTTGGTTTGCCATTTCATCATGAACAGGTTGACAAAAGAACAACGCTTGCAAATCGTGCAAATTTATTTCGAAAATAATGGTTCAGTTCGCGAAGTTTACCAAGCTCCGTCCATTTTATGGTCGACATAATCGTCCATCAGAGCAAGTAATTCGGTTAACCATGGATCGTTTTCGCACTACGTTTACTCTATGTGATAATACGCATCCGCAGAGACGTCGAACAGTGCGCACCGAAGAAACAATTGCCGCTGTAGAGCAAAGTGTTGAAGAGGACCCGAATGAATCGATTCGCCACCGTACACAGCAATTGGAGCTTTGTCCATCAACTTTATGGAAGATTTTGAAGATTTTGAATGTGGATGAGTTGTGGTTACAACAAGACGGCGCTACATGCCACACAGCGCACGTCACAATCGATTTATTGAAGGAAACATTCGATGAGCGCATAATTTCGCGGAATGGACCTGTCAATTGGCCACCAAGATCGTGTGATTTGACACCATTGGATTATTTTCTTTGGGGATATGTGAAGTCGCTCGTCTACGCCAACAAACCAGAAACGTTAGGGGACTTGGAAGCCAACATTCGTGGCGTTATTGCCAACATACGGCCCCATATGCTCGAAAAAGTGGTTGAAAATTGGACCTGTAGAATTGGCTTTATTCGAGCCAGCCGCGGCGGCCACATGCCCGAAATCATATTTAAACATTAATGGCATAAAATTATCCTTCCAATAAAGCCAAATTGATGGACATTAAAACGATTTTCTTGTGTTTTATTTCAATTCGAAGTTCTATACCTCTAAAAAAAAACACCCTGTACATATGTGTGTATATTTTATACCTAATTAAAAAAAAAACATTTAAATATGTATGCAAATGACATTTTATCATATACATACATACATACATACATACATATACATATATGTTCACACCCTGTTGGAAACTTGGGGTTGTGTCTTCATCACTTTTCTCTGCTGTTTTTGTGACTTTCTGGCGACATTGTCAACGAAGTGTCCACACATTAATATTTGCTTTTGATGAGTCGAAAACATTTTGCCTGATATATACATATACACTTTCGGCGGCATAATCTTTTTATCCATAGAGAGAGAGAGGTCGTGGGTTCGATTCCCGCCATAGACCCTGGTCCCATAAAAAACTACCTAGTAAATAACAACCCCTCCAGAGGAGTCTATTTCTGACTACGGGTGTGGCAATCCCGGGTCCCCAGCTGGGGTGATGTGGCTTTTTCCATTGACGTACCTTTGGTACATCATCCATAGAACTTATATGTGTTACTACCCGATCTCTGGCAACAGAGGAAAGGATGTGCACATATTTATAAAAGGAAGACAGGTTCCTGTTGATGTCAATTAGGTGCAGCGTCACCCAGAACTACCCTGAGTTAAAAAGACGATAGAGGTGAAGCCTTTATGGTGGAACTTCGAGGTATCGCCAGATGCTTGTCTCTGGTACCACGGGTGCCGGTTGCCCGTCAGTCGAGCTGCTCTGAAGTTTTTAGTGTATGTAGCGGTCGTCAGGATCCTTTGCTAAAACGCCGAGTTCGTCCTACCCCACGGGGTTTAAGGGATGATTTTGGTGTGTGTGGAGTAGGCACTGGATTTTTGGCGACACAGGATGCGTTCATCTCGGATGAGTGGTTGAGCTGTGCCGGCAATGGTTGAGGTATTCTCTTAGGGACCTCGCTATAGGTGTATGCACAACACCTTGGCGTGAGAACTTTGAGAATTCAACGTTTTGGTTGTTGGTTGCCACCAAAATCGCTGGGAGAATAGTCTTGGATTTCCAGTGTTAAATCATTGCTAGCGGTTGGTCTGACGCGGTCAGCCAGACCCTATTCTAGGTGCTGTTGCCATTCAACAGATAGTACTGTTTTGACAAACTCATTACGGCATAAAGAGTTTAGATAGCTCTGAGCACCTCAGCAAGGTGCTTGACGTAGTACAGGGATAACAACTATGATCGAAGATTGCGACCTAAGTGCCTTGAAGAATGGGCACTAGGTTCATTCTAAAAGGGTGCAAGTAGGCGATAGTTAACGTCTTTTCTACACACGGTGTTTAGACCACCGTGAGATAAGGCCATAATGGCAGGTGCTCACGATAATCTGAAACACATCTGTCAATAACAACAACGCTCAGTAGGGCCCAGGGCCCATTTTTCACGGACAATAGTAGTGAGAGTTACTTAATTTTATATGTGTAGCTCTTAGAGCAAACTGCATATTCCAACAAAGTCTTAGCGGTATAGTAGAAGCAGACGGGAACCCCCTATATAAAGTAATTTATAACTTTATAACTCTTAAGACAAACCCTTTATTGTCGTTGGCGTCACTGACGTCACATTAAGACGACAGTAAAAATTGTCACTTGTCTACTCTTTGTCGACAACAATTGTCCACTTACTATTAACATGCTCTGTCAGAAGATTTCTAAGCAAATTTTGACGTTTTGGTTCAAAATGCTCAATTTGGTAGCAACAGCTGATAATCAGCCGGGCTGATAAGGTCACCTGATACTGAATTCGCCTTGGTGCCACTCATATTATTTCGCATGAAAACTTAAAATGTTGAAGATACATTTCAAATGTTTTTCCCAACATAAACAGAGAACTATTTCTGCAACATTTTTTCATGTTTGTAAAATTTTTTTAATATGTACTTTGGCAGCATTTCACGTGAAATGTTGATAAGATTACCAGGCTTAATAATATTAAAATAGATAATTAAAGATGATTTTTAAAATTTTTTAGGGGGAGGGATGGTGGGCAAAATCAATTCTTTAGGGAGATGGGGCAATGCACCATACGCTAATGACTAAAATTTGTGTCTCTAAAAGAACTACAACGTCAGTTGGTCTGGAGTACAATTCACCAGTAGTACTGGTGACAAAGTCAATTAGAGAATCAGCACAGTTTTACTATTGACACTTCCTACACGGTACATACTTTCACATGTACATACATACATATGTATGTATGTATGTATATATGTTTGTATATATGTATATATATTTGAATAAAAACTTGTTAACAGATCAGATACATACATCTCCATATATTATGTATTAAGCGTTTTTTTTTATACCTGTATAGAAAGTATACTTACATACATATATACTACATACATACATATTTACATACAATGTAACTTTGTATTAATTTCTGTATAGTATTTAAATAAAAATATAAAAAACAATATAATTTTAGTAAAATTAAAAAAAAATTTTATTGCTGCTTAGTTCAAGGTTAATAACCCATACATGCAAGCATACTACAATACCCGTATTTTGTCCGTCCGTCCATCCGTCTTAATCGACGTACACTTAGCCGCAAAACTCTACATACGACTTAATATTTAAAAAAAATTTAGTTTTTAAGGGAAAATCATTAATTTTGTCAACTGTTTTTTATTTTAAAAAAGAAGTAATTTAAATCAAATAAAAATACCACATTTGATTTCAGTAAACAAATTTAAACAAGCAAAAAATAATAAAATTCAATATGTTATCCGATTGCAGAAGTGTATACATATACATAAATGTATTGTTGAATATATGTACCTATTGTGTAACATTTATTTTTTAAATTTTAATAGCTTGTGTGTCCGCTTTTTAATCAAAAACTTCTCTAAGCCTTGTAGGCATCGAAGAAACCAGATCTTTAGTTTCTTTCGCTGACATATTTTTCCATTTTGCCTTTAAAATTGTACTTATTTGAGATAGAGACGATGGCCGTCTATTTTTGACGCCTCTGCTTCAAGGAAGCCCATAAATAATCGATCAGATTTAAATCTGGGCACTGTGGAAGATGTGTGAAGCTTCGGCTTTACTTTATATAAAAGCCATTCCTTAACCAGCCTTAAGTTATTCTTGGGGTCGTTATCATGCATAAATATATATGTATTTAGTCTTTAAGGTGCAATTTGTTCACATTTTGCAAAAAATTATTTTTTAAAATATCTAAATTCGATCAAAAAATTTTAATTCTCCAAACCCATCAGCACTTATGCACTCCCACACCATTACGTAGTCCCCATTATGTTTGACAGTACTGCATACGTTTTATTATCCAAGTCAATATTTACATTTTATCCATGTTTCTGGTCGTCCGTCGTTTCCAAATAGGTTGAACTTACGCTCGCCCGTAAAAATAAATCTTTCCCAAAACTTAGATTTATTAAGATGGACGTGTTCGTACTGCAAAGCATAAGTACATATATCGTTTAGTTTTGTTTATGGGACTTATGTATGGTCTTTTTCTGGCTATACACGTCTATAATCTAACTTTCTTTAAGCAACGGCTAATTGTATTAGGATCTACAAGAATTCCATAATTATTTTTAAGGTGCTCTTTCAGTTTTGTGTTCTTTCTCTCTGTATTTTCCGCGATTTCTCTTACAATTTCCTGCCTTAAGGCTCAGTTACCCGACGGTAATGTAATGTAAAAGTAACGTAGGAAACAGCTGATCGATATTTTTATATGAGAAGTAGGTTACGTTACATTACATCTCTATAACCATTTACATTAATTTTCACATAACAATATCGATCAGCTGTTTCCTACTGTTGCTGTTACTTTACATTACAGTCGGGTAACTGAGCTTTAATCGTGGCAAACTTTGATTATTTTGCAGTTTTAATGATATACTACGTTTATACGCAGGGCTTATTTGCAAATAAAACTGTAAATTGTTGCCATATTATTATTTTTATTGCGACTTACTAACTCAGAAAACTATTCACGATTAACGCACTATTTGCAAATAAAATGCCTGAGGTTGCCACTAGAGATGCTAATCGGGACAGGTTTTTTGAAATCCCGGGCTTCGGGATTTAGTGATGGAGTCTCGAAATCCCGAACCGGGATCCCGGGATTTTCGGGACTTACAAAATCCCGAAAAAATTGTGCACAATTGTGCGTCTTTATAGTAATTATAATATTTTAATTTAACAATTAATTTTTTTTGCATATTTTAAGGTTACTTATATAACTCAGACATTTAATTGCAAATTTTAATTGAAAAGTCCGATGTATGTATGTAAACATTTTTCCTAGAAAAGAAAACGCCATATATCTGTGACAATAAATAATAATGGCTTAAGTCGAAATGTCTTGTTTCGAGATATTAAGGGTATTGTCTGAATTGTGTTTAGTTTTTATATAAAATTTTTAGCCACCGAAAAAGATGCACATTTACTTGGAACAAAACTGTTAATTTTATAAAAAAAAAAGAAAACGTTTTATTAGTTTATTTATATTCGTTGTTTTTTAGTTAAGATGTTATGAAAAAATCCATTGGCAGGAAAATAAAAACTAAAGTGCACTTAAGCTATTATATTTAAATGCAAAATAATTTGTTTTGATAGTGTCGCTTAGATTAAATTGAAAATTGCGCAAAACCTGAGATAATATATATTTTTTAAATAAGTTTTTAAATTAAATTAAAGTTAAATATAAGTTTTTTTCTTATGAGGAATATTTTGAATGGGCTGTAAGTTATTGAACTTAAATGTATACAAGTTTTAATGCTCAAACATTTTAATATTAATAAAGCTACCTTAAAAAAAGATTAAGTTGAGTTAAGATCTTATGGCTTATGTATTATTTTCCATGAAGACTTAAGCTAAAGTATAAATGCGTATAGTTTTAATATTAATGACATTTTAAAATTGAAATTTAGCTGAGTGATAGATCTTGAAGAAGAGAATAAGAATATGTAATAAAATGAAAAAGCACTTATGTCAACTTAATCCATTATTATTTATTGCCACAGATATATACCATTTAATATTATCTACGAAAATATTTATTGAAAGCAAATTTTTTATTTTAATAAGGAGTTTCTAATAATTTTTAATATAGAAGATGACCGCCAAAAACATTATTTATGCTAAAAATCGGGATTCAGATAATCCCGAAAATCTCGGGCTTTAAAATTAAAAAATCCCGGGCTCCGGGATTTGCATAGTCCCGAAAAGCCCGGGATTTCCGGGCTCGGGATTTCCCGTTTAGCATCTCTAGTTGCCACGCTTACAAATGTTTGATAACAAAAAACAATAAATGGATAAATATTGCAACAAAAAACATTGATAGAAGCAATAAATGACGATTAAAACAAATAATTATTTGATATTTTGTACATTTACGCTATTTTTTTTTGTCAACATAAGTAAGTTTTCTATAGAAGTGCTACCAAGTTTGTGTACTTTTGCTATGCCATATAAACAGTGAGTTAATTTATTTGCAAATAATTTTATTTGCAAATAGTGCGCGTATAAACGTAGTAATAGTTGGTATTGTAAATTCAGAAAAATTAAAGATTTGTCTAGCCTTTGTCATTTAATTCCCTTCATTTGAAAGACTGATGACTAATTTTCGAACTTCGGTTGATATTTCCTTATTTTTTCCATTTTTTTTTTCAACTACTGCTAATAATCAAAGCAAAATTTAAACAAAATCTACCACATATTGTTAAAACAAGACTAAATGAACACAAAATTATAAAATAAAAGGTTCTACTATATCTGGGGGTATACTCTGTAATTCGAAACGAAAGAAAATGCTTTCGTATTTGCATGCAATTATATAATATATTTAATACAATTCAAACGCGTATGTATGTAGACTTTTGCGACGTTGGCTAAATGTCATTTTTCAGCATTTTTTACTTTACCAAAAAAAGTAACAATGTTTTTGATCTCGAAGTTACAAAGTGGGTCCAATATAATACTCAAGATACAATATTTTCAAAAATTAAACATTAAATAAAAATTATGAATAAAAGATACGAAATACCTAAAATCGTACGTAGAGTTTTGCGGCTCAGTGTACATATGTACATATATTTTTCATTGCAAACGCAAGGCCATTCGTTAAACAGAGAGCAACGACGAAGAGAACGCCGAAACAAACGAACGCAAGAAGAATAACAGAATTTACATTTTGCATTGAAATTTAATTCAAAAAGAAAACTAAATATGTATTGAATTAATAAAAATTTTAGAACGCAACAACAAAAATTTATGTATCTCATAAAAAAAATAAGAATAAACAGAATTATAAAAGAATGAAAGCCAACACTGCTGTGGATGTGGCCAACTAGTTTTATTGAATACATATTTACTTTGGAATACCCATAACATGCACATGTTAATTAACAAACACTCTTCCCTTCGATTTTTTACAAAACTTAAGTCCTAATAGGCGCCTGCTAATTTTTATTACATTTGACTTTAGACTTGGGTCGAATTCGTTCACTAGTTAATTTTTGACACAAATCTATGATACCTATGAAGTCTATTCTCTAGTTCAGTTTTGGCACAATAAAACCATAAAAAGATTTTGAAGAAACAATTGCTCTTATCTTTTAACAGACTTCAAAAAAAGGGAGAAATGGGTAATAAAATAATTCTTTCTGCAAAAAAAAAATGACTTCAATGCAAAGATCTGATAGAAGATAAGAAGTACCTGAAATATAAAATTAAATTTTAATGGGCATGCCTCCGCCCATTTTTTAAATGCAAGATTGTGTGTTTTTCAGGAGCTTAGAGGTTGTGTTCAGTTTTGTAAAAATCTGTAAAGTAGAACCACGTAAAATAAAATATTAAATTTTAATGGGTCCACTTTTTTACAATGGAACCAATGGAAAGCTATAACCTCTCCCACAACAAACAAATTTTACAATCGGTCTAAAATACCGAGTTCTGAGGTAACACACCTTAAAAAAAAATAGAGACGACTAGACCCCAGAACTTCGCTCTTTCAAGAAATCTTACGATTTAAAATCTTTCGTTTTAAGGCTCAGTTAGCCGACTGTAATGTAATGTAACTGCAGCGTAGGAAACAGCTGATCGTTACTTTTACCTTACATTACATCTCTATAACAATTAAAACTCAGTTACCCGACTGTAACGTAAAGTAACTGCAAAAGTAGGAAACAGCTGATCGATATTGTTATGTGAAAAGTAATGAAAATGATTATAAAGATGTAATGTAACGTAACCTACTTTTCATATAAAAATATCGATCAGCTGTTTCCTACGTTGCAGTTACTTTACATTGCAGTCTGCTAACTGAGCCTTTAATCATTCAACGTTACATTCTTTTTACGGCTCATTTGAATAAGTATTACTCGTAAAACAAACAAAAATTTCTCATTTACGATTTCATAAATTTTCTTGCATTTAATTTTTTACTTTTCTGGCACACATTGTAACAATATGCAACAAACAGGCAAAAGTTATTATTTAAAAAAAATAATAATTAAACAATAAAAGGCAAAAAGTAACTGTGTAAAAAAGTGATATATGTACATACATACATTCTCACATACATACATACCTACATAAAATAAAAAAATTTTTAACTTTTAGACGTACATATCGTTACCTTCATATACTAGAAAGGATCTAACTCATTATTTTTTTTTTTGAATTGGGAGTTTTTTTTATACTTCGATAGAAGAACATCTGATGTATCGAAAAATTCAAAAATCTCAAATTTCAAATAAATTATGAGTTAAGGCCTTTCTATATTAAGGTACCGATATGTACCTATGTATGTCCGTTCGTGTATTGAAGCATGCAACTAACTTCTGCTTGCAATAAAGTGCAATATTGTTGCTACTTATTTTAGTTTTCTGTGGTGTGTGTATAACATTTCAAAAATCTTTTTTTATTGCAATTTAAATAGAGATGTTGCTGCTCCACCTAATATTAAACATACAAAACACTGCAACCGAAACAACAACAAACTCAACAACAACAATAACAACAACAGAGCTAGAAAACGGTGGAGATGAAGCACAAACAGCATGTGCGCAATAACTTTGCCAAAAATATACACAGACAGTCGGGGTCGAAACTATTCGCAAAAATACAACATTCAATATATTAATTAGTTAGTTTTAATATCTAATAAAAAAGACTTTTCAATACTTAAGACACACACATAAGCTGTCTTATTCCAAAAAAAAAAAAACTTTTGGTTAATAAACGTTTTTTTTAATCAAATTTTGTATGGAAATTTGTTTCATAAACCCTTTACAAAACTGAAATATTTTTTTATGAATTTTGCATCGTCTCTTTTCCCTCAGTGCACTTGCACTTGCTTTCTTCAAACTACTAAAAAAAATGAAACGGTTTCAATTTGATTAAAAAAATAATCAGTAATAACCAGGGAAACCGCAAATTACGGCATTCGATACGATTCGAACTTGTAAAATATTTCCATATAAACTCTATTGAAATATTTCGTAATTTCGTTCGATAACGAGTGCCGTAAATTGCCCCCTGGTTTTAAGTTCAAAGAAATCAAACAAAAAATAAATTTATAACTGTAATAGGGTCGATTATTTTTGCTACGAAAATCTTGTCCTAGCTCCTGTGTCATGAAATAAATAGCATAGATCTAAAAATGTAAAAAATGCTAAAATCATGCGTGTAAAACTGAAATATGCAAAATTATGCTTTAAAGGGTAAAATATGCAATAAGTCACCTTTTTAATTGAGATATTTCCTGGAAATTAGGCCATTTCAAATCGCGCGATTTACAGTACACCCCTGCATGACTACGCAAAACGGTAACTGTTATTCATCTCGGCACTAGTCGCTACCCACCCAGCCATACCATTCCTTCGAATGTTGCCACGATTTTCGAAATGCAACATAAATTTCAACAATATAAGAGCATTTGTCCTCTCGTTATGCAAATCGATAGCGTTGTTATTTTATATTTTAAGGTTTTTGCTGCCTATTTATAAAAAATATTTTTGCCTTATAAAGGAGTGCCATTATTACAACTTAAAGTTAGTTAAAAGTAGGATTTTGTCGGAAGTTTAAAATATTGTTCATTATTACAAATTAAATTTTACTTTCCAGGTAGGATAAACTTGCCCTCAATGTATCGATCAATTTAGGTTAAAGTAAAATTCTACTAATGAAAAACTGTTTATATGTCAGACAAAATCCTAACTAACTTGGAGTTGTAATAATGACCCTAAGGCAGTCTCAAATCGGCTTAAATTTAAGTTATGTTTATTTACTATTCTCGAGTTTTAAGGGCCTGGACCACGATGTCGACAAGAATCTTTCTATAGCTTACTTATATTGAAAACAAAAACAAATTTTCTTATTTTGTTTTTTTTTTTATATAAGAAAGCGATAGAAACTTTCTTGTCGACAATGGCCGTAAATGCTTTGAACAGCTGAAAATATGATTCTTTTATCGTTAACATTAAAAACTTTTTATTTTTGTAATACAACGGAAATTAGTAGAATAGAATATAATGCCTACTACCTATTTATGTATACATATGTACTGATAATAAATATGTATTACTTATGTATGTAGATATGTATGTATGTATGAATGTATAAACTTAATCACATTTCACTCAAAATTATATTAACTTGCAAGGGTATACCTACTTTCCATTGCAAATATTTTTCAACATTACTGTATATAATACATATGTATATATAAATACATACTACTTACATATTTACATACCTATGTATATATATATACGTACATATACATATGTATGTATATGTACAAAAATTTTTGTACACAGCAACTGCACCAGCAGCAAAGAAAATAACAGCAACCGCTCAACCATTCCAAATACATATCGCTCATTTACTTCAATAGTATCATAACTCAAAAAATGCGTCTTTTGAGGTAATGATGCAAAATAATTCGGCATTTCGTATTTTATGTCGTGTAAAAATTTTATATAAATAGCTTGTACCAAGGCATATTCATAACAGGTAGCTTTGAAAACACAGCTGATCTACTTTTTTTTGCCTAATTCAAGGCGAATTCATATAACTGTTGGCTCGTGTGTCAAAAGTTGTTTATATACAGAGACCAGCGCAAGGCGATTTTTGCGGCGGCGGCTGCTCTTGAGAAAATCGTCGGCAGAAGCTGAGAACAAATAACATGAAAATCAAATTTAGGATAAAACATAATTAAAAAATAAATAAAATAATTGTAATATACATACATACATACATATGTATGTATATAATAAATATTGTACATGGAGATTCGGCGGCTGTTTTTCAGGCGATATATGTCAACTTTTTTAGGCAGCGGCGTAGCTGACTAAAATTACCAACCGCTCGGCTCAGAGGGCTGTGAGCCATCATGACATATGTCTCTGCTTTAGTACCTTCAATCAGCTGCTTTTGACATACGAGCCTCCCAAGGCAACAACAAAATACCATATTGTTTTTATTGTTTGTACTTTGTTGTAGTATTAACTTTACCTGTCATGAATTTGCCTTCTTGGCTTGTACTACTACCTCGTGAGAGAAGAATTTTTTTTCATGTCTTCATTGCCTTGTATGTAAACTGAAAACTTTAAAGTCGTTTTCTGCAAAACTAGTTTTTTTTTTAGTTGTGACACTATTGATGTAATGAGCATATATGCCAACTATGATCGCCTGTCTGCCTGCCTGCCCAGCCGACAACACAGCCTTTAGGACCGCAATATTAATTGAAGTTTCTACTACAACTATCAAATGATTACAACGACAACAACAACAACAACAACAACAAGAACAAAACAACTGCAACAATAGCAAGAACATCAAAATAATAGCAAACCTACCATAGCGTCCAATAAAACACGCACAAATAATTTCCATTGTTGTTATTGCTGCTTTTGCTAATCATATTTGTTGTTCTTGGAATATTTAATCAATTAAATGACCATCTAAGCAGGTTTTAAGCATAAAACAAAAACAACAACAACATGTGAGAAATCATTATTATTATTTATTACATTGACTCTTTCTCTCACCCTCTTGCACATTTTAACACTTCGTTGCTCTCACCTTACTCTTATACACGCTATTGAAAAAATTAAAAAAAAAAATATCTACATAAATATTTCCATCTTTATGATGAATAATTTTACAATTTTGTCATAAATTAATAATAAAAAAATGTTGTAATTAAAATGAAATACAGTATTAGTACAGTAATTAGTAACTGTTACATTTTTGTAATGGCGTCGTCAACGTCACATCAAGACGACAGTAAATATTGTTACTTTTATACTCTTTATCGGCAACAATTGGCTCTTATTGAAATTGCTTTTGGTTTGAGCTTAAAATCTTACAAAGCAACAGAGATACTTTGATTAGAAAAGCGGAGCGTTTTGCTGTACAATTTTGTTTTTGCTAACTGTACATATGCACACACACACGTACACAAATGCACACATGTACACAAACACATACATAGTTACATACATACATGAATCGATACGAACATCATTGTGAAAATAGTCAGATTCTACTCCCAGGACCTCAAAACATCGAAATATGATGAAAGCTCGATTTTCGAATATTGGTCTAAAAAAATTAGTAACTTCCTATAGCGGAAAGTTAATAAAGCTTTATGGATACCTATATCGATTTAAAGTTTCGTATTAAATTTTTTTATGTGAAAAAGATGTTTATGTTTTTGTCATATTAAAGGTTCAATCAGACGTGACTTAACCTTATCCATAGAAAGCAGCCGTTCGAACCAAACTAAAGGTTCAATCAGACGTGACTTAACCTTATCCATAGAAAACAGCCGTTCGAACCAAACTAATGGGCAACACTGTATTTGATTATACGTGACTCGCCATAACGCCATAACTCTCACCATAGAAACCAATTGAATTTAGGTTTGGTTATGGCTATGGCATTATGGCTATGTAACGTCTAATTTAAGCTTAAGGCCACATTTTATGTAACCCCGTTCACTAGAGATGCTCCTTTTCAATATTGTAGGTATTTCTTTTTTCAAAGTTCCCCCAGCTCTCCCTTTTACTGGCATTTGATTTATCTGTCATAAATATGTAGAGTAGCTGTATTTGACAGTCTTTGTTTATTTTACATTTTCTTTAATGTTTTTGAAATACGAGTAGTATAAAAGGAAATATGTACTTGTACATACAATTTTTAAATACATATGTGTTTTGCTCAGTAGATTTTTTTACCAGTATATATTTTCTCTATTTACCCTGCAGAAAATTTGGTGACAATTGAACCAAGCGTACTCGTCGTAGGACTTGAGAAAATGTGATTGTTAAAAAAGTAGGGCGTAGTGTATGGTGAAAAGAAGATATATCGTGTAAGTGGTTACATAATATGAATATTATTCACCATTTTCGTAATGTATCTAACATGAAAAATGCCAAAATCTCGATTTAAAAAAAAAATGAGTTAGGCAGTTTCTATATTAAGGTAACTCTATTGTTTAATATTTTCTATACGCTGAATTACGTTAATGCTAATGCCAATTTATCAGAAAATGTCCAACCAAATTCTTAAAAAAAAAATTGGAATTATATAAAATCTACCATAAAGTAATTGAGAATTACCAAACATCTTAACAGCTAAAAAGCTTCAACAGACATCACAGCATGTTCGTTCTAGTTATTGATACTCGTTCTAGTATTGTAGCTGAGTCCTGGACATATCAAATAATATAAATATATGTTTTTTTTCTTTGGATTTTCTCTACATTGGAAGCTAAAAGCGGGACATGATCCATCAAAAACTGGGATTTAAAAATAAATATCTTTTAGAAAGCGGTATGTGTAATATGGACATATGCATACAGTTTCGTATGTACTTAAGATACACAGTTTTCACAGTTTCTAACTTCAAGAAATTCTGAGTATGCACGTTTTAGAGGACCATTTGGACATTAATCTATTATCCGCCAGCATTGACTTCCAAAAAAAGTTTGTATCCTTCAGAAAATGCCAAGTTGAAAATTTGGCAATACAAGTTCAAATTCATGCTTTTCAGAAATAGATTGAAATTTCAGATTTCAAAAGTATATTAAAAGTTTACAATCTAGACCGAGGATTGAATTTCTACTAGTTAATCAGCCAATGTATCTGAGTTAATTTAAGCTTCCTTTCTGTTCGCTAGAATCAATGTGGTGTTTCCACGTAAGCCGGGTAAATGTTACCTGAACACATTTTTGTTCGTTTACCTTTATTCTCCATTAGTTCATCCATAGTTCAATAGGGCACTATTACGAATATTATATATTATATGTACTACGAATATTTTTTGTTTGTTTAGTATGTCTATATAAGAAAGACTCCGGTAGGGTATGTATTATGTATTACGAATATATATTTTTTTTTTTGGTTTAGTATATGTATATACATATATAAGAAAGACTTGGATGGGAAAGACAGTGAATCGATATAAATGGACCGTCAAGTTACTCTGGAACAAGTCCCGTAGCTAGGATTAGATATTAACCTAAGTTTAACAGGTGTTTATACTTTTGAAATATGAGTGCCTCTGTGGTCGAGTGGGTAGTGTGCGAGCCTGTCATGCACGGGGTTGTCAGTTCGAGTCCCAAAAATAAATTATATGTAATTGAATTTGTAACAATAAAAACAAAAATTGTAAGTTTTCATTGTTAGAGTTGAGTGTCCAGCAGACCGATGACGTTTTTCAAAAAGTGGCACCAAAAGGGGATTTATCAAGAAAAAAAGGTGCAAACTTAAAAAAACGAGAAAACTACACTATTTTTTTTTTGTATTAGTATATAAAACACTCTAAAAAAGGCAGCAAAAATGTGGCAAGGCACTAAAAAAAGTGGGAAGGCAGTCGAAAAAGTGGCAATTTGCCACTTTAGTCGGTCAAACGGTCACGCTGGTCGGAATGACATTTTTAAATAATCTATATTATTCTACATCGAATAGGTTACTGTGGGATAGTTCAGTGACAAGTCAAAAGGCGTATACAAAGTATCAATTAACCCCATCGTAGGCCATCCTCATGTAAAAGTCTCTGGTCCGCTTCATAGGAAGTGTTAGAACTCGGAATAGTCCCTATCACTTAAAGACCGATTACGTGACTAGTCTTGTGCCAGTTCCATTTCCTGCAGGGTACTGTTAGAACAAACGGGTGAGAGAGGTAGTAGAGAGAAAGGGCACGGAATAGAAACCCTTACAATGTGTAATTATTAATCCTTTGGAAACAATTTTTTAACCAAAAATTTCTTATACCTAAATAATAAATATATAGGTACATATGTAAGTATGTATGTATGTATGTAAATGGCGAATAAAATTTTACCGTGGAACATGTACATAATCATAGTGGTTAAATAAGATATAACTTTTTTATCACAAAAACAAAATTAATTTTAAAGGTGTATTCTTCACATTTAGGCAAATTTAAAAAGAAAAAAGACGTTTTTATAAAAATAATTGCTTTATTCTTTTACTTTATGTTCACAAAATGCAAAAAAGGTATAAAAAATCTATTTCATTTACACAAAAATTTTGTGCGTTTCGTAAAAAATTTAAATCAAGGTTAAATTTTAATTCATGTGTATCCTGTTTGTAAAGAACTTTATCTGGTTTTCTTTTTACAAAACAAGAGGGTTAAAAATAAATGCCTTAAAGTCTGCAAAAAAGATGTACATTCATATGTATATTTTTTGTTGTTGTTGTTGCTGTTTCATAAAATAGAAATTTCGTTGGATTTTTTTTTAAAGAAAGATGTGTTTACATATAGAAATTTATACTTCTGTTGGCGCACTTCACCCTCTTTTAGTACTACAACTCATTGATTTTTTCAAGACTTCTGTTTTTTTTTACTTCAAACACCCACCCACCCACCTTGAATGGAACCATTTTATCACTCAACCCTGTTTTAAAAACAAATATGTATAGCGTGTGTTTTTGTTCATGTTTTCAGTTTTTCACTGCTGCCATCACTGATACGAATTTTTAAGTTGTCTGTCTATCATTTATTTTTCTATAGTTGAAATGACTTGGGTTTTTTCTTCATATTTTTGATTTTTATAAACGGAAGAAAACAGAATTTTGAGTCTTGCAGTATATTTTTTTTTGTGAAAGGTCTTAAGATAAATAATACTAGAGCACCTTAGAATAAATCTTGCTACAAAGTTCATAATACATACTTCTATTGTTTAATGCCTCCAAAGTCGCCAGTGTAACATATGATAGAATGTGTGTTCATCGTTCGTTTGAGAAGTATGCGGTGATTTTCACATATAATTCATATAGCGGGTATTTTTCGATTGTATATTAGTCCTCGGAAATTCACTAAATCGGAGGCATTAATACAGCTACGTCCAAACACACATACACTGATATTTGCACTTAAGGCAAACACCTTTGAAAGCTCTTACAATTTGTTCTTATTTCTTTGCAAAGTAACCAGCAAGCAGGCCACTCAGATTTTTTCCCATCTATTTCACCAAATTGATTTGAAAAATCGCCGAAAGTCGCCAAAATCAATTTTATGTAGTTTTTCTTAATATATGTACCCTTTTCCGAGAAAAGAGACCTAGTGTGTGAAAATGCAGAGAAAAACGCATTTAAAAAATAAAATTTTAATATTTTTCTCATTTTTATCGATTTTGACACACACCCGTTTTTTGACAATTTTCTCGGAGAAGGTCTCATATTTATGTATATTTGATAACGAATTTGTTTTTATATAACACCTTTTATAATGTAAATTTTTGTAAATATGTATTAAAAAAATTTTGCTGAAAATGGCAAAAAAATTATTTCTTGTAATTTTTTTTTTAACAAATTTAAAACATTTAAATGATTATAATTAATATTTCATTGTTTTCATTTTAAGTGACTATAATTAATATAGGAAAAATCTTCAAAATTGCATTGTTTTCATTTTTTGAAAATACTCTTTCAACAAAGTAATTCTTCTGAAATATAAAAATTTTAAAGTTTAATTAAAAAAATAGCCATAAAATCGCCATGTTTATTTTTCGCCAGAAAAAATCGCTATGTCGCTATGTCAAAAATTTATACGCCCCACAAAAGTTTAAAAATTGCCACGTTTGGCGAGAGAGAAATCGCCATATCTGACAGCCCTGCCAGCAAGCATTAATATCGTCGAAATCTGATTGGCTGTTGTGCCCTGCTCGGTGTGAAAGCCAGCGATGCCAATTTAGCGCCTTTCGCGCTAGTTTTAGCGCGTTTTAACTATGTCCAACGCGCTTTTTTTAGTCTTAGCGCGTTTAATTAAAAAAGCGCTAAATTAGAGCGTTTTGATTAAAGTAAAAAATATCATTTCAGTTCAATATGTTTTTACTTTTTTGTATAAATTTAAAATTTTGTCTAATATCCAAAATTTAACTTTTTGTTTAAATTCGTTAATGATTCAGATGTCGCAAATAAAATTCTCTTGAATGTGGTTAGAATTAAAAATGCATTTTAATATTGTAAATGGCAAATATTTTGAAATTTCACAGTTAAAATTATGTACTGGCACTCGTGACCCAAAAAATGCATATAACTTATTAAGCATCTATTCTTTTTGTACTTCAAGCATTTGAATCGCAACACTATTTGACAATTTATATAAGTTGTTACAAAGTTTGACAAATAAAATTAAAATCAAAACTAAGAATTTCGAATAATTGGAAGGCGAGACTGATTTTGTATGGAATGATTTTAGTTATTTAGGATATAATTTCGAAGAAGCAATATTGCATAATCTGAAAAAGAGTTAATTGTAATCGTATTTACTAATACATACATCGATCTTTATTAAAATTTAATTTAGCGCGTAGGAAAATAGCGCGTTTTGACTATAAATTGTTGATAATGCTGTAACTTAGCGCGTTCTAGCGTGTTTTGAGGAGGGTAATAGCGCGTTTGGGTTATAAATAGTTGGCATCGCTGGTGAAAGCACAAAGCAAACACAAATACTGTGATATTTGCATTTGAGGTATACAGCTTTGGAAGCTCTCAAATTTGTTCTTGTTTCTTTGAAAAATCAGAGCAAGAATTGTTTTCGCCAAGATCTGGTTGGTGTGGAAGCACAAAAAGCTCTTTATAAAAGTTTGCACATTGTGCATATGGCTTGGACGTACAGGTTCAGTATTTTATTTTTTGGTTTTATTATATTAGAATTTTTTATTGTTTTAGGTGTTAAGTACTAATTTACACTATGCAAGTCTTATTGATAAGCTGATTAGTTTGTGGAAGAGAGTGACGAAGGGAACAGAAATGTTTATTTTCCCCCCGTCTCTCTCACCTAAAAAAATAATCAGCATAGTGTAAATTAGGACTTATATTTAGAAAATCATAAATTTTTCCTCATTTCTAATCCAAAAAGCATATCGAAATCCACTACAAGACAAGCCAGGACTATTTGCATCTGCCTAGTGGGAAAACTAATTTATAAAATAGCGCATACATACAGAAAAATGTCTTGCAAGTTGCTAAACTTGGTAACAATGTCAAAAGTTTTCCTGTTCCTACCTTCATATATACAATAATAATGTTAGGTTTATGTTTAGCTAAAGCCTAATGCCGAGTGAGTACACACTATGGCATTTTTTTTAAACATCCCAATAGTGTGTACTAGTGGCAACATGTGCCATTTCCGATATTTTTGCATTGCGCTACAAACAAACAAATATAGTGTACGCGGCATTCCACACATTTTGAAAATGACCACAAAAGAAATGCCAAATGTGTGTACTCAGCCTAAGTCAAGCATTTGCCCCACCCTAATACATATTTTTTAATAATGGTTGGCAAAAAAAAAAAAGAAAAATATAAAAAAGAATTACTACGAGTACATACCAACTTTCATATGAATATAAATAAGGGATGTATTTCAATGAAAAGAAGTTTAATTTCCGATTCGTTGGTAAAAACAATTTGATTTTGTTTTTAAAATGTGTAGAAAACAATATTTGTTTAATTTAGAGGTTTTAAAAGAACAGAAATAAAGATATAGATATAAAAATGAATGATTTAAAATATTGTTTTATTCGTATTTATATTTATTCAGGTTACAAATATGTATCTACCTATTGATGCAGTTCCGTTTCCGTGATGGCAAGATATGCATGTACATACATATATGTATGTATATGTATACTACAGGTCACATGAAAGATGCATGTGATGCATAAAGCCCCTATATTATATATTTACATACGTATGCATATTTACATATAAATATGTATGTATGTATGTATGCATATGTTTAAATGTAACGACTAGAATTTGTCGACAAATATTAAGCAAATAACATGAAAATTTATTTCACAACTATACTGCCAAAATAATTTTCCTTTATACATACTTTCATATGTATGTGTGGGTATATGTATGTATATGCACGCACTACATACACACCTACACCCAGTTGGCACTTACACAAACAAACGCAAAACAGCAACTACTCCCTAAACAACACACTCTAGGGGTCCCAATACAAAATACTATGACCAAACAAACAAATAGCTTTGCAAATGACACCACCACCATCATAACCCCGCTAACGTCATCTACTAAACGCCCTCTCCTCCTTCCCCACCCCACTCATCAGTCAGTCGTCCCCCAACCCCTTTACACGCACTCTAAAATATCAACATTGTCAACCTCACGTAATCTCCACGTTCATCTTCTGAACCACCAACTCCTGATAAAATTTCCCTCATCCGCCTGCCAACCAACCAACATCATACATCGACCCTTTTTAAAATACCAAATGTTAGTTATTTGTATTAGGAGAGCCTATTTGTATGAGTGGGTGGGTGTGCGTGTATGCATGCATATGCCTGTGTTTGTGTGTGTTAGTACAAATGTGTTTATGTATTTGTTTGTTTGCTTCAAGTGCATATTGTATGAATGTGTAAAGAATTTTGTATTGAATAGATTTCGTTGAAATTGTTGTTAGAACTCATAGGTTTGTTTCATTGGTTTAGAATGTGTGTGTATATGTGTGTGTGTGAATGTACATGTACATATTTGTTGTTGTTGCTGTTGTTGTTGGTTGCTGTACGGCGATTGCCATCCCATATCCCATTTCACTGCTGGCTGTAAGCATCACACGAGTACTAACCAACAAAGCGAATAAAAAAAATGTTGAAATTCAAAATTTCGTTAATATAACCCGCTAACATCCGTTACGAACTGAGCTGGCTTGACTAGCTCCCACCTAAGGACCCACCATACATTGTAGATACTGTTACTTCTTCAACTATGTTTCTAAATAAAAAAGTTATATAAAATGGCAGGTCGGTCATAAGCATTGTTGTTGTTGTAGTTTTATTTTAAGTTGATACATTTCAATAGACATTTGTTTGTACATACATACATACGTACATACATACATACAAACATTCATACATATGTACATTATACACAGAAATCCTTTGCAATTTAGCATACAATAAAACAAAACAAAACAGAGTTAATAAAGAAGGAGCAGAGAAATTTGTCAAGTTTATATACATGCATATACATATGTATATAATTTGACAAAATTTTCTTTCTATCATTTAATTTGAGCAAGAACTTTTTCACGTTAGTTAACTAATTTTGACCTTTAAAAAATTTCTTGGCTCTATTTCGATTCCTTACCCGAAATACCTAAATGATGGCTTATAGTGTTTTCACACCTAAAGTTAAAATGTGAAAAAATATAAACAACTGATTTTGCGTTCACACTGAGAGTTTGACAAATTCAGGTTTCAAACAACAGATTGTTTAATAAATTTGTTCAAAATAAAATACATAAATATCTTGTAAGAATACGTGTGTTTGTTGCTGTATTTTTTCTGCATTTTATAACACTTCTTTGACAAACTGTACAACAGCTGTTTGTCCTAGTTTACATTATGCAAGTGTTATTGGTAAGCTGATTAGTTTGTTAGGAGAGAGTGAGAGAGAGACGAGGGGAAAGAATCGTTTCTGTTATGCTCGTCTCTCTCCCCTTCAGAGAGGCGAAACCAAAAGCGAATTAAGCATGTTCATTCTGTCTGATTACAGCGATGGAGACACAGTTGCTGTAGCTTGGGAGATCAGAGTTGATAACAAAGTAATATTCTTCAGCTGTAAGAAACACGAATGCAAATTGTCGCCAAGGGAAATTCGTGGTCTTGCAGACCTCGAATCCGCAGAGGGAAATGGAAGATACTCTTGTAGAATTCTATAACTAAAGCTCAATCGGGATCGTGACAAATTTATGGCTTAAAGTTTAGCAATATGGACAGCTGGCAAAGCATCAGCAAACAGTGCATTCGCAATATGACACACTCAAGTCAAGAAAGTCCTTCTGAGGCTTCTCACCTTTGCAAAATCCTGTGGATCACTCCCACTTCATTAAGACATCTTTCGGTAGTTGGATTATCAGCGAAAGTGAAAGCAATGAGGTACTCACAGATATGCCTTTCCCTGGAGATACATTCCCTATAATATCGTGAATGTATGGCTAATACGGTCATATGTATACAGCGTTTTTTAGATGGTCCTATATATTGGAATCATGGACATGTTGTTCCATAGTATTCATTCTTTAAAGAGGAAAGACCTTACCGAAGAGAGAAATCAATGGAGCACAAGGATTATGCATGGGTAGCCTTTAGCAATGTAAACCCAGTAAGAATCATACAATCTCTAAATAGACTGAATGTTCATCAGCCGCTAGTCTGCCCTGTAAAGAGACTACTGACCAGTAGTGTCTTTATATCCAGTCTAGGGTAGGTTACGATAATGGAAGTAGCAAATAGGGGAATTCCACAGTAAGGAGTTTTGTCTCCCCTGCTGTGGAGAATTCGCTTTGAATTATCTTCTCAAGGAATTAGATTCTCTGATGTTGAAAAGTGTGGCTTACGCCAATGACATCCCAGCGGTTGTATCGGGAAAACATATATGTACATAAATACAGTGTCACTGAAAATGATCAGTAAGTGCAGTAAAAAAAAACGCTGAAAATGGATACTGTTGTCTACACGAAGAAGTACAAGATAGCAAGCACCCTTCGCACTTCCAAAATTAAATGGAATAGAACTTAAGCTGTTCATTTGATGGCTTGACTCGAAACTTAAATGGAACCTTAACATCCAAGCTAGTACATATAAGGCAGATGTTGCTACAGGAGTATAATCCAAACAAAGAAATTATACATGACTCTTTAGAACAGTGGTCAAGCCTTCTACTTTATTGAAGCAAAAGCCACCTGTTGCCTCTAACTCCACACATTCCAAGGATATTCCCACAATGATGCTCTGGCTTCCAGCTGACTTCCTGGTCAAACAAATGGCAATGAAGATTGCAGGCAAACAATGCGTTGTATTGGAACAATTAGGAAATTTTTTCCGATGGCAGTACATGGTCATCTGACACGCACTGAAAGATGTTAAGGAAATATCTCCGGTGTGCTTGATGCTTTCACAGATGGATCGAAATCGTGTGGGTGGGGGAATTTTTATTCCCCGTTTCGGACAAAAGATTAGTTTCAAGCTAGAAATATACTGGCGGTATTGGATGTTTGATGCAAATTGTTTTGCGTAAGTGCAAGTGCAAAATATCGTAGCTGTTCTTTCAAATCCAACAACAAAATACACACACAATCCAAAGAAAAGCTACGATATTTCGCATTTGTACTTTCGCAAGACAATTTGCATCAAACATAGAATACCGCTACTGATTTTCTATGTGAAATACATGCTGAAATTTCCGCAATAACAAGGGTGATCAATTGGCTAAGGTACTATAGAATATGCAATGAGATTAGAAGATATTCTAACAAAGAGTTAATGTGGGTACCGGGGCATGGAGCTACACACGGAAATTATGTAGCGGAAAGATTAAACAAGAATGGGGCCCACCTGTAATGCCGGTATAATGATCAACTGGTCAGCATTCCATTGAGATGTTGCAAATTACAAATAGAACAGTTGCTGATCACAGTTGCGCGGAGTAGAAGGCCAAACGGGGTTACCTCATCTACCTCAAAACTAACTTATCCACGATGCAATCCCGCCATCTTGGAAGGAGTCCGATGGGATCAACTGCGTGTACTAGCGGCAGTTCTTAGGACTGCACCGCTTTTGCTGATAAAAGGGAGTTCATCATAGGCTTTACATTTTTGCAGGACATTTGAAAAATATCGGAATGTGGTATTAGAAGAATAAATTTATTGGGTACGACACTCAAGTTGGTTTAGCACCGAGAAAATGGGAAAATAAAGGAATATTTTGCCATGTCCTTCTCACCCGGCGCAACAGGGGCTATCAGGACTCAAGTGAATCGGTTTCTCTTGGAACTGGCAGAGCTGATTTCGTAGACTATATGTACGTATAAATATACAACTGTACATATGTATGTATAGTAGTATATGTACATACGAATTTTTTAGATTCGCCAACAGATATCGATCAATTTTGTTTCGGAATTTCTGCGCTTTAATGAGCATTCGTTTATATCGAATCGTTTGTCATAGTGGGAATGTACATACACACATACATACATATGTACATACATACATATATAAAATCGTTTCTCATATACATATTTTATTTTCACGCGTATCACTGAATTTATTTTATATATGCCTATAAAGTTTTCATTAAATTGTGAATATGTTTGTATAATTTAAGAAAGAAAATACAACATTTGGTTTAATAAAATATTTCATACATACTTACATACATATATATACAGATGTATGTACATATGTATTTGTATTACCTTAATTAAAAAAAAAACTCTTTATAACTCTCACTTACACTTAGAAAAAATTTTATTTCTTGTATCAAAAGAATAAAGCACATGTTCTAAAAATAAAACAACACGATTCCCAAATAATCCAATACAACAAATAAACCACAAGGGCAACAAAAATATTTATTTACGTACATATCGTCAACTTAAATGCAAACGGACGTAACTACACAAAAATTCGAAATCGAGTTTTTAATGGATTATGGTTCGTCTTATCAAGCTGCATGTTCACAAAAATATTTGGACTACTGCCATCAAAAATGGCGACTTTATTAAATAAATTTAAAAGGACGCATGCATCAACAAACTCCTGCATGTGTAAGCTTGTAAGCAACACTCTTAAGGGTTCTTTGACTTGGTTGTTGTTCGTGTTTTTTTTTTTTCAATTATAACATAATGACAACAATATCTAACACTGTGCTAGTTCAAAAATGTAACAAGCGAGCGACATGTGGGTGGATAAACCTAATTCCAGTACGCTGAATCCAATGGTGCTAATATTTTTTTAGCTTAGCTCTTGTTTAATACATAATCAAGAAAACGTTTGGCACCAAAAAGTGCTGCCAAGTTATTTTTGAACGTTAGATGTTCGTGATGCTGCAGACGTGCACTATGGGGTATGTTCTGTATTCCACGTGAAATTAAAAAGTGCGGTATTGCCATAACATTGTTGTTATAAATACATATTTCCAACAACAATTCTATAATAATTCCGCACGTTTTGATTTCACATGGAATACAGAATATAACCGTAGAAATGCTCTTACGAGCGTACCCTATGTTTTCTTGTTTTAGAAAAAAGGAAGCCAAACTGACGTAACTAACATAAAAACTTAAATATATATATACATATATATATATATATATGTATATACATATCTACCTATAAACAGGAAATAAATTGTTAAAAAATAAATAAGTGTCCACATTATACTCGTAAGTAAATTTCGAGCAAAATTTTTAAGTACACTATATTATTATTGATTCGTAGCCTTTTTTGCTTCTCCTGTAAAAAAAAAGTGTAGTTTTCGTCCGTTTGTATTTAATGTAACGATATGTATGTATGTATGTACATGTGTATGAATAATTGTAGTATAAGTTGTTAAGAGTCGTATCTCGCACATACATACAAACTTTTATAACGTTCATACTAAAAATACTTTTGCTACAACAACAAACCCAACAAAATTAACAATTTAATGTCTGCATTGTACAATATAACACAGACTGTTGTCGTCTACTTCTCCACTTTCAGTTTAAAAGCCAACTAAATATTTTTGTATTTGTTTTTGGCCAATATTTTTTCTTTTATTTTTTTATTTTTCTTGTGCTTTTTTTTCTTTTGCTCTACCACATATCTAATTTTGTTTGCGAGTTGGTTTGCTTTTAATAAAAACCAATTTTCTATTCTGAATGAAAGAATATGGTCTAGGACAACTTTTAGTTTACATGACTGTTGTCTCCTCTTAATGTGCACTTCGTTTAAGCACGCTCTTATAAAGGGTGTTTTTTTATAGAGTGCCACTAGTTTATTTCATACTAAAACAAGGAAATATATTTTTAATATCAATGAAATGGGCTTTATTGAAAAGAAAATTTTATGGAATTAATGTTTAAATATGATTTCTGCCATGTGGCCGCCACCAGCAATTTTCAACAACTTTACGCAGCATTTGCGGCCGTATTTCGCAGATAACTCTTCGAATGTTGATTTCTAGGTGTTCAATTGTTTGTGGTTTATCGACGTAGACAAGTGACTTATTATATAATCCCAAAGAAAATAATTCAATGGGGTTAAATCACACGATCTTGGTGGCCAATTACGTGATATTATTTTTCCATTAAAAGTTACTTTGATTAAATCATTTGTAGCGCCCGCTGTGTGGCATGTGGCTCCATCCTGTTGGAACCACAAATCAGTAAGATTAATGCCACGTAATTGAGGTATGAAAATATTTCGAATCATGTTCCTATACCGTTGACCATTGACACAGTAACATTCTGACCATCACCGTTTTTGAAGACATATGGGCCAATGACTCCGCCAGCCCATAAAGTATACCAAACAGTAATTTTCTGTAAATGTAATGGTGTTTCGACAAAAGCTTGTAGATTCTCCTCACTCCAAATGCGACAATTCTGCTTATTTACATACCCACTCAACCAGAAATGGGCTTCATCGGAAAATAAAATTTTGAATGAAAATTCAAAATCAATATCAATTTGTGCTTCCGCCGATTTCAACAATTTGCACAAGCTGCTCTGGTGTAAGTCGATTCAATAATGAAATTTCAAAGCAAACTAAATAATAAGCAACTAACAGCTGTTAAATGGGTGCTCAAATAAAGCAGTGATGCCAACTCAAAAAACACCCTTTACTAGGAATGTCTTCTACACATATGTACATGCATATATAAATACATACATATGTATGTACATATGTGTGTATGTACATATACATATATAGTATGTATGTACATACATACATATTTATTTACGGCCTGGCCCACGATGTCACTAGAAATCGTTCGATCGACAACTTGTATTGCAAACAACAATAACTTTAGAAAATTTGTTGTTGTTTGCAATACAAGTTGTCGATCGAACGATTTCTCGTGACATCGTGGGCCAGGCCGTTAGTTATGTTTATGTAAAAAGAAACAATAGGTAGTGCTTTTTTCTAAAATTACTTTAATAAAAACTTGGTGTATTTATTTTTTCAGTGTAAAGCATACCTTTTTCGTCTGATATATTTCATTAAAGATGATACTATTGCAGAAATAGAGAATAGCTTAAAAAATATTAAACATTATTAAACTTCACTCCTTTGAATTTGCACTCGTTTTTCACGTTTAACGCCGCTAGACTGCTTTCTGTGGGGATATGGAGGACAACATTCGCAGCGTTATTGTCAATACACGACCACAAACGTTGGAAAAAGTCATCCAGTGTCTCGTTTTTGTAAGGAATGTGAGAACTTTTCGAGTCGAAAAAATTGTTATCATCCTGTGAAACACAGGGTAAGTAAGAAAGAAAGCTATATTTGTTGATATTTTTTGTAAAATTTTATATGATTAACCCTGTGTAAAATAAGACAACCAATATAATTACGTAATTTTTCTCAATGCGAGAACTGCTCACAAATTACAGAAACGAGGCACATCAATGACACATCGTGACGATCAATTGATTCAATTAAATTTTTAATTGTATTAATTAATTTGAGTAGAAAAACTTAATTGATATTCTGAGTAAATTTCTCGTTTTCAAAAAATTAATAATGGTCCTGGCAAACGTGTTTAAAATCATACAAGATGGTTGAGAATCTATATAATAAAAAAAATCTAAGCAAATACAGGGTGTTTTTTTAGAGGTATAGAACTTCGAATTGAAATAAAACACAAGAAAATCGTTTTAATGTCCATCAATTTGGCTTTATTGGAAGGATAATTTTATGCCATTAATGTTTAAATATGATTTCGGGCATGTGGCCGCCGCGGCTGGCTCGAATAAATCCAATTCTACAGGTCCAATTTTCAACCACTTTTTCGAGCATATGGGGCCGTATGTTGGCAATAACGCCACGAATGTTGGCTTCCAAGTCCCCTAACGTTTCTGTTTTGTTGGCGTAGACGAGCGACTTCACATATCCCCAAAGAAAATAATCCAATGGTGTCAAATCACACGATCTTGGTGGCCAATTGACAGGTCCATTCCGCGAAATTATGCGCTCATCGAATGTTTCCTTCAATAAATCGATTGTGACGTGCGCTGTGTGGCATGTAGCGCCGTCTTGTTGGAACCACAACTCATCCACATTCAAAATCTTCAAAATCTTCCATAAAGTTGATGGACAAAGCTCCAATTGCTGTGCACGGTGGCGAATCGATTCATTCGGGTCCTCTTCAACACTTTGCTCTACAGCGGCAATTGTTTCTTCGGTGCGCACTGTTCGACGTCTCTGCGGATGCGTATTATCACATAGAGTAAACGTAGTGCGAAAACGATCCATGGTTAACCGAATTAATTGCTCTGATGGACGATTATGTCGACCATAAAATGGACGGAGCTTGCGGTAAACTTTGCGAACTGAACCATTATTTTCGATTTGCAAGCGTTGTTCTTTTGTCAACCTGTTCATGATGAAATGGCAAACCAAACTAAATATTAATCACTTGACAGCTGACAAAATGGCCGCCAGTTAAAAAAGTGATGCCAACTTAAAGTTCTATACCTCAATAAAAAACACCCATTATTTCTATTGTCGAAGTTAGTTTTCTAAAAGCGTGCGATTTCAAATCGATCGGTTTAAAGAACAGGGCCCATTATCAAATTTTTTATAAGTGAAAATTTAATTAATTTTTTAATTGATATTACAAATATTTTAATTGATATTACAAATATTTTAATTGATATTAAAAAATTATTCATATTTTTATATTTTTTGTGTGTATGTAGTATGTATATATATGTATATTAGGGAAGTAACGAATACCACTTTAGCGAAAGCGAATGCGAAAACGAATAATACATTTTAATTTTTGCGAAAGCGCATGCAAATGCGAAAGCGAATGCAAATATTACAATACGTTAAAAAAACCACATGAAAATAAATTTGTATAAGAACATGAAGTTGTGTTGTATACGTAGATCTACTTGAGTCTTGAATTGTGCTAATATTTATTAATTTATTAGAAATAAAAATTTTTAAACTGAAAGATATATGAAATCATATTAAAATAGGTATAGATAATAATTAAAAATAAATTTACAAAATGTTCGGCAATCAACCCATTCGTACTTTGGCCCTAAGGCCTTATACTAAGTTCAACATTTCCTGTAAAATGCTACCAAAATACATATTAAGAAAAATTGGAATGAATTGTTCATGAACATTTTTTGCAGAAGTAGTACTCTGTTCATCTTGGGAAAACATATGAAATATATCTTCAACATTTTAAGTTTTCATGCGAAATAATATGAGTGGCCTTGTTTCGCAAAAAATTTACAACAAAGAAGGATTAGTTAATATTTTTGCATTTCAAATTTTTTTGTACAAAGTAATGAATGGTGCTTACCATTTTTCAAAAGTTTTAACGCACTAGTCCTGAGTAGAAAATATTTTCGCGTAATTTAAACACTGCCTTTTCTTTTTCAAAAACTGGAAAATATTTTCCAATATTTTTGTCTTTAGTATTCGCTTTAAATATTTGCATACATTTTAGCGAATGCAAATAGCAAAAGTAAGCGAATTATTTGCGAATGCGAAAGTGAATGCGAATATTCGTTACATCCCTAATATATACATATGTATGTACACATATATGTATTGCATAACAATTTATTAAAAATTAATGTGACCACTTCCTTGTTAAAAGGTCTTTAAAAAACTATAAATAGAGTACAATTTTATTAACAAATTACTTACTTGAAATACATATATGTATGTACATATGTATGTATGTATTTATATTTAAAAAACAAGTATTTTGAAATAAATTGCTGCCTTTACAAACATTTCGACTGAATCTTACGTATTAGATAATATTTTCGAAATCGACCGTGATCTATCGACGAAAAATACAAAAAAAAAAAAACGTGTGACCACAAGAAAATCTTATTCAAATTCTTTCAACACCCTTCCAAGATCAACAACAAAAAGTGTACATTATTGAAGACTTTTAACGCTCGCATAGATGTGTTGTAATACCAAAAAAAAAAAAATGCTGCTGCAACAATTTATTTCAGTACGTTAGCAGTTAGTCTGGCTTGTCAATGCTTTTATCTCTCCTGTATTTACAACAGTTCGAATCTGCCAACTGTCAATATGTAGTTGGTTGTTGATGGTCTGTTTTTAGTATTTGTGCCACAACTTTAGTTTTTGTGTGTATCTGGTGAATATGGAATTTGTTTTTAGTTATGCTGCTTTGTTTAGTTTGGTAGCACTACATATTGCAAAGTGATACAATATGTATTGGATCTTTTGTGCATGCCGTCGGTGCCAGCATTTGAGAAGGCAAATAAAATCTCAAAATTGAGCTTGTGCACTAGTTTTTATCTGTTCTCTAATGCAAACTTGCAGAAATATATACATACATATCTATATACATAAGTAGGTATACATATACATATGTATGTACGTATGTACATATGTATGTACATATTATATTTTTGTTCTACCTATAACTTTCTATGCGTTTCTATGCATTTGCTACTCACCTCTAAGATGTTATAAATAAGTATGTATAATAATATATTTGTTCGCACCTATTATACTTGTAATATTGTGATTAACATATTTTTATACCTTAACCAAAAATGGTAAAGGGTATATACATAGGTTTGTCATTCCGTGTATAATTTCCATAATATTCACATTTGACCCATAAAGTATACATACGTATATTCCGGGTCCTTATGAATATAGAAGACGAATAATCCCGGCCATACATACACTACACAAGTTCACTGCACGAGTCTGGCACTGTACAGTGCGTTTGTGTAGTGTATGGAAGTGGTTGTGCTATTTACGCAGTGAACTGAGTAAATATCAAAACGATTTTGATATTTGCTCAAGTTTGAAAACTGTACAGTGATCTTGTGTAGTGTATGTTGCAAACGCTCAGTTGTGTCGTGATTTTTTAAGATTTCAAAACAGGAAATGAGCGCAGAAGAAATTGTCTAGGCAGAGTTCCTAGAATTATACAAAAAATCAGCTGCATTATGGCGCATTAAAATAAAAACTGCACAGTTTACTTGTGCAGTGTATAGTGTGTCATAAGATTAGTTTACGCAGTGCCAGACTTGAACACTGAACTTGTATAGTGTATGGCCGTCTGTTTGTCCGTCCGTCTGCCTGTACGTTAAATCGGTTTTCCGAAAATCCCAGAAAAGCTAGAGAAAAACTAGAGACGGTTTCAGGGCGGGAAAATTTCAACTTTTTAATTGTCATATAAAAGTAACTAGCTAAAATTATTGTTTTTTTTTTTTTTTTTTTTGTTAAATAAACACACTTTATATTTTGGTAAGAATTAAATTGATATTAAAAATAAAAACAAAACGATTCCAGGGTTCGAAAAATTAAATACTAAACATATTTAAAAACTAACCCCCATATTTATAAAATTTGAAATGAATTTGAAATGTATTTTATTTAAAATTTTTCATACAAAATTTTCCTAAAATGAATTTCAAATTCATTTTATTTTTTTTTTAAATATGGGGGTAAACATATTTTTATTCCTTTTGCAATAATGGCTGAGTATATAAAGCAGAAATCTACATCAAGTAACACCACACAAAGTGGACCAAACACAAAGAACGCTGATGATGAAGGTGCAGTGGCCATCGAAGACAGCTAGTTGTTCCGTTATACTACGTGTTTGGTGTTATTTGTTAGATGAATTCTAACAAACTACAGCAAACGGGGACATAATACGGTATTAAAAAGCCTAACTTGCTTAAATCGACTTAAGCTGATATTCCATATTGCCACAGTTATGTATGTATGTATAAGCTGCGAAGAGCTTACGAGTAATTAAAAAAAATTTTGCCAATAACATTTCACATTTCATGAACAGAAAGAAACTCGGTTTGCATTTAGAGCACAACAGAAAATATTTGGTTTTGGTGTGAAGCATCAAGTGTGACGACAACAATAACTATTTAATTTAATGTTTTGTTTTTAAGACTGCAATCAGTTTTATTTTGTCGCCGTTAAAACACGCATGCCAAGAAATGCATTTCGCAAAGCGGATTTCTCATTCCATCCCATATATTTTAATATCGTTATTCTTATTTAAAATAAGACTAAACTTATGTCACCAATCGGCATCTCCATATATAATATCTTCTGTAGCCAGTGTTGGAGATTTTAGTGTAGATGATATTTTCAACAGTGATTTTATACGTGTTAAACTAATAGCAGATCAGTTGAGCTACTTTTTTAACTACAGCGGCAGTAAGGAACGAGTATCTGCAGACGCACTACAATGGACTTGTTGCAATTCAGCTGACCTGAGTACAGCTGTAAAAGACATGCAATATCATAGGCATATGATGAATGAATACATGCTAACAACATACTTATCGAAAGAAATTATGGATTCCTTATCAAAAACGTCAAACTTTACCGAAGGTATAGAAAAACGTACTGGAAAAGCTAAAAACATTTCAAACGCAGAGCATTGTAAGCTCAAGGGTGACAAACAAACGATGGCTGCAAATCACAAATTAATACATGACGAGGGCTCATCTCAATATTCCACCTGGTTGAACACATTTGAAGATATTCAAGAACAGTTATTGAGTAAAAGGAAACAACACAGCGAACCCAACAAGACGTTCGTAGCAAATCGTCGCCAACTACTGAACATACACTTGGCTCCAACTGATGCCGATTATGGTTTGGACTATTTGGAAGATGGCGATATTACTGGTTACGCTTTCACAAATAACCCAACAGAGCAATCCGTTCCAATCAGTTTGCATAACAGCCAGCCAAACACCATTTTGGAAGGAAAGTCTGGCAATTTTTACAAAAACGCTTTAAATAAAGTTGGTTACGATAATGGTTACGATGATTATGCAGCACATCCTCATCCAGTCCATAACTATGCGTCAACAGTTCCTGTGAAGCAATCAAGAGAAATTGGATTAAAGGATATCAGTGAAATTGCTCTGACCACGTTGGCATTTCTATCATTTGGAATGTTTATACTGCAAGTACTGATGTGCATAACAATGGACAAAGATGACACACAGAGTATGGTTGTACTTCCAATGGAAGGAACTGATGATGGCAATGGTGATACCGAAGAAATCAGAAGAAGACGTCGTTCTATCTTTCCCAGCGAGATGAAAAATATTGAACTAATAGATCTGTTTGCGAAAAGAGCTCTGTTTTCACTGAACGTTGGAACATCAATTTCAAAAGACGCTGGAGCCTGTCACTACTATTCGCTATGCGAGAACAATAAATTTTCTTTGCGCTTAGGAGATTTAAAAAGCCTATGGATTCCTGGATGGAGTCTTGGATTAAGCTGGTTGGCAATGAAGTTCAATAAAAGCTCTAACAGAAAGAGTTCGATGTTAAGGAATGAAAACCCAGTGATAAACAGTTTGAAAGCCATCATCATAGGACTTAGCAATGGAAATTGTTCTTTGCAGTATAAGAATGAGTGTAAAAAATACTTGAATAGACGAAACCAACAAGTTTAAACAGCAGATGAAATAAATAATTTACATACAGCTAAGGACAAAACTATTTGTGCACCATAAATATTTTTGGAGTTTGAGGAAAATTGAGCATAATGTTTGGGGTTGTCATCTTGTTTGGACATTCCGCGATTTGCGGTACCAAGCCGTCAATAATATAGTAACTCCGAAATGAGCCTTTCGTATCATGTGAATGGCCCCTTGGGGACGCAAAATCGCATATTGCATGTAGTTTTTTATGTATTTTATGCCTATAGAAATACTTTTGTGCAATGCATTTTTAATTTTTTTGTTACTATTGTTGTTATTTTAATTATAAATTGCTGTTTTCATTTCTTGTATAAACATATTTATTATCACTTTAACTATTGGCATAATCTATTTTTTACATTTCTGCTCATTTTCCTCAAATCCCAAAAATTATGGGTGTACAAATAGTTATATTCTTTTGCACGATGATTTACTAATTTGCTCCGATTCAAACGCCCAATGAGATATGGCACTCCATACCATTACTTGTCAGAAAAATAAATATTAGTTCAAAATTTTTAAAATAAAATTTCTTATCTAAGCGATTCGCAATGTAGATATGTATGTATTTAAGTATACATACATACATAAATACATATATATTTATTTATTTTCAATAAAGTAATATGTACATATATACATATCGTCATGTGAGAACTTAAAAAGTGTCCAATACGCCATTATAAACTATTGGATATTGGACACTTAAGTTCTCACATGACGATATGTATGTATGTATATGGAAGCCTAACGGCCAATTAATAGTATACATAAGTATATAGGAAGGCCCTAACTCAAACAATTGCAACTTTACAGGAGAAGTTAAAAAACATAATAGAAACTACATATAATATTCAATGTGTAACTTTTTTTGAAAAACTTCTTGTAAAATCGATATTTTTTTTTTACAATATTGCAATTGTGTGAATTGTATTGGAATCACTGAAAAACTCAATTTCGTAAAAAATACGAGTTAGGGCCTTTCTAATATACATACATACATATGTACATATTTACTATATACATACATACATATTACTCTTAAATTTTCATATAAAAATATTAAATCGCAACTGCACTTTGCATAATAGGTACATACTTTTTATTTCTTAAGAAAAAAATAAATAAATCGGAAAGCTTAAAACCAATTTTTAACTCTAGCGATTATTGACATCAATACGATTTACATACATACATATACATATGTATGTACACTTGTAATGATTTTTTTATATTCTCTGGCATTTTGCAAGTGCACTCGAAAAACTAATCGACTAGAAATAAACCATAAAAAGAAACAACAATAACAAAAGGCATTTCAAACAAATATCAACAAATTCATATATTAATAGCCACACAGATACACACACACACACATTACTGAGCATTTCAACAAAAGCCAAACAAAAACAATAATAAAAACAATAAAAGCAACAACGACATACAGACTCAATTAATGAAACTGAAGTCACACTTACATATTTCTGTATGTATGTATACATGTATGTATGTATGAATGTACCCAACGGGAAAAACACAGAAAACCTTCATACCTCAGGCCTTATTAAAGGCCTGCTTAGGATTTTTTTTTTTATTAACCCCAGACAAAAAAAAGGGGTGTTAGAGGGTGTTTTTTATAGAGTGGCACAAGTTTAAATCATAATAAAACAAGGAAATATATTTTTAATATCAATTGAAACGGGCTTTATTGGAAAGAAAATGTTATGAAATTAATGTTTAACTATGATTTCCGACTTGTGGTCGAATCTGGAACACCAATTTGCAAAAACTGTTCGCAGCATTTTTTTTTAAGAAGTAACACTCAGGCAAAGAATGCCTACTGTTATTACCAGGTGTTACCTTCTTTAGGAAAGGGATAGTGATAGAGAAAACAAGTGGTGAAGGAAGATATAATTTGCGGCCGTATTTCGCCGATGAGTCTTTGAATGTTGATTTGCAGGTGTTCAATTGTTCACGGTTTATCGACGTAGACAAGTGAGTTAAGATAACCCCAAAGAAAATAATCCAATGGTGTTAAGTCACACGATCTTGGTGGCCAATTAATTGGGCCATTACGTGAAATTATTTTTTCATAAAAAGTATTTTTGAGCAAATCAATTGTACCGGCCGCTGTGTGTAATGTGGCTCCGTCCTGTTTGGAACCACATATCAGCAAGATTAATGCCACGTAATTGAGGTTCGGAAAATTTTCGAATAATGTTCCTATACCGTTGATCATTGACATAGTAACATTCTGACCATCACCATTTTTGAAAAAATATGGGCCAATGACTCCGCCAGACCATAAAGCGTACGTAAACAGTAATTTTCTGTGGATGTAATGGTGTTTCGACAAAAGCTTGTGTATTCTCCTAACTCCAAATTGGAAAGTTCTGCTTATTTATGTACACATTCAACCAGAAATAGTCTTCATCGGAAAATAAAATTTTTAAATTTTTTCAAAATTTCAACAATTTGCACGCGTTGCTCTGGTGTAAGTCGATTCAATAATGAAATTTTAAAGCAAACTAAACAAAAGCAACTATCAGTTTTTAGTGTGTGCCTGTGTATATGTGTGGATGTACGAGACCACGTACAGACCAAACGGCTAGACCGATATTGATTTAGTTTTTTCTATTTGAAAGTCGGCTAGATCGAGAGTGTATATTTAGATATGTATAAAGAAAAGCAGTGCTGCCATTTAGAACATATATATTTTCTAGATACATATATTTATTTGCATCTGCGTGTATTTGACGCCGTAGTTTTCAAACAGCAAGACCGATTTGAATTTTTTTTTCGTTTGAAAAGTGACTTGGTCTCGCCTATACTTGAAGAAAATCGGTCCAGGCATTTGGTCCAGTATGTCAGCGGTTCTTAAAATTGTTGTTATTTACCAAAGCATAAGGAAGAATCCATTAGTTTAAGAACCGTTTAGAATATCTGGGGAAATGGAGGGAGAAGGCCTTGTACATCCAAAGGGAGTACAAAGGCCTTCTGTAAGGCATCCGTTCTTCCTCCTTTTTCCCACTGGTTATGATTGCATGTACACATTCATACATTCATATGTACATATGGATAACGAAATTAAAATGAAGAAGTCAATAAAAGCAGAATAAGAAATCAGTATCTGACGTGTTTTTACAATCGGCATGGAAATAGTGACACAACAGTTGTAGCTACTTATATACATACATACATATGTATGTATGTACGTACATAGTGTATGCAAAAACCGGAACCGAAAACCGGTTAAGGACGTGATACACTATCACAGTCGTGCGATTTTATAGAAAATACAACCCTAGTTTATGAAAATTTTCAAAAGACAATAGCAATTCATCAGATCAGGGTTGTATTTTTTTGTAGATCCTGCGAATGAATGGGATAGTGACTCATGGCCCTTAAAAGGGACCTATGGGTCGAAAAAATCAATTTCTACTTTTTTGGTGATTCTTATAGCAGACAACACACTCTAGAATACATTTTTGATAAAAAGAGTATAACAGAAAAAAACTAATTTTTTCAACTTTTACTATTTTCTTTTTTTAACACCCGACCCAAAACAGTGGTGTTACAAGTTTGTAATTTGTGTCTATATATATTTATCTGTGTGTCTGTCCGTGTCCACGTGCAGACCAAACGGCTGGATTGATTTTGATTTAGTTTTTTCTGTTTGAAAGGAGAATTGATCGAGAGGCTTCTTAGCTATATTTGAAGAAAATGGGTCCAGCCTTATTTTTCCTTTCGGTTTTTTTCAATTTTAGTTTTACATAATTTTGTTTCAGATAGCCTTAGCCCTGAAATATAGTGAGCTCTTTAATGTTTAAATTTATGAAAAGGAAAAAACTGATGCTGTCAGAAAATTCATTATCAGTGAAACTGATGTAAATAATGTTTCAAAATAGGATTTCACTTCGCTAAACCAAAAAAGAGCACAAATATATCGTTAAGTTGGCGGCACAAGACTCACGGAAAATTAACGACTTTACCATACAAGATTTTGCCTACATCGCTTAAACTCCATTTTGTGGAGGCTAGCTTGCGTTTCTTTACCGTGCCGAATTGAAAAAAAAATCAGTTTTCGAGATATGTATGTATTTAGTTTTTTAACTTTTTCTCGTATGGTGGCAACCCTCAAAATTTCCACCATTACAAAATTGGAAAATCCCAGCAGTGCTCATGAAAAACTCTTAAATTCCAAATTTCAACCATATCGGTCCAAAACTTTGGCTAAAATTAATTTTGCCTAAACAGTAGCTAAAATTACCCAATGTACACTGCTGTGTAGCGAAAATGTTGTAAAACTTATGGCTGCGTATAAATACTTTTGATTAGGGCTGTATATATACATGCAAACATACCCTGTCGGAAATTTTGCTTATTTTAAACTAACTTTAAGCTAACTATTTCGCATCTAGTACTGACTGACACTTGGATTACTTTGCAATGTAATCAACTGACTATTTTAACATTGCGATGTCCTAGGCGGTAGTCAATTGTCACTCTGCACTACATTCAGCTAACTTAAAGTTGACTTTTTTTAGATCACCTGGTAGTCAGTAAATTAAAAAAAATTTTTCTGGGGTTCGAACATGTAACATCACACGTTGTGTACTCAACGCGCTACCACTCGGCTAAGCTGCCATCTAAAATAACAAGAGCAGAATGTTAATATAAAACTGAAATGAGTTTTAAAGTAGCTGAGAATAAATTTGTTGGCTCTCATCAAATTCGACTACGTACTCAACTGAAGAATTAATTTTGGATTTGTTCTGGATGACTTTGTAGCTAGCTTTTAGTCAGTCTAAGAAAAGTTAACTATATATAAGTTAACTAGGTACATATTTTTGTAGTCAACCACACATTCTCCGACAGGGTATGAATATGTGTACATACATACATACATAGATATGTATGTATGCACATAAAAGTAAACATACATATTAATATAAGAAGTCCACGTAATTAATTTTCAAGTTTATCTGGGGTAAACATCACGTAAATATGTACATAAATACATACATATGTATGTATGTATGTATGTACATACTGAATAGGTATCTATGTATTAATATTTTGAATAAAGTTTAATAGAAAATTAATTACCAATAAAGCTGTAGATAGGTACAGTTTAATAAAAAAAATATTAATAAAATAATATACACATCAAATAGGTATGTACATACATATGTATGTACATACATACATGTACATATGTAATAAAAAAAAAAAGAGTTGGGGTCAATAATTTCAAACAAAAGCGCAAGAAGAAAATAACATCAACAACAACAATGAATGAATACATATGTACATACATATAGGTAGTAGATGACTAAATAAATGCGTGTAAAAAAAATCAAGACTATAACCAACAATTATGCGAATGCGACTCAAATGTGTATTTGTTAGTTAGTTGGCATAAGTGTACCTACAAACATGTGTCGTGGCCAATTTTTAGAACAGCGGAAGGAAGAGTAGTGGTTGCTTGATTGCTGGTATCTTTAAATCGTATAAAAGGAAAAAAACAAAAGCAGCAGCAATAGAACTTACACCAAATTATATACTACATACATATCTACGTATATGTATATGTACCTACAAACGGCATATACATGCATATGTACATAAATCAATTCGTACATCCATACCTACATACATACATACATATCGTTACCTTAATATAGAAAGGCCCCAACCCATTATTTTTTTGAAATCGAGTTTTTTGTATACATTGTTCGATAGAAGGACATCAAATGTACATATGAAAAAATGCAAAAATCTCGACTTCAAAAAAATAACCATTTAGGGCTTTTCTATATTAAGGTAACGATATATGTATATGTATGTATATTATAAATGTACACTTAGGTACATATGTACAATATAAATAATTTAAGTGGATAGTGGAGAGAAGGGCCATAACAAAAACAGCATGCTTTTTGCTTCGCTTCTTTTGTTTCAATATATTGATGCTGCTCTAGAAATTTCGAGGTTATAAAGATATTAAAATGTGTTTATAGGTAGTCTGAATTTAATTAACAATTTGTATTCCTACATACCTAGTATGTATATGTAATATGTAAATGAGAATTTATAACAATACTTTTTTATAAATCTTCAACAGCCAATAACTTATCATCCAAACAAAGTTTAGCTTCTCATAACAAATTAACAGCTTTTTTCACAATGTAAAATTAAAAGCTAACAGGGACTTTAACGGCAAGTTTTGTATGAAGAACTTGCAGTTACAAGCAGTGTGGCCACAACTAAAAAATTTTTAATGCTAAATGGGGCTTAAAATAATGCTAAAAATGCTAAAAAAATATTTGAAAATGCTAAAATATAATGCTAAAACTTTTTAATGATTTTTTATTAATTATATCGGTATAACGAAGAAATATTTTATTTAATTTTAATAAAACAAACAAAGTTGATTCAAAAGTTAAAACAACAATTCAGGAACATACAAAATACAAGTACAATTGCTGAATTCATAAAACCTCCTGTATCTTTGTACGATCGTATTAAATATAAAAGTGTAAAATTTGTTGCTGGTAATTTTCATATAAAAATTAAATACATAAAATAATTTTACACTTTTATTTTATATGTATGTTTTAATGTATTAGCATGCCTGCTATCAACATAATATGAAAGACATTTAAAAAATACTTTTTGCATTAAAAAATGGATTAATTTACTTTTCTATTTTTTACTGTACGTCCAGGAGCCGGATTCAGCAACGATGAATTGTGAAGTGTTCGACTCCGAAAAACATAATTAAAATACTTTTTTTCTTCTTATTATTAGGTGTTTGACGTTTAAAATACATTAAGGCGGCTATTAGACGCTCATACTCGGTATATGAGCATGACAGACTTTCGTACATTCCAACAAACACCTTTTAAAATGCGCGACCTAACTAAGTCATCTTTATGCTTTGCGTACTCTACGTTTCCACATGGCATGACATTTCGTTGTAATTTGAAGTTATAAGTGATTTGTTAAAACAAATGCACTATCAATAATGTTATCACTTGAAAAAAGCATTAATTTGAGCAGTCTACACTTAACATTAACTTACAAGTTTATGTTCAAGTGAGCCATCTTATGTTAGGAGACCGCAAGTTACGAAAACATAAATGAAATTTGCACTGAATTTGACAGAACATACATATATTAAAGGAGTATGATGACAAACACAAAAATTCAAAATTCCTTAAAGCTGAAAAACACGAATTTTGAATTATCACACCATTCTCAAATACCAAGTATGACAGCTTAATAGCCGCTTAAGACGTCTTTTGCTGTTTACATGGTTTCCATCATTATACATTTCTACAAAAACGACAAAATACAATGAAATACAGGAGTTTTTACCTGTATAAATGGAAAAGAAAATATGAAATTTATAAAATTAAAAATGCTAAATAATGCTAAAAAAATAATACAAAAATGCTGAAAAAAATGCTAAATGCAAAATAAAAAATTCACTGCTAAATCAAAATACATAATGCTAAATTTAGCAGTGAAAATGCTAAAAGGGTCACACTGGTTACAAGTTCACGTTAACTCTATATCATACATTGTGAAAAAGGAAGTACATATGTAAATGAATTAAGTTTCCTTAAGTTTTCAATTTATACACTACTCAATGAAGATGAAAAAATATTTACATAATTTTTTCAAGAGAAGCCTGCACCATCCCCTTTTATATGAAATCTTGATAAATAATTCTACAAAAAACAGCCGATCTCAATGCAAAGATCTGTTAGAACAATTTCGAAAAAAAATGTATGGGAACAAACTGGAAGTAAACTCTTGCAAACAAAAAAATATTGGAGTTCTGTTTGTTAAGAAGTACGTGAAATACCTATAAAATTAAATTTTAATATGCGTGCACCCGCTTAAATATTTGCTTTTATGCAAGATTGTGTGTTTTTCAGAGCTCAGTGGGTGTGTGTTAAGTTTTGTAAAAATATATAAAGCAGAACCACTTAAAATAATATATTAAAGTTTAATGGGCGTGATACCGCCCATTTTTTATTTATTTTCGATCTCAAGGTGTGTGGAAAGTCTCGTTAAAATCGGCTAAGTAGAACCAAGTGAAATATAATCATTCATTTTAGTGGGCGTGTAACCCCGCCCATTTTTTCAACCACTTAGAAGCTATACCTTCTCAGACAAAAAAAAATTTACAATTAAATTTTGTTTTTGAAGTCGGGTAAAAATCAAATGAGGTATCGTAACAATTTTTTCTGCATTATTAATTACAATTGATTGCTATTTTTTCTTCACTGTTGCATCTAAATATACATACATACATATATACATATGTATGTATGTACATGCATACGTACATAGTATATCATTTAAAATAATATAATAATAGCATATTATGCCAAGTTTTATGGCGTTTTTTTTTTCTGGAAAAAAATGTTACATTTATTGCACTTTTCAATGAAAATTAACAACAAAATGATTTTTTGAAATACGAGTTTATTACAAAATTGTTGCTTTAAACGAGCGCTAAATTAAAGTTTAATCATTAAACAAAAGTTTGTTATTAATAAGTTCCTACTAAAAGTTTTATTTGTTTTTTTTTCCATATGTAACTTGAAAAAACATGCTGAGTTTTGCGCGATTGCTCAAATCGTTATCGAATGATTATTTTACAACTCCCCCAATGTTTTCACATTAAGGAGCCTCACAGGATTCTTAGGGCCTAATTCATAAAATATATTTTGATTTTATAAAAGGTTTATTAATCAAATTTCCATAGAAAATTTGTTTCATAAACCTCTTATTAAACAGAAATATTTTTTATGAATAAGGTAGTTAATGTTCAACATAATTAATATGAAAAATGAATTAAATGACAGTATAAACATATGTTTATATTCAGAAAGATATGTGCAAATTTTCTTTTATGTAATGTAAATTTTTAATTATTTTGGTTTTGTCAAATAAAGAAACAAAAAGAAAATAAAAGATTTGTAAGATAATCTCTAAATAAATCTTAAATTATTGCATCTACAACTAATATATAAATCGATATACCTATAAATCGCCTACATGTAACTGTTTCTTTCGTGCGAAGAATCTTCCACGATTAAAATATGCGTTCGCCTGCGATTGAAAATGCTACCTGGGTACAAGTATAATTATCTATGAATTCATATGTACATATGTATACGTATGTACGAAAATAATAAACAAGATTTATTGTGTTAACTTTCCTTTTAATAATTTTTAGCACAATTTTCTTTGAATTAATAAGATATTCATAGCTAAACATATGATGATTTTTAATCAATTCTCACATAAACGAAGAAAAATTAAACGTCAAAATACTTTTGACGTTCACAGCCATGCAAACAAATACACAAAAATAATATATTTTGGTTAGAGAATAAAAACGCTAAAATTAAAAGAGAACGATATAAAAACAAAAAAAAAACCACAAACACGGGAAAAGACAAAAACTGAAAACAGAAAGCGCCAAGCATGCATTTGTGTTTGTGTATGTGTCTGTTTATAAACGAAACAGCGCAGTTCAGATAGACCGGTTCAAAACACGACAGTAACAAATCTAACGAAATGGGTACAAAAGCAAAAAGTTTTGAAGAGGAAAATTAAAAAAAAAAAAACTGGTGAAAATGGGAGTGGAGGGAGGGGTTGGTTATCAGGCGATTGCAGAATAGAGACATAAAATTTTCCATATATTAATGTGAATAGCTTCTTCATTAGATTTATTTATGTAGTACAATTTAAATCATTACAAAAAATATTTTCTTTAAAATAAAACTTGCCCTGTTCAAATAAATGTTGTACTAATCCGTTTTTGTTGCTGCTTCTCTATGTGGAACACACACGGGCACGTAAATTGATTTTGTGGACAATTAAACAGGTTCAATGCTTTTTGAAAGCAGGAAAATTAAGCCTCCGTCACAAAAATTCAAATAATTCTCACAACATATACATATATATTTTTAGTTGTTTTACTGTTCTATGCAATTTTATCCAATTATTTTTTGTTTTTTATCCTATTTAAATTAAATTTATATTTTGATTATAATTTTTACTCTCTGCCTTTGCTCTTTTTTTATACATGCATATGCATATATAAAAACATACATATATTGCCTTTTCACTTCTTTTTTCGCACACAATCGCACACACGCACAGTATTACACTATATACTAAATTTTTTGTGCACTTTCTGCAAAAGCCAAAAATTTATTTTCTTTCTTGCTTCAAATATGCATTTTCATTGGGAAATTAGATGTTTTGATTGCTTGAGTTTAAACACCGTATTTTTCAATAATAACTACTTGTTTTTCAATTTGAGAAATTTATGAAAATGAAAAAATTCACACCGTCGTCAAGACGGGTTACGATTTTGCGTGAATTTTCTCCGACGAATAAAACTCGACTGCGATTTCCTTTTTACCCCAACACATTTACAACAAAACTCAGCGCTGCACTTTTTTAGTAGCATACAGAAAACAACAATCGAAGAATAGATGATACAACCCCACAATAACAATTTAAATTAGCAGAAATAGATTTTATTAATATTAAATAATTTTATTTACCAGTTTATTGTTTCTAAATTTCTTAAAATTGGAAAATGAATAGACTCGCAAAACTCTTTTTACATCTCTGTAATCACAAAGAAACTCAACACAATCAGGGCTGCCAGAAGATTCTGCTGAAAAATTTGCACTTTTTTGAAAAATCATCGGCACTTTCGGCATATAAATTTCGAAAATCGTCAAGAAAATCGGCATGAATTTATCATTAAATTTTATTACTTAGACAAAAATTGTTGTAATCATATCGTCGGCTTATAGTGTAAACCTGCTAAATCCACTTTTTATAAAATATGACATTTTAATGCCATTCGAAAGAGAAAAAGACTCTGCATCGACTGTCTAAAATATTTTTCTTAATTCGAAACTCTACATGTTCAAAAACTTAATCGTCGGTTGGTTTCTAGTTTGCGGCACAGTATATTCAAAATACATTAAGTCAGCAGCAAACCAGAAAGCAACCGACGTAATGTATTCCATAAACTCAGACTTGTTTCAAGAAAAACTGTCATGTCTAAAACATGACTAACAACCCACTTCATTATTGTCAAATCACAAAAACGTAGTGAATACGAACTTAACGGATTTTCAGTTCGTTTGATCAAAATATTCAAAAATTTTTTTACATAAAATCGGCAAATTGGCATTTGTTTGTTTTTTTAATGAAAAGATCTGCAAAATGCCGAAAAATACGCACTTATGGCAGCCCTGAACACAATGCATATACTTTTAGCATTCATATTACATCAGTCATCCCTTTTTCAGTCATTCTGACAGTTATCTATGTATAGCGCTTAGGGATGCCACAGGTTTCTTAAATTCCGTAATTTTCAAAGTACGAAAGAGTACCAGTGTTGGGTAATTGTTACCCAAAAGTAATTAACATCAGGTACCATATTTTGCGAAAAAGATGGAATGAAATTGAGCACACCTATATAAGATATTTTAACTGCCCATTTAGCCCATATCCTAGTTGGGCTAAACTCGCATTGTCTTGCTAGATTTGATAAGTTATAGTCAGGAGCTACCATATCTGGTTGTGTTGGGAAAATCTGCAGCTTTTATATGCATCTTGTATAATACGAGAAATGACATTAATGACAACGAAGCTTACACGTCACAACACTTCATCGTTCCCATATTGAAAAGTAAAACGTTTTGTTGAAAAGCGGCATTATAGTAAAAGGTGGATACAATTACAGATACTTCAATAATTTTAAAAGTTATTAAATACATTTCAACAAACAAGTAAGCTTATATTAATGTGAACTATTAAAATCCTTCTTTCAATGTTATAAGCTTGTTACTTAAGCGGCAAACCGTTAAAAATTAGTCTCCACGTCAACAAATCTTGGGCAAACAATTTCGGAAAATACAATACATTATCTTTTCATTATTTTAGTATGATTAAATCCCTGGTAATATTTTATACACTATTGGCAGCTGTCAATATTTGCTTGTCCGATGAAGACACCTCCGCACGTTTGCTTGTTTCCAAACAAATCTTGAACAAATACTTGGTAGAGAAAAGCGACCTGTTGGTGCGTTACACCATCTTCAATGTCGGTAATGGTGCCGCCACTAACGTCAAGTTGGTCGACAACGGATTCCATCCTGATGCTTTTGAAGTTGTTGGTGGTCAACCTACAGCGAAAGTAGAACGTATTGCTCCTCAAGCCAACTACACACATGTCTTGGTTGTTCGACCCAAGTCTCATGGTTATTTCAATTTCACTGCTGCCGAGGTCTCTTACAAACCAGTAGAAGAAGCTGAAAAGGTATTAGGTACAATTGATTAAATATAAAATTAGTTATTCACTTTGTTTTTCTTATTATATCAGTTGCAATTGGCTATTAGCTCTGAACCTGGTGAAGGTGGCATTGTTAACTTGAGTGAATTCAACAAGCGTTTCTCCTCGCACTTCTTCGATTGGGTAGCCTTTGCCATCATGACCTTGCCCTCATTGGCAATTCCTTTGGCTTTGTGGCATTCATCTAAGAGTAAATACGAACGTTACGGCAAAAATAAAAAGCATTAAATGCTTTCTTTTAAATTTAGGAACATATTTTTAAATTTAAATTAAAACAAATTTTTAAAACCTTTCCATCTGGTTCCATATTAATTTTTCATGCTATAAACGAAGATCATACATAGTGCATCATTTACTTATTTCCCTCATGTCTAAAAGTTTCAGCGACAAAAATCGTTTTAGATTTATTAGAAAACTTGAAGAAGGATGCGTCTTTAGATTTTTTTTATAATCTGTTAAAAATAATAATTGTTAAATCTTCTCAAGAACGCATAAAATATTTATGGTATTAAATATGTACATATGCGTCAATTATAACACAGCACGAGATTTTTTCTAATAAAAAAAGTTAAAAAATAACCATCTTTAAATTATTGTTTCAGCAACTGTGAAAAAGTGGTGTATGTATTTGTTTTATGAATGAATGAATTCGCCTGGGATAACTAGTTAAGGTTTTTTTTCGAAATCAAAGCTTTTGAAATTATTCAGTAAACAATGGCCCTTATCGCGATTTGCGTATTTCGACTTCTACTACTACAACATAATGAAGTGTTCTTTAGTCTATTACAAGAACGTCGTATCGGAATGTGTCCGATTTCCAAAAACATAAATCGCACAAATCCAAGAATTTTCTAAACTAATAATTCATTTACAACATTCTGCAATACAATTGGCGTTATAAAAAGGAACTAGACATTTCTGAGAAATTATAATTCAGAAACAAGCGTGAATGACTTAATAAAATTTATAACTCATCGGTGTGAATTTCATGGTAAGTAGGCTTCATAAATCCCATCGAAAATATTCAGATGATAATTTAATTAGAGAGTTCCGGTTTCCGAAAGTAGTTGGAAACAAAATAATTGAAAATTTACTTAAACAGTGAAATACTAAAATGTCATATTTTTTGCCATATTTCGAAATAAAGTGAAAATTGTGACTTCCTACAGCATGTACGGTAAATCTCGCTTATAATGAACTTAAAAAGTTCCTTTTTCTCGTTATCGTAACAAACAGAAAATGATTAATATAATAGTTTAAAGCTTACAAACACAATGTTACATAAATTTGTATTGTCTCTCTTTTTTTATCAGCAAGAATGTGATATTCATTTGGTATCAATTGTAAGAATTTTGATATTGTGCTCAGGATATACGACTTTATATGTTACCGTACTATAAAGCTTTTGTATATATACCATTACTTGTTCAAACGTCATTTCAGTTCGCGGTATTTTTCAGACAAAGTTGGTTCTCGTTCGCTACGTTATTGAAAATAATGAAATTAGTGTAAAAATATAAAAACGTTGTACAAAATTTGTTAAACATAGTTCAAAACCTATGTTACATATTCGTGGAGTTTTTGGTCCTCTTATTTTTTATATAACTTTTCGGTCATAGTGATTTTTACGGTTTGCCAAATATATACTATAAAAGTTAACACCGTTCTTCTGCCGTATTGTAAGAAAATAATTTGGGTTTGAAGTGTATGTTGAAACAAAATTTCCATACAAATATTGAACCAGGTATACTTGAAATACCAATTAATATATTTTGGAATACGGCCGTTCATTTTTTTTTATCGTTTTTTAATGAAGGATTTTTATTGATTAATGTATTAAAAGCTGATACATCTGAAACTAGTGTTTTCGTACTACAAAGCTTTCGTTTATATTAATATATTTGTTAGACAGCCACTAACTTCCCGCTATTTTTATAAATTGTTCGAAATCGTTCGGTACGTCATTAAAAAATATTTAATCAGAGTAAAAATATAAAAATTGTGTCTAAACCAATATGTATTTAGTTAAAAACCTTTGTTCCATAAGTAATACGAAAGTTTTCAGTAACGTATGAAATTATATGTGGAAGCCTGCGTACAGGTTCTTTTATAAAATTTTTTGGTTTGTAAATGAAAGACCAAACGTTTATGTTTTATTGTTAGAAAAACTATAAGAATACTATGGAGGTGCAACAAGTGGAATACTAAAGTTTGAAAGCAATATATAGTATTTGTTTTGTTTGTTCTTACGTATACATATGTATGTACATATATTTGTATAACCAGGCTGCCCAGAGAAGCGCCAGAGTGCCGAACATCGAACTGCTTTTTATACAAATGAATACATATACGCTTATACATTTCTCTCTGTGGCCACCTCTGACATGGAGCACTTTAATTTCTCATCTTGGATCTGATAACTATGTTATTCTGAAAACCTTATCAAATACATGGTAAGTACATACATATACACATGTTTTCAATGTTTTTTTTATAATTTATATAATAAACACCCTTATGCATAAGGAAAAACTGGCATGAAGTTAGCATAATCGAACATCGGTCTCAACCAGTTTTGCTATAAAAATTCACTTTAAAACTGACGTTATAACTTTTCGACGATTACTAAAAGTTAAAGATAAATGTAATTAACATACTTTATTTTAAAATATGAAACATTTTTTTTTTATTAAATACAAGATCAAATTATTTCCGTTATTAACAAATGAAAATTAAAACTTAAACTTAAAAAAATTGTTTAATAAATGAACGTTTTATGTATATAGATTTAACATTTTTATTTCCTTGTATCACATAAAATACTATTTTGTTTAGATATATCAATAAAATATATTCTTGTGAGTATAAATTGGATATTTAAACAAAAGGCGCTGTAGAAAATATACTTATGAAATGAATTAGTTGCTGCACTGCTGTACAACTTGTGCATATACACATATAAAAAGTAGATAAGTACAAATATTTGCTTGCTATATTTTCTAGTTTACATTAAATTATTAATACATTTACTTTAATATTTGTTTATAAGCATTTACTTATAGCATTAATTTGGCCACGGATTATTATGTTTGTTGGCGTGTTCGATGTTATTAAAAATGCAAGAAAACTAAAGAGTTTTAAATTAAAAATAAATACAAACATACATACATATATGTATGTAAAATAATAGACAGTATTTAAATACACAGAAGAGATCTATATCTCTATGAATGTTCATAATTAAAGCATAAATATGATTACAGTATATATAGTTATTTTTTTCAAGACGAAACTTTAAGTAATCTGCACCAGTTTAAGTAAAGTACATTGAAATTGCCAAGTTTTAGGTGGATAGATTAAGAGAGCATTAAGTGCCTTAGTAAGATATGATTATGCATACGATAACAATTGCTTAATTTTGAGATATATGTATAAAGGTAGACAAGATTCTTTAAAAAAGTATTCAAGTCAGTTACTTATGTGGAGGTTACACCTTTACGGGCAACAAGCATATTAAGTACCGGATGCTTTCGTATATAACTTACAGCTTTTTTATGTGTAACCATCGTAAAGTCATAACCATTGCATTGCAAAATCTTATCATGAATTCGCAAACCGGCACGGGCGGCTGGACTGCCATCATGAACTTCAGTGACATATATACCCTGAACATTGTAATAGAAATAACAAACATTAATTTTTTCCTATGTCATACATAGTCTTCTGTAAGAAAGCATACATAGTCCGTATAACCCTGTGGACTCTTCTTATAATCCTGGTCGATGCCTCCACCAATTTTAAAGCCGCATTTTAATATCTCTCTGCCTTCTTGATCATAGTCCTTCTCTTTGTGCAGTGTTATAGGAATCTACAGGCAGGATTAATTAATATGGTTTAAATGTATTATTAGTTGCACACGTGATGTCGTCATTTAACAGAACTTACACTCAAGCACTCCATGGCCGTGCCGGCCTGGTGTTGAAATGCCATTTTTGCCATTTTGATTACTTCTTAAATGAACTTTTAATTTACCAACAAAAATATTATATTGAATCTATTTTGTTTCTAATAATTTAGAAAGTTTCAATACAGAGATTTGTTTTTTTTTATTGTGATACACCTTAAAAAATCGGTCAATTGCTGCTGTCTGTCAAGTGAGTGTCAAAATAAATACGCAAGATAGCAAAATGACTAACGGGCAGGGGGGATCTTTTTTGAAAGTGAAACAGTTGTATGTTTTGTTTATTATTTTTGAACAAATATGATATTAACAATTAAAAATGCTTTTGTGCGATTCAGCAACAATTGGCTTAAATTAAGCTTAGTGACATTGCTAAAAAATAATAAAAATTCGTTATCCGATAGAAAATTATAAAACAATAAGAAAAGCTTATTGTAAAATTGTATTGCAGAACTCGTCAAGACCATGTTCAATTTTGCCACTTATGCCAACTTCATGCTACGAAGCTATCATGGTGTAATTATACAGGTGACTGCGCAAGGATTTCTTATACAAAAATACGGCAAGCATAGGTTTATTTGAAAAATTTCCCATAGAAATACGTCAAATAAGCGCTTAATAAACCTACAATATTTTTTGTGAATACGGCAGTATACAAGGTGTATCTAACTAGGTGGCAGCGTTACTTCAGCTGATAATTTTTTGCTCTATGTCAAGGCACATTTACTACAGGTACACGCATTAGGAAAAACACTGTGGCAACTCTGTGCTTCTCACATAGTTTTACAAAGTAATTGTCAAAAAATTGTATGCATCAAACAAGGCACAAAAGTAATTGTCAAACGAATTCTTCGTTATAAAATTGTAAACAAAAAATCAGCGGATGACCAATATGCCTGATACGTGTACCTGTTTGATATGCCTTGCTCTATGTGCTTTGTAGCTGAAGAATGTCAAAAACTTCGGTTTTGTTTTGGTACAATTATTTTTATGCTTTTGACATTCTTTGGTTCCTTACATAGCTGGGGTTGACGTATTTTTGTATAAAAAATCTTTACGCAGTCACCTGTATAATTCAGGGACCGTAACGGTTATAATTTTTATTTTAAAAATCACTTTTTAATCATTATTTCTTGATTTTTATTTATCCCTCACAAAATAACTCTTATTTTGTGACTTTTATTTATTCCTCAGAAAATAACAGTTATTTCTTGATTTTTATTTATACCTCACAAAATAAGAGTTATTTTGTGACTTTTATTTATTCCTCACAAAATAACAGTTACTGTTTGATTTTTATTTTTTTGCTTAACTTTTAAAATGTAGAAAGCGTAATTTTTGCGTTAAAATGAATATTAACCGATTTAAAATTGAATTTATCGCCAGAGTCTTTAAAAAAACTCTTATATGTTAAATTAAATTTACTTTTTTATTATATATTAATTTTAAAAGTTAAAATTTTTTTGAGCAAAAAAATAAAAATCAAACAGTAACTGTTATTTTGTGAGGAATAAATAAAAGTCACAAAATAACTCTTATTTTGTGAGGGATAAATAAAAATCAAGAAATAACTGTTATTTTCTGAGGAATAAATAAAAGTCACAAAATAAGAGTTATTTTGTGAGGAATAAATAAAAATCAAAAAAATAAAAATCATTGCATCTATCGGTAGTTCATGTAACATGGAGTATCTTGGTATATTCCTTGTGCACGTAGCACTTCTCTATTATTGTGATTTTTTTACTTTAAATTTGGAAAATAATCGTTATTTGCGATCCCTGGTATAATTACAACATGGCAGTATATGTTTTGGGTTTTTCGTTTAATATTTTAGTATATGCAATACTCTTTTAAGGGGCTGTTCACATATTACGTGACGCTCCGGGAACAGAATTTTTGCTCTCATTTTGTTCACCAAAGTGTCCACATTAAGAATATATAATGTTTTGGCGTGGGAGTCCAAAAGGGCTCCTGGGAAAATTCATCCACATTTTTTTTTGGCCCTTTTCTATTGAGTCGATTTTCTCAAAAACGGGTGGACAGAATTTTTGTACGGTTGTCTCATTTTGTTCACCATAGTGTCCACTTTAAGAATATGTAATGTTTTGGCGTGGGAGTCCAAAAGTGCTCCTGGGAAAATTCATCTACGGTTTTTTTGCCATTTTCTATGAAGTAGATTTTCTCAAAAATAGGTGGACAGAATTTTCGCACGATTGTCTAATTTTGCTCACCAAAGTGTCTACTTTAAGAATATATAACGTTTTGGAGTCCAACAGTGCTCAAGGATTTTTGTTTTGTTTCCCCCCTTGAATTCCCAAGATCGATGCTAGGCTGTTGATATACATTTAAAAATACCCACGACTTTTCCCCATTTTTTCCGTTTTTAAATTCCTAAAACTAGGCTATTTCGTTGACGCTATCTTGGCGCACTTTACTTTCACTATCTGTTTTTCTCACAGCTGAATTGACTTTCAGGGGTGTTCTGTAAACCGCGCGTTTTGAAAACGTGCGATTTCAAAATTCAAAAACGGTGTTCTACTGATCGGACGATTTGGTGCATTCAAAGTTAAGTTCTTATAAAATACCTTATGCATCTAAAACATTAAAACCAATTAAAAAGCTGCAACAATTCATCTTATTAATTCAGCTCTTTCCTGGAAATTAGGCGATTTCAAAACGCGTGATCTACAGAACACCACTGTTTGCAAAAGCAAACTTTACATGTGTAAGAGGGGTGTCACTAAAAGTGAATGCATGAACTGTTATCACCACATGCAATTATTAAACTGTTATACAAAAGCAAAAACAACTTGAAAACAAAACATAAAAGTATAATAATAGAGTGACTTAATTAATAAGATTGACTCATAAATTAAACAGATAAATTGATAAGTAATAAAAGCACACCATAACGAAAAATACCAAAAAAATGTCGCAACCGACTAAAGAAGTTCAGCCGCCGTCATACGAAGAAGCTATGTTCGCTCCCACTGAGGCACCACAAGTGGGTAAGTGGTCTTCAATTTCAAACATTGCATTTTAAAATTAAGCACAAATGAATATTCTAGGCTTCAAATATCCCAATCCTGATGTTGGTGTTACACAAACTTCAACTCCTTATATGCCACATATACAAACTCAGGCACAGAATGTTCCAATACATGCAAATCCGACTGCACCACCACAAGCCTCCAGTGCTAGTTTTCAGCAAGTACCTTCATACGGGGCATTTGAAACTACGCCAGTCAATGTTGTCATACAGCCGGCCACACTTGTACCACAAGAAATTATTGTAATTGGTGGTTGTCCAGCTTGTCGCATTGGTATTTTGGAAGATTCTTATCCTTGTCTTGGTTTGTTTTGTGCAATTCTATTCTTTCCCGTGGGCATACTATGCTGCTTAGCCATGAAGAACAAACGTTGCTCCAATTGTGGTACAGAATTTTAAACCAGGAGACTGGCTGACCAAATTGTCTATTTGACAAGCTTTAATTAAACCTTGTATGTAAACGTGTGTATTGTTATGTCTATGAAGGGGGGCTCTTAAAAGGCCTTTGAATCAAGTTTATTAATACTTAATACTTATGCCATTGCCGTTAAAATTTATAATAATAGGGGAAACCAACAAAATGCTTCTACGAAAAAACCAAGTTCTTACGTTTGACAAATCATCATATCAAACCAAAAGATTGTGCGTGCGTAGGTACGTAATATATATTATATTGTTTTTTTTTTATAAAAATTATTGTGTTGTTTTAAATTGTATTTATCATCGATAACGAAAATAAAATTTCACAACTTGGTATGGAATTGTTAAAAAATGAATGTGTACCTATAATTTGGTTGTTTAACGTTGTTTTCGTAGCTCGAAATCGACATAAATGGCAAGAGTTCGTATTAGAAATATAATAGTTGACCTACCGAAAATGATTTATTTCAATTATTAGATATACATACATACATACGTACATACATACATACGTATTTTCCGAATTTTTCCCCAATAAAAATATAAAGACAAAATCAAGCTGAAAAGAATAACTTATGTCTATCTTAAACATAATTTGTATCCACTCTGCACTATTTTAAACTTTCCGCAAGGCTATAGATTTGGTAAAATTTGCGGCATCCGATACGCTTTTTTAACTAATCCTCATATGCAAAAAAGATAACGTGTGCGTCAAGTGTATGTTCACTTCAAGCACACGTTATCTTTTTTTCATATGGGGGCAAGACTTGAAATTATTAAAAAAAAAAAAGATTTTTTTCGAAATTTTTCGTCAACGATATCGCTGGAACGAATCACCAGATTTTAGTAAAATTGCCAGCAACCGACTTATCTTTTTGAGTTTTTGTTTAAGAGAAAAATTTCGATATCTACCCGACCGAATCGATATCTAAGTGAACTCAACATCTTTCGAATGTGGCAAATTTGCTGCCGACCGGAAATATAAGTTACCAAGGTGCTTACATACATACATACTTACACACACACATACATCCATACGGACAGCATAGCGAAAATTATAAGGGGATCTGCTCTGTAATTCGAAACGAAAGCTAATGCTTAATAAGAAACAAAGCATTTTCTTTCGTTTAAAAATATAGGGTAGACCCCCAGAATCTTTTAAAAATAATCCTCCGAATTGAGTCCCACAAGCTCAAAACGTAGAAATATGTATAATGAAAAATTGATTTTAAAAAAATTGGCGTGAAATCAGTAACCATTTTTTCCTTGGAAAGTGATAGTAACAAAATTTATTAAAGGGAGCTAGTTACATTCTTTAACAACCTGGATAATTTTCACATTATTATTTTAAGCGACATCTAATTTTAATACACAAAATGTAAAAATGCAAAAGACATACTTAAAAGAAATTAACAAATAAACTTTTACGATTTCTTAGACAAAGTTATCGAAATTTTTTAATAAATTTTCACATTCGCGTTACCATTCTCAACTTAAATAACGGTTGAGTTTTGCATGGTTGTCTTGTACCATAACAAATAACCAAGCTGAGTTGAGTTGAGAACGACGTCGAAAATTCTTCAAATGGCCGCATGTTCATAATTCTTAATTCTCTGTAATTCGAAACGAAAGAGAAGGTTTTCGAATTTACATATTATATAAACATACAATTTCGAAAACATTTTCTTTTCGAATTCGAAAATTATACTTAAATAATTTATAAAAAAACTTGAAAAAACTTTATATTTTCAAAAAACTTTTTGGCATCTCAAAAAACTTCAAAAAAAAGGGAAAACTTGACAAATGGTAACGCTGTTCCCAAACAAAACGTTTGTGAAAAAATATACACATGTATGTACATATATTTTGGGGGAAAAACGGGAATAAAAATCGGTGATACCATATTTTTTCGAGCATGCGAGCTTTTTTTTCACGTGGAAATAATTCACGATAGCAACTTTAGGGAAAAGAGAAATATTTCAAGGGAATAAATATTCACGATAGGGGTGATTTGTTCGAGCGAATTTTAATATTTATTTGTCGAGCTTGTGTCTTGAGTCTTTCATGATTTCCTTTCTCAAACGCTTGTACTTGAAGACCAAAAGACTTAGGATACATACATAAAAGCAAATAAATTTAAATTGATTTAAATATTTTTTATCATTTTCATATTCAACAACCGCATTTTTTTTTAATAAATTGTTTAAAAATTATATGAATTCGTAGTCCATTAAATTAAAAAAAATGCTGTTTTGTCCTTTTTGAACTTCTTCAACAAAACAAGAGAATACCAAAACAAAATGACATTAGCATGAGATACCATAGATTATTATTATACATACATATCTATACATACATATGTATGTATGTATGTATGTAAATAAAACATACTTAAAAATAAATAAATATTTTAGTAGGTGTAAATACAAACCTCTTTAAAGCGTATATCCACCGCTTATTAGAAAACAAAATTTTTTTGAATGTAACACCTACACAAATAAATTTTTATTATTATATAATTGTTTTTGTTATAGATCTTTTATTCTAAACGCAACTTTTTAAATATTTTTTAATACAAGAATATGTATTTGTATGTGTATATAATTTAATAAGTAAATACAAAATAATTAAAGAAATTTGTTAACCTGCAATGGTTTTGAAAATCACTTCTTATTGAAACAAGATCTGCTACAAAAAATTTTTTTAAATCACATGGGTGTACCTAGTACATTTTTGTATGAAAATTAAAGAATTTAATAAACACAAGCGAAATATGTAAGTGAAAATTGTTTGCGATATAAATTTTTTTTGAGTTTATTTTCCAGTCCAATCGGCTGACTTCCAAAACGTATCAATACAAAGTTTGTATACATTTACGATGCGGTATTTATATTGGTTACAGATACAAAGTTGCAAAATATTATAACCATGATATTCAACTTTGTTCTATTATTCTATATTAATTTTGTTTTTAGTTCGCTTCTTGAAAGTCAGTTTAACTGTGATTGGTTCTAAATTGATTTTAGAAATCTTACGAAATTCATTACAGCTTTCCAAAACGATATTTTTTAAAATCATTAAATTTGCATCAAATATCTGGTCACCTAAAATACATACGCCCATAAATCTATTCTTTTAGTTTTTACAGAAGAAGCAAAAAATATAAACCTGAGGTGTAATCATCGCTTTCGATAACGAGCTGATTTGATCACGTTTCTTCAGTTTAAGATTATGGCATTCGCTATGGAAGAATGTAATAATATTGTTCGATATCTAATGCCATAATCTGGGCGTCTATTCTGCAACTCGAAACGAAAGAAAATGCTATCGAATTTGAGTGCTTATAACATGTAAATACGAAAGCATTCTCTTTCGTTTCGAATTACAGAGTAGACCCCCTGAAACGAAAAAAATGTGACCGAATCAACCGTTATCGAAAGCGACGAGTAGACCGTTAATAAACTTCTTATTTTTTGGACAAATACGAAAACAGAAGAATAATTACTAACTTCGAAAACTCGAAAATTCTCTTCTCATTATTCTTCTCCCTGACCGTTTACAATAAAAAGATTTAATTATAGAGAAAATGTATTTGGAAACGGACTGATAATTAACCTTATAAATATTTAATCTTACAAATATAATTTATTATTATTTTTTTTGGTTTGTTAAAATTATGTTGAAATTGCAAAAAAAAAAACAAACTAGAAATGTTTTGAATTATTTTCTTTTACAGAAATCAGCATACCAATTAATATATTCATTTAAGAGATAATTTTACAACAGTTTAAATTCTAGTTATTGTCTTATAAATTTTGTTTTTCTTTGAAAATTATAGCACAAAATAAATACGTTTATCAAATGTTTTGTGTGTGTTTTTTTAAGTGTAAATTGTCCTAATTACAAGCATCGCATTTCAGCTTCAAATACGACAACTTTGTACTAGACTCTAAAGAACATTGCAACATTTTTCTCTACTCTAGTACAAAATAGTCGTAGAAATACGACACCAATAAAATCATAAACTTTTTAAGCGATTTTCATTAAAAAAATTCTAGACGAGTCGACTGCCTGGCTGGTGGAAACAGGCAATTGATTATCCTGTAATTTTAAACGAATTTTCTTTTGTATAAAAGAATAAATGCACAAAATATGTAATTAGAATTCTTCACTTACGATGCAAAAATTTGTAGAATTAACGTTGAAATTTTAGTTGTATGAAGCTTGTTTATGAAAAAATAATATCCAGTAATTTATATGTTATACATATCGCTCATTTACTTAAACAACGTCATAACGTTTAACGTTTTCAATTTACATACAACTGAATAGAAAATGGAAATTTAATTTTTCTCTCAATAGATGAGTAAACAAGATATTTGTATGAAATTAATTAATTATATTAGATTAATTCTGTATCGTTAAATCAAAATTTTAATTTTTTGATTTATGACGTTCTTTGAGCAAGTGAGCAATCAATATTTAGTTATTTGTATACTATTATTAATTTAAAAAATTAAATCGTTACCCTAAACGAAAAGCCATGTAATTTTTTTTTTATTTTATAGGATAAAATTTCGGGTTTGGTTACGGCATTCGTATTTAGACCCTGTAGTTGATTGTTTAAATGTTTTAGTGCTTTAAGCTTAAATTAGACGTGTCATACCATATTGCCATAGAGATATTGAGTCTTATTACGGTTCTCGAATTTTTCTATTCGACTTCGAGAGTTTGTACCAGATTAAAGAAAAATGTTGTATGTTTCTTTAATCTAGTACAGCAAGTTGAAGTCGAATCTAAAAATTCGAGAACCGTAATAAGGCCCATTATTATGAAATTTTTACACAATATGAGGACTAATTCTGGATCATTCGGGCCTGTTCTGAAAATCACGGTGATTTCAAATCACGCGATTTCAAAAGTAAATTATTAATACCTGACTTGATAGTGGGGTTTTATTGTGTTTTAAGTTTTTTTCATTTGTAATAGAATATTTTCTTCCAACTTCCAAAGCTATAAATCGTGAAATTCACAAAAGCAATGATTTAGCTTTCATTAATTTTTTGAAATCACCGTGATTTGGCATGTCGTGATTTGTAGAACAGGCCCGATTAACTCAAAAAATCGATTTTTTGAGTTATGACTTTCATTGAGTAAATGAGCGGTGTGTACATACATACATACATATGTACCAGGGATGGAAAAATTGATATGATTGTACCTTTTTTGGTACTACTCAAACTCGGAAAGTACAGTAGTACACCAATGAGTAATTAAGTACATTTAAGGAATCTACCCAGTTTCACTCCGCATTTCTTTTCAAACGATTGCATATGTCAATTTTCACTTTTGAACAATGAAACTCATATTCTTCTCACTTGAAAACAGTCTTGTGAAAGCAAAACGCCGCCTAGAAAACCAAAAAATGTGAACTTGTCTATTTCCAAATAATTTTTCTTCTAAATGCGGATGCTAGAGCACATGCTATTAATTTTTATATTTTAAATTTCAACTTAAACAGGTGTAACCATATGCTTTAACATCCCAACTTACAAGAAAATTTGTGAAAACGATTCGGTAGCCAGAACAAAGTATATTAAAGGTATTAATTTCAGTTTTTCTCTGTGGGAAAAATGTAATTTTTTTTACAACAAGCACAGAAAAAAAAAATTAAACCAAAAGTTGAATTTAAAATTTCAACTTTTGGTGAATTTTTTTTACATTAAAAATTACATTTTTCCATTTTTCCAACCAAAAAAAAACTGAAATGAATACCATTATTATTTTAATAATTTCAAATAAAAACATGTAATTTGTAAATTGATGTAAAAGAAGTAGAATATTTGAAAGTTGTTGGTACAATTTTAAAATTCCCAATGCCGTCCCTGATATGTACTGTATTTTGTATCGTTTGCCTGCTCACAATGAAAACTGTAGGATGGCACAATGTTGCCACACTAAAATTTTAAGATACTCATTGTGAATTCCCTAACTGTAATTTGAGATAATACACAGTAGTAAACAAACATTGTTGCCGTTTTGAATTTTTTTTTTGTTAGTTTACATGGTTTTTCACTTAAGCTAACGATTGCAAGCAAGTGTGCATATTATGTATGAGTGCGTGCAGTTAATTGACCAGCAAATGTGTATGTATGTAAATTCTAGTTTTATTTTTTGCATAATACAATATTATAATTATGTAAATGTATTAATATAATATGTAACAAAATTTTTCAAGCATACAAGTTTTATTTTTAATTTTTTCGTTGTTAAAATAAATTTAACATGCAGGCTCTAATTGAATATGTATTTATAATAATAGTTAATTTTATTTATTATTATTGTTTATTTTATTGAATTTTAAACTTTCTTAATATATAATTATGTATGTATGTAGAATAATATTTTTGAATGTAATTTTAGTTTCATTATTAATAACATAAATAATTAAAACTAAAATATGAGTAGTTTATTTTTAATGATAAAGTAAAGCAATAAAGTCTTTTAAGTTAAAAAAAGAATACTTAAGGAGTTATACATAAAAAAATTTTTTGATTAGAACAAAAAGTTTGTCCATAAAAAGTTTGTTGGACAAACCTTTTGTAGAACTGAAATATTTTTTATGAATAACTGGGTTCGAGAAACTCTATACACTCAAACTTGTTTACTAAGTCCCGGTTCACACGCTATTGATCAATTAATTAATTCAGCTGGTAAAAAAAGAGATACTATTTGTATTTCCTTCTCTGTCTTAAATGACGAGTTCAACCGGGACTAACCCTCATTTTCGGCACTTGCAGCCAATAGGGCGCTCTTCGAATATTTCATTGATAATTCATGCTTACACAGAACTTACAGACATGCATGCAAATACTTGCATGTCTAAACGCAGGGTTACAACTTTTTTTTTTCAATAAAAAAGACTTTATCACAAAAAATATTAAAAAAAATTTATGAATATAAAAATATCAAACTAAAGCATAAGGCTAAAGAAGAAATTAAGCGTTTTTGGTGGGATCTACAACACCACCAGGCCCTGGAAGCCCACTAGGACGGCCAGTTAGATAAGAGTCTACTTGACGTGCTGCCTGACGACCTTCAGTAATGGCCCAAACCACCAACGATTGACCACGACGACAATCTGCAAACAATTATTATTTCACAATTATAAAAATAAATCAAGCAAGAAAAGAAAAAAAAAATTATAAATACCTCCTGCCGCAAATACTTTTGGATTCGAGGTGCCATAATTTCCATTGACAGCTTTAATGTTGCCTCTTGGATCTAAATCTAAGGACAATTCATTAGGTACGGTCTTTTCGGGACCCAAAAATCCCATAGCCAACAATATTAAATCAGCATTGAAATGTTTCTCAGAGCCGGCAACTTCTTTCATGCTCCAGCCACCGGTGGCTGTTTTAGTCCATTCAACTTCTATAGTTTTAACAGCCTTAATGTGACCATTTTCCCCAATAAATTCCTTAGTAGTGGTACAATATTGTCTGGGATCATTTCCCCATTTGACACGCACCTCTTCATGGCCATAATCAACACTGTAACATATTTTTTAGGATGAATTATAAAGTTTTATTGTTAAATAAAATATAAATATAAAATATTACCGGAATACTTTTGGCCATTGTGGCCAAGGATTATCATCGGCTCGGCTTTTAGGTGGTTCAGGCAAAATTTCAAATGTTGTAATACTTTTAGCTCCCTGGCGCAGAGAGGTTGCTATGCAATCGCAACCAGTGTCACCACCACCAATAATAATAACATCTTTACCTGCGGCAGAGATAATGTCCTTCTTACCACCCAATTGTTTCTTTTGTTGGGCTTCTAGGAATTCCATAGCAAAATGTATGCCCTTGAGATCACGATTGGCCAAAGGTAAATCACGTGGCCAAGTAGAACCGGTGGTTAACAAAACGGCATCGTATCTGCAAATAGAATTTTGCAAATATTAAGAGCACAATTATTTCAACAAATTAAAAAAAAACAAAGTTTTGTGCGCTTCTCATGAGTCTCATGAGTCAATGGGCAATTTGCATTTACTTTTATTTTTCATCGACTTAAAAAAAACAACGATATTCTCAATTTAATTGTATACTTTAAATCTTTTTTTTTACGTATTCACACACGCAAAGTTTACTTCGTAAAGTCTTGAGTTTGCAAGAGAGACGAGAGCAGAGAGCAGAGAATCGAAGCTATAATGCTAACTTAAAAAAAAGCATTTGTTTTCCGCAACAAAACCAAAAATATTAAAACATAAATGTCTCATCTCAATTACTTACTCTTGCAACAAGTTTTCAGCCGCAACATCTTTACCCACATGTACATTGGTGCGGAATTCAATGCCTTCGTCAGCCATCAAGTCGACACGTCTCTTGACCACATTCTTCGATAGTTTCATTGTGGGAATACCGTATTGTAACAAGCCACCCACACGATCATTGCGTTCGAAAACGGTGACGAAATGTCCGGCACGATTTAGCTGCTGAGCAGCTGCTAGACCCGAGGGACCAGAACCAACAATGGCAACATGTTTGCCACTACGCATCTCCGGTATTTCCGGCTTAATCCAACCCTGTTCAAAAGCATGATCAATTATTGCACATTCGATATTTTTAATGGTAACAGCAGGTTCGGAAATACCCAAGACACAGGCACCTTCACAAGGTGCCGGACAGACACGGCCTGTGAACTCAGGGAAGTTATTTGTTTGCAACAATTGCCGAAGTGCTTCCTTCCAGTCGCCGTGAAATACTAAATCATTCCATTTGGGAATAATGTTACCCAATGGACAGCCATGAGAGTTTGACTGACAAAATGGTACACCGCATTCCATGCAACGAGCCGCTTGGACTTTAAGACTTTTGCGCACATGGGGGAAATTATAAACTTCCTCCCAATCTTTTTGGCGCTCCCCAGCATCACGATATGGTGCAGTTTCGCGTTTGTACTTGACAAAACCTCTGGTCTTGTCCAAAATGCGATCAGCTCTCTTTTGCTCCAACATCACATCTTGTATGGCCTCTTCGATATCCTTGATAGATGGCTCATGGCTCTTGCCATTTTCAATGGCTTTGATATCGGTTTTGTTTTCCTGTTCTTCGTTTTCGGCTTCAAGCTCTTTAAGAGCTCTTTGATAATCATAAGGAAAGACTTTGACGAATTTACCTTGTTCCTCAGCCCAGTTATCCACAATTTGCTTGGCAATTTTAGAGCTTGTCTTGTCGATAAAATCATCTAGAAGGTCTTTGACTAATGCAACATCATCGGACAATTCAAGAGGTAAAAGTTCCACCATTTCAGGATTTACTTTAGGCTTGAATGAACCATCGATGTCGTAAACATATGCCACACCACCAGACATGCCAGCAGCAAAGTTACGGCCAGTTAGACCCAAAATAACCACCGTGCCGCCAGTCATATATTCGCAGCCGTGATCACCCACACCCTCTACTACAGCCGTTACTCCCGAGTTGCGCACACAGAAACGTTCAGCAGCAATACCGCGGAAATAGGCACGACCAGCAGTGGCGCCATACAAGCAAACATTGCCCACAATCACATTCAAGTGGGACTCGAAAGGAGCTGTTTCGGGCGGTGTAATAACAATGGTACCACCACAAAGGCCTTTGCCTACATAATCATTGGCGTCACCCTTCAAAATCATATTCACTCCTTTGGCCAAGAAAGCACAGAAACTCTGACCAGCAGATCCTTCCAAGTAGATATCCATACTTTTGCCTTCAGGCAGCCCAGCTTCACCATATTTACTGTAAACATTAAAAGTTTCTTTGTCACTCCTGCAACTGAGATGAGTGTGTGTAATTTAAAATAAACTTACCAGGCAATATGATAGCTGAGCGTTGAGCCAAAAGCTCTTTCTTCATTATTAATGCGCATCTTCAGAGTGACATTATCCTCTGAACCATTAAATATGGCCTGAACTCTATTGATGAGTTCGTTGTCGACACGTTTTTCCATTTGAAAGTCTTGTTTAACCGAACCACCCAAAATATTTGTACCAGGACGCAATTTTAGAGCATCTTGTAAAAGCATAGATAAATCTAAAGTGCTGGATTTTAGCGAAAGCTTCTCAGCAACACGTAACAGATCAGTACGACCAATAAGATCTTGGAATTTGCGTATACCTAAGCTGGCCATTATTTTACGTATCTGTTCGAAGATAAATGTACATATATAAAAAAACATAAGAATTCGTTGGCAATAGATTTAATGTAAAGCAGTACGATCTTGGTTCAACTTACATCTTCCGCCAACATAAAGAAGAAATTAATAACATGTTCCGGTTTGCCAGTGAATTTTTTGCGCAATACAGGATCTTGAGTAGCAATACCAACGGGACAAGTATTCAAATGACATTTACGCATCATGGTACATCCTGAAAAGTAAAAAAATCGTTACTTGTAATCTTTATTTGAATTTATTTTTTGTTTCTTTGTTTAATTTAATTTGGCTAAAGTTCATATATTTGAGAAAGCCAAATTACACACAAAAATTTCGTAATTATTCTTACAAATAAGAGAGCTGGAAGGGACGACATGATGTCCTCTAAGGCCGCTACGACTTCACCATCAGCGTTCGTATGATGTCAGTTAATAAACAGTTTAGCTTTATATCAAAATTTTTCAATGTAAATAGAATACGTGAATTGTATTAAGAATTCTGTTAATTCATGATATCCACAATTTATTGAAAGCTTTTTTGTATTAAAAGCTCAAATTTACAATAGTCTTGCCATTGTTATTTGTTCTTTATGAATCATGCGATTGGTTGCAATTTTTTCTCAGATAAATAATAGCACGATATGACAAAATTTTTCCAGCAGACTTTTGCCTCACATTTTATAGCAAATGTTACCGAAAAAATAGAAAAATAATGGGTGTCTGAACCACGTTTCTGTAACGAATGCGGGATACTTTCGAGTCGAAAAAGTTATTCGAGAAATGTTATGTATTCCACATGAAATCAAAACGTTCGGAATTCTCCTAATATTGTTACTATAAATACATATTTCGAACCACAATTCTATGGCTATTTCGAACGTTTTAATTTCACATGGAATACAGAACCTACTCGATTATAATTCCGTGAAACACAGAATGAAAAAGAAAAAAAGGTAATTTTGTTGATATTTTTTACAAGTTTATTTTACTTTTTTTTTATTAATCGCAATGGTTGAAATAGGACATTCAATTCCTATTTCAACCATTCCCCAAAATGATGTAAAATTTTACGTAAAGATCTGGATGTGTGACCTTATAAGATTAAACTGGGACCATAACTGAAACCAATGGGCAAGTTAATACGACTGGGTTCACACAACATCTGATATCGCCGGTTTTCATTATATTGTCTTCTCTGTCCCACAAAATCAAAAGTTTCTCCACAAAAATTGCAGTGTGTGAACCCACTCTTAACGAAAGTGACGCATTTTAAGTGAGAAAAATTCGAGAGATTATAATGGCATCGCTACATCCACCAAAAAATCGTTGCGTGCGCTTCATGATATGGTAGAACCAACCATTGGTCTTCAGTTATGGAAAAGTGATACCGACGAGCGATATGCAGCATACATATTTTTCTAAAAGGAAACGGCAACAGTAGACAGTTTAGGAGGAGAAAAATGCTTAGTAGCTTCTCTGTCATTGCTCGGTTCTCGCCGAGAATTACAAGAATATCGGAATGCGATATCAGAAGCGTGAACTTGTTTATGCAGAACTCAGGTTGGTTTACTACTAAGCAAATATGATTATGCCGATTATCTTTCGTATCTATAATTCCCGCCATTTGGTACAACACGAAATCGCCGTAGCCGAAGTACGGCACTCGTCATTAGGTTCAATAATCACAGGACCCAAGTGAGCTGGTTCTTGCGAAACTGCCAACTACTCTTGACACTAAGCATACAAATTATCCATCTAACAGACAATTTAAAAAGATGTGGATACCAAGACGAATAGATACCAGGTGGTCTCGATTTGCAACTCTGCATATTTGCTTTGTATATTAGTGTTAGTGTAAAATTTCCTGCTGTCAGAATATTTCCGCAGGTTTTGCTTTGATTTGACAGCAGAGAAATTATCAGCTGATCGCCAGCTGATCACCTGATGTGAATTCGCTATGGTTGATACTTTATTTTCATCTCTGAAATTTAAACGAAGTTTAAATTTTTCAAATAAGCAAATGGCTTCCTGTGAGATTCCGTAACATTTTGTACAAATTATTACACATACACAATGTATAAGAAACTTACCCATAACAATTAGTGGTGCGGTACTAAAACCAAACTCATCAGCACCCAAGCAAGCAGCGACAGCAACATCAAACCCGGTACGTAATTGGCCATCGGCTTGAAGTACAACTCTGTTGTTTTAATTGCGAACAGTATCGGAAACAGGATAAGCAGCGGCGCGTCAAAAAGCAAATGATAGCAACACAAAAACATAGAAAGTAAAAAAAATTATATTAGAAAAACTTCTAAACAAGTCTAAGTAAAGTTTGGGAAAAAATTACTAATGAAGCCGCTGCAGCAGCTGATGAAGAACGATCAAACACGAGGAGTTCGACTAGGGCGTAAGATGCGAGTGAGCAAGTTAGCAAAAGTAATCAAAGGGAGCAACTAGTGAGATGATTGAATGTGTATCTTGTTAAGTTTATTTTTTTTAGCAATTAAGGCAGTACGGTTTATTTGTTTGTATTTGAATATTTATTCGATTCTGATCATTTGGGAAATTGCGTTGGATCATGCAAACATTTCTTCAACAATTTAAACGCTCACTTCGAGAGACACACACACATAAAAGTTATCAGTGGTTCGTGATGTCTACCAGCCATCCCTCCAGGTCTTTATCGCATGAATAGTGATGTGGTTTGAACGTTCTTGGTCCTTAGTGTGCAATCTCCCATAGTTTGCAGTATTGAGTCTTTTAAATCTCGCCGTGTGTGTGTGTTCGTTTCGTAAGCGTTTTAGTTTTCTCGGAAATGTGCACAATTTAAAATTTCTTCTTTAAAACTTTTGAAAATTGTGAAATGTTAAATGAAACGCGACGCGCGACATTCTGTTTCTTTTACAACGCTCACAGTTTGCTAAAATCCTCTCCGAGGACAAGGCCGTTGAAGAATCTCGTTATCTGGATAACCAGGTTTTTTGTAAATTATTCTTTATATTCATATGTAGTTTGTTCTAAATAGTTAGTGAAAATATGGGCGGAACACACAGAACACTGATTAACTTACCTCGAGCGTAGATTATTCAAAACCAGAACTTGATGAGTTTCTGCTACACCCAACTCCCAGGGCAAACCGGCATTTTTAATACCGGTCCAGGAGCTAGCACCTGTACCACCATCATGACCCGATATAACAATATGTTCAGCTTTGCCCTTTAAAAATAAACATTTTTATATTTTCTTTGATGTATTAAACTTTAGAACTCTTGAGCCATGTACATACCTTAGCAACTCCGGATGCTACCACGCCCACACCAACTTCCGATACTAATTTCACCGAAATGCGTGCTTTGGGATTTGAACATTTCAAATCGTAAATGAGTTCGGCCAAATCTTCGATGGAATAAATATCATGATGGGGAGGTGGCGATATGAGACCAACTCCAGGTACCGAGTGGCGAGTTTTAGCAATATCCTTGGTTACTTTGTAGCCAGGCAATTCGCCTCCTTCACCTGGTTTGGCACCTTGAGCCATTTTAATTTGCAAATCGTCAGCATTGGCCAAATAAGAAGCGGTGACACCAAAACGGCCCGATGCAACTTGTTTTATAGCAGAGCGTCGGCTATTTTGGGGATCTTGATCTGTAAAGAGCGACAATTATTCCCGTAACCATGTTAATAAGCACAGTATGGCTTAATAAAATCACTTACTTAAATAACGATCCGAGTCTTCACCACCTTCACCAGTATTACTTTTGCCTCCTATACGATTCATTGTAATGGCCAAAGTTTGATGAGCCTCGAGCGAAATACTACCGAAACTCATGGCACCAGTAGCAAATCTATAAAAACAATATTCGTATAAAATCGAATTATAAAAGTCAAATTTTGCATTCTCACCGTTTTACGATTTCACTTGCTGGTTCCACTTCAGAAATATCGATTCTTTGACGATCAGTAACAAATTCCAATTGACCTCTTAAAGTACATTTCCTAACACTTTTTAAAGTGGAAGCCTTAAAGGCTGCAAATGCATTCATATCGTTGGCAACAGCCGCCTCTTGGAGACTAGCAATCGATGCTGGCTCATTGATATGAGCTTCCCCACCATAGCGCCAGTGATATTGACCAGGATTGCGCAATATACGAGTGTCGGGAGAAACTTTGCAGTATGTCATTTGGTAGCGCTCTAGGCCTTCTCGAGCCATAATTTCCAATGTTACACCACCAATGCGAGAAGCTGTGCCACGGAAGCATTTGTGTACAATGTCACTACCCAAACCCACGGCTTCAAATATTTGAGCACTTTTATACGATTGCAGAGTACTAATGCCCATTTTGGCCATAACTTTAGCAATGCCGGTATCAATAGCCTGAGCATAAGCGGCATAGATTTGTTTGTCGCTGACATCGGGGCTAATGACACCATCATTGCGCATGGCTTGGGCCAATTCAAATGCCAAATAAGGGCAAATGGCATCAGCACCATAACCCAATAGCACGCAAATATGATGAACTTCGCGAGCTTCAGCAGTCTCAACAATAATACCGACTTTCATGCGATGATACGTTTCGATTAGATGATGATGTAGAGCACCCAAAGCCAACAAAGCCGAAACGGGTGCTTTTCCACTTTGGCCACCATTGCGATCGGATAAAACCAATAGTTGATAGCCAGTGGAGGCCGCCGATTCACCCTCACGACAAACGCGATCAATACAATCAACGTAACCCTGCACACCATCTTGAAACTGGAATGTGATGTCCAAAACCTTGGTCTTCCAACCGCGATGTGTATTACGTTTCAATAGATTTGTATCTGGAATGCTCAAAATTGGATTGTGCAACCAAATGCGATGGACTTGTTCAGCAGAAGGTTCCAACAAATTGGCCTCCGGGCCAACCGGACATTGCATGGACATTACTACCTTCTCGCGGAATGGATCGATGGGGGGATTGGTTACTTGGGCAAACAACTGCTTGAAGTATTCATATGGTATAGGTTGGAATGTTGAAAGACAAGCCAAAGGTGTATCATTACCCATAGAGCCAAGAGCTTCTTTTCTGCAAAATTTATTTAAATAAAATTTAAGATCCCCTCAGACACACTCAGTTTGCATATTGTCTTACCTGTTCCTAAACATTGGTACCAATAGCATGTTAACCGTTTCATTTGTATAACCATACAAGGCCAATCTCGGATCTATTATACCAAGCTCAGGTGTATCATTTCTGGATTCAAGCAAACTATTGGCATTGTTCGTATTGAAAATATTGGCATTGCGTACTTCATCCAAAGTTATCTAAATTTTTTAAATCAATCACATGTTTAAGATTAATATTTCTTACAACATACGACTACGTACATATCTACATACTACTCGTAATAAATAAAAGCAACCGATCATTTAAGAAAATAAAACTTGGAAATTAAAATTCAATAACAACCAGATTTTGTTTGCACCATTCCAAATAGAAATTTGTCGAAAATTTTAACTCACCATCTTTTAAAGTCCAAAATTTTAATTTGTTTAAATTGAAGCATAAAAAGGGATATACATACATACGAATATTAATTATTTAATGCGTATAAAATTTATGTTAAGTTTTTTTAAATAAAGAAAATTTTGTGTATAACAATATGATCGTATTTAGCGTTCCAGTAGAATTTGAATTAACAAGGTTAAACTGCAATCGTTTTGCGGCGTTTCGTTTCAAGACTTACAGAAATAAGATATAAAATATTTATGTATAAATATAAATTAAATTGGCAAGAAGAATGAAAGATATCCTACGTTTTTCATATTGAGGCGAAAATCATGCACTGTCTACTGTGACGATTTTCCTGTTCTGGTTGTTGGTTTGCTTAGTTATTACTCATTAAAGTCAGGCAAAGTTTTACTTAAACTTGATGTTGAAGCTTGTGGTGCGATAACCACTAAAGTGGGATAAGGAACATGTCCCCATTAGCGGGAACGAGGGGCAATAGTTGAACTTGCAAGACACGGATATATTTCAAAGCAGCGGTGAATGGGAATTATTAAGGCCAGCCAACATGCGCACCGAGCCTATAGCAGGACAGCAGATAAGTTTCAAAGATATAACCGAACTACATTAAGCGATACAAAATCCTTTAATTACAGAACATGGAAAATAAGAATGTTGAAAGATATTGTTACGTTTAAGTTTATTAAACGTGTGAGTTCTTTTGATTGCTCAAAAATAAAAATATATAACGCACAAATAATTCTTTGCTACTGTTCTTCAGTTTATTCTTGACTAAACACAATTACAAACTGTCTTTACTTAATTACTTCTTTTCCTTATTATCCACCGCACGATGTCTTTACTTTCATCGATGTTGACTCCACTATTATCTGATTCACACTGGCTGACTCTCATACAGGGTGCCACCTAATTCTACAGGGTTTGGTTCTAGAATGTTCGCTATGTACTTATAGATGGCGTTATGAAATGTGTCCACTTAGTAAAGCCAAAATGGAAGAAACTGTATTACTTAGAGCTGGGTCCATGTAATTTAAATGGGTTTGATCATAGGTTTGTGGCAAAAATGAACGAATGAATGATTTGGATCCAGCTCTAGTATTACTGCATACAGATGTTGTTGGTATGCGCACGTTACCATCTGTATTGTCTTTTACTATTGGTGGCCAAGTGAGCCAACACTCTTCTAACACAATCTGGAAAATTCATGTTACTGTTTCTAGGTGTTTGTAGATAATTCGATTGTGCCGGTCCAGACTTGCAATTTTTGTTGCAGCAATTCTTGAATATGTGTGAGAGTGTTGAAATAGAAATATATACTTTTTGTATTCCTCTCTCGCTCTTTTGCACTTAAAAATAAAAAGTTGCTGCAACAAAAATTGCAAGTCTGGACTGGTACATTGGTCGTTATTTTAAATTTCAGAGTTACTGTGTAACGACTTTTATGTTGGTAATACCGTGCGTTATTGCTAATACAGAGTTGTTTTTACCACGTGTTTGCACTTTTATGTGTATGTGTACGTTTAGTTATTTAGCTAAATACTTCTAAATAGTTCTTTGCATTGACCCTGTAGGAATATTTTCGCGTAACACTTGCATTAACCGTGTTGGAATATTTTTGCGTAACAATATATTAGATCAGCAAGTTGCTGGTAAAAATGGGTGAAAATTAGGGTCCAACCCACTTGGATCCAATATAATGATCCCTTTGGCAGAGAAAAGGGTCGCGTGTATGCACACGACCATATCAGCCGCTGCTCCTAATATAAAGCGCCAGATTATTGAGTCTTATTTCCGATAACTCGAATAGGCTACTGAAGGATAATCTACCAAGGAAGTGCAGACGGTGGTCATCCAGAGCGGGACAGTAGCAGAGGATATGCGAGATGCTTGGCTACTCTTCTTTATAATCACAACTGAAACAGTAATCATTGTACGGGGGACCCATACATTTAGCATGGTTTCCGAAAGCGCAGGGGCCGGTCAGTGTGGCCAAGAGATTCCTCAAGTGCTTCCTTGGGAAGTTAATGAGGTTTTTAGTTTTGTGGGGGTTTAGACGAGGTCAAAGGGTTCTCACTATATTTTGAGCTGATTTAAGAAAGGCAACATCGAAGCGTCTCCAGCAGGACGAGAGAGATGAGCCCACAGCGATTGTCGGTATCGACTTGTTTGAGTAGGGTTCCCCTCTTTGGCAGGACATCCGCAACTATATTGACTAAACTAGGTATTTAATATATGTGAGTGCCGCGCAAGCCTATCCAGGACTTTACGACATTCTTGGACAATAAAGATGTGGTATACACACCTGTGAGCGACTTAATTGCAGAATGGATATGTCTCTATTTGATATCCGATAGAACCTTAGCCAAAGTATTCCTCTTTTAATGTCGGATATATTTGCCTTGGAAAAAGATTTTGGTAGATTGTGCTCCCGAAGAAGATGATACGGCAGTAGGAATTATCTGCGGATTGTCCAGCTTTGGTTACTATTAAACTAAGGACTGGCAGACACATTTTTAGTGCTTATTTATTTAATGGAAAACTCAACCATGCAAGTTCTAGAGCCTAGAACTTAGTAATGAAGTTGTATATCGATATAGAAGTCAACTAGAGTTGATTTCCATATCGATATGTTTTAGAGCAAACGCTGCTGATGGGGTATCACTACCCAATGGATTCTTGTTACGGTAATTATTGTGCCATAAAAGGGATTAAAATTGTACCTTGAACAGGTCGACTTCAACATTTCCCGTACTTACACATCGTGTATCTAACAGATTCACGATGCATTATAAAATTTACCCCCTTATCTCAGTTGGCGTATTTCGATGTTGACTACCACGTTTTTGTTATGGATTAAAGAACTGCTTAATATGCCCAGTACCTCTTAGTCGATGTCACCGATAACTTCTTTGTCAGTGTTATATTTGTTATCTTGCTATGTCAACTAAATTGATTTGAATTAAACGTGTCAAGCTAAATTACATATGCATATCTTCAACTTACCTTTTGTTGTAGCCATTCCGAATGAGGGCGTGACTTAGCAATGTAAGTTTTCAGTTCGACGTCCTGAATAAATTTCTTCTCTTGAGTATCGACCAACAACATACGGCCTGGTTTCAAACGACTTTTCAAGATAACTTGCGACGGATCAACATCGTAGACACCAACTTCGGAAGCCATAACCAATATATTCTCTTTGGTAATATAAAAACGTGATGGACGCAAACCATTACGATCCAAAACGGCACCAATGTAGCGGCCATCGGTAAAGGAAATTAGTGCAGGACCATCCCAAGGCTCCATAACGCAGGAGGCCCACTGATAGAAGTCACGTTTCTCTTGCGGCATAGTCTTGTCATTTTGCCAGGCTTCTGGCACCATAGTCATAACCGATTCGGGCAATGTACGACTACTGGCTTGAGTTAGGAATTCCAATACGCAATCAAATGAACCAGAATCGGAAAGATTGGGTTCAACTACGGGGTAAAGTTTCTTCAAGTCATCACCAAACAATTCACTCTTCATGACACCTTCACGAGCTTTCATTAAATTAACATTACCGCGCATTGTATTGATTTCACCATTGTGAGCCAAAACACGCAATGGATGAGCTCTCTCCCATGAAGGGAAAGTATTGGTAGAGAAACGCGTGTGCACCAAAGCCAAGTAGGTTTCAAAATCGGGATCCCTAAGATCAATGTAGTACTCCCACAGTTGATCGGAAGTAAATAAACCCTTGTACACAATGGTTTTGGTTGATAACGAACAAATATAGAAACGACGACCTTCTTTGGTCAACTCGTGCGTGGCACGTTTTCTTAAAACGAAAGTTTTACGCTTGAAAGAGTCATCGTCCATACCAGCTGGACGAACGACAAATACTTGACGTGAAAATGGTTCTGATTTACGAGCCACCACACCGATAGCATTCGTATTCGATGGCACATCGCGCCAGGCCAACACCTCAACTCCCAAATTTTTAGCTAAATCATTAAATTCTTGTTCAGCTTCTTTGTGAGTTTGATGATCCAAATAAAGAATACCAGTGGCATAATTGCCAAGTTCTGGCAATTGAATGCCCTGAGAAGACCTGCAATGACATCAAATACAATAACTTTTTAATAATTGCTATTCCAGGCTTGAATTAGATATAATTTAATTATTTAGTGTTATATTTTTATTCAAATCAATTAAAATCAATTGAAACGGGTTATTTAAATTTTCTAACGCCACATAACATGCGATGGTTACAAATTTAACACCATTTCCCAAATCAAACTTGGCATTTTTACTATTAGATTTATCATATACAGTGATTAGCATAAATGTTATAGTCAGAATGAACATTTCCAAATAAATACTTAAATTATCAATTAGACTCTTGTTAAGGTCAATGAAAATAAAAACTAATTTCCCAGTCGATGCATGCATTTGCAAATTTTCAAAAAAAAATTGGTTGCATAAAATCTTTTATATTTGTCAATAGGATGTTTCTATGTCAATACTAACCCACTCTTCGGTCACCTTTATCGGGAGTAAAAGTTCAAGTGAAATGTGTTCCCTTTCCCTAAAATTGTGATCGCCAATGTTTGCGTTTGTTCACCATTTTTTGTGAACAAAAAATTTTTCTTGACTTAAATTCCTCAACACAAGAGAATTGTCTGTCATTGGTCTTTGCATTGCAGTAGAGAGTAAGGGTGACGTTGCCTAAAGTATTTAGCACGTTAAGTACAAAACCAAAGATGCTGGGTTCTAGACCGGTCACCGATAGTCATCAAATAACAAGAGCACGAATTTTTCTGATGAGCGCTTTAGCGTCCCTTTGTGTCACTTGTTATAGCGGAAAGTTCAAGTGATGGAGGCATAATCACTGATCACTGAACTACACCTACTTCAGCGGATTCTAATGTAACATCAGAGCGCCCTCCTTTGTCGGTGTTGTGAAGCAGAATCATTGACGAAATAAAAAAACCAATAAAATGGCTACTACACACAGGTTCGAAAAGTTTAATACGCCTCATTGACACCAGAGGCACTGCAACACTGCCTTGTTAAAAAGTGTGCAAAAAGCAGAGTTGTAAAAGAATGAAGCTTTCCTCCATCTCTTCCTTCACCACCTGTCTTCTCTATCACTATCCCTAGGTAATACCTAGTAATATTAATAGGCATTCATTGCCTTTTTTAAAAGGAAGAAAAGAACACATGGTTTAAAGTTTGTTTTGACTTGCAAAACATACACAGAGAAAAAACTGCCTCATAGAATCAAGAAGATTTTCTCTATGAAAAGTTTTTAGGCTAAGGGGTATCCCAGCAGAAAGAAGCGAAGATTTTTTCATAGATATTCCTTATTGCTTTTATGTGGTAAATCTTATTAATTTTATCAAGAAGAAAACCACATAAAATCAAGAAGAAATCTTATTATTCACAACTTTTTTTTACTAAATTTTCGTTATTTTTGGCACCAAAAAAACAATCCACAGAGAAAACTTCTTGATTCTATTAGGTTTTCTTATAAATTGTAAACTATAGGGATTTCTCATTGATTTTATTAGGTTGCCTTATTGATTTTTTTAAAAAGGTTTTCTTCTTGATTTTAGTAGGTTCCTATATGAGTATTTGTAAAACATTTTATTGATTTTTTTTAATAAGGAAATCTTCTTGATTTTATGAGGTGTCTTGTTATTTCATATCTATAAATAGACATAGAGACAATTTTTTTTTGCATGACCTTTTTCATTTTTGTATAAGAATGTTTGCACAATAATTTCAATGGTTATTCACGCTGCTTGTTAGCATAGAAGTTTGCTGGTTCAAGTTAGTTAAGAATATAACCTAATGTGCATGTATGTATGTATGTATAAATAAATAACATCTACAATATACTACATACATACACCCAGAAAAAAGATTGGTTGAAAAATGGTTGGGTCGATAAAATATTAGTTGAATCAACTATATTTCGACTCTCGCTATAAATTTTCTATGAATCCAAAAAACAATCCATGTTCATTAACGTTAGAGCTAAATTGTTATACTGATATGATCATGACAATTCTTAAATTGATTAGATCAACCGATCGAATGCTGTTGTTATGACTAAATAACGGATATCGTGAACACAACCGAAAAAATATTATGAGTTAGTACCAATTATTGGTATTTGCAACTAAAAAAATTGTCTATCTAAATTTATTTCAAAAACAAGACTATTAATCAGTTGTTGCAATTGAATGAAAGTTAAATGTTGTTAATATAACCATTAAAAGATTTACAACCCATCTCTGTGATGTTGCAGAAACAGATAAAATTCGATTGGCAAAAAATTCGGTTGTCTGAATGAATCTGTTTTCTCTGTGTATGTATATGGTATAGAATTTAAATGAAAATACATAAGTACAGAGAATAAAGACGAATTTTTTTTATTGAAAAAATCAATGATAACCTCATAAAACTACAAGATTTATTATTAATTTTTAAAAAAGGTTTTCCCTATGAAATTAATAAGATTTCCTTATTGAAAAAAACCATAGAGATTTCCTATTAATTTTGTTCTATTTTATGAGGTATTTAGTAGGTACTGTTTTCTCTGTGTATATGTAATTTTTATTTTGCATATCATAAGTTTGAAATTTGATTACCTTAAGGAGGCTTCCTTCGATTAAATAGCATTTAATAATCACCCCTATCGTAAACAGTTTTTCCCCGAAATATTTGCCCTTTTTTCTCAAAATTGCAATTGTGAATAATTTTTCCCCAAAAATGTGTTCCCTTGATTATATCGTGAATAATATTTTTCACATGTATTTGTTTACTTTTCCCTTGATTTTGTTCGCTTTATTTTTGCAGGCGAACTGAATTAATATATTAAAAGTCATAAATAACTATTATTAGAACAAGATCAGTAAATATTGGGCTTGATTGTGTAAGGCATATTTCAGACTACGACTGTTTGGTAATAGAAGAAGACTTCAGCAGTTTTTCTTTAGTTAATCTATTACCAAACAGTCGTAGTCGTATTTGAAATACGCCTTACACAATCATGCCTAATGTCCACGATTAATAACAATAATGCCCTGATACAGCTTTTTTCATTGGACATGAATCTCTTTGGTTCACATGCAGTAAATTGTATGGCTGTGGAATACTAAAGAATTTTTTCCATGTCACCTAAAATATATTAGAACACAACTTTGCACTCAAAAAAATTTTATTTGAAACCCAAAATATATGTATGTATTTCTTATTATTTAACTTAATTTGTTTGATTTTCAATTAATTTTTAATGTTTACAAGTCTTCTTCCCGTTTTTTACATTCACTACGCATTGATAGCGGGAACAAACGTTCCCATGAAATTCACGATTGCAAATTTCCCTTCATGTGGAATGAAAATTTGATGGGAACAAAAATTCCACATTTTATTCACAATAGGGGTGAATATATGTATGTATGTAAATAAAATCGATCGCAAGCAAATAATTGTATCAGTTGACTTTGTTCATTTTACAAAAAAAGAAAATCCATTGGAAATGATGTAAATAATTAAATAATATTTGCTTGATTTAAAATGAATGACTATAGAATATTATACGAATAGATAGAATTTTCAAACTTTGCCTCCTTTTTTCATATCACATGTCCATCCATCCCTCTTCAATATGAATGTGATCGTACGATGTGACGTACATTTATGCACATTCATGCATGGAATAATGATGATAAGGCCATTAAATTAGTTAAAAGCAAACAATATCTACTGGGACAAATGACACTTTTTAAAGTGATGTAATTTAATTTCAAAATCTCATTTTTCATTTATGCATTTCAGCTGTCGTACTTTAGATTTAATATATACGAGTACACATGCTCGTACATACATAAATACGCACATACATGCATATGTATGTATGTATGTATGTATTTATGTACCCTGCAGGAAATGCGAATAGTGAAATTGTAGTGATTTACTAGTGACATTGTCAGTAGTACTACTGACCAGGTGTACCCCAGCCAATGTAATCATCTATTGACATTTAACATTAGCTTGTCATTGAAAATCCACAGCTAGACTGTAGCAATACTGACTAAGTAGTTCTTTTGGGACCACATAGACGCATTGGCACCAACGATTCACTAGTAAATTTTATGGGCTCTAGTCTACAATATCGATATTTCCTCGCTTGATGTCAATAGTAAAATTGTAGTGATTTACTAGTGACATTGTCAATAGTATAACTGAATAGGTGTACCGCAGCCAGTGTAATCGCCTATTGACATATAACATAGGGTTGTCATTGAAAATCTACCAGTAAACTTCAGCACTATTATTTTACGATCATATGGAGACATTTGAACTAAAAATTCACTAGTACATTTTGTAAGGGTTGGGACAACTAACTTAAATACATACATACATATATACGTAAGCTTTTAACATTAAAAAAGAATAACAAACTATTGACGCGTTCATTGACAATGTCACCAGAAATACACTAGAACTGTTGTCTCTAACTTTTCTCTACTCGTGCATAAAAGGAAAGTTGTCGACATTTCAACTAGTGCAAGTGTCGCTAGAGAAAATAGTGTTGACGTAGAGACATATGGTTCTAGGCTGACTAGAGGGTAAGTATGCATATGGAATGCAATGCTTATCATATCAACATTTTTGACCAACCGTATCAAATAGTTTACTAATGAAATAAATATTTTTTTTATTTATTTGATCTCTTATCAAGTTTTTTTTTTTGTTTTTATTTATACTTACGTATGTACATAAGTATTTATGTACATACATATGTACATATTGTAATATTTGTTGAACGAGACGACTGATAATTTAAAAGCTTAGATGTTGTAAACTATTTCGTATTTAGTTGTGTGCATTAGAAATTAAAGAGCTGCACAAGCACTTCTTCTTTCGTTAACACTTCACTACTGCGCAGTACTTTTAAGCGCTATAGTGTAGAGTAAAGTTTTCCACCTCTATAATAATGTCCTGCACAAGACCATTTATAAGAACGTTCAAGACATGAGAGATTTTTCAAATGCTTTACTACAGCGAAATATTCTAAAACAAACGCTAAACAACACTGTTGGCAAGTCATTTGTTTCAGTTGTTTGTCTTGCCAACAGTGTTGTTTAGCGTTTGTTTTAGAATATTTCGCTGTAGTAAAGCATTTGAAAAATCTCTCATGTCTTGAACGTTCTTATAAATGGTCTTGAGCAGGACATTATTATAGAGGTGGAAAACTATTGATAGCGTCACTACTATCGAAAGTGTTCGTTAGTTTAAAAAACTTTATCGATATATCGATTCAAGAATATAAAAAGTTAGAAAAACTATCGTTAGGTATATCGACTATACTATCGTGATAGTATCAAAGTTGCATGGTTCTCGTGTAATGTGTTTATTTACACTAAAAATTCCAAGCAAAATATTTATTAGACAAAACATAACTTTATTTCTCAGTTCAATAAAAAAAACTAAACTCAAATAATTGTATGAAAAATAAGTGAGATGGGTGGCGGAGATTTTAAGTCATTCACTTATTTTTGTTTATGAAAGGCAACATATTTATATTTTTTTGCTTATAGTGGTGAATTATTTACTATCGATAGTGACTAAAAAATATCGATTAAAGCTTAACACTTACATATTAAGGCACTAATAATCCCAAATTATTATTGTACTTATTCAGTAAAATATTTCTTATTAAAAAATATTTTTATCTAATTTTTCGACCTTTTTTTTATGTGAAATTAAACTATTTTTCCGAGCTTTAGGTCAGTTCTTAAATTCTTATATTTATTACTAGCTGACCCCGGTCCGCGCTGCTGGCCCTAAGCAAACATTAGTTTTGTATATGGCATTGGTGGTACAATATGAAAATTGGATTTTGCCCACGAATAAACTAAATATTGCGCCATCTGCCGGACGAACTTCAAACTACACAGAAACACTCCTTACGCCCCATAGAGCATGTATATAAAGTTTGGTTTTAATCGGTGCAGTAGTTCTTGAGTTATGGTGCAAAATCACAAAAAAAACTAAATATGGCGCCATTTGTCGGACGAACTTCAAACTACGCAGAAACACTCCTCACGCCCCAAAGAGCATGTATATAAGGTTTTGTCAACATCGGTGCAGTAGTTCTTGAGTTACGGTGCAAAACAAAAAAACTAAATACTGCGCCATCTGTCGGACGAACTTCAAACTACACAGAAATACTCCTCACGCCCCATAGAGCATGTATATAAAGTTTGGTCTTAATCGGTGCAGTAGTTCTTGAGTTACGGTGCAGTAGTTCTTGAGTTACGGAGCAAAAACACAAAAATAATAAATACTGCGCCATCTGTCGGACGAACTTCAAACTACACAGAAACACTCCTCACGCCCCATAGAGCATGTATATAAAGTTTGGTTTAAATCGGTGCAGTAGTTCTTGAGTTACGGTGCAAAAACACAAAAAAACTAAATATGGCGCCATCTGTCGGAACGCGTCGTCCGATTTCGTGAAAACCATCTACACGACCATACGAACAAACCATAAACATTTGATCGAATTCGGTTTGACCGTTCGTGAGTTATAAAGTCACAACACACTTGCAACAATTTTTTATATATATAGATTACAATATTTCGTCAACCTTCGGTTAACTTCTTCAGGATATAGTATTCTGCAAGGCAGATTCATTTCCAGGTAGTATCAGGATTACAAAAACAATGAAAAAATACAACAATGAAAAAAACAACATGGGTTGTAGTTCATCAAAAACTTCAAAAATAGAATTTGTTTAACATAACAATAATAAAAATTATTCACATAACTTTGAAAATATTTCTCCGCGGCAGCTACCACTAACAACATTTGCAACGTTTAGCACTTCTCACAATTTTTTAATAGTTTTTTCATATTTATAAATTTGTTTTCACAGAATTTTTTTTAATAAAATATTTTTCATATTGAATTTTTTTAACATTTTCTTTTAATTTCTCTTTCGTAAAAAATTTTTGAAGTTTCCGATGAACTTTAATTTGAAAAAAAAAATAGCTCAGCTGAATTTCCGCTACTACCTTGTGAATGTGCCTTGGTATTCTGTTTTATATTTTTCTGCTTTTTCTTTTCCTTTTTTTTCTTTTCAAATTATGTATACAATTTTCAAAAAAAAAAAAAAATTTTAATCAGAAATAATTTCTTAATCAGGCTTGAGTTCAGTAATTTCAATTCTTATTGAATGAAATATTTTTATATTTTTTTTATATTTTCATTCAATAAGAATTGAAATTACTGAACTCAAGCCTGATTAAGAAATTATTTCTGATTAAAATTCACTACAGTTCAATTAATTCTAAAAAATGTCTCATTTAATTCATCATGGGCACGTGACAAAAATATGTTCACTTAGCGATCACTGTTCACTTGGCTATCACTGCTTCAGAATGCTGGAAAGCGAAGTCAACTGTAGAAAGCAAAAACAAAAGTAACATAAAGCCACTACAATAATACTTATATGTATGTACCGATGGTGCATCGAATAAGTAAAAATAATTAATGTGATGATCGTAAAAGATAAGTAAGAATAGTTAAACATACATAGGTAGAGTGATATAACTTCGTGCTAACCTAAATAGAAAATGGAAAAACAGAAAATGAATAGTGATACTTACAAATGTGTTTGCCAAAGGCAAATCAATAATTGTATACACAATCAATTCTCATATTCCATTTCATAGAAATTTAAGTTAAATAGCTGATGTTAATAATAATCTCTACCCCAGTAGATAGACATGGGTGCTGATGAAGTGCGTGGCTGCACAGAAAAATATCGGTATTTCCCCCAGCTATAAAGTCTAGTTTAATTTTTCTTCTCTTCTTTAGATACTCACATTAATTAATAAAAATATTTCATTCAATAAGAATTGAAATTACTGAACTCAAGCCTGATTAAGAAATTATTTCTGATTAAAATTCACTACAGTTCAATTAATTCTAAAAAATGTCTCAAAAAAAAAAATTTGAAAATTGTATACATAATTTGAAAAGAAAAAAAAAAGGAAAAATATAAATCAGAATACTATATCCTGAAGAAGTTAACCGAAGGTTGACGAAATATTGTAATAATAAATATAAGAATTTAAGAACTGTAGTTTAATAAATAGTTAAATATTAAATAGTTTAATTTCTTATTAAAAATACATTGCCACACAAGACAAAAATTACGATTGTAACTTTTAACGATCCGACAATCGTAATTTTTTTGCTATACATTTTGTCGCTTGCAATAACGATTGTGTGATTCTGTAACTTTTTTTTAACAATAGCACGCAGCTGATATTTTCTGTTGTTTTATGTCAATAAAATTAACAGCACATAAATTATGGTCGCTTAAATAACGAAACAGCTGACATTAACCTACAGCGAATATCGTTAAAAATGTTATGGAATAGCCAATTCGATAAATTTTCCTTATAATTAATTTAACGATGCGATTATCGTTGGAAAAAGTTAGTGAATCGCACTACAGGTGTAGTCAAGTTAATAATTAGTGTTTTTTTTTGGGAATTGTTACAATTTAAGTTTAATATTTATTATCGCACTACATAATTAAAAATCATAAATTATTATTTTACTTCTTAAGTAAAATATTTTTTATTAAAAATACATTGAAATTGATTATTGATATCGATTGTTTTCAAGTATTAATTGATTGCAGAATAAAAACATCTGTATACGCAAAACAAACTCACTATCAATAGTGACATCGATAGTTTTCCACCCCTACTGGTTTCAGAACAAAAAAAAAAAACAAAAAGGCCTATATAAATCACTTAAGAAGTTTTTAACGATTTCAATGTTATTGCTTGTGTTCTGTAGTGCGATTCACTAACTTCTTTTAACGATAATCGTATCGTTAAAATAATTATAACGAAAATTTATGGAATTTGCTATTCGACAATGATTTATGTGCTGTTAATTTTATCGACAAAAATCAACAGAAAATATCAGCTGTATAGACAAAAGTTACGATTGTCGGATCGTTAAAAGTTACTGAATCGCGCCACTGATCTGAAGTAAAATGTTCGTATTAATTTTAAACTACGCTTAACTTGATTACTAGTTATGCATATGTACATATGTATGTACAACCACTAAGGACCAAGTTTTGGGTTGCAGACTAAACTTTGGTTGTTTTTCTTTAATTTGATGTTTTTGAGTGCCAGTTTAAGCTTGTTCTTGTATCTAGTATTATCATACTGAGGAAGAGAGTAGTGGCAACATTTTCTTTGCAAAAGTCATAGGACCTTAAAGCTTAAATTAGACGTGCCATAGCCATAACCAAACCCAAATTCAATTGGTTTCTATGATAATGGCGAGTCATCTATAATCAAATACAGTGTTGCCCCATTAGTTTGGTTCGAACGGTCGTTTTCTATGGTTATTGTTATGGCACGTCTGATTGCACCTTTAATCAAATACAGTGTTGCCCATAAGTTTGGTTCGAACAGCTGTTTTCTATGGTTATGCTTATGGCTTGTTTGATTGAACCTTTATGACAACTTGGTTGCCGTTGGTTAAAAGTGATGAATCACTAAATATTTCAATCTGGAATAATTAAAAAAAAAAATTATTTCACACTTAAAAGCAATAAATTTTTATTGCCTTTAAAAAAGTTGCTTGTCCTCTTTCATTTGCATTTAAAACCCAAATTATAAGAAAAAAATCATCATGTAGTGAAATGATAATAAAACAAGATATTTATCAGAATTATTAGTCCCACAAACTTCAATTAAACATTAATTAATTATAATTGCTTATTGTGACAAAAATTCATTTTGATTTATACTCTTGCATGATTTCTTATGAGCACGTTTTCATTTTATACACAAAGATGATTGTACTGATTCAAGATGCAGGATGGTTTTTTGTTTAGAGGTACTGTGAGCGCCAAAAGAAGGTAAACAGTTATTTCATCTGTATAACATCTTTTGTTACAGTACAGGAGTTAATAAAAATTAATTGTAGTTTAAGAGGTTTATATAATAAGAGTTTAATTCTGTATTGAACAATAAATTAAAAACAGTAAAGAATCCACTTTATCTAAAAATACTGGGGATTTTTACGCGGTGTATGGGAAGCCAATTTACGAGTCCATTACACGAAATTGTACGTTAACCAAATGCTTCGTTTCTGTCTGTGAGTCTCTGAACACCAGAAATTAGTAAAAATTTAAAGTGCTTTTCAAGACTAATTTTTAGCTATAGAATGTGCTCAGGAGTTTTATGCAAAAGCTTACGACGAACATTGTTGTGCAACATTTCATCCTTTTAACTCTTATCCGTAATGGTTATTAAATAAGTAATCTTAGGCGGAGTTATAATGGCAGCAATCTCAGACGATGCACAAAGGCGGCGATTTCCCGGATTAATTAAAAAAAAACTTGCAAGTACTGTGAAAACTGAAAGTAATCGCCTAAAGTGCACAAAATTCTACATCACTATGCTAAAAATAAATGTCCTATAGGTAACCATGCTTTTGTAATAACACATTGATGTTAAAAATTGTGAAAGAAAACTAAAAAAAAGCAAAAAAAAAAAAACTTAAAACTTTGTGTAATTAAGGGCCAATTTTTGACTTGGTAGTTATATAGATAACCTAACTTTTTTATTTATGTTAGGTTAGGTTAGGTTAGGAAGGGTGGTGCCTACCGCACCTCCACTCGGAGACCCAACTGGGTCCATTGTGATTCCCTTCTATTGCCCATTACTGGTATTTACCCCTCCCATTTTTAGCCAGAAGAAACTCTATTATCCGTCATTAAGCCACCGAATCCCCATGATGAAGCCCCTGATGTCCTCTAGTTTACACTTCCCGACATCAGTGATGCTTTCATGGAAACGTCTGCTCAGCCATCTAAGCCTATGACGTTGCAGCTTCGGGCAGTGACAGATAATATGTTCAATGGTTTCTGGTTCCTCTTCATCCCCGCACATCCTACAAAAATCCGGAGTACCAATTTCCCACATGCTGGTTCTTGCTCTAACCGAGCAGTGACCTGTCAACGCGCCTATCATGGTTCGCATCGCCTTCCTATTCATGTCCAGTAGTAGTTTAGATCTTCCTGAGTCTAGTTTTGGCCAAAAACCCCTCGAGACCCTACAATCCTCCCTACTACGCCATGAACTGTTGGTCCTGCTTTCCACCCAATTACTGAGTTCCTTATAGTAATTTATTTATGTTAAACAGCTGTTGTTTCAAAAGCCTTCCATAATACTAGATAATTTTGTAGTGTTGACGTACTTTCAACGTAATTCAATAAAAACTTTAATTAGCCACTGAAAAAATTAACTCGTATTTGAATACAATTTAAATTTGAATAAAAATTTAGCTAATTACGTACTTAAATATTAAGTTAAAAACTAGGGGTAATTCTTATTTAATTTAAGTAATTTTGAAAAAGTAATAAATCTAACCATGCAACCATCAAGTTCAGCTTGAATGTGTACGATTAATTATTTGTGGAAGTGCTTTTGTTTTCAATGTTTATATTGGAAAAGCAATAAAATAAATTGGTTTTCTGAGTTTAGGTGGACATAAAGTTACAAATTGGGCTCAATTAGGCAGAGATTTTAACTTTGTTTGAAATGTTGAACAAATGAGCGTTACTTTAGGAAAATTTGTGCTGCACATCGTTGCTCCTCGGAACGTCGCTCTTAGCGACTTCTGCTAACACTTTTATTGTTGCTGTTGTTGTCGTCATTGTTTCATGTGTTTTTATTAGAGACGTGCAAATGCCGTGCTATAAGTGAGTCACGCATTATTCACGCGTGATCGTGATTGTATTTATATACATATAATAATGATAACAAAAAATAACTTGTATGGCATTAGCTACGTGACGTGCACATGCCGTGCTATAAGTGAGTCATGCATTAGTCACGCGTGATCGTGATTGTATTTATATACATATAATAATGATAAAAAAATAACTTGTATGGCATTAGCTAACTTTCTTAGGCTTGTTAAATAATCTATTTTTGTATACTTCGTATTCGAAGTCAGTCAATGGCAGGCAATTCAACAGGAGCGTGCGTGAATAAAAACATCAGGAATTTGTGCTTTTTTTTGTTGGTAAAGCACCATTTATATGCATTTCGTGGCATATATTTCTTATATAAAAAACAATCATTAGCAATAATTAATTAATCATCACTTTGTTAGGGGCGTACCAAACTCTCCCCCCTCCTATACCGTCAAGAGTTCGTTGGAACATGTAGTTTGTTCTAAGAGCTATCCACATCAAATTTAATACGCCTCACTCTTGTTGTTCGGCAGATATAGGAAAAGTAATAATTACTTTATTGGGGGGGGGGGGGTAATCCCTTTCCCCACCACCTATACCGTCAAGATTTAGTAATTTAGTGACCACTACTCTTATATTAGTTGTGGAGATATGAATTAAGCCCCTTTGGCCCCACTGTGCGATGGCGCGAAAATGAGAGGTGACTGTTGGAAGTCTATAAAATGTAAGAAATTTTTATTCGACTCGAATAATAAACACAACAATGGATTTTGGATTTAGACATGGGCTTTGAAAGTTAAATTCCATCACCATACCTTGTACTTTTCATACGAAAATCTGTGAACTTTCATTTGAATTACGAGTACAATAGCCACATTTTTTTGTATTTCCATGAAATAAAACTCATTCAATTGAAATGTGACTTTTTATAAGATTTAAAATATGCAAATGCAACTGGTTTTATTAATTTATTATGCACGTTATGGGAGAATAACTAATAAAGGTACATAATTTATTAAATTCTCGCGAAATTGAAAAGTGCGCTCACTCTTTATTTTATTTTAAAATTTTTGCAAATAGCCAATAATTAAAGTTTTATTTCGAAATTGAAATTGCGTCTAGTTTGCATATACATACGAGTATTTATTCAATTGCAATTTGTTCCATAAATAGTTTATAATGCATTGAAAAGTGTTTAGCAGTTTAGTGGTAAACTTAATTAGCACAATTCAATATATAATAATTATTTCCAAGGTCGCCAATAAAATGAACTTATTTATACCTGAAATAAACTTGAACGAAGACAGCTTCGCATTATTCGCATTAAAATAGAAATAGAAATAATTATGCAAAAAACAAAAAAAAAAAAACAAATTAGAAATTATTGCAATACAAAATGCATTACGAACCTCGTACGAGTATTTGCCAACATCTGGAACAAATCTTGTCAACTTCCACTTGCGACGAAAGTGAATTTCTTTTATAATTTAAAAAAAAGAGAAATTTAGACTTGAAGAAATTTACAAATGCTATGAAAAAATTATTTTTCAATTTGTAAGCATTTGCTAAGTACAACTTTTAAGTGCAATAGTACATATTAGAGTACTGCGCAAGCATTCTTGAAATGTCAGTCATGGATTATGTCGTTTCAGCACAAGCATTCAATGCTGCACGATAAGTGTTCGTGTTTAAACGATTATGGTCGTTCTTCTTAGGCACTTACAAATTGTATGTGAGTAGTCTATAACTACAGCGTGACCGTTTAACCGACTAAAGTGGCAAATTGCCACTTTTTCGACTGCCTTGCCACTTTTTGTCCCCCTTTTTTTTATTGGGTTAGTTATATAGAAATACATTAAAAATAAAAAGTTTAGTGTAGTTTTCTCGTTTTTTTTTTAATTTTGGCCCTTTTTTTTGATAAATCCCCTATTTGGTGCCACTTTTTGAAAAATGTCATCGGTGACCCTGTATAACTACTATTCAATATGATGTAGTTTTGGGGTTAGTCCGATGTAATGTACGAAGGGTTTCGTACGAACACTACATACAGACATATGTAATAATACATGAACTTTAACCTTTATAATCGAATATGTGATTCAGTAACTTTTAACGATCCGACAATCGTAATTTTTGTCTGTACATTTTGTCAATTGCAATGACGATTCTGTGATTCTGTAACTTTTTTTAACGATAGCTGATATTTTCTGTTAATTTTTGTAATTTAACCTACAGTGAATATCGTTAAAAATCTTATTGAATAGCAAATTCGATAAAATTTCTTAAAAAAGTTCGTGAATCGCACTAAAGCTGTACATTTTTTAAAAAATTTCCGGTTAACATTATTCGGTTTTTGGCGATTGTTTTTAGTTTTGGCGCTTTTTAGGGTTCCGTACACCAAAGGTGAAAAAGGAACCCTATTGTTTTCGCTACGCTGTCCGTCTGTCCGTCACAGGGTATTTTCTGGAGAACCGTAAGAGCTACGGACCTGAAATTTGGACAGAGTGTGTAGACCCTTGGCCGCTACAACAACAAATACATGAGAGTTGGAAATTAAAGGGTGTGCCAAAACGAGCAACGAAAAATGTTAAAATCCCATGTAATATACATACAATTGTATGTATATGCACTTGAAATTTGTAAAGTTAGTGTATTTTTATACAGACTACAACAATTAACACTAAAATTTAAAAAAGTTTAGTTAGAGGGTGTACCATCAGTTAATGTAATTTTGACTATGTAATTTTGATAACTTGCTGTATCTTGGAAACCGTAAGAGCAAACTTCTTGAAATTTTCAAAAACGGTAAAACAAAAAAATCTCAAAATTATAAAATCGCCAAACCGAAAAAAAATCGCCAAAATAAAAAAAAAATCGCCAAAACGAAAAAAAAGCACCAAATTAAAAAAAATTTCTAAATTGAAAATAAATCGCGGAAAACCGGAAAAATCGCCAAAATGAAAAAATCGTCAAAATGAAAAAAAAATCGCCAAAATGAAAAAATCGCCAAAATTAAAAAAATCGCCAAAATTAAAAAAATTGCCAAAATGAAAAAAAAATCGCCAAAATGAAAAAAATCGCAAAAAAAATAACCAAAATGAAAAAAATCGCCAAAATTAAAAAAAAATCGCCAAAATTTAAAAAACCGGCAAAACGAGAAAAAAGCGAAAAACAATAAAAAAAAATATTTCAGCTGAAAAAACGTAACAAACACTGTATTAAAAAAAATGCTCAAAGCCCAACGTACGGAACCCTTCGTGCGCGAGTCAAAGTCGCACTTTACTGAATTTATTTAATTTTTTGAATTTTTTTTTCGTGTTTTTGGCGTTTTTTAGTTTTGGTGTTTTTTAGGTTTTTGCGTTTTTTTTTTTGTTTTGACGATTTTTTATTTTGGGATTTCTTGTTTTTAGTGTTTTTGAAAATTTCAAGAGTTTGCTTCTTACGGTTTCCAAGATACAGCAAGTTGCCAAAATTACATTAACTGTTAGAATACCCTTTAATTTTGATTATTTTTGTTTCGTGGTTATTGATGTAGTTTGCATAAAAATACATACACCAACTTTAAAAATTTCAAGTGTCTATATGTATATAATTGTCTGTATAATACACTAGGATTTAAACATGCTTCGTTGCTCGCTTTAGAACACCCTTTAATTTTTAACTGTCATATATTTGTTGTTTTTGTAGCGGCCAAAGTTTTACCAGAAACAGTCTGTAACCGACAAACGGACATCGTAGCGAAAACAATAGGGTTTCTTTTTTTACCCTTTGTGTAAGGAACAGTAAAAATCACAAAACTCAAAAAGTAGAATTGTAGCGTTTTGTATTTATTTTTTAATACAAAATGTTGCCTCATTAGAAGTTATTCAACTTTAATTAGTTTATTGACACGAATTTAGAAAGTGTTTACGAGTATTTTTATTTTATCTCCAACATTAAACAACAATTTCAAAATTGTAGTCGAAAAATATTTAATGCCTGTTCAACGATGTCGAAATAATACGTTCGTTTGTTTGTTTTATAATTTATATTGAAAACAATAATAAAATAAGAAAATTTGGCTTTGTTTTCAATTTAAATTATGAAACGAACGTACGAACGTTTATTTTCGATATCGTTGAACTGGCTGGCCATTAGTTTAAAAACAAAAAAATATTTATTAATAAATTAAATGTTATTTTCTTAAGCAAAAATATATAAAAATTTTTTTTGGTGATGTGCCAACAAAAGCAAACCCACACACGTACACACATTTTTATTTTAATAAATGCATTCATAAAATAAATAGAAAATGCCTTTTTTCTGACAATAAAGAGTGCATGCAAATGTATATGTTCAGTTTGATCAATAATAAATTTTGAAAAGTTTGTACTCACAATGCTTTGGCATATAGTCCATGGGGTATAGAAGCCATAACACCAGCGCCATCGCCAGTGTCATTGTCACAGGCGCAAGCACCGCGATGATTCATCCGTTCTGACAAGGTCTGGGCATCACGAAGAATCTGAAAAGTTATTTAAAGTAAACACAAAATTAACTTCACCATTTATCTACATACATATGTAATTATGATTAAATCTAATGCATTTTTATAATTTCCATAAAAAACATATTTTGAAAACTTGTTGCTGGCGCTGCAGCTCAATATTTGTACCGGAATCTTTCGGGCAAAATAATATATTGATTTCTTCAATGTTAATTGTAATCATCGCAATGAAACTGAGAACTTATTTCTTCTATAAACAAGGAAACATAATACTTTAAGTTCGGTAGGAGTTCTTAAGCCACTTATGCATTTAAACAAATTTTAATCAGAACCAATTGAGAATTCTATCATACATTAATTAGTACACACAGTTTATGCAGTCAGCATATGAGCAAGCACCTGGAAGTTGTTAATGTCACTTTTCGAAAAGTAAAGAAATCGGTGTGCTTCGAATACTTTTTCTTCTTCTTGATTTACAAGAATTTTTGAGGTCTGTCAAGAATCAAGAAAAATACATTTTGTCTAGAATTTTTTAAATCCAGAAAAAGTTTTTTTTTTTTTTAATTTGTTCACAGTTTTCCTTAAACAAATGAGGGTATTTGTTAAAAATAAATCCCGCAACAGTAAGTAAAGTTATCAACACTTAAAGGCTCAGTTACCCGACTATAATGTAAAGTAACTGCGAAGTAGAAAACAGCTGATCGATATTTTTATATGAAAAGTAGGTTACGTTACATTATATCTCTATAACTATTTTCATTACTTTTCACACAACAATATCGATCAGCTGTTTCCTACTGTTGCAGTTACTTTTCATTACAGTCGGGTCAATCAGCTGTTTCCTACCTTGCAGTTACATTGCATTACAGCCTTTATAATTGCACAACACAAAATTTTTTACAAATAGTTGTTTATAATTCCAACGTTATTCAACACTAAAGTACAACTGTTAAACAGCTGACAAAATCCAAAGATTTAAGGAAATTTTTGAAGTGCGCCAAGATAGCGGCGACGACACACAGTGAGACAACACCGGCATTAAATACAAGGAGTCATTGTAGAGCTTTGAAATTTTGCACAGGTTATTTTTGAGACAATTCCAGTTAAAAAAAAAAAAAATTCAACCTTCAAATTTGATATTTACTGTAATGTTGCATGCAAAAATTACAATAACACTCCCACTATTACGCCATTGAAATGAAATAAAAAGAACAATTTTTTTTTCATTCTGTCAATAATTTTTTAATAATAATGTTTATTATGTTGTTTAACAAAAAAATAATTAATAATTAAAAAAAATAAAAGTAAAGTAAACATGTTAACATACGTATAGCGACAGAATGTGCGCGTTGCGTATTTTTTGTAGTATTTTGTATGTTTAAATTACTTTTGCAAACTTTTGCTATATGTCCTTTACTTCAAATGAAAGCTGAGACTTCAATCTTTCATTTGATATAAGTCTGCACCTAGGGCGAGGGGCTGCTCTATATTTCCTAGTCCATTGAAAATGCAAAATGTTAAATTTTTACACCACAATTCTGTTGTTAAGAAATTTTTTGTTTGTGTTTTTTTTATTTCTTCTTTCATCTACTCATTCTACAACAACTAAATTAATTAACAAAATACTTTAAAGTTATATTTATTATGTAGTTTTTTATTAATAAGCTTTTGAATATTACATATTGAACTAACATATTTCAAGCGCGTTGGCATACCTCAACTTTGACTTGCTCTAGACCAAAAAGTAATGAAGTTATGAGGCTGAAATTTCAGGGAATTGTTACTCATATATCTGTTAATATACTGTGAAAATTTCATCCAAATTGGACGACACGCCAAAAACCATTTTTTGCCGCGGTTACTATAGGGCTGTCTCACTGTGCGACATAGCGTCGATTTTGGGAATTTAAAAACCGGGGAAAAATGGGGGAAATTTCGTTGGTATTTTTAAAAATAAATCAGCAAGCATGCGTTGATTTTGGGAATTCAAAAGGGGCAAACGAAACATAGACAGTGGATGAATTTTCCCAGGAGCACTATTCAACTGTCATGCCAAAGGGTCATATATTCTCAAAGTGTATACTTAGGAGAACAAAATGAGAGAACCGTGAAAAAAATCTGTCGAGCCGTTTTCGAGAAAATCGGGCAAATCCAAAATAGCAAAAAAAAAAAATACCGTGGATGAATTTTCCCAGGAGCACTGTTCCACTGTCATGCCAAAGGATCATGTATTCTTAAAGTGGACACTTAGGAGAACAAAATGAGATGGTGTAAAAAGTTTGATTTTTTGTTTTTAATTAATTTTATCAGTTGTACAGGCGTAATTAGTATCCGGTAAACTTTTTGCAGTTTTTGGCGATTTTCTTTTTTCTTAATTTTGACTCTTTTTATCGTTTAAAGGTTTTTTTTTTTTAGTTTTGGCGTTTTTTATCGTTTTGGCGATTTATTTGAGCTTTAGCGATTTTTTTTTAGTTTTGGCGCTTTTTTTTTGTTTTGGAGATTTTTTTTGTTTTTGGCGATTGTTTGCGCTTATTTCTTAGTTTTTCTCCTTTTGGCAATTTTTTTAATTTTGGAATTTTTTAGTTTTAGCGTTTTAGAAAATTTTGCCTCGCCTCTTACGGTTTCCAAGGTACAGTCAATTTAATTTTGATTTTTTTTTAATTTCAGTGTTAATTGGTTTTGTCTGCATAAAAATACACTAAATTTGAAAATTTCAAATATCTTTATATAATTATCTGTGCTTCGTTGCTCGCTTTAGAACACCCTATATTTTTTAACTGCCATATATGTATATGTTGTTGTAGCGGCAAAAGTTTTGCATATTCTGTGAAAATTGCAGGTCCGTGCCTCTTACAGTTCTCGAGAAAACAGCCTGTAGCGAAAACAATAGGGCAATCCTTTTCATCTTTGGTGTACGGCCACCAAAAATAAAAATATCTAAGAAAAATGTGGTTCTCAAGAAAAAAAGTTTGGCGACCACTGTTAAACCAATTTTGTACTATGTGTTGATATACGTCTATTAAATTTTACTTTCATCATCCTGGAAGCTTAAATGCACAGAAAGCGTATAAATTAAAGGCAAAATACATATGTGACGCGCAAAATGGAAAGGGACCTAAGGGTAAAAACCGGTTTTGTTCAGGAGAGCAATTTTAAAGATTTAAATACGTGTATCTTTAGTGTTCCATCACTGAGCGTGTTGGTATTGGTCTCATTTGAAAGCGATACATCTCATGACGTCAGGAACGTGTTGGTCAACCTTGAAAACGCGCGTAGCTCGTCCCTACCTCTTGTTTTGTGTAGTTGGTTTTTACTGTTTTCTACCTAGCGCGCTGTTTCCATGAGTTTGATATCAATTTTGCTCGCGTTCTTTCGAATCCAGATCTATTTTCTGAAATTATTAATTGTGAGTTATAATAAATACTCATTTATAATTCTTTTAAATCGTGAATATCACTCTGTTAGTACGAAAATTTTTTCACATAACCTTGTCGACTTCAATTTCATAAAAACGCGCATATCTCTGGGAGGGAACACTTTTGGGACATCGGATCGGTCTCATTCGATGCTCAGATGTTGTCCACATCAAAAAAAAAAAAAAAAAAAGTGAAAATTGATTTTTTTATCCTTAGGTCCCTTTCTCTATGCGCTGTCACATATACAGGTAATTTTTTAACAAAATGTCTTCCAATAAAATGTTTAATAACCCAGTCAATTTCTAGGGAATTTTTTAAAACAAACCTGCGAGTTACTCTTATTCAATTATGTTTTATAAATGAAGTCATAAATAGTATGGTTCCTGTACAAAAATACTTCCTAAGAACGAGTCCAAAGTAAAAAATTATATTTGGTTTAAAAATACACACATACATACATATGTATATCTGAAATGAACTGAAACGAAATATATGTATATGGTTCTTCTTCTCTTCTTTCTAAATCCGTTTATAAATTTAAAATCGGTTAATAACTTAGTTGGAGGTTGACAAGTTTCTACGGGTACGAAAAACCGGTTCTTTTTACCCGTAACTCAAGATTGTGGGGGTGTTTGGAAAATTGCAAATACACATTATTGTTATGCTTGACAATACCTACCGAAAAAATAGTAACACGTCCAAGGTATTTCGATTTCATTAAAATTTGTCACACAGTGTTATTTGCGTACATATGTACATTAGGGGTATAACCTAGTAACCACGAAAATCTTAATATTTTGTAATTTTCTCGCACCAATTGGTTTTTCTAAACCAAAGAAAGACATTTTGGGACACTTAGGCCCAAATTCACAGTCATTAGTTAACTAATAGCAATAGTTTAACCAATAATATTTGATTCACAGCTCTTTGTTTACCATTAGTTAAACCGCCAAATGTCATTGGTTAACAAATAGTTAGACAACAGCTGATTCGTTGTAAGCTTTTTTTAGTGTTGTTGTTTTGTGAAAAACTTTATACACATTTCACACATACATACGTTGTCATTATATTTTGGTTTTTCCGAACCAATTTCAGCACTAATTCAATATATTGCACGATAAAATTAGACGAGCGAGAACTGTTTTATCCATTTTTAAGAAATAATATAACAAATGTAAACAAAAACCATATGCTGCCGATAATGAAATGTAATTGTTTGAAAGGGTTACCATTCTTTGCTCATATTAAGAACTTTAGTTAAACAATGCCCTGTGAATATGAAGTATTAGTTAAACAATAGTTATCATTTTAGTTTACTAATAATTAACTAATGACTGTAAACTTGGCCCTTAAAGCACAGACTTTAACTAATAAAAATATTATTTTACATAATCTAAAATTAATGCGAGGCCTTCTTAATGCAATATTGAATATTCATAATTTTATACAGTGTTTTTTTATTTTATTTTTTTAATAAACAAATAAATTAATAATTGTTCTTAACCAAAAAGAAAATTTAAAATTTTCAAAATTTCATCGCGGTTGGTGTGTGAACTTTTTTGATCTTAGTGAAAAAATAAATATACGTTCCCTTATAGTTTTTTATGCTCTATCGGACTGTGCTATGGCAATTTTGATATTTTAAAAAATTGTTAAAAACTTATATCCCTAATGTACATACTCATATATTTTTGTTTGCTGGAGAATAAATTCTTTATATTCAGTTTTATTTTTCATGAATTTTGCATTGAGGTCAATAAGATGAGATTTTTGTTAACGTCAAATCTGATAAAAAAAAAAATACATACATACATATGTACATACATACTATTTTTCGGCAATCAATTAAATTCGCTTTTGGACTACAAACATTGTTTATTCAGTGGCCAACAGAAGTCTACATACGCCACACATTTTTACAATGTAACTACCCTGTCGGAAATTTGGCTAACTTTAAACTAGCTTTAAGCTAACTATTTCGCAAATAGCACTGACTCACACTTGGATTACTTTGCAATGTAATCAACTGACTATTTTAACATTGCGATGTCTTAGGCGGTAGTCAATTGTCTCACTCTGCACTACTTTCAGCTAACTTAAAGTTGACTTTTTTAAATCACTTGGTAGTCAGTAAATTAAAAAAAATTTCCGGGGTTCGAAAATGTATTATCACACGCCGTGTACTCAACGCGCTACCACTCGGCTAAGCTGCCATCTAAAATAACAACAGCAAAATGTTAATATAAAACTGAAATGAGTTTCAAAGTAGCTGAGAATAAATTTGTTGGCTCTCACCAAATTCGATTACGTACTCAACTTAAGAATTAATTCTGGATTTGTTCTGGATGACATTGCAGTTAGCTTTTAGTCAGTCTAAGAAAAGCTAACTACATATAACTATTTTGGTAGTCAACCACACATTATTCGACAGGGTACATTGTCTTATGAAAAAATTGCATGATTAATATATGTACATACTATGTACATATACAAAATGTATGTACGTACCCTGCAGAAAATGCGAATAGTGAAATTGTAGTGATTTACTAGTGACATTGTCAGTAGTACTACTGACCAGGTGTATCCCAGCCAATGTAATTATCTATTGACATTTAACATTAGCTTGTCATTGAAAATCCACCACTAGACTGTAGCAATACTGACTAAGTAGTTCTTTTGGGACCACATGGAGACATTGGCACCAAAGATTCACTAGTAAATTTTAGGGGCTCCAGTCTACAATATCGATATTTCCTCGCTTCATGTCAATAGTAAAATTGTAGTGATTTACTAGTGACATTGTCAATAGTACAACTGAATAGGTGTACCGCAGCCAATGTAATTGCCTATTGACATTAACATAGGGTTGTCATTGAAAATCTACCAGTAGACTTTAGCACTATTCATTTACAACCATATGGAGACATTTGAACTAAAGAATCACTAGTACATTTTAGTGACCCTCGTCTACAATTTAATAAGGGTTGGGCCAACATTATTGCATAGCATAATAAAAAAGAAAAACAAACTATTGGCAATGTCAACAGAAATACATTAGAACTGTTGTCTCTAACGTATCTCTCTATACTCGCGCATAAAAGGAAAATTGTCGACATTTCAACTAGTGCAATTGTCGCTAGAGAAAAGAGTGTTGACATAGAGACATATGGCACTAGGCTGGCTAGAGGGTATGCACAAAAAATTTACATACATATGTACATAGATACATACATATGTATGTATGTAGACATTTTCAATAAAATTGAAGCACAGCCGCGAATAACGTTGTAAAAGACAATTTTTAAAAAACCAGTTTTTTCACAGATTAATATTAAGATATCTCTCTTGCGTTGTTCAAACATCAAACCATCCAAAATTATGCTTCTTATCGCCGTCAAAATACAATTACAATCAGTCAGTCAGTGGAAAATTTTGTAAGTAACTAATAAAATCATGCAAACGAAATTGTCGAAAATAATTGATAAATGTAGCAGAGATATTAAAAGAAAAGTTAATGCTAGATATCATTATTTTCGACAAGCTAAAAAAATTTTAACGAAATAAACAATCTTGCTTTAATATACGTTTTTTGGCTCTCCTGTAAAATTGTTATTTTGTCACTTAAAACGTTATTCGCGGCTAACCTTCAATTAACAAAGGCAAATTTTCCATTTTTTTGGAATCAAGGGAAGACAAAATATACGAGGGCGGTTCGGAAACTTCTTAGCCTAGCACAAAAAGCGCGGTATAAACAGAAAAAAGTTAAGTGTTTTGGAAACTTCCATCTCTGCTATGAACACATGTTAAATTTTGTTTCGATCTGGCAACTCCTTCATATAGAAGCAGGTGTTCACAAAAGACGCATCCGCGATTTTTTAACAATGGAAAAATTAGAAATGCGTGATGTCATTAAATATTTACATAAAAAAGGTTTATCGGGACAAGAAATTCATAATGATGGTGAATGTGTTAGGTGAAAGTGCTCCTTCATATCCAATTTTGTTGCTGAATTTAAACGTGGTCGTACAAGCATTGAAGATGAACCACGTAGTGGACGTCCAAAAACAGCAACAACAACAGAAATTGTAGCCAAAGTGCATGATATGGTATTAAATGATCGACGAATAAAAGTGCGTGAAATAGCTAATATCATAATTATAATAATTTATCATGAAGAACTACAGATGAAAAAGCTTTCTGCAAGATGGGTGCCGAATTTGTTAACAGTCGACCAAAAACGCATAAGAATGCACATTTCTCAAGCTTGTTTGGATCGTTTTAAGCGAAATAAAATGGATTTTAAGCGTCGTTTCATAACTGTTGATGAGACATGGATCCACCACTATACTCCAGAGACAAAAGAACAATCCAAACAATGGACTGAAGCTGGAGGAAGTGCCCCAAAGAAGGCAAAAACAATTCAATCGGCTGGTAAGGTTGTGGCAACGGTTTTTTGGGACTTCAAAGGTATTTTATTGATTGACTATCTGCAAAAGGGTAGAACAATAAATTCAGAGTACTATTGCAACCTTTTGGATCAATTAAATGTACAAATTCGAGAAAAACGTCCTGGCTTACAACACAAAAAAATAATTTTTCATCAAGACAACGCACCAGCGCCCAAGAGTGTTTTAACAATGGCTAAAATCAACGAATTAAAGTACGAGGTGCTTGACCACCCACCTTATTCTCCTGATTTGGCTCCCAGTGACTTTTACCTGTTCCCAAATCTAAAAAAATTCCTTGCTGGCAAGCGTTTTAACTCAAATGAAGATGCAATTACAGTTGTAAACCACTATTTTGAAGACCTTGAGGAAAACTATTTTAATCAAGGGATATAATTGCTAGAAAAGCGTTGGACTAAGTGTATTGAAGTTTCAGGAGATTATATTGAAAAATAAAAATATTTTTGAAAAACTAACTATTCTCTTTCATTGATAGGCTAAGAAGTTTCCGAACCGCCCTCGTATTAAGAAATTCAACAAACGTTCTCAATAAAAATAAATTTGCTGTCAATGACCAAAGCAATATCGTGGAGAATGTAAGTACGAGTATAAAAAAATTAGCAACTTCTTGATATTTTAAAAAAAAAAACTTGATTTTTTTTCAGTAACTATAGAATCTATACTACCAGATATACATACATACATACATACAGACATACATACATACACACATACCTATACATATGCTATGTATCTATAGTAAAAGGCTGCACAATACATTCATTCCCTTTTTATGCTGCACGCACTCAAGTAATACCGAGTACAATGTGTACTAGTGGCAACGTGTGTCATTTCCGATTTCCAAGTCGTCCTATTTTTACCCTTCTCATAACTTTGTTCCCCTCACTCATTGTCCGACTCACTGACTGACTCACTCATCAATATTATGACTAGAGATGCTAAACGGGAAATCCCGAGCCCGGAAATCCCGGGCTCTTCGGGACTATGCAAATCCCGGAGCCCGGGATTTTTTAATTTTAAAGCCCGGAATTTTCGGGATTATCTGAATCCCGATTTTTAGCATAAATAATGTTTTTGGCGGTCATCTTCTATATTAAAAATTATTAGAAACTCTTTTTAAAATAAAAAGTTTGCTTTGAATAAATATTTTCGTAGATAATATTAAATGGTATATATCTGTGGAAATAAATAATAATGGATTAAGTTGACATAAGTGCTTTTTCATTATATTACTTATTCTTATTCTCTTCTTCAAGATCTATCACTCAGCTAAATTCAATTTTAAAATGTCATTAATATTAAAACTGTACGCATTTATATTTTAGCTTAAGTCTTCATGGAAAATAATACATAAGCCATAACATCTTAACTCAACTTAATCTTTTTTAAGGTAGCTTTAATATTATTAATATTAAAATGTTTGAGCATTAAAACTTGTATACATTTAAGTTCAATAACTTACAGCCCATTCAAAATATTCCTCATAAGAAAGAAACTTGTATTTAAATTTAATTTAATTTGAAAACTTATTTAAAAAATAGCTATACATTATCTCAGGTTTTCCGCAATTTTCAATTTAATCTAAAGCGACTTACTATCAAAACAAATTATTTTGCATTTCAATATAATAGCTTAAGCTTAAGTGCACTTTAGTTTTTATTTTTCTGCCAATGGATTTTTTCATAACATCTTAACTAAAAAGCAACGAATATAAATAAACTTATAAAACGTTTTCTTTTTTTTATAAAATTAACAGTTTTGTTCCAAGTAAATGTGCATCTTTTTCGCGGCTAAAAATTTTATATAAAAACTAAACACAATTTAGACAATACCCTTAATATCTCGAAACAAGACATTTCGACTTAAGCCATTATTATTTATTGCCACAGATATATGGCGTTTTCTTTTCTAGGAAAAATGTTTACATACATCGCACTTTTCAATTAAAATTTGCAATTAAATGTCTGAGTTATATAAGTAACCTTAAAATATGCAAAAAAAAAATAATTGTTAAATTAAAATATTATAATTACTATAAAGACGCACATTTGTGCACAATTTTTTCGGGATTTTGTAAGTCCCGAAAATCCCGGGATCCCGGATCGGGATTTCGAGACTCCATCACTAAATCCCGAAGCCCGGGATTTCAAAAAACCTGTCCCGATTAGCATCTCTAATTATGACACACTTCCACTATAGCTGGGAATGGCTGGCTGCCTACGCCCATAAAATTTTATAGCTTAGATGGAAAAGGAACACAAACTGACTGGTGATTTTCATGAATAATATTAAAATAAATAATTACATGCAATTTTGAAAAATTCTAGGTGTGCAACAGCAATTCTTGGAGGGGGGGGGGGGCAATGCACCAACCAGAATGGGCTTTCTACGCATATGACTTTTCTTGTATGAGATGAGCGTTCTATATTATGTACATACTATATTCTTTGGTTCCATTAACTTTGTTTTGTTATTTCTTAACACAGAATGAAAAACAATAGCCCAATTCACAATCTTGTGCAAATGGTCTTGCATCGTAGCATGTGCAAAATGGTAGAGTATATTGATACTCACCACTAAGAATTGTTAAGTGGTGAGTATCAATATACTACACCATTTTGCTCATGCAACGATGCAAGACCATTTGCACAAGATTTTGAATTGGGCTAATGTGCGTTTCTATTATTGGCCTGCACAAGACCATTTATAAGACATTTCAAACGCTTTACTACAGCGAAATATTCTAAAATAAACGCTAAAAAACACTGTTGGCAATATTTTTTTTGAGTTCTTTGTCTTGCCAAAAGTTTTTTTTAGCGTTTGTTTTAGAATATTTCGCTGTAGTAAAGCGTTTAAAAAATGTCGCATGTCTTGAAAGGTCTTATAAATAGTCTTGTGCAGGACTTTAGTTTCTATATATTCGAATGGGGAATAAATACTACGTAGTTCAATTTGTCTTTCGACTTATCTATTGCAGACCTTTAATACGTATGTATACAGTGGATCACAGTCAAAGTGATCCAGCCACTTACTAAAACTATTTTTGACCTCGACCTTAAAGGAGTTAGGCAAGATATTTATTTATGTACGTATAAAGGTCGAATAGTTTGGAATAATTGGAATAATTTTTATATTAAAAATATTTTTGTTAAAATATTTTTTACAAACAAATTCCTAAATCTCTTTTGTTATTGCTTGGTTTATGTATCTAAAATTATAGTATAATTTAATATTTTCAATTGAAAAATAAATAAATATGAAAAACAAAAACACCTGCCTAATAATGTGCGTCACACTTAAAGTGAGCCACTTAATTTTGTTTGTTAAAATAGCCTTAAACGCTTTTGTAAGTTAATAATACTTCAGATGTTTACTAAAAAGCAATTAGGGAAAGCTATTGAAATGTGTCGGCCAACAAGTCTTGAAAAAAAGAAACCGATAAAGAAATCCAAAATGTCAAACCAAACATTGAAAATTGATCAGACCTTGATTTCTACTAGCATAATGATCCGAAACATGGAGCATATGTTGTACGTGGGTCGCTATTATATAACTGTCTATACGTATTAGAAGTACCACTACAGCCTCCTGACTTAAATATTATTGGAAATTTGCGTGCTCGCCTTGATCAAAATGTGAGCAAAGCACAGCATTTCATGCAAAAAAAAAAAACCTTAAGGCGTGCAAATCCTTCTACATGCAGTTAACGACTATACTCTCCATGCACCCATAATTTTCAGGATTTGAGGAAACTTTGGAAGAAATTTAAAATATAGATTATGCCAATATTTAGGACGCTAATAAAGGTGTTTATACAAAAAATAACAAAGTAATTCATAATTAGAATAGAATAGAATAGAATAGAATAGAATAGAATAGAATAGAATAGAATAGAATAGAATAGAATAGAATAGAATAGAATAGAATAGAATAGAATAGAATAGAATAGAATAGAATAGAATAGAATAGAATAGAATAGAATAGAATAGAATAGAATAGAATAGAATAGAATAGAATAGAATAGAATAGAATAGAATAGAATAGAATAGAATAGAATAGAATAGAATAGAATAGAATAGAATAGAATAGAATAGAATAGAATAGAATAGAATAGAATAGAATAGAATAGAATAGAATAGAATAGAATAGAATAGAATAGAATAGAATAGAATAGAATAGAATAGAATAGAATAGAATAGAATAGAATAGAATAGAATAGAATAGAATAGAATAGAATAGAATAGAATAGAATAGAATAGAATAGAATAGAATAGAATAGAATAGAATAGAATAGAATAGAATAGAATAGAATAGAATAGAATAGAATAGAATAGAATAGAATAGAATAGAATAGAATAGAATAGAATAGAATAGAATAGAATAGAATAGAATAGAATAGAATAGAATAGAATAGAATAGAATAGAATAGAATAGAATAGAATAGAATAGAATAGAATAGAATAGAATAGAATAGAATAGAATAGAATAGAATAGAATAGAATAGAATAGAATAGAATAGAATAGAATAGAATAGAATAGAATAGAATAGAATAGAATAGAATAGAATAGAATAGAATAGAATAGAATAGAATAGAATAGAATAGAATAGAATAGAATAGAATAGAATAGAATAGAATAGAATAGAATAGAATAGAATAGAATAGAATAGAATAGAATAGAATAGAATAGAATAGAATAGAATAGAATAGAATAGAATAGAATAGAATAGAATAGAATAGAATAGAATAGAATAGAATAGAATAGAATAGAATAGAATAGAATAGAATAGAATAGAATAGAATAGAATAGAATAGAATAGAATAGAATAGAATAGAATAGAATAGAATAGAATAGAATAGAATAGAATAGAATAGAATAGAATAGAATAGAATAGAATAGAATAGAATAGAATAGAATAGAATAGAATAGAATAGGGGGAATATCTGGTCCAAAGACCAGCACTGCGACATCTGATGGATCTTTTGTACCATAGATCTGTGAATTAGATTAAATCAATCTCTGTATGACTCTCCTTATGAAAGTCAGTACAGATATTGGAGAAGCCCGCCTAATATCATCTGGAACACAGAAACTCAGAAGGAAAAACACGCCTTCTACTGTCACATAATACGATACACTCACAAAGAATGTGTGTCGTCGTCTCGTCATCTTCCAAGCATAAAGGACACACAGGTGAACGAAATTGGTTATTTTTACACAGAGGATAGTTCAGTCCAAAGTGACCAGAAAGAAAACCAGTAACAAGCCGTAAATTATTCCTGTTGAGGTTCAGGATGCTATTATATGTAAATGGCTGCATCAAAGCTTTGGCCTGCCTTAAACTAGAAGAAGTCAGCCACATTTCCTTAGCGGTCGAAGTGTCATCTTCTTTGATCAGATATGTTACAGTCGGCCGACCTACGCCACAAAACGGCTCTGGGCCCATAAAAGTAGCAGAAGAGGCCCTCATCCACTTCCTCATTCCCTGGATGACCGCTGTGACCAGGTATCCAATAAATGGAAGCCTTGTTCCGTATGGATAGCTTTTGTAATGAGTCAAAGCACTCTAAAATTAGCCTGGAATGGAATTCCCATGAAAGGAGAGACTTAAGAGCTGCCTGACTATCGGAAAAGAAAGCTATATGCGCACCTCTAATACCCCTAATTAAATTAATGTCAACACATTTGGTGATTGACTGCATTTCTGCCTGAAATACCGTAGGCCATTTGCACATGGGCAAAGAAGTTTTTGCGTTGGGCCCAAAAACTCCATAAACTACATAAACTTCTGGAATCCACATTGGGACCGTTTTCGTCCCACACTGCCGTGGGTGGAATTGTGACATAATTAAAATAATAGCAACAGTAAGTTCTGGTCCAGACTTGCAATTTTTGTTGCAGCAACCTTTTATTTTTTTAGTGAAAAAGAGCGAGAGAGGAATACAACACACTCCCACATATTCGAAAATTGCTGCAACAATAATTGCAAGTCTGGACCGGGACTAACAAAAATATTAAAAAAAAAGCATTGGACAAAAAAGTCTTCATACAGGCATAAAGTACATGATAAAATTCATGCGAAATGCAGCGGTCCGTCATTTTGTTGGAAAATTGGCATGAACTTAACAAATGACATCCGAATATGGTCTAATATGTTCTTCACATAACAATAGTTGACATTAACTCTGACAGAATCTAAACAATTTACCACAATTGAGGCAAAAATATAGGGGGGTGTATGGAGATTTTAGTCCTTAACTGTATAAACACAAGTAATTTGCTAGAATTTATGCCTAAACATGTGGGGGCAAACATTCCTACAAATGATGTCCCAACAACTGATTAATGTTATATTTAAATTCTGTGGCAAAAATGAAAAAAAGCGCTTAAGTCGAAATAAACTGATTTTGAGTTAATGGTACCTCCGTAATCTGCATATTCGAAAGTACTTCTGGCCAAAATATCAATTAATTTGTGTGATTTTTCAGGAAGTTGTAGCGCAATAACTTGCTGCTTATATTTTTTCGACTTCTAATATCATTTGGAATAATACGAGTAGCTTAATTTAGGCTATACTTTGCTATATTTCAACTTAAATGTATTACTTATAGTGTGTAGAATGATGTTTGTTGCAAAACAGTAAAATATGACTTAATACCTTTTTTCTTATAGCCACAAAATTATATTTACCTTAAGTGACTCACTTTCACCTTTTGATTATACATTTGTCTACATTTTTAGTTTTTTCTTTTTTTGTGTGAAGTAATATAATCATATAAAAAGTTTTTTAATTATACTTTTTTATACGTTCTAAAGAAATTTTGCAAATAAATCAGTGTGGCTCACCTTCACTGTGATTCACTGTACATATGTACATAGCGTGTACAATTTTTCAGAATATAATAATCGGAAAAACCCCATTAAGAAAACTAGTAATTTATTCTATAAATAATATGCACATATCGTTACCTTAATATAGAAAGGTCCTAACTCATTTTTTTTAAATCGAGTTTTTTTAATTTTTCAATACATTAGATGTTTTTCTATCGAAATATACAAAAAATTTATTAAAAAAAAAAGAGTTAGGGCCTTTCAATATTAAGGTAACGATATACGGTTTGTTCATGCAGGGTTTCAGTGCATTTAACCCGTATAATGATTATACAAAAATATAAAAGTTAGTGCATAATTTAGAAACTTGCTACAGTAATATAAAATATTAAAAAAATCAAACGGCCACGCCTAATTCTCAAGATGTCATAAATTACATTTTTTTATTCGCTATATAATTGAACGAAAATTCGTTTAACACACTAAGAGCTAGTTTTTAACGTAACGATAAACTACTCAGTTAACTGTAGTTTAAACTTAAAATGTTGTTTTCCAAATAAAGATTATCTAGTTACTCACCCTTATCGGGAGTAAAAGGCGAACAGTTTGTTCACGTAAAATATCTTTTTATTTTCCAAAAATCCAAAAATTCAAAATTCAATTATTGAAGTTTGTTTTTAAATCAATTAAAAAACTGTCACATCGCTTTTTAAGTGTTGACACATCTATATTGAAAAAAAGTACATATGTATGTCATTTCTAGCTAAATTTGCAACTGTTAATCCATCACTGAAAAACAGCATGGACAGTTAAACCCCGTTTAAATTTGTTTGCTTGGTTAATTCAAACGTATGTTAAACTAAGTTTAACTAGTTAGTAAAAAAACTAGCCTAAAACTAAGAGAGCAAATTGTGTGTTAATTTTTGTTGTAATTAAAGGACTGGCTGTAAGTCCAGACCCATATATTCAGGGGTGTTATGCAAATTTCGATATCGAAAACATTTTCAAATAATTTTAATTGTGTTTGCATGGAAATTTCGAACTCTATCGAGTGCCGTAATTTGCCCCCAGTACTCTGCTGATCGGGCGATTTAGTGCATTCGAAGTTAAATTCATATAAAATATGTATCTTAAACATCTACCCCCTTATGCAAAAACGATTGTTACATTTAAAGTTGGTTTAACAAACCAATTTGGTGTGGCAAAACCGGTTTTAAAGCAAACTTTAACAATCGTTTTTGCATAAGGGCACAAACAAATTAAAAAGCTGCAATAAGTAACCTTTTTTAATTGAGCTCTTTTCTGGACATTAGGCGATTCCAAAACACGCGATTTAAACAACAGCCTTGATAGTTTATTGCAAGAATTCCATAAGTCGTTAAAAAATAACCTAGTAGTGGGTTTTTTCAAAATGTTTAAAAACAAAAAAAATATATATCGCTCATTTACTTCAATAGTGTCACAAACTGAGAATAAATTCAGTAAAGTGCGACTTTAACTCACGCACGAAGGGTTCCGTACTTTTGGCTTTGAGCATTTTTTAATATGGCGTTTTTTTTGCGTTTTTGACGTTTTTTCAGTTGAAATGATTTTTTTTTTGTTTTTTTGGCGATTTTTTTCAGTTTTTGTCGTTTTTCCATTATGGCGATTTCTTTCATTTTGGCGATTTTTTTTCATTTTGGAGATTTTGTTTTTAATTTTTGCGATTTTTTTTTTAAATTTTTGCGATTGTTTTTAATTTTGGAGATTTTTTTCGTTTTGGCGATTTTTTTTTGTTTTTGGCAATTTTGTTTCGGTTTGGCGATTTTATAATTTTGGGATTTTTTTTTTTTGAAAATTTCAATAGTTTAGCTCTTACGGTTTCCAAGATACAGCAAGTTGTCAAAATTGCATTAACTGATTTAACACCCTTTAGTTTAAATTTTTTGAAATTTTACTGTTAATTGTTGTAGTCTGTATAAAAATACGCTAACCTTACAAATTTCAATTACATGGGATTTTAACATTTTTCGTTGCTCGTTTTGGAACACCCTTTAATTTTTATCTCTCATGTATTTGTTGTTGTAGCGGCCAAAGGTCTACACACTCTATCCAAATTTCAGGTCCGTAGCTCTTACGGTTCTGGAGAAAATAGCCTGTGACGGACAGACGGACAGCGTAGCGAAAACAATAGGGTTCCTTTTCACGTTTGGAACCCTAAAACCCAGTTTTGCATAAAACGTCTTTTAAGTTTTCAATTTGCATACAACTCAATGCAGACATGAAAAAATATTCTTTTCTCAGGACTATCACAAGCTTTTTACATAAGATAAAATACGAAATGCCGCATTATTCTGCATTATTAACTCAAAAAACTAATTTTTAGAGTTATGACACTTGTTGAGGACAAAAGCCTTTTTTTGTCCTTTAGTGCAATGCAAAATACGACGATTCTTGTTAAATAAAAAAATCAACTATTATAGATTTACTCAGTTTAATTATAATTTTATTGATTTCAAGTTAACTAATAAATTCCTCTTATTCACTTAAGACTTAAAATACAAGTGAGTAAGTCAATGATTACAAAGAAAAAATCTCTTCAATAATAAATTTTGTAGTGTGTTTGCATGAAACATGGTTCACAAAACTGCGTTTTTTTTACATAGAGTTTTAATGCTTGTCGCGCGTAGCGGTATGTACATATTTTTTTGTGGCTGCATGTTTAACTGCATTTGATAATGATTTTTTGTAAAAATGCAATTATACTTTTGCGAATGACCCAGTAGGAATATTTGCGGTCGAGATCTCAACATTCTCCCGCCCTTGGAAGCGAAGTTTCCAACTCTTGTTTCGTTTCAATTGGCAGTTTGCATAGTTTAGCTATAGCTCTTTTGAAAATTCCCTCCGATGTTTTGACTGACACAACGCGCACTAGACCGTCATCTCCGGGAAATGTATCGATTACTCGACCAAGTGGCCATTTTAAGGGGGGCGTTGAGTCTTCTTTTATTAAAACTAAATCATTTTTTTTAAGGTTGGTATGAAGTGTCTTCCATTTTGTTCTTTGTTGCAAAGTTTTTAGGTACTCGTTACGCCATCGATCCCAAAACTCTTGATGAATCCATTTTAAAATGTGGTATTTTTTAAGTGATGCTGGATTAACGCTAGAGAGCGATGGCTCCAAAATTGTATTAAGAGGTCGACCTATCAAGAAATGCGAAGGAGTGAGTGGACGTAAGTCATTTGCATCGTTAGACAGTGGAGTTAGCGGTCTGCTATTAATAATAGCTTCGGCTTGACAGCATATGGTGTAGAGCTCATCAAATGTGAGTACATGGGTGCCAATTGCTCTTCTTAAATAGTGTTTTGCTTGTTTGACTGCACTCTCCCATAATCCACCAAAGTGTGGCGATCGTGGTGGTATAAACTTCCACTCTATACCTTCCTCACGACAGGATTCAAATACTAATGTGTTGTGTTGTTCTGACAAAAAATGACGTAGTAGTTCTTTGAGCTCCCTGTTGGCGCCTATGAAGTTGGTTGCATTATCAGAAAAAATTATAGAACACCGTCCCCTTCTAGCTATAAATCGTTTCAATGCTGCGATGAATGCATTCGTTGTTAAGTCCGGTACGAGTTCAAGATGAACCGCCTTGACAGAGAAGCATATAAATACTGCCAAGTATACCTTAATAGGTTTTCTCCCCCGCACTTGCTGTGTCACGTAAAATGGGCCACAGTAGTCAACACCAGATATAGCAAATGGATAAGACTGATTTACTCGCTCTGTTGGCAGTGTTCCCATGATCTGCTGTTCTGTTACAGCACGAAATCTATAACAAGATACACAATTGTGTATAACGTGCCTTATTGTTTGTTTAGCTTTGAGTATCCACAAGCTTTCACGAAGTATGTTGTTTAGAGTTTGTACTCCTGCATGAAAATTTTTGCAGTGGTAGTAACGAATAATGGTATGAACAAATTCGTGTGATGACGGTAATACTATGGGATGTTTCACGGGAAACGGCAAATTAGATTTTTGCAGTCGGCCGCCTACTCGTATCAAGTCATTGTGACAAAATGGTGATAACATAAATAATTTCGATTGGCGATGGATTTGTTGATTACGTTTAAGACATAGTAACTCTTTTTTAAACGATTGGTTTTGAATTAAACGACAGATAAATTCAAGTGACTTTTTCAGTTCCTGGGATTCGATCGGATTGGTTTTTGGATATGTCCTGTGAATTATAGAAAAAGCATAGCGCGAAACATAGACGAAGATTCTCAATAACTTTTCATAATTATTTATGTGTTTATGGTTGTGCAATAAATCAATTTCCCTTTTATTTGAGGTTTTTGTTGCAGTTAAACAAGTTTGTCGCAGTTCACAATTCGTTTCATCTGTGTGGTTATGGATTGTTGTCGGCCATGAAGACTCGTCCTCTAATAAAAATTCTGGTCCATGGAACCAAAGCTTGTTGTCCACTAAGTTGTAAGGATTTGCCCCTCGTGACAAAATGTCCGCTGGATTTAGTTCTGATGGAATGTGGCGCCAATTAGCAGATGGTACATTCTGCTTAATTTTTTCTACTCTATGTTTCACAAACGGTTTCCAACGTTTTGAGTCTCCCATTAGCCAACATAAAGTAATTGTTGAATCAGACCAACATATGATTTTTTGAGGTGTATATGGTAACATTTTTAAAGCTGACATTAAAAGTTGAGTTGAAAGTAAAGATGCGCACAGCTCTAACCTGGGAAGAGTGACAGATTTAAGGGGTGCAACGCGCGATTTAGAACACAATAGTGAAGAACATGTCCCATTCGGGGAATATGTGACGGCATATACACATGCTCCGTAGGCCTTGCAACTAGCGTCTGCAAATGCGTGTATATTAGTGTAAATATTAAAACTAACATACCTGGGCAAGATAATTTTTGAAATCATCTTCAGTTGATTTTGGATTTCTGTCCACTCCATAATAATATCTTGTGGTACTGATTCATCCCAGTGAAGTTTTAATGACCAAATGCGTTGTAGCAACAGCTTACACTTAACAACTGTGGGGTTTATTAGACCAAGAGGATCAAATACCTTGGCCATATGCGACAAAATCGTTCGTTTTGTGATTTTACTAGAAGAAACTTGATGCGGGTTGAATAAATAACCAAAAGTGTCCTGATTAGGCGACCACTTAAGACCCAGCGTCTTAATATATTCTGACCCGTTGACCCTTACAATTTCCTCGCGCTCAGTTATTGGAACATCAACTAATATTTCTTCAGCGTTAGCAGCAAATTTTCGGAGTGGAAAACCACCACTCTTCAATAACTGAACAACCTGGCGTTTAATTTCTAACACTTCATCGATGCTATTGCCTCCAGTCATCAAGTTGTCTACATAAAAGTCGTGCAGTGTTACCTTGGAGCCTACTGGATAGGATGATACACCCTCCTTTGCCAAAGTTTGTAGGCACTTTACGGCTAAGTATGGCGCACTGCTGGTACCATATGTGACAGTTTTTAAAACATATGTTGAGAGGGGGTCATTTGGACTATTTCTCCAAACAATACTTTGCCACTGTACATCATTCTCATTTACTAAAACTTGTCTGTACATTTTGGCTATATCAGCTACCAGTACAAACTTGTGAAAGCGAAATCTTAACAAAATGGAGAAAATGTCTTCCTGTAGTGTTGGGCCCACAAGGAAGATATTATTTAATGACAATCCACTGGACGTAGGGCATGAGCCATCGAAAACAACTCTCAGTCTTGTTGTTGTACTGTCTGGCTTGATCACACAATGGTGTGGAATGTAGTTGAAATTTGAACTTACACTAGATGCTACCTTTTCCATGTGTTTCAACGAAATGTACTCCTGAATAAAAGCAGAGTAGTCTTTTTGCATTTTCTCGTTAGCTGCCCATCGTTTTTCCAATGAATAAAACCTTTTGGTAGCAATATGGGTTGATGATCCAAGTTCTGCTGGATTCTTCTTAAAGGGAAGCTTCACTATGAATTTATTTGTAATCGGACATCTCCTTGTAGTTTTTTCGAAAAATCGTTCACATTCCTCCTCTTCGGCTGTTTGTGTGGTTTCGTAACTAGGCTCTTCAATTTTCCAAAATTTTTCTAACATTTTTTCTAATAAAGGCTCACATGATGCATTTAACGACGAATAAACTGGTTTTTTTGAGTTAAGCAAACAAGTGAAAGTAAAAAAAGGCCTGGGCGGTGGGTTTGTTTTATTTTCTATGTGTTTTGTTAACGGTGGTGGATTAAATGAAGACGATGTGACACATAATGACGTTTGTGGTGTGTTTTGTAATTCTTCATATTTTGTTTCCATTTCTTTATTGTTGACATTTGTGCCTGTGACAATCCAACCTAGGGTGGTTTTTTGCAATATAGGCATTTTCTCTGATTTAATTTGGCCAACCATTAACAAGTCATAAAAGAGTCCCGCTCCAATAAGCAAATCTATGGGTCCAGGCTTATAGAACTGTTGGTCTGCCAGTTTGATATTTTGTGGTACATTGAATCCGGTAATATCTACAGTTGATTGCGGTTGATACGATGTTATGGATGGAATTACAATTGCTTTTATTAGTGTGGAAAACTCATTTGTAGATGATCGAATTAACAGTGAGCAGTTGCTAAAGGCGCCGTATGATTGGCACGCAATACCTGTGATTTCAATGTTTACTCGTTCGCGGTGAACAAGTAAGTATTGTGCTACCTTTTCTGTTACGAAATTTAGTTGGGATCCAGAGTCTAACAATGCACGTACCAAAATGGATCTACCATTTGAAGCTTGTAGTTCCACCCTGGCTGTACCCAAAATTACCTGGCTACTTTCTTCTGAAACTTGCAGTGACACTGGTGACTCTATTGCATTGGATGTTGCTGTTGTGCACTGAGCGCCGCTTGCAGATGAATGTTGTTGACTTCTGTCCTTATGCAAAAGTGTATGGTGTGATGCCTTACAATGCTGACATCTGTTATTTGATGGACATGCGCTGGCTATGTGGTTGGATCCTAAGCAGTTTATACATAGTTTTAGCTGCTTAACGGTGCGAAATCTTTCTAGTGCAGACATTTCAATAAATTTATTACAACGAAAAACATTATGATTGGGAGTGCTGTTGCAAAAGCTGCACCTTGGTGTTTGATTCGTGGCGAGGAATGATGATATTGGACGTTTCTTGGTTGTGGACGAATTGATACAATTTATCAAGCGCCCCTGCTGTGCATCTGTTTTTGAAGATGTTTTAGCGACAATTTCTAAGGTTTTACATCTTTTCTCTAAAAAAAATGAAAGATCGTTCCACGTTGGAAGAGAAAGTGAGTCTGAGGCAGTGTTATTGTTAGAATTTGCAAAAAGTTCTTCTTCCCATTTTGATTGGGTCTCCGTATCAAGTTTTGAGGTTAACATGTGCAAAATAATGCCATCTGAAATTTGATCTTTAGTGGCGATTGATTGCAAGGCACGAAGGTTTGCATTGACTGAGTCAATTAAATCTCTTACAACATTAATCTTTGGCCTTGTAAATTCCTTTATGGTAAAAATACCTTCTATATGAGACTGAAATATTAATCTCTTGTTGTCATACCTCGACTTTAGAATATGTAAAGCTTGTTCGTAGTTTTCAGGGGTGAAATCTAATGACTGAATAAGTTTAGATGCATTCCCAGTTAGACAGGATCGAAGATATTGAAATTTGGATACTGGTGATAAGTCAGAGTTATTGTGAACCAAAATACAAAACATATTGTAGAACTCTGTCCAGTCATTGTAGTTTCCATTAAATTTTGAAAGTTGTAATGTTGGTAAATAAGGCCTTGGTGACTGTTGTAATACATTTGTTGCGTGTTGGGTACTTGTCATAGAAGGTTCATTTGTGTTTAACTTTTGTATCGCTAGGCGCTCCAGAATCTCTGATTTCAAATTAAAATAGGCATCTTCAAACTGCAACCGATGGTTTTGCTCAAATTGCGACTCGTCTAGAGATTCTAGTTGGCCTTGAATCTTTTCGAAAGATTCTAACTGCCGTTCTAATAATGAAAGTTTGACCTCTAATTGATGGATTGAAAAAGTGGCGTAATTTGAAATGACCTGCACTTCTTCCAATATTCGAGTAAGTAGACTATTGCGTTGCAACTCCTTGACATGAATTTGCCCGATACCATCGCCAACAGATGGAGGAGTTTGTTCCTGTAAGTGATCTTTAGTTGCCATTATTCATTACAGTGATAATACCTAAGATTGAAGATTCCGGACTAACGATATAATCCGGTTCGAAGGACCTTGTTGAGGACAAAAGCCTTTTTTTGTCCTTTAGTGCAATGCAAAATACGACGATTCTTGTTAAATAAAAAAATCAACTATTATAGATTTACTCAGTTTAATTATAATTTTATTGATTTCAAGTTAACTAATAAATTCCTCTTATTCACTTAAGACTTAAAATACAAGTGAGTAAGTCAATGATTACAAAGAAAAAATCTCTTCAATAATAAATTTTGTAGTGTGTTTGCATGAAACATGGTTCACAAAACTGCGTTTTTTTTACATAGAGTTTTAATGCTTGTCGCGCGTAGCGGTATGTACATATTTTTTTGTGGCTGCATGTTTAACTGCATTTGATAATGATTTTTTGTAAAAATGCAATTATACTTTTGCGAATGACCCAGTAGGAATATTTGCGGTCGAGATCTCAACAACACTATTGAAATAAATGAGCGATATGCGCATATTTTTAACACTTACCTTGTGAGAGCGTTTGCCATCGATGGCCACAATGAAACCCACGCCGCATGCTTCATGCTCATTTGCAGGATCATAGAGTCCTTGTTTGCCTGGAGCTTCCCACGGCATTTGCTTGCCGGGCAAAAATAATTCTCCGGTTTCATTTTTAACATCAACATCATTTACTTTATTCACTTCTTTAACACTTTCTTCTCCGTCTTCTTCTTTTGCTTTTACAAAAACAACAACACTTTCTTCATTCGAGAAGTTTCCTGTTGACGATGATTCTTCCTCTACTTCACTATAAAAAGTTTCACTAATTTCAATAGCAGCGGAAGTGGTCGTATTGGAATTATCAACAAATTCACATCCTGATTCAATTGAATTGTCTGCAATTATTGGGGCCATTATATGGGTTTCAATAATACGTGAAAATTACTTTCGTTTTTCTTTTGCACACTTTGTGTTAGAAGAGGGTTTCTGAACTTGAATTTATTTATTTTTTTATTTTTATATTTTTTTCAGCAGTTTTTTTTTATTCTATTTATCTTTTTATATTTATTTTTGCTTTAGTATTGTTTTGTCTTAAGTTAGCGATTTTTTTTTATTGTTCTATTAGAAAGAAATAAAAGAGAATATTAATAATTTATAATTTGTTTTGATTTAATTAAACTTTTTATATGTTTTTTTTTCTGGCACGAGGTTGTCTTAAAAATATACATACGAGTATGTACATATGTGCACAAAATAATGTTTTTATAAAGAAAAATATTTGCAGAAAAATTTATGTAAATATGTATAGGTATATGCAAGTATGTTTTTATTATTGTCAATAATAATTATTCCAAATATCTACTAAAAACAAACAGTTTCATAAACACACGTACCACGTTTGTATGTATGTATGTATTTTTCTTAAATTTATTTATTAAAAACGTAACGTACTGTTCGTAACCGTTGATAGAACCGACTGCGACGAGAGACTTCCGTTGAATGAGCCAACCTCTCACTGAACAATTTTCATTATACCCCATTATAATAAAAAAAATACAATATACCTAATTCAACGAAGATACATACATTCATACAAATAATAAAAAGGAAAACAAACAAAACGAAAACCACTCACTGCTTTCTCATTTTACAGAATATTTGTTTCTTTTTTTATTGTGCGATTTTCTAATGTATTTTTCCTCCTCTCTACTATTGCATTCGAAAATGCGTCGTTTGCAAAGGCAAAGAAACACCCTGTGTTCAGCAATGCCATCTCTTGAAAGAACACGCGACATCGAGAATTCTTAAAAATCGGTTGAAAATATGGATTTTATTCACATATTTGGAACAGAAGCAAACAGACAGTCAAATCGTCGGTTGTTTTCTGGTTTGCTGCAGACATAATGTATTTTGAATATACTGTGCCGCAAAGCAGAAACCAACCGACGAAATATTTAATGTATGTACTTGCTTAAAACAAAAACAAACGAGAATACATTCGTATTATATGGGTTCTATTTAGAGTTTCTACGCGGGAAAAAAAAGTACCGGGAATTATTTTTTTACAAATCCTGGGAAATTTTCAACGGGAATTTTCGGACTTTAATATATCCGTTTTTGGAATTTGCTTTTTTACATTGCTGTTTATTGTTTTATTACATAAAAATACAACTCTGTAACGATGCATAATAGAAGTATAGGCTGAGTTTACATCTGGCATTTCTTGTGTGTCATTTGCCCAAAAAAGCGTAACCAACTAATTACTAATGAAAAACTGTTTGATTCAGACATGTATTTATTGATTTAAATAGTTTCCAATCATGTTGGATTCTATAAAATTGTCTATTAGTTATGTATGGAACTATTTAACTTAATAAATACATGTCTGAATCAAACAGTTTTTCATTAGTAATTAGTAATTGTGTGGCATTTGGCACACCAATGTAAACCCGGCCATAGAATCAGATGTAATGAGGTTTCCGAGCTGACTCCAACAACTTGAAGCGTTACGAAATATTTTAAACCTAAAAAGTCTTTGTAGGAAATAGTCAGGGGTGTTCTGTAAACCGTGCGTTTTGGAATCATACGATTTCCAAAATCGAAAACAGTGTTTCTCTGATCGGACGATTTAGTGCATTCAAAGTTAAGTTGGTATAAAATATCTTAAGCATCTAAAACATTAAAACCAATTAAAAAGCTGCAATAAGTCTCCTGTTTAATTGAGCTCTTTCCTGGAAATTAGGCGATTTCAAATTGTGCGATTCACAGAACACCCCTGAGTATCTAGATTGGCAGATGTAGATGGAATTTCCAACCATGCTATAACTCAAAGCATATGAATTTATTGTTTTTTGGGCCTGTTCTGCAAATCACGACATGTCAATTCAAAAAATTGATAAAAGCTAAATCACAGCTTTTGTAAATTTCACGATTTATAACGATGAAAGTTGGAATAAAATATTCTATTATACATGACAAAAACTTAAAATACAATAAAAATCCACTAACAAGTGAGTTATTAATAGTTTGTTTTTGAAATCACCGTGATTTTCAGAACAGGCCCGTTTGTTTTGTTTTTTAAATATTGTTGTTTGTGAAATGAACGAATAAAGTTGTTTTGTTTTTAATTTGAATGTTGTATATGTTTTTCATAAAATTATATTTTTTATTCAGGTCATTTAATTAAATTCATATATTTTTGAATTTCCCGGGAATTTCCCGGGAATAAATCATTTTACTTCTCGATTCCCGGGAATTGGAAATGTCCGGGAAATTAGAAACCCCAGTTCTATTTGTTAAAGTTTTATTACAATATTTTATGGGCTATGTCGGCAACAATTTTATGACTATCCTAAAACATACAATCGTTTAACACAGAGCTTCCGATAGTTTGCTCAATGCTTTATTTTGTATTTCAGAAATTTTGTTTATGGCTATTTGTTCTAATTTTTTTTCAAGGGTACTCGTAACATTCCATCAAAAAAGTCATATATTTCTTGCCCTAAAAAAGAATTTTCTTTCAATTACTCTACTAACAAATACTTATCTAGGCATATTCATATAAAGTAAACTGGTCTTAATTCGCTTCAAAAATGAATTCATACTTGGGGTGGAGAAAATAGTCACCTGGCCAGTTGAGACCACGGCTGATTACCAAAACGTCAATTTCTCTTAAGAGTTAAGCAAACTCAATATTTGTGTGAAATTTTTAAACAATAAGAAGAACGCCAAAAATATTAAGTCTGCATCATTACCTCAAAAATCCCATATTTTGAGTTATGACGTTGTTCTAGTTAATGAAAGATAGTATATTACGGAAACTTGGAAAATTACAGGAAGGAATTACATGTATATTAGAGAACCCAATGTGCCAAAAGTTTTTATTTTTTTCGTTCCAGCGGCAGTTTCTGGTAGACTGGTCATAAAAAAATAAAAAATTGCACTGATAGCGTGCAAACCAGCCATGCGCATTGCACTTTTCATTAAAAAAAAAAAACTATAAACACTTTTGGCCTCATAACTTTCAAATGAGGCATTTTTCAGAAAAATTTTTGTAGAACCATTTTTGTGCAGAATAAAGGCCGTTTCACACTATAATACAAGTATTAATACTTTTGTGGAAAATGCAACTCTTACATGTTGAGTTGTTATTGTCTTTTGACATTTTTGAAACAGAAATTAGATTAGGGATGCATTTTCGTCAAAAGTATTAATACTTGTATTATAGTGTGAAACGGCCTTAAATAGCACAACATTTTTTCTATACATAATTTTGCTCTAACTATATCCTACCATGGTCCTTTCATGTGATGGAACTAAGAGCTAGAAGATCTGAAAAATACTGACAAATGGCAGCTCTACATTTGTACATAGGGCTCATTTACTCAAAGAACGTCATAACTAAAAAAATGGATGCAGAATTAAGGCTCAGTTACCCGACTGTAATGTAATGTAACTGCAACAGTAGGAAACAGCTGATTGATCAGCCCAATTCTGAATATTCCCACAGAATGAATTATTTTTCTAAAAATAAATACATACAACTTATAGTAAACAGATTGAGCTAAAAATTATAATTTGAGGGAAAACTTAAAATTTTCTAAGTCAGCTATTTGCTTTCCAGTTGCTTTATTTTAACTGAAAGCTGGCAAATTACTTTTTAAATTGGGGGGAATAGTGAATGGGGAATAAACTCCCGTGAGAGATGTTATTCAGAATAAGGCTGGTATATCGAATGAATGATTAAGAAGAGCAGTCGATTAAATATCTAAAATACCCGGATAAAAATAACCGCAGTGCAAATGTACGAGGCTTGTCAAAGGGACACCAAAAGAAAATGCCATGTGTTGTTTGAAGCAGAAGCAAAATTCTAAATGTAAAAACCGTCTTATTTTGTAATAATCAGCAACAACAATATGTATTTGACAGATGTTATTTAGAAGAAAAAAAAACATATTTCAAGCATCTTGTATTTTTTTTTCTTTTTCGTGTTCAATTCTTCTACGTAAACGTGCTTGCATTTTCTTTTAGGTCTTAAATGTTGTCGTTTTAAGACTGTATGTATGTATGTATGTATGTATGTATGTATCTATACCCTCTAGTCAGCCTAAAACCATAAGTCTCTATGTCAACACTCTTTTCTCTAGCGACAATTGCACTAGTTGAAATGTCGACAACTTTCCTTTTATGCGCGAGTAGAGATACGTTAGAGACAATAGTTCTAGTCTATTTCAGGTGACATTGTCAATGAACGCGTCAATAGTTTGTTTTTCTTTTATATTATGCTATACAATTAAGTTAAAAACTTACGTACATATGTATGTATGTATGTATGTATTTAAGTTTGTTGCCCCAACCCTTATAAAATTGTAGCCGAGGGTCACTAAAATGTACTAGTGAATCGTTAGTTCAAATGTCTCCATATGGTCGTAAAAGAATAGTGCTAAACTCTACTGGTAGATTTTCAATGACAACCCTATGTTATATGTCATTAGGCGATTACATTGGCTGCGGTACACCTATTCAGTTGTACTATTGACAATGTCACTAGTAAATCACTACAATTTTACTATTGACATCGAGCGAGGAAATATCCATATTGTAGACTAGAGCCCCTAAAACTTACTACTGAGTCTTTGGTGCCAATTTCCCCATGTGGACTCAAAAGAACTACTTAGTCAGTATTGCTACAGTCTAGTGGTGCATTTTCAATGACAAGCTAATGTTAGATGTCAATAGATGATTACATTGGCTGGGGTACTCCTGGTCAGTAGTACTGCTAACAATGTCACTAGTAAATCACTACAATTTCACTATTCGCATTTTCTGCAGGGTATACATAGAAAATAGTTTACATACTTACACACATACATATGTACATATGTATATATATTTATATAAATACGTAAATATCTACTTACATACAAAATGGAAAACAGACATTTACAAGGAAAACACGTTGGCTTAGAAATCAAATGTAAACAAACAAACAAATGTACATGCTGTATATAAATATTTATGCATATGTGTTAAAGTCCTGCCCAAGACCATTTATAAGACCTTGAACATGAGAGATTTTTCAACTGCTTTACTACAGCGAAATATTCTAAAACAAACGCTAAACAACACTGTTGGCAAGATAAACAATTGAAACAAATGCCTTGCCAACAGTGTTGTTTAGCGTTTGTTTTAGAATATTTCGCTGTAGTAAAGCAGTTGAAAAATCTCTCATGTTTTGAAAGGTCTTATAAATGGTCTTGTGCAGGGGACATTAATATGTATGTAAGTATATGTGCAACAGTGGTATTCTTAAGTTTTTATTAATTAATTAAATAGATTAATGCAAAGCGTTGCAACGCCTTGCTTATTTAGTACCGTAACTTAAGAAGATTATTGTTGTAACATCTGGTAACTCTGTCAAACATGTATGTATGTATGTATGTTTGTATATGTAAGTGCCAGTGATGTTAAGCGAACGGTGATTAATTTAGTGACAGAAAAGGTAACAATCCCCCCTGTTCTGAAAATCACGGTGATTTCAAATCACGTGATTTCAAAAGTAAACTATTAATAGCTGACTTGGTAATGAGATTTTATTGCGTTTTAAGTTTTTTTCATTTATAATAGCATATTTTCTTCCAACTTCCAAAGCTATAAAACGTAAAATTTACAAAAGCAATGATTTAGCTTTTATTAATTTTTAGAAATCACCGTGATTTGGCATGTCGTGATTTGCAGAACAGGCCCGAATTCCATTAAAATAATGGAATAAACTTTTGATGTGTATTGTCCACGTCTCGTGACCAGTGTTGCCAGTTTTTTTTCTAGAGCTTATCCCTAATTTTTGATTTGTCATCCTCAAAAATCCCCAAATGAATTTTTTTTTATTCAAATTTTTTCTTTTGTAAAAAAAATATTTTTTTTTTAATTTATTTGAAAAATAATGACAAAAATAACATATTTATTCAATAAAATTCATTTATATCGATAGCTATATACGGAAAATAACTCGGTCACTACTATCTATGCTGGTGCCCGATTATTGTCTGGATACGGGAAGCATAGCTGAATGCTACCGGACGCGTCACAGTTTGCGGATAGTGGTACGTCCCGCAGATATGCGGTGTAGCTGCTTTATGCAGTCGCGGACAATCAGCGGTTTCGAGAGGAGAGTCTCAGAGGGATTTCGGGTTGCGCCGATCTCCACCTAAATTCTGAGTGTCAATGATACTCGAAATGATATGGCGAGTCATTGGCGCCATTCAAAACCAATAGCTATTAACGGGCGTCGCCGATTTGGTACGTCTGCAAGCGGGCGTCTGTTCTTGCATCAAGCGGCTCGCTATATATGTAAATGTGTTGGATGTTATCCGTGCCTGTCTGGTAGACTTAGCTAGCAGCCCTAGCACCAGACTAGGATGCTTTAGCCGAATCAGCTAATCATCCGAAGCTTAAATGATTAATGAAACCGTAATTACGGTCCTATGCTCCTTCTAGGAGCTATATTTATATTCATATAAATTTAATTTGTACTTATAAAACTTGTAAGAATATACATACACAAAGTATAAAAACATTTTTAACCTAAGTTTACCATTTCAAAAACGTCAGAATCGAAATCTTCTGATTCATCCGCCATCCGCCTCAGAAACTTTGTTGTACATAGTACTTGTATTAAATATGTTTGCATTTCAGTAGAAGGATTTAAATTTGTCACACCAAATTGAATTATTTTTAGGGCCATTATTACAACTTAAAGTTGGTTAAAAGTAGGATTTTGTCGGACGTATAAAACGCTATTCATTATTATAAATTTAATTTAACTTACCAGGAAGGATACATTTGCCTTTAACTTAGCGCTCACTTTAGGTTAAGCTAACATTTTACTGATGAAAAACTTTTAACTAACTTTAATTTGTAATAATGGCCCTTAAAGTGTTTCTTTATTTTAAGAAGTGCTTCCAACAAGTCGTATTGCATTTTGTTGCGTATTTTTCTTTTGGTAGTGTTCATTATTGGTTAATCTGCCTTTATACTTCTTCCTTATTAGAAACCATTCACTATGAATAGTAACACACATTTTTAGACTTGCCAGACGCATATTTCTTAGTTCTAAAATCATTCTTGTTACCATTAGTTATAAAAAAAATACCCAACAAATCCCCCAAAGTTTGGTTATCATCCCCAACAAATCCCCAGATCCCCAATACGAAATTTTCATTCCCAATCGCGTATAGAAGATATTTTTATGAACTATATGGAGCTTTAATTCTGCATTATTAGCACAAAAATAGTATTTTTTGAGTTATGACGTTGTTTGAGTAAATGAACGATATGGCTGTAGTCAGTAAGTGCCTGTAAATTTTCAAAGTTTTCTTTGTTCGATATACATATGTATGTATGTATGTATGTAAATTTGTGCCCTAAAATATGGTCGTTGAACCCAATGAGCACAGTTTAAAATAGTTTCTATATAATATTTATTTTCCTTTTATAGAAATACATGAACAAATTCCCACTTTCGAAGAATAACATTTATTTCTTGAGTGCAATAGCAAACATCACAATTTGAATGCATTTTGAATAATAAACAGTAGACAACAATTTAATAGTATTAAGTATATTATTAAGCTACACAAATATTATTAGCTACGCATTTTTAAGTTATGGCCATATTAGGCAAATATTTCAATAGATGGATTGTTAAAATTATTTGCGACAAAACAGCAATTATTTAACTGATCTATAAAACCTTTACAAATAACTGCTTAAAATTGATTTTCGTAAATGTTGAGCTATTGAAGCAGAAGGTAGACTTCTAAGAGCTACCAATATAAAGTTTGTATACATTTGTATAGATACAAAGTTGCGAAACATGGTAACCATGAGCATAAACTTTGATGCATTTTCTTTTAATTAATTGAATCAAATTTATGGTCTATATACATACATATGTACCTCATTTACTCAAAGAACATCATAACTAAAAAAATTAAATTTTCGAATTAATGACGCACAGAATTAATCCTCATATCATTCTTCATACTTCAAACAAATATCTTTATTACTCAACTCTTGAAAACAAAATAAAACTTTTATAAAGTAATAACAATAATAAGAAGTAATAGCAGAAAGGTGTGATTGAAGACATACCTTCTATGATAATTGAATATTTATTTATTTATTAAATTTTCTCTACTTTTTAACTTTTTATTATCTTCTCTCAATCCAAATGTTCACTATAATATGATACAGCAGCTTCTGTCAATATTATTGCGAAGTGTAACAAATACCTCTACATTTTTTTCTTATATTTGTTTAATAACACTGTACAACAAACAAAATCGAACAATTTCCAAAATAAATAAAAACTATAACGACTAATTCTTCCATTTGGAAAATATACCATATATAGAACATCTTAGGGGTTCAGACTGGAGAAACCTGAGAAAGTATTTATATACATCAAGGAGACTAGGTTCCTAATCTGATTAAGTTTAATAGGTTTTTATGGTTTTTATTGGGTATCTCCCCAATATTTTTGTTATCAAGAGCGCACAACATGCTGCCCCTCTTTCAACCTATATATAAAAGATTAAAAAAGGGTTGAAGTTTCCCCTGTTGCAGTTTCTCAGAATCAACTTTGGCAACCATTTAATTCTTCCATTTAAGTGGCAGGGTTTCTTCAGCAGTCTTTGTGTAAAATTTTAGAAGAACAATTTTTCACAACATTTTAACCCTATAATTTTCTACAAAAATATTTTCATACAATTCTAAGGTAACGGCCTGTCCCACGATGTCACCGGAAATCGTTCGATCGACAACAATAACATTAGAAAATTAGTTGTTGTTTTCTATATAAGTTTTCGATCGACATCGTGGGACAGGCCGTAAGTCTCTGAATACAACAAAGCACGAAATTTAAATTAAATTTAAGAATTCATTCTTTCATCTTACAGCAATACGACTAATCAAAAGAATTCACGTATTTCATTTTTTTATATAAGGCTGAAGGCTGCACTATCTAACACCACACACAGTGAAACAAACACATGAACTCAGATGTGGCTTAAGAAAACCACATGTTGTTCCGTTCTGCTAGTGCTTGTCATAGACAATAGACGGAGAAAAGCTAGAGGGTTAAAATGTTATATAAAACCTTTTCTCGTACAATTTTATATAAAAGTGCTGGAGGGAGGGAGGGAGGGGGTGGGCTTTAACCCGCTTTAAATAAGATCCCAATGTAAACTTTCAAAACGCCGATATATTTAGTCTCTCCAGCCAAAATCAGCCATGATTTTATTTCTGTGTTGCACAGTGTTTTTTTTTATTTATTGTTGACAGTTAATTGTCATAATTGCGTTGTAGTTAATTAAAATTTTGAAACGTTTAAAAATAAGGTGGCAGTTATTTTCATTTACTTAATTATTTCCATTATTATACTTCTCTAATTAATACATACTTACCTACCTAACTACATATTTTAATTCTTAAAATAATCTTACAAAGTGATTTGCAGGATATGCCTGATAGTCACGAAGTATAGTTTTGACTATCAGACAAAGTAGTCCTTATCAGTGGAAACAGGAAAAACAAATTTAAAAATATATATACATATGTACGTAAATATCGCGCATTTACTCAAAGAACGTCACAACTCAAATAAACCAGTTTGCCAGAAAACGAGTTTAAAGTTTTCAGTTTACACACACCTTAATAGAAAAATAATATTTAATTTTTCTCTCAAGGGTTGAATAAACATGATATTTGTGTGAAATTATTACACAATATGAAGAACGATATGAGGATTAATTCTGCGTTATTAACTAAAAAAAATCAATTTTTGAGTTATGATGTTCTTTGAGTAAATGAGCGATATGTGCCCTTAATTATGAAAGTGGTCTAATCATATATGGGCATTTCCATATCAGCGTACATGACATTTGCACGCCTACAAAGTGGAATAGATTCTGAAAAAATAGAGGTAACTCAAAAATATTTTGTTGTTATGTTCCATTCAGGGCGTACTATATGTGAAAAAAAAAAATTATTACACTTGGAACCCTGTTGTCCAAAATATCAAGGGAAATAAGGGCATAGCGTACGTGACATAAAACGGAACTGATATCAAAGTGCATGTAAAAGTATACGAAAATCTGCGAATTGTGAAGTTTTTTTTCTTGTTTTAAATTTCTTACACGAAGCCAACTATTTTTCATTTATTATCAGTAATTTTTAAATAAAAAAGACTTTTGGCTGATTTTATAATGAATGAACTTTAATAGCGTACGTGACATAGCGTACGTGACGGATTTTTCTCTTATAATATTCTTAAGTAAAAAAATTTTTTTTTAATCTGTGGAAATAAATAATAATGGCTTGAGTCGAAATTTTGTGTTTTGAGATATTATGGGTTTTGTCTAAAATAAATTGTGTTTGGTTTTTATATAAAATTTTTAGATACCGAAAAAAATGCACATTTATTTATAACAAAACTGTTGATTTTATAAAAAAAAGAAACGATTTTATTAGTTATTATTCGTTGTTTTTAGTTAAGATATGAAAAAATCCATTTGGCAGAAAAATAAAAACTAAAGTGAACTTATTATATTGAAAGGCAAAATAGTTTTTATTGATAGTAAGTCGAGATAAGTGCTTTAGGTTAAATTGAAAAATGCGGAAAACCTGAAATAATATAATTTTTTAACAGCTTATGTGCTGGTATGAAAATCACTCAAAAATATGAGTGCTTTCCATACAAATTTTAAACTCAAGTCAACCGTCTGCGTTGTAGAAACAGGGAGTTAGTTAAATATAACTCCCTGTTTCTACAACCCAGGAGTCGACTTGAGCATAAAATTTACACGGAAAGCACTCATTTTCTTGACTGACTTTCATACAAATTTTCTAGACGAGTCGTTATTATTGAGTTATTGAACTCAAGTGCATACAAGTTTTGATGCTCAAATATTTTAATATTGATGTAGCTACCTTATAAAAATTAAGTTGAGTTAAGATGTTATGGCTTATGTATTATTTTCCAAGAAGACTTAAGTTAAAATATAAATGGGTATAGTTTAAATGATAGATCTTGAAGAGGAGAATAAGAATATATAATAAAATGAAAAAGCACTTATGTCAACTTAAGCCATTATTATATATTGCCACAGAAATTTATGCATACAAAAACTTAAAAACAAAACAAAAATATGTATTCAGTGAAAATAGCAATAAAACAAGAAAGAGTCAACTTCATTTCTTACTACATACTGTTTACTTGGGCGCTGAGTTTTCGCCGCCATCTTATACAGGCATGTTCTGGAAATCACAAGTTTTCAAATCACTTGTGATTTTAAAATCACAATTGTGATTTGATGGTGTTCTGAATATCACAAAATTTTTAAATTTTCTGTTTTACATTAAAAAATAGAAGAAAACAGCTGACGTTTTGTTTTGTAAATGCAATATCACAAATGTAAATCACAAAGCAAATAACAACATTTTTGCAAAATTAAGAGTTTTAAATTTTTTCATAATTGCATAAATTCTTTCGTAGAAAATTGCTCATTTTACTATAAAAATCAATAAAGAAGATATTAAGTTATTCATTTAATTAATCTATTGAGAATTTCAAAATAAAGTGATTGAAAAAATAACCAGGTGATTTCAAATCGGCAGGCATTTAGGTGACCGATTTAAAATCACAAAAATTCAAAAAGTTGTGTGTGCAAAAAGTGATTTTCAGAACATGCCTGATAATTATCAAGTTAACGCTGATACATTTAATTGCAATTTTAATACTTACAATAGCGTACGTGACAAGCTTTAAATGCTTATATCATTTTTATTACACTAAATTGAGAAAAAATTTTGAACAATATTTATTTGCGACAACTATCCTGCTTTGAACTTTTATTTTGAAACAGTTGCGACCGGTCAAATTCAAATGATATAGACAAATGCGGTTTTTGCACCGCGTACGTGACATTAGAATAGCATCCAAAGCAAACCAAAAAAATACCGCTTATCGAACTCTAAATTTTCTCTTTCCTCATGGATCTTGTTCATTGTTGTTGTAACATTAATTTTAAAGTATAATTGTAATGTTACAAATACCTGAATCGAGTCGCTAGTTAAGAAAAAATAGGTGATTGCAAAATTTCTTAACGTTAATCAAATATATGGTCAGTTTAAACTGCTATTTTTGCTCTTGAAAAACTTTTATAAGCTATTAATATCTCTGCATAGTAAAATTTGAGTAATTTTTTCCTCTTTGACATATTTAAAAAAAAATTTCAAGGTTTTTTAATTTTTCAGTCGTGGTTGTCATTTTCATGGAAATGCCCATATGTATGTAGTATATGTACTTCTTGGGTCGCTTTATTTAGCAGATTACATTTCAACAAATCCAAAAATATTTTTATACCTATTATGCAACATTTTAATTTACAGTTGTACTACTATTTTCTCGATTAATTTAAATTTATTCAATATTTATTAAATATTTATTGAAGATTTTTTTAAGATTTATTTAATATTTTCAAACAAAAATGCATATGATTTACACCCATTGTGCCAGAACTACAAACATACATACATACATTCTTCAAAATCTTACAAAATAATTCAGATTTTTTGCAGGCGTGCCATTAATTGGAAATTAGCTTATCTTGACTTAAGCACTTTTTGCCACATATGTATTACATACTTATAAATCTTCAATAGAACCCACTGCAAATACATACATACATACACAAAATCATCTCTCAATTCCAATCTAAGTAATTTCACAACATTTCGCAATTTAGTAGCAAGAAAATTCCTTTATGCGAATTTATTTTAAAAATAATAAAAATGAGATATGTACATACATACATACATAAGTACCAGGGATGGTATTGAGAATTTTAAAATTGTACCAACAGCTTGCAAAAATTGTACTTTTTTGACCTTAAATGTACTAAAAGATTTTTTTAGTTCAAATTACATATTTTTATTTGTTTTTATTAAAATAATCGACTTTGTTCTGGCTAAGGCATCGTTTTACAAATTTGCTGGTAAGTTGGGATATTAAAGGATATGGTTACACCTGTTTAAGTTGAAGTTTAAAATATCGGCCATGTCACAGAGTTCAATTCCGTTCGAAAGACGGAGCATACCCCAGCATACCACCGCCTCTGTTTTTATTAAAATAATCGACTTTTTTCTGGCTAAGGAATCGTTTTACAAATTTGCTGGTAAGTTGGGATATTAAAGGATATGGTTACACCTGTTTAAGTTGAAGTTTAAAATATCGGCCATGTCACAGAGTTCAATTCCGTTCGAAATCGGAATTGAATAAACCTCAAAATGTCAAGCCCTAGACGGAGCATACCCCAGCATACCACCGCCTTCAATAGTCTGGACACACCCGACAAATTTCCGTATTTTAGTTTTCTTTTTTAGACACCATGTCCTATAAAAATGGGGTGGATTTAATTCCGATTCCGAACGGAATTGAACTCTGTGACATGGCCGTATACAAATTAATAGCATGTCGTCGACCCAGTAGTTTCTGAAATATTAAGCATTCATTTTACTCCATATCCACTATTCTTAGGTTTAATAAGTATTGTTTTGCTATACACGCCACTATTTGGCGATTTCGTCAAATTCTTCATACAAAAACGTTTGAAGTAAAGATAATTCTTGTTTTGCTTCATTTCTATAAGAAATTAATAATAAAAAAAGAAGGTGCTGTAAGAAAAATTCAATTGGGACTGTAAAGCAAAAACATCGTCACCCAGACACAGCCGCAGATTAAATGTATTATTATAAACTTATTAAACACTAAAATAAAATAAACGAAACCTTAATTATGAATGTTTGAGTATTTTTTTTTTAAAGCACGAACACAACCCGCAATGCGATTAGCTTGTCTGCGGAAAACACTCAGGGTCTATGGTGGGAATCGAACCCACGACCTCTGGACTGAGAGGCTAGCATCGCTACCACTCAGCCACAGGAGCACCCATATATTGTTTTATTGTTCTTTGTTATCAAACATTTGTAAGCGTGGCAACCTCAAGCGTTTTATTTGCAAATAATTCGTTAATCGTGAATAGTTTTCTGAATTAGTAAGTCGCAATAAAAACAATAATATAACAAAAATTTACAGTTTTATTTGCAAATAAGCCCTGCGTATAAACGTAGTCTAAAACGATGTTTGCTTAAAAATAATAAAGGTTAACGGAGAATTTTCCAATTTAACTGTAAAAGAAATAAATTTCTGAAAATCGGCTTGAACGCTTAAAAGTGCTCTCCTACCAGAGATATGCAATCGTTTGAAAATAGATGTGGAGTGAAACTGGGAAGATTCCTTAAATGTACTAAATTAGTCATTTGTGTGCTATTGTACTTTCCGAGTTTGCATAGTACCAAAAAAAAGTACAACTATATCAACTTTGCCAACCCTGATAAGTACATTTCAACCCGTTTCAAAGGGAAACGTAAAATAATTTTATATAATTTTAAAAATTAAATTTTAATAACTTAAAACACAATAACGCTCATACACAAATAAATATACATATATACATACATATCGTTACCTTAATATAGAAAGGCCCTAATTCATAATTTTTTTTGGAAATCGAGTTTTTTGAATATTTCGAAAAAATAACATCTAAGTATTGAAAAATGCAAGAATCTCGATTTCCAAAAAAAAATTATGAGTTAGTGCCTTTCCATATTAATGTAACAAACAATATGTACATACATATCTATGTATGTATGTAAGTATGTACATATCGTCATATAAATACAAAAAAGGCGTAAGATATATTTAAAATATTTTCCAATTAAAAGCAAAACACATAATCCCCCTTATTGTGAATGGCGTCGTCGACGTCACATCAAGACGTCAGTAAATATTGTCATTTATTGACTCTTATTGTCAATCTCTTACTAATCTCTAAGGCTTTGTAAATTAATGGAGCATGTTAATATTAGGTAATTGTTGTCGACAAAGAGTAGACTAGTGACAATTTTTACTGTCGTCTTGATGTGACGTCGACGACGCCATTCACAATAAGGGGGTATAAGTTTTAGTGCATTTAGTTCTCAGTAGTCTTTTGAATTTCGTTTATAAATTCGATATTTCTGAGCAGATGGATTTTACATCATAATCAAACAAAATGATGATTTTGAAGTTTTTGTAAGTTACGACCTTTTTGAATTTATATGACGATATGTACCTACCTCAGCATTTAATATTTTATAAATAAAAACATTTTTCTAGTCTATTTTATAAGAATTTTACATAAACAATCTATCTTATTATAATTATAGTCAAGTAGTTCGTATGGAAAAAGATAAGCAAATTCGAGTATATACTAACTAAGTACGTACATATGTATGTAAGTATGTATGTATATACATATGTATATACAGTGGCTTTAAAAAGTATGCAAAATATAATAAATATTATGAAATTCGAATTTATCGTAAGTATGTACATACGAGTACATATGTATGTATATAAAATTGCTAAAAAATAACCTTTCCCAATTTGAAATAAAAAAAGTTATAATCAGAGAGAAATGCTGCGCGCGCATAAGAGCACAGAAAGGGCCAACACAGGGCGACAAAAAACGGGTAGAAATAAATTGCAATTGTTTTCTGAATGAGAAATTTTGTTTTGAGAGCTTTTACATACATATTTAATTAGCCAATTCACAAAGTGTTCTATTGCGTCATAGGAGTATTTGTTGTATATACCTATGTATTGCAGAAAATTTCATGACTGTCATAAAAATGTTACCTATATTTTTCATATAAAAAATATTATATCGCTCATTTACTTCAATAGTGTTATAACTAAAAAAAATCGTTTTTGAGTTTTATGTAAATTGAAAATTTTTAAACGCGTTTTCTGCAAAATTATTACTATTTTTTTGAGTTGTGACATGCAGCTTTTATCAAAGTGGTGTTTTTTTTTTGGTTGAAAAGAAAACACCATAAACTACTAAATATGTAGATTAAAAAAAATATATATATATGTATATCGTTACCTTAATATACAAAGGCCCTAACTCATTATTTTTTTATTTATTTATTTCGATATTATGTATCGAAAAATACAAAAATATCGATTTCAAAAAAAAAAATTAGTTAGGGCCTTTCTATATTAAGGTAAGTGGCCGTTATTTTTTTTTTTTGATTTCTTATATTCTTACCCCCCAAATCGGTTCAGTTTTATGTAAAAAAATACAAAAAAATTTCATAGCGATACGTTGTTTTTTTCACACTAACTTTGTTTTAATAAAAGTTGGTTTTAACGTTAAAACAAACTGTTAAAAATGGTTTTATCATACAAATTCAGGGCTATCATGAATAAAATTCCACGTGAAATTTTTCCCAGGGAAAAATTCCAACTAATAGCAAATAATAGGGAAAACAAAAAATTCTAATTGGAAAAGGGAGAAATTTCACGAGGAATTGTATTTATGATAGCCCTGGTTGTTTTTGTTAAATCCAACTTAAAACCATTTCGGAATTAGTTTTATGAAATGCAACCCTGTTTTCGCTGTGGTAAATTCAGTGCTGCCAAGTTAAAATGGCCGGCAGCAGCTGATAATGTTTATGCCAGTGTCGCTTGAATGATTTTTCAATGTAATTTTTTGCATATGACTATATTTTTAAGAAAACATTTTGCAAGAAAATTATGTATGGCAATATTTTAGCTCTTCTAGTCTACAACATTAGTCTCAAAGAAAGTTTTTTGCTAAAATTAATATTTTAGAAAATAACCAACAAAATACCAAAAATTATATGTATATACCGAAATTGCATTTATATGGAAATTATTTTACTAAGCGTTTACAATAAGAGTTTATATCTATTATATTACATACATACATACATATATTAAGTATAGCCATAAAAAAAAAAACTAAAAAAAAATTACATTGAACATATGGGCTTGCGAGCTAACTTTGACGGCCGGACGCACCAGCTAAAACACAATTTATCGCTATGAAATTTTTTTGGAGGGTGAGAATATAAGAAATCAACAAAAAAATCCTCCATACAACTAACGGCCACTTTAATATATGTACATAAGTATGTATGTATGTATGTACATTATTGAAAATTTTTATCTAAATAAAATAGGATTAAAAAGTGCCCCAATTGGCCCACTAGATTTTGCAACAGAGAAACTAAATAAATTTTTAGGTTTTATGTGGCTACTTTTGAAGTCGGTTAACCTTTTTTTAGAAGACCTTTCCCTGCACAAAATTCGGTGACAATTGAACCAAGCGTCCTAATCCTATGACTTGAGAAAATGGGAGTGTTAACAAAAGTTAGGGAGTAGTGTATAGTGAAAAGAAGACCATCATCGTGTAAATGGTTAAATATTCACCTTTTTCTTGAATTGGGACTCGTTCTGGTATTGTAGTAAACGGCACTGGACATGTTTGATGTGGCTGAATCCAGGACCTATCAAATAGTATAAATATGTATATCTTTGTTTCGTTGGATTTCCTCTACATTGGAAGCTGAAGCAGTGCCCCATAGCTAATGTGGCCAGATGTGGCAAAAAGCGGGACATGTCCCATCAAAAAGAGGGATTTTGAAGAATATATTCTCCAAAAGCGGGATTTAAAAATAAATATGAAAAAGTTTTCATAGTTTCTAACATGAGCAAATGTTAATATAAATATGTAGGTAGGGCAAATTTAAAGTTTTTTTTTAAGAACTCCTGAAAACTCGAACTTCAAGAAATTCTGAGTATGCACGTTTTTAGATGACCACTTGGACATGAATCTGTGACCAATATTATCTAACAAAAGTGCGTATCCTTCAGAAAATGCCAAGTTAAAAACTTGGCAACCGAATCCGATTAAATTTCTCGTTTTCAAAAAAAAATTAATAATTGTCCTGCAGACGTGTTTAAAATCATACACAATAATTTTCTTTCCAATACGATATTTGGGAATCTATATAATAAAAAAATAAAAAAAAATCTAATAAGATATGTCTAGTGTCGGAGTTAGTTTTCTAAAATCGTGCGGTTTCAAATCCACCGTTTTACAGAACAGGGTCGAATATCTATTTCAAATTCAGAAATAGATTCATGGGCAATGATAAAGGAGGAGGAGGAGCACCTTGTCAATAAATTTGCATTACTTTTATCCGTCTCGGTTGCCTCATTTATTGCAAAAGTCCTTTCGAAATGCATTATAGCTTAACAGAGCTCTGTTAGGACACTAATATCTACAGCTCTGTTAAAGCGCAAGGTTTGTGTCAAGGGTTATACAAGCACAAATTTGAAATTCCCACGATTCCGACAGAAAATAATGCAGTGATAATTTTGAAACTCTTCATGACATGTTAATAATGAGAATTGTATTCTGCAAATTAGCTGCACTACAAGCGTGACTGTTCATCTCAAAACGGGTGTAACGAAGCACACAGAGATTTGGTTAGTTAAGCAATAACTACACTTAAAAAATATTTGGATTGATTTTTTATCATTTACATTTTAATAAAAATCTAATAAGAGAATGAAAATTTCAAAAGCGGGATGTCTGGTTGGGTTAGCTAGCCGTAATTGCATTCCGTAGCGCCATAAAAGGCTTCTCAAAGTATATTAAAAGTTTACCGTCTATGTAGACTGAGAATTTAATTTCAGCCAATGTTGTATCTGAGCTAATTTAATTTTCATTTGTGTTAGCTTAGAGTCATGTTTCCATGTAAGCCGTCGATCAAGGTGAATATCAAGGTATTTCACTTGTGAATTTTGAGGAACAACTCTCTCTCTCTCTCTCTTCATAGGGTAAATGTTACCTGAACACACTTCACTTCACTTTTATTCACTTTCACTTCATTTTTATTCTCTATAACTTCATCCATATAGTTCAGTAGGATACTATTACTAATATTACGCATTGTATGTATTACGAATATTTTTTTTTGTTTAGTTTGTCTATATAAGAAAGGCTCCTCTGGGGCATGTATTATGTACTACGAATATTTTTTTTTTGTTTAGTATGTAAAATTTACATTGTAAATATGTACATATAAGAAAGACTTCGCTGGGACATCTGTCCGCTATGAAGCTTAAACCACAGATTACACAGAAGTGAAGAAAGTGAGAGGTAAAAAAAGCTCCAATCAGGTGTTTTTTTTTTAATTCGTGGAAAAAAGAGAAAAGTATAGTGTATTTCATACTGTAGTGTATTTTTACTTACCAATTAACACAGCTAATAAAAAGCGTTGGTAACTTTATTGCACTAGAAAGAAGAATCAAAGCAAAAACGCCGACAAAATTTGAGGGAAAACGAGACAAACAGAAAAATACCCTTATCTTCCGTCCCGTGACACTTCTGTATGTTTGTTTTGTGGTTAAACAATGAATAAATATAAATAGACTGCCAAGTCACTCTGGAACAAGTACCGTAACTATACTTAGATATTAACCTAAGCTTAACTGGTACGTATTTATACTTTTGAAATATGAGTGGCCCTATGATCAGTTACATAAATGTCGGAATGACATTTATATATAATTTATATTCTACACGGAATAGGTAACTATAAGATAGTTAAGTGATAAGTCACAAGGTGCATACAAAGTATCAATTAACCCCATCCTAGGCCATCCCCATGGAAAAGTGAGTGGTCCACTTCATAGGAAGTGTTAGAACTCGTACTGGTCCCTATCACTTGCGGATCGGTCACGTGGCTAGTCTTGTCACAGTTCCATTTCCTGCAGGGTTATTTTATTGCAAACAAAAAATCATAAAAACAGTGAATAGAATTATAGAAAGTAAAATCGCATCAAACTTTCCATTCCATAACACAACAAGCGATGAACACACTTATGTACATACAGGGTGTTTTTTTAGAGGTATAGAACTTCGAATTGAAATAAAACACAAGAAAATCGTTTTAATGTCCATCAATTTGGCTTTATTGGAAGGATAATTTTATGCCATTAATGTTTAAATATGATTTCGGGCATGTGGCCGCCGCGGCTGGCTCGAATAAAGCCAATTCTACAGGTCCAATTTTCAACCACTTTTTCGAGCATATGGGGCCGTATGTTGGCAATAACGCCACGAATGTTGGCTTCCAAGTCCCCTAACGTTTCTGGTTTGTTGGCGTAGACGAGCGACTTCACATATCCCCAAAGAAAATAATCCAATGGTGTCAAATCACACGATCTTGGTGGCCAATTGACAGGTCCATTCCGCGAAATTATGCGCTCATCGAATGTTTCCTTCAATAAATCGATTGTGACGTGCGCTGTGTGGCATGTAGCGCCGTCTTGTTGGAACCACAACTCATCCACATTCAAAATCTTCAAAATCTTCAAAATCTTCCATAAAGTTGATGGACAAAGCTCCAATTGCTGTGCACGGTGGCGAATCGATTCATTAGGGTCCTCTTCAACACTTTGCTCTACAGCGGCAATTGTTTCTTCGGTGCGCACTGTTCGACGTCTCTGCGGATGCGTATTATCACATAGAGTAAACGTAGTGCGAAAACGATCCATGGTTAACCGAATTAATTGCTCTGATGGACGATTATGTGGACCATAAAATGGACGGAGCTTGCGGTAAACTTCGCGAACTGAACCATTATTTTCGAAATAAATTTGCACGATTTGCAAGCGTTGTTCTTTTGTCAACCTGTTCATGATGAAATGGCAAACCAAACTAAATATTAATCACTTGACAGCTGACAAAATGGCCGCCAGTTAAAAAAGTGATGCCAACTTAAAGTTCTATACCTCAATAAAAAACACCCATTACATACATATGTATGTATATATTTTTCCATAATGACACATGTTTGTATGTATGAATTAAATTAATTTGATGTTTTATTGGATCAATAAATGTGATAACAAAAAAAAGCACAATAATTTCGGTGGCTACAAGCAAAAAATGCTTAAGTCATATTTTACTTTCTACTGTAGGAGAGCACTTTTAAGCTTTCAAGTCGATTTTTAGAAATTTATTTCTTTTACACTTACATTGGGAAATTCGGTGTTCACTTTTGTATTATTATTTAGGAAAACATCGTTCTATACAGCAAAGGTTCCCACCGAATTCCTGTTCACGGGTCCCTTATAAAATTTATTTTGTCGCAAACCTAATTTTAAGGTTGAATTAAAAATGCAAAAAAGTCAAAGACAAAAACATATTTTTTATTTTGATTAAAAATTTTATTTTAAAAGTTCATAAATATAAATATGATTAAAAAATAACAGTTTTTATTTTAAATAATTTTCAAAATATGGTCTCTCCTTTGACATGTTTAAGCTTCAATTCACATTCTTTCATTAAATGAAATGGCAATAGAAACAATATCAGCTGATAGTTTGATAGTGATGACAAGTGCAGAGTCTGTGGTACTCTATAGATATGTTGCAGATGCATAACGAAACAGTCCGAACTTGTACAAAGTTACCCAAAAGCTTTCGAGATAACATTTTTTTTTTTTCAATTTTGAGATCAAGTGAGAGAGTAATTTTTTTCTAATTTTCTGTACAAACTTGTACGAACGTTTTCCTCAGCTGTTTTTTGTTTACATATGAAACTGAGAAATTAATTAGAAAATTTGCAAATAATGAAAAAAGTTGTTATTTAACAATTTATTAAAAAGCAAAATGGAAGTTTTTGTTAAAAAAAACATATTTCTCCCTTTCTTTAAGTTATTTTACGGATCAGTTACAGCTTTAACAAAATCTGTAGATGGAATACATCTTATATTAAACAGTGTTCAGTGAATCGTTGCTATACAGTATCACCAATACATTAAAGTTGAAATATGTATACCAAAGTAAACGCTAAAATTAGCTTTTATTTCAAATGAGATTAATTAGTCGAACAAAGATCACCAGAGAATCATTGCGCTATAACTTCCTGGAAAATCGCACAAAATAATTGAAATTTTACCCCGGGTTACTTTTGAATATAAAGATTGCCATTAACTAAAATTTAGCTTATCTCGACTTAGGCTCTTTTTCAATTTCGCTATAGATTTATACATGCATTCAAATCGTGTGTTGGCCATGCGTGTACTAAATTGATAAGTACAAAAGGTAATTTGAGTTTGTGTGTCTTACATATGCATGTACATATACATACATACATATCGTCACCTAAAACCCAAAAAGCCGTAAGTACAGTTTTTACTTTTATACAGGAAAAGCAAAAACCTTATAAATTTAATACTATTTATTTGCTAGGTGCCGAATTGAGTAATGAATAAAATCGGTATTTTTGAACATATGTGAGTAAAATTTCAAGGAAAGATGTATTTTGGTTAATCACATCATAATCAATCAAAAAGTCTATTCTGAATTTTTTGGTTGTTACGGTCTTTTCGATTTTAGGTGACGATATGTACATATTTGTGTATAAACATTTTTTAACTATCATGTGTATACATACAAGGACAGAACCACTTTAACAGGGGATTTTTTTATATTTTTTATTAAGTTAACAGCAACAAAATCATTTTATTCAAATACCTATTAGTTGCACTGCACCACACAAAAATATATATGAGTAACTAATAACAAGGTTTTAACTACTGATTCTGGCAGAAGAGACCAAAAAGAATTTAGGCAATATACCTATACGAAGTACCTACATATATATCAGCGTTTCGAAAGTTTACATCTGAGTTTTATATAATAATTTTTGGGTGAGTATACCTGACATAACTATCCCTTGGTATGTATTCAGCACTTAAGTGCAAAGTTTTACGAACAATTTTAACCCTCTAAGTCTTTTGGTTATCGGTCTCTCTTGTTCCTTACCTAAAAACTCATCCAATAAGTACCTTTAAATGAGGATGTCACGGTCTACGTTAGGTTAGGTAGGGACAGAAAGGATTTCTGCCCACTTAGGTGCAAAAGTCTGGTCCCTCTGTGATAACTGTAGAAAAAGAAAGAATGAGATACGGAGTAGTAGAAGAGAGAAGGGTAGGTGGGCTTAACTAGAAGAGGTAAACTGTGTAGAGTAGAAAAATATTAGACGAAAAAAGGAGCATCCAGATTCGTTTTATAATTCAAACTCAATCTGGAGAGTCAGCAAGAAAACCACCATCTGCTTCTGAGAGGAATTTATGTTCCTGAGTTTCATTTCGGATAGGCTACTGAAGGAGCTTTTGGTCAGAAGGTGAAGGCAGTTATCCTCCAGAGCGGCACAGAGGCTTAGAAAGTGCGTAATATTTTCTTCTTCTTCCTCATTACAACTGAAGCAGTAGTCATTAAAAATTAGTGGCTCCCTGGACTCAGCTACGTGAAATTCCGGAACCTTGCGACGTTTAGAAGTTGCATTGATATTTTACAGTCCTAGCGAAGTCAGAGAATTTTCACTATGGAGCATCTAGTTAGCGCCGGCATCAATTCATCTACAGCAGAGTGGGAAACCGCAGAGATTGCCAATATCCACATTCTGAAGCAGGGTTCCTTTCGTAGTCAGATCATCCGCTATGATGTTAACTAATTTGGACTAATGTCCGCGTACCCATGTGAGGGCAATGCCTGATTGGCTCTAGGGCTACATTGGGTGTGGTGTACGGAACGTGAAGATTTTGATTGCCAGTTGACTATCGCTTATAATTTGGATATCGCTATTCGATATCCCATTAGCACACTCATTGTTAAAATATTCTACAAAAATATTCGCCTTAAGTCTTCGAATGCACCAAATGTTGAAATTATACTGGAATTAGTCAATACTTGAAATTTGTTTAAGGGTTCATTTCTTGTTTATTGACTTTTTTAATTCTAGCTACAAAAGAACTTTTATGGGCAATTTTAACCCTCTAGCTCTTTGTGCCTTTCGTGAAAATCGGTGAAGTAATCATCCAATTCCATTCCGTTATAATTTTCAATTCGGCTTTCGAAATTCGGCTTAAGTTAATAAAATATGGATTTGTGGAAACTTCTTAGCTTCAATTGTGAATAAGTAGGAAACTAAAACTGCTGTGCATTTTGAGTTCTAACTCAAGTCTATATTGACAAATTGGTTTATTCTTCTATTAGGGTTGACAAATGAAAGAATATGCTATTTACAGCAACACTGTATCATTGCAAATGACTACAAAACACCCGCCGAAGCTTCTCTGCCCTATAAATAGCTTTGCATTGTTACAACTGTAATTTTTTATTGTTATTATTGTAAATAATAATGATATTTAATATAAAAAAAATTATAAATGCAGGTTTTATAATGCCTTTAACTAACGGTAAGTTGTAAAACTGGCCCTAAAAGAAAATACAATAACTGCAGTATTGCACCCACTGTAATAGCGGACAATGACATTTACCGACGTGTATATTATTTTTCTGTTAAGGTGTAACATTTATCTAGCCACTACTGTATGTACATACATATGTATGTAGATTTACAGAAGAATTTGTCATAAATCAAATTATTATTTTTAGCAGCTATTAAAATAAATTTTATTGATTACAGAAAAGTTTCAGATTTATAGAAAATCTAAAATTGTTGAATTGCTATTGTTGTGAAATAGGAAATTAAATAAAAAATTTATGTCTACATTTTGATTACATAGTTGGCAGTTAATGGTTTTTTTTTTTTTTTTTTTTTGCAAACAGAAATTGTTGATAAGATCAGCTTTTGTGGTTGCGTTGCCATATTTGTGCAATGGAATTTTTGATTCTAAATTAAAAGCTTATCGGTTAGTTGTTGCACTTGAAGCCACACAAGTGCTTTTCTGTTCATTAAAAAATAAATTAATATGATTGATTAAAATCAATCAAGTCAACTTCCCGAAAAAAAATTATTCATCAACTCTTATGTAATCGTTTGTACATATAATAAATATTAATGTAGTACGAGTATGCATTAGATTTCGAGAGTATAAAAGTTAATTTTTATACTGTTGCCTCTGAATCAATTCCTCAATTCACAACCTATTGTAGGAGTCGTAGTTCGTACAAACGTTGTAGGTAATTTCTATACAAACATTTGTTTATAAACAATAGCCCAATTCACAATGGTATATTATATTGATACTCATCACTAAGAATTTTTAAGTGGTGAGTATCAATATATTAACCATTTTGCAAATGCTTTGATGCACGACCATTTGCACAAGTTTGTGAATTGGGCTAATATTTTTATTGAAATTACCAACAACTCATGTACGAACTACGACTCCCACAATAGGTTGTGAATTGAGCAAATGTATTTCAAAACAGTGACAGCGGTCACTGCTCTAAATGATTACTACTGTCTGTTTCATAAGGGTAGACAAAAAAAGTAAATGTATGAACTACTTACAATCAGCTGGCAACTGGTACACCTATTTCATTTGGCAATTAGTTAGTGCAAGATGTATAAATTATTACACTGTAGAACAAAATCAAACTTTTTCCAAATTTATAAGCCTGTAACGACTGATTCGGATATTTGTATACATACATGCATTTGTAGGTGATATAAAAAAATTTGAGTTTTTAAAATTTAAGTCTCAACTAATTTACCCTCCTTATCGATAAGTAAATTTCAAAGCGAAGTTTAAGATTTTAATGCGAAATTTGAAGAAAATGTGATAGAAAACAAAAAAAAAAAAAAAAATAACACAATACACAAAATAATAAATTATGGTTGCAAAGTGCCCAGCAGACGATCAAATAAAACCATCAATCACATAATTGTTTGCGTACAGTCGTATTTTTTCGGCTACATGTCCGTGTTGTCGTCAGTGATTGATGATAATCACACAATTTTGATATTTTTATTTGACGGCTGACTATTTGACCGTCTCCAACTCTGATTGACAAAAGAATGTCATATGCTTTGTGTTACTTCCGTTGTGATGACCCAGCAAAATACGTTTTTCTAGATTGTACTATTTGAAATCACTCATTTTAGTATTTGAAAAAAAAAATGCAAATCATTCCTGATTATGATATTTTTGCTTGTTTATTTTCTACAAACAATTAAGATTTTTTTTATAAATAGCTCAAAATTAGCAAATAAACGCACATGCATACAAAACTACATGCCGTTGCCTTAATATAGAACGGCCCTAAGTCGTTAATTTTTTTATAACGAGATACCGATATCGAAATATACAAGAAACTCGATTTCAAAAAAAGAAAAATAGTTATATTAAGGTAACGATACATACATACATACACATGTATCTATATATGTATGATTGTATCTGCATAATTAAAAAAGTACTCGTAAAAGCTAACGAAGACAGAGAGGCAGCTAAATATTTTTTCAAAGATAGCAAGAATTAAGATTTTATTGTCAAGAGTTTAGCATTTCGCTAGCAAACGCCATTTTTTAAGAATTTAGCACCTGCTTAAAGGTTCAATCAGACGTGCAATAACCATGGAAAACAGCTGTTCGAACCAAACTTATGGGCAACACTGTATTTGATTACAGGTTATTCGCCATAACGCCATAGCCATTACCAAAGAAACCAATTGAATTTTGGTTTGGTTATGGCTATGGCACGTTTAATTTAAGCTTAAGGCTAGGATTCAATATCCTAAACAATTGTGTGCCTTTTGAGAAAATACAACCCTGGTATGATGGAGTCTATGACAAAATTTTCAAAAGACAATAACAATTCATCAGCTCATGGTTGTATTTTTCCGTAAGTCGAGCGATTGTATAGGATAGTGAGTCATGGCCTTTGCATATATCGCTACTTTATTGTACCATATGTAGGTCCTTATTATAAATTGCATTAGATCTTCGCTGGCTATCGAAATGCTCATTATCAGTTAATAGTTTCGTTGAGCAACGAATTTTCTATCCAATAGAATCCTGATATCGATGCAGTATTTTCATGTGAAAAATTAAAAAGAATCTAATGCCGTATACACACTATGGCATTTTGTGACATCGCATTATAGTGTACTAGTGGTAACGTTTGTCATTTCCGATATTTTTCATTGTGTGGCATTGCTTTCCATATAAAAAATATAGTGTAAACAGAGTTGCACAAATTTTGAAAATGACACCTCAAAATGACAACACAAGAAATGCAAGATGTGTACTCGGCATTAAACTTCATATTATTCTGTCTTGAGCATGAACTAAAAAGTTGTTCAACTAAAATTGCCGTGTGTGAAACCAGTCTTTTGAAGGAAAATCCAAAGTTTGCTGTGCAATTGTATTTAAATTTTCAATAATTAGTTTGCATGAGCCTTGAGTACAAACTCTTAAAGTCAGGGCAAATTTTAATATATTTATGTATGGACTTGAAATAGATTTAGGGCGAGCGCCTTGCTGCAGCATGTCGTCTTTAGAAGACAGCAATGCCATAAGTTCGTACTTGCGTAAATGAAAGCTTTTTATAAATAAATGCAATCAAATTTCCAAAAATTAGGTTTATGATAAAACGTTTTGGAATAGATTTACAGGGATTTTGAAGCATCTCTTAATTGTTTGCTGAATGTGGTCAGCACCCAGTAAGCTTATTATCTTCATCTGGACTAATCATTTAACTATAACTACGGCAGAGTAGAGTAGTCATACTTTAATTTTAAACTTTAAATCGACTTCAAAATAGGAGGAGCTTCTTAATTCGGTTGTATTTCTTTGTACTTTACTTTCATATCAATTACTTATGTACATTAGAGCGACTCAACTTGTATGGAAGAGAAAAAAAGTGATTTTGTTACCCCTCTGAAAATAAACCTTGATATGTTTTATGATGATTCCCAAAATATTTTGGTTTTAGCATTGACCATCTTTTTTGCTCCAAGACGACATAAATAAAATTTGGTATCATCGAAAAGAGTTTTTTAAGGAGCATCCACTTGCGACCTACTAATTGAGATATTTAACTAAATACATGTTTTCGCTTCGGGTTTTCATACAAATTCTACGTTTTTGGAAATAATGTTTTGCTGTTCAAATTGAATCTGTTTTAAAATAATGTACATATGTTGAAAAAAAATATTCTTATTTTATTGTTGTTCTCAATACACATTGTCGATCGAACGTTATCTGTCGACATCGTAGGTCAAGCCATGCCAGGCCAGCCCGTTACTCTCAGCTGATACAATATTTTGAACAATCACAGTGGTTGCAATTCACAATAGCGACATATTTCGCCTAAAAAGCCACATAATAATATCAAATGAAAATTCGTTCGATCCGGCACTTTAAACTACAGTCGAAAATCCACTAGGGGTACTAATCATAACTTATGCCCTTATTATGAGTTGCATTCAATTTTCGATCTTCGCTGGCTATCAAACATCGAAAATCGAATGTTCAATTCATATTATGAGCATTGAAAATTTCGTTGAGCAACGAATTTTCTATCGAACAGATAAAACTTTCTGAATATCTCTGAAACTATAAGACTGTTAAAAAATTCATATAGACGTAATTTAAAGGTCAATTTGTTTCCTAGCCTTCTGTGTAATTTTTTATTGAATCGAAGAACTGGTTCTCGATTTAATACCAATTATGTGATACAGCATCCTCTTTTTTTATAACGGAAAATCTCGAGATACAGAGCCAATTCAAAAAAACTTATTCAAAGGGATTGATACACACTACTTAGTATATACAAATTTACTATGAAACCTTTGACCTTACATAATAAATTTCATTTTGCTGACCTGTGATATTTGTTATTTTTAAATATTTTTACTTTGGATTTATTCAATCCATTGCTTATAACTTTTTAATTTTTCGGTCGATTTTCTTCTAGTTGGTCTTAGTTCTTACGTAAAAGTATTATCTTTACGTACATGAACAGAAATCAGACGATTTTTTAACGATTTGTACTTTTCTGTCAACATATAATCACTGTAAAATATCGATATATTTTGAACCGCTATACCAATTAAAGATCCGATTATACATATTTATTTGTCATCTCAATACCTTTCATTTGAATACCAAGAACGACCCAATCGGATATGATAGGTCAAGTGAAAAAAGGTCGAAAAACTGAAAAAATCACAATATCTCAAAAACTGGTCCATAAAAAAAAAAAATTCACATTGATTTTCGAATTCAGCGAAAGAAAATACATAAGCAAAATCACCTCTCGTCAAGTGTACATTTTCAGTGTAAACTAGTGTTATTGAGTTCTTGTTTCAACTTTGTTATTTGTTGTTAGGCTTCTCATTTGTTTAAATGAAAGTTTATAACATAATAACTCTAGTTGTTCTAAGAAATTTGGATAAAGGTTAGCAACAGTGAAATGCGCATAGGATCCAGCTAAACCCCTCAATAATCAATTTCAATGTATTTTTAATAAAAAAGTTATTTTACTAATTAAGTAAAATAATAATTTGGGATTATTAGTGCGTTAATAAATGTTAAACTTAAATTGTAGCAATTCCCAAAAATAAAACATTAATTGAAAATTCGTTCGATAAGTACTTTCGACTACAGTCGAAGATCGAAAGGGCCTTAACCAGTTTTACAGAAAATAAGTTTAAAGTTTTAAATTTACGGCTGTCAATGAAATTATTAAAAAAGAAGTTTATGACATTTTTACTCAAGACAAAATACGATTACACGAATTATTCCGAAAAACGAATTTTTAAAGATATGACTATATTGCAATAAAGCAGCGATATGTAGTTTTCATGTTAAAGTTTTCTCGAATTGCAATTCTTTAAATTTCAATTGGAAACAGTGTAGTTATAAAACTAATACGTATAAATGAATATAAATCTTTCGAGATTTATCAATTGCTTTAACATTCTTTAGAAAATTAAAAATTTCATTCGGTAGCTGTATAACGTCAAGTACTCGCTCGTCGTAATACCCTCGGCCACAATTGAGGCGTAGGGTGCAAAAAAATAAAAAATAAAAAATCATTTCATAATTAGTATTGCATTGTATAACTAACGTCTCTCTTACTTAATTAAATGTAATTTTTTCCATTGTTTAACAATAATTTTTATTTATTTAATTTATTTTGCGCTTAAATGATTTGCTAAATAAAGACGCAATAGAAATGACATTGGAAACCGCTAAATATAAATAAATACATATAAGTATATACTTATACATACATACGTATGTAGTTATGAATAGTTAGGAATGATAAACAGGGGAGTAGTTTTACCTTAATTATACAAACAAACAAGCGCCAGCTACTCGTATTCACATTTTTTTGCGGTTATAATTTCAATTATTCTAAAGAAAAATCAATATGAAAGCTCAAGTTTTAGAAAATAAAAATAGTTAAATATTTATGAAAATTTGCTCTGCTAATTCGTCTTCCAATTTTTGCACTAGAATCATCAGATCACATGCAAAGACCGTGAAAATTACAATCATGTGGCTTTATTAGCACAATTTCAATCACTCATTTCATTTGAGAAATTAAATATTTTTGTTTTTTATTCATAAATTACTCGAATTACTCATTATCAGAAAAAAAGCAATCATGCAGCTTTAAAATTCATTAACTACGAGTGTGTATGTACTTATTATCTGTAAAAATTACCGCAAATATAAAGTTCACATTCAAATACACTTGACGTCAATTACGCTGGCGTTATGATGTCGACATACTAAATTTTAAATAAAAATATATTTCTTATCAAAAACCAATATAAAAATATAAATACAAAAGCTAATATTAGACACTTGTGTAGACGTTTCAACAAAAAATTTTGAAATATTACGTATTACGTATTAGTAGGGGCCTCTATATCACGGATGGAAATCATGGTACAATTGTACTTTTTATGGTACATTTTTGACCTCGTTGGTACCGTGGTACTATCGCGAGTTACTTGGTACAATTTAAAAATGCCAATGTTTCGCTATATCGTCGGTTTGTTTCTGGTTTGCGGCACATTATATACATAATACATTATGTCTGCAGCAAACCAGAAACCAAAGGATGATATAGTAACATTAATTTTGCCTAGTATCAGGCATGTTCTGAAAATCACATTTTTCAAATCACTAGTGATTTTAAAAGTAATTATGGTCATGCATATATGTACTTGTTCGCTCTTTTTTTAAAACTTTTCTATGTATTTTAAAGAGCATCAAATATCATTTCTGAATGAAATTTATAGTATATGATTTTAAAAACGTCTACAGGACCATTATTACTTTTAAAATCACTAGTGATTTGAAAAATGTGATTTTCAGAACATGCCTGTATGTTTTCTTTAATTTTTTTGTGTGTGTTTTATTTAGAATAACCGATCTCTAACAATTCTATTCTACGAGTGTACCCTTATGAATGTAATATTTATTATTTTTTTATGTTATTTTTAATTTTTTATACTGAATTTTTATACACATTTTTGTTAAGTTTCTGTTTTTTATTGTTTACTTCTGAATTTTTACACATTTTTTTACGTTTCCGCTCTTATTAATAAATATTAAAAAAAAAATGGTACCGTCATGGTCCAAAAAGTACATTTTGTTTTCACAGTTGGTACAAAATCCAAGAAGTCATTTTCCTTCCCTGCTCTATATAATCAGTGGAATATTGACTGTTTTGATTGACAGACAACACGAAAGTGAATAGGAAGGAGGCTCTCGTTTATAGTGTATTTTTTATTCAAAACTCAATATTTCGGCCAACAGACGCCATTTTGCCAATACGAAAAAAAAATGAAAAGTCGGCGAACTATCGGCCTTGTCATAGAGTTCAATTCCGTTGGGAAACGGAATTAAATCCACCTCATTTTTGTAGGAGATGGTATCTAAAAAAGAAAACTGTGCGTGTCCAGACTGTTGGGGGTGCTGGTATGCTGGGGCTAGGGCTTGACATCTTGAGGTGTCAATTCCGTTCGGAAACGGAGTTGAACTCAGTGACATGGCCGTATATCAAAATGGGTATCATTCGACAGGTATTTTAAAATCATCTTTAGGTTTCTCTTATGATTTTTCTGTTCGAATGACCATTTAGGATATTTAACGGTTCAAAGTTGGTCGCAGTCAGGTTTTTTGATTTCTTTAATTACTTCTTGTTTAAGTTTATTACTTCAGAACTTCAGAGATGCTCTTTGGTCTGATTGCAAAAAAAGAATTAATTTTACATTACATACAATACAAAACTTTTCTCACACATTGCTCTCTTGCATTGGCACAATCTTGTTTGTGGAAAAGTGTGTAAGGTAACGCATAATATTGTCGTTATCAATTCAACTCAGTTTAGTCGTTTTACAGTCAACCCAACTTTCGCATTGTTATTGCCATTCACAACTATGATAAAGGTTGAGTTTGTAGTTGTTGTGATTCACAATATAAAAAAATAATTTGGTCCACAAACTTTCATATAACCAAACTGAGTGTAGTTGAGAACGACAATAGGGCCATCAATATGTTTCATATAATCCTAACCTGCCAATTAGTATAAAGCTTTGCATACATCTTCCCGCGTTTGGCGGGTCCAGAACTTTGAAATATGATATAAGATTTCATGTTCTTCAACCCAAGCAAGTCTTTCGATATTGCGGATTTTGTTATAGGAACGGCACCGTTTTACTTACGATTTTTGAGTAGGGGTTAGTTTGTTAGTGAGACCGATACTAATGGGCCACACAAGAATTGGTGGACTTGCCTCCATGAACCCTGGGTTCATGAATTTCGCTAATATTAACCCTCATTGGTGATACCTCTGTTTGAGTGCAGCTGCATTTAGGGCCTAATCTCACGGTGGTCCAAACACCGGGTGAAGTTGAGCGTCCAACTGTCGTCCCCATGCAGCCTTAGAAAGCACTATCTGACTTGCGAAGAACACATAGATTGCAATCTTTAAATATAGTTATACTTTTTTTTTAACAAACACAACCCGCGAAGCGACTAGCTTCTAGCTTGTCTGCGGAAATCATACAGGGTCTATGGCGGGAATCGAACCAACGACCTCTGGACTGACAGGCTAGCATCGCCACCACTCAGCCACAAGGGCATCGGGGCACTCTGACTATGACCATTTTGATGATGATGATCTTCTGTTGTATGACATCACCTAAAATAGTGTCTGCTTGACCGCGTCATACCAATCACAAGCATTTATTTGAGACTGAGGAACCTAGACTATTTTCTCAGCGATTTTTTGGTAGCAATCAATTAGTAGGTAGGGCATACGCGCTGCGGGTATGGTTGCTCACACCCAAGAGAATTCCTCACCAATTACTGGCACAGCGTAACCTCTCATATTGGAGCCAGACGAATGCACGCACCAAATACAATCCAATACCTACTACAATTGGTGAACATCATCTATTTAACCCTTTAACCTTTCAGTCAGGGATCATGCCGGCATACATATAACATTCATTTAATCCCTAGCCTGTGGTACCATTGAAAAGACAACGGTCAGATCTCGCAGTTCCACCCGAAGGTTTCACCTCTATCTTCTTTTGAACTCACGAGCAGTTCCAGATGATGCTGCACCTTTAAAGCAGCGTAGCAAGCTACTTCCTTTTATAAATCTGTGGCAATAAGGAAAAAGTGCTTAAGTCATATTTTACTGTTTTGCAGGAGAGCACTTTTAAGTCGATTTAAAAAAAAAAAAAAAAAAAAAATTATTCCAAATCAGATCAGAAGTCTAAAAAAGATAAGCCGCAATTCATTGTGCTGTAACTTCTTGAAAAATCGCGCAAATTAACTGAGATTTTGTCCAGGGATACTTTCAAGTATGCAGATTACGGCGATACCATTAAGTCAAAATCAGCTTATCTCGACTTAAGCACTTTTTCTTTTTTGCCACAGAAATATGTATATGCACATCCGTTACTCTGTCAATTCAGAGATTGGCTAGTAACACATAAGTTTTATGAGTAAATAGCCAAAGGTATGCCTCAACAAAAGCTCTATTTTACACCAGCTAGGGTCCATGGAATTGCCACACCCGTAATCTACTAACAGATCTCACTGAGGGAGAAGATACCTGACAGGGACTTTTGGGTTCAATCGGCAAGGCGGCTAGAATGTGACTAAAGGAGGTTGGTTATTCAATATATCGACAACTAGGTAGCGAGAATAGTTAGCGACTGCTAAAGCTCACTGTATCGGCTAACGAACAGGTACACATGTATAGAGTACCACCTTGCTGACTTCCAGACCCCTCACTCTTCCCTAAGCAAACGTATATACATATTTATAGAGTGTCTTAAAAGAATTTTGTGTTACTGCGTGAACACAATGAATTTTAAAGGCATGCGGGTTGTGTGTCAATCAGTAGCGTGGTTCTTTAGAATTCAGTCGCTATAGAGCAGCTACGTAAAAAAAACCCACACTCTGATATTTGCATTTGAGGTAAACAGCTTTGAAAGCTCTTAAATTTGTTCTTGTTTATCTGCAAAGTAACAGCAAGCATTGTTGTCACCGAGATCTGATTGGCTGTTGTGCTCTCATCGGTGTGAAAGCACAAAAGCTCTTGCGTAAAAGTTTGTTTGTAGCTGCTATAGAGTATTGCACTCTGCATTGCAAGATTATCTTCCGTGGAAAATTGATATCCAGAAGAGCCTCCATGCAGTAATTTAAATACTTTTTACTGTGGAGTGATCTGAAATCTAAAGCTTATAAAAATAATTCGACTTCCTTGGAGCTTTTAAAAGTAAAAATATCGTATGACAAAATGTTAGCCATCAAGGAGTTTACCTACTACTCAATTAAATTAATGCAGCCAACGGGTAAAATTACATTTGAACGATATTATTTTGTTGCCAAAGTTTTGTACGAATGCAGCTTTGAATAAAATTATGAAATGGGATTTTAAATGCCCTGGAATTGTAGTGCCCAGTCGTATTGACTCGTATCTTACATTCATATAAATTAGTTAGTTACCCCAACAATATTCTTAGTGTGTCATATACCACATATGTATACTAAATATAAAATAATTAACGATTACAATTTAATCTAAAGAAGAAAAATATTTTAAAACAATGAAAAATATTTATATCAGTTATAAAAACTTTATCAGTATTTTTTATCTTATAACGCAAAAGAAATTAACTTAATGAATCAGAACATTAAAAAAAAAACCTTGGCAATATTTAAATAAAGATTAACACAACTTGTCTGCAAACTTTCTAGAGCAGTTATCTTCCATGAAATAAAGCAATCGCATTCGCTTTTTGCTCATTATGCAAAAATTTAATTGCGACTAACTTTTCAAGTGCTAATTTTTAGCGCGTAGATTCTGTTAAAAAAGAAACTAATATTAAATTGTGAAAAAAAAAATTTGGCAGAATACCTATTGTTTTTGTTTTACCGAAGTCCACAAGAGATTATAAAATGAAGGCTAGCGGTTGTTTATGGGCTTTGGAGCCGAATTATAAATACTTGCTCTGATGATGACACAATCAATATCGATCAGCTGTTTCCTACCGTTGCTGTTAGATTTCATTAAAGGGCCTGTTCGGAAATGCATCTGTGCGCTGCATCTGATGCGCCTGTGTGATTACTTTGCGCAGCTGATACAAAAGAACTGATGCAGATGCGCAGACAAAAAAGTTCATTTGATTACAATTTCGGACGCGAGAACATTAAAAGTGGAAAATTAATAATTAACATATTTTTTTACTTGGATGAATGCAAAAATGAGTTGAAAGTATAATTAAAAATAATATAAAAAAAAAATTATAAGAAACAATAAATTAACAAAATAAAACAAATAAATAACAAATCAAATATTTACTCATCTATTGCATCAGCAATTTATGTGATTAGTTTTTGATGTTACTTTGCGCATCATATACATCAGTGATGCATTTTAGAACTCACCACTTTTGAAGTGTTGCCATCTGATGATTTTCAAAACGCACGACGCATCAGATGCAGCGCAGTGATGCATTTCCGAACAGGCCCAAACTGAGCCTGAAACCATGTAAAAGTGACTGGTCCGTTTCATAGGAAGTGTTAGAACTAGGACTGGTCCCTATTACTTTGGAGACCGATCACATGACTAGTCTTGTGTCAGTTCCATTTCCTGTAGGGACACTAGTACGACCACTCTCAAAACGCACGAACATTTTTGGGAATCATTTCATTTTATTTCTTGGATGTTTTTCTTTTGTTGGGGGGGGGGGTGGGTTGGGGGTGTTATTTGAAATACATACATATATAATAGTTGGCAATTTCGAAAAACCAACTGCAATATCCAACAAACTATTATTGTAAAACCCTTTATGATGTGTTATAGAAAAAAAATTAAATAATAAAAGACCGCACAATTTTTAACTCAATAAAAAGAGAAAAAAAAACTACATATACATATGTACATATGTATATACATACATACATACAAACTATACATACATATGTATGCCCAAACTGCAGCATATACATAATAGAAATAAATATAAACTAACTGACCGACCCACATGAAGAAATAAAAATCACTTTTTACCGGCCGGCATTGTCACGCAATACTTGTGAAGAAAATAAATAAATAAACTAAAGTAAATTTCTTAATTAAAGCAATAAAAAAAACCCCAAGAAATATCATACACATTCCCCGGTACGTTCAAACGAAGAAATCGAGACGGCAAATTATTTTATTGTTTAGAGAAAAAAAAAACGATTTTGTTTATTTTTTCATTTAATTTGTATTTTTCAAGCAAAATGAAGAAAAATACTCGTATGTAAATTTTGGATTTTGTTACTCCTCTCAAATTAAAGTTGGGCCTTTTTATTGGGGATTAGCAAAATATTTGAGGCATCTAGCGATGGCCGTTCTTGAGCTAAAAAATTTACGGACTGTCCCACGATGTCACCAGAAACCGTTCGTTCGACAAGTTGTATTGCAATTTTCAAACAACAATAACATTAGAAAATTTGTTGTTGTTTTGAATATATGTAAGTATTCGATCGAACGATTTCTGGTGACATCGTGGGTCTGGCCGTTATTTTTTTTTTTTTTTGTAGTTTTTTGAATATTTTAAACCACCCCTTGGTTCTAGTTTTTACAAACTATGACACATACGAGTCCTTTTAGATACAGATGTTTTGAATTTCATAAAAATAGATTCGATACTTTCGGAGCGCAAATATTGGCATCTGCCACCACCCACACCCCCTGTCCTATTTACAAAAAAATATACTACTAAACTTCATTATTTTCATTATTTTTTTAGCATTTATTTAGAATTTCCCCTATTATTTTTAAGCAAACCCTGTATACAAGTCAACAAAATAAAAACATAAATACTGGAATCGGTCAAAATGTTTTTGTTTTAGAGAAACTAACCAACGCCGATTTATTTTTGTATATATGTGTATATAGATTAATTAATATACGTTGCTTTACAAGCAAATTCCTGATGAATTAATTTGAAAAAGTTCAATATAAAATTAAAACTGTCTAAGGCTTGGAAAGTAATAGATAACTGCTCCCTTTGGGGCTGCTGGTAATGAAAAAGCTTAATTCCACAAATTTGTATGGGCTTTGATTGTGTTGGGATGACAGTGTTGACAAGACAACGGCAACACAGGCGCCCGTTTTCAATAGTACGGCTGTCTTCCATATTTTAAATAGTGATAACTACATATATTAAATAAATTCAGTAAAGTGCGACTTTGACTCGCGCACGAAGGGTTCCGTACGTTGGGCTTTGAGCATTTTTTTAATAAGCGTTTTTTTGCGTTTTTCAGCTGAAATAATTATTTTTTTTTGCTTTTTTCTCGTTTTGGCAATTTTTTTCAGATTTTTTTTTTGGCGTTTTTTCCATTTTGGCGACTTATTTTCATTTTGGCGATTTTTTTTCATTTTGGCGATTTTTTTAATTTTTGCGATTTTTTCGGTTTTTGCGATTTATTTTCGTTTAAGAATTTTTTTTAATTTGGCGCTTTTTTTCGTTTTGTCGATTTTTTTTTTTGTTTTTGGCGATTTTTTTCGGTTTGGCGATTTAATAATTTTTAGATTTTTTTAGTTTTACCGTTTTTGAAAATTTCAAGAGTTTTGCTCTTAATGTGAAGTTACACAACACGCGTTAGTGCGCGTGCGAACTGTAGGCATCTGTCAAAAAAAGTTGAAATAGTGTTTTTGCATACGACAATTTACCAAGGTTGGCAAACGGTATAGTAAAAATACCGATACCGATTCAAATACCGCTATAATTAGATACCGGTATCGTTACCGATACCGAAATCCATTTCGGTTAGAAAATACCGGTATCCAGACTACCGTTTACGTCTATACCGGTACGTACCGGTATACCGATTCCGGCCAAAAAATAAATGATAAGTGAGTTGTAGTCGCCAAATTTTTATTATGTATTACAACTTTTTTCACCATGAGACATTTTGGTTTTTATTTCGACCATTGCATTCGTTTTGCTTCATTATTCCAGAAGCCAATCCCATTTGTCAGCCAATATTATTGCTACGTTTATAAAACATAGAATCTCAAGAAAAAACAGCAAAGCCAGAACTAAAAATATTTAAAATGTCTTGTAATAGATACTATGGTTTCAAAAAACATAGCGTAGATAAGAACCTTTTTTTTCGAGCATTTATTCGAAGACAACTAAAATTAGTTTTTATTCAGAATACTAACAGTTAAGTTGTTTCAGTTTCAATCCAACTTAGTTGAGCTGTAAACCGTAATATGGGAAAAAACTGCAAAATATATATCAATTAACTTTCTTTCTTTGGCTTAGAGAAAAAACTTCTAAACTTTTATATTTGAAGTTAAAGATTCCTCTCTTGAGGTGAAGAAAAGTGCCTGCTTTAAATTTTTAAATGTTAATTGTACAAGAAGATTGTTTTCTTTGTTTTTAAGTGGCTGAAAGAATATTATTTATTCTTTGAATAAAATGTTCGTTTTGTCTGAATTTGGCGAGAAAGTTATAAACAATATGGGTCCAGTACAAAAATATTGCCTAAGAACGTGTACAAAGTATAAAAGTGTAGAAAAAGACCCAAAAAATTATATTTCGTGAAAAATACGGACATGTATTTGAAATTTACTGAAACAAGATATACATATGTACATATATGGTTCAAAAGGCCTTAGTCTCTTCTTTCTGTATCCGTTTATAAATTTAAAATTGGTTGATATTTAACTTAGTTAGAGGTTGATAAGTGCCTACGGGTACAAAAAAGCGGTTTTTTACCCGTAAAGGCTGGTACTCTGTTCGAAGTTCAGAAAAATTTTCAGTTCAATTGGTTATTTCGCGTGAAAAATTTGACATGTACTAAATGTAGCCCACCTCGCGGTTGTTTTAATAAATTTCTCGCTTTTTTTTTGCTTGTAAGTATGCAACATTGCTAAAATTCCGTGCGAAAAAAGCACTGCTCATGTTGTTTCGCAGCTAAACTAAAATGATACCAGATTAATTTTGCATGGAAAGACATGATTTTCCGTGTTTTTCACACCAAATATTTCATACCAAATACATACTTTTATATGTAGTTTGACAGCATTTCGCACGAAATTGTGAACAGAGTACCAGGCTTAACTCAAGATTTTGGAGATGTTTGGAAAATTTTTATACTCGACAATACCTAGCAGAAAAATACCCTCATACCCAAATAAGAGCGGCAAGCGTCGCGTTAGTACGTATTTTCAGTACAATCAAATAATATTTTTGCATTTAAATGTACTGAAAATGCGTACCCTGCTGCTAACACAACGCTTGCCGCTCTTATTTAGGTATGAGGGATAGTAGATAACACTTCGCAGGTATTTCGATTTCATTAAAAATTTGCCACACAGTATAGACTTTATATACATATATAAAGTTTGAACTGCAGTCTCCTTGTTTCACTTTTTTAATAAATTATTGTTTAGTAATAGTACATATAAAATCATATATAGAAACAAATAAGTTTATATGCTTTTATACATACATATGTTAATGTAAAAATAGTCCCTTTTTGAAGTAATTTAATAAAAAAAAGTTTTTCTTGCTATGCCCACTGCCTGAAATAATAAATTTGTCAGTAATATCGGTATACCGGTATTATAAACTCGATAACGGTATGTACCGGTAATACCGATACCGAAATAAAAAAAATACCGATACCGCTACCGATACCGAAATTTAAAAAATAATTGTACCGGTATGAATACCGATACCGTTATTTGTTTCGGTTTCCAACCTTGCAATTTACATACCAAACTCTTTGACGCGTTTGTCGCAGAAAGTTGGTTAACTTTCAACTTTTTAACGCGTTGTGTTGTTTTGACAACTAATCAGCCGACAATAAAAAAGAAAAAATTAAAAAAAAATTAGAATCATGAAGGAAAATCTTAATATGGAGTTTGAAAACTATACAGTATTGCACAAATAAGGAATTGAAAATTTTCCAAGATCATTTTTCAATGTAAAAATAATTAAAAAAGCTGAAAGAAAAGGCATTTGTAACGCGTGTTGTGTAACTTGCAATTTTTCATGCATATTCGTCGACGAACAAACGCGTGTTATGTATTTCTACCTTTACAGTTTCCAAGATACAGCAAGTTCTAAAAATTACATAGTCAAAATTGCATTAACTGATGGAACACCCCTTAATTTAATTTTTTTTTTAATTTCAATGATCAAACAGAATAAGACCGCAACTTCAGGAAAAATCGCTGTCAAATTAACAAAGCCCATAATAAAATCTACGGCAGTAACTTCAAATTCTCTCTAACATTTGTTTTATTTTTTTTTGTGCTTATTTTTCTTTGAAGTTTTGTTAACAAAATGTTTGAAATTTATTGAAAGTATGGCAACATGTTTGAGAGAATAAGTATTTATATGTGAGAGCATAAGAAAAAACGCTCTCAAAATAAAATAGATCCTATCTCTCGACTGCTTTCTAGGTCTACTTTTTTGTGTCAATTTGTATGGAAAATGTGTTTATGCCGCAATTCTGTTTGATCATTTAGTGTTAATTGTTGTAGTCTGTATAAAAATACACTAAACTTACAAATTACAATTGTATGTATATTACATGGGATTTTAACATTTCTCGTTGCTCGTTTGGGAACACCCTTTAATTTTTAACTCTCATGTATTTGTTGTTGTTGCGGCCAAAGGTCTACACACTCTGTCCAAATTTCAGGTCCGTAGCTCTTACGGTTCTCGAGAAAATAGCCTGTGACGTACAGACGGACAGCGCTGCAGCGTAGCGAAAACAATAGGGTTCCTTTTCACCTTTGGTGTACGGAACCCTAAAAAATTAACTAAAATCTCTGAGTGAAAAAAAAACATTCCAAAAAAGGGAAAATTAAAATAAACGTAAAATATTGATTTTGATTTAATCGTTTTGCTTCAAGTAAATATGTAATACCTATGTAAATATTTTTATTATCAAAATGAATTGCCATAATTATTGATGGACGCCTAAGGGCTGGCTAATAAACTATTGCAAGTTTAAACGCTGGTTTAGTTGTAGTTTAAACTCGACAACACGCTGCAGCGGTAAATCAGTGCACCATATATTATCAGCCATAGTTTAAACAATAATATTGCAGCACAACCAAAAAGGCAAAAAAGTAAAAAAAAATAAATAAATAAAAGATAGCCCGTTGTAGTCAGTATAAAAATAATTAAAAAACCAATTTCAAATAATGCTTAGAAGAAAGAGCTGCCTGTTTTTTTAATTTCCTCTGGCTCTGGAAAATGTACACTATTATTCTTCAATATATACATATGTATTATTTTTTAATTTCCATAAATAGTTATTAAGCAAATATGCAATATCTTTTATATTGTTCTATCCGCAATGCATTTATATAAAAAGATAATTTCTTTCAAGTTTATAATTTCCTTTGTACGCCAGTCGGATATACTATACGTTTGGATATTACATATGGGAACTTTGCTATTTTAAATTAAAATACGCAAGTAAATATTTGAAATAATTTAAGTACCCTGTCGGAGAATATGTGGTTGACTACAAAAATAATCAACTTATAGTTAACTTTTCTTAAACTAACCTAAAAGCTAACTAAAATGTCATCCAGAACTGGACCAAAATTATTTTCTTAACATGAGTACATAATCGGATTTGGTGAGAGTCAACTAGTTTACTTTCAGCTACTTTGAAACTCATTTCAATTTTATATTAACATTTTGCTGTTATTATTTTAGATGGTACCTTAGCTGGATAGCAGCTACTGACTGCTACCAGGTGACTTAAAGCTACATAATTGAAAAGTAATGCAGAGTGAGACAATAAACTACCGCCTAGGACATCGCAATGTTAAAATAGTTAGTTGTTTCCATTGGAAAGTAATCCAAGTTGCACTAGTTGCGAAATAGTCGCCTTAAAGTAAGTATAAAGTTAACTCAGCTTCCGACAGGGTAATTACACAGATCCATACATATGTAAATATATAGATCAGTGATGTCAAAAATAAAACTATAGTTGTATGTGTGAAAAACGTTGTCCGTTGTTGTTGTAGAAAGTGCAGTTTAGTGAAAATGCTCCAAAAAAAGTCAAAATGTCTTTTAAATACATATTAATTTCTTTCCTTAAAAGTTTTACAACATCAAACACATTAAATATCGCGAAAAGCATTGGTGATCACTTCTTTTCTTTCACTGTATCTATAAACAAATTAATACACCCGCCACGCATGTGTTCTCGTCGCTGTCTCATCGACGACTAAATGGAAGAGAATAAGAATGTGTGTGATTTTAGTTTGCACAATTGTGCCATGAAACTGACATCATTGATATAGATAGAGATCCAAATTGCATTGGTTTTTTCTTTGATTGTAGCAATTCTTGTGTAAGATTACAGGGCCTATGGCCAAATATAAATTACATATGTCCAAAATCATATTCGTAATACGAATATTTTATTAAGTTTGGCATCTGTTTAAATTTTTTGTTTGGGCCTGTATGGCACCGTTCAGTTCAACAACATAATAATTTCACTCGATACAATCATATGAATTTTCCTTAACAACTGAATTCGGGTGCAAGTCAGATTAAAATGGCAGGAAACTAACTGGAAGCTACGAGTATTCATGCTGTTCCTACTTTCTAATGAAAAACTTAGGTTATTGGAAATTCTTTTAATAAAATAATAGGAAATCATTCATTCCAGAACGTTGACCATTAAATTCCACAAGCTGGAATAGTTTAAGAGTGTATAAAATCTCTTAGAATTACTCGATTGTCGACATCAATAGAAGCCTTAAAATCAAAACCGAGTCGGCTAGTAGAACTTTTTTTTAGATAGTTCAGGTTAAGAAAGAAGCGTTGGCTTGAATATCCAAGCCTAGGCTTTCTCAGATAATGTTTTGAGTCGACTCTTCATTAACGACAAAACAACCTCTACTAAGCCCGTCATCAGGAAGCACTGAACTTTGCGGTTCTTTCCCAACTGACTAATTTCGTATTCTTCATACATTACATACATTGATCACGACTACAGGTAGGGCTTGTTTCTAAGGATATTAATTATTTTTTAATTATACATATCGAACAAAACACCCAGATCCAGTTTGCTATACCTTATTTATCTCTACTCTGTATCGTTCTTAAAAAAGTATAAACTGAAATTTTTTCCCAAGTGTATTGCCACCCTAAGTCGGCTTAAAAGAGGGTTGGTGCTGGTCCAGACTTGCAATTTTTGTTGCAGCAATTCTTGAATATGTGTGAGAGTGTTGAAATAGAAATATATACTTTTTGTATTCCTCTCTCGCTCTTTTGCACTAAAAAATAAAAAGTTGCTGCAACAAAAATTGCAAGTCTGGACTGGGACGTGGAATAGAAATAAACTCAATAAAGGAATTTAATTTAATTTAAATAATTTGCCTTGCTGCTTATTTACGCTAACGAGAGCATGTGAACGTGTCTAGCTTGACTTTACTTGGGGGGGAAAGGCACTGACACAAAACCAGTCACGTGCCCAAGAAGAAGGCCTAGGACAAAGCACATTCATGTAAGGTAGACTCGTCTCAATGCGCTTTAAAAATTCATACTCGCTATATCAAAAATATGTAATGAAAAATATGTGTTGACATCTGAGTAATATGGGCAGTAGGGACCACCTGATATGTATTCCTCTTGCCCTAGGAGCAGGTTATAAATGATACATTTTAGACATCCTGGAAGAAATATTTTTTAATCGGTTAGGTTAGGATGTTGTGTTGTATGTTGTTGCAACACACCTCCACTCACAGATCCAGTTAAGTCCATTGTGATTCCCTTCTATTAGAACCCGTTAATAAAAATTTAACCCCTCCCCCCATTGTACCCAGAAGAACTCTTATTATCTCTCATTAAGGCACTGTATTCTCATGATGAAGCTCCTGGATATCCTCCAGTATACACTTTGCAATATCACTAATGCTCTCATGGAAACGTCTGTTAAGCCATCTAATTCTATGGCGTTGCAGCTTTGGACAATGGCAGAAAATATGTTCAATGGTATCTGGTTCCTCTTCATCCTCGCACATCCTGCAGAAATCTGAAGTGCCAGTTTCCCAAATGTTGGTCCTTGCTCTGACCGATCAGTGAGCAGTCAACGCTCCTATCAACAATCGCATTACCTTCCTAGTCATATTAAATAGCAGTTTGGATCTTCCTGAGTCAAGTTTTGGCCACATAGCCCTCGAGACTGTACAATACTCCCTACTTCCCCATGAAGGGTTGCTCCTGCTTACCACCCAATTGTTGAGCTTCCTGTAGTAATCACCTATCCGTAATTTAACTGATCTTTCACACATTCCCTCATTTAACGCCGACTCTAGTCTTGGCAGCTCATCGGCGATTTCATTTTCCTCAGCACTGACACTATATTTGTCTACAAGCAAGTTTAGGGCTCTCCTACAGTCACTGGCTAGTTTCGATTTGACATTTTGTCCCTTCAAGGCTTTTAGCACTGTCTGGTTGTCGAAGTAGAAGGTTACCTCACCACCTTCAGCCACATTTCTGGCCACAAGCTCTGTGGCACTGATCGGTCCTGCGTCCGTTGGTTACCCCTCATTTTCTGTTAAATTTGAGGGTGGAGTTTGCTGAGTAGTTAGCACTTCGACTACAAAACCGCAGGTCCTGGGTTCGATCCTGGTCTCCGACAATCATTAAATAACAACACCACGCATTTTTCTGATGTGCATTAGTGTCCCCTTGTATCAGTTGTTATTGGAAAGTTCAAGTGATGAAGGCATAGCCACTGGTCACTGAATTACGCCGGCTTCAGCTGATAGTAATCCCAATGTAGCAGAATCATCGGCGAAGTTAAATAACCAATAAAATGGCTACTAAGCACAACTTCGAAAATTTAATACCCCTCATTGACACCAGAGGCGCTGCAATACTGCCTGATTGAAAAATGTGCAACAAGCAGAGTTGTATAAAATAATGAATCTTTCCTCTATCCCTTCTTTCAAAAACTGCGTTTATTGCATTTAGAAATATTGAATTTTAACTCAGCTATTTCAAGCCAACTTTTGACAGCACTTAATAATACTTTAGCTACGACGTTTCTAATGAGCACAAACGTCTTTTTAGTGTTTCAGAAGAGAGCTCTGTGACTTTTTGAGGAAGATCGATTTAAACTTCTTAGACAATTTCTGATAGGTATCATATGAAATCTTCGTGTCGGTCCTAGTACAAGTTGAATTGACTATTGTCGGGAAATTTGCAAGGTTCAAATTTTTCACCAGGATACATCATGATTCATGAGAAGTAATTCACAATAGATGTCATCTCTTCGATACACGAACGAACACACACGTTCTACAAACATAATTACAAGTCATTCTTAAATTTCACTTAAAACTTGAAATATTTTAAACCCTTTTTCCTTAATTTTTAGATAGCCTTTTATTTAAGAGTCTCTTGAAAACATCACTTTAGAAAGAAATTTAAACCTAAAATTGCAATCACACACTTGAGAAAAAATTAACTATGCACTTATGTCTGTCATGTATTTGAATAATAACCACAAAATGCTATCAATTCAAATTAAAATCAAATAGAGATTATTTAATATTTTCTTTCCTTTGAAAAGCAAACACTCGAAACACTACGTACCACTAGAATGTTTTTTAAACATGTTATGTAAGGAAACACGGATACTTACACACACAAGTCCTCAATGTGTTGTGTCTCATAAACTTATTTCGTCAAAGAAAATAAATCTATGTATACTTGATAATTATTACGCAGTAACAAGAAAATTATATCCTTGCACAATGAGTGTAATTTACTTTGCACATGGAATCCTTCGCAGAGTTTATATACATATGTACATATATGTATATATACATACATTCATATGTATGTGTATATGTACATATTTACTTTTTCTCTTTATCTAAATTTACGCTCTCTTTTCCCAAAGAGTACAAAAAGGACATCCTTTCCATTCATTCCTTTTTCGTACTAAATGGATAGTTTTCGATTTTTTAAAAAACAAAATACGGATGTTATTTGTTTTTTTTTTTTTGCTTTAAGAAGGGCGGAATTTCCTTGAGCCTGACCAGAAGATGTCAGTTTGCCAGATGTTATTGCCAGTGTAACCAGAACTTAAAAACTATATTTTGGACAGAAAGCTAAATAATTACATGCGCAAAAAAAAACAATCTGAAATGAAATACCTAATAATGCATGGGCTTTAAGTCCGTTTTTAATTCCCATAAATTAAAATAGTTGTCATATAAAAGTGATAAGATTCAAAAAAGGAAAAAAGGACGACTCACAAAATATGTGACTCGTTATATTATAGTCAGTCATACCTTATACTCATCGGCTTTTTCAACTGACATTAAGGGTTCAATCAGAAGTGTCACAACCATAACCGTAGAAAACAGCTGTTAACTAATGGACAACACTGTATTTGATTATAGGTGATTCGCCATAACGCCGTAGCCATAAACATAGAAATCAATTGTATTTTGGTTTGGTTATGGCTATGGCATTATGGCTATGGCTATGGCTATGGCACGTAAAATTTAAGCTTCACGCCACAACGGAGAAATTTGCCACAATTAGGACCTTTTTTGACGGAAGCATTTGAACAGCTTCAATAGGGTCGTTCTTCATTTTAGTTATTAAATTAAAATTTTTTATTTACTTCTTTTTATTTTGCTTTGGATGCCACAAAACACAAAAAACTAAATCAAAACTTAAAAAAAAAACAACAACTAACAGCTGTCAAACTACTCAACGTACACTAAATGTTAAAAGTTGCCCATCTTTAGTGTGTGACAGAGTTCATAAGAAAACCTGTTGTTCAACTTAGCTGTCAGTTGCAAGAGGCGACGTATAACGTATAACGGATTCTTTGTGACTCGGCCTGAAGAGTCACGTATGTATAAGGCTGTCAACACTTGGAGTTTTTTTGGGACTTGATTATGACCCATTTTTTTCGATTTTTTACGTTTGCTAAGAATTGTTTTCAATTCGATTGTATTTTTTATATTTATTGCTTCAGAACTTAACCCTACGTCTACACCTGGTATATTTTTATCATGACAAATGTCAAATTCCATATACATACATATAAAAACAATTATTTTTCAATATAAAGTTTGACTTTTGTTATGATAAAAATATATAAGGTGTAGACGTAGGGTTAGTTATTTGTTTATTAAAAAATTAACCATCAGAAAGAAATATGAATATTAAGACGCTCCATTGACAATGTCGCCATAAAGTCACAAAAGTGGTGACTTAGAGACACTTAACCTCAAGCTTCCTACAGCGTATGTAGATGCATAAGACATAAAGGGTATTTTTTTTTTTAGAGTGACACAAGTTTAAATCAAGGAAATATATTATATATAAATATATATTTTATAAAATTAACGTTTAAATACGACTTCTGCAATGTGGCAGCCACGGCTGGCGCGTAGAAAGCGCAACCTGAAACACCAATTCTCAACATCTTTTCGCAGCTTTTGCGGCCATATTTCGCCGATAACTTTTTGAATGTTAATTTCCAGGTGTTCAATTGTTTGTGGTTTATCGACGTAGACAAGTGACTTAACATAATCCCAAAGAAAATAATCCAATGGGGTTAAATCATACGATCTTGTTGGCCAATTAATTGGGCCATTACGTGGAATTATTTTTTCATCAAAAGTTTCTTTGAGTAAATCAATTGTAGCGCCCGCTGTGTGGCATGTGGCTCCGTCCTGTTGGAACTACATATCAGCAAGATTAATTGAGGTACGACAAAATTTCGCATCATGTTCCTATACCGTTCACCATTGACGTAACATTCGGATCATCATCGTTTTTGAAGACACAGGGGCCAATGACTCCGCCAGCCCATAAAGCGCACTAAACAGTAATTTTCTGATATAATGTCAGGCCTTTTCGTAATGTTGGAAAATTCGTACTATTGGACAAAGTTGTTCCTCATTTTATGTAAAATAAAATACATATATCACACTCTATATCATAAACAGTTACAACTCAAAAAATTTCAGATGCTGATTAGTGTCAAACTGTTTGCTCATATGATGCAGAGCAGTGATGTCTTTCCGAACATCGAGTAGTAAAAAAACTTTGTATTCGTAATGCAAAAAAATTGCCTTTCGTACTATTGGAAATTTGGGTAAAGAAAGTGCGTACTATTGGACGTCCTCTGTAATTACATATTTTAATATGATTCATGAAAATCGCCAGTGACAATGTCCCCTCTAGAAAAAATTTATAGCTACGCTAATGCTTCTTCCATCAATGAGCAAAATCCTGCAGATTTTTTGAGTGTGGGCGAGTGACACACATTTTTTTTATAGTCATCTACATAGAGTACATACATATGTATGTATGTAGATATGTACTATACATACATACATATAAAACACAAAATTATACAGCCGCCAATGGGTCTACTTGAGGTCTACTTAAGGTTTCATTAATATACATATGTATGTATGTATGTATGTACATAATCCTATATAAACATGAATGTATGTACAATATAAACAGTACATAGATGCATACATACATATCGTTGGTCTCAAGTAGAAAGGCCCCAACTCAAATAATTGTAACTTTACAGGAGAAGGTAAAAAATAACAGAAACTGTAATATTCAATATATAACTTTTTTTTGACAACTGCTTTGTAAAGGCATTATTTTTTGCTCTATGCAATAAGTTTTTTGTGAAGCGGTGTATTTGTGTGAAATGTATTGGAATCACTGGAAAACTCAATTTCGTAAAAAATACGAGTTAGGGCCTTTCTACTTGAGACAATCGATATGTATGTCTGTATAGGTATGTATATAAAGCAAGTAAGTATGTACATTAGGCCGGGTCGGCAAAAACGTACTCTACACGAAATTTTGAGAAAATTCTCCGAAGAAACCACGTGTCTAAAATAAATCACTATACCGTGCCTCTCGACATAAAAATTTATGTATTTCCTCTGCTTTAGAAAAACATTTTTTTTTTGAAGTTACAATTTTTTCAAATAGCAATATGTGTGTACTGAAATAAATGCTACTAATTTCGTCATCATTATTCTTCCGCCCACGTACGTATTCCCTGCTTTTAATTTTTTCGCGAGCTACCTTAGGTTCGGTTAGGTCAGCAGGCTGCTGGCAAGAAAGAAAGAAAATTAGAGTCCAGCTCACCTGGGTATATTACAATGATCTCTTTGTGCTACCTGTAATTTAAAAAGAAGATAAAGAGGGAGGAGGGAAGAGGGTAGAAGTAAACGAGAGATAATATTTTAATTTAGAGGAGGTGAGAGTGTGTCAAAAATTGGTCAGGGGAGGAGTCAGCTGTTACACCAGCCACTGCTTTTAACATAAAGTCTCAACTTTTTGAGGTCAATTTCCGATAATTCGTTTAGGCTGCCGAAGGATATTCTGCCAAGGAGGTGCAAACGGAGATCCTCCAGAGCGGAACAATAACAGAGGAGATGCGGGATACTTTTCATCTCTTCCTCGTCATTGCAACTCTAGCAGTAGTCATTAAACGTATGGGTTCCAAAGGTACAGTGGCCAGTCAACGTGGCAACGAGGTTCCTCAATTGCTTCCTATTGAAGTTCATGAGAATTCATGATCATGTTTCATTTTGCGAAGAACGCGAGCTACCTTAGATTTATCCATAACATTTGGTTCCCCATTTTCATCTTTAAAGTCAATCCCCCATATGCAAAAAATATAACGTGTACTTGAAGTGTACGTTAAAACAAAATTTCCATACAAAAACCGGTTTTAACGTACACTTGAAGCATACGTTATCTCTTTTGTATATGGGGGGAGTCCCCATATGTAGCTAAACAAGAAGCAGATCGGGAAGAGGACATAAATGTTCATGTCGAGAGGCGCGGTATAGGGTTTGATTTTAGACCCATGGTTTCTTCGCAAGATTTTCTTAGAATTATACATACCTATGTAGATTTCGTTTTTAACCTACGATTTTGCAATTTTGTTCCATCCATACAAATCGATCCGGCCTAATGCACTCGTACATACTTGCGTACCTATGTATGTACATATATGTATGTATACTACATACATACATACTGTGTAATCATACATACATACATATGTATGTACATACATACATATATACATATGTACATATGTGCTTAGTTATTTAATAAATATTTTTCTGCCATAAAAATAAAATTTTAATTAAAAGAGTTCATTCAGGGATTCTATTAGCAATAATGACCTTGAGCTGACCTTTAGGAAGTACATACCTATAAACATACATATGTACATACATATCTTTATTGCTGTAAGACTCTTCCAGATTTGTTCTTAAATTGATTTAATTTTTGTTTAATTTAAGCAACACAAATTAAATATTTTTTATTGCACATTCATGTGTATGTACGTTTGGATGTACATATGTACAACTTTACTATAAATTTACTCGTAGAAAATATAAAAATCACATTTTGCGAACAACAATTTTCTGTTTGAACCGGCAAAAAAGTCAACAAACAACAAGGTTAGAGTAGCAGCACCAAAAGCAGCAGCAAACAACACAACAAGCGGTGTTGCCAAAATAGGTATAGAACTTAAAAATAAATTCAACTGACTATCAAAATTAGCACTTAAGGTGAATTCACCCATTGTTTCGGAACAAAAGTTTTGTTTGGAGAAACTTTTTTTTACTGAGAGTTTTTTGCAAGACGATTCATCCATTTCGAACATTTTGTCTGGAAAATCAAAGCTACCATATCAAATACGTGTGTAAACGATGCGTATTAATTTTGCAAGTGGCAGCACAGCGGCAAATGATTACAATTTGCTGTGTCATACACATCTTTTTAATTGTTTACTGCAATGGTTTCGTTCAACTCCATACATTTGGATATGTTTTTCTTAATTTTTCTTTACTTCTATTTTAATAAATACATGTACACTCTGTGCTTTTATTATTCATATAACATGATGTGGCAGCTCAGTTCAACTTTGGCTGAAAAATTAAAAAAGTTGGCAGCTCAGTTCGATTTTGTCCGGACAAAAATTAAAATTAAACCAATTCAAGTAGAAAATTTTCCGAACAAAATTTGTTCTCTTCTTCTCTCTCTCTCAAAAAGAGAAACGTCAAACTACATATAAAAAAAATTTTGTCCGGACAAAAATTTTGTTCCGAAACAATGGGTGAATCCAGCTTTAAACTATAAAAATATTTTAGATTCGGTAAAAGAAAAAATTTGTATACATAGGTGTTACCCGTGGAGTTGCAGATGGGTTCATTGTGATTCCCTTATACCTATTACCCTGATATATTTTTTATCATAAAAGTCAAACTTTATACACTGAAAGAATTTTCGGCATAAATTCTATGAACGTCACGCTTCGTTGGATTCATGAAACCAGTTTGAAAATTTCATCAAATTTATTTAACAGTGCAATTAATGCAGTGCTATAACTTCATCGAAACAATAAAATAATTTCATGAAAATAATGAAATAAGTTAAATAGATATAAAGGGGTTTCTTAATAATTAGAAAATATTGTTGTCATAAATCCAATAAAATATTCTTACGAAACCAGACTACCAACGAAGCAATTCCAATGAAATTATTTCACAATATTCATGAAATTTTCATTGGATTTGTGAAATTATCATTAGATTTGCGAAAAAATTTTAATGAAATTGTTTCATTGGAGTTATGAGCAAAATTCTTTCGGCGTACTGAAAAATATTTTTTTTATGTTAGCTCTTTTTTTTTGTATGGAATTTAACATTTGTCATGATAAAAATATAGCAGGTGTAGACGTAGGGTTAGTACACGTTAACAAAAATTTAAACCCCAATTGTACCCAGAAGAACTCCTATTAGCTGGCATTAAGCCACTGAATTCTCATGATGAATCCTCTGATATTTTAGCGTTTATACTTTGCGATATCACTAATGCTCTCATGGAAACTCGCTCTCTCTCTCTCTCTCTGTTCAGCCATCTAAGCCTGTGTTGTAAGTTCCTATTCATCCTCGCACATCCTACAGAAATCTTAAATGTCCGTTTCCCAGATTATGGTCCTTGCTCTGACCGAGCAATGTCCAGTAAACGTATCTATCAAACCACGCATCAACTTCCTGAAAACAAATAATCGTTTTGTATACCAGGGTTTGTTCAGCTTTTTCTGAGCAGACTTTAGTTTTTCATTTTGTATTTATAATTTTCAAGTTCTGGCAACACTGAAAAAATCGAATCCATGTGTGGACATATGAATGCGCACAATGTGTATCATGTACATGTATGTATGTATGTATTGGGTGTTTGGATGATGTGACGTACATACTTATGTATGTAAGTAAGTTCGTATGTATGTATGTACGTATAAATTTATTGAGAATTCAAGTGTCCAGACAAAAGTGCACCAGAGGTGCGCAACGTATTCGAGTTGTGCTGACACATGTTAATCCAAAATTTTTCGGGTTCCGAAACTTCCCTCCAAGCTCAATAACGTCAGCTTTTTTGAGTACAAAGAATGAAATGAACTGAAAAAATCGATTAAGCACGAGCTTTTGGAGTTATTAAAGGAAAAACAAATTTTCGAAATTTTTTGATAGCAATAGCTCTCCAACCATTAAACACCGATTTACATAAATCGAATTTACACTGACTTTAAAATTTTTCAACAACAATACATACATATTATGTATCTATCTCTTGAACTATTTTAACGATTTATGCTATAAACACAATCAAGTCCACCGACCATCGACTACAAGATGTCAAAAATAGAATACATGCGTGCTTATGAGAATAATTAGCCGCTGCACGACTACCGACTACACGGCTACTTTTGTAGCCCATAGCCAACTTAGGCTAATTTCTATTTTTCTTGGCTACAAAAAACAGATTATTGCTGCCAATACAATAAATGCATGAAATGGTGGTTTTAAAAACGCAATAATTAAATATCGCTATTAAAAACGCGAAAAACTATTATAGTGGCACCATTGAAAAATAATAATCATCTGTTCATTTGCTTCATTTATATTTATTTTTTGGTTTTTTTATTGAAATTGGTAAGTATATAATAGTAATTTTTACTGTTTATATGTATTTATTATATTGTTTAATGTAATGATGTTTAATGTAATGATGTTTATTTTTTGTAGTTAGTGGTCGGTAGTCGTTAAAAGAATTAAGTAGCTGGCGACTTGGCTATTTTTGTAGCCAGCTACTTTTGTAGTCGGTAGTCGGTAGCCTTTGAATGTGTTTATAGCATTAGATTAAATTTCCGAAGCAGTTTTCAAGTTAAAAAAACTAAATGGATTATATCAATCGATTTTGACGAAATTTTAAGCAGCCGTTATTTTCTTCTTCTTCTATTTAACAGAGATCGGCTTAGTGGTACGCAAGATCAAATGTATGTATGTATTTTTTTTAACTTAAGTATACTACATACGAACCTACTTTTTACATATGTAAGTGTGCATCTTCATTTGATACCTATATTGTTACACTAAATCAAAAATTTACCAAGAACATGCCAAAGACATCCAAAACTTTGGAGGTCCATAACTTCGTAAATATGCCTTTCCGGGGGATTTCCGGTTTTTTCTTAAAATTCAATTTTTATTTCATCATTTAACATAATTTCTTTTTTTATTTGAAGTTCCCCTAGTACACTCAGGGAAAAGCTGTAACTTAAAAATAAGAACTCGTCACATTAATTCAATAATTTTCAGTATAATAGAAAATGTACATATACTGAAATACTTAAAAATAAATAAAATTAATAAATTAATACTGTAAATTAATATTTTTTAATTAGACTTTCGTTAATGTTTCTTATTAATTCAATATGGTTTTTATTAATTTAAGCTGTTTTTTCTCTGGGTGTACACTAGATTTAAGCTTATCATATCAATCAAAAAAACGAGTTTGAATTTTTTGTAACCTAACCTATGCCATTTATGATTTTATTTGACTATATCTACATATGTACATATGTAGATATATGGAAATTTGTCATCAAATTTAGAATTGATTTTAAACCGTCTTTTTTTTGTAATAATGACATTAACTTTCAACTTATTGACTTTTATAATACAATTTCTTGATATAACAATATAAAAATCTCATTTCCCTTTGCTAAGACTAGCTATGTACATATATAATACATTCAATTCTGTTTTATCAAGAAATTTGGAGCCAAATAATGCTCACACTACCTAAATTCCCATGCATATCGTCGGTTGGTTTCTGGTTTGCGGCACAGTATATTGAAAATACATTATGTGTGCAGCAAACCAGAAAATAACCGACGATATAACAAATTAAATGTTTTTAAGACTTGCATACATTTCATAAAGCCAAATCTTTTTGTTTCAGCATATGGAAATACTTCCCCCCATTTGAGAGTGTAAAAGAATTTCGTGCTTCATAGCGGTTCCCATATTCGTGTCTTTTGAGTATGTGTATGTATGTATGCACGTCTGTGAATATTGTGAGAAAACGCAATATGTGAGTAGGTCTGTACCAGCGTTGTCAACTCGGTGCTTTTCGCACCGTTTTTAAGTGCTTTTTGAAATTTTCGACGCGAAAAATTTTGAAGTTAGTGCTCAGTGCTTTTTTAAATTCATTTTCGGTGCTTTTTGTTTTGAGCGGTGGCACTAAACCAATGATAAGCAAACACATACATATGTAATGTAAAAGAGAGCAAATTGCATGCTTGTACGAATGTACGTGTAAAAAAGAGCATAACAAAGTGCCCACGGGCGGCCTTTTGGTGATCCATGCACTAAACCGAAAATTCAAAGAGAAATTTCCTTATCTATTTCTTTTTCGAGGAAGTATCATTGAAAAAACATAAGCTCTGAAGTTAAATAGAGCATTTAAAAAATTCTAATAATATTGTACAAGACTTGGTTGAAGAAATAAGCGCCATATTATCCTCAAATTTTAAAATTTTAAGTATAATTAATGTAAGCAGTGTTTTGCTACACAACAAGGAGGACATAATACAAGTATTCAGTCCACTATCGAGTTTTGGCAGAAGTAAAATCTAATAGCGTTTGAGGCATTATCAAAAATTACATTACCATCAAACTTCTGTCACTTCCATATTTAAACGAAAAGTTGAACACGCTTTTACCTCTATGACTGTAGTCTAAACTACGTAACAGAATGTCCTTACACTTGGTTAACACTTTGCTTTTTATAAAAATCGTCCTGAAACGAGACAATTTTGATGTGAATAGAGCTGCCGTTTTTGGATAATTATAACCAAAATTTGTAAATTTTTTTTCCAATGTCCAATATTTTTTCCATTTCGGTTACATTTTTGCTATGAATATTTTTTGCTTTTGCTGCACAATACTTTTGACACCTTTTTTATTTCGTTCAAAATTTATTGTCTTTGTCACCGAAAGAATTTTTTTACAGCATAGTTTAATAACAACCAAATTTGGTAAGCCCATCGAGTTCAAAATGTAATCAGCTCTTAACCTCATAAATACTTTTCGATTACTGCCAACTTGACTAAGCTCAAGTGATTTGTTTGTTCCTTGGTAAAAAATATTTAAAAATTTTTTTATAATACATAACTTCAAAAGTCTTCGGCAAATTGATTCTAGAATACACTTATTAATATGGAATTAAAATGTGTGCCTTTAATCTGACGTTTTAGGAACGGAATACATGTGTATGTCTTTATGAATAAATTTTTTTTTATAAAATGGAAAAATAAAAAGTGAAGTGAAATGCGTGGCTGCACAGAAAAATATCGGTATTTCCCCCATCTTATAAAGTCTAGTTTAATTTTTCTTCTCTTTTTTAGATACTCACATTAATTAATAAAAATATTTTATTCAATAAGAATTGAAATTACTGAACTTAAGCCTGATTAAGAAATTATTTCTGATTAAAAATTAAGTCTAAAACGTCTCAAAATGGAAAAATTTTAAATTTAGTGCTTTTTTACTTAAATTACGCGCTTTTTTCCTGATTTCAGTGCTTTTTAAAATTTGAAAGTTGACAACGCTGGTCTGTACGCTACTGAGTTTTATGTTTTCTTTTTGTATTTAATGTACAGAGATGGCATTACGTACGTGTGTAAAATCCATGGATGTTTAGATGTTAAAGGCTGCCAGCGCCTAAAGAACAGATGAACAAGAGGGGAAGAGTAAATAAAGCAACAAAAATAAATGTGGAAAAAATTTATCGATTTTTAAGCAGCCAGCAAAAAAGAAATAAAATACCCCCAACAAAGAAACTCCTTATAAGAAATAGACTACCAAAAGCTGCAAACATTATACATACATACATATTTACATACATACATACATATGTACATATGTATGTATTTATCTAAGCATGTACATATGCAAGTACATACATATGTGCATTTTATAACCTTACAACAGTTTACTAAAATGCATAATAAAAGTAGGTACCTATGAACTTATGTATGTACATATGTACATACAAGCATACATACATACATATGTACATATTTCTTGTTAGACAATTTTTAATCGTTTTGAAAATCCTTATAAAATTCTCTATACTATGTATTAAAGAAAAAAAGCATTTAAATTTTTTAGGTATGATGCACATACACACATCCATACATACGTATGTATTACATATCGCTCATTTACTCAAAGAACGTCATTTCTCAAAAAATGGAATTTTTTAATTAATGATGCAGAATTAATCCTCATATCGTTCTTCATATGGTGTAAAAATTTCACATAAATATCTTTTTTACTGAACTCTTGAGAGCAAAATAAAATTAGATTTTTCCATTAAGTTGTAAGTAAATTGAAACTTGTAAACTCGTTTTCTGGCAAACTAGTTTTTTTGAGTTATGACGTTTTTTGAGTAAATGAGCGATATGTACTTAATCACATACATTCATGCGTATGTAGATATTAAAGCTAAATTAAATCGTATTGCATTACTTTTTACTATTGATTATACTTTTTAACACACCAAAAACTTGGCTTTTGCTGTTTTTTCTACACTGAACTAGCACTTATTCTGTATCAAATTATTTCTTTCAGAATACACTTTATTCACAATATCTATAAAAAAATTTGTATATTTATATTAAACTTGAAGATTGGCACGTTTTAAACGACTGATTCCTTCAGAAGACCGAACAAAACTGAGAGAGAGAACATTCAATGTTCTTTATGGAAAAATGCAGTTCAAGCAATTGCGTAAACAGTCTTGCCAGCTATGCTCATATTTATGTTAATAAAGGTAAGGCCATGTAATTCCCAATTTGGTGGTTTTTGCAGGACGCAGGATTTTTTTTATGACTAGAAGCCTTTCACAGTAAATAGTGGATATAAGAAAATGATTTAAAAGATCAGTAATTACCTACTTAGGAACTAATTAATTAAAGTTTTATGAGTTAATTATCGCCATCCGGAAATAAATAATTTTATGGAATATATAATCTTAACACTTAATATTATAATATAGATACATACAATGATCACTCCTTTTTTCCAACATAGACAAAAAAGCTAGCTTGGCACATAGAACTCGAAGTGGTATAAACATTTTTTTGTCTTTCTTCCACTCGAAATTTTTACACAAGATTAAATATGATAGGTACCTATAACGAATTTATTTGTATTATTAACTCCAAAAATGTATTTTTTGAGATATAACTATGTTGCAATAAAGCAGTGATATACATACATACATATGTATATGAATATATAATATCCGGCTATAAATCTTTTCCTATTATGTGCATACACACTTCGAGTATTACCTTTTAGCTATTAGGCAACACTGATTGCTCGAGTTTTTGGTTACACTTCAGTGTGCACACTTAATTTTTTTTTTTAATTCGGTAGAATCGACAAAAAAATCGGTAGATTTGAATGAAATTCGGTAGAAAATATTTTTTATTCAAAGAAACGTAAAAAATAACAATTCAAAGAAACATAAAATACCTATAACAAAATATATGTACTTATATATAAAGAGTAAGTGCAAGCAGTATCAAACTAAACAGGTTCCAAAAGCGCATTTAAAACTTCACATGTGATTGGAAATTAAACTGCCATAAACAATGAAGCATTTCCAATAAAAAAAGTTTCATCCCCAGTTATTTGCCCTTCCCATTTGTATAGATAAATAACAGGAATTCAGTTTTTGTACCTAGATTTTATAAAGCGACTAAAATAACTTTTATTTGACAAACATTTGCTACTACAAAGATTATATGTAAGATCCATTTATGAATTTAAACTTTTGTGCAAAAATTATTAAATCATTGGGAGGAATAAATATTTCAACCCCAAGGCACAATTCTATGTTCTGTTTTAATGATTTTCATGGCAGAAAATGACCGCTGTGCGGCCGTACTGCTATGTGGCAAAATATCCAATTTACACATACATATGTATATCGACTTAAATACATATTCTCTTCTCCGCAGAAAGCTTTCCACATTTTAGAACATAGTACATGTGATAAATTTTCCGTATGTGTGATCAACTTGATCTTGTAGCATCATTGTTAATCAAAATGTTCGTTCAATATTCGGTAGATTTCAGGCCTTGTTCGGTAGAATTGGTAGATCGTTAAATTCATCTACCGAATATCGGTAGAAGTGTGCACACTGTTACACTTTCCTTCTGCAATGATTCTCTTTCCTTTCTATTTTCATACAATTCTGCTGCATTTTCGACCGCAAGGCGAATTGAGATTGGTGAATTCGCCTTGGTCGACCGGTTATTTAGATAAAAAGAAGGAATAATTCCATAAAGAAAAATTGGAAATGGGGATTAATGATTGGGATACGCAACCCACCTAATTCTTAAATCGTGATGGTTCTTGTCTTGGATACAACCATTCGTGACTGTGCTGCCAGAGTATTCTATATTCTCATTTCCAGCTGAAAATTATATTTCCGTCGTTTAGATTTATAATACAAGCCATGACGTTTTTTTTACCTAATGTGAAATATGTAGTAAAACAAATCAGCTAATTGCGTTTAGTTTTGTTTAAATATATGAATTTAATTATACTGGTATCGCTCAAAACTATTCACATTTTCACGTAATAGTTTTTTAGCTGAGTGCACGATACTCTATATTGTCAGCACTGTTAATTGCAGAGTTGCCTAGCAATTTTTGTTTAATCGTAAACTCGTTCTTGTTGTTGTTGTGGTTGTTGTTGTCATAACAATTGCTTTTAAACATATGACAGAAAAAAATTTTGCACGTTTCTATGCGTGCCGGTGAGAAAACGACAAAAAGAATTTAATTCAAAGGTTTCCAGAAAGTTCTTAAGAATTTATTTGAAGCTCAATAAAGTTTTTCAAACGTGCACTTAAACACAAACAAAATGTCCAACCAAGAAGAACAATACGATAACATTTTGTTGGCCATGGCCCAAAAACATCAAGGAGGCATGCCCGATGTAAGTATTATATTTAGTCACGCTTAACTTATTTTAATGCCACATTTTAATGCTATTTAGTTCCTTAAAACATTCGCTGGCTTCCTAAGACGCAAAAGTGATTTCTATACTGGCGATTGGGAAAGTCTTCTTATGAATATTCTGCGCAAAGAAGCAGCCATTGCCAATGCTGCACATGCAGAAAAGATGAAAAAACAGGAACAGGCTCAAAAACTGAGAGAAGAAAAGGAACGCGAACAAAGGGCTGCTCGTGAGAAGGAAATGAGCGAAAGTAAAATTTGTGATATATCTGATGAAGAAGCTGCCCAAATTATTAAAGAAGAAGAGGATCGGTAAGTTCTGGTGTATTTATGAAATTCTATATAAGTTTTTCTTATTAATGAATTTCTTTTGGTGCTTAGCAAGCGTCGGAAACTTCTAAGCGAAGCTGTTGCTGATGGCAGTGCACCCGTTGCTGTCGAAGAAGAACAATCGAAACCAATCGAACAAGTAGAAGATGAGTCTGAAAAGAGTGAAGTTGGCAAATTATTACCAAATTCTGGTAATGGTTGTACACTTGAAAATTACATGTGGACACAAACATTGGGTGAAGTTGAGGTGAGTTTTTGGAACATTTTCATTTAATTTTTCAAGTTAAGCCGTATACAAGAAACATTTTCGTGAAGGAAAGAGATTCATCAGCTTAAACAAAATGTTTAAGTTCAAAGAGATCAAATATGAAATTATATAGTTTTAGAAAAAATAGGTCCTCATACAATATTTGCTGCTTTAAAGCTTAAACATAATATTGAGCTTAAATATTGTTTACGTGTCCATAAAAAAGTACCTTAAATGTTAGGAAAAGCAGTTATTAGAACCAAAGTTTTGCGAATAAGTGCCTTAGTACAATATATTCTGCTTTAAACTTTAGAATATTGGTTCTCAATATTGTCCACGGGACAGGGCAGCTAATAATAAGAAAATATCTTAAATTTTCGGGATTTTAATTACAAAAATAAAGTATCAAGTAAAAAAACTTTTGCAAATGCTTATTTTCGAGTCAAGGCCATCTGATCTTTTAGTATAAAATTCGAATTGTGTGTAACATTTACGTTCCAATATGTTACCATTCCATGGCACTTACAGCTTGTTTTTTATAAGACGTTCCTTATTTAGATTTGAGCTTAAAATTGTTTATGTAATTTGGTTTAATTCTAAAAAGCCTGTAAATTGATACGCATAGTCATATTCGATGAATTTCCAGTATTTTAGTCTGCTCTTATACTTGCGTATCACTTAGATTTTTAGCAATAGCAACGAAAAATAGCCAGCAAATGTTGCAAGTGGATTACCAACTAATAATAAGGATTAAAGAAGAAGATAATTTGCCAATTCTCCAAAACAACAATAATATTGTTTTTCAATGACTTACTGAAGTGATTCTTATGACGAGAGTCTATACTCAAAATAAAAGTGCGAAAAAGAAAGAAATTAACCATTTAAACCATTTAAAGTTTGGTTAGGAAGTTTAATTTTGGGCTTGGAAAGTATTTGGAGGCATACAATAGATTTTTTTATTTTACTTCGCCGATGATTCTTCTACATAACGAACAAACTAAGGCAAGCTTATTTTGCTTTTAATGGGTTAAAAAAATGTGGGGAATTTTGTAGTTCAATTTCTCGTAAATGTCAATTGCCTTATTTTTAACTATAAATCTATTTAAATTGTATATTGTAATATTTTATATTTGCTATCTCACACAAATTTTATATTATTTGTTTTAATACTTTTATAATTACTTAATAATAATTTTGTTTTTTAAAAATTACTTTTTAAGCAATTTTATAATTCCCCTTTTTTTATAAATATATAAGAATAAATTGGCCGGTTTAACGATATCGCGAGTATACATTCGTTGTCGTCTTACGACAACCGACAGTTTGTCCTAATTATAAAACAAGCAAAAAATCGAAAATCCAAAAAATATTTTTTTTTGGAAATCTGGTAAATACTTTCAGAGATGTTGAATCACTCACACCTTCATTTTTTTTTTAAATTTTTGTATTTATAGAATTAAAGTTTTTTTTTAATAATTTGAAAATGCAATAAAATTTTCCAAACAGCGTATATTTGAATTATTCGAAAAGCGACTCTTAGAAAATATCAAATAATCATTCACTCTACTTTCTTCGCTCTTGTCTGCTTGGAAATGCAAAATTTTTTCTGTTAAATAGTGTTCCAAATAATAATAATAACACAGTTCTATTAAGTCGTACCAAAATTCGTCCACTGGCTTTTGTGTGGACGATACATATCGCACACTAAATCATAAAGAATCACAACTCAAACAATTTCAGATGCTGAGTAGTTGCAAATAACTGTACAAATTACGCAAGTATGTGACATAAAAACAAGCATAACGATATTTTATATTCTTCAAGAAGAATGTATTGCAAAAGAAATTGCTGAGGTCGTTATAGATTTCTTCAATTAACTGGTTTATAAAAAAGAAAAGGCACTTTTATAGTTTTGAGTTGTGACTCTTTATGATTTAGTGTGCGATATGTACAAATAGATAAAAATTAAAAAAAAGTTCTTATTCGATTAGGAATAATTTGAATATATGTATGCACATAGCCAAAACCGGTCTAACCAAAATTGACGTAAAACGACGAGAAATCATTCCAAATACAAAAAAATTTGCTACTTAAATTTGTAAAAAGTATGTATGACATGCCAGATAAGCTACAAATTAATGATGGAAACATTTTAAATTATTCCTCTTATAATTTTCTCGGTGAAAAATACGGTTTACATGAACAATCCGGGCAAGGGTATCGGATTGCCGTCTCTGAAGGATTAACTGGCTTATACAGAACTAGTGACAGTTTAGTACTGAGCAGAACGGATAAATGTAGGCTATAGACTCCCCTCTTGTTGTTACGCCTTCTCTAACAGCCCAGAGCTGCTTTTTTTTTTTTTTTTGATAAAGAGAAGTAACACTTAGGCAAGTAATGCCTACTACTATTACTAGGTGTTACCTTCTTTAGGAAAGGGATAGTGATAGAGAAGACAGGTGGTGAAGGAAGAGATAAAGGAAAGCTTCATTCTTTTACAACTCTGCTTTTTTTTTTTTTTTGCACGTTTTTGATAATGCAGTGTTGCTGCGCCATCTGGTGTCAAATGAGGCGTATTAAATTTTTGAAGCTGTGTTTTGTAGCCATTTTATTGATTATTTTACTTCGCCGATGATTCTGCTATACAACGAAGGAGGGCGCTCTGATGTTACATTAGGACTAATATCTGCTGAAGTCGGTATAGTTCAGTGACCAGTGACTATGCCTTCATCACTTGAACTTTCCTACAACAACTGATACAAAGGGACACTAATGCACATCAGAAAAATGCGTGGTGTTGCTATTCAATGACTGTTGGATACAGGGAATGAACCCTGGACCTTCGATTTTGTAGTCAACGTGCTAACTACTTCAGCCAACGCCACCCTTAGGACTGATTTAATTTATTTTTTTGACCTAAGAGACGAACTAGCAATTTTCCTTTTCGATATTGCATAAATTTCGCCCGTTCAAATTAGCAATAATTATATTATAAATAATTGCAGAAACTGTTTAAACTATGTTATCTCAATATAGACCACGTTTTTAAATTGAAAACAGGTGTTCGGAGAAACGAAAACGCTAGAAATTTGGCGTTTTCAAACCGCTGGTGGATAATGAGGCTAGACTAGAGTAAATTTTATTTAAACATACATAAAATAAATAACGATATTCTATACATATAATTTTCTAAATTAAACTTCAAGCCAGTAACAAGTCGCAGAGTGACGACGGTCGTGAACTTCTTTGAGGTATTTTGGCATTGATGAAACTAGTTTCTTCAGTATAATCGGAACTTATGTATGTATAAGTATATATCATCACCTAAAATCTAAAAGGGCGTAACAACCAGAAAATTCAAAATATACTTTTTGTTTGATTATGATGTGATTCACGAAATTACATCTTTCCTTAAAATGTTGCTCACATATGTTCAAAAATTCCGATTTTATTCGTTATTCAATTTGGCGCCTAACAAATAAATAGTCTTGAACTTCGCTCACGAATCAATAGCGTACCTTTAGCAATATCATTAGCAATCGATTTCATTGCTTCTAAATAGCAAAACGTTATTCCTCTTTTGTTTTACATGAAAAAAAAAAATAAAAAAATTTGAGAAACAAAATTTTAAAATTGTTTTTTTGTTGCTAAACTTTTTTTTAACGAGAATGTTTCGAGAATTGTTGGCTACAGCGAACATTCGCTTATTTTCGAAACTTAGGTTGGGCTGGGTTAGGTCTGGTGAATGTGGTGGAGTTTTTAATTTGTTTTTTACATTATATGTACATATAACAACCACTCCTTTGTCATACATTCGCTTTCAGTTAATTTCTTTGGACGACCAAAACGAGGCTTTAAGACTAAAATTGCAATATTTTTCAAATTATTTATAACTCGGCAAACATTTTTCTTGTTTGCATAAATGTACCATAATTTTGCATTCAGCAGCATCAATTTCCTTTCTGTTTGCTGTTACTTAATTTTTTTTTTAATTCGAAACAAAAATGCATTTTGAGAAGCACCTTATTGTTGTTTTCGATGAGTTTTAAAATAAAAACTACAGTTTTGCATTGTTTTTCAGCGACAAGAAACAGTTGCAAAAAAGTACCGTTAATTTTTGTATACGCACACTTTTCCAGACATATGTAAGTCTAAAGTTGCCATACCATTGGTTTTGAGCTGCCAATTAGTTTAAACAATTCACAAGCGAAAAAAAAACTAACTTTTACATGTTTACATGTAAATTAAAGAAACTGTTAAAGGGATACCGTTACTATTTAACAGTAAAATTTGGTATTAAAAATTATTAAATTGTTTTTAAGGCAGAGTTATGCAGCCAAAAGAAAACAAACTTTACACATTTTTCAATATTGTGCAACTTATTGAATAGTGTGGAGCAAAGTGTCAATAATAATACTCGTAGCAATAAAGTAATCAAAACTATGGTGTAGTTTATTGGTATCTTTAATGCAAAAATATTAAGATCAAAGAAGCTGTTCGTTCTTATACGCTATATTTCGTTAAGCTACCTTTACACTTACCGCGAATTCTAGCCTAAATTTAATAGCTAACTCTAAGGACAGTTAAAATTCATATTTTCACCTGAGCTCAGATAAAAAAGAAAAAAAAATTTTATGTTAGAGTCGTTATTTCACTCTTTTTTAAAAATGTTTCTCCTTTCTTTTATAAGAAATACACACATACATACATACTTTTTTTTAGTATGAATTGATTTATTTAAACATATCACAGGGATAAAGATTTTTCTTATGTAATTAAAATTAATGATTTGTTATTAAATACGAGTAATACATGAAGTTATTGTTGCAGTTTGTTTTAAGTGATTATAAGTCGTGCAATTATTATATGTACATATGTACATGTAACAATTGTGTGCTACTCTACTTTAGAAAAATAATAATAATTAAGAAAAAAACCAAATAAAATTTCAAAACAGTTTTTTTTTTAAATAATTTTTTGTAAACAAACAAAATGTGCGTGACGTTGAATGAAATTCTTAATTGGAAAATACTAACTAAAGATAAAAATAATAAACTTAAGTGAAGTGTATGTTTGTAGTAGATGTATTTAAAAGTATGTGTGTGAATGTGTGTGTAAAAGAGTAATTGTGTGTGTGAGTGCATTTTGACTTAATTATTGCAAGGATTTTTAAACATCTAAAATTTGTTTGTGTTTTTCCTGTTGACGACGATCTTTCTTAATTAATTAATAAAAAAAATTTATTAAACTAAATTACTAATTTATTCTTACAAAAGACGGCATACATATACATATACATATACAATATGTAAATGCGTGTATGTATGTATGTAATTTTTTTATGTGATTGCTTTATGATGACATAGAATTTGTTGTTTTTTTCTGCTTTTCTTTTTGTTTGATATTTTCGTATAAAATAAAATAAATAATCTTACATACTAAAGGCCTTATTTATAAAAATTATTAAGGCTTTATAAAGGCTTAATAAGAAATATTTTGCATGAACATTTGGGGGTCTGCTCTGTAATTCGAAACGAAAGAAAATGCTTTCGAATTTAGATGTAATTAACATACAAATTCGAGAGAATTTTCTTTCGTTTTTCGAATCACAGAGTAGACCCCCATTTTTATAAACCCTTTATAAAGCCTTAACAATTTTTATAAATAAGGCTGTAAAACTTTTATTAATTAACAATTTATTCTTTTCCTTATTTTTGTTGTTGTTCTTGTGTTTTTAAATCAATTAAAGAATTAAAAATATAAAAAATAAATAAAATCATTGCTGTTTACATTAAATTTTTAACAATGACTATAAACTGAAAACTCTTCATTTGCCTGTTACTCAACTTTTGATTTCTCTTACAAATTCTCTTCTTGAGTTGTTTCTTTGTCCACTCCTTTGTTGTTGAATTTTTAAGAGAGTTTTTTTGACGTTTTCGTTGTTATTTTTTTTCTTTTTGAGTATTGTTAACTTTGGGGCATTTCGCGGGCACGCACTGCAAGAATAGAACAAAAATAATTAAATTAAATTTAAGTGTTTTTGTTTTTGAAAAACATACACCATAAAATTCTATTATAAGTTTCTGAATACACTAAAACTTGAAATTCAACTTAAACATCAGTAATAAGCCAAAACTTTTTTGACTTGTTTGGGGTTCAAGTTGAATTTGGTAAAGCTTTTGTGTATTTAAGGATTTGTAATATAATTTAAAGGCGAATATTTACTGCCGAACATTTTAACCCTTTATAAGCATATTTAAGTGCAAAAAATGGCCATAAGTAAAAGATTTATAGGGTTAAAATGTCACACAAAAATATTCCTCATAGGATTTTACATAAAACAATAAAGCAATATCTAGAATCTGACTATGAATAAGTATGTAATTAATCCTCAAACGCAGTTCAAGTTTTTACTAAAAAAATTTCGAACTTTAGAGTATTCAGAGATTTATAGTAAAATTATATGACGGAACATTTTTATAGAAAATTTTAACTCGTTGTAACTCCGGTGTTACGGCAACTTTTGCCCCCTTATTCGAAAGGGTCGAAAAAAGACCCATAAGAAGAAGAAGGTTTCATAAAAAATTCCTCATAAGATTTTATATACAAATTCGAGCTCATTCTGTACCTAAAATTTAAGAGTAGATAAATTCGAAGGGGAAATATTTTTGTAAAATATTTTAACCCGTCTTATTCCCTTTTAAATTCCCCTAAAATTGCAATTGTGAATAACTTTTTTCTGCAAATATTTCCCTTTTTTTGATTCCCCTTATACGAATATTTTTCACTGGGATTTTTTTCACTTTTCTTTTGGTTTTGTTAATTTAATTTTTGCATGAGAACTGACCATACATGGCTTAATCTCAACATTTTCCTTCCAATCAAATGTTAAGGGCGACTTTTTGGGATTGAGATTAAGATTAGTTTATTTCTCTAATTAGCTAATCCGAAAATTAACTTAATCTTAATTAATTGAGTTTGATATTTTTGAGTGGTAGTTTAAACTTCTTATTATGTGTAGTATTGCCATACTGAGGAACAAAGTAGTGGCAACATTTTCTGTGCAAAAGTCATACATGTTATCAATACTTTTGATTTTTTGTGGGAAGAAGAAGAAACTGACATATTTTATTATTTACAAGTAAAATATTGGGCGTGTTAAAGGAAATATATAACTAATATAAAACTAATATAAAATATATATATTTATTTATGTGTTTTTAAATTATTTTATCATATAATTTTTACAAAAAATTATATGTTTCACAAGTGTATGTTGGCAATATTAATATAAGATTAAACGACCACGATTGGCCGCTTAAACTAGCAAGTAAAATCATATAATCGACTACCCAAAAATAACAAATGAAGATTAAGGTTAATTTAATCTCTAATCTTGAACTCAAAAAGTCGCCCTCAAAGTTATAAATACTTATTTTTTGGACAATATCAGTAAATAATGTTCACGATTCTTAACAATAATTCCATGCAATACCTTTTTGCACGGATTATGATGAACCTCTTTGGATAACATGCAGTAAATATTAGAGCGAAATCTTACTAAAGAATTTTTTTCCACTGCAAAAACATACAACGCTGCGCATAAAAAAGTTTAATTTGAAACCTAAAATTTGTGTATTTCCTATTATTGAACCTAAATTTCTATGATTTTCAATTAATTTTTAAGCTTTACAAATCTTCTTCCCTTTTTTTACATTCACTGAGAACTGACAACGGGAAAAAAAAATTTAATGGTAGATTCACGATAGCATTTTCCCTTCGAGGGGAATAAAAATTTCCTGGGAACAAAATTTCCAATTGCTATTCACGATAGTGGTGAAATATGTTGTATTTGTCATCAATCAGGAAATCAAGATAGCGCATTACGCAGATCCGTTATTTTATTTTCTGCTTGTGACGTAGACATAGAATTTTTGTTGTAAACAAAGTATATACATACATATGTACATACATTTGTGTGTGGAATGTGTTCTCTTTCACACACTTTTGACAACAAACACACGTGTGTATTCTACAATAATGTAGATGCGCAAATTGTGCACAATTTTGTTTTTTTTTATTCATGCACATTTGTCACCAGTGATGCCAACTTTTTTGTCTCTGAAAGCACATCAGAATTTAAAATAAGCACTAAAATGCGTAATTTTAAAATCTAAAATTCGTAAAAAGCACTAACGTGAAAAACGAGTGAAAATTCAAACGAATGAAGTTTAATAATGTTGAATATTTTCTAAGCTATTCTCTATTTCGCCAATAACATCATCTTTAATGAAATATATACATATGTATATCAGACGAAAAAGGTATGCTTTACGCTGAAAAAATAAATACGCCAAGTAATTTTAGGAAATACATATATAAATTTCCAAAAAGCACTACTAGTGCTTTTTCTTAGTTTGGCACTAACGCTTAAAATTTGGCGTTTTGAGTCTTCAAAAAGCACTAAAAACAGTGCCAGCTGTTTGTCACACTTAAAACAGCCGCTACTTTTCAAACCTATAATTTAGTTAAATTAAATAGCTTTTAATTAAAAATCTCTACTTACTTTCCAATGCATAGACCATGCCAATAATGAGCAATAGAAATATTGTGCTCATTGTCACAATTAAAACGGTCACTTGTCGGCCGCGATCGCATAAACCTTTTTTTGTTTTCTTATTTGTGCCGGCCTCACCGTTGACCATAGTAAAATGCATTGAACTCGCTATGGACACTGTGTCTAAATCTTTGGTTTTAATAAAATTTAAATTAGGATCAATATTAATAACAGCATCAGTTTGTGTTTGATCTTGATGGGTTGTTGTTTGCATTTGCGTTTGCGTTTGCGCTTGTTCCAGCTGACGTTGCTGAAGTTCACGATGATGATGATGATGATGTTGATGATGAGGATGGATATTTTCTCTAGCATTTGTTGAGGGTACGGTTGTCAATTGATAATCCCTAGAGACTTGAACCAAATTTGCATTGTAGACTGCAGAGTCCAAATGATGACTCTGCTGTTGCTGCTCTTTTTTTTGAATCTCAGCCATGCGCTCTAAATTCGCTGCCGTTAATAACAAAGAACCAGAAGCGACGCTCTATAAATTTAAAATTGAAATTTTATATTTAAATTAATGCATATCATAAATTTTATTAACACTTTACCCTTGTACTATTGTTGCTTTCGTTACTACCCTGCGATGATCTGGAACCTCTTTTGGCTGCTGCCAACACTGCGGCTGCCGCAGCTGCTGTTGCTGCTGCACTAGTTGCAGCACTCATTTCGCTATCACGTCTGCCTCCACTTCCTCCAATAACTGCCACACTAGTTTGCGGCTGCCGTTGTTGTGGTTGTTGTTGTAGTAGTAGTTTTTGTTGTTTATAATGTGTGGGCGTTGGTTTTTGTTTATTTTGCGAGCGATTACTGCGCTGTGTGGATGATGCTGTCGATACAGCCGATGATGCGGAGGATGGTGAGAGTGATGCTCTGGGTATGTGCCAATAATCATTCATCTATAAATAAATAAGGCAACGTTCTAATCAGTTTGTATTTTTTTTGCAACGTACATTAATTATTGGCTTAAAACTAAGAATTTATTTCGAGTGGCATTTAAGTGAAAGGAATATATTTTTTGCCTTTGTTCGTTTTAGAATAAAAAATAAGCAAAAAACAAAACAAAAAAATACAAGTTAGAAGCTAAATAAGTCTTACAAAAGCTTTTTTTTTAAATCTAAGCTGTTTTTTTGGTATTTCGGTTAATTAAAATGTTTTAAATTATATTGTAGTAATCAAGGTAGCTTAGGTGCGAATTCAAGTAAATCATGTCTCATACACAACAATTCGTTGTGAATACTATTGTCAAGCTATTTTCGGTTTAAGATCGAACAGGCCTATAGAAACAGGTCTATTATTCAAATGACATTAAGGTTCAACTTTGCAGTTATGTCTTCAGTCTGCCAATTTAAAAAATCTAAATTTTTAATCCACATCTGCCATCCCTCTCATTTCAATTCTCCCTAACTTTAGCTTGGTGGTGTTAGGTAGGAAATGGTACAACCAAATTCTGGTCGTTATATAATCAAAATATAGAAATTTTACTTTGACTGAAAAATAGCAAATTTTTAATATATACGAGTATAAATATATGAAATCGTAGTCTATATTTGTTCGCAACGCATGATCTCTGAAACTATACGAGGTGTGCAGCTGAAACTTTTAGCACAGGTTCGGAACAATACCCGCTAGGTTTTCATTTTTATTTTAACCTAAAAAGTGACCACTGTGTGGGGCAATTTGTAGTTAAAAAAAATTAAATAATTGGGGGTAAGACAACGTTTTCCGGGCTCACCTAGTGTATCTATAATATACCCAAACACCGTCCATTATAGTCTAAACGAAAAATAATTTTGTGTAAATTTGTATGTAGTATGTATTGAAAAACATCTCAAGATTATTGCCTGCGAACAAGCTTAAAAATAAAAGCTTAATTTATAACCTTATAACCAGAGTCAAATAAAATAATTATGCTTTAGAGATTTGGAGCCAGTTTTTGATATTAAATTAAGTTATATAAAATTAATTTAATGTAACATTAGTAAATTTAATGTTTGTTTGAGCGGCTACTTAAATTTATTATTAACGCCATGTTGAATAAAAAAATGGAAATATTTGCCTTTCAAATGTCTTAATGTTATCAAAATAGTTGATGTTATTTTTTATAAACAAAAAGACCACTTAAACCAACACATAATTCAGCATATGTTCAGCAATTTAAAAAATGAAAGTTAATTCAAACTGCCAAATGTGAGCGTAAATATCTATTCCTAAATAAATTCTTTGTTGTCCTATGTTACTAAAACAAAGGCGTAACAAGAACTAAAACCATTTCAAATTTATACTCTTTGAAATGTGCAAACGTCTGTAAATTAAATGTAAATTTTATACATTTCTATGAAAAGAAAGGTGTAATACTTTTTATAGTTCACGGGAAAACCCTAGTTGAAACACATAAATGACGACAAAAAAAAAACAATAAATATATATGATTTATTGGCCATAAACTAGTGTTTTTTTACCTTAAACTCATCACTGAGGAAGAAGAAGAAAAAAACTAAAATAAAATACACATAAAATTTAAAATAATGCAAAGCGAAATCTATGCAAATTCAATTTTTTTTTAAATTAATTTTAGAACGTTAAAAATATTTGATATTTAAATTAAATAAATCATTCTACCAATAGATTTCAGATTTAAGATTAATTACACTGTTTTGATATTCGTATCAAAAAAGAAAAATATTTACCAAATATAGAAGATTTCGTTTTTCGAATAACCATAAAATTAATTTAAACTTATTTTAATGATTTATGTATGTAGATAGTGCTAATTAACCATATAAAGGTAAAAAAATTATTTTAAATTAGAGTGGTATTTTAAATGATTTACAAAATCAAAAATTTCAACAATTTTCTAAGTGGCGGTTCTAAATAATTAAAATTTTTTAATATTAATATTTGTATTATTTTTATGGCTTGCATGTTTGTTAATATGGAAATAATATGGAGATTTCACCTCTAAAACTGGACGTTGCTTGCGCTTTTTAAATTTAAAAGACTGAACTGTTTGTTTTTGCAAAAGAAAAGGCCGTTAATCTAACATTTTACTAAAAAAAAGAAGAAATTGTGAAGATAAAAGTTTTGAATATGTTTTATTTTTTTCGATAATTTAAAAACTATTTTTAAATAATTTAAATTAATTTTTTAGTACTTTTAAGTAGATACATATGTTTTTCTTTTTTTTTTTTTGTTCCAAAAATCTTTAAAAAATTCGAATTTATTAGTTTGAAGATGCATTTTTTTTTAATTAAAAAAAATTCGTTCCCTAAAAATGTTTTTGAGAACATCAAACAAATATTTCCTCCAGCAAGTTGAAAATAAGTTTGTTACTTAAGTCTTTTGTTAATAATCTTCCAACTCTCTCTCAATGTCTCTCATTTCGTAAAGTTTATGTCTTAAGTCTTTCTATTAAATTTTTGATACAATAACTAACGATTGTTTAATAAATAACTGGAGCCAAATTACGGCATTTCATCCATATGGGTCAACATTTCCATTTAGATTCTAGTGAAATTTCTTTCTTTGCTTGTACTAAAAGTTTGTTTTCTAAGTCTTTCGTTTTCCATAATGATTTTTGGCAAATTATTGCAATGCTTGTGTCTTAAGTCTTTCGTTTTTATTATTCTGGCCTTTAAAGAGATTTGGCTTCCAATTTTTTTTGTGCTTGAAGTTTTCTGCAAAAATTTTTTGCAAAAATTAATAAATAATTTTTTGGATTTTTATAAATTCACTCATTTTTAGAAAATATTTTAATTAAAATATTCAATGCTATTTTTATAAAGAAAAAATAAATTTTTTAATTAAAAAAGTTACAAAAATAAATTTGTTGATTTTCTTAGCTTCCCGCTATAGGAAGTTATTGATTTTATGAAAATTTTGAACATCGAGCTTTCATCATATTTCGACGTTCGAAGTTCCTGGGAGTATATTCTGACTATTTGTGCGATGATGTGCGTATGTAAGCTTGTGGGTATGTGTTTGTATGTGCGTTTGTGTATCTCATAACTTAAAAACTAGTCAATATATCGAAACACATTTTCCGCATTTGACAGATGTTGAGCTTACATCTAATTTCGTAAGATAGTCAATCGATTCGGTAAGGTAGATTTTAAAAATTTTCACAAAACTGTTTTTTTGTATAAAAATTTTAAACTGCCAAAACAATCAAGTGCAAAATCTAAACAACTCTTCACCTGTGCCCATTTGACTAAAATCGTTTTACTCGTTCTAGGGATATTGCTGAAGAAAAATATAAGAAACCGATTTTAGATATTCACTAATTCTTATAGACTTAAAATGTGTATCAAATATGATCAAAATCTCTAAAAGGATTCGAGATATGTATATCGTTGTAGAAAATTTGCGAAAGAAGTGTTTGTATTTTATTGCTCTGTAATTCATTGTCAAATCGATTTTCGTTACACAAATTTTTTGGACTTATTTTCACTTTGAGATACGAGTATTATAATAGGTTTTAGAGGTAGTGAAAAATTTATAGTCACATTGAAGTTTAATATTTCAAAAAATCACCAATGTTTATATGGGGAACACCCCAGGGGTGGTTCCAGGGGGTGTGCCACTGGCATAGGTGGGTCGGCCCTGCAAAATTAGTGGATGTCGGTCATACATTTTGACTCGATTGAGGAACTGTAAATGGGCCAAAGTGAGATATTTCAAAATTTGACCCTTCAAGAAAATTTGACCCTTCGGATCAAAAGTCGGGACATCAAAATACATTTTAGAGGCATGGTTCCTTCGGCAAAGTTTCTTATTTTGATCCCTAGAATATGATTTTCCTTGTAATTTGAGCGATTTTTTTGCCTCCATACAAATCGCCCTAATATACATATACCCAATACCTAACTAATTTTTTTTAATGGTCGTTGGGTCAAACCAATAATGGGCTGACGATATGTAAAACAAATTTGAATATTATAAAAAAAACCTTCTTCTGAAAAATTTTATTTTTACCGCTTACGATTGAATCGAAAATAAGTCTCGAAATTAATAACATTTTTAAATTCTCAGGGCCTAATTCATAAAAAATATTTTGATTTTATAAAAGGTGTATTAATCAAGTTTCCATAGAAAGTTTATTACTTAAACCTTTTATTAAACAGAAATATTTTTTTTATGAATAAGGGAGTCAAAATTTATTAAAATTTTTCGATAATTTTAATTTAAATTCAAATCATTGAAGTTTAACAAACAAACAAAATACATATTTAATTTTTTAATAAATTTTTTTATTAAAAATTATGAAGTTATAAATAATTTATTTATGTTTGTATTTTACACTGATTTTAATTAAGGGCCTGTTTCTCTAAATGCGAACGTTAGATTCGATCGAACATTTATATTAAAAACAAAAACAAAAAACTGAAATTTGTTTTGTTTCTAATATTAATATTCGATCGAATCTATCGTTCGCATTTAGAGAAACAGGGGGTAAATTTTGTATAATTTTTTTTGTAAATTTAAATCACAATTGAAATATTACAAATAAACTTTTACAAATAAAATAATTTGATTGAACTCAAGAAATACTTGTATACATTTCCCACTTATGCCTTGATGCCTTAATTCTACTATGGAAATTTAAAATTTTATTGTAATGTTTATATTGCCTTTAAATGGCGAGAAGTTTGCATCTTAAGTCTTTTGTTTTAATCATGTTTTATTCTTTTATAATTTTTATCGAACAACTTTTTTTGTATACCATTTTAACTTTTATGTAGTTTAATTTGTCGAACTACTTTTGTGAGACTGCAATTTGGCAATTTAATTTTTTTATTTAACAATTTTAGAATTGGCAAAAATTTTGTTGTCTAGAACCACATTTTTGTATAAATTGCAAAGTGAGCTATAATTTATTAAGAGAAATGTGTGTGCGATTTTTTTTTTGGTTATTGATGTTTTGGGAGAAGGCGTAAGGAAAAGTCTGCGTATACTTTTAAGTACGAAATACAACTGTTTTAACATTTTTGTTTAAATCCTTAAACTTAAATAAATTGCAAGTAAATAATATTGCATATATGTATAATACATTCATGCGAAGTATTTTTTAATTGAAATTATCAACAATTTGACATACAAATTTTGTGGGTATGTTTGTTTTGCGGAAGTTTAAGCAAATTCATCTCATTGTTTTTTTTTTTTTTTGTTACAAGCAAAAATTAATTTCACTTGTTAATTTGATTGTAAAAATTTTTTACTTACTTCGGCAGTGGTTTTTGTTGTTTTAAATTTATATAAAAAAAAAAATTAAATAAAAAGTAAGTTAAAATATCACAATTGCAGTTCTTTTGTTTTTTTTTTTTTTTGTATATTTTTTTATGTTTAAGGCAGTTGCTATTGATTTGGAATATTATCGTATCCTTTGTTTAGGGATTTTTGTTGAATTTACGGCAGTTTTTTTTGTTTGATTTAAACAACAACACTTTTAAAAGCTTATTATGTTTATAGTAAATTATTTTTGTTTTCTTGTTGTGTTTTGCTTTTAATAAATTACAATATTTTTATTTTTAAATAAATTCGTTCGCGTTAAGTTTTTTGTGTGTTTAAATTCAAACAACAACCGTATCTAGAACCGATCTATCCAACATCAAGAATCAAACTGAAATCTCTAAGCCTCAAATGTTTGCTCATTTGTTTACTTGAATAAAAAAAGCTAAAAAATATCTCTAGTAAGTTTTTAAATCTATACATGTGTGTGTGTGTGTGTGTGTGTGTGTGTGTGCGTGTGTGTGAGTTTTGTCAGCAAAAATTCCAAAAAGATAACAAAAAAAAAAAAACATAAAAGGTTGCTTAGAGTTTGACGTATCACTCTGGTAACTGGTGTTGGATGGTAGTTAGTTGTTGGTTGCTTATCGTCGGTATGAGTGTTTGCTTGGTTGTTCTGTTTATGCTGTTGTTGTTGGTTATGGGTTTTTTATTTGACTGCTGTCGTTTTTATTGTAGGAACTTGTTGTCAACAGGTTGCTAATGTTGTTGTTGTTGTTAAATATTGATTTTTAGATTGCCCGGATTTTTGTTCCTACCGCACATTTTTACACACTCACATTCATTTTATTTTTAAATAATTAAATGCGGTTTAGTTTGTAATATTTATTTATTTTTTGCTGCAATATTTTATAATTGGTTGAGATCTGATGTCGTTAGTAACGCACGCCTTGCACGATTTTCCGTTCATCTTTTAATATGCGTGATATATTTTTTTTGTCAAGCTTTTTTTTATTGATTTAATTTTGTTTTTTTTTTTTTCTTATATTAATTTTGATAGTATAATTTTTGGATTTCCTGTGCCATGTTGGGCAATTTTGTTTTGCAAAATATTCTTTTATTTTAGAGTGTTGTCACAAAAATTTTTTTCTCAATTTTAATTCGACAAGTGATTGTTCATTATTTTTACTTTTAATCAGGAATATTTTCGTAATATGTGACCTTCTCCGAGAAAAACGCATTTCGTCTTATTCTACACCCTTTTAGGTACCAGAATCCACTCTTAAGTCCAAACCCGTTTTTTGACTCACTAGGTCTCTTTTATCGGAGAAGGTCACATATTAGTTTGCAATATTTTATTAAAGAAGACCATGAATTTTGTACTTTTTTAATATTTTTTTTGTGCAAATCGTTACTTCAATTTAAAAAGGCCCAAGTCATTAAATTTTTGAAATCGAGTTTTTTGTATTTTTCGATAGAGGAATATCTAATGTATAGGGTCTTTCTATATTAAGCTAACGAAATATTTCTTGATATATACTTTTCTGTCGGCTTATTTTATTAATGAAATATTTAAATTAAATAAATATTTACTTATTTGTGTTCAAATACTTGTATTTTTTTTTGCTTTTAAAATTTCTCTATTCTTGCGTTTTTTCTCTCAGAGTTTGAGGTGTTCACATTTCCATGATGTCAAACGTGACCGTCGTACAGATTTCAGGTTAAAAAAGTCAAAATAAAATGTAAAGTGTAACTTATAGCTCTCAGTTAACACTATAATTAGTGCTAAGTTTGATTTTGAATCATTTTTCCTTTTCAAGAAAATTGCAAAAAATCAAGGCATTCGCATGTGACAAAAACAGAAGTTGCTTTTTTCAGCCAACGATTAAAACGCTGATTTCATGCAAACATGAAGGAATATTTTAATAGAACTAATTTAAAATGTTATGAACTGATAACTCTTTAAAATGGTTTTGATTTTACTCAAAAATGATTTACAGATCCGAGAAATTCCACTTTTCTGTCGCATTCTGAACAACGTGACTCGATTTTTCTTAAAAATTTACCTAACGTAGAGCTGCTGACGGACGGCCTACACAAATATGTAAAGAAGTAAAAAAAAGTTTCGTCTTCTTTGAAAAAAAAAACAAGCATATTTGCTTGGTGTCGCACGCTACAAAATTTTTGGCAATCCTCTGTTAATGCCCATATACATATCGCTCATTTACTTCAATAGTGTCATAACTAAAAAATAAGTTTTTTGAGTTAATAATGCAGAATAATGCGGCGTTTCGTATTTTATCTTGTGTAAAAATTTCATATAAATAGCTTGTACCATCATACTCTGCAAATTTAATTTGGAGAATACTCGTATGTTATAAATAAATAAATAATTTTTTTTTTAATTAAAATTTAATAACAGTGACATGTCGAATGTGTGATTTTGTTCCATTATGATATTTGCATTGTTTCTATTGCTCTATTTTACAAAATTATAAACAAACACGCTTAGTAAAATTTTGATATATTAACTAATTACCAAAAATAGGTTTATTTTAGAATATGCAGTTCTAGCTGCTTTTACTTCTTGGCCATTGCTGCAAAATAATTGCAACTGCGCTATACCTGGAATACTTCTTACTTTTTTTTTACTTTTCGTGTAAGTTGTATACCACGGAGTGCTTTTCAATCTGATCAGATGGCATAAAATACATTTCAAGCCCAACTTTTTAATTAAAATAATAATAATTTAAAGGTATGTAAAACTTATTTATGTATTTTTTTAAATTTTACACTTATGGTGTTGCACGTGACCAGCTTTAAATAGGTACCATGATTAAAAATCTTTATATTTTTTCTGTTTGTACTGAACATTTGATGAGCTTCCTGCATGTACTTTAGAACTACTGATAACAATGTCGCACGTGACATCAAAATATACGGTTTTTATTAATGGCCTGTTTCACAATAACGAAACGAAACTTTCGACTGAAAATTTATATTGAAAACAACAATAAAATATGAAAATTTGTTTTTGTTTTCAATATAAATTTTCAGTCGAAAGTTTCGTTTCGTTATTGTAAAACAGGCCATAAGCATTCTTTTTTGAAGTTTTGTACCCTCAGAAAAATTTTTGAGAGCAAAAGTTTTTAAAACTAAACGTGCTAGAAAAATGTTCAATCTGTGTGTTATATATATCGCTCCTTTACTCAAAGAACGTCATAACTAAAAAAAAACCCATTTTGCCAGAAAACGAGTTTAAAAATTTCAATATACACACAACTTAATGGAAAAAGAAAATTAAATTTTTCTCTCAAGGCTTGAATAAACACACACAATATGGAGAAAGATATCAGGATTAATTCTGCATCATTAACTCAAAAATTTTATTTTTTGAGTTATGACGTTTTTTGAGTAAGTAAATATGTGAATTTTTGTAAATTTGATTTTGCTTCTCTATGAAAATATAATCACCCGTATTGCGTATGTCGAGTCGAATATTCGTCTACGAGAATTTTGTATTTGATTAAACAAATCTTGTACAAGTTTTCTTTATTGTACGAGTATGACAAAATTCTCGTAGACGAATATTCGACTCGACATACGCAATACGGGTGAATAAAATAAAATATTTTAAAATTTTTTTATTTTTTTTCGTGCCGGTGGACCTTTTGGTGGAAATACCCATATTTATTATACACAATTTGTTATATTTTTTTTTAAATTCATATGCTTTTAATATTTATTTATTGCTAAGAAATTTTTCTTTTATATCAAATCTTTTATTTGGTGGAAAAAATATCTTTAAGTTCTAAAAGCAAAATTTAAATATAAAATAATCAAAATTGACTACACACCTCTTTTTGGGATTTAGGTCAACTAAACAAAATACATACTTATAAAAAAAACATGAATAAATATATTAATTTTGAACAGTGTTGCTAATTAACATACTTTTAAGAGTTTTTTTTAGTAATTTTTTTATATTGTGTGATATATTTTCAATATACAATAGTCGTCATATCGAGCCTTATTTCCGATTTTATCATAAACGACTTGTAATCGAAAATATAATTTTTTATTGAAATTAAAATTTTATGGGCATACCCTTAGTTTAGAATTATCAAAATGCCAAAATTGTTGATATCTTTTAAGATACAGGCTGTAAAATTTTAGCGTAAGCGACAATTTACGTACAAAAACATGTTTGAATATTAAAAAAACCTTCTCCTAAAATCTTAAATTTTTGTCGCTTACGATAAAATCGAAAATAAGGCTCGATATGCTATGTACGATATATTTTTGGATTGCTAAGAGAGTTTTCAAACCGGTTTTTGATCGCTTTTTGCAACAATACGATTTTTGGATTATTCGAAAGAACGAGTTGTTTCCCTAGAATCATTAGAAAATTTCTGCCATGACAGTTACTGTGAGATGCTGCTTTTTTGTCCAAATAATAGCAATCACAATAGTTCAAAAAACTTTGTGATTGGTTAAAAGATTCCGAAGTCAAACACTTGGCTTTTGTTAAGCGGTGTTGCCATATAAAACTACATTAAAGAGGTAATGCCGACAAATGCGTTTTTCAGCTTAAAAGTATAGCGTCCGCTGAAAATCAACCACTAGCGTTGCAGCATTGTGCTTAAAATATAAATTTATGTAAATTTGCCTTAATTTTTTTTTGTCTACACCTTTCTAAAGAAAGTCACACAATTGGTGGGAAGTAATTGCCCAAATGTCACTTTCCTTTTTAAACAAATGAGCAAAATATAATTTTACTGGTAAAACCTTTATTTATATTGCTGCTTTTACTTGACAGTTAATTTTGAATTAATGTGAATTTCTTATGGGAAAAAATTCTGAAAGTCTGAAGTTTTTTTTTTTAGATTATTAATTGTTGCATTTTTGATTTTGTTATGCCATAACATATTCGGTCAGGCATGAAAAATAATTAATACACAAACTAATAACTTTGTAAAACATAAGTGATGTTAAAGAAAGAAGATTGTTTATTTAATTTAAACAAATTCAAAAACAAAAATTTACATTTATTTCGCAAGTCATTTTCAATGCTAAAGACAGATAAACAAAAAAAAAAAACGAAGATAAATGAGCAAGACTATTTGTGACGTAAGAAATTGTTTCGAAGTATATACTAGTATATACTTGTGGATCATCGTGAATCTATTAACAAGCTCATGATCATGATGATGGCAACAATACGTGTCTGGGCACTGAAATAAGTCTGTCTCAACGAGCATAAGGAATTGAAAAAAAATAGTTATATTCCAAATAATCTGATAGTTGTATACGTAAATGAATTTTTTGCTTGTTTGTTAAATTAAAAAAAAACCTAAATGCAATTTAATTCCAAGTGTTGGTGGATTAAGTATTTGATAAATAACAGATTTGCCTCTTGAAATTTAAAGTATCAGCCAATAATTCACTGCAGTTATTTTAAAATAGTAAACTATTTTTTTAGAAACGTGTACTTATAATGACATAATTATTTTTAATATACTCTTTTATGGTCTCAAAAAAATTTTGGAAGCGATTTGAGTACTTGTCTCAGCTAGATTTTATAATTTCCAATTTTTGTTTGTTTTGCTGCTGTAAAGTGTTGTCCACACCGTTTATCTGTGATGTATGGCTGTCATCATGGTTGTTATATTTTTTCCGACCCATTTCAAAAATCCAAAATCCTTTTTATGTAGTTTTTCTTAATATATATTTGATAATAAATTTGTTTCTATATAACACTTTTTTTTAATACAAATTTAAAAAAACGGCCTATAAAAATTTAGCAGAAAATCGCCAAAAGTAGAAATAAAATCGATAAAAATTATTTCTTGTAAATTTTTCTCGTTTTCTCAAATGTTTTAATTTCTTTCAGGATTTATTTTTGAAACTACTCTTTCATCAAACTAATTTGTCTGAATTACAAAAATTTTGAAGTTCAATTTTGTAAAAAACGTCAATATATTAATTTATTGCCAGAAAAATCGCCATGTCGCCAAATCAAAAGTTAAGACGCCAAACAAGTTGAAAAATCGCCACATTTGGCGAGAAATCGCCATATCTGACAACTCTGTCTGACATTGGCAGATGAGCATTTGAGTTCTCATGCATGAAGAATCAAGAAAACAAGATTGCATAAAAAAAGTTTCAAATGCGCATCTACATACGTAAATATAGAATACACACGTGTGTTGGTTGTAAAAAGTGTGTGTGAGAGAGAGAGAGAGAGAGCACATTCCACAAACAAATGTATGTACTTTGTTTACAACAAAATTCTATGTCTACGTCAGAAGCATTAAACACATTCACCACAGCAAGCTACCGACTACAAAATGTCAAAAATAGAATACACATGTTTATATGAGAATGATTATTTTGACGGCAACAAGGCAACGGGCTACAGGTTGTTGTCTATGCTGATTTTGTCGTTGTAGTCAAATTAAACTAATTTCTATTTCTTTGGCTACAATGAGCAAATGCAGTGTTGCCAGTGTAATACAAAATGTTGAATGAATGATATCGTACAATTATTTCATATTATTTACCAGAAACAATATCCAAAAATGGATGTAAAGAACAAATTGATTAATTTTTGTACTTTTATGTGAAATAAGTACATTTTAAAAGAAAAATTAATTTTTATAAATGCAAAATATATGAAAGTGGCAATACTGAACTATGTATTTGTACTTGAATATCAGGTGTAGATGGTGCTGCTGTCGTCTCCAAAATAATTAAGTAGCTGGCTACGAGGCGACAAATGCTGCTGACGGCATTTGAAGTCGTGTGTTCGTGTAGCCTGCTGTGGTGAATGTGTTTAATGCAAGAAGCAGAAAATAAAAAAACGGACCTGCGCAATGCGCTATCTTGTTTTCTTGATTCTTGACTTCTCAAAAGTTATTTACGAGTATGAGTCTGTGTGAGGGTATTAGCGTTGCCATGTTGAATAATTAAATGCCATCTGGAATTTGACGTTAGATAAAAAAAAAAATTATCAAAGACAAAATGAAGCCATATTCTAGCAGATAACAATGATATGCGATAACTATGTTGAGATCGAACTATATTTTGGGGCGTGGCAAATAATTTACCTCTTTTTTTCATTGACATATTTTTCCATCTAGGGAGTGATAGGAGGAAATTTTTTTGTTTTGTATCGGAATCGACCTGATTTAATGTAGCATTTATGTGAAAAAGGCAAAAAGGGCAAAATTCAAAGAGTGTCATAGAAGGTAGTGTATTAAGATTTAGGTGGAGTTCTTCTTTTGCCACGTGCAAAAAATTAGAAATTAGGGAAAATGATGCCAGGACTTTAAATGGCGACGCTTTATAAAAAAAACTAAATTTTTTATTTTAGGGCTTGGCAAACATTTTTTTCCTGTTTAAGAAACTTCTTTGACTTATCTTTCATTCTAGAGGGTGACTGGCACAAATTTTTTCTTCGACCCACCTTAGTGTTTATGCCACAATAAAAACACTAATCGTCTACACTTAAGAGGTGATAACAACACATTTTAAGAAAACAAAATTATTGTTAGTTTTAAACACAATTTTAAATGTTTTCTGTAAATACATACATACATATCGTTACCTTAAAATAGAAAGGCTCAACTCATAATTTTTTTTTAAATAGAGTTTTTTTCTATATTCCGATAAAAACATGTAATGTATCAAAAAAGCAAAAATCACGATTTAAAAAAAGTAACGAGTTAGGGCCTTTCTATATTAAGGTAATGATATGGACATAGTTGCTGGATATGTACATACTGTTATCCCTTTTATAACAAGGTAGATAAATTAAAAAAAAAACCTTGTATTCGCGTGTAAAAGGAGATTTGCCGCAGGGGAAAACCGTGTTATAGGAGGGCTAGTTGTATCTATTTACGTATGTATGTACATATGTACATCAATCATGAGTTGGAAAAAATAATTATATTGTAGAATATTGAAATTTATTTTATTTTATTTATTTAAATAACACTTCACTTATGGATGTAAATATTTGATAACAAAAATTCAAATAATGCTGCCGTGTGTGGTGGTGCAAAAAAAAAAAAATAAAGCAATCAATGATTTTAAGTTTATTTTTTTATTATTATTATTGTTTAAATTATGACTTGCATGATTTTTCCAAAAAAAAAAGAAATAAAAAATGTGAGAAAAAACATAAACATTTTGAATTCGGGCACTTTCTTTGATAGATCGTGTCAGTTAAAGATAATGTGAAAAGTATTTTTTTGTCTTAAGCAGCTTTTTCATGATGTTTCTATATATTCAACATCATGAATATCAATTTATGTGTAGTTTCTGCAAATAACAATGTCAATAACACAGCATACAAAATCAGGTTCTAATTAGTGCTGCAAAAGTATTGACTAGTGGGTACCGAGTTTCGATTATGTACATACATATATATTTTTTAAGGAGAATTAAGCCATAAAAACAAAGTATTCAACTTTGTTCGTTTTACAACTTTGCTATTGTGAGTTTTATAATTTTATAAAAAGTATCGTTGCAGCGCCCCTGGTGTTAAAAGGCTTTTATTGTGGTAGAGGAGGCAAAAATTTACATAACGCAAATTCACTTCAATTTTGTCATGAGTCAAAAAATTCGTTTTTTCAGTTAATAATGCAGAATAATTCGGCATTTTGTATTTTATCTTGCGTAAAAATTTCATATAATTACCTTGTACTACCACCTCCTGAGAGAATAATATTTTTTCATGTCTTCATTGAGTTGTATGTAAATTGAAAACTTTAAACGTGTTTTCTGCAAAACTATTTTTTTTGAGTTCTGACACTTTGGAAGTGAATGTGCGTGTATCGGGATTTTGAAAGGTCACGTCTAAGTCTTATTTAAAGTGTTGTAATTTAAGCCCCTTTTGCAGATTGCAATGGTGATTCGACATCCGAAACTACTTAGTGCGATCAGCACTTTAATGTTAAATATTACGAGAACCATTTTTATGGAATATTTTAACCCTTATTCTTCTTCGCGTGTGCCTTTTTCGTCTATTTCCGAAAAAGAGAGCAAAACGTATCCTTAAACGAGAATATCACAGCTTCAAATGTTCTTCAATTTTTTTAATACAATCCGTTGAATGCACCAAAGCTCAAAATTAAATTTAAAAGCCAGAAATTACTCAAAACTTTAATGCCATAATTCAGTAAGAAGATTTAGGACGTTTTTGTTTGAAAATGCTTCAGAGTTCTTGTCTTTGAAGTCTCTAAATTATTTTCTTCAAAAATGGTTGTTGTCTTTGACAATGAAAAATATAAATATTATTGCCATGTTTTTAAAACATAAAAATTCAATTAAATTATTATACAATAGCCCAATTCACAATCTTGTGCAAATGGTCTTGCATCGTAGCATGTGCAAAATTGTATAGTATATTGATACTCACCACTAAGAATTGTTAAGTGGTGAGTATCAATATATTAACCATTTTGCAAATGCTACGATGCAAGACCATTTGCACAAGTTTGTGAATTGGGCTAATAGTTTGAAAAATATATGAAAAAATATGTGTTGGATATAATGTTTAGAACAAAATCATAAAGCAAATACACGAACCTTCTAGCATAGACAACAAATAATAATCGTTTTAAAGAATCAAAACTGCTTCTTTTTTTCGTCCATAGACAAGACGATACATTCGTCGAACAGAATTAGGGCATAAATGTGATTAAGGGTTAATTTCGTATTTATTCATGATTGCGTTAAGCAATTTTCCTATAATTTTTTTTATGTATACCCATCCCATTTTGTGTCTCTGCTATTTAAATACAAATGTGTCTTAGGGCCTAATTTTGTAAAACGAAAACGTTAAACGTTTGTCAACGCTTAAAATTTTCGCTTTAAAAAATTTGGCCCTTAAGCTAATATTTTTATACATTCCCAGAAATATGAAATACCGAAGTACATATATTTATTTGACATAAAGTCTTTTTATGGTTGTAGCCTACTGATGAGTTGCAAAGGCGGGAACGAAATGCATATAGACAATTGCTTAACCATAAAAAGCAGCCAAATTTTCACATTCCAGAAATTTTAAATTTTATAAAAAAAATCTGTGGAACAAAAAATAAAATAAATTACCAGCATATTTATTATCTAATCATTCCAAATTCCAAAAATGAATGTTAATAACATCAATTTCCCTAATTTCGTACTACTAATCAGCGATGCCAACTTGGTGCTTTTGGCACTACATTTAGTGCTTAATGAAGACTCAAAACGCCAAAAAAAGAAAAATCACTAAGTAGTGCTTTTAAGAAATTTATATATTTCTTAAAATTACTTTAATAACTTGGTGTATTAATTTTTTTAGGGTAAAGCATACCTTTTTCGTCTGATATATTTCATTAGATATGATATCATTGCCGAAATAGAGAATAACTTAAAAATATTAAATATTATTAAACTTCAATTGTTTAAATCTTTACTCGTTTTTCACGTTAGTGCTTTTTACGCTTTTCAGATCTCAAAATTACGCTTTTTAGTGCTTTTTTTTAAGTTTTGATGTGCTTTTAGAACCAAAAAAGTTGGCATCACTGCTGCTAATGCGATTTGAGCACTACTGTAAAATGATTAACAGCTCTGATTAAATGCTCTGTTAACTGCTGAATAAGTCATGTTAGACATTATGGTTGGGATCTCTGCTATTTAAATTTGAATCTTATCTTGACGTACACCAACTAAAGCAAGTTTTTAATATTTTTATGAATTTCCAGAAGTATTTAATTGTAAAAACAAATTTGAGGAAGAAAAAATAAAATGAATGAATGATTAGCATATTTATGACCTGCCCACACTACTCTGTAATTCCAAAAATGAATGTTAATAGCATGCAAATCCGAAAATAATTTTCTTTCGTTTTGAATTACAGAGCATTTCCCATATGCAATTAAAATTTTTAATACTAAATTTGTTGTTGTTCTTCATCAATTTGTGTGCATTCCGAGAAATTGTTCTGAAGTTTATGGGCAAAGCAATTTATTTACTCATTGTTTGCAGTATTAATTTGATTTTTTATTAAAAGGTGTGTGGTATAATTTTTTATTTTTTTAATTTTATTTCCTGTAAATTATTTTAAAAACAAATCATCAAAACCAGTTTTACACTCAACATACATAATATTATTTTAATTAAGAAACTGCAACTAAAAACGAATGTTAACAAAAAATCAATTGAAATTTCGCTGGAGGAAATTATTACTCATTTTCATCATCAGCAGCAGCATCGTCATCACTTGACTGCACCTGGTCAAAAATACTTGTGTGGCAACACTCTATTCTTTAATAACTGTTGTTGTTATTTACATTTATTTTCTTTTACATACTCTTACAACTACAATTTGAAGCTGAAAAAAAGTCAGCCAATGTAGCAATGGTAAAGTAAGAAAATAAAAAAACATGTTGATTATTGAGTTCTTGTTTCAACTTTGTTATTTGTTGTTAGGCTTCTCATTTGTTTAAATGAAAGTTTATAACATAATAACTCTAGTTGTTCTAAGAAATTTGGATAAAGGTTCCCTGATGATCTGCATTAGCAACAGTGAAATGCGCATACACAGAAAAAAATGATTTTAATATTTGAATACGAAAACCGCTGATTCAATAAAAAAATCTTTCGAATTTTCTGTGATGACGATTTTTACAATATTGATAAATAAAATTGTAAGCATGTTTATTGGATATAAAGTCAATATAGCGATTTAATGAATCAAAGAAAAAAATTGTTGGCTGAAATTTTATTTTCAGTGATATTTGTTTTAGTGTGTGTGTGTGTGTGTGGATGAATGTCGCATTTTTTTAACCCCTTTTGGTTTGATTTTGCTTGGCTGCGATTAAAACTAATGCTATAAACACAATCAAGGGCTACCGACCATCGACTACCGACTACAAAAGTAGCTGGCTACCAAAATAGCCAAGTCGCCAGCTACTTAATTCTTTTAACGACTACCGACCACTAACTACAAAAAGTAAACATCATTACATTAAACATCATTACATTAAACAATATAATAAATACATATAAACAGTAAAAATTACTATTATATACTTACCAATTTCAATAAAAAACCAAAAAATAAATATAAATGAAACAAATGAACAAATGAACAGATGATTATTATTTTTCAATGGTGCCACTATAATAGTTCTTCGCGTTTTTAATAGCGATATTTAATGTATTGAGTTTTTAAAACTACCATTTCATGCATTTATTGTATTGGCAGCACTAATCTGTTTTTCGTAGCCAAGAAAAATAGAAATTAGCCTAAGTTGGCTACGGGCTACAAAAGTAGTCGTGTAGTCGGTAGTCGTGTAGCGGCTAAAAGAATTATACTCATAAGCACGCCTGTATTCTATTTTTGACATCTTGTAGTCGATGGTTGGTGGACATGATTGTGTTTATAGCATAAATCTGTTTGGGATGAGTCGAACCGGGAGTCTCTTGACTAATAGTTTAACATACTTACCACTCAGCTAAAGAGCAAATCGCTTTACATACGCAAATAATGAATACACGCAAAACATGATTTCTTATGTTTCTTCTACATTTGCGCATTGCGTTATGATATAATCTAAAAATAACTTTGTTGAGAAAAAAAACAAGCCACGACGTTTTTCGGCTACTTGTTGTAATTCACACGTATACAAGCCGAGCAATCAAAATAAACAACAACAATAGCACATGACCACGTTGGGTCAATCAACAAGCAAGATAAACACCAACACAAACAAATTAAATTAAATGATATTTAAAAATGTGCGGTATTGATAAACATAATATTCAAGTTAATGACAAATATTATTGAATTTAAAAATTTTATTCAATAACATTGTTTGTTGAAAATAATTCTTGCATATTTTTTTCTGTGTAGGATCCAGCTAAACCCCTCAATAATCAATTTCAATGTATTTTTAATAAAAAATATTTTACTTAATAAGTAAAATAATAATTTGGGATTATTAGTGCGTTTAAAAAGTTTAAACTTAAATTTTAACAATTCCCATAAAAAACACTAATTGTTAACAATAATCTTTTAAATGACAAAACCGAGTTAAAATTAATAAATGCAAATACCAAAAAAAAAAAAATTAAGGAAAATCTGCATGACTCAACTTTTGAATTCGATACAAAAATACTAAACATAAAATACTAACTTAAACTACTAAGAACTAATTAACATAAAAACTATTAATTTTTTTTTTCAATATTTATAAGAAATAAACAACTAAGAAGATGCTGAAAGAGAGTGATGATGGAATTTAATCTTTTAGATTTATGAATACATGACACTAATGAAGATGATAATGAAGACATAACAATGTGTAAATGTTTAAGTTTGTTAACCTTTTCTTCTTCTCTAATTGCATATAAAATCTAGAAATTTTCTATACAAATTGACATCCACCTCAAGCTTTTAACGCTTTTTTTCTTTGGTACAAGTGATATTGATTATTTATGCCATTATGTTTTTAATTTAATTCAGGCGGCTACCGCGTATTTCGATTCGAAAAGTAAAATTTTTCGAAAGAAATTTCCGAATCGAATGCTAAACCGTACTGCGTAACTCGTTCGAAACGATTACAGAGTTGTATTTAGAAACGAATGGGATATTATATGAAAAGTTGGTAGGTAGCACTGCTGCTAAAGTACCAAAATGGAAAAAAATATCCCATAACAAAAAAATCTTTGCGTTGTAAAAAAATTTAATGTTATACGTATTTTGTGTGAAAAATTAAGTGCTCCTTGTACTTTTTATAATGGATTGTGTTTGCTGTGGTTGGACGAGGATGATTATTATACGATTTGTTTTTAGCATCTGAAACATTTAGATGCCCTCTTGCGAGGTATGGATGCAGAGACATATAGTTTACCACTTCTTCATATTGCTTTTATTTGTGTCATTTTTTTTAATATTCCTTGGAATGTTTCAAAATCACAAATATTAAAACATTTATAACAACATAAATAAGCAATATGTTTTAGCAAATCAAACATTAAGTATAATTTGTTTATAACACCTTTTATTTATATTGAAATATTTAAATAATTACATTTTCTATTTTTGTCTCAAGTTGTCACTAACAAAATGTCTTTCGAACCATTTCCGAACGCTTTTTGCATAACTGACACTCGTTTTCGTATTACAGAGTAGCCCTTTCGAAAGGGATTTTTATTGTTCGTAATACAGAGTTGCTGTCTCGAAAGGGATTTTTAGTTTTCGATAGAGTACAAAAACCGTTCGTAAATTCGAAACAAGTAGTACGAAAATCGTAATACTCAGTACAATTCGTTCGAATTCGTAAGTTATTTCTTTCGAAACAAAATACGCGGTAGCCCCCCAGGGCTTTCTTTCATAAGATATTTAAAGTAAATAAAATAATTGGTATGGGGAGGTCTTGAAAGGCACGTACACAAAAGATAATTTAAAACATTTTATTTGAAAGCTTAACCCGCAAACTTTCTGGCAAAAATTACAAAAATAAATATATGTATATTACATCTCTTTTTTTTTTGATATTCAAAATCAAGAGAAATAACAAAAACATAAAATATTTTCCAACTTTATTTGCATAAAAATCCGCTGAAGTACTATTGGAATCAGTACAAACATAACAAACATAAAAAATAAAACTAATTTTCGAACTATAAATATTAATTGCTTAATTCACAATAATTTGTATAGTTTATTTTGTATCCAGTATAGTTTTCGTTTATTTGTTTGTGTAGTGTATTGGCTTGTATCTTGTATTGTTGGCCAAAAGAAGAACACGATACATACAAATACTCTCTGAGAGTAAATGCAGATACTCTCCTAGTATCGTATTAAATACGAATTTTTCAAAATATGTGTATGAAATAAAAGTGTAATAGTGTGTACCGTATTTAATACGATAATACAATCGATACAACTATACAATAGGTTTTGTGAACTAAGCAAATTTTAATGTACATAAATCTTGCGTATCTTTTGGCGGGTTACATTTTACTTTTAAAAGCTTTTATTTTGTGATTTGTCACAATTTCAAAACGAAATAACTTAAGTATATAAATAAAACTAATTTGCATTTTAATAAAATTTTCAAACATTAATTGCGAATAAAAAATAAAACTGTTACAAGATTCTCAAAAAAACTTGTTTGATATTCCGGTTGTAATATCTAAATGATAAAAATAATTTAAACACAATTTACAGCCCGGCAACGAACTTGAGATAATAAAAATCAATTATGGGTAACATAAGCATCGAAGTCGTTACCCTTTCTAGTTTAATAAATATGTAACTAAAAACTTTGTGAGATAAGTACTTTTAAAATAAAAAAATAGGAATTTGTTTTCGTTTTCGCCTAATACAATAATTATTTTCCATTAAAATATTTGTAAGAATTCTCCAAAAATTATTAGCTAAATAATAAAATACACAAGCACACCCAAATACAAGACGATATTGAAGTAACCAACAGTTAAGAAATATACAACCATACAAACACATAAGCCAATGAAGACGAAAGATACAAACAATAAAAACTATATGCACCCCCTTATTCCCGTTTTAGACTGCGACGTCACTTTAACACAATACTAAAAAATTTAGGATTTTTTACTCGCTCTCGAGAACAATTTTGTGCTACTGACAATCCATTCCCGTTCCCTAAGGTCTAGAAAATAACATGAAACTGCCAACTGGAATCGTCAGTTGTTTTCGACAATGGATACGCAAGCCCCAATTTTTTGGTATCGTGTTAAACTGACGTCGATGTCGACAACTGGAATAAATCTGATTGTTATACTTTCTGCAAATTCTATAAGCTTATGCGGACGAGAGACACAAACAACAGCAACAACTATATATTGCTTCTACATTCATGATTTATTGACAACATACATACACACAAACCAACAGAATGAATTGTAGCACGAAGTAATGACGTAATCGAAAACTAGGATTTGTGAAGCTGACGAGTGTAGTGTGACTTTCTGGATGTTTGCTAACATTCTGCTGGAAGCTTTCTGTTAAGTATAAAAAGGGCGATGCGTACGCTAAGCAGACACTACATATCCTAAGTTAATATCCTGGTATTCCAGCAGTGAATTATTTAACATTGTGCTTAAAAGCTCTTAATATCAAAGGAAAAGTAAATAAAGTGTTCTGACTAACCAGAAATTGTATTTAGTTGAAAATATTTGAACCTACAAAAACAAAATTTTTAAGAGGTAAAAACGTAACAATGGGCGTGTTCGTAAATGCATCAATACTCTGCATCATGCGAGGAAACTTTAATTTAAAATACAATACAAATTCGCTGATAATCTTTTTTAGTAGCAACCATGTTTATACATGACATTATTCATACTTCAATATACTTAGAGAATTCACAATGAGTATATTAAAATTTAATAAAACGCATTATATTGAAGTATTAAAGTAAACAAATTTTTTAAACTTAGAAATCATTGTTGCATTAATTTATCAAATTAACTTTTGTTCTGAAAAATGCGAAAAATTCAAATATTTTTTCATCAACTACAGGTGCGTTGATAGTTTTAATTTGTTTAGTTTAACATTACCATGCTGCCAAATGGAAAATTACATACTTTTTATACCTGGGGGTCGATTCTGGTTCTGTGATAATGTGAAATGAAAAAAAAATTTTCATATTCATTTTCACAACCCTTTTTCATAATACTTTTCACAATTACATAAAATGCGAGTCTCGTTGCTATTATGAAAACATTGTTTTATTCCGTTGTGCCTATGAAACTTTTGTTTTTATGCTATTGAAATATGTCATGTAAATAAATAATATTAATTATTATTTATAAAAATATTGCAAGGAACTCGGTATGAGCATAGGTAAAGGTGTTAAAAAGATTATCGCTACTTAATTAAACTTAATATTTTTCTCTTCTTTATTATAGATTGGGCAAAATTTACGCTTCCAACTGCAAGGTCTGTTCTTTGTTACGAATTAGCGTCATAAGCAGAATTTAAGACAAACTTTATTTCAACCCCTAGGTGTTATTATTAGCTTCTTCTGCAGGAATAGGGAAATGTGCACGTCTTCTGTCGGGCTTGAATATTGAACAGTGGCTGTGTCGAGTAAAGGTTTCCTTTTTATCTTGCCGATAGCCTTTAATGAAGAACATCTTTGTCAGCCATTAAGTTCTGCAGAAGGCTGGATAAGGATAAGTATTTACTCAACAAAGCCGTTATTCGATATATAGGGGAGAAACCCGTTTAGTTCGGCCGACAGCTTTGAAGGCAAAAAACATCTTGATGCTTTTGGTATGCTCGTAAAATGTTATGTCCTTGCAAAAAGCACATGATGGCCATCGTCAAAAATGAAAGCAACTTGGACATTATTATTTAATTTTTTAAATGCTACCACCCACATCTGAAACCACCCCAATTCATATTCCACATTCTAGCATCTTAAATTTTAGGATGACCCAAAGGAATGACCTATTTGTACCTCTCTGCACTTTTCTTCTCTGAACTTGGCACTCACTGTCTGCAGACACATCTATTATTTTATTTTATTTTATTAACTGAATTTCTGACTTGTCGCTTGCAATATCGACATCCACCCCTAAATAATTCATAAGATATTATTTTTGATTATGTACTTAAATTTTGGACTTGTTGTTAACAATTTCGACATCCTATAAATAATTTACAATCAAAAAGATTTGATTTTCGCTGTTACGCGTGTTTTTTCTAGATTCTTTACTGTTTTCACCTAAATATTTTTTGTGTAAAATAATTGATCATATGAAAAGTTTTTTAAGTTTTTTTTCACAGTTACACTAAACAAGAATCGACAGAGTTATGTAACTGTGAAGAGTTTTGTTCCGTTCCCCATTTTTTTCATATATGAAAATGTATTTAAATTCTTTTAATTTTTCACTGAACGGGAATCAGAAATGCTATGAAATCGTGAAAAAACTTTTCATTTCATAGTTTCACAGAACGAGAATCGACCCCCTGGTCATAAATTTGACTTTCATACAAACAAAAAGAACAAAGTTGCCAGCTCATATTAAAGTATTAAAATTGAAACGTTGCAACAATACTCGGCATACGAGTATTTTAAAACCGCTATTGTGAATTCCCTAAGTGTGTTTTATGTCGTTGCCTGCTCACAATCAACATTTTAAGATGGCACAGTGTTGCCATATTAAAATTTTAACATACTCATTGTGAATTCCCTAATTCTCTAAATTTCTTCTTGCACAAAAAAAAAACAGTTAAACAAAACCAAAAGAAGAGTGATTTTATTTTTTTATTTTCTTATATAAACTTTCAAATAATAAAAAGAAATTAACGCTAGTTGCCAAAGAAATAAATTTTATTCAACTGCCAATAACATTGATAACCGACAAGTATTGTTATTTATGTACATAATTTCTTATATACATATATATATGTACATAACATACATATGTGTATATTATATATTATTTTTTTACTTAAAAGATTCGAGCATATGAATTAATTAAATATGTAGAAAATTATAATAATTTATGCAAAATACACACGAAAAAAAACAGACATCGGAGACTGGTACCAATTAAGAGTTTTATGGTATTGGGGTTTTTTTAAAAAATTAAATTTTGTCACAGAAAAAAAAGAAAAAAAAAAAAGAAAGAAAACAAAAAACAAACAAAAAATACAGAATCTTATCAACAAACAGCAAAGGCAAAACACAAAAGTTTTAAATCCCATAACAATCGTTTGAAAACAAATCAAAACATCGCACAACAATTGACATAAAATTTTAGCCAATCACTGAATGAATTCGTTAAACAAATTTGCAATTCAAACAAAAATAAATACAAAGTAGTACAACAAATTAGAAAGATAGTACGAGTATTTTTTAACAACTTTTTCTTAGAATAAAATTATAAATTTAACAAGAATATTTTCGTTGTTCAAACTTTTTGTTTGATTTATGCTTTAAATAAGCTAGATTTACACGATTGAAATTTTCTTCAAAATTGCTCTTCAAAATGGTTTAAACTCGGTGTAAACAGCAAGATTTCTTTAAAATTTTGCTGTTTACACGAGTTTGAAGCATTTTGAAAAGAAATTTTGAAGAAAATTTCAATCGTGTAAATCTAGCTATATACTTTTATTTTTTTATAGTCTTATTTACGAGTATCATTGCAAAGGGTCTTTCATTAAGCATTTAGAATGTTTAAATTTAAATAAACAGTCAAATTTCGAATTTCAAATTTTCAGAGAAGTTTTTTTACTACCCTATAATTTTTTTTCGGGGAAAAATCCTCCTCATCTAAATATAATAAGAGAGTAAAATCTAGATCAGCTGTTTAATGTTTACATTTTATTCTGCACTAGCGCAAGAGAGTTCAGTAATAGAAATTTAGGGAAAAATTCATAAAAAATTTATCAACTCTAAGCGTTGCATTTTACAAAATAAGGCCCTTTATGCTGATTTGAAAAAAAAATAGTAGACTAAATAAATTGCAGCCAATCCGATAGAAAAAGCTTTAACAATATACCCTCTATCAACTGTCGTCAAAGTCTCTGAAAGTCCCTATTGGAAGAGCCTTTATATTTTGTTTTTCGTATTGTAGGTATTTTCCTTATTTAGTGTGTTTTGTTTATGGCCACAAAAAAAACTTTTTATTTTTTTGCTTATACAAAATTCTAACACGTGATAGGAAAAATAATTAAGCATTTTTCGGTTGATACTTGTTTTTGTTTAATTTAACCCAAAAAATTTTATTTTCTTTTTGGGTATTGACCTACAATTTAATTTATAATTAGCTTTTTTTAATTATTTCCTCAATTCACAAGACTTGTTGTATTTGCTAAAAGTTGTATTTGAAAATAAAATTTCAATCAAAATATCTCTAGGAGATTTTAGTTAAAATCTTTATGAAAATCTATAGCGTTTACACAAAATTGTTATGACATTTATCAAAATTTTTTATCCAAAACAAAACCCATTAATAGGTAATTTACATTATTTTGAAATGTAGTACTTACGAGATTTCGAGCTAAATCTAGCTGCGTTTTACTAGATTTCTCATACAAAACGAAATCTAATTTGTGAGTAGATTTGTGGGAAATCTACTCAAAATCTAATATTTTTATTTTATTTTTACTACTCTGCACAACAAACATATTTATATAAAAGATGACTGAATTAGCTACGGTCTGCTTAAAAAGGTGTGTGAACTGGCTACATTGCAGTTGTTTGGTTGTAGTTTTGGAAGTTTTTTAGTTAGTGGGATTTGTTTTGGATAAAAAAAGTCTAAAAGATAAATGTCAAAAAACTTGTTGTAAACGGTATATTTTCATAAAGATTTTAATTAAAATCTGTTGGATTTTGAGCAGATGTAAATGCTCTATAACTGAACATTTTCCAAAACTACAACCAAACAACTGCAATGTAGCCAATTCGAACACCTTCTTATAAGGCGGCACATCAATCAGGTACCCTCATTACTACAACATATATTACAACAGCAATAGCCACATGTACTTTGTTGGTATAAATTACCATCTTACTTTTCAAAACAGGGTACTATCGTCAGAGTGTATATTTGTTATAGGAAATGTCAAACACCATACAAACCCAAAAAAAAGAATGTTCTTATACCTACACAACCCAAATTTGACATTTAGCTTTGTATAATGACATTAGTCACCTGGTGTAGCGCACCAGTCACCTAATAAATACGCCTTGCCTTCTGATGTATACAGGCTGACTTTTTAGTAAAAATTTTGAAGAAAAAAGCTTGTCCTACGACTTGTCGCACACTTACCTTTTAAACAAAAACAAAATTTTAAAATTTATTTGTATGAAAATTACTCAAAAAAATTAGTGCTTTTCACATAAATTCTCTACTCAAATCGACCATCCGTGGAAACAGGGGATAAAGGCTCAGTTACCCGACTGTAATATAAAGTAACTACAACAGTAGGAAACAGCTGATCGATATTGTTATGTGAAAAGTAATGCAACTGGTTATAGAGATGGAATGTAACGTAACCTACTTTTCATATAAAAATATCGATCAGCTGTTTCCTACGTTGCAGTTAGATTACACTACAGTCGGGTAACTGAGCTTTAAATGTGGGGATAAGTCGAACGTTGTAGTTATCGTGGGACAGGCCTGAAGTTCTACTAGATTTTAAGTAGATTTTGATAAAATCTAGTGACGAAGTAGGTATTGTTTTGTATGAGAAATTTATTAGATTTTGCTCGAAATCTCGTAAGTACTAACTAGATTTTGTTCAAATGTAAACGCACTATAAAACTTAAAAGCTACAATTTTTCAATTGTGTTTATTTTTTATATTTTGAAAGTACGAACGAACATCAATATGTTTATAATTTATTCTACATACATTGTATTTTAGAGGAGTCAGCATTTTTCTGGACACAATAAGTTTTTATTTTTAGCCACTCTGCGCACAAAATGTCCTTTCTTACAACACTAAGGCACTAAAGCAACACTTAAATATTATAGAGTTACACATACGAGTATATCCACACTATTTTATTGTTATTTTCAATCAGAACCAACAAGTTTTTCCACATTCTTTAAGAAATGAAAACACAACACAAATATAAAAAAGAAACCATCACCTTTAAAACAAAAAACAAAAACATAAAATCATGATAAAATCAAAACAAAAAAAGTAACTGCCTCAAAGATCATCATGATTATGATCATGTTCATTAGCAGCACCAATTTAGGAATAAACCGACAGCTTTAGCAATGACCTTGGGCTGCTGTGGCCAATTAACCAACAAAATACCGTTTGTTCACACTGCAAACACGACAACGGCAACGAAAACAATGTTGTGTGGACTGCACGAACTTCGTTCAAGGGCAAATTGCAAGCTGAGTTTAAATATGGACAGACAAACCACAAGAAAAGAAGACCCCAGTTGATCATTAAAACAACAAAAACCTTAAAAACAACAAAACTACAACAATAACAAATTGAATGAAAAACGAAAAGAAGAAAAAAAATCATAAGAACAACCTTGACAAAGGGAAAAACAACACTGGAAAGTGAGTGACCGGCCCCAAAATAAAAAAAATAAATAAATAAAAATACAGCGGCAGTTACATCTTTTTTTTATTATAAAAATGTTGATAATTATGATTATGCTAATGACGTTTTAATATTGTTTTATTGCCTTAATATTTAAATAAAAAAAAAAAAAAAATACAAATGGTCTTACTTACCAGTTACATGAGCGTTTTAAATCAAAGTTTTTTATTTTGTTTTTTTTTTAAAGAATTGATGGCCTTACAAGGCACTTTATGGCGCATCAGAAATGTATTCAAATTAATGCAGAATTTATTTGTGAGATAAAGTTTAAAATTTAATACCTTCATCGTTTAAAGCAAATTGAGATGGCAGTGCGATTAAGTTGCCACACTCACACACTTATGCAAGGCGAATTCATATCAGGTGTTCCCGATTCAGCAACTGATGATCAGCTGTTAATTTCTCTTGTCAAAAATCAAAGCAAAACGTTCGGAAATTTTCTGACATCAGGAAATTTTACACTAACAGAAATATCAAGAGGGACTTTTTAAGAGCTTTTAGACTTGATTAAAAATAATTCTGCCAAAAAAACCAATGGGAGTGCCTCCGCCCATATTTTACATACAAGATTTTGTGTCTTAAAGAGTTTAAGATGGGTGCCAAGTTTCGTAAAAATTTGTTAAGTATAAGTGCGTGAATATTATATTAAAATTTAATAGGCGTGCCCCGTCCACTTTTTTTAATGCAATATTGTGTATTGTTTGTGTGTTTACGGTGTGTGCCAAGTTTCGTAAAAGTCAGTGAAATAGAAGCATGTGAAATATATTGAATTTTATTGGGCGTGACTCCGCCCATTCTTCCAACTTCAAGATGATGTTGTTATGAGAGCCCAATGTTTTGGTTAAGTTTCGTATAATTCAACTAAAAATTGTGGGCGTAAGCCTGCCCAATTTTTTTACAATGAGAAGCAATACCCCCTCAGACAAAAAAATATTTTTACAATCGGTCAAAAATGTACCGAGTTATGAAGTAACATCGCAAAAAAAAAATAAAGACGAATTGATAACCTCTTCCTTTTTTTGAAGTCCGCTAAAAAACTCATAAAATTGAGAGAAATGTATGAAATCTTTATTTGAATCGGTAGAACGATCTATGTATATAATTCAATGTTAAAAGATGATTTTATGTCAATGTTGACCGCGGACACGGCTGAAATGCTCCATACGCTGGGTCCAGTTTTGGCATACTCTCTCCAACATATTGCCGCTCGTTATCTCACGAATAAATTCTTCAATATTCGGCCATGTCATAGAGTTCAATTCCATTCGGAAACGGAATTCAATCCACCTCAAGATGTCAAGCCCTAGCCGTAGCATACTTCAGTACAAGAGCTCCCCAACAGTTTGGACACACCTGACAAATTTCCGTACTTTAGTTTTCTTTTTTAGACAACATCTTCTACAAAAATGGGGTGAATTGAATTCCGTTTCCGAAGCGAATTGCAGTCTGTGACATGGCCGATTGTCTTCCAGTGCTTAAACCGGGCTTGTCCCTGCAGACATAAGCCTTAACATAGCCCCACAAAAAATAGTCTAAAGGCGTTAAATCGCACAATATAGGCGGCCAATTGACCGGCCCCAAGAGTGAAATAAACGATTCACCGAACTTGTCTCTCAATTGGATCATTGTTTTGCGTAGTGTGTGTGGCATGTGGCACCGTGTTGCTGAAACCACATGTCAGCCAAGTCCAGTTCTTCCATTTTGGACAAAAAAAAGTAATACAGGCCCAATTACTGCCAATGGCGCCGAATCGATAATTCATGGCCCTTAACAACACTGGCGGATACAACAATATTACCCTTTACAAAGCGAATATGGGCCTTTCCATTTCTTGTAGGTGCAAGGCCCCCTCGCAGAATGGCCTTTCTACGCCTATGCGCTGGGTACACATTTGACATTTCTTATGTTGCTGTCATTTTCAAAACTGGTTCAATGCGTTTCACACGATTTAAATGTTTGGCTCTGTGGAGATTTTCAGGATCTTTTTAACTCTAAAACTAAACAGGCCGTGAAATCGTTTTTTTCCACAATCCCCGACCTGCTTTATAGAAATTTTTTTTAAATAAACTAATTCGAATATTATTACTAGTACCATAAGCCCAGTTAAATAGTAGAGATCGACCGAAGGCGTTTTTTTTGGCCGAAGCCGAAGCCGAACTTCGGCTAAAATCCTAAACTTCGGCCAAAACCGAAGCCGAAGCCGAATGTTTTAAATTTTAAAAATTATACTTGTTTTATATGAATTAAGAAAAAAGTTTGCTTTTTTGAGATCACTGAAATAGCTGTAATATCTATTGGATACATAACAAGAAAAATAAAACTATTTTGCAATTTCTAGATTGCTTTTTCATATGATCACTCACAAGAACGTCCAAGTAAAAGAAAATAGAAAGCAACAGGGTTGTATTTCAAAGCAACCCTTTCAAAACGTTAAACACAATAGAAACTGTCGGCGAGCAACGACCAAAAATAATGTTATTTTTCAAGCTTGGAATGAAAAATATTCGGCTTCGGCTAATCGGCCGATTTTTGCCATAGGCCGAATGTTGGCCGATTACCAATTTTTGGCCGAAGGCCGAAGCCGATTAATCGGTCGAACTCTATTAAATAGCACTCGCTAGCAGTGCAATTATAAGATTGAAACAAAAATCAAAGGCACTTTATGGGCAACTTAGCAGAACGTTGAAAAGTTTTATTTGTGCTTTAAAACGATTTTTTTCATAACAATTGGAATGGTGTGATGCAAAAAAAAAACAAGAACATTTAAAAAGTCAAGGTTTTTGGATTTTATTTTTCTTTTTTGTCTTAACATATAAAAATAAAGATTCTCAAAAAGGTTTATTTATCTACTTATAGCTTTTTAATCTTATAACTCTTTTAAAGTTAAATTTAGATTGATGTTTTTCCTTTTTATTGTTTTTGTACACACATATAAATAAAAAGAAACTTAAATTACAACCTTAAAACAAAACCAAGACATATTCATTCATTCATTGTAATTTAATTTGCAGATTAAAATTCCATTTACTGTAACATTCAATTTGAGAGCTCGTGACTTGGTGGTGGACATACAAAAGAAAACCCTCAAGGTGGGTCTCAAAGGTCAAGAACCCATTATCAACGGCCAACTGTGTGCCGAAGTAAAGGTAGAGGAGTGTCTTTGGGTACTGCAAGATAGCAAGACTGTACAAATTACTTTGGAAAAGGTATGTCTTTTTTGATTTGTTTTAAATTAAATTTAAACTGAAAAATTCCTTTTAAATTTTTTTTTAAAGATAAATAAAATGAATTGGTGGGACCGTTTGGTTATGAGCGATCCTCCAATATCCACGCGTAAAATAAATCCAGAGCCTTCAAAACTTTCCGATTTGGAGGGTGAAACCAGAAGTTTGGTCGAGAAAATGATGTATGATCAGCGTCAAAAGGAAATGGGCCTGCCTACCAGTGAAGATCAAAAGAAACAAGATATTTTGGAAAAGTATAAAACTTAAGATTTTAGAAATTCATTCAAAATTATTAAAAATATTTTTTTTTCATTCTTTCAATAGATTCAAGCAACAACATCCTGAATTGGATTTCTCCAAGTGTAAATTTAATTAGAGAATTTGACAAATGTGTATTAAATAAAGCATTCTCGAAGCCAGAGATGATTGCAACTCTTCGCTGAAGAATTTTTATTATTTTTATTGAATTCAAATTCTTTTTAATTTAGTTTTAAACAATTGAGTTTTTAAAAGAAAATTTCTTTTTAATTAACTTATGTATGATTTGCATTTTTTTTATATAAAACACCATTTAGTTTTTGATAAACTGCATAATTGCTTACAATTAAATATAATATTTACATAAAATAAAACAGTCTTATTTATAAAAATTATAAAAGGCTTAACAAGAAACATCTTGTATGAAAATGTGTTTTATAAATTTTATTATAAAGCCTTGATAATTTTTATAAATAAGGCTTAAAGTTTTTTTTATAAAAATCTTTCTTTTAGTTTTCAAGCACGATTTAAAGTTGTCATTTCATAAAACTGAAAAATTGCATTTGCCCTTTCTTTTTAAAACTTCCGAGCTATTACCCAAATAAAAAAATAAAAATGCCAGCCTCCTCACAAACGAAAAATATCTGTTAAGTCTTCTGATATTTATATTGCAGCAAGTAAGAGATGTAGAATATTGCAATTCGTTGCATTTCATTAAAAGCTTAATTATAAAAACTTATACAATTCCATTGCTTTATCTTTTAGAACTTCCGAATTATGGACCAAGGCTAAAATCATGATAATATCCCAATTTTTAACTAACTTTGACCTTCAATGTCTCGGGAAGCACTGGGTTGATTTTAATAAAACTTGTTTGTGATTGATAGATCTCAGTCTTAGTTAAAACATAGACCAACTTTAATTTTTTCAAAACAAAGAAAAATCATGCTAAAAATAGCAATTTATTTTTAACGCCCACTTCTTATCATTTGAAAAATGGGCGTGGTAAAAGCTTCTGATTGCATATTATTCTCCACCTTGCATTCTTGTAACATACCAATACTTTTAAATACTTACTGAGATGTCATTTGAAAAAGGAGTTTAAAAAAATCCGTTTTCTGACACAAAAATTTGCAAAAATCCAACTTTTTTTTTTGTAAAACACCAGGTCAACAGAAGCTGGTAGAAGGTGGATTTTTGGAATTATTTTATTTCTAAACGCTATAACTCTGCGACCACTTAAGCTATTTGCGTGATTGTTGCGCCATATGATAGATTGGAACTGTGGCTACACGATGGCCAATCTTTGGCCCGCCAGGTGGCCCGCCTTCCTAATGACAAACTGTTGTTATGTCTTATGATCTTTATACTCCGGCAAGTAAGAGATGTAGAATATTGCAATTAAATACAAGTGAAGCGCAAGGTTTAGTTCTATAAACCTTTAAAATTTCATTGCTCTGTCTTTTAGAACTTCCGAGCTATGGACCAAATGCTGTAGACTAAAATCATCACAATTTGTGTATTATTAACAAACTTTTATCTTCAGTAGCTCGGGAAGTGCTGGATGGATTTTAATATAACTTGTTGTGATTGATAGATCTCAGCCTCAGCTAAAACATAGACCAACTTTACTTTTTCTAAACAAAGTAAAAGCTTGTTAAAATTGCAATGTATTTTTAACGCCCACTTTTTATCACTTGAAAAGTGGGCGTGGCAAAAGTTTTTTTAATACATGTTATTCTCCATCTTGCATTATTTTAGCCTACCAAGTTTCTCCCAATTCTTTGAAATACTGACTGAGTTATCAATTAAAAAAAAGAGTTAAAAAAATTCGTTTTCTGACACAAAAAAATTGCCAAAATACAACTTTTTTTTTGTAAAACACCAGGTCAACAGAGCTGGTAGAAGGTGGATTTTTGGAATTATTTTCTCTCTAAACGCTATAACTCGCTAACCGTTTGATCAATTTAAGTGATTCTTTCGCCATATGATAGATTGGAACTATGGCCACATGACAGTCAACCTTTGGCCCGCCAGGTGGCCCGCCTCACTAACAAAAAACTACTCTTAAATCTTTTGCTTCTTATATTCCGGCAATTAACAATTGTAGAATATTGCAATTAAATGCAAATGAAGCGCCAGGTTTAATTCTGTAAAACTCTAAAGTTTCATTGCTCTATCTTTTAGAACTTTCGAGTTATGGGTCAAATGTTGAAGACATAATTTTCCAGTTTTTAACAAAATTTCACCTACGATATGTCGGGAACCATTTTGTGGATTTTAACAAAACTTGTTGTGGTTGATAGATCTCAGCCTCAGTTAAAACATAGAAAAACTTTACTTTTTCAAAACAAAGAAAAACCTTGTTGAAAATTCCAATTTATTGTTAATGCCCACTTTTTAACGTTTGAAAAGTGCGAGTGACAAAAATGTTTAAATGCATATTATTCTCCATTTTGAATTCTCTTAGCCTACCAAATTTCATTCCATAATCTTAAATAATGACACAGATATCAATTAAAAACGTAGTTTAAAAAAATCCGTTTTCGGACTGACACGAAAAAATTGCAAAAATTAAACTTTTTTTTTGTGAAACACCAGGTCAACAGAAAGAAGCTGGTAGAAGGTGGATTTTTGGAACTATTTTCTTTCTAAACGCTATAACTCCGCGACCATTTAAGCTATTTGCGTGATTGTTGCGCCATATAATGGATTGGAACTGTGGCTATACTTGGCCCGCCAAGTGGCCCGCCTTCCCAATGAAAAGCTGCTGTTAAGTCTTGTGGTCTTTATACTCCGGCAGGTAAGAGTTGTACAATATTGCAATTGAATGCAAATCAAGAGCAATATTCAATTCAACAAACCCCCAAAGTTTCATTGCTCTATCTTCTAGAACTTTCGAGTTATGTAATAAATGTTTAATACTAAAATCATCACAGTTTGTCTAATCTTAACAAACTTTTACCTACAGTAGCTCGGGAAGTGCTGGATGGATTTTAATAAAACTTGTTGTGACTGATAGATCACAGTCTCAGCCTTTTTCTAGAAAAAGCAAAAGCTTGTCAAAATTGCAATGTATTTTTAACGCCCACTTTTAATCATTTGAAAAATGGGCGTGACAAAAGTTTTTGGATGCATATTATTCTCCACCTTATATTCTTTTAGCATACCAAGTTTCTCTCAATTGTATTAAATACTGACTGAGATATTAAATTAAGAACAAATTAAAAAAAATCCGTTTTTTGACAAAAAAAAAATTTGCAAAATCCCAACTTATTTTTGTGAAACATCAGGTCAACAGAAGCTTGTAGCAGGTGGATTTTTTGAAGTATTTTATTTTTGAACGCTATAACGCGCTAATCGTTTGATCAATTTAAGTGAATCTTACGCCATATGAAAGATTGGAACTGTGGCTACACGATGGCCAACATTTAGCCCGCCAGGTGGCCCGCCTCCCTAATAAAAAACTGCTGTTACGTTTTAGGATCTTTATACTCCGGCAAGAATGAGTTGTAGAAGATTGCAATTAAATACAAATGAAGCGTAAGGTTTAATTCTATGAACCTCTAAAATTTCATTGCTCTATCCTTTAGTTATGGACCGAGTTATGGACCAAATGTTGCAGACTAAAATCATGTTAATTTACTTGAGTAGATCTTAATGAAACTTTCTGGGGATGATAGATGTCAGCCTAATCAACAACATAGATGAGTTTTCTTTCTTTAAAAGTTAAAAACGGCTTGTTAAAAATTACCTTTTCAAAATTTGCTGAGCTCAAAATTTCCTCCTTGTTTTTACAAATAATTTACCGTATTTTTTAGACAAGTAAACGTCAAGAATTTCTATTTTTTTACATAAATACGTACTTAAATATTCACCCTTATTCTAATTGTCGACATCAGCGTGACCGTTTGACCGACTAAAGTGGCAAATTGCTACTTTTTCGATATATCGATTCCACTTTTCCACTCTTTCCACTTCCTTGCCACTTTTTTTCTTCCTTTTTTTAGGGTGAGTTATATAAAAATACATTAAAAATAAAAAGTTTAGTGTAGTTTTCTCGTTTTTTTTTTAATTTTGTCCATTTTTTTGATAAATCCCCTATTTGGTGCCACTTTTTGAAAAATGTCATCGGTCACCCTGGTCGACATCGACGTCACTTTAACACAATACCAAAAAATTGGGTCTTGTTTACTCGCTCTAGAGAACAATTTTGTGCTACTGGCAATCTATTTCCGTTCCCTAAGGTCTAGAAAATATCATCAACCTGCCAACAGGCGTCAGTTGTTTTCGCCAACAACTTTTGTGTTAAAGTGACGTCGATGTCGACAATTAGAATAAGGGTGATTGTTTTAATAGTCGGGCTGTTAAGTGAATTTTGTAGTGAATTTCGAGATAAAGTCAAAGCGATCTAATATTTTAAATCTATGGTCACAAGCGATTACAGCATAAGTCGAAATACAAATTAAAATAATTTGTTCATAAATTAAAGATTACTTGCATGAAATTATTAAAAATGTTTTTTGGTGTTTTTAATACTTGTCGAGGACGTTTGCACTGTAATAAGTTATATTTCTAGGATAAAAATGTCTTTAAAAAATATTTGCAATTTTCCCAATTATTGGGCACAACAACATCAGCAATATTCGCTCTAAAAACGCTACAAGACATCATTTTCCCATAATTGAAAAAACAATCTACATACTTGCGAATAATAATAATAATCCTTTGTTAAAAAATATAAAGAAACCAAATTAGTGAAAGAGTGACATAATAAATTGCAAGCAATGATTAATTAACCATAAATCTAAAACTTAATTTTATTTCTAAACAGCAATTTTTATTGGTAATTATTTAAATGAAAAAAGTTACATAAAAAAAATCAAATTAACAAAAGGTTATTTTTATAATGAATAAATCACAAAAAATAAACTTTTTGAACCATTCTTTTAGAATACCTACAAATGAAAAAATTTATGGCTTTTTAATTCTTTTTCTGGGTCACCTAACCTTTATAGCCATTTAAGTTTTTTTTTTAACAAATTTAATTAAATTTTTTTAATAAATTTTTATTTAAAAATAGTACTAATGATGTGAATTACGGTTTTATTAATCTGTGAGAGATACGATATTTTGTGTTATAAAGAGCACTTTCGTAAAAGCATTCATGGTGCATCTCTGCAGCATCATAAACATTTAAAATTCAAACATATATAACTTGGCAGCAATGGTTAATGTCAAAAATGTTTTAGTGTTTTAATGCAAGCAATTAACATAAATATCGGCCGCAAATTTCTGCAAATGGCGCAGTAAATTGTTTTCTGATGCAATAAAGTACAAATCGCTAAATCATCAGTTATCTTCTGACACTCGAATGGTTTTCAAATCGCCAAACTTGTTTCTACATGTTCTGTAGCTCTTCCGGGTTGCCATATTGATTCAGGTCAGCTGTTTGTTGAAATCGTCAGTGCATAAGTAAACAATACAAAGACTAAAGACCATATTATGAGTTGCATTCGATTTTCGACATTCGCTGGGTATCGAGCATCGAAATTCAAATGTTAAATTCATATTATGAGCACCGAAAATTTCGCTGAGCAACGAATTTTCTATCGAACAGAATTTAGCCTTCGATGCAGTATTTTAATGGGAAAAATTAGTAAAAAGTCCAAGTGTTAAGCTATGTTTATTTTTAAGTACACAAACTCAAATTCTTAGCTATTTTTTGCCGGTTTCATTCACAATAACAACGTTCTTTGTGGAATGCTCGTTATAATACCAAATGAAAATTCGTTCGATCGGTACTTTCGGCTACAGTCGAATATCGAAAGTTGCTCATAATAGGGGCCTAAATTAACAAAACAAAAGAACATTTTATAAATTCCATTTTTTTTTAATAAAAACCTTACGGTACTATTACTATTTTTGTTTAAAATCAAAAGAAATCATATTTAATTTCATCTATTAATCATTTTAGTGTTTCTTTAAAGTTTGGCTTACGCTAAATACATCAGTTGACTTTAGTATACTCTTTCGACTTGAACTCGCCAAGAGTCTTGCGATTGCGAGAACATCTCTCGTGCGAGTTCAAGTCACAATCGAAAATGTTATGCGATTTGCATACATACTACATACACGATTTTTGGTAAAATGAACAAGTAAGTTTATTTAAAATAAAATTTTATTAAAAATTATTATAAAATAAAAGAAAGCAAATTGTTACGTTTATTATCAAGATTTTATAACGTAAAATTATTAACCACCTTAATAATTTTTTGTAGTTCATTAAAAAATTTCAACTGGGCACAGATGTTGAGCAGTTGCAAAGCATGTGCAACAGCTGATCACGCATGGGAAGTAAAACTTGGCAGAATTATTGCATAGATGCATAAATTTCTGTATTTACCAGCGTAACCAAAGCTTCTCAGCTTTGAGTTGGTACCACTATTTTGCTTGACAGCCGATTTATTTTTACCCCTTTTAGACACGAAAGTTTACTTTGCAAAGTCTTAATTCAGTTGTGTGAAAGACACAATAATATTATCTCTTTCTGTCTTTCTCCCATCTGAATTAATACTTTGCAAAGTAAACTTTCCCTGCCTTAAAGGGGTATTTGCTAGTTTGATTGAAATTTTATTAAATATTTGTAAGCCAATATTCTAGGAGTTTTTCGCCAAATACGGCCAAGGTTGTTGAGAAATTTGCACATCCAGATTGTTTTATTCGGTTTAGAAATAAACTTCCAAAATGCCAATACAAAATCAGTGGTTAGAAACCTACCTTTCAAAGTAATTAATTAAATTAGAAAATGAAACAATCTCGTTAAAGCCATTTCTATTAATTATTTAGGTTGTTTGTTTGACGTGCGTTACGAAATATAAGAATCCGTAAAAAAAAACCCACACGACTATACTATTTATCTATATGGCCAATTTGATTTATAGACAAAAACTGGAACAAAATTCGATTTATAGTACAGAAATAATGTTAAGAAGAAATCAAGATAAAAATAGTAAATAAAAACACATAAAGAAAAATAATTAGAACAAAAAGGTAAATAGATCCGGGAGCTTAAGCAGATACTTTTATTAAAGAGCAAAAGCAGCACAAAGAAAAATAGAGTTCTTCGTGCACACAAAACATTAAAAAAAACATAAAAGGTACATTTCAGCAAATCAGTGTTTTGAAGTAATGAAATCAATAAATTTTAGGTTTTTAGGGGCGTTATAATAAAACAAGGAAAACAGAGATATACAATTGCATAAATACAACCCTTTATAAGTTGTACTCGTATCTATGGAGAAGGAATAGCTAAAAAGATAGTCGTTACTGTAGTAATCTATACAAATAATAGGCAGTCTATATTATATTATAGTAAAAGTCATAGCCACATGGGCAAAGGATTTTGACATCTCGTGTATTAAAGTCCTAACAAATCACATACATAAATACAAATATAGGAAAACCTCTCAAATTAATGGTCATTAGCACTTAATCACTATTGAGGATATTAACAACGCAAATGCGAACTTTTATACCCATAAATTTGAAAACATTTTCACACATCTAAATATGTCGTTCTAGTCTTTTGATATTTTTCCAAATTAAAATGTCAAAAAACAGGCAATAACACTGCTTTTTAATTTAACAGTGAATATTGTAATAACACACGTGACAAGAACTAGCATGCAAGAGTACCTAGAGAAAACCATGATCTTTTCATAAATAAAAAAAATAAAAATTATATGTTTTAAAAAAAGTATTAAAAATCAACACTATCACACGGCTTATGACAACTAGAAAAAATAAATAAATAAATAAAAATGTAAAACAAGCTAAAAATAATGAAATTTGCAAATGCATGTCAAGATTGCACCAAGAGCAACAATAAGTGACAACCAACAAAAACTATAATACGAGAAATAATAAAAAATAAATAAACTGCAGTTAAAAAGACACTGAAAACTTGTTATAAAATATTGTGGGGGGAAGTAACAGCAAATACAACACTGTTACTTAACACACCTCGCTAGTCCGAAACTATATCTACAATAAAAACAAAAACTACAATTATTGTTTACAAAACAAACACAATGCCAACAAATAAAAGGAAAACTGCATTTGCATGTGCAATTGTAAGTGTGTGTGTGTGTGTGTGTGTTTGTACATGACTTTGTGCAACACAAATTTACTCATAAAAAAGTCATTGAGTGCATGAATTTAATATTGAAAATGTTTACCGTTATGAGTTTCTTTATCTCTCTGATATTGTTATTACAATTTTTTATTGCAAGCAGGGTTGTCAGACAAGGCGCATTGTTGTCATTGCAGCGATTTTTTTACTCGTTTTGCGTTCAATTTTGGGAAGTGAGAAATACATATGTACATTACACATAAATATTGTCATGTTGAATACTTCTAATTTTTAACCGACTTCAAAAAAAGAAGGAGGTTAACAATTCGTCTCTATTTTTTAACCGACTTCAAAAAAAGAAGGAAGTTAACAATTCGTCTCTATTTTTTTTTTTTGGTGTGTAGGTTCATAACTCGGTTCATTTTAGACCGATTGTAAAAATTGTTTTGTTGTCTGAGAGGGTATAGCTTCCCATTGGTCCCATTTGAAAAAAGTGGGCGGAGTCACACCCACAATTTTTCAAATCTGATTTTGTGATCTTCTACTCATTTGATTGCTGCGAAACCTAGCAAGCATCTTTGGTTCTTGTAATTACAAAATTTTTAAGTTGAAAAAATGGGTGGGGCTACGCCCATTAAAATGTATTATAACATTACACGTGGTTCCACTTAACAGATTTTTACGAAACTTAGCAAACACCTTGAACTCTAAAATAGACACAATTTTCTTTAAAAAAAATGGGCGGGGTTACGCCCATTAACATTTATATTATATTTCACAGGGTTCTATTTCACCGATTTTTACGAAACTTGGCACACACCCTAAGCTTTAATAAAGGCACAAAATTGCGTTCAAAAAAGTGGGCGGGGCACGCCTATTAAATTTTAGTATAATATTTCATGTGCTTGTATTTAACCAATATTGACGAAACTTGGCACACACTTTGAACTCTTACAAATACACAATCTTGTTTTAAAAAAAGGGGCGTAGCCACGCCCCATAAAATTTAATACTTAATTTCACGTGCTTTTACTTTATCGATCTGTACGAAACTTGGCACACACCTTGAACTCTTAAAAATACACAATCTTGTTTTAAAAAAGTAGGCGTAGCCACGCCCCATAAAATTTAATACTATATTTCACGTGTTTTTACTTAATCGATTTTTACGAAACTGGACCATATTTCTAAATAATAAAAAGATACTTACAAATAAAACTTTTTTGAATTGACCAGAGCTCAAAAGTATGCACTAAAAAAGTAAAAATAAAACTAAAAAAAAATTAAACCGACTTCAAAAATAAGCACTAAAAAGCTACAAATAATATAGATCTAGTTAAATAAAAGATTTTTATATATGTTACCTACAATGCCGTTTGAAGTTGGAGCCAGCAACATTGGTAACTAAGCACATACATATGTACATAAAAATTACTTGCAGTTTTTTTTACCGGGCATGTTCCTACGTGCTTAGTACCAGTATTACTGGCACCAACTAGATTCCCAAATATCATATCTGAAAGAAAATTATCGTGCACGTCTGCAGTACCATTATTAAGTTTTTGAAAACGCGAAATTTACTCGGATTTAGAACAGGGCCGATTATTTTTGTGCCACCTTCTGTCTGGTAATTTTTTTTTTTTAAAAAGTTGTTTCGACTTTCATTAAAAATTTAATTAAAACAAGGACAAGGAGTTTTTCGATTATGAAGCCTTTAATTTTTTTTTTATCGACAACACTTTAAGCTCTATTCATAATAGCGATTCTCTGGGAATTTTTCCCCTATTCCTTGTTCGCTCATTTCCAAGACACAAATTAGCAGACTTTGAACATTTTAAATTATCGCTCACGTTTTATTAATGTGTCACTTAATCGAAACTTACCCCTTGTTTAAACAACGCGGACGGTCAACTTGAATAGAAAATGTTTATGAAAAATACAAATTTCTTTCAGTGATTTTCATAAAAAATTTCTAGACGGGTCGACTGCCTGGTTTGTAGAAACTGGAGGTTAAGGCTCAATTAGACGTTGCATAGCCATATAAAACAGCTTTTAGAACCAAGCTTATAGGCAACACTGTATTTGTGACTTGCCATAATGGCGTAGCCGTAACCATAACCATTGTAACCAATTGAATTTTGGTTTTTCGCTGTAACCATAAACAGCTGTTTATGTTTCTTTTTGCTTTTACTTTTTTGATTTATTGGATAGTTTGATAAGTTTTGATTTGCATTTTGCTGTTTTTACTTATTTAAGTTTATTCTTTTTTTTAAAGTCATTTATTTCAAACGTTGTGATTAATAAAATGAATGATTGAAAGCAGGCCGTGCACTTTGAAATAATTGAACAAATGAAAACATAAACAAATGTTTATGATTATGGCAGCACTAATAGGTGAAGCAATTATTATGGCAATGATTATGGCTACAGCATTATGGCATGGCACGTCTGATTGAAGCTTTAGTTGCTGTTTGAAGTTAGTTAAATTTGTATAAAAAATATTTATTTTTATATGTATGCGTGAATGTATATGTATTTTGTATACATCCTGTCGGAGAATGTGTGGTTGACTACAAAAATAGTTAACTTATAGTTAACTTTTCTTAGACTGACTAAAAGCTAGCTGCAAAGTCATCCAGAACAAACCCAAAATTAGTTCTTAAGTTGAGTACCTAATCGAATTTAATAAGAGCCAACAAATTTATTCTCAGCTACTTTAAAACTCATTTCAGTTTTATATTAACATTTTGCTGTTGTTATTTTAGATGGCAGCTTAGCCGAGTGGTAGCGCATTGAGTACAAAACGTGTGATGTTACATGTTTGAGCCCCAGAAAAAATTTTTAATTTACTGACTACCAAGTGATTTAAAAAAGTCAACTTTAAGTTAGCTGAAAGTAGTGCAGAGTGGGACAATTGACTACCGCCTAGAACATCGCAATGTTAAAATAGTCAGTTGATTACATTGCAAAGTAATCCAAGTGTCAGTCGGTACTAGTTGCGAAATAGTTAGCTTAAAGTTAGTTTAAAGTTATCCAAATTTCCGGCAGGGCATTTTTATTACCTGCATTTGCTGATATGTGTGAAGTTTCGTAGGAATATGTTGGGTACAAATATGTACCTGAAATATAAAGATAATTTCTAAAGAGCCTTTGAATAGAAATTAATATTAAATTTTAATGAACATGCCTCCGTATTGCTTTAAAAAAGGCAGCTATGCCACGTCCAAATGATTACGAAATTACTGAGTTCTGACGTAATAAACATAAAAAATTTTTCATTCGAACTGAGAACCGGCTCTGTTTTTAATGGCTAATAAATCAGTGAAAGTTTAAACGCTGGTTTAGTTGAACTAAAGTCAAATTTATATTTGGTTTAAACTCAACAGGAGGAAATCAGTGAACCATATCTTATGTGTAGTTTAAAAAATAATATTGTGGCAGCATTAGAATAAATGCCTGCTTCTTGCAGTAGGCTATCAATTCTTTGCACAATCAAAAAAAGCAACATTTTTTTTATAAATTTCAATTAAAGGTCACCAAATTTTACTGAGAAAGAAATTATATTTATGTATGCTTGGCGAAGTAGAATAGTATAGAAGAACAATAGAGTGTAAGAGATCATTCGAACAAGATCTGAATAAAAAGTTAAATGCAAAACATATGGTCTGTAAGTAGCAAAATCATATGGCCTGTATTGGTAGTTTAAACGCACAATTTTATGCGTTTACAGATGGTTTAAATAGTGCACTGATTTGTTGGTTTTCTGGTTTAAAACAAAAATAGAGATTAACATACACTGATTTATTAGCCCTAAGTCGCTTAAAAATATAAGTAAATTAAACTTTTAATGAACTAAAATAATGTTTAAATTTAAACATATTAAACACTCTGGCAACATTGGTTAAAGTTTCTTTTAACGTTTCAAATTAAAATTTTCCTCTTTACTGCTGCTGTAGTAACTGCAAATTCTTTTTGTTTTTTTCCACTGTGTGTGAATTATTTATTTATTGTTGGCAATTAAACATGTTTTGAGAGCATAGCAAGCAGATAATTATGACCTTCACCTCACTTTTTCTCACACATGTAAAACATGAGACTCGCACAACTTTTTATTTTATTCTGTTTTAATTATGGTTATCAGATAAAATGTGTTATTAGAATTTTTTGTCTGTTTTTATTTAAGCAACAACAACTACTGCGAAGCCAAAGGCTCTGTAATTAAGAGTAAGTAATAATAAATTCAGTAAAGTGCGACTTTGACTCGCGCACGAAGGGTTCCGTATGTTGGGCTTTGAGCATTTTTTTAATACAGTGTTTTTTACGTTTTTTCAGCTGAAATAATTTTTTTTGATTATTTTTCGCTTTTTCTCGTTTTGGCGATTTTTTAAATTTTGGCGATTTTTTCATTTTGGCGATTTTTTTCATTTTGGCGATTTTTTTTTCATTTTGGCAATTTTTTTCATTTTGGCGATTTTTTTAATTTTGACGATTTTTTCATTTTGGCGATTTTTTTTCATTTTGGCGATTTTTTTTCATTTTGGCGATTTTTTTATTTTGGCGATTTTTCCGGTTTTCCGCGATTTATTTTCGATTTAGAAATTTTTTTTAATTTGGTGCTTTTTTTCGTTTTGGCAATTTTTTTTTGATTTTGGCGATTTTTTTTCGGTTTGGCGATTTTATAATTTTTAGATTTTTTTGTTTTACCGGTTTTGAAAATTTCAAGAAGTTTGCTCTTACGGTTTCCAAGATACAGCAAGTTATCAAAATTACATAGTCAAAATTACATTAACTGATGGTACACCCTCTAATTAAAATTTTTTAAATTTTAGTGTTAATTGTTGTAGTCTGTATAAAAATACACTAACTTTACAAACTTCAAGTGCATATACATACAATTGTATGTATATTACATGGGATTTTAACATTTTTCGTTGCTCGTTTTGGAACACCCTTTAATTTCCAACTCTCATGTATTTGTTGTTGTAGCGGCCAAGGGTCTACACACTGTGTCCAAATTTCAGGTCCGTAGCTCTTACGGTTCTCGAGAAAATACCCTGTGACGGACAGACGGACGGACGGACAGACGGACAGCGTAGCGAAAACAATAGGGTTCCATTTTCACCTTTGGTGTACGGAACCCTAAAAAAGTGAATAAAACTGGATTTAATATTGAAAAATGCCCTGCATATGCACTCCCATATATCGGTATATTCAATATTAATAATGCAGAATAATTCGTCAAACTGGGAATTTTTGAAATAACAAAATTAATTAATTATTTATCCCTAAGTAATAACTTAGTAGAAAAATTTAAGTTTGATATAAATATTCCAAAATTTTGAGTATTTAAATTGCAATCTACAGTGACTAACTGCCAGTTTATAGAAGCCATGTAAAAATTCTCGTCTGCCTATTTATACTGAAAACAAAAACAAAGCACTCAAATTTATTTTTGTTTTCAATACAAACAAACAGACGAGAATTCTTACATGGCTTCTATAAACTGGCAGTAAATTTTCCGGTGCGAAATTTTTTTTATCAATAACCTTCGAATTAAAAACAAAATATTACTGTTTCTGATCAACTCTGGTCTTAGGCTGCATATACATATGTACATATATATATATGTATATATTATTCGAAATTTTCTTCAAAAATATTTTTTCAAGACAAAAATTTACTTCTTTCAAAAATCTTTGAGCAATTTAAAACTTAACTTGTGAGTTCTAAAATACATATGTATAATAACTTCTTTTCAATTGTTTGCTTAAGTTTTTATTATAAGATACAAGTGAAAAAACTAAATTATGTCTAGGTCAAAAACGAAATTTTTTTAACTGAAAGAGCAAATATCTTTGAGACCGCATTGAATTTTTTATATTATATTTTTTACTTTCTTATTCGCTGAGTACAATTCTGGCATTTCTTGTATGAAGATATATTATAACAGGGTGTGAAAAAGATAAATTTTCAAAAACATCAGATCCTCTACTACCTTTCTGCACTGAGAAAATTAAATCGTAAAATCAAAGAAAATACACTTTGTTGCAAAGACTTTTATTGGTCAGATTGTGCCCAAAGACAAAACAACTTTACCAGAAAGACGCAAAGTTCTTTAGATTCCCATGAAATATATACTTAAAATCGAAGACTTAAAATCTTGCGGCAAGGATGTACGTATTTGGACACACATGAAAAAAGTCCTTAAACTAAGGAAAAAGTATTTTGGCACAAAGACTTTCATTCGTTAGTCTTAAGACTAACGTTAAGTTTCGTTATGCATTCGTAAACAAATTTAACTTTGAAGACTAAATTCTTTAAAGATACACGGCACTATGTATAAGCAAAAATTGGCATGAAGTTAGCTAAAGTGACGAAATTGAATTAGGTATTAACAAGTTCCTCCATACAATTAGACATTAGAAATGGTTGCATTACCTAATTTTAACCCACCTCTAGTCCCTAGCATAATTTTTAATGTGAAGTTTCATGGCAAAACTCTTTAAGATCATGTTCAATTTTGCCACTTACGCTAACTTCATGCCAAATTTTGCTTATACATAGGGCCGACAGACTTTATCTTTATTTTTTTAAACCGCTCTTGTTTACCGTTGCAAGCAAACATGTGTGAACAAGCAAAAATGTTCACTTATGCATTGAAGACAAAATTCTTTAAAGTTACAGACTTTGTCTATGTAGCAAGGATACTTAGCTTTAAAAAAACAAAGAAAAGTCTTTAATTTTAAATACGTTTTTCAATACCTTATTAGCAAAGAAATTAATCGTTGTAGCAAATATTTTATCTTTACGGAAAAGATAATTTCTTTGATTAAGCTTCAAAGAATTGTAGTCGTTTGTGCTGTAGACGCACCATTTGCTTGTTTAAAGAATAAATCATTGATGCAAGGGTTTTTTCCTTCTAACAAAGATATTTTCGTTACAATTTTACAAAGACGTTTTTTCTTTGATTTTAAAGCTTTTAATTTTCTCAGTGTGGTAGTTTGATTTTCATGTCCTGAAAACATGGAGATCTGATGAAAAGTCGTTGTTTACAAATCAAGGTGAAATCAGTTACTCCCTCTCTTTGATAGCAGGAAGTTAAAAATTAATATTTCTTATAACATTATTAATTACATTTTATACAGAATACAATCTTAAATAAGTGTTGAATGAAGCAATCATTTCATTGCATGATAATAAATAGTTATTAAAGCAACAATTATCATTAAAAACTGATTTAAAAAATTAATAAATAAATAAAGTGTATAATGAAAAAAACTACGCATAATACTTCTTTTATATAAATATGTTTTATTTAAATATAATTTCAATCACTATCCCCGATATATTGCCGACCAACTCAACTGACGCCTGTAACTTTTCTGTGTGATTCTTCGGAACATAAGCTGGGCGATCCTATGAATCATCATGAAAATTTATGAGATATTATGCTTTAACTTTTATAACTCGTAGCTTTGCTTGTGAAAATTTAAACAATAACATCATTTACACAACCCTCAACTGATCTTTTAATATTATTTAATTTTTTTTTTTCAATATTTTTTAACTTGTTGTTTTCATTTAAAAAATTATAATTATATAAGAATGTTAGTTTCTTCGACATGCAATGTGCCAATTCACAAGTTAAACAACTCATGTTATTAAAGTTTTTTTGTTCGTTTTATTTTTGTGTCCGTAGACAAAGACCAAAATTCGCATAAAAACTTAGAGTGGAAATAAAATTCTTAATGATGAGAATAAAATTTTATGAAAAAAAAATTAAAATATTAAATATGTAAAATTCACACACCATAAAATATTTAAGATTTATTTATTATTTTTTTCATTGTGGCCATTCTGTTTGAATTGGATAAAATTAATATAAAAATTAATATATGTATGTATATATTTTATTAAAGCAAGTTACATGCGCACCAGAGATTTGCATATCAAACTAAATTTTTAATTAAAAAAAATATATAAAAGATCATTAAAAAATATTAATTCTTAAGTTCGTAAAGGATTTAAGATATAATATATTTATTTTATATTCCAGTTTCAATGTCAACGTATTTTGTGGCATAATTTTTTACGCATTATGCATTTTTATACAAAAAAATCTGGTTGTACTCGTTTCGTACAGTTTGACTTCATAATTAATTTATTCATATTTTGATTTATGCTTCAATTAAATTGAAATGAAACAAAAGACTTAAGCAACAATAACTTTTCATCTAAATGCGAACGAAAATACGAAGAAATTCTAGTTTGTTTTTGGTTTTTGTTCCCACTATAAGTCGCCAGTTAATTTCCATATAAAAAAATAATACTGTATACCTAGAAAAATTAGAAATTTTTATTGCATAACTTTTTCATTGCTTTCAAAGTATCAATAACTATAAATTTTCGACATCAATATTTCTAAAAAAAAGCGTAATCCTAAACTCCGTACAGTACGAATGAATGCAGGAGTAATGAATAACAAAACTCTCAATAATTATTAATATTAATACTAGCAGTCCTGCAGCTCTCTAAATTTTACTCTACTTCTACTTTGTTTGAATACTCAACTCAAAATTATTGTATATTTGTTTCTTGATTTATTTGTTTTTAAACTTTCTTTTTTATTTCTGTTCTAAATTTTTTAAATATATACATTTAAAAAATAGGCAAATACTTTGCTTCGAAATATTAAAAAAATCTTTGAAAAGCTTCAATAAGTAAAATACTTGTACAACTCGAAATTAAAATGTTGCATAATATAAAAATATTTTTCCTTTGTTCAAATGAAATCTAATAAATATTTCGACCGTAGAAATATATGACTTAGACCAGCTTCATAATTAAGGGCACATATGTAGTGCAAAAACTAATAATAATAATCCCCCTTATTGTGAATGGCGTCGTTGACGTCACATCAAGACGACAGTAAATATTGTCACTTTTCTACTCTTTATCGGCAATAATTGGCTCTTATTGACAATCTCTTACTAATCTCTAAGGATTTGTAAATTAATGGAGTAAATTAATAGTAGTAAATTGTTTTCGAGAAAAAGTAGACAAGTGCCAATTTTTACTGTCGTCTTGATGTGACGTCGGCCACGCCATTCGCAGTAAGAGGAATATTTTTTTACTTTAAATCAATTACATGAATCAATTATGAAATTACAGCGAATTTTTGCAATAGGCATTTTCGAATTTTTTGTGATTTAAAAATTTTAGAAACTCAAAAGCGATTGTGTGATATTTCCAAAACTATTTAACTCCATCAGTTGTTTTGACATTTTTTTTGTAAGTACAAAACGTATCTGCCAAAGTAGCACCAGAGTGCAGAACATCAATCGGCTTCTTATACAAATGAATACACATACGCACATATACACATTTCTCTCGTGTTTCTCTTGGTGGCCAGCTCTGGTACAAAATATGCACCAAAGTACTTAAACTGCATTTATTTCGAACGCGATTTTTTTTCACTTTTAGACGGCTTTCCTAAACGCAAAGTTTATTTTGTAAAGTCTTAAGTTTGTAGGAGAGAAGAGAAAACATAAAACTTAAAAAAAAAATAAACCGACTTAAAAAATAAGCACTAAAAAGCTACAAATAATATAGATCTAGTTAAATAAAAGATTTTTATATATGTTACCTACAGCGCCGTTTGAAGTTGGAGCCAGCAACATTGGTTACTAAGCACATACATACATATGTACATAAAAATTACTTGCAGTTTTTTTTACCGGGCATGTTCCTACGTGCTTAGTACCAGTATTACTGGCACCAACTTCAAACGGCACTGTAGGTAACATATATAAAAATCTTTTATTTAACTAGATCTATATTATTAGTAGCTTTTTAGTGCTTATTTTTTAAGTCGGTTTAATTTTTTTAAAAAGTTTTATTTTTACCTTTTTAGTGCATACTTTTGAGCTCTGGTCAATTCAAAAAAGTTTTATTTGTAAGTATCTTTTTTTATTTAGAAATATGGTCCAGTTTCATAAAAATCGATTGAGTAAAAACACGTGAAATATAGTATTTAATTTTATGGGGCGTGGCTACTACTTTTTTAAAATAAGATTGTGTATTTTTAAGAGTTCAAGGTGTGTGCCAAGTTTCGTAAATATTGGTTAAGTAGAAGCACATGAAATATTATACTAAAATTTAATAGGCGTACCCCGCCCACTTTTTTGAACGCAATTTTGTGCTTTTATGAAAGCTTAGGGTGTGTGCCAAGTTTCGTAAAAATCGGTGAAATAGAACTCTGGGAAATATACGGGCCTGTTCTGAAAATCACGGTGATTTAAATCAAAAACAAACTATTAATAACTCACTTGTAATTTGGAATTTTATTGTATTTTAAGTTTTGACATGCATAATATAATATTTTATTCCAACTTCCATTTCTACAAATCGCGAAATTTACAAAAGCTGTGATTTAGCTTTTATCAATTTGTTGAAATCACCGTGATTTGACATGCCGTGATTTGCAGAACAGGCCCGATAATATAAAATTTTAATGGGCGTGACTCCGCCCATTTTTTTAAGAGAAGACTGTGTCTATTTTAGAGCTTAAGGTGTGTGGTAAGTTTCATAAAAATCGGTTAAGTGGAACCCCGTGTAATGTTATAATACATTTTAATGGGCGTAGCCCCGCCCATTTTTTAAATTAAAAATTTTGTAATTACAAGAACCAAAGATGTTTTCTAGGTTTCACAGCAATGAAATGAGTAGCAGATCACAAAATCAAATTAAAAAAATTGTGGGCGTGACCCCGCCCACTTTTTTCAAATGGGACCAATGGGAAGCTATACCCTCTTAGACAACAAAAAAAATTTTTACAATCGGTCTAAAATGCACCGAGTTATGAACCTACACACCTAAAAAAAAAAAAATATAGAGACGAATTGTTAACCTCCTTCTTTTTTGAAGTCGGTTAAAAATGGAAAGCTTCGTCCGTCTTACATAAACTCTGTTGCAGTTCATTGTTTTCTGTCCGCCTACCTGTCCATTTGTTTACATTTGTTATTTTCACCACCTGTTAAAATACACAAAAATATGTACATATGTATTGTATGTATATATATGTATATGTCCATATGAATGTATGTATGTACTTAAATATATGTACATACATATGTATTAGAGATTATAAGTTTTCTATTTATTTCGTTTCGTTATCTTTTCTCAATTTGTTATGAAATTGTGTGAATGAAAATTGTGTCAAGGTCAAATTTACATGAACATGTTAAACACAAAACAACACAAAAAAAAACAAAAGATAGCGGGAGAGTGTTAAAAAAATGAACGATTGTGTGCAAATAAGTAAATGTGTGTGATTGAAATATCTCTATTATTCATTGTAAACAACATAGAAGTGTTGCCACTAGTGAAAGCAAAAATTGCACAGCGGTGGGGTAAAAATTATGATATTACACAAATGAAAACATAATGGCAGGCAAAAGGTGACGTCTTATACTGACTAAAAATACCTATATGCAGTAGTTAGAAATAATTTATCTTATTCTCAAGGGTTCTCATTATATAATTAGACTGGAAAAAGAAACACTTTCGAAAGTGAAATTGCATTTTCTAATTTGCTCGTACATGATGCGCCGTTGTATGTGCTAAAGTACGACTGGAGGCAAGTATTGCTTGTGCGAATAAAATACTTGTTACTTCGGAAATTTCACCTAAACGTTTAATGCAAACATTTGTAACAAAATTTTTAATTTTAAATCTATAAAATAATTTTATATTAATTTAAATGCTTAAAAATTACCACAAAATAAAAGGAACAGCAAGGTCGTGAGTATTTGTGCAGTTGATGAAGTTGAGATTTTTATTAAATTTTTTATTAATTTGTTTTTTTTTATAGTAGTAATTTGCTAAATTTTCAAAACATGCTGTTTTCGACTGCAAAAGTGCATTTTAATAATATATGAACGTTTTAAAAGCTTTATCTTTGCTTTCGAGATAGATAATTGGGTTTACCAAAGACTTCTTTTTGTTTTTTGTAGCGCGAAAAATAAATACGCTTTCACAACATCTGCGATTGCAAATCGGCTTCGAGTTATAGATTAAGATACAAAGTGGGCTTAACGAGGTATTAAGTATGCTAAGACACTTTCAAATTATATTGATATATTCACAAAAGTTTTTCAACTTTACCGTAAGTACAACTTTGCCCAATTTACTCCATTTAAGCTATTTTGAAAAAACTGAAAAAATTTTTTTTCCTTAATTTTTGTACAAAAAATGCACGAAGAAACATTTTTTTTTCGGCACAAATGTTAGCAAGATTTGCTTGGTAGACTCTTAGATATATTAATGCTATATATGGCTAAGCGCTATCACTAAGTCTGAATTAGCTGTTGGTCAAAAATGGATGACAACATTTTTTGAGGGTGCACTGATTTTCAAAATCTTTGGAGGCCCATAAAAAAAAATTGGTCACCAATCTCGCCAAACTGGGTATAGGGTTTTACTACCCTTTAGTAGTACTATCGAACGTATACTGGCAGGACCGTGTGTTTTTCCAAAAGTCTCAATTTGTTGCATAGTGTAGTATTCGAAACGATGGAATATTTTGTTTCCCATCTTTTCGACGCGAGAAGTTCTCATCAAAGTTACCGAACAAGGGCACCGGTTTGCTTGAAAATATTATTAAGTTAGAAAATATGAATTCTTTTTCGATATTAAACAACAAAATACATACATATCTTTTGAAAATTTGTTTTAACGAAACTTCCAGGAGTTATTCAAGAATTGTAAAATACTGTACTCTTTATACAAATTTTATATTTATTGTCGTAATAAACGTCCCGATTTAAACAGTAACTAAGGAGCGAATTTTGTAATTTTTTACACGTTTTCAGTAAGTGGCAACAACGCTGATACACTCATACTCACTTCTAAATGCACACATACATACATACATATGTACATGTTTATGAATGCATTTATAAATGTAATAAAGTGTCGTTTGGAGTGAATAGATAGATTCATCATCTTGTATTATATTTCAAAGTATAAATGACCGGCATCTACAGGTGTATTTATTACATTGTTGTCGCCATTTTTTGTCATTGTTGCCACTTTTTTGAAAACATATTTTTTTGTAGTGTGGGCTTGAGGTTTTTTTTATCAATGTCTACCGGCTTTTATTTTTGCTGTATTTTTGTTCATTGCCTTCTCTATACAAATGCGATAATATACTGTCCTCTATTATTTGAGTGTACTCGTACGTAGATAAGTATGTTATTCAACGTTTCGTATGTATTTTTGCAATTAATATTTATATGGGAAATAAACATGTTAAACTTACCCTCATACCTAAATAAGAGCGGCAAGCGTCGCGTTAGCAGCAGGGTACGTATTTGCAGTACAATCAAGTAATATTTTCACATTTAAATGTACTGAAAATGCGTACCCTGCTGCTAACGCGACGCTTTCCGCTCTTATTTAGGTATGAGGGTTAGTGTATACATATTCACAGGCGTAAATATGGCTGTACAAGTGCATGTGGATATATGTATGTATGTATACATATATTTGTTTACAAATGTATGTATGTATGTACGTTTGCAAATGGCTGATATCAAGGGATTCCCCAAACTAATAATAAGATTGAGTCGACTGCTTAAAATTATTACAAAACCAAAATAAGATGATTAGCTTTAGATAAATTATAAGTATGTACTTCGTGTGCTTGAATTTGGGAAGCATTTAGTTTTCCCGCCCGGATTCCCAGTTTCAAAATATTCCCAGTTTCAAAATGTGTGTATCAGCAGTTTCTAAGCCGCTGGTGCGATGGTAATAAAATTATTTTTCAGGAGTGTATTAGTTTATTGTTTTACCTTAGAGATTTAGAGAAATTCTGATATTATTCATATGCCATTTGATTGAAAAAAACGAGTTGTACTCCTGGAAAATTAGAGTATATACAGTACATACAATCTTGCATGAGTAGCCCCTTCAATAGATGTGTTCATATGTACGTAAATACATACATACATACTCGTACATACATTCATACTAAATATTTGTTTGCTAAAATGCCATTTAAAAATCACAAACTATTTACTTATGTGCGCAAAAAAAACCTTTAACAAATTTACAATTTAATGGCTGGGGTTAACCTTCCATAATATTTAAACATATAAATGATTTTAACCTACTTTTATATATTTAAACAATTTACATCTCTGTTATGTATCTTCATATCCCTACAAGCAAAGTAATACGAAAATGATTCGAAATCGTATTGCTTGGAAGAAAAATATTATTGCGGCAACAATCATATTCGTATTGCGGAAGTTTCCCCCTTCGGGAGAGGTTGTGCGGCCACGGCGATACTTCGAAGCAATACGAATGCAATACTTCTAGAAGATAAAACTATGATATTGCTAGATAATCATCTTATTGAACTATTTATGATATTGCCAGATTATCTTTAGGAAGATAAATTATTTATAACGATAGATTATCTCCCAAAATACAATTTTGCTAAATTATCTGAAGAAGAAAAATATATATGTATGTATGTATGTATATGTACATAATACTACCATTAATTTAAGCTTAAAGCAATTTTTTATGGTCAACTAAATTCAATTTATCATCACAGGAGTCATCATATGTTTAGCATAAAAAAGAATTTCTTGAGCTAATGTTTTGAAAATTTTCTGATTGTTTTTATTTTAAATTAAATATTTTTTTCTATCTTCTAGTTAAAAACATATTAACATTATAAATTTATTGCGTATGTGATAAAACACCAGGCTGAACAAAAAGCAAAATACCTTGTTAAAGGAAAAAATAAATAGTCAATACATTTTGAACTGTTCATTCAAAAAGTTTCACTAAAATGAAAATATTTTAATATCAAAAAAGTATTGCTTTGGTGATTTTCTTCTAAATGATAAAAATAAGATATTGTATTTATATCTTCTGGGCAATATTATATCTTCCAAATGTTTGTAGGGATATAAATTTATTTATGTATGTATGTATATGTGTATATTTTTTTGAGACAGCAAGTAATTTTAATTTTTTTTTTGTTTACTTTTTATTATTTTTTGTTTTTGGAAAATTTATTAAAATATGCAACTGATTAAGTAATTTTGTGTAGAATTTACATGACGAACTTTTGGCGAATGTGGATCAGCTGGAGGGCATTCACCTTTGTGTTATACTGCTGACCCTTTTCTTTCATTTGTTATCGCCTTTTTAATCTCTAGTCAATAAACCCTTAAGCGTTATTCTGTTTTTCTATATAATATAAATGATTTTTTTGTTTCTTCTTTTTTATTTTAATTTCAATTCTCTGCTTTATTTTTTGCCGCCTTATTGTATTTGACATTTAATACAGTTTCGAATTGAAAGTTGTTTTACAAGCGTCAATAACTGCGGATATACGAGACTAAAATAAAAGAACAGCAGCCGTGGTGAAGGTGGCGATGGCGAATACTGAAAAGGCAGTTAAAGCCAAATAAATGATTAGTTCGCTGCCACGTGTTGTCGAAGTGCCAAATTATTTTTATAAAATAGTAACAAGAAGTAGACATACAAACATGCATATGTAATATATATGTAAGTATCTATGTACACCGAAAAAATATCAATAAATTGGAAATAGGAAATATAATTGTTAAATTTCAATTCAACTAAGAAAAAAGTGTTTCATAAAATAAAACTAAATAATTTTTTATTACCACAAATACGAGTATATATATTTTTTGGATTTTGTTTTGTCTTGTTATTTAATGATAATAATGACTAACCACATTGTTAATAAAAATGTGTTTGCTCAACTCACAAGCCTTGTTGCTTTACTTAAAGTTGTATTTGAAAAGAAAATTTCATTCAAAATATGTTAAAAACAAATTATTTATACAATTTTTTTTTTGAAATTGTTTTGTCAAATACAATTTTGAACGAAAAAAACATTGCTTGTGAATTGAGAAATTATGTTATTATTCTAGAATTCATTCTTAATTAAGCAAAATATTTGACAATTTTGTTTACTTAAAAATAAATCTAATTTTTAGCATTCACCAATACAAACAAATTTATCTTTTTATTTAAAAGAAACTCTTTTTGCTGAAGCTTTTAAGATTGTTATTTGCGTATTTTGCAATTCTCAATTATGCTGTGAAAATTTTCTTGTAAACTTTTTAAAGAGTTTGATTAAATTTTAAACAAATACACTAACGTTTAAAAGTAAAATGAAAACAAAAAATATTTTTCACTATTAATGATATTCTTATTGTCAAAATTGTGCTGCAGTTGTTTTCGACAAAATTTATGTGCGTAAAAATTTACATAGTTTATGTAGAAAAAATTTCATACTACATAAAAAAATAAATTTTCCCGTACAAACATTTTGTTTCAGCCTCATTTGAAAAATATATTTTAATTATTAACTCAATTAAAAACTCAAGCCAAATATTACAAACTTTTTTGATTTTAAATTACTTTTTTTATATAACTACATACATATGTATGTATTTAACAAAGATATTGTGTCAAATATATTTATTTAATAAACGTAAATGTTATTTACAAAAAATATTGTTAATATGCAATGATAATTTCCCGAATAGAGAAAGAAATAATTTTTTGTTAACGATCAGATTGTTTGTAAGACAGTACATTTAATTGAACATACTTGAGTTGATTTTATTTTCTTGTATGGTTCTACTTATAAAAATCATTTGTTGGCACAATTTCCATTAAAATCTCAAATCATTCTTTTTCTATGCAGCCGAAAACAAAACCTGGCAACACTGATGATATTTCTTAAATAACTTGAGAATTTGTTTCTTATTATAAATATAATTTTTAAACAAAATTTTGTTGTAATTTATTGTGTTAAATTTCATCAATATTCGTAAACGCTTGTGTCTTAAGTCTTTCGATTTCGCAATAGCGACTTGTATTTCAATATTGTTTCATGTATTTACAAATCAATAGTGGTATTCGGTGTTTGATGCAAATTGTCGTAAGTCATTTTAAATGCAAAATATCGTAGCTTTTCTTTAAAATCCAACAACGAAATACACACACAACCCAAAAAGCCACGATATTTTGCATTTACATTTACGCAAGACCATTTGCATCAAACATCGAACAACGCCCTTATTTTGCTTTGTAGCTGAAAGCAAAACTTGGCAACACTGATCTTATTTTAAAAATCATTTCTGCCTTTTTTCTTCTCAAAAATATGTGAAGGAAAAATTTGTATGCTTGTGTTATTTTCATCAGTACATACTTGGTACATTTTTGACACACAAAATATTAAATGTTATATACACAGCCAGCCCACTTTAAGTTTAAATGTGCTATACATCGCACATTTTACATGCAAAAAAATTAAATGGGCTATACATCGTACATTATACATCGAACATTTTTCATACAGAAAAAATTATATGCCCTATACATCGTACATTTTTCATGCAGAAAAATTTAATGGACTATACATTGTCCATTTTCATGCAAAAAATATAATGAACAAAGAATTCTTTCGTAAAAAAATTAAATTAACATGCATTTTGTGTGTATTTTTCATTAAACGAATTAAAAAAAATCGCCCATTTTTAAAACAAAGAAATAAAATGGGCTAAACATTGTCCATTTTTCATACAAAAATTAAATTGGCTATAGATCGTCCTTAAATCATTAAAAAATTAAATGAGCTATATGTCGTCCATTTTCATTAACGTCGTCCTTTTCTCATTAAAAAAATTAAATGGGCTATACATCGTCCAGTTTTCATACAAAAATTAAATGAAGTGTACAATGTATACCATTCTTCATACAATAACTAAATGGGCTACACATCACCCATATCTAAAAAAAAACCACATGTCTCCATTTTAAAATTTTTTTCCATTTAAGTTTTTGCATACGAAGTGGATGAATTATAGTCCACTAAATTTGTTTTTTTATAAAAAATTTAAAAATGGACCATGTATATAGTACATTAAATTTTGTATGTATAGTCCATTTAAATTTGTGCATGAAAAATAGACGATGTATAGTCTATTAAATTTCTTCCATACGAAATGGACGATTTATAGACCATTAAATTTTTTCACAAAAAATTGAAAAATGGACGATGTATAGCCCATTAAAATTTTTCACAAAAATTTTTTTTGCATGAAAAATGGGTTCTTAAAATTTTTTGCACAAAAAATAGACGACGTATATAGTCCATTTAATTTTTTGCATACGAAATGGACGACTTATAGCCCATTTAATTAAAAAAAAAAATTTAAAAATGGACCATATAGTCCACTAAATTTTGTATAGTCTATTAAATTTTTTTCCATAGGAAATGGACGATTTATAGACCATAAAATTTTTTCATAAGAAATTGAAAAATGGACGATGTATAGCCCATTAAATTTTTTTCGCAAAAAAATTTTTTCCATGAAAAGTGGATGATGTATAGTTCTTTAATTTTTTTGCACAAAAAATAGACGACGTAAAATGGGTGATGTATAGTTCTTTAAATTTTTTGCACAAAAACTAGACGACGTATATAGTCCATTTAATTTTTTGCATACGAAATGGACGACTTATAGCCCATTTAATTTTTTTTTATAAAAAATAATAAAATGGACCATGTATATAATACATTAAATTTTGTATGTATAGTCCACTTAATTTTTTGCATGAAAAATAGACGATGCATAGCCTATTGAATTTTTTCCATACGAAATTGACGATTTATAGACCATAAAATTTTTTCATAAAAAATTGAAAAATGGACGATGTATAGCCCATTAAATTTTTTTCGCAAAAAAATTTTTTCCATGAAAAGTGGATGATGTATAGTTCTTTAATTTTTTTGCACAAAAAATAGACGACGTATATAGTCCATTTCATTTTTTGCATACGAAATGGACAAATTATAGCTCATTAAATTTTTTTATAAAAAATTTAAAAGTGGACCATGTATATAGTCCACTAAATTTTGTATGTATAGTCCACTTAATTTTTTGCTTGAAAAATAGACGATGCATCAAGGTTGGAAACCGAAAAAAATAACGGTATCGGTATTGATACCGGTACAATTATTTTTGAAATTTCAGTATCGGTAGCGGTATGGGTATTTTTTTTATTTCGGTATCGGTATTACCGGTACATACCGTTATCGAGTTTATAATACCGGTATACCGATATTACTGATAAATTTATTATTTCAGGCAGTGGACATTACAAAAAATCTTTTTTTATTACTTCAAAAAGGGAGTATTTTTACATTAACAACATACATATGTACTCGTATAAAAGTATATAAACTTATTTGTTTCTATATACATATGTATGTTTTTATACTATTATTAAAAAATAATTTATTAATAAAGTGAAACAAGGAGACTGCAGTTCAAACTTTACATATACAAAGTATACATTTTGGTTAATTAAACAAAATAGTAAAAATAAAAGTTTTGTCTATACTGATATATTACACTGTGTGACAAATTTTGATGAAATCGAAATACCTGGGACGTGTTACTATATTTCTGCTAGGTATTGTCGAGTATAACAATACAAATTGTATTTGAAATTTTCCAGACACCTCCAAAATCTTGAGTTACGGGTAAAAACCGGTTTTTCATACCCGTAGACACTTATCAACCTCCAACTAAGTTAAATATCAACCGATTTTAAATTTATAAACGGATACAGAAAGAAGTGACTAATGCCCTAATTCTGTTCGACGAATGTATCGTCTTGTCTATGGACGAAAAAAAGAAGCAGTTTTGATTCTTTAAAACAATTAGTATTTATTGTCTATGCTAGAAGGTTCGTGTATTTGCTTTATGATTTTGTTCTAAACATTATATCCAACACATATTTTTTCATATATTTTTCAAACTATTGTATAATAATTTAATTGCATTTTTATGTTTTAAAAACATGGCAATAATATTTATATTTTTCATTATCAAAGACAACAACCATTTTTGAAGAAAATAATTTATAGACTTCAAAGACAAGAACTCAGAAGCACTTTCAAACAAAAACGTCCTAAATCTTCTTACTGAATTAGGGCATAAGACTTTTTGAATCATATAGATATATCTTGTTTCAGTAAATTTCAAATATGTCTTTATTTTTTCACCAAATATAATTTTTTCGGTTTTTTCGACACTTTTCTACTTTGGACACGTTTTTAGGCAATATTTTTGTACTGGATCTATATTGTTTATAGCTTTGTTTATAAAACATAATTGAATAAGAGTAATTCACAGCAGTGTTTTAAATATTTTGTTGGAAGACTTTTTTTTAAACTACCTGTATGATGTATTTCGCGTTCTATTTATACGCTTTCGGGGTAATTAAACTTCCAGGATGATGAAAGTACAATTTAATAGATGTATATAAACACAGAGTACAAAATTGGTACAACAGTGGTCGCCAACATTTTTTCCTTCATTTTAAAAGTACTTTTCTTCACCTCAAGAGAGGAATCTTTAACTTCAAATATAGAAGTTTTTTCTCTACCAACCTTATATATTACGGTGAAGTGTGTAAACAAGACCAAGACCAAAGAAAGAAAGTTAATTGAAATATATCTTTGCAATTTTTGCACATATTACGGTTTACAGCTCAACTAAGTTGGATTGAAACTGAAACAACTTAACTTTTAAACAACTGTTTTTTGGTATTCTGAATAACAATGCACGAAAAACAAAGGTTCTTATCTATGCTATATGTTTTGAAACCATAGATCCATTACAAAACATTTTAAATATTTTTAGTTTTGGCCTTGCTATTCTTTCTTGAGATTCTATGTTTTATGAAGATGGCAATAATATTGGTTGACAAATGGGATTGGTTGGCGTCTGGAATAGTAAAGCAAATCGAACACAATAAAAACCAAAATACAACTGATAAAAAGCAGTTTTCTCATGGTGAAAAAAGTTGTAATACATAAAAAAATTTGGCAACTACAACTCAACTATCATTTATTTTTTGGCCGGAATCGGTATACCGGTACGTACCGGTATAGACGTAAACGGTAGTCTGAATACCGGTATTTTCTAACCGAAATGGATTTCGGTATCGGTAACGATACCTGTATCTAATTTTAGCGGTATTTGAATCGGTATCGGTTTTTTTACGATACCGTTTGCCAACCTTGCGATGCATAGTCTATTAAATTTTTTCCATACGAAATGGACGAATTATAGACCATAAAATTTTTTCATAAAAAATTGGAAAAAAGACGATGTATAGTCCATTAAATTTTTTTCATAAAAAAATTTTTTGCATGAAAAATGGATGATGTATATTTTGTTAAATTCTTTGCACGAAAAGAAGACAACGTATATAGTCCATTTAATTTTTTACATACGAAATGGACGAATTATAGTCAATTTAATTTTTTATATAAAATTTAAAAATGGACAATGTATAGTCTGTTAAATTTTGTATATATAGCCAGTCCATTTAATTTTTTGCATGAAAAATAGACGATGTATAGTCTATATAATTTTTAAATACGAATCGGACGACTTAAAGTCGATAAAATTTTTTCATAAAAAATTGAAAAAAAGACGATGTATAGTCCATTAATTTTTTTTCATAAAAAATTTTTTTGTATGAAAAATGGATGATGTATAGTTTATTAAATCCTTTGTACGAAAAGAAGACGACGTATATAGTCAACTTAAGTTTTTACATACGAAATGGACGAATTATAGTCAATTTAATTTTTTATAAAAAATTTAAAAATGGACGATGTATAGTCCATTAAATTTTGTATATATAGCCAGTCCATTTAATTTTCTGCATGAAAAATAGACGATGTATAGTCTATATAATTTTTTGCATATGAATCGGACGATTTATAGTTGATAAAATTTTTTCATAAAAAACTAAAAAAAGACGATGTATAGTCCATTAATTTTTTTTCATAAAAAATTTTTTTGCATGAAAAATGGATGATGTATATTTTATTAAATTCTTTGCACGAAAAGAAGACGACGTATATAGTCCACTTAAGTTTTTACATACGAAATGGACGAATTATAGTCAATTTAATTTTTTATAAAAAATTTAAAAATGGTCGATGTATAGTCCATTAAATTTTGTATATATAGCCAGTCCATTTAATTTTCTGCATGAAAAATAGACGATATATAGTCTATATAATTTTTTGCATATGAATCGGACGATTTATAGTTGAAAAAATTTTTTCATAAAAAATTAAAAAAAAGACGATTAATTTTTTTTCATAAAAAAATTTTTTTTATGAAAAATGGATGATGTATATTTTATTAAATTCTTTGCACGAAAAGAAGACGACGTATATAGTCCACTTAAGTTTTTACATACGAAATGGACGAATTATAGTCAATTTAATTTTTTATAAAAAATTTAAAAATGGACGATGTATAGTCCATTAAATTTTGTATATATAGCCAGTCCATTTAATTTTCTGCATGAAAAATAGACGATGTATAGTCTATATAATTTTTTGCATATGAATCGAAAAATTTATAGTTGATAAAATTTTTTCATAAAAAATTAAAAAAAAAGACGATTAATTTTTTTTCATAAAAAAATTTTTTTTATGAAAAATGGATGATGTATATTTTATTAAATTCTTTGCACGAAAAGAAGACGACGTATATAGTCCACTTAAGTTTTTACATACGAAATGGACGAATTATAGTCAATTTAATTTTTTATAAAAAATTTAAAAATGGACGATGTATAGTCCATTAAATTTTGTATATATAGCAAGTCCATTTAATTTTCTGCATAAAAAATAGACGATGTATAGTCTATATAATTTTTTGCATATGAATCGGACGATTTATAGTTGATAAAATTTTTTCATAAAAAACTAAAAAAAAGACGATGTATAGTCCATTAATTTTTTTTCATAAAAAAAATTTTTGTATGAAAAATGGATGATGTATATTTTATAAAATTCTTTGCACGAAAAGAAGACGACGTATATAGTCCACTTAAGTTTTTACATACGAAATGGACGAATTATAGTCAATTTAATTTTTTATAAAAAATTTAAAAATGGACGATGTATAGTCCATTAAATTTTGTATATATAGCCAGTCCATTTAATTTTCTGCATGAAAAATAGACGATGTATAGTCTATATAATTTTCTGCATATGAATCGGACGATTTATAGTTGATAAAATTTTTTCATAAGAAATTAAAAAAAAGACGATGTATAGTCCATTAAATTTTTTTCATAAAAAAATTTTTTGTATGAAAAATGGATGATGTATAGTTTATTAAATCCTTTGTACGAAAAGAAGACGACGTATATAGTCCACTTAAGTTTTTACATACGAAATGGACGAATTATAGTCAATTTAATTTTTTATAAAAAATTTAAAAATGGACGATGTATAGTCCATTAAATTTTGTATATATAGCCAGTCCATTTAATTTTCTGCATGAAAAATAGACGATGTATAGTCTATATAATTTTTTGCATATGAATCGGACGATTTATAGTTGAAAAACTTTTTTCATAAAAAATTAAAAAAAAGACGATGTATAGTCCATTAATTTTTTTGCATAAAAATTTTTTTTGTATGAAAAATGGATGATGTATAGTTTATTAAATCCTTTGTACGAAAAAAAGACGACGTATATAGTCCACTTAAGTTTTTACATACGAAATGGACGAATTATAGTCAATTTAATTTTTTATAAAAAATTTAAAAATGGACGATGTATAGTCCATTAAATTTTGTATATATAGCCAGTCCATTTAATTTTCTGCATGAAAAATAGACGATGTATAGTCTATATAATTTTTTGCATATGAATCGGACGATTTATAGTCGATAAAATTTTTTCATAAAAAATTGAAAAAAAGACGATGTATAGTCCATTAATTTTTTTTCATAAAAAAATTTTTTGTATGGAAAATGGATGATGTATATTTTATTAAATTCTTTGCACGAAAAGAAGACGACGTATATAGTCCACTTAAGTTTTTACATACGAAATGGACGAATTATAGTCAATTTAATTTTTTATAAAAAATTTAAAAATGGACGATGTATAGTCCATTAAATTTTGTATATATAGCCAGTCCATTTAATTTTCTGCATGAAAAATAGACGATGTATAGTCTATATAATTTTTTGCATATGAATCGGACGATTTATAGTTGATAAAATTTTTTCATAAGAAATTAAAAAAAAGACGATGTATAGTCCATTAATTTTTTTTCATAAAAAAATTTTTTGTATGAAAAATGGATGATGTATAGTTTATTAAATCCTTTGTACGAAAAGAAGACGACGTATATAGTCCACTTAAGTTTTTACATACGAAATGGACGAATTATAGTCAATTTAATTTTTTATAAAAAATTTAAAAATGGACGATGTATAGTCCATTAAATTTTGTATATATAGCCAGTCCATTTAATTTTCTGCATGAAAAATAGACGATGTATAGTCTATATAATTTTTTGCATATGAATCGGACGATTTATAGTCGATAAAATTTTTTATAAAAAATTGAAAAAAAGACGATGTATAAAATTTTTTTCATAAAAAATTTTTTTGCATGAAAAATGGATGATGTATATTTTATAAAATTCTTTGCACGAAAAGAAGACGACGTATATAGTCCACTTAAGTTTTTACATACGAAATGGACGAATTATAGTCAATTTAATTTTTTATAAAAATTTTAAAAATGGTCGATGTATAGTCCATTAAATTTTGTATATATAGCCAGTCCATTTAATTTTCTGCATGAAAAATAGACGATGTATAGTCTATATAATTTTTTGCATATGAATCGGGCGATTTATAGTTGAAAAACTTTTTTCATAAAAAATTAAAAAAAAGACGATGTATAGTCCATTAATTTTTTTTCATAAAAATTTTTTTTGTATGAAAAATGGATGATGTATAGTTTATTAAATCCTTTGTACGAAAAAAAGACGACGTATATAGTCCACTTAAGTTTTTACATACGAAATGGACGAATTATAGTCAATTTAATTTTTTATAAAAAATTTAAAAATGGACGATGTATAGTCCATTAAATTTTGTATATATAGCCAGTCCATTTAATTTTCTGCATGAAAAATAGACGATGTATAGTCTATATAATTTTTTGCATATGAATCGGACGATTTATAGTCGATAAAATTTTTTATAAAAAATTGAAAAAAAGACGATGTATAAAATTTTTTTCATAAAAAATTTTTTTGCATGAAAAATGGATGATGTATATTTTATAAAATTCTTTGCACGAAAAGAAGACGACGTATATAGTCCACTTAAGTTTTTACATACGAAATGGACGAATTATAGTCAATTTAATTTTTTATAAAAAATTTAAAAATGGACGATGTATAGTCCATTAAATTTTGTATATATAGCCAGTCCATTTAATTTTCTGCATGAAAAATAGACGATGTATAGTCTATATAATTTTTTGCATATGAATCGAAAAATTTATAGTTGATAAAATTTTTTCATAAAAAATTAAAAAAAAGACGATTAATTTTTTTTCATAAAAAAATTTTTTGTATGAAAAATGGATGATGTATATTTTATTAAATTCTTTGCACGAAAAGAAGACGACGTATATAGTCCACTTAAGTTTTTACATACGAAATGGACGAATTATAGTCAATTCATTTAATTTTCTGCATGAAAAATAGACGATGTATAGTCTATATAATTTTTTGCATATGAATCGAAAAATTTATAGTTGATAAAATTTTTTCATAAAAAATTAAAAAAAAAGACGATTAATTTTTTTTCATAAAAAAATTTTTTTTATGAAAAATGGATGATGTATATTTTATTAAATTCTTTGCACGAAAAGAAGACGACGTATATAGTCCACTTAAGTTTTTACATACGAAATGGACGAATTATAGTCAATTTAATTTTTTATAAAAAATTTAAAAATGGACGATGTATAGTCCATTAAATTTTGTATATATAGCAAGTCCATTTAATTTTCTGCATAAAAAATAGACGATGTATAGTCTATATAATTTTTTGCATATGAATCGGACGATTTATAGTTGATAAAATTTTTTCATAAAAAACTAAAAAAAAGACGATTAATTTTTTTTCATAAAAAAATTTTTTTTATGAAAAATGGATGATGTATATTTTATTAAATTCTTTGCACGAAAAGAAGACGACGTATATAGTCCACTTAAGTTTTTACATACGAAATGGACGAATTATAGTCAATTTAATTTTTTATAAAAAATTTAAAAATGGACGATGTATAGTCCATTAAATTTTGTATATATAGCCAGTCCATTTAATTTTCTGCATGAAAAATAGACGATGTATAGTCTATATAATTTTTTGCATATGAATCGGACGATTTATAGTCGATAAAATTTTTTCATAAAAAATTGAAAAAAAGACGATGTATAGTCCATTAATTTTTTTTCATAAAAAAATTTTTTTTATGAAAAATGGATGATGTATATTTTATTAAATTCTTTGCACGAAAAGAAGACGACGTATATAGTCCACTTAAGTTTTTACATACGAAATGGACGAATTATAGTCAATTTAATTTTTTATAAAAAATTTAAAAATGGACGATGTATAGTCCATTAAATTTTGTATATATAGCCAGTCCATTTAATTTTCTGCATGAAAAATAGACGATGTATAGTCTATATAATTTTCTGCATATGAATCGGACGATTTATAGTTGATAAAATTTTTTCATAAGAAATTAAAAAAAGACGATGTATAGTCCATTAATTTTTTTTCATAAAAAAATTTTTTGTATGAAAAATGGATGATGTATAGTTTATTAAATCCTTTGTACGAAAAGAAGACGACGTATATAGTCCACTTAAGTTTTTACTTACGAAATGGACGAATTATAGTCAATTTAATTTTTTATAAAAAATTTAAAAATGGACGATGTATAGTCCATTAAATTTTGTATATATAGCCAGTCCATTTAATTTTCTGCATGAAAAATAGACGATGTATAGTCTATATAATTTTTTGCATATGAATCGGACGATTTATAGTCGATAAAATTTTTTATAAAAAATTGAAAAAAAGACGATGTATAAAATTTTTTTCATAAAAAATTTTTTTGCATGAAAAATGGATGATGTATATTTTATAAAATTCTTTGCACGAAAAGAAGACGACGTATATAGTCCACTTAAGTTTTTACATACGAAATGGACGAATTATAGTCAATTTAATTTTTTATACAAATTTTAAAAATGGTCGATGTATAGTCCATTAAATTTTGTATATATAGCCAGTCCATTTAATTTTCTGCATGAAAAATAGACGATGTATAGTCTATATAATTTTTTGCATATGAATCGGGCGATTTATAGTTGAAAAACTTTTTTCATAAAAAATTAAAAAAAAGACGATGTATAGTCCATTAATTTTTTTTCATAAAAATTTTTTTTGTATGAAAAATGGATGATGTATAGTTTATTAAATCCTTTGTACGAAAAAAAGACGACGTATATAGTCCACTTAAGTTTTTACATACGAAATGGACGAATTATAGTCAATTTAATTTTTTATAAAAAATTTAAAAATGGACGATGTATAGTCCATTAAATTTTGTATATATAGCCAGTCCATTTAATTTTCTGCATGAAAAATAGACGATGTATAGTCTATATAATTTTTTGCATATGAATCGGACGATTTATAGTCGATAAAATTTTTTATAAAAAATTGAAAAAAAGACGATGTATAAAATTTTTTTCATAAAAAATTTTTTTGCATGAAAAATGGATGATGTATATTTTATAAAATTCTTTGCACGAAAAGAAGACGACGTATATAGTCCACTTAAGTTTTTACATACGAAATGGACGAATTATAGTCAATTTAATTTTTTATAAAAAATTTAAAAATGGACGATGTATAGTCCATTAAATTTTGTATATATAGCCAGTCCATTTAATTTTCTGCATGAAAAATAGACGATGTATAGTCTATATAATTTTTTGCATATGAATCGAAAAATTTATAGTTGATAAAATTTTTTCATAAAAAATTAAAAAAAAGACGATTAATTTTTTTTCATAAAAAAATTTTTTTTATGAAAAATGGATGATGTATATTTTATTAAATTCTTTGCACGAAAAGAAGACGACGTATATAGTCCACTTAAGTTTTTACATACGAAATGGACGAATTATAGTCAATTTAATTTTTTATAAAAAATTTAAAAATGGACGATGTATAGTCCATTAAATTTTGTATATATAGCCAGTCCATTTAATTTTCTGCATGAAAAATAGACGATGTATAGTCTATATAATTTTTTGCATATGAATCGGACGATTTATAGTTGATAAAATTTTTTCATAAAAAATTGAAAAAAAGACGATGTATAGTCCATTAATTTTTTTTCATAAAAAAATTTTTTGTATGAAAAATGGATGATGTATAGTTTAGTAAATCCTTTGTACGAAAAGAAGACGACGTATATAGTCCACTTAAGTTTTTACATACGAAATGGACGAATTATAGTCAATTTAATTTTTTATAAAAAATTTAAAAACGGACGATGTATAGTCCATTAAATTTTGTATATATAGCAAGTCCATTTAATTTTCTGCATGAAAAATAGACGATGTATAGTCTATATAATTTTTTGCATATGAATCGGACGATTTATAGTTGATAAAATTTTTTCATAAAAAATTAAAAAAAAGACGATGTATAGTCCATTAATTTTTTTTCATAAAAAAATTTTTTGTATGAAAAATGGATGATGTATATTTTATTAAATTCTTTGCACGAAAAGAAGACGACGTATATAGTCCACTTAAGTTTTTACATACGAAATGGACGAATTATAGTCAATTTAATTTTTTATAAAAATTTTAAAAATGGTCGATGTATAGTCCATTAAATTTTGTATATATAGCCAGTCCATTTAATTTTCTGCATGAAAAATAGACGATGTATAGTCTATATAATTTTTTGCATATGAATCGGACGATTTATAGTTGAAAAACTTTTTTCATAAAAAATTAAAAAAAAGACGATGTATAGTCCATTAATTTTTTTTCATAAAAATTTTTTTTGTATGAAAAATGGATGATGTATAGTTTATTAAATCCTTTGTACGAAAAAAAGACGACGTATATAGTCCACTTAAGTTTTTACATACGAAATGGACGAATTATAGTCAATTTAATTTTTTATAAAAAATTTAAAAATGGACGATGTATAGTCCATTAAATTTTGTATATATAGCCAGTCCATTTAATTTTCTGCATGAAAAATAGACGATGTATAGTCTATATAATTTTTTGCATATGCATCGGACGATTTATAGTCGATAAAATTTTTTCATAAAAAATTGAAAAAAAGACGATAATTAATTTTTTTTCATAAAAAAATTTTTTGTATGAAAAATGGATGATGTATAGTTTATTAAATCCTTTGTACGAAAAGAAGACGACGTATATAGTCCACTTAAGTTTTTACATACGAAATGGACGAATTATAGTCAATTTAATTTTTTATAAAAAATTTAAAAATGGACGATGTATAGTCCATTAAATTTTGTATATATAGCCAGTCCATTTAATTTTCTGCATGAAAAATAGACGATGTATAGTCTATATAATTTTTTGCATATGAATCGGACGATTTATAGTCGATAAAATTTTTTATAAAAAATTGAAAAAAAGACGATGTATAAAATTTTTTTCATAAAAAATTTTTTTGCATGAAAAATGGATGATGTATATTTTATAAAATTCTTTGCACGAAAAGAAGACGACGTATATAGTCCACTTAAGTTTTTACATACGAAATGGACGAATTATAGTCAATTTAATTTTTTATAAAAAATTTAAAAATGGACGATGTATAGTCCATTAAATTTTGTATATATAGCCAGTCCATTTAATTTTCTGCATGAAAAATAGACGATGTATAGTCTATATAATTTTTTGCATATGAATCGAAAAATTTATAGTTGATAAAATTTTTTCATAAAAAATTAAAAAAAAGACGATTAATTTTTTTTCATAAAAAAATTTTTTTTATGAAAAATGGATGATGTATATTTTATTAAATTCTTTGCACGAAAAGAAGACGACGTATATAGTCCACTTAAGTTTTTACATACGAAATGGACGAATTATAGTCAATTTAATTTTTTATAAAAAATTTAAAAATGGACGATGTATAGTCCATTAAATTTTGTATATATAGCCAGTCCATTTAATTTTCTGCATGAAAAATAGACGATGTATAGTCTATATAATTTTTTGCATATGAATCGGACGATTTATAGTCGATAAAATTTTTTCATAAAAAATTGAAAAAAGACGATGTATAGTCCATTAATTTTTTTTCATAAAATTTTTTTTTGTATGAAAAATTGATGATGTATATTTTATTAAATTCTTTGCACGAAAAGAAGACGACGTATATAGTCCACTTAAGTTTTTACATACGAAATGGACGAATTATAGTCAATTTAATTTTTTATAAAAAATTTAAAAATGGACGATGTATAGTCCATTAAATTTTGTATATATAGCCAGTCCATTTAATTTTCTGCATGAAAAATAGACGATGTATAGTCTATATAATTTTTTGCATATGAATCGGACGATTTATAGTTGATAAAATTTTTTCATAAAAAATTAAAAAAAAGACGATGTATAGTCCATTAATTTTTTTTCATTAAAAAATTTTTTGTATGAAAAATGGATGATGTATAGTTTATTAAATCCTTTGTACGAAAAGAAGACGACGTATATAGTCCACTTAAGTTTTTACATACGAAATGGACGAATTATAGTCAATTTAATTTTTTTTTTAAAAATTTAAAAATGGACGATGTATAGTCCATTAAATTTTGTATATATAGCCAGTCCATTTAATTTTCTGCATGAAAAATAGACGATGTATAGTCTATATAATTTTTTGCATATGAATCCGACGATTTATAGTCGATAAAATTTTTTATAAAAAATTGAAAAAAAGACGATGTATAACATTTTTTTCATAAAAAATTTTTTTGCATGAAAAATGGATGATGTATATTTTATTAAATTCTTTGCACGAAAAGAAGACGACGTATATAGTCCACTTAAGTTTTTACATACGAAATGGACGAATTATAGTCAATTTAATTTTTTATAAAAAATTTAAAAATGGACGATGTATAGTCCATTAAATTTTGTATATATAGCCAGTCCATTTAATTTTCTGCATGAAAAATAGACGATGTATAGTCTATATAATTTTTTGCATATGAATCGGACGATTAATAGTTGATAAAATTTTTTCATAAAAAATTAAAAAAAAGACGATGTATAGTCCATTAATTTTTTTTCATAAAAAAATTTTTTGTATGAAAAATGGATGATGTATAGTTTATTAAATCCTTTGTACGAAAAGAAGACGACGTATATAGTCCACTTAAGTTTTTACATACGAAATGGACGAATTATAGTCAATTTAATTTTTTATAAAAAATTTAAAAATGGACGATGTATAGTCCATTAAATTTTGTATATATAGCCAGTCCATTTAATTTTCTGCATGAAAAATAGACGATGATTTATGGTCGATAAAATTTTTTATAAAAAATTGAAAAAAAGACGATGTATAAAATTTTTTTTATAAAAAATTTTTTTGCATGAAAAATGGATGATGTATATTTTATAAAATTCTTTGCACGAAAAGAAGACGACGTATATAGTCCACTTAAGTTTTTACATACGAAATGGACGAATTATAGTCAATTTAATTTTTTATAAAAAATTTAAAAATGGACGATGTATAGTCCATTAAATTTTGTATATATAGCCAGTCCATTTAATTTTCTGCATGAAAAATAGACGATGTATAGTCTATATAATTTTTTGCATATGAATCGGACGATTTATAGTTGATAAAATTTTTTCATAAAAAATTGAAAAAAAGACGATGTATAGTCCATTAATTTTTTTTCATAAAAAAATTTTTTGTATGAAAAATGGATGATGTATAGTTTAGTAAATCCTTTGTACGAAAAGAAGACGACGTATATAGTCCACTTAAGTTTTTACATACGAAATGGACGAATTATAGTCAATTTAATTTTTTATAAAAAATTTAAAAACGGACGATGTATAGTCCATTAAATTTTGTATATATAGCAAGTCCATTTAATTTTCTGCATGAAAAATAGACGATGTATAGTCTATATAATTTTTTGCATATGAATCGGACGATTTATAGTTGATAAAATTTTTTCATAAAAAATTAAAAAAAAGACGATGTATAGTCCATTAATTTTTTTTCATAAAAAAATTTTTTGTATGAAAAATGGATGATGTATAGTTTAGTAAATCCTTTGTACGAAAAGAAGACGACGTATATAGTCCACTTAAGTTTTTACATACGAAATGGACGAATTATAGTAAATTTAATTTTTTATAAAAAATTTAAAAATGGACGATGTATAGTCCATTAAATTTTGTATATATAGCCAGTCCATTTAATTTTATGCATGAAAAATAGACGATGTATAGTCTATATAATTTTTTGCATATGAATCGGACGATTTATAGTCGATAAAATTTTTTATAAAAAATTGAAAAAAAGACGATGTATAAAATTTTTTTCATAAAAAATTTTTTTGCATGAAAAATGGATGATGTATATTTTATAAAATTCTTTGCACGAAAAGAAGACGACGTATATAGTCCACTTAAGTTTTTACATACGAAATAAACGAATTATAGTCAATTTAATTTTTTATAAAAATTTTAAAAATGGTCGATGTATAGTCCATTCAATTTTGTATATATAGCCAGTCCATTTAATTTTCTGCATGAAAAATAGACGATGTATAGTCTATATAATTTTTTGCATATGAATCGGACGATTTATAGTCGATAAAATTTTTTCATAAAAAATTTAAAAAAGACGATGTATAGTCCATTAAATTGTTTTCATAAAAAATTTTTTTGCATGAAAAATGGATGATGTATATTTTATTAAATTCTTTGCACGAAAAGAAGACGACGTATATAGTCCACTTAAGTTTTTACATACGAAATTGACGAATTATAGTCAATTTAATTTTTTATAAAAATTTTAAAAATGGTCGATGTATAGTCCATTAAATTTTGTATATATAGCCAGTCCATTTAATTTTCTGCATGAAAAATAGACGATGTATAGTCTATATAATTTTTTGCATATGAATCGGACGATTTATAGTTGAAAAAATTTTTTCATAAAAAATTAAAAAAAAGACGATTAATTTTTTTTCATAAAAAATTTTTTTTTTTGAAAAATGGATGATGTATATTTTATTAAATTCTTTGCACGAAAAGAAGGCGACGTATATAGTCCACTTAAGTTTTTACATACGAAATGGACGAATTATAGTCAATTTAATTTTTTATAAAAAATTTAAAAATGGACGATGTATAGTCCATTAAATTTTGTATATATAGCCAGTGCATTTAATTTTCTGCATGAAAAATAGACGATGTATAGTCTATATAATTTTTTGCATATGAATCGGACGATTTATAGTTGATAAAATTTTTTCATAAAAAATTGAAAAAAAGACGATGTATAGTCCATTAATTTTTTTTCATAAAAAAATTTTTTGTATGAAAAATGGATGATGTATAGTTTAGTAAATCCTTTGTACGAAAAGAAGACGACGTATATAGTCCACTTAAGTTTTTACATACGAAATGGACGAATTATAGTCAATTTAATTTTTTATAAAAAATTTAAAAACGGACGATGTATAGTCCATTAAATTTTGTATATATAGCAAGTCCATTTAATTTTCTGCATGAAAAATAGACGATGTATAGTCTATATAATTTTTTGCATATGAATCGGACGATTTATAGTTGATAAAATTTTTTCATAAAAAATTAAAAAAAAGACGATGTATAGTCCATTAATTTTTTTTCATAAAAAAATTTTTTGTATGAAAAATGGATGATGTATATTTTATTAAATTCTTTGCACGAAAAGAAGGCGACGTATATAGTCCACTTAAGTTTTTACATACGAAATGGACGAATTATAGTCAATTTAATTTTTTATAAAAAATTTAAAAATGGACGATGTATAGTCCATTAAATTTTGTATATATAGCCAGTGCATTTAATTTTCTGCATGAAAAATAGACGATGTATAGTCTATATAATTTTTTGCATATGCATCGGACGATTTATAGTCGATAAAATTTTTTCATAAAAAATTGAAAAAAAGACGATAATTAATTTTTTTTCATAAAAAAATTTTTTGTATGAAAAATGGATGATGTATAGTTTATTAAATCCTTTGTACGAAAAGAAGACGACGTATATAGTCCACTTAAGTTTTTACATACGAAATGGACGAATTATAGTCAATTTAATTTTTTATAAAAAATTTAAAAATGGACGATGTATAGTCCATTAAATTTTGTATATATAGCCAGTCCATTTAATTTTCTGCATGAAAAATAGACGATGTATAGTCTATATAATTTTTTGCATATGAATCGGACGATTTATAGTCGATAAAATTTTTTCATAAAAAATTGAAAAAAGACGATGTATAGTCCATTAATTTTTTTTCATAAAATTTTTTTTTGTATGAAAAATTGATGATGTATATTTTATTAAATTCTTTGCACGAAAAGAAGACGACGTATATAGTCCACTTAAGTTTTTACATACGAAATGGACGAATTATAGTCAATTTAATTTTTTATAAAAAATTTAAAAATGGACGATGTATAGTCCATTAAATTTTGTATATATAGCCAGTCCATTTAATTTTCTGCATGAAAAATAGACGATGTATAGTCTATATAATTTTTTGCATATGAATCGGACGATTTATAGTTGATAAAATTTTTTCATAAAAAATTAAAAAAAAGACGATGTATAGTCCATTAATTTTTTTTCATTAAAAAATTTTTTGTATGAAAAATGGATGATGTATAGTTTATTAAATCCTTTGTACGAAAAGAAGACGACGTATATAGTCCACTTAAGTTTTTACATACGAAATGGACGAATTATAGTCAATTTAATTTTTTTTTAAAAAATTTAAAAATGGACGATTTATAGTCCATTAAATTTTGTATATATAGCCAGTCCATTTAATTTTCTGCATGAAAAATAGACGATGTATAGTCTATATAATTTTTTGCATATGAATCGGACGATTTATAGTTGATAAAATTTTTTCATAAAAAATTGAAAAAAAGACGATGTATAGTCCATTAATTTTTTTTCATAAAAAAATTTTTTGTATGAAAAATGGATGATGTATAGTTTAGTAAATCCTTTGTACGAAAAGAAGACGACGTATATAGTCCACTTAAGTTTTTACATACGAAATGGACGAATTATAGTCAATTTAATTTTTTATAAAAAATTTAAAAACGGACGATGTATAGTCCATTAAATTTTGTATATATAGCAAGTCCATTTAATTTTCTGCATGAAAAATAGACGATGTATAGTCTATATAATTTTTTGCATATGAATCGGACGATTTATAGTTGATAAAATTTTTTCATAAAAAATTAAAAAAAAGACGATGTATAGTCCATTAATTTTTTTTCATAAAAAAATTTTTTGTATGAAAAATGGATGATGTATATTTTATTAAATTCTTTGCACGAAAAGAAGACGACGTATATAGTCCACTTAAGTTTTTACATACGAAATGGACGAATTATAGTCAATTTAATTTTTTATAAAAATTTTAAAAATGGTCGATGTATAGTCCATTAAATTTTGTATATATAGCCAGTCCATTTAATTTTCTGCATGAAAAATAGACGATGTATAGTCTATATAATTTTTTGCATATGAATCGGACGATTTATAGTTGAAAAACTTTTTTCATAAAAAATTAAAAAAAAGACGATGTATAGTCCATTAATTTTTTTTCATAAAAATTTTTTTTGTATGAAAAATGGATGATGTATAGTTTATTAAATCCTTTGTACGAAAAAAAGACGACGTATATAGTCCACTTAAGTTTTTACATACGAAATGGACGAATTATAGTCAATTTAATTTTTTATAAAAAATTAAAAAATGGACGATGTATAGTCCATTAAATTTTGTATATATAGCCAGTCCATTTAATTTTCTGCATGAAAAATAGACGATGTATAGTCTATATAATTTTTTGCATATGCATCGGACGATTTATAGTCGATAAAATTTTTTCATAAAAAATTGAAAAAAAGACGATAATTAATTTTTTTTCATAAAAAAATTTTTTGTATGAAAAATGGATGATGTATAGTTTATTAAATCCTTTGTACGAAAAGAAGACGACGTATATAGTCCACTTAAGTTTTTACATACGAAATGGACGAATTATAGTCAATTTAATTTTTTATAAAAAATTTAAAAATGGACGATGTATAGTCCATTAAATTTTGTATATATAGCCAGTCCATTTAATTTTCTGCATGAAAAATAGACGATGTATAGTCTATATAATTTTTTGCATATGAATCGGACGATTTATAGTCGATAAAATTTTTTATAAAAAATTGAAAAAAAGACGATGTATAAAATTTTTTTCATAAAAAATTTTTTTGCATGAAAAATGGATGATGTATATTTTATAAAATTCTTTGCACGAAAAGAAGACGACGTATATAGTCCACTTAAGTTTTTACATACGAAATGGACGAATTATAGTCAATTTAATTTTTTATAAAAAATTTAAAAATGGACGATGTATAGTCCATTAAATTTTGTATATATAGCCAGTCCATTTAATTTTCTGCATGAAAAATAGACGATGTATAGTCTATATAATTTTTTGCATATGAATCGAAAAATTTATAGTTGATAAAATTTTTTCATAAAAAATTAAAAAAAAGACGATTAATTTTTTTTCATAAAAAAATTTTTTTTATGAAAAATGGATGATGTATATTTTATTAAATTCTTTGCACGAAAAGAAGACGACGTATATAGTCCACTTAAGTTTTTACATACGAAATGGACGAATTATAGTCATTTTATTTTTTATAAAAAATTTAAAAATGGACGATGTATAGTCCATTAAATTTTGTATATATAGCCAGTCCATTTAATTTTCTGCATGAAAAATAGACGATGTATAGTCTATATAATTTTTTGCATATGAATCGGACGATTTATAGTCGATAAAATTTTTTCATAAAAAATTGAAAAAAGACGATGTATAGTCCATTAATTTTTTTTCATAAAATTTTTTTTTGTATGAAAAATTGATGATGTATATTTTATTAAATTCTTTGCACGAAAAGAAGACGACGTATATAGTCCACTTAAGTTTTTACATACGAAATGGACGAATTATAGTCAATTTAATTTTTTATAAAAAATTTAAAAATGGACGATGTATAGTCCATTAAATTTTGTATATATAGCCAGTCCATTTAATTTTCTGCATGAAAAATAGACGATGTATAGTCTATATAATTTTTTGCATATGAATCGGACGATTTATAGTTGATAAAATTTTTTCATAAAAAATTAAAAAAAAGACGATGTATAGTCCATTAATTTTTTTTCATTAAAAAATTTTTTGTATGAAAAATGGATGATGTATAGTTTATTAAATCCTTTGTACGAAAAGAAGACGACGTATATAGTCCACTTAAGTTTTTACATACGAAATGGACGAATTATAGTCAATTTAATTTTTTTTTAAAAAATTTAAAAATGGACGATGTATAGTCCATTAAATTTTGTATATATAGCCAGTCCATTTAATTTTCTGCATGAAAAATAGACGATGTATAGTCTATATAATTTTTTGCATATGAATCCGACGATTTATAGTCGATAAAATTTTTTATAAAAAATTGAAAAAAAGACGATGTATAACATTTTTTTCATAAAAAATTTTTTTGCATGAAAAATGGATGATGTATATTTTATTAAATTCTTTGCACGAAAAGAAGACGACGTATATAGTCCACTTAAGTTTTTACATACGAAATGGACGAATTATAGTCAATTTAATTTTTTATAAAAAATTTAAAAATGGACGATGTATAGTCCATTAAATTTTGTATATATAGCCAGTCCATTTAATTTTCTGCATGAAAAATAGACGATGTATAGTCTATATAATTTTTTGCATATGAATCGGACGATTAATAGTTGATAAAATTTTTTCATAAAAAATTAAAAAAAAGACGATGTATAGTCCATTAATTTTTTTTCATAAAAAAATTTTTTGTATGAAAAATGGATGATGTATAGTTTATTAAATCCTTTGTACGAAAAGAAGACGACGTATATAGTCCACTTAAGTTTTTACATACGAAATGGACGAATTATAGTCAATTTAATTTTTTATAAAAAATTTAAAAATGGACGATGTATAGTCCATTAAATTTTGTATATATAGCCAGTCCATTTAATTTTCTGCATGAAAAATAGACGATGTATAGTCTATATAATTTTTTGCATATGAATCGAAAAATTTATAGTTGATAAAATTTTTTCATAAAAAATTAAAAAAAAGACGATTAATTTTTTTTCATAAAAAAATTTTTTTTATGAAAAATGGATGATGTATATTTTATTAAATTCTTTGCACGAAAAGAAGACGACGTATATAGTCCACTTAAGTTTTTACATACGAAATGGACGAATTATAGTCAATTTAATTTTTTATAAAAAATTTAAAAATGGACGATGTATAGTCCATTAAATTTTGTATATATAGCCAGTCCATTTAATTTTCTGCATGAAAAATAGACGATGTATAGTCTATATAATTTTTTGCATATGAATCGGACGATTTATAGTTGATAAAATTTTTTCATAAAAAATTGAAAAAAAGACGATGTATAGTCCATTAATTTTTTTTCATAAAAAAATTTTTTGTATGAAAAATGGATGATGTATAGTTTAGTAAATCCTTTGTACGAAAAGAAGACGACGTATATAGTCCACTTAAGTTTTTACATACGAAATGGACGAATTATAGTCAATTTAATTTTTTATAAAAAATTTAAAAACGGACGATGTATAGTCCATTAAATTTTGTATATATAGCAAGTCCATTTAATTTTCTGCATGAAAAATAGACGATGTATAGTCTATATAATTTTTTGCATATGAATCGGACGATTTATAGTTGATAAAATTTTTTCATAAAAAATTAAAAAAAAGACGATGTATAGTCCATTAATTTTTTTTCATAAAAAAATTTTTTGTATGAAAAATGGATGATGTATAGTTTAGTAAATCCTTTGTACGAAAAGAAGACGACGTATATAGTCCACTTAAGTTTTTACATACGAAATGGACGAATTATAGTAAATTTAATTTTTTATAAAAAATTTAAAAATGGACGATGTATAGTCCATTAAATTTTGTATATATAGCCAGTCCATTTAATTTTATGCATGAAAAATAGACGATGTATAGTCTATATAATTTTTTGCATATGAATCGGACGATTTATAGTCGATAAAATTTTTTATAAAAAATTTAAAAAAAGACGATGTATAAAATTTTTTTCATAAAAAATTTTTTTGCATGAAAAATGGATGATGTATATTTTATAAAATTCTTTGCACGAAAAGAAGACGACGTATATAGTCCACTTAAGTTTTTACATACGAAATAAACGAATTATAGTCAATTTAATTTTTTATAAAAATTTTAAAAATGGTCGATGTATAGTCCATTCAATTTTGTATATATAGCCAGTCCATTTAATTTTCTGCATGAAAAATAGACGATGTATAGTCTATATAATTTTTTGCATATGAATCGGACGATTTATAGTTGAAAAAATTTTTTCATAAAAAATTAAAAAAAAGACGATTAATTTTTTTTCATAAAAAAATTTTTTTTTTGAAAAATGGATGATGTATATTTTATTAAATTCTTTGCACGAAAAGAAGGCGACGTATATAGTCCACTTAAGTTTTTACATACGAAATGGACGAATTATAGTCAATTTAATTTTTTATAAAAATTTTAAAAATGGTCGATGTATAGTCCATTAAATTTTGTATATATAGCCAGTCCATTTAATTTTCTGCATGAAAAATAGACGATGTATAGTCTATATAATTTTTTGCATATGAATCGGACGATTTATAGTTGAAAAAATTTTTTCATAAAAAATTAAAAAAAAGACGATTAATTTTTTTTCATAAAAAAATTTTTTTTTTGAAAAATGGATGATGTATATTTTATTAAATTCTTTGCACGAAAAGAAGGCGACGTATATAGTCCACTTAAGTTTTTACATACGAAATGGACGAATTATAGTCAATTTAATTTTTTATAAAAAATTTAAAAATGGACGATGTATAGTCCATTAAATTTTGTATATATAGCCAGTGCATTTAATTTTCTGCATGAAAAATAGACGATGTATAGTCTATATAATTTTTTGCATATGAATCGAAAAATTTATAGTTGATAAAATTTTTTCATAAAAAATTAAAAAAAAGACGATTAATTTTTTTTCATAAAAAAATTTTTTTTATGAAAAATGGATGATGTATATTTTATTAAATTCTTTGCACGAAAAGAAGACGACGTATATAGTCCACTTAAGTTTTTACATACGAAATAGACAAATTATAGTCAATTTAATTTTTTATAAAAAATTTAAAAATGGACGATGTATAGTCCATTAAATTTTGTATATATAGCCAGTCCATTTAATTTTCTGCATGAAAAATAGACGATGTATAGTCTATATAATTTTTTGCATATGAATCGGACGATTTATAGTTGATAAAATTTTTTCATAAAAAATTGAAAAAAAGACGATGTATAGTCCATTAATTTTTTTTCATAAAAAAATTTTTTGTATGAAAAATGGATGATGTATAGTTTAGTAAATCCTTTGTACGAAAAGAAGACGTCGTATATAGTCCACTTAAGTTTTTACATACGAAATGGACGAATTATAGTCAATTTAATTTTTTATAAAAAATTTAAAAATGGACGATGTATAGTCCATTAAATTTTGTATATATAGCCAGTCCATTTAATTTTCTGCATGAAAAATAGACGGTGTATAGTCTATATAATTTTTTGCATATGAATCGGACGATTTATAGTCGATAAAATTTTTTCATAAAAAATTGAAAAAAAGACGATGTATAGTCCATTAATTTTTTTTCATAAAAAAATTTTTTGTATGAAAAATGGATGATGTATATTTTATTAAATTCTTTGCACGAAAAGAAGACGACGTATATAGTCCACTTAAGTTTTTACATACGAAATGGACGAATTATAGTCAATTTAATTTTTTATAAAAAATTTAAAAATGGACGATGTATAGTCCATTAAATTTTGTATATATATCCAGTCCATTTAATTTTCTGCATGAAAAATAGACGATGTATAGTCTATATAATTTTTTGCATATGAATCGGACGATTTATAGTTGATAAAATTTTTTCATAAGAAATTAAAAAAAAGACGATGTATAGTCCATTAATTTTTTTTCATAAAAAAATTTTTTGTATGAAAAATGGATGATGTATATTTTATTAAATTCTTTGCACGAAAAGAAGACGACGTATATAGTCCACTTAAGTTTTTACATACGAAATGGACGAATTATAGTCAATTTAATTTTTTATAAAAAATTTAAAAATGGACGATGTATAGTCCATTAAATTTTGTATATATAGCCAGTCCATTTAATTTTCTGCATGAAAAATAGACGATGTATAGTCTATATAATTTTTTGCATATGAATCGGACGATTTATAGTCGATAAAATTTTTTATAAAAAATTGAAAAAAAGACGATGTATAAAATTTTTTTCATAAAAAATTTTTTTGCATGAAAAATGGATGATGTATATTTTATAAAATTCTTTGCACGAAAAGAAGACGACGTATATAGTCCACTTAAGTTTTTACATACGAAATGGACGAATTATAGTCAATTTAATTTTTTATAAAAATTTTAAAAATGGTCGATGTATAGTCCATTAAATTTTGTATATATAGCCAGTCCATTTAATTTTCTGCATGAAAAATAGACGATGTATAGTCTATATAATTTTTTGCATATGAATCGGACGATTTATAGTTGAAAAACTTTTTTCATAAAAAATTAAAAAAAAGACGATGTATAGTCCATTAATTTTTTTTCATAAAAAATTTTTTTGTATGAAAAATGGATGATGTATAGTTTATTAAATCCTTTGTACGAAAAGAAGACGACGTATATAGTCCATTTAAGTTTTTACATACGAAATGGACGAATTATAGTCAATTTAATTTTTTATAAAAAATTTAAAAATGGACGATGTATAGTCCATTAAATTTTGTATATATAGCCAGTCCATTTAATTTTCTGCATGAAAAATAGACGATGTATAGTCTATATAATTTTTTGCATATGAATCGGACGATTTATAGTTGATAAAATTTTTTCATAAAAAATTAAAAAAAAGACGATGTATAGTCCATTAATTTTTTTTCATAAAAATTTTTTTTTATGAAAAATGGATGATGTATATTTTATTAAATTCTTTGCACGAAAAGAAGACGACGTATATAGTCCACTTAAGTTTTTACATACGAAATGGACGAATTATAGTCAATTTAATTTTTTATAAAAAATTTAAAAATGGACGATGTATAGTCCATTAAATTTTGTATATATAGCCAGTCCATTTAATTTTCTGCATGAAAAATAGACGATGTATAGTCTATATAATTTTTTGCATATGAATCGGACGATTTATAGTCGATAAAATTTTTTCATAAAAAATTTAAAAAAGACGATGTATAGTCCATTAAATTTTTTTCATAAAAATTTTTTTTGCATGAAAAATGGATGATGTATATTTTATTAAATGCTTTGCACGAAAAGAAGACGACGTATATAGTCCACTTAAGTTTTTACATACGAAATGGACGAATTATAGTCAATTTAATTTTTTATAAAAATTTTAAAAATGGTCGATGTATAGTCCATTAAATTTTTTTTTTTTTTTTTTTTTTTTTTAAAAAAGAGAAGTAACACTCAGGCAATTAATGCCTACTACTATTACTAGGTGTTACCTTCTTTAGGAAAGGGATAGTGAGAGAGAAGACAGGTGGTGAAGGAAGAGATAGAGGAAAGCTTCATTCTTTTACAACTCTGCTTTTTCGCACGTTTTGAATAATGCAGTGTTGCAGCGCCTCTCTGATGTTAAATGAGGCGTATTAATTTTTTGAAGCTGTGTCTTGTAGCCATTTTATTAATTATTTTACTTCGCCAATGATTTTGCTACACAACGAAGGAGGGCGCTCTGATGTTACATTAGGATTAGTATCTGCTGAAGTCGGTATAGTTCAGTGACCAGTGACTATGCCTTCATCACTTGAACTTTCCTACAACAACTGACACAAAGGGACACTAATGCACATCAGAAAAATGCGTGGTGTTGTTATTTAATGACTGTCGGATACAGGGATTGAACCCAGGACCTTCGGTTTTGTAGTCAACGTGCTAACTACTTCAGCCAACGCCACCCTTTTGTATATATAGCCAGGCCATTTAATTTTCTGCATGAAAAATAGACGATGTATAGTCTATATAATTTTTTGCATATGAATCGGACGATTTATAGTTGAAAAACTTTTTTCATAAAAAATTAAAAAAAAGACGATGTATAGTCCATTAATTTTTTTTCATAAAAAATTTTTTTGTATGAAAATTGGATGATGTATAGTTTATTAAATCCTTTGTACGAAAAGAAGACGACGTATATAGTCCACTTAAGTTTTTACATACGAAATGGACGAATTATAGTCAATTTAATTTTTTATAAAAAATTTAAAAATGGACGATGTATAGTCCATTAAATTTTGTATATATAGCCAGTCCATTTAATTTTCTGCATGAAAAATAGACGATGTATAGTCTATATAATTTTTTGCATATGAATCGGACGATTTATAGTCGATAAAATTTTTTATAAAAAATTGAAAAAAAGACGATGTATAAAATTTTTTTCATAAAAAATTTTTTTGCATGAAAAATTGATGATGTATATTTTATTAAATTCTTTGCACGAAAAGAAGACGACGTATATAGTCCACTTAAGTTTTTACATACGAAATGGACGAATTATAGTCAATTTAATTTTTTATAAAAATTTTAAAAATGGTCGATGTATAGTCCATTAAATTTTGTATATATAGCCAGTCCATTTAATTTTCTGCATGAAAAATAGACGATGTATAGTCTATATAATTTTTTGCATATGAATCGGACGATTTATAGTTGAAAAACTTTTTTCATAAAAAATTAAAAAAAAGACGATGTATAGTCCATTAATTTTTTTTCATAAAAAAATATTTTGTATGAAAAATGGATGATGTATAGTTTATTAAATCCTTTGTACGAAAAGAAGACGACGTATATAGTCCACTTAAGTTTTTACATACGAAATGGACGAATTATAGTCAATTTAATTTTTTATAAAAAATTTAAAAATGGACGATCTATAGTCCATTAAATTTTGTATATATAGCCAGTCCATTTAATTTTCTGCATGAAAAATAGACGATGTATAGTCTATATAATTTTTTGCATATGAATCGGACGATTTATAGGTGATAAAATTTTTTCATAAAAAATTAAAAAAAAGACGATGTATAGTCCATTAATTTTTTTTCATAAAAAATTTTTTTTTATGAAAAATGGATGATGTATAGTTTATTAAATCCTTTGTACGAAAAGAAGACGACGTATATAGTCCACTTAAGTTTTTACATACGAAATGGACGAATTATAGTCAATTTAATTTTTTATAAAAAATTTAAAAATGGACGATGTATAGTCCATTAAATTTTGTATATATAGCCAGTCCATTTAATTTTCTGCATGAAAAATAGACGATGATTTATAGTCGATCAAATTTTTTATAAAAAATTGAAAAAAAGACGATGTATAAAATTTTTTTCATAAAAAATTTTTTTGCATGAAAAATGGATGATGTATATTTTATAAAATTCTTTGCACGAAAAGAAGACGACGTATATAGTCCACTTAAGTTTTTACATACGAAATGGACGAATTATAGTCAATTTAATTTTTTATAAAAATTTAAAAAATGGTCGATGTATAGTCCATTAAATTTTTTATATATAGCCAGTCCATTTAATTTTCTGTATGAAAAATAGACGATGTATAGTCTATATAATTTTTTGCATATGAATCGGACGATTTATAGTTGAAAAACTTTTTTCATAAAAAATTAAAAAAAAGACGATGTATAGTCCATTAATTTTCTTTCATAAAATTTTTTTTTTTATGAAAAATGGATGATTAAAATTTTTTCATAAAAAATTAAAAAAAAAAACGATGTATAGTCCATTAATTTTTTTTCATAAAAAATATTTTTGTATGAAAAATGGATGATGTATAGTTTATTAAATCCTTTGTACGAAAAGAAGACGACGTATATAGTCCACTTAAGTTTTTACATACGAAATGGACGAATTATAGTCAATTTAATTTTTTATAAAAAATTTAAAAATGGACGATGTATAGTCCATTAAATTTTGTATATATAGCCAGTCCATTTAATTTTCTGCATGAAAAATAGAGTATGTATAGTCTATATAATTTTTTGCATATGAATCGGACGATTTATAGTTGATAAAATTTTTTCATAAAAAATTAAAAAAAAGACGATGTATAGTCCATTAATTTTTTTTCATAAAAAAATATTTTGTATGAAAAATGGATGATGTATAGTTTATTAAATCCTTTGTACGAAAAGAAGACGACGTATATAGTCCACTTAAGTTTTTACATACGAAATGGACGAATTATAGTCAATTTAATTTTTTATAAAAAATTTAAAAATGGACGATGTATAGTCCATTAAATTTTGTATATATAGCCAGTCCATTTAATTTTCTGCATGAAAAATAGACGATGTATAGTCTATATAATTTTTTGCATATGAATCGGACGATTTATAGTTGATAAAATTTTTTCATAAAAAATTAAAAAAAAGACGATGTATAGTCCATTAATTTTTTTTCATAAAAAAATATTTTGTATGAAAAATGGATGATGTATAGTTTATTAAATCCTTTGTAAGAAAAGAAGACGACGTATATAGTCCACTTAAGTTTTTACATACGAAATGGACGAATTATAGTCAATTTAATTTTTTATAAAAAATTTAAAAATGGACGATGTATAGTCCATTAAATTTTGTATATATAGCCAGTCCATTTAATTTTCTGCATGAAAAATAGACGATGTATAGTCTATATAATTTTTTGCATATGAATCGGACGATTTATAGTTGATAAAATTTTTTCATAAAAAATTAAAAAAAAAGACGATGTATAGTCCATTAATTTTTTTTCATAAAAATTTTTTTTTATGAAAAATGGATTATGTATATTTTATTAAATTCTTTGCACGAAAGAAGACGACGTATATAGTCCACTATAGTTTTTACATACGAAATGGACGAATTATAGTCAATTTAATTTTTTATAAAAAATTTAAAAATGGACGATGTATAGTCCATTAAATTTTGTATATATAGCCAGTCCATTTAATTTTCTGCATGAAAAATAGACGATGTATAGTCTATATAATTTTTAGCATATGAATCGGACGATTTATAGTCGATAAAATTTTTTCATAAAAAATTGAAAAAAAGACGATGTATAGTCCATTAAATTTTTTTCATAAAAAATTTTTTTGCATGAAAAATGGATGATGTATATTTTATTAAATTCTTTGCACGAAAAGAAGACGACGTATATAGTCCACTTAAGTTTTTACATACGAAATGGACGAATTATAGTCAATTTAATTTTTTATAAAAATTTTAAAAATGGTCGATGTATAGTCCATTAAATTTTTTATATATAGCCAGTCCATTTAATTTTCTGTATGAAAAATAGACGATGTATAGTCTATATAATTTTTTGCATATGAATCGGACGATTTATAGTTGATAAAATTTTTTCATAAAAAATTAAAAAAAAGACGATGTATAGTCCAATAATTTGTTTTCATAAAAAATTTTTTTGCATGAAAAATGGATGATGTATATTTTATTAAATTCTTTGCACGAAAAGAAGACGACGTATATAGTCCACTTAAGTTTTTACATACGAAATGGACAAATTATAGTCAATTTAATTTTTTATAAAAAAATTTAAAAATGGACGTTGTATAGTCCATTAAATTTTGTATATATAGCCAGTCCATTTAATTTTCTGCATGAAAAATAGACGATGTATAGTCGATATGAATCGGACGATTTATAGTCGATAAAATTTTTTCATAAAAAATTGAAAAAAAGACGATGTATAGTCTATTAATTTTTTTTCATAAAAAATTTTTTTGTATGAAAAATGGATGATGTATAGTTTATTAAATCCTTTGTACGAAAAGAAGACGACGTATATAGTCAACTTAAGTTTTTACATACGAAATGGACGAATTATAGTCAATTTAACTTTTTATAAAAAATTTAAAAATGGACGATGTATAGTCCATTAAATTTTGTATATATAGCCAGTCCATTTAATTTTCTGCATGAAAAATAGACGATGTATAGTCTATATAATTTTTTGCATATGAATCGGACGATTTATAGTCGATAAAATTTTTTCATAAAAAATTGAAAAAAAGACGATGTATAGTCCATTAATTTTTTTTCGTAAAATAATTTTTTTTATGAAAAATGGATGATGTATAGTTTATTAAATCCTTTGTACGAAAAGAAGACGACGTATATAGTCCACTTAAGTTTTTACATACGAAATGGACGAATTATAGTCAATTTAACTTTTTATAAAAAATTTAAAAATGGACGATGTATAGTCCATTAAATTTTGTATATATAGCCAGTCCATTTAATTTTCTGCATGAAAAATAGACGATGTATAGTCTATATAATTTTTTGCATATGAATCGGACGATTTATAGTTGAAAAACTTTTTTCATAAAAGATTAAAAAAAAGACGATGTATAGTCCATTAATATTTTTTCATAAAAAAATTTTTTGTATGAAAAATGGATGATGTATAGTTTATTAAATCCTTTGTACGAAAAGAAGACGACGTATATAGTCCACTTAAGTTTTTACATACGAAATGGACGAATTATAGTCAATTTAACTTTTTATAAAAAATTTAAAAATGGACGATGTATAGTCCATTAAATTTTGTATATATAGCCAGTCCATTTAATTTTCTGCATGAAAAATAGACGATGTATAGTCTATATAATTTTTTGCATAAGAATCGGACGATTTATAGTTGAAAAACTTTTTTCATAAAAGATTAAAAAAAAGACGATGTATAGTCCATTAATATTTTTTCATAAAAAAATTTTTTGTATGAAAAATGGATGATGTATAGTTTATTAAATCCTTTGTACGAAAAGAAGACGACGTATATAGTCCACTTAAGTTTTTACATACGAAATGGACGAATTATAGTCAATTTAATTTTTTATAAAAAATTTAAAAATGGACGATGTATAGTCCATTAAATTTTGTATATATAGCCAGTCCATTTAATTTTCTGCATGAAAAATAGACGATGTATAGTCTATATAATTTTTTGCATATGAATCGGACGATTTATAGGTGATAAAATTTTTTCATAAAAAATTTAAAAAAAGACGATGTATAGTCCATTAATTTTTTTTCATAAAAAATTTTTTTTTATGAAAAATGGATGATGTATAGTTTATTAAATCCTTTGTACGAAAAGAAGACGACGTATATAGTCCACTTAAGTTTTTACATACGAAATGGACGAATTATAGTCAATTTAATTTTTTATAAAAAATTTAAAAATGGACGATGTATAGTCCATTAAATTTTGTATATATAGCCAGTCCATTTAATTTTCTGCATGAAAAATAGACGATGTATAGTCTATATAATTTTTTGCATATGAATCGGACGATTTATAGTCGATAAAATTTTTTCATAAAAAATTGAAAAAAAGACGATGTATAGTCCATTAATTTTTTTTCGTAAAATAATTTTTTGTATGAAAAATGGATGATGTATAGTTTATTAAATCCTTTGTACGAAAAGAAGACGACGTATATAGTCCACTTAAGTTTTTACATACGAAATGGACGAATTATAGTCAATTTAACTTTTTATAAAAAATTTAAAAATGGACGATGAATAGTCCATTAAATTTTGTATATATAGCCAGTCCATTTAATTTTCTGCATGAAAAATAGACGATGTATAGTCTATATAATTTTTTGCATATGAATCGGACGATTTAGAGTCGATAAAATTTTTTCATAAAAAATTGAAAAAAAGACGATGTATAGTCCATTAAATTTTTTTCATAAAAAATTTTTTTGTATGAAAAATGGATGATGTATAGTTTATTAAATCCTTTGTACGAAAAGAAGACGACGTATATAGTCCACTTAAGTTTTTACATACGAAATGGACGAATTATAGTCAATTTAATTTTTTATAAAAAATTTAAAAATGGACGATCTATAGTCCATTAAATTTTGTATATATAGCCAGTCCATTTAATTTTCTGCATGAAAAATAGACGATGTATAGTCTATATAATTTTTTGCATATGAATCGGACGATTTATAGTTGAAAAACTTTTTTCATAAAAAATTAAAAAAAAGACGATGTATAGTCCATTAATTTTTTTTCATAAAAAAATTTTTTTTATGAAAAATGGATGATGTATAGTTTATTAAATCCTTTGTACGAAAAGAAGACGACGTATATAGTCCACTTAAGTTTTTACATACGAAATGGACGAATTATAGTCAATTTAATTTTTTATAAAAAATTTAAAAATGGACGATGTATAGTCCATTAAATTTTGTATATATAGCCAGTCCATTTAATTTTCTGCATGAAAAATAGACGATGTATAGTCTATATAATTTTTTGCATATGAATCGGACGATTTATAGTCGATAAAATTTTTTCATAAAAAATTGAAAAAAAGACGATGTATAGTCCATTAAATTTTTTTCATAAAAAATTTTTTTGCATGAAAAATGGATGATGTATATTTTATTAAATTCTTTGCACGAAAAGAAGACGACGTATATAGTCCACTTAAGTTTTTACATACGAAATGGACGAATTATAGTCAATTTAATTTTTTATAAAAAATTTAAAAATGGACGATGTATAGTCCATTAAATTTTGTATATATAGCCAGTCCATTTAATTTTCTGCATGAAAAATAGACGATGTATAGTCTATATAATTTTTTGCATATGAATCGGACGATTTAGAGTCGATAAAATTTTTTCATAAAAAATTGAAAAAAAGACGATGTATAGTCCATTAAATTTTTTTCATAAAAAATTTTTTTGTATGAAAAATGGATGATGTATAGTTTATTAAATCCTTTGTACGAAAAGAAGACGACGTATATAGTCCACTTAAGTTTTTACATACGAAATGGACGAATTATAGTCAATTTAATTTTTTATAAAAAATTTAAAAATGGACGATCTATAGTCCATTAAATTTTGTATATATAGCCAGTCCATTTAATTTTCTGCATGAAAAATAGACGATGTATAGTCTATATAATTTTTTGCATATGAATCGGACGATTTATAGGTGATAAAATTTTTTCATAAAAAATTAAAAAAAAAGACGATGTATAGTCCATTAATTTTTTTTCATAAAAAATTTTTTTTTATGAAAAATGGATGATGTATAGTTTATTAAATCCTTTGTACGAAAAGAAGACGACGTATATAGTCCACTTAAGTTTTTACATACGAAATGGACGAATTATAGTCAATTTAACTTTTTATAAAAAATTTAAAAATGGACGATGAATAGTCCATTAAATTTTGTATATATAGCCAGTCCATTTAATTTTCTGCATGAAAAATAGACGATGTATAGTCTATATAATTTTTTGCATATGAATCGGACGATTTAGAGTCGATAAAATTTTTTCATAAAAGATTAAAAAAAAGACGATGTATAGTCCATTAAATTTTTTTCATAAAAAATTTTTTTGTATGAAAAATGGATGATGTATAGTTTATTAAATCCTTTGTACGAAAAGAAGACGACGTATATAGTCCACTTAAGTTTTTACATACGAAATGGACGAATTATAGTCAATTTAATTTTTTATAAAAAATTTAAAAATGGACGATGTATAGTCCATTAAATTTTGTATATATAGCCAGTCCATTTAATTTTCTGCATGAAAAATAGACGATGTATAGTCTATATAATTTTTTGCATATGAATCGGACGATTTAGAGTCGATAAAATTTTTTCATAAAAAATTGAAAAAAAGACGATGTATAGTCTATTAAATTTTTTTCATAAAAAATTTTTTTGCATGAAAAATGGATGATGTATATTTTATTAAATTCTTTGCACGAAAAGAAGACGACGTATATAGTCCACTTAAGTTTTTACATACGAAATGGACGAATTATAGTCAATTTAATTTTTTATAAAAAATTTAAAAATGGACGATGTATAGTCCATTAAATTTTGTATATATAGCCAGTCCATTTAATTTTCTGCATGAAAAATAGACGATGTATAGTCTATATAATTTTTTGCATATGAATCGGACGATTTAGAGTCGATAAAATTTTTTCATAAAAAATTGAAAAAAAGACGATGTATAGTCCATTAAATTTTTTTCATAAAAAATTTTTTTGCATGAAAAATGGATGATGTATATTTTATTAAATTCTTTGCATGAAAAGAAGACGACGTATATAGTCCACTTAAGTTTTTACATACGAAATGGACGAATTATAGTCAATTTAATTTTTTATAAAAATTTTAAAAATGGTCGATGTATAGTCCATTAAATTTTTTATATATAGCCAGTCCATTTAATTTTCTGCATGAAAAATAGACGATGTATAGTCTATATAATTTTTTGCATATAAATCGGACGATTTATAGTTGAAAAACTTTTTTCATAAAAGATTAAAAAAAAGACGATGTATAGTCCATTAATTTTTTTTCATAAAAAAATTTTTTTTATGAAAAATGGATGATGTATAGTTTATTAAATCCTTTGTACGAAAAGAAGACGACGTATATAGTCCACTTAAGTTTTTACATACGAAATGGACGAATTATAGTCAATTTAATTTTTTATAAAAAATTTAGAAATGGACGATCTATAGTCCATTAAATTTTGTATATATAGCCAGTCCATTTAATTTTCTGCATGAAAAATAGACGATGTATAGTCTATATAATTTTTTGCATATGAATCGGACGATTTATAGGTGATAAAATTTTTTCATAAAAAATTAAAAAAAAGACGATGTATAGTCCATTAATTTTTTTTCATAAAAAAATTTTTTTTATGAAAAATGGATGATGTATAGTTTATTAAATCCTTTGTACGAAAAGAAGACGACGTATATAGTCCACTTAAGTTTTTACATACGAAATGGACGAATTATAGTCAATTTAATTTTTTATAAAAAATTTAAAAATGGACGATGTATAGTCCATTAAATTTTGTATATATAGCCAGTCCATTTAATTTTCTGCATGAAAAATAGACGATGTATAGTCTATATAATTTTTTGCATATGAATCGGACGATTTATAGTCGATAAAATTTTTTCATAAAAAATTGAAAAAAAGACGATGTATATAGTCCATTAATTTTTTTTCATAAAAAATTTTTTTGCATGAAAAATGGATGATGTATATTTTATTAAATTCTTTGCACGAAAAGAAGACGACGTATATAGTCCACTTAAGTTTTTACATACGAAATGGACGAATTATAGTCAATTTAATTTTTTATAAAAAATTTAAAAATGGACGATGTATAGTCCATTAAATTTTGTATATATAGCCAGTCCATTTAATTTTCTGCATGAAAAATAGACGATGTATAGTCTATATAATTTTTTGCATATGAATCGGACGATTTAGAGTCGATAAAATTTTTTCATAAAAAATTGAAAAAAAGACGATGTATAGTCCATTAAATTTTTTTCATAAAAAATTTTTTTGTATGAAAAATGGATGATGTATAGTTTATTAAATTTTTTGTACGAAAAGAAGACGACGTATATAGTCCACTTAAGTTTTTACATACGAAATGGACGAATTATAGTCAATTTAATTTTTTATAAAAAATTTAAAAATGGACGATGTATAGTCCATTAAATTTTGTATATATAGCCAGTCCATTTAATTTTCTGCATGAAAAATAGACGATGTATAGTCTATATAATTTTTTGCATATGAATCGGACGATTTATAGGTGATAAAATTTTTTCATAAAAAATTAAAAAAAAGACGATGTATAGTCCATTAAATTTTTTTCATAAAAAATTTTTTTGCATGAAAAATGGATGATGTATATTTTATTAAATTCTTTGCATGAAAAGAAGACGACGTATATAGTCCACTTAAGTTTTTACATACGAAATGGACGAATTATAGTCAATTTAATTTTTTATAAAAATTTTAAAAATGGTCGATGTATAGTCCATTAAATTTTTTATATATAGCCAGTCCATTTAATTTTCTGCATGAAAAATAGACGATGTATAGTCTATATAATTTTTTGCATATGAATCGGACGATTTATAGTTGAAAAACTTTTTTCATAAAAGATTAAAAAAAAGACGATGTATAGTCCATTAATTTTTTTTCATAAAAAAATTTTTTTTATGAAAAATGGATGATGTATAGTTTATTAAATCCTTTGTACGAAAAGAAGACGACGTATATAGTCCACTTAAGTTTTTACATACGAAATGGACGAATTATAGTCAATTTAATTTTTTATAAAAAATTTAGAAATGGACGATCTATAGTCCATTAAATTTTGTATATATAGCCAGTCCATTTAATTTTCTGCATGAAAAATAGACGATGTATAGTCTATATAATTTTTTGCATATGAATCGGACGATTTATAGGTGATAAAATTTTTTCATAAAAAATTAAAAAAAAGACGATGTATAGTCCATTAATTTTTTTTCATAAAAAATTTTTTTTATGAAAAATGGATGATGTATAGTTTATTAAATCCTTTGTACGAAAAGAAGACGGCGTATATAGTCCACTTAAGTTTTTACATACGAAATGGACGAATTATAGTCAATTTAATTTTTTATAAAAAATTTAAAAATGGACGATGTATAGTCCATTAAATTTTGTATATATAGCCAGTCCATTTAATTTTCTGCATGAAAAATAGACGATGTATAGTCTATATAATTTTTTGCATATGAATCGGACGATTTATAGTCGATAAAATTTTTTCATAAAAAATTGAAAAAAAGACGATGTATAGTCCATTAAATTTTTTTCATAAAAAATTTTTTTTGCATGAAAAATGGATGATGTATATTTTATTAAATTCTTTGCACGAAAAGAAGACGACGTATATAGTCCACTTAAGTTTTTACATACGAAATGGACGAATTATAGTCAATTTAATTTTTTATAAAAAATTTAAAAATGGACGATGTATAGTCCATTAAATTTTGTATATATAGCCAGTCCATTTAATTTTCTGCATGAAAAATAGACGATGTATAGTCTATATAATTTTTTGCATATGAATCGGACGATTTATAGTCGATAAAATTTTTTCATAAAAAATTGAAAAAAAGACGATGTATAGTCCATTAATTTTTTTTCATAAAAAATTTTTTTTTATGAAAAATGGATGATGTATAGTTTAGTAAATCCTTTGTACGAAAAGAAGACGACGTATATAGTCCACTTAAGTTTTTACATACGAAATGGACGAATTATAGTCAATTTAATTTTTTATAAAAAATTTAAAAATGGACGATGTATAGTCCATTAAATTTTGTATATATAGCCAGTCCATTTAATTTTCTGCATGAAAAATAGACGATGTATAGTCTATATAATTTTTTGCATATGAATCGGACCATTTAGAGTCGATAAAATTTTTTCATAAAAAATTGAAAAAAAGACGATGTATAGTCCATTAAATTTTTTTCATAAAAAATTTTTTTGTATGAAAAATGGATGATGTATAGTTTATTAAATCCTTTGTACGAAAAGAAGACGACGTATATAGTCCACTTAAGTTTTTACATACGAAATGGACGAATTATAGTCAATTTAATTTTTTATAAAAAATTTAAAAATGGACGATGTATAGTCCATTAAATTTTGTATATATAGCCAGTCCATTTAATTTTCTGCATGAAAAATAGACGATGTATAGTCTATATAATTTTTTGCATATGAATCGGACGATTTAGAGTCGATAAAATTTTTTCATAAAAAATTGAAAAAAAGACGATGTATAGTCCATTAAATTTTTTTCATAAAAAATTTTTTTGTATGAAAAATGGATGATGTATAGTTTATTAAATCCTTTGTACGAAAAGAAGACGACGTATATAGTCCACTTAAGTTTTTACATACGAAATGGACGAATTATAGTCAATTTAATTTTTTATAAAAAATTTAAAAATGGACGATCTATAGTCCATTAAATTTTGTATATATAGCCAGTCCATTTAATTTTCTGCATGAAAAATAGACGATATGTAGTCTATATAATTTTTTGCATATGTATCGGACGATTTATAGTCGATAAAATTTTTTCATAAAAAATTGAAAAAAGACGATGTATAGTCCATTAATTTTTTTTCGTAAAATAATTTTTTGTATGAAAAATGGATGATGTATAGTTTATTAAATCCTTTGTACGAAAAGAAGACGACGTATATAGTCCACTTAAGTTTTTACATACGAAATGGACGAATTATAGTCAATTTAATTTTTTATAAAAAATTTAAAAATGGACGATGTATAGTCCATTAAATTTTGTATATATAGCCAGTCCATTTAATTTTCTGCAAGAAAAATAGACGATGTATAGTCTATATAATTTTTTGCATATGAATCGGACGATTTATAGTCGATAAAATTTTTTCATAAAAAATTGAAAAAAAGACGATGTATAGTCCATTAAATTTTTTTCATAAAAAATTTTTTTGCATGAAAAATGGATGATGTATATTTTATTAAATTCTTTGCACGAAAAGAAGACGACGTATATAGTCCACTTAAGTTTTTACATACGAAATGGACGAATTATAGTCAATTTAATTTTTTATAAAAAATTTAAAAATGGACGATGTATAGTCCATTAAATTTTGTATATATAGCCAGTCCATTTAATTTTCTGCATGAAAAATAGACGATGTATAGTCTATATAATTTTTTGCATATGAATCGGACGATTTATAGTCGATAAAATTTTTTCATAAAAAATTGAAAAAAAGACGATGTTTAAGTCCATTAAATTTTTTTCATAAAAAATTTTTTTGCATGAAAAATGGATGATGTATATTTTATTAAATTCTTTGCACGAAAAGAAGACGACGTATATAGTCCACTTAAGTTTTTACATACGAAATGGACGAATTATAGTCAATTTAATTTTTTATAAAAAATTTAAAAATGGACGATGTATAGTCCATTAAATTTTGTATATATAGCCAGTCCATTTAATTTTCTGCATGAAAAATAGACGATGTATAGTCTATATAATTTTTTGCATATGAATCGGACGATTTATAGTCGATAAAATTTTTTCATAAAAAATTGAAAAAAAGACGATGTATAGTCCATTAAATTTTTTTCATAAAAAATTTTTTTGCATGAAAAATGGATGATGTATATTTTATTAAATTCTTTGCACGAAAAGAAGACGACGTATATAGTCCACTTAAGTTTTTACATACGAAATGGACGAATTATAGTCAATTTAATTTTTTATAAAAAATTTAAAAATGGACGATGTATAGTCCATTAAATTTTGTATATATAGCCAGTCCATTTAATTTTCTGCATGAAAAATAGACGATGTATAGTCTATATAATTTTTTGCATATGAATCGGACGATTTAGAGTCGATAAAATTTTTTCATAAAAAATTGAAAAAAAGACGATGTATAGTCCATTAAATTTTTTTCATAAAAAATTTTTTTGTATGAAAAATGGATGATGTATAGTTTATTAAATCCTTTGTACGAAAAGAAGCCGACGTATATAGTCCACTTAAGTTTTTACATACGAAATGGACGAATTATAGTCAATTTAATTTTTTATAAAAAATTTAAAAATGGACGATGTATAGTCCATTAAATTTTGTATATATAGCCAGTCCATTTAATTTTCTGCATGAAAAATAGACGATGTATAGTCTATATAATTTTTTGCATATGAATCGGACGATTTAGAGTCGATAAAATTTTTTCATAAAAAATTGAAAAAAAGACGATGTATAGTCCATTAAATTTTTTTCATAAAAAATTTTTTTGTATGAAAAATGGATGATGTATAGTTTATTAAATCCTTTGTACGAAAAGAAGACGACGTATATAGTCCACTTAAGTTTTTACATACGAAATGGACGAATTATAGTCAATTTAATTTTTTATAAAAAATTTAAAAATGGACGATCTATAGTCCATTAAATTTTGTATATATAGCCAGTCCATTTAATTTTCTGCATGAAAAATAGACGATATGTAGTCTATATAATTTTTTGCATATGTATCGGACGATTTATAGTCGATAAAATTTTTTCATAAAAAATTGAAAAAAGACGATGTATAGTCCATTAATTTTTTTTCGTAAAATAATTTTTTGTATGAAAAATGGATGATGTATAGTTTATTAAATCCTTTGTACGAAAAGAAGACGACGTATATAGTCCACTTAAGTTTTTACATACGAAATGGACGAATTATAGTCAATTTAATTTTTTATAAAAAATTTAAAAATGGACGATGTATAGTCCATTAAATTTTGTATATATAGCCAGTCCATTTAATTTTCTGCATGAAAAATAGACGATGTATAGTCTATATAATTTTTTGCATATGAATCGGACGATTTAGAGTCGATAAAATTTTTTCATAAAAAATTGAAAAAAAGACGATGTATAGTCCATTAAATTTTTTTCATAAAAAATTTTTTTGTATGAAAAATGGATGATGTATAGTTTATTAAATCCTTTGTACGAAAAGAAGCCGACGTATATAGTCCACTTAAGTTTTTACATACGAAATGGACGAATTATAGTCAATTTAATTTTTTATAAAAAATTTAAAAATGGACGATGTATAGTCCATTAAATTTTGTATATATAGCCAGTCCATTTAATTTTCTGCATGAAAAATAGACGATGTATAGTCTATATAATTTTTTGCATATGAATCGGACGATTTAGAGTCGATAAAATTTTTTCATAAAAAATTGAAAAAAAGACGATGTATAGTCCATTAAATTTTTTTCATAAAAAATTTTTTTGTATGAAAAATGGATGATGTATAGTTTATTAAATCCTTTGTACGAAAAGAAGACGACGTATATAGTCCACTTAAGTTTTTACATACGAAATGGACGAATTATAGTCAATTTAATTTTTTATAAAAAATTTAAAAATGGACGATCTATAGTCCATTAAATTTTGTATATATAGCCAGTCCATTTAATTTTCTGCATGAAAAATAGACGATATGTAGTCTATATAATTTTTTGCATATGTATCGGACGATTTATAGTCGATAAAATTTTTTCATAAAAAATTGAAAAAAGACGATGTATAGTCCATTAATTTTTTTTCGTAAAATAATTTTTTGTATGAAAAATGGATGATGTATAGTTTATTAAATCCTTTGTACGAAAAGAAGACGACGTATATAGTCCACTTAAGTTTTTACATACGAAATGGACGAATTATAGTCAATTTAATTTTTTATAAAAAATTTAAAAATGGACGATGTATAGTCCATTAAATTTTGTATATATAGCCAGTCCATTTAATTTTCTGCAAGAAAAATAGACGATGTATAGTCTATATAATTTTTTGCATATGAATCGGACGATTTAGAGTCGATAAAATTTTTTCATAAAAAATTGAAAAAAAGACGATGTATAGTCCATTAAATTTTTTTCATAAAAAATTTTTTTGTATGAAAAATGGATGATGTATAGTTTATTAAATCCTTTGTACGAAAAGAAGCCGACGTATATAGTCCACTTAAGTTTTTACATACGAAATGGACGAATTATAGTCAATTTAATTTTTTATAAAAAATTTAAAAATGGACGATGTATAGTCCATTAAATTTTGTATATATAGCCAGTCCATTTAATTTTCTGCATGAAAAATAGACGATGTATAGTCTATATAATTTTTTGCATATGAATCGGACGATTTAGAGTCGATAAAATTTTTTCATAAAAAATTGAAAAAAAGACGATGTATAGTCCATTAAATTTTTTTCATAAAAAATTTTTTTGTATGAAAAATGGATGATGTATAGTTTATTAAATCCTTTGTACGAAAAGAAGACGACGTATATAGTCCACTTAAGTTTTTACATACGAAATGGACGAATTATAGTCAATTTAATTTTTTATAAAAAATTTAAAAATGGACGATCTATAGTCCATTAAATTTTGTATATATAGCCAGTCCATTTAATTTTCTGCATGAAAAATAGACGATATGTAGTCTATATAATTTTTTGCATATGTATCGGACGATTTATAGTCGATAAAATTTTTTCATAAAAAATTGAAAAAAGACGATGTATAGTCCATTAATTTTTTTTCGTAAAATAATTTTTTGTATGAAAAATGGATGATGTATAGTTTATTAAATCCTTTGTACGAAAAGAAGACGACGTATATAGTCCACTTAAGTTTTTACATACGAAATGGACGAATTATAGTCAATTTAATTTTTTATAAAAAATTTAAAAATGGACGATGTATAGTCCATTAAATTTTGTATATATAGCCAGTCCATTTAATTTTCTGCAAGAAAAATAGACGATGTATAGTCTATATAATATTTTGCATATGAATCGGACGATTTATAGTCGATAAAATTTTTTCATAAAAAATTGAAAAAAAGACGATGTATAGTCCATTAATTTTTTTTCGTAAAATAATTTTTTGTATGAAAAATGGATGATGTATAGTTTATTAAATCCTTTGTACAGTATAGTTTATTAAATCCTTTGTTCATAAAAAATTGAAAAAAAGACGATGTATAGTCCATTAAATTTTTTTCATAAAAAATTTTTTTGCATGAAAAATGGATGATGTATATTTTATTAAATTCTTTGCACGAAAAGAAGACGACGTATATAGTCCACTTAAGTTTTTACATACGAAATGGACGAATTATAGTCAATTTAATTTTTTATAAAAAATTTAAAAATGGACGATGTATAGTCCATTAAATTTTGTATATATAGCCAGTCCATTTAATTTTCTGCATGAAAAATAGACGATGTATAGTCTATATAATTTTTTGCATATGAATCGGACGATTTAGAGTCGATAAAATTTTTTCATAAAAAATTGAAAAAAAGACGATGTATAGTCCATTAAATTTTTTTCATAAAAAATTTTTTTGTATGAAAAATGGATGATGTATAGTTTATTAAATCCTTTGTACGAAAAGAAGCCGACGTATATAGTCCACTTAAGTTTTTACATACGAAATGGACGAATTATAGTCAATTTAATTTTTTATAAAAAATTTAAAAATGGACGATCTATAGTCCATTAAATTTTGTATATATAGCCAGTCCATTTAATTTTCTGCATGAAAAATAGACGATGTATAGTCTATATAATTTTTTGCATATGAATCGGACGATTTATAGGTGATAAAATTTTTTCATAAAAAATTAAAAAAAAGACGATGTATAGTCCATTAATTTTTTTTCATAAAAAATTTTTTTTTATGAAAAATGGATGATGTATAGTTTATTAAATCCTTTGCACGAAAAGAAGACGACGTATATAGTCCACTTAAGTTTTTACATACGAAATGGACGAATTATAGTCAATTTAATTTTTTATAAAAAATTTAAAAATGGACGATGTATAGTCCATTAAATTTTGTATATATAGCCAGTCCATTTAATTTTCTGCATGAAAAATAGACGATGTGTAGTCTATATAATTTTTTGCATATGTATCGGACGATTTATAGTCGATAAAATTTTTTCATAAAAAATTGAAAAAAAGACGATGTATAGTCCATTAATTTTTTTTCGTAAAATAATTTTTTGTATGAAAAATGGATGATGTATAGTTTATTAAATCCTTTGTACGAAAAGAAGACGACGTATATAGTCCACTTAAGTTTTTACATACGAAATGGACGAATTATAGTCAATTTAATTTTTTATACAAAATTTAAAAATGGACGATGTATAGTCCATTAAATTTTGTATATATAGCCAGTCCATTTAATTTTCTGCATGAAAAATAGACGATGTATAGTCTATATAATTTTTTGCATATGAATCGGACGATTTATAGTCGATAAAATTTTTTCATAAAAAATTGAAAAAAAGACGATGTATAGTCCATTAATTTTTTTCGTAAAATAATTTTTTGTATGAAAAATGGATGATGTATAGTTTATTAAATCCTTTGTACGAAAAGAAGACGACGTATATAGTCCACTTAAGTTTTTACATACGAAATGGACGAATTATAGTCAATTTAACTTTTTATAAAAAATTTAAAAATGGACGATGTATAGTCCATTAAATTTTGTATATATAGCCAGTCCATTTAATTTTCTGCATGAAAAATAGACGATCTATAGTCTATATAATTTTTTGCATATGAATCGGACGATTTATAGTCGATAAAATTTTTTCATAAAAAATTGAAAAAAAGACGATGTATAGTCCATTAATTTTTTTTCATAAAAAATTTTTTTGTATGAAAAATGGATGATGTATAGTTTATTAAATCCTTTGTACGAAAAGAAGACGACGTATATAGTCCACTTAAGTTTTTACATACGAAATGGAAGAATTATAGTCAATTTAATTTTTTATAAAAAATTTAAAAATGGACGATGTATAGTCTATTAAATTTTGTATATATAGCCAGTCCATTTAATTTTCTGCATGAAAAATAGACGATGTATAGTCTATATAATTTTTTGCATATGAATCGGACGATTTATAGTCGAAAAAATTTTTTCATAAAAAATTGAAAAAAAGACGATGTATAGTCCATTAAATTTTTTTCATAAAAAATTTTTTTGCATTAAAAATGGATGATGTATATTTTATTAAATTCTTTGCACGAAAAGAAGACGACGTATATAGTCCACTTAAGTTTTTACATACAAAATGGACGAATTATAGTCAATTTAATTTTTTATAAAAATTTTAAAAATGGTCGATGTATAGTCCATTAAATTTTTTATATATAGCCAGTCCATTTAATTTTCTATATGAAAAATAGACGATGTATAGTCTAAATAATTTTTTGCATATGAATCGGACGATTTATAGTTGAAAAACTTTTTTCATAAAAAATTAAAAAAAAGACGATGTATATATAGTCCATTAATTTTTTTTCATAAAAAATTTTTTTTTATGAAAAATGGATGATTAAAATTTTTTCATAAAAAATTAAAAAAAAGACGATGTATAGTACATTAATTTTTTTTCATAAAAAATTTTTTTTATGAAAAATGGATGATGTATATTTTATTAAATTCTTTGCACGAAAAGAAGACGACGTATGTATATAGTCCACTTAAGTTTTCACATACGAAATGGACAAATTATAGTCAATTTAATTTTTTATAAAAAATTTAAAAATGGACGATGTATAGTCCATTAAATTTTTTATATATAGCCAGTCCATTTAATTTTCTGCATGAAAAATAGACGATGCATAGTCTATATAATTTTTTGCATATGAATCGGACGATTTATAGTCGTTAAAATTTTTTCATAAAAAATTGAAAAAAAGACGATGTATAGTCCATTAATTTTTTTTCATAAAAAAATTTTTTTTATGAAAAATGGATGATGTATAGTTTATTAAATCCTTTGTACGAAAGGAAGACGACGTATATAGTCCACTTAAGTTTTTACATACGAAATGGACGAATTATAGTCAATTTAATTTTTTATAAAAAATTTAAAAATGGACGATGTATAGTCCATTAAATTTTGTATATAAAGCCAGTCCATTTAATTTTCTGCATGAAAAATAGACGATGTATAGTCTATATAATTTTTTGCATATGAATCGGACGATTTATAGTCGATAAAATTTTTTCATAAAAAATTTAAAAAAAGACGATGTATAGTCCATTAATTTTTTTTCATAAAAATTTTTTTTTTATGAAAAATGGATGATGTATAGTTTATTAAATCCTTTGTACGAAAAGAAGACGACGTATATAGTCCACTTAAGTTTTTACATACGAAATGGACGAATTATAGTCAATTTAATTTTTTATAAAAAATTTAAAAATGGACGATGTATAGTCCATTAAATTTTGTATATATAGCCAGTCCATTTAATTTTCTGCATGAAAAATAGACGATGTATAGTCTATATAATGTTTTGCATATGAATCGGACGATTTATAGTCGATAAAATTTTTTCATAAAAAATTGAAAAAAAGACGATGTATAGTCCATTAAATTTTTTTCACAAAAAATTTTTTTGCATGAAAAATGGATGATGTATATTTTATTAAATTCTTTGCACGAAAAGAAGACGACGTATATAGTCCACTTAAGTTTTTACATACGAAATGGACGAATTATAGTCAATTTAATTTTTTATAAAAAATTTAAAAATGGACGATGTATAGTCCATTAAATTTTGTATATATAGCCAGTCCATTTAATTTTCTGCATGAAAAATAGACGATGTATAGTCTATATAATTTTTTGCATATGAATCGGACGATTTATAGTCGATAAAATTTTTTCATAAAAAATTGAAAAAAAGACGATGTATAGTCCATTAATTTTTTTTCGTAAAATAATTTTTTTTATGAAAAATGGATGATGTATAGTTTATTAAATCCTTTGTACGAAAAGAAGACGACGTATATAGTCCACTTAAGTTTTTACATACGAAATGGACGAATTATAGTCAATTTAACTTTTTATAAAAAATTTAAAAATGGACGATGAATAGTCCATTAAATTTTGTATATATAGCCAGTCCATTTAATTTTCTGCATGAAAAATAGACGATGTATAGTCTATATAATTTTTTGCATATGAATCGGACGATTTAGAGTCGATAAAATTTTTTCATAAAAAATTGAAAAAAAGACGATGTATAGTCCATTAAATTTTTTTCATAAAAAATTTTTTTGTATGAAAAATGGATGATGTATAGTTTATTAAATCCTTTGTACGAAAAGAAGACGACGTATATAGTCCACTTAAGTTTTTACATACGAAATGGACGAATTATAGTCAATTTAACTTTTTATAAAAAATTTAAAAATGGACGATGTATAGTCCATTAAATTTTGTATATATAGCCAGTCCATTTAATTTTCTGCATGAAAAATAGACGATGTATAGTCTATATAATTTTTTGCATATGAATCGGACGATTTATAGTCGATAAAATTTTTTCATAAAAAATTGAAAAAAAGACGATGTATAGTCCATTAATTTTTTTTCATAAAAAATTTTTTTGTATGAAAAATGGATGATGTATAGTTTATTAAATCCTTTGTACGAAAAGAAGACGACGTATATAGTCCACTTAAGTTTTTACATACGAAATGGACGAATTATAGTCAATTTAATTTTTTATAAAAAATTTAAAAATGGACGATGTATAGTCCATTAAATTTTGTATATATAGCCAGTCCATTTAATTTTCTGCATGAAAAATAGACGATGTGTAGTCTATATAATTTTTTGCATATGAATCGGACGATTTATAGTTGAAAAACTTTTTTCATAAAAAATTAAAAAAAAGACGATGTATAGTCCATTAATTTTTTTTCATAAAAAATTTTATTTTATGAAAAATGGATGATTAAAATTTTTTCATAAAAAATTAAAAAAAGACGATGTATAGTCCATTAAGTTTTTTTCATAAAAATTTTTTTTTATGAAAAATGGATGATGTATATTTTATTAAATTCTTTGCACGAAAAGAAGACGACGTATATAGTCCACTTAAGTTTTTACATACGAAATGGACAAATTATAGTCAATTTAATTTTTTATAAAAAATTTAAAAATGGACGATGTATAGTCCATTAAATTTTTTATATATAGCCAGTCCATTTAATTTTCTGCATGAAAAATAGACGATGTATTATAGTCTATATAATTTTTTGCATATGAATCGGACGATTTATAGGTGATAAAATTTTTTCATAAAAAATTAAAAAAAAGACGATGTATAGTCCATTAATTTTTTTTCATAAAAAATTTTTTTTTATGAAAAATGGATGATGTATAGTTTATTAAATCCTTTGTACGAAAAGAAGACGACGTATATAGTCCACTTAAGTTTTTACATACGAAATGGACGAATTATAGTCAATTTAATTTTTTATAAAAAATTTAAAAATGGACGATGTATAGTCCATTAAATTTTGTATATATAGCCAGTCCATTTAATTTTCTGCATGAAAAATAGACGATGTATAGTCTATATAATTTTTTGCATATGAATCGGACGATTTATAGTCGATAAAATTTTTTCATAAAAAATTGAAAAAAAGACGATGTATAGTCCATTAATTTTTTTTCGTAAAATAATTTTTTTTATGAAAAATGGATGATGTATAGTTTATTAAATCCTTTGTACGAAAAGAAGACGGCGTATATAGTCCACTTAAGTTTTTACATACGAAATGGACGAATTATAGTCAATTTAACTTTTTATAAAAAATTTAAAAATGGACGATGTATAGTCCATTAAATTTTGTATATATAGCCAGTCCATTTAATTTTCTGCATGAAAAATAGACGATGTATAGTCTATATAATTTTTTGCATATGAATCGGACGATTTATAGTCGATAAAATTTTTTCATAAAAAATTGAAAAAAAGACGATGTATAGTCCATTAATTTTTTTTCATAAAAAATTTTTTTGTATGAAAAATGGATGATGTATAGTTTATTAAATCCTTTGTACGAAAAGAAGACGACGTATATAGTCCACTTAAGTTTTTACATACGAAATGGACGAATTATAGTCAATTTAATTTTTTATAAAAAATTTAAAAATGGACGATGTATAGTCCATTAAATTTTGTATATATAGCCAGTCCATTTAATTTTCTGCATGAAAAATAGACGATGTATAGTCTATATAATTTTTTGCATATGAATCGGACGATTTATAGTCGATAAAATTTTTTCATAAAAAATTGAAAAAAAGACGATGTATAGTCCATTAAATTTTTTTCATAAAAAAATTTTTTTGCATGAAAAATGGATGATGTATATTTTATTAAATTCTTTGCACGAAAAGAAGACGACGTATATAGTCCACTTAAGTTTTTACATACAAAATGGACGAATTATAGTCAATTTAATTTTTTATAAAAATTTTAAAAATGGTCGATGTATAGTCCATTAAATTTTTTATATATAGCCAGTCCATTTAATTTTCTGTATGAAAAATAGACGATGTATAGTCTATATAATTTTTTGCATATGAATCGGACGATTTATAGCTGAAAAAGTTTTTTCATAAAAAATTAAAAAAAAGACGATGTATAGTCCATTAATTTTTTTTCATAAAAAATTTTTTTTTATGAAAAATGGATGATTAAAATTTTTTCATAAAAAATTAAAAAAAAGACGATGTATAGTCCATTAAGTTTTTTTCATAAAAAATTTTTTTTATGAAAAATGGATGATGTATATTTTATTAAATTCTTTGCACGAAAAGAAGACGACGTATATAGTCCACTTAAGTTTTTACATACGAAATGGACAAATTATAGTCAATTTAATTTTTTATAAAAAATTTAAAAATGGACGATGTATAGTCCATTAAATTTTTTATATATAGCCAGTCCATTTAATTTTCTGCATGAAAAATAGACGATGTATTATAGTCTATATAATTTTTTGCATATGAATCGGACGATTTATAGTCGCTAAAATTTTTTCATAAAAAATTGAAAAAGAGACGATGTATAGTCCATTAATTTTTTTTCATAAAAAATTTTTTTGTATGAAAAATGGATGATGTATAGTTTATTAAATCCTTTGTACGAAAAGAAGACGACGTATATAGTCAACTTAAGTTTTTACATACGAAATGGACGAATTATAGTCAATTTAATTTTTTATAAAAAATTTAAAAATGGACGATGTATAGTCCATTAAATTTTGTATATATAGCCAGTCCATTTAATTTTCTGCATGAAAAATAGACGATGTATAGTCTATATAATTTTTTGCATATGAATCGGACGATTTATAGTCGATAAAATTTTTTCATAAAAAATTGAAAAAAAGACGATGTATAGTCCATTAATTTTTTTTCGTAAAATAATTTTTTTTATGAAAAATGGATGATGTATAGTTTATTAAATCCTTTGTACGAAAAGAAGACGACGTATATAGTCCACTTAAGTTTTTACATACGAAATGGACGAATTATAGTCAATTTAACTTTTTATAAAAAATTTAAAAATGGACGATGAATAGTCCATTAAATTTTGTATATATAGCCAGTCCATTTAATTTTCTGCATGAAAAATAGACGATGTATAGTCTATATAATTTTTTGCATATGAATCGGACGATTTAGAGTCGATAAAATTTTTTCATAAAAAATTGAAAAAAAGACGATGTATAGTCCATTAAATTTTTTTCATAAAAAATTTTTTTGTATGAAAAATGGATGATGTATAGTTTATTAAATCCTTTGTACGAAAAGAAGACGACGTATATAGTCCACTTAAGTTTTTACATACGAAATGGACGAATTATAGTCAATTTAACTTTTTATAAAAAATTTAAAAATGGACGATGTATAGTCCATTAAATTTTGTATATATAGCCAGTCCATTTAATTTTCTGCATGAAAAATAGACGATGTATAGTCTATATAATTTTTTGCATATGAATCGGACGATTTATAGTCGATAAAATTTTTTCATAAAAAATTGAAAAAAAGACGATGTATAGTCCATTAATTTTTTTTCATAAAAAATTTTTTTGTATGAAAAATGGATGATGTATAGTTTATTAAATCCTTTGTACGAAAAGAAGACGACGTATATAGTCCACTTAAGTTTTTACATACGAAATGGACGAATTATAGTCAATTTAATTTTTTATAAAAAATTTAAAAATGGACGATGTATAGTCCATTAAATTTTGTATATATAGCCAGTCCATTTAATTTTCTGCATGAAAAATAGACGATGTGTAGTCTATATAATTTTTTGCATATGAATCGGACGATTTATAGTTGAAAAACTTTTTTCATAAAAAATTAAAAAAAAGACGATGTATAGTCCATTAATTTTTTTTCATAAAAAATTTTATTTTATGAAAAATGGATGATTAAAATTTTTTCATAAAAAATTAAAAAAAGACGATGTATAGTCCATTAAGTTTTTTTCATAAAAATTTTTTTTTATGAAAAATGGATGATGTATATTTTATTAAATTCTTTGCACGAAAAGAAGACGACGTATATAGTCCACTTAAGTTTTTACATACGAAATGGACAAATTATAGTCAATTTAATTTTTTATAAAAAATTTAAAAATGGACGATGTATAGTCCATTAAATTTTTTATATATAGCCAGTCCATTTAATTTTCTGCATGAAAAATAGACGATGTATTATAGTCTATATAATTTTTTGCATATGAATCGGACGATTTATAGGTGATAAAATTTTTTCATAAAAAATTAAAAAAAAGACGATGTATAGTCCATTAATTTTTTTTCATAAAAAATTTTTTTTTATGAAAAATGGATGATGTATAGTTTATTAAATCCTTTGTACGAAAAGAAGACGACGTATATAGTCCACTTAAGTTTTTACATACGAAATGGACGAATTATAGTCAATTTAATTTTTTATAAAAAATTTAAAAATGGACGATGTATAGTCCATTAAATTTTGTATATATAGCCAGTCCATTTAATTTTCTGCATGAAAAATAGACGATGTATAGTCTATATAATTTTTTGCATATGAATCGGACGATTTATAGTCGATAAAATTTTTTCATAAAAAATTGAAAAAAAGACGATGTATAGTCCATTAATTTTTTTTCGTAAAATAATTTTTTGTATGAAAAATGGATGATGTATAGTTTATTAAATCCTTTGTACGAAAAGAAGACGGCGTATATAGTCCACTTAAGTTTTTACATACGAAATGGACGAATTATAGTCAATTTAACTTTTTATAAAAAATTTAAAAATGGACGATGTATAGTCCATTAAATTTTGTATATATAGCCAGTCCATTTAATTTTCTGCATGAAAAATAGACGATGTATAGTCTATATAATTTTTTGCATATGAATCGGACGATTTATAGTCGATAAAATTTTTTCATAAAAAATTGAAAAAAAGACGATGTATAGTCCATTAATTTTTTTTCATAAAAAATTTTTTTGTATGAAAAATGGATGATGTATAGTTTATTAAATCCTTTGTACGAAAAGAAGACGACGTATATAGTCCACTTAAGTTTTTACATACGAAATGGACGAATTATAGTCAATTTAATTTTTTATAAAAAATTTAAAAATGGACGATGTATAGTCCATTAAATTTTGTATATATAGCCAGTCCATTTAATTTTCTGCATGAAAAATAGACGATGTATAGTCTATATAATTTTTTGCATATGAATCGGACGATTTATAGTCGATAAAATTTTTTCATAAAAAATTGAAAAAAAGACGATGTATAGTCCATTAAATTTTTTTCATAAAAAAATTTTTTTGCATGAAAAATGGATGATGTATATTTTATTAAATTCTTTGCACGAAAAGAAGACGACGTATATAGTCCACTTAAGTTTTTACATACAAAATGGACGAATTATAGTCAATTTAATTTTTTATAAAAATTTTAAAAATGGTCGATGTATAGTCCATTAAATTTTTTATATATAGCCAGTCCATTTAATTTTCTGTATGAAAAATAGACGATGTATAGTCTATATAATTTTTTGCATATGAATCGGACGATTTATAGCTGAAAAAGTTTTTTCATAAAAAATTAAAAAAAAGACGATGTATAGTCCATTAATTTTTTTTCATAAAAAATTTTTTTTTATGAAAAATGGATGATTAAAATTTTTTCATAAAAAATTAAAAAAAAGACGATGTATAGTCCATTAAGTTTTTTTCATAAAAAATTTTTTTTATGAAAAATGGATGATGTATATTTTATTAAATTCTTTGCACGAAAAGAAGACGACGTATATAGTCCACTTAAGTTTTTACATACGAAATGGACAAATTATAGTCAATTTAATTTTTTATAAAAAATTTAAAAATGGACGATGTATAGTCCATTAAATTTTTTATATATAGCCAGTCCATTTAATTTTCTGCATGAAAAATAGACGATGTATTATAGTCTATATAATTTTTTGCATATGAATCGGACGATTTATAGTCGCTAAAATTTTTTCATAAAAAATTGAAAAAGAGACGATGTATAGTCCATTAATTTTTTTTCATAAAAAATTTTTTTGTATGAAAAATGGATGATGTATAGTTTATTAAATCCTTTGTACGAAAAGAAGACGACGTATATAGTCAACTTAAGTTTTTACATACGAAATGGACGAATTATAGTCAATTTAATTTTTTATAAAAAATTTAAAAATGGACGATGTATAGTCCATTAAATTTTGTATATATAGCCAGTCCATTTAATTTTCTGCATGAAAAATAGACGATGTATAGTCTATATAATTTTTTGCATATGAATCGGACGATTTATAGTCGATAAAATTTTTTCATAAAAAATTGAAAAAAAGACGATGTATAGTCCATTAATTTTTTTTCATACAAAATTTTTTTTTTATGAAAAATGGATTATGTATATTTTATTAAATTCTTTGCACGAAAAGAAGACGACGTATATAGTCCACTTAAGTTTTTACATACGAAATGGACGAATTATAGTCAATCTAATTTTTTATAAAAAATTTAAAAATGGACGATGTATAGTCCATTAAATTTTGTATATATAGCCAGTCCATTTAATTTTCTGCATGAAAAATAGACGATGTATAGTCTATATAATTTTTTGCATATGAATCGGACGATTTATAGTCGATAAAATTTTTTCATAAAAAATTGAAAAAAAGACGATGTATAGTCTATTAAATTTTTTTCATAAAAAATTTTTTTGCATGAAAAATGGATGATGTATATTTTATTAAATTCTTTGCACGAAAAGAAGACGACGTATATAGTCCACTTAAGTTTTTACATACGAAATGGACGAATTATAGTCAATTTAATTTTTTATAAAAATTTTAAAAATGGTCGATGTATAGTCCATTAAATTTTTTATATATAGCCAGTCCATTTAATCTTCTGTATGAAAAATAGACGATGTATAGTCTATATAATTTTTTGCATATGAATCGGACGAATTATAGTTGATAAAATTTTTTCATAAAAAATTAAAAAAAAGACGATGTATAGTCCAATAATTTTTTTTCATAAAAAATTTTTTTGCATGAAAAATGGATGATGTATATTTTATTAAATTCTTTGCACGAAAAGAAGACGACGTATATAGTCCACTTAAGTTTTTACATACGAAATGGACGAATTATAGTCAATTTAATTTTTTATAAAAATTTTAAAAATGGTCGATGTATAGTCCATTAAATTTTTTATATATAGCCAGTCCATTTAATTTTCTGCATGAAAAATAGACGATGTATAGTCTATATAATTTTTTGCAAATGGACGAATTATAGTCAATTTAATTTTTTATAAAAAATTTAAAAATGGACGATGTATAGTCCATTAAATTTTGTATATATAGCCAGTCCATTTAATTTTCTGCATGAAAAATAGACGATGTATAGTCTATATAATTTTTTGCATATGAATCGGACGATTTGTAGTTGATAAAATTTTTTCATAAAAAATTAAAAAAAAGACGATGTATAGTCCAATAATTTTTTTTCATAAAAAATTTTTTTGTATGAAAAATGGATGATGTATAGTTTATTAAATCCTTTGTACGAAAAGAAGACGACGTATATAGTCAACTTAAGTTTTTACATACGAAATGGACGAATTATAGTCAATTTAATTTTTTATAAAAAATTTAAAAATGGACGATGTATAGTCCATTAAATTTTGTATATATAGCCAGTCCATTTAATTTTCTGCATGAAAAATAGACGATGTATAGTCTATATAATTTTTTGCATATGAATCGGACGATTTATAGTCGATAAAATTTTTTCATAAAAAATTGAAAAAAAAGACGATGTATATATAGTCCATTAATTTTTTTTCATACAAAATTTTTTTTTTATGAAAAATGGATTATGTATATTTTATTAAATTCTTTGCACGAAAAGAAGACGACGTATATAGTCCACTTAAGTTTTTACATACGAAATGGACGAATTATAGTCAATTTAATTTTTTATAAAAATTTTAAAAATGGTCGATGTATAGTCCATTAAATTTTTTATATATAGCCAGTCCATTTAATTTTCTGTATGAAAAATAGACGATGTATAGTCTATATAATTTTTTGCATATGAATCGGACGATTTATAGTTGATAAAATTTTTTCATAAAATATTAAAAAAAAGACGATGTATAGTCCAATAATTTTTTTTCATAAAAAATTTTTTTGCATGAAAAATGGATGATGTATATTTTATTAAATTCTTTGCACGAAAAGAAGACGACGTATATAGTCCACTTAAGTTTTTACATACGAAATGGACGAATTATAGTCAATTTAATTTTTTATAAAAATTTTAAAAATGGTCGATGTATAGTCCATTAAATTTTTTATATATAGCCAGTCCATTTATTTTCTGCATGAAAAATAGACGATGTATAGTCTATATAATTTTTTGCAAATGGACGATGTATAGTCCATTAAATTTTGTATATATAGCCAGTCCATTTAATTTTCTGCATGAAAAATAGACGATGTATAGTCTATATAATTTTTTGCATATGAATCGGACGATTTATAGTTGAAAAACTTTTTTCATAAAAAATTAAAAAAAAGACGATGTATAGTCCATTAATTTTTTTTCATAAAAAATATTTTTTATGAAAAATGGATGATGTATATTTTATTAAATTCTTTGCACGAAAAGAAGACGACGTATATAGTCCACTTAAGTTTTTACATACGAAATGGACGAATTATAGTCAATTTAATTTTTTATAAAAATTTTAAAAATGGTCGATGTATAGTCCATTAAATTTTTTATATATAGCCAGTCCATTTAATTTTCTGTATGAAAAATAGACGATGTATAGTCTATATAATTTTTTGCATATGAATCGGACGATTTATAGTTGATAAAATTTTTTCATAAAAAATTAAAAAAAAGACGATGTATAGTCCAATAATTTTTTTTCATAAAAAAATTTTTTGCATGAAAAATGGATGATGTATATTTTATTAAATTCTTTGCACGAAAAGAAGACGACGTATATAGTCCACTTAAGTTTTTACATACGAAATGGACGAATTATAGTCAATTTAATTTTTTATAAAAATTTTAAAAATGGTCGATGTATAGTCCATTAAATTTTTTATATATAGCCAGTCCATTTAATTTTCTGTATGAAAAATAGACGATGTATAGTCTATATAATTTTTTGCATATGAATCGGACGATTTATAGTTGATAAAATTTTTTCATAAAAAATTAAAAAAAAGACGATGTATAGTCCAATAATTTTTTTTCATAAAAAATTTTTTGCATGAAAAATGGATGATGTATATTTTATTAAATTCTTTGCACGAAAAGAAGACGACGTATATAGTCCACTTAAGTTTTTACATACGAAATGGACAAATTATAGTCAATTTAATTTTTTATAAAAAATTTAAAAATGGACGATGTATAGTCCATTAAATTTTTTATATATAGCCAGTCCATTTAATTTTCTGCATGAAAAATAGACAATGTATAGTCTATATAATTTTTTGCATATGAATCGGACGATTTATAGTCGTTAAAATTTTTTCATAAAAAATTGAAAAAAAGACGATGTATAGTCCATTAATTTTTTTTCATAAAAAATTTTTTTGTATGAAAAATGGATGATGTATAGTTTATTAAATCCTTTGTACGAAAAGAAGACGACGTATATAGTCAACTTAAGTTTTTACATACGAAATGGACGAATTATAGTCAATTTAATTTTTTATAAAAAATTTAAAAATGGACGATGTATAGTCCATTAAATTTTGTATATATAGCCAGTCCATTTAATTTTCTGCATGAAAAATAGACGATGTATAGTCTATATAATTTTTTGCATATGAATCGGACGATTTATAGTCGATAAAATTTTTTCATAAAAAATTGAAAAAAAGACGATGTATAGTCCATTAATTTTTTTTCATACAAAATTTTTTTTTATGAAAAATGGATTATGTATATTTTATTAAATTCTTTGCACGAAAAGAAGACGACGTATATAGTCCACTTAAGTTTTTACATACGAAATGGACGAATTATAGTCAATCTAATTTTTTATAAAAAATTTAAAAATGGAAGATGTATAGTCCATTAAATTTTTTATATATAGCCAGTCCATTTAATTTTCTGCATGAAAAATAGACGATGTATAGTCTATATAATTTATTGCATATGAATCGGACGATTTATAGTTGATAAAATTTTTTCATAAAAAATTAAAAAAAGACGATGTATAGTCCATTAAATTTTTTTCATAAAAAATTTTTTTGCATGAAAAATGGATGATGTATATTTTATTAAATTATTTGCACGAAAAGAAGACGACGTATATAGTCCACTTAAGTTTTTACATACGAAATGGACGAATTATAGTCAATTTAATTTTTTATAAAAATTTTAAAAATGGTCGATGTATAGTCCATTAAATTTTTTATATATAGCCAGTCCATTTAATTTTCTGCATGAAAAATAGACGATGTATAGTCTATATAATTTTTTGCATATGAATCGGACGATTTATAGTTGAAAAACTTTTTTCATAAAAAATTAAAAAAACGACGATGTATAGTCCATTAATTTTTTTTCATAAAAAAATTTTTTTTATGAAAAATGGATGATGTATAGTTTATTAAATCCTTTGTACGAAAAGAAGACGACGTATATAGTCCACTTAAGTTTTTACATACGAAATGGACGAATTATAGTCAATTTAATTTTTTATAAAAATTTTAAAAATGGTCGATGTATAGTCCATTAAATTTTTTATATATAGCCAGTCCATTTAATTTTCTGCATGAAAAATAGACGATGTATAGTCTATATAATTTTTTGCATATGAATCGGACGATTTATAGTTGAAAAACTTTTTTCATAAAAAATTAAAAAAAGACGATGTATAGTCCATTAATTTTTTTTCATAAAAAAATTTTTTGTATGAAAAATGGATGATGTATAGTTTATTAAATCCTTTGTACGAAAAGAAGACGACGTATATAGTCCACTTAAGTTTTTACATACGAAATGGACGAATTATAGTCAATTTAATTTTTTATAAAAATTTTAAAAATGGTCGATGTATAATCCATTAAATTTTGTATATATAGCCAGTCCATTTAATTTTCTGCATGAAAAATAGACGATGTATAGTCTATATAATTTTTTGCATATGAATCGGACGATTTATAGTTGATAAAATTTTTTCATAAAAAATTAAAAAAAAGACGATGTATAGTCCATTAATTTTTTTTTCATAAAAAATTTTTTTGCATGAAAAATGAATGATGTATATTTTATTAAATTCTTTGCACGAAAAGAAGACGACGTATATAGTCCACTTAAGTTTTTACATACGAAATGGACGAATTATAGTCAATTTAATTTTTTATAAAAAATTTAAAAATGGACGATGTATAGTCCATTAAATTTTGTATATATAGCCAGTCCATTTAATTTTCTGCATGAAAAATAGACGATGTATAGTCTATATAATTTTTTGCATATGAATCGGACGATTTATAGTCGATAAAATTTTTTCATAAAAAATTGAAAAAAAGACGATGTATAGTCCATTAAATTTTTTTCATAAAAAATTTTTTTGCATGAAAAATGGATGATGTATATTTTATTAAATTCTTTGCACGAAAAGAAGACGACGTATATAGTCCACTTAAGTTTTTACATACGAAATGAACGAATTATAGTCAATTTAATTTTTTATAAAAAATTTAAAAATGGACGATGTATAGTCCATTAAATTTTGTATATATAGCCAGTCCATTTAATTTTCTGCATGAAAAATAGACGATGTATAGTCTATATAATTTTTTGCATATGAATCGGACGATTTATAGTTGATAAAATTTTTTCATAAAAAATTAAAAAAAAGACGATGTATAGTCCATTAATTTTTTTTTCATAAAAAATTTTTTTGCATGAAAAATGGATGATGTATATTTTATTAAATTCTTTGCACGAAAAGAAGACGACGTATATAGTCCATTTAAGTTTTTACATACGAAATGGACGAATTATAGTCAATTTAATTTTTTATAAAAATTTTAAAAATGGTCGATGTATAGTCCATTAAATTTTTTATATATAGCCAGTCCATTTAATTTTCTGCATGAAAAATAGACGATGTATAGTCTATATAATTTTTTGCATATGAATCGGACGATTTATAGTTGAAAAACTTTTTTCATAAAAAATTAAAAAAACGACGATGTATAGTCCATTAATTTTTTTTCATAAAAAAATTTTTTGTATGAAAAATGGATGATGTATAGTTTATTAAATCCTTTGTACGAAAAGAAGACGACGTATATAGTCCACTTAAGTTTTTACATACGAAATGGACGAATTATAGTCAATTTAATTTTTTATAAAAATTTTAAAAATGGTCGATGTATAATCCATTAAATTTTGTATATACAGCCAGTCCATTTAATTTTCTGCATGAAAAATAGACGATGTATAGTCTATATAATTTTTTGCATATGAATCGGACGATTTATAGTCGATAAAATTTTTTCATAAAAAATTGAAAAAAAGACGATGTATAGTCCATTAAATTTTTTTCATAAAAAATTTTTTTGCATGAAAAATGGATGATGTATATTTTATTAAATTCTTTGCACGAAAAGAAGACGACGTATATAGTCCACTTAAGTTTTTACATACGAAATGGACGAATTATAGTCAATTAAATTTTTTATAAAAATTTTAAAAATGGTCGATGTATAGTCCATTAAATATTGTATATATAGCCAGTCCATCTAATTTTTTGCATGAAAAATAGACGAAGTATAGTCTATAAACTTTTTTGCATACGAATCGGACGATTTATAGTTGAAAAACTTTTTTCATAAAAAATTAAAAAAACGACGATGTATAGTCCATTAATTTTTTTTCCATAAAAAAATTTTTTGTATGAAAAATGGATGATGTATAGTTTATTAAATCCTTTGTACGAAAAGAAGACGACGTATATAGTCCACTTAAGTTTTTACATACGAAATGGACGAATTATAGTCAATTTAATTTTTTATAAAAATTTTAAAAATGGTCGATGTATAGTCCATTAAATTTTTTATATATAGCCAGTCCATTTAATTTTCTGCATGAAAAATAGACGATGTATAGTCTATATAATTTTTTGCATATGAATCGGACGATTTATAGTTGAAAAACTTTTTTCATAAAAAATTAAAAAAAAGACGATGTATAGTCCATTAATTTTTTTTCATAAAAAAATTTTTTGTATGAAAAATGGATGATGTATAGTTTATTAAATCCTTTGTACGAAAAGAAGACGACGTATATAGTCCACTTAAGTTTTTACATACGAAATGGACGAATTATAGTCAATTTAATTTTTTATAAAAATTTTAAAAATGGTCGATGTATAATCCATTAAATTTTGTATATATAGCCAGTCCATTTAATTTTCTGCATGAAAAATAGACGATGTATAGTCTATATAATTTTTTGCATATGAATCGGACGATTTATAGTTGATAAAATTTTTTCATAAAAAATTAAAAAAAAGACGATGTATAGTCCATTAATTTTTTTTTCATAAAAAATTTTTTTGCACGAAAAGAAGACGACGTATATAGTCCACTTAAGTTTTTACATACGAAATGGACGAATTATAGTCAATTTAATTTTTTATAAAAAATTTAAAAATGGACGATGTATAGTCCATTAAATTTTGTATATATAGCCAGTCCATTTAATTTTCTGCATGAAAAATAGACGATGTATAGTCTATAATTTTTTGCATATGAATCGGACGATTTATAGTCGATAAAATTTTTTCATAAAAAATTGAAAAAAAGACGATGTATAGTCCATTAATTTTTTTTCATAAAAAAATTTTTTTTATGAAAAATGAATGATGTATATTTTATTAAATTCTTTGCACGAAAAGAAGACGACGTATATAGTCCACTTAAGTTTTTACATACGAAATGGACGAATTATAGTCAATTTAATTTTTTATAAAAATTTTAAAAATGGTCGATGTATAGTCCATTAAATATTGTATATATAGCCAGTCCATCTAATTTTTTGCATGAAAAATAGACGAAGTATAGTCTATAAACTTTTTTGCATACGAATCGGACGATTTATAGTTGAAAAACTTTTTTCATAAAAAATTAAAAAAACGACGATGTATAGTCCATTAATTTTTTTTTCATAAAAAAATTTTTTGTATGAAAAATGGATGATGTATAGTTTATTAAATCCTTTGTACGAAAAGAAGACGACGTATATAGTCCACTTAAGTTTTTACATACGAAATGGACGAATTATAGTCAATTTAATTTTTTATAAAAATTTTAAAAATGGTCGATGTATAGTCCATTAAATTTTTTATATATAGCCAGTCCATTTAATTTTCTGCATGAAAAATAGACGATGTATACTCTATATAATTTTTTGCATATGAATCGGACGATTTATAGTTGAAAAACTTTTTTCATAAAAAATTAAAAAAAAGACGATGTATAGTCCATTAATTTTTTTTCATAAAAAAATTTTTTGTATGAAAAATGGATGATGTATAGTTTATTAAATCCTTTGTACGAAAAGAAGACGACGTATATAGTCCAGTTAAGTTTTTACATACGAAATGGACGAATTATAGTCAATTTAATTTTTTATAAAAATTTTAAAAATGGTCGATGTATAATCCATTAAATTTTGTATATATAGCCAGTCCATTTAATTTTCTGCATGAAAAATAGACGATGTATAGTCTATATAATTTTTTGCATATGAATCGGACGATTTATAGTTGATAAAATTTTTTCATAAAAAATTAAAAAAAAGACGATGTATAGTCCATTAATTTTTTTTCCATAAAAAATTTTTTTTGCATGAAAAATGGATGATGTATATTTTATTAAATTCTTTGCACGAAAAGAAGACGACGTATATAGTCCACTTAAGTTTTTACATACGAAATGGACGAATTATAGTCAATTTAATTTTTTATAAAAAATTTAAAAATGGACGATGTATAGTCCATTAAATTTTGTATATATAGCCAGTCCATTTAATTTTCTGCATGAAAAATAGACGATGTATAGTCTATATAATTTTTTGCATATGAATCGGACGATTTATAGTCGATAAAATTTTTTCATAAAAAATTGAAAAAAAGACGATGTATAGTCCATTAATTTTTTTTCCATAAAAAATTTTTTGTATGAAAAATGGATGATGTATAGTTTATTAAATCCTTTGTACGAAAAGAAGACGACGTATATAGTCCACTTAAGTTTTTACATACAAAATGGACGAATTATAGTCAATTTAATTTTTTATAAAAATTTTAAAAATGGTCGATGTATAATCCATTAAATTTTGTATATATAGCCAGTCCATTTAATTTTCTGCATGAAAAATAGACGATGTATAGTCTATATAATTTTTTGCATATGAATCGGACGATTTATAGTTGATAAAATTTTTTCATAAAAAATTAAAAAAAAGACGATGTATAGTCCATTAATTTTTTTTTCATAAAAAATTTTTTTGCATGAAAAATGGATGATGTATATTTTATTAAATTCTTTGCACGAAAAGAAGACGACGTATATAGTCCACTTAAGTTTTTACATACGAAATGGACGAATTATAGTCAATTTAATTTTTTATAAAAAATTTAAAAATGGACGATGTATAGTCCATTAAATTTTGTATATATAGCCAGTCCATTTAATTTTCTGCATGAAAAATAGACGATGTATAGTCTATATAATTTTTTGCATATGAATCGGACGATTTATAGTCGATAAAATTTTTTCATAAAAAATTGAAAAAAAGACGATGTATAGTCCATTAAATTTTTTTCATAAAAAATTTTTTTGCATGAAAAATGGATGATGTATATTTTATTAAATTCTTTGCACGAAAAGAAGACGACGTATATAGTCCACTTAAGTTTTTACATACGAAATGGACGAATTATAGTCAATTTAATTTTTTATAAAAATTTTAAAAATGGTCGATGTATAGTCCATTAAATTTTTTATATATAGCCAGTCCATTTAATTTTCTGCATGAAAAATAGACGATGTATAGTCTATATAATTTTTTGCATATGAATCGGACGATTTATAGTCGATAAAATTTTTTCATAAAAAATTGAAAAAAAGACGATGTATAGTCCATTAAATTTTTTTCATAAAAAATTTTTTTGCATGAAAAATGGATGATGTATATTTTATTAAATTCTTTGCACGAAAAGAAGACGACGTATATAGTCCACTTAAGTTTTTACATACGAAATGGACGAATTATAGTCAATTTAATTTTTTATAAAAATTTTAAAAATGGTCGATGTATAGTCCATTAAATTTTTTATATATAGCCAGTCCATTTAATTTTCTGCATGAAAAATAGACGATGTATAGTCTATATAATTTTTTGCATATGAATCGGACGATTTATAGTTGAAAAACTTTTTTCATAAAAAATTAAAAAAACGACGATGTATAGTCCATTAATTTTTTTTCATAAAAAAATTTTTTGTATGAAAAATGGATGATGTATAGTTTATTAAATCCTTTGTACGAAAAGAAGACGACGTATATAGTCCACTTAAGTTTTTACATACGAAATGGACGAATTATAGTCAATTTAATTTTTTATAAAAATTTTAAAAATGGTCGATGTATAATCCATTAAATTTTTTATATATAGCCAGTCCATTTAATTTTCTGCATGAAAAATAGACGATGTATAGTCTATATAATTTTTTGCATATGAATCGGACGATTTATAGTTGAAAAACTTTTTTCATAAAAAATTAAAAAAAAGACGATGTATAGTCCATTAATTTTTTTTCATAAAAAAATTTTTTGTATGAAAAATGGATGATGTATAGTTTATTAAATCCTTTGTACGAAAAGAAGACGACGTATATAGTCCACTTAAGTTTTTACATACGAAATGGACGAATTATAGTCAATTTAATTTTTTATAAAAAATTTAAAAATGGACGATGTATAGTCCATTAAATTTTGTATATATAGCCAGTCCATTTAATTTTCTGCATGAAAAATAGACGATGTATAGTCTATATAATTTTTTGCATATGAATCGGACGATTTATAGTTGAAAAACTTTTTTCATAAAAAATTAAAAAAAAGACGATGTATAGTCCATTAATTTTTTTTCATAAAAAAATTTTTTCTATGAAAAATGAATGATGTATAGTTTATTAAATCCTTTGTACGAAAAGAAGATGACGTATATAGTCCACTTAAGTTTTTACATACGAAATGGACGAATTATAGTCAATTTAATTTTTTATAAAAATTTTAAAAATGGTCGATGTATAGTCCATTAAATTTTTTATATATAGCCACTCCATTTAATTTTCTGCATGAAAAATAGACGATGTATAGTCTATATAATTTTTTGCATATGAATCGGACGATTTATAGTTGAAAAACTTTTTTCATAAAAAATTAAAAAAAAGACGATGTATAGTCCATTAATTTTTTTTCATAAAAATTTTTTTTGCATGAAAAATGGATGATGTATATTTTATTAAATTCTTTGCACGAAAAGAAGACGACGTATATAGTCCACTTAAGTTTTTACATACGAAATGGACGAATTATAGTCAATTTAATTTTTTATAAAAATTTTAAAAATGGTCGATGTATAGTCCATTAAATTTTTTATATATAGCCAGTCCATTTAATTTTCTGCATGAAAAATAGACGATGTATAGTCTATATAATTTTTTGCATATGAATCGGACGATTTATAGTCGATAAAATTTTTTCATAAAAAATTTAAAAAAGACGATGTATAGTCCATTAAATTTTTTTCATAAAAAATTTTTTTTGCATGAAAAATGGATGATGTATATTTTATTAAATTCTTTGCACGAAAAGAAGACGACGTATATAGTCCACTTAAGTTTTTACATACGAAATGGACGAATTATAGTCAATTTAATTTTTTATAAAAATTTTAAAAATGGTCGATGTATAGTCCATTAAATTTTTTATATATAGCCAGTCCATTTAATTTTCTGCATGAAAAATAGACGATGTATAGTCTATATAATTTTTTGCATATGAATCGGACGATTTATAGTTGAAAAACTTTTTTCATAAAAAATTAAAAAAAAGACGATGTATAGTCCATTAATTTTTTTTCATAAAAAATTTTTTTTTATGAAAAATGGATGATGTATAGTTTATTAAATCCTTTGTACGAAAAGAAGACGACGTATATAGTCCACTTAAGTTTTTACATACGAAATGGACGAATTATAGTCAATTTAATTTTTTATAAAAAATTTAAAAATGGACGATGTATAGTCCATTAAATTTTGTATATATAGCCAGTCCATTTAATTTTCTGCATGAAAAATAGACGATGTATAGTCTATATAATTTTTTGCATATGAATCGAACGATTTATAGTCGATAAATTTTTTTCATAAAAAATTGAAAAAAAGACGATGTATAGTCCATTAATTTTTTTTCATAAAAAAATTTTTTTTATGAAAAATGAATGATGTATAGTTTATTAAATCCTTTGTACGAAAAGAAGACGACGTATATAGTCCACTTAAGTTTTTACATACGAAATGGACGAATTATAGTCAATTTAATTTTTTATAAAAATTTTAAAAATGGTCGATGTATAGTCCATTAAATTTTTTATATATAGCCAGTCCATTTAATTTTCTGCATGAAAAATAGACGATGTATAGTCTATATAATTTTTTGCATATGAATCGGACGATTTATAGTTGAAAAACTTTTTTCATAAAAAATTAAAAAAAGACGATGTATAGTCCATTAAATTTTTTTCATAAAAAAATTTTTTGTATGAAAAATGGATGATGTATAGTTTATTAAATCCTTTGTACGAAAAGAAGACGACGTATATAGTCCACTTAAGTTTTTACATACGAAATGGACGAATTATAGTCAATTTAATTTTTTATAAAAAATTTAAAAATGGACGATGTATAGTCCATTAAATTTTGTATATATAGCCAGTCCATTAAATTTTTTTCATAAAAAATTTTTTTCCATGAAAAATGGATGATGTATATTTTATTAAATTCTTTGTACGAAAAGAAGACGACGTATATAGTCCACTTAAGTTTTTACATACGAAATGGACGAATTATAGTCAATTTAATTTTTTATAAAAAATTTAAAAATGGACGATGTATAGTCCATTAAATTTTGTATATATAGCCAGTCCATTTAATTTTCTGCATGAAAAATAGACGATGTATAGTCTATATAATTTTTTGCATATGAATCGGACGATTTATAGTTGAAAAACTTTTTTCATAAAAAATTAAAAAAAAGACGATGTATAGTCCATTAATTTTTTTTCATAAAAAAATTTTTTTCTATGAAAAATGGATGATGTATAGTTTATTAAATCCTTTGTACGAAAAGAAGACGACGTATATAGTCCACTTAAGTTTTTACATACGAAATGGACGAATTATAGTCAATTTAATTTTTTATAAAAATTTTAAAAATGGTCGATGTATAGTCCATTAAATTTTTTATATATAGCCACTCCATTTAATTTTCTGCATGAAAAATAGACGATGTATAGTCTATATAATTTTTTGCATATGAATCGGACGATTTATAGTTGAAAAACTTTTTTCATAAAAAATTAAAAAAAAGACGATGTATAGTCCATTAATTTTTTTTCATAAAAAATTTTTTTGCATGAAAAATGGATGATGTATATTTTATTAAATTCTTTGCACGAAAAGAAGACGACGTATATAGTCCACTTAAGTTTTTACATACGAAATGGACGAATTATAGTCAATTTAATTTTTTATAAAAATTTTAAAAATGGTCGATGTATAGTCCATTAAATTTTTTATATATAGCCAGTCCATTTAATTTTCTGCATGAAAAATAGACGATGTATAGTCTATATAATTTTTTGCATATGAATCGGACGATTTATAGTCGATAAAATTTTTTCATAAAAAATTTAAAAAAGACGATGTATAGTCCATTAAATTTTTTTCATAAAAAATTTTTTTTGCATGAAAAATGGATGATGTATATTTTATTAAATTCTTTGCACGAAAAGAAGACGACGTATATAGTCCACTTAAGTTTTTACATACGAAATGGACGAATTATAGTCAATTTAATTTTTTATAAAAATTTTAAAAATGGTCGATGTATAGTCCATTAAATTTTTTATATATAGCCAGTCCATTTAATTTTCTGCATGAAAAATAGACGATGTATAGTCTATATAATTTTTTGCATATGAATCGGACGATTTATAGTTGAAAAACTTTTTTCATAAAAAATTAAAAAAAAAAAGATGTATAGTCCATTAATTTTTTTTCATAAAAAATTTTTTTTTATGAAAAATGGATGATGTATAGTTTATTAAATCCTTTGTACGAAAAGAAGACGACGTATATAGTCCACTTAAGTTTTTACATACGAAATGGACGAATTATAGTCAATTTAATTTTTTATAAAAAATTTAAAAATGGACGATGTATAGTCCATTAAATTTTGTATATATAGCCAGTCCATTTAATTTTCTGCATGAAAAATAGACGATGTATAGTCTATATAATTTTTTGCATATGAATCGAACGATTTATAGTCGATAAATTTTTTTCATAAAAAATTGAAAAAAAGACGATGTATAGTCCATTAATTTTTTTTCATAAAAAAATTTTTTTTATGAAAAATGAATGATGTATAGTTTATTAAATCCTTTGTACGAAAAGAAGACGACGTATATAGTCCACTTAAGTTTTTACATACGAAATGGACGAATTATAGTCAATTTAATTTTTTATAAAAATTTTAAAAATGGTCGATGTATAGTCCATTAAATTTTTTATATATAGCCAGTCCATTTAATTTTCTGCATGAAAAATAGACGATGTATAGTCTATATAATTTTTTGCATATGAATCGGACGATTTATAGTTGAAAAACTTTTTTCATAAAAAATTAAAAAAACGACGATGTATAGTCCATTAATTTTTTTTCATAAAAAAATTTTTTGTATGAAAAATGGATGATGTATAGTTTATTAAATCCTTTGTACGAAAAGAAGACGACGTATATAGTCCACTTAAGTTTTTACATACGAAATGGACGAATTATAGTCAATTTAATTTTTTATAAAAAATTTAAAAATGGACGATGTATAGTCCATTAAATTTTGTATATATAGCCAGTCCATTTAATTTTCTGCATGAAAAATAGACGATGTATAGTCTATATAATTTTTTGCATATGAATCGAACGATTTATAGTCGATAAATTTTTTTCATAAAAAATTGAAAAAAAGACGATGTATAGTCCATTAAATTTTTTTCATAAAAAATTTTTTTTGCATGAAAAATGGATGATGTATATTTTATTAAATTCTTTGCACGAAAAGAAGACGACGTATATAGTCCACTTAAGTTTTTACATACGAAATGGACGAATTATAGTCAATTTAATTTTTTATAAAAATTTTAAAAATGGTCGATGTATAGTCCATTAAATTTTTTATATATAGCCAGTCCATTTAATTTTCTGCATGAAAAATAGACGATGTATAGTCTATATAATTTTTTGCATATGAATCGGACGATTTATAGTTGAAAAACTTTTTTCATAAAAAATTAAAAAAAAGACGATGTATAGTCCATTAATTTTTTTTCATAAAAAATTTTTTTTTATGAAAAATGGATGATGTATAGTTTATTAAATCCTTTGTACGAAAAGAAGACGACGTATATAGTCCACTTAAGTTTTTACATACGAAATGGACGAATTATAGTCAATTTAATTTTTTATAAAAAATTTAAAAATGGACGATGTATAGTCCATTAAATTTTGTATATATAGCCAGTCCATTTAATTTTCTGCATGAAAAATAGACGATGTATAGTCTATATAATTTTTTGCATATGAATCGAACGATTTATAGTCGATAAATTTTTTTCATAAAAAATTGAAAAAAAGACGATGTATAGTCCATTAATTTTTTTTCATAAAAAAATTTTTTTTATGAAAAATGAATGATGTATAGTTTATTAAATCCTTTGTACGAAAAGAAGACGACGTATATAGTCCACTTAAGTTTTTACATACGAAATGGACGAATTATAGTCAATTTAATTTTTTATAAAAATTTTAAAAATGGTCGATGTATAGTCCATTAAATTTTTTATATATAGCCAGTCCATTTAATTTTCTGCATGAAAAATAGACGATGTATAGTCTATATAATTTTTTGCATATGAATCGGACGATTTATAGTTGAAAAACTTTTTTCATAAAAAATTAAAAAAAGACGATGTATAGTCCAGTCCATTAAATTTTTTTCATAAAAAAATTTTTTGTATGAAAAATGGATGATGTATAGTTTATTAAATCCTTTGTACGAAAAGAAGACGACGTATATAGTCCACTTAAGTTTTTACATACGAAATGGACGAATTATAGTCAATTTAATTTTTTATAAAAAATTTAAAAATGGACGATGTATAGTCCATTAAATTTTGTATATATAGCCAGTCCATTAATATTTTTTCATAAAAAATTTTTTTTTATGAAAAATGGATGATGTATATTTTATTAAATTCTTTGCACGAAAAGAAGACGACGTATATAGTCCACTTAAGTTTTTACATACGAAATGGACGAATTATAGTCAATTTAATTTTTTATAAAAAATTTAAAAATGGTCGATGTATAGTCCATTAAATTTTGTATATATAGCCAGTCCATTTAATTTTCTGCATGAAAAATAGACGATGTATAGTCTATATACTTTTTTGCATATGAATCGGACGATTTATAGTTGAAAAACTTTTTTCATAAAAAATTAAAAAAAAAGACGATGTATAGTCCATTAATTTTTTTTCATAAAAAATTTTTTTTTATGAAAAATGGATGATGTATATTTTATTAAATTCTTTGCACGAAAAGAAGACGACGTATATAGTCCACTTAAGTTTTTACATACGAAATGAACGAATTATAGTCAATTTAATTTTTTATAAAAAATTTAAAAATGGACGATGTATAGTCCATTAAATTTTGTATATATAGCCAGTCCATTTAATTTTCTGCATGAAAAATAGACGATGTATAGTCTATATAATTTTTTGCATATGAATCGGACGATTTATAGTCGATAAAATTTTTTCATAAAAAATTGAAAAAAAGACGATGTATAGTCCATTAAATTTTTTTCATAAAAAATTTTTTTGCATGAAAAATGGATGATGTATATTTTATTAAATTCTTTGCACGAAAAGAAGACGACGTATATAGTCCACTTAAGTTTTTACATACGAAATGGACGAATTATAGTCAATTTAATTTTTTATAAAAATTTTAAAAATGGTCGATGTATAGTCCATTAAATTTTTTATATATAGCCAGTCCATTTAATTTTCTGCATGGAAAATAGACGATGTATAGTCTATATACTTTTTTGCATATGAATCGGACGATTTATAGTTGAAAAACTTTTTTCATAAAAAATTAAAAAAAAAGACGATGTATAGTCCATTAATTTTTTTTCATAAAAAATTTTTTTGTATGAAAAATGGATGATGTATAGTTTATTAAATCCTTTGTACGAAAAGAAGACGACGTATATAGTCCACTTAAGTTTTTACATACGAAATGGACGAATTATAGTCAATTTAATTTTTTATAAAAAATTTAAAAATGGACGATGTATAGTCCATTAAATTTTGTATATATAGCCAGTCCATTTAATTTTCTGCATGAAAAATAGACGATGTATAGTCTATATAATTTTTTGCATATGAATCGGACAATTTATAGTCGATAAAATTTTTTCATAAAAAATTGAAAAAAAGACGATGTATAGTCCATTAATTTTTTTTCATAAAAAAATTTTTTTTATGAAAAATGAATGATGTATAGTTTATTAAATCCTTTGTACGAAAAGAAGACGACGTATATAGTCCACTTAAGTTTTTACATACGAAATGGACGAATTATAGTCAATTTAATTTTTTATAAAAATTTTAAAAATGGTTGATGTATAGTCCATTAAATTTTTTATATATAGCCAGTCCATTTAATTTTCTGCATGAAAAATAGACGATGTATAGTCTATATAATTTTTTGCATATGAATCGGACGATTTATAGTTGAAAAACTTTTTTCATAAAAAATAAAAAAAAGACGATGTATAGTCCATTAATTTTTTTTCATAAAAAATTTTTTTGTATGAAAAATGGATGATGTATAGTTTATTAAATCCTTTGTAGGAAAAGAAGACGACGTATATAGTCCACTTAAGTATTTACATACGAAATGGACGAATTATAGTCAATTTAATTTTTTATAAAAAATTTAAAAATGGACGATGTATAGTCCATTAAATTTTGTATATATAGCCAGTCCATTTAATTTTCTGCATGAAAAATAGACGATGTATAATCTATATAATTTTTTGCATATGAATCGGACGATTTATAGTCGATAAAATTTTTTCATAAAAAATTGAAAAAAATTAAATTAAATTTTTTTCATAAAAAATTTTTTTGCATGAAAAATGGATGATGTATATTTTATTAAATTCTTTGCACGAAAAGAAGACGACGTATATAGTCCACTTAAGTTTTTACATACGAAATGGACGAATTATAGTCAATTTAATTTTTTATAAAAATTTTAAAAATGGTCGATGTATAGTCCATTAAATTTTTTATATATAGCCAGTCCATTTAATTTTCTGCATGAAAAATAGATGATGTATAGTCTATATAATTTTTTGCATATGAATCGGACGATTTATAGTCGATAAAATTTTTTCATAAAAAATTTAAAAAAGACGATGTATAGTCCATTAAATTTTTTTCATAAAAAATTTTTTTTGCATGAAAAATGGATGATGTATATTTTATTAAATTCTTTGCACGAAAAGAAGACGACGTATATAGTCCACTTAAGTTTTTACATACGAAATGGACGAATTATAGTCAATTTAATTTTTTATAAAAATTTTAAAAATGGTCGATGTATAGTCCATTAAATTTTTTATATATAGCCAGTCCATTTAATTTTCTGCATGAAAAATAGACGATGTATAGTCTATATAATTTTTTGCATATGAATCGGACGATTTATAGTTGAAAAACTTTTTTCATAAAAAATTGAAAAAAAGACGATGTATAGTCCATTAAATTTTTTTCATAAAAAATTTTTTTGCATGAAAAATGGATGATGTATATTTTATTAAATTCTTTGCACGAAAAGAAGACGACGTATATAGTCCACTTAAGTTTTTACATACGAAATGGACGAATTATAGTCAATTTAATTTTTTATAAAAATTTTAAAAATGGTCGATGTATAGTCCATTAAATTTTTTATATATAGCCAGTCCATTTAATTTTCTGTATGAAAAATAGACGATGTATAGTCTATATAATTTTTTGCATATGAATCGGACGATTTATAGTTGATAAAATTTTTTCATAAAAAATTAAAAAAAAGACGATGTATAGTCCAATAATTTTTTTTCATAAAAAATTTTTTTGCATGAAAAATGGATGATGTATATTTTATTAAATTCTTTGCACGAAAAGAAGACGACGTATATAGTCCACTTAAGTTTTTACATACGAAATGGACGAATTATAGTCAATTTAATTTTTTATAAAAAATTTAAAAATGGACGATGTATAGTCCATTAAATTTTGTATATATAGCCAGTCCATTTAATTTTCTGCATGAAAAATAGACGATGTATAGTCTATATAATTTTTTGCATATGAATCGGACGATTTATAGTCGATAAAATTTTTTCATAAAAAATTTAAAAAAGGCGATGTATAGTCCATTAAATTTTTTTCATAAAAAATTTTTTTTGCGTGAAAAATGGATGATGTATATTTTATTAAATTCTTTGCACGAAAAGAAGACGACGTATATAGTCCACTTAAGTTTTTACATACGAAATGGACGAATTATAGTCAATTTAATTTTTTATAAAAATTTTAAAAATGGTCGATGTATAGTCCATTAAATTTTTTATATATAGCCAGTCCATTTAATTTTCTGCATGAAAAAGAGACGATGTATAGTCTATATAATTTTTTGCATATGAATCGGACGATTTATAGTTGAAAAACTTTTTTCATAAAAAATTTAAAAAAAGACGATGTATAGTCCATTAATTTTTTTTCATAAAAAATTTTTTTGTATGAAAAATGGATGATGTATAGTTTATTAAATCCTTTGTACGAAAAGATGACGACGTATATAGTCAACTTAAGTTTTTACATACGAAATGGACGAATTATAGTCAATTTAATTTTTTATAAAAAATTTAAAAATGGACGATGTATAGTCCATTAAATTTTGTATATATAGCCAGTCCATTTAATTTTCTGCATGAAAAATAGACGATGTATAGTCTATATAATTTTTTGCACATGAATCGGACGATTTATAGTCGATAAAATTTTTTCATAAAAAATTGAAAACAAGACGATGTATAGTCCATTAAATTTTTTTCATAAAAAATTATTTTGCATGAAAAATGGATGATGTATATTTTATTAAATTCTTTGCACAAAAAGAAGACGAAGTATGTAGTCCACTTAAGTTTTTACATACGAAATGGACGAATTATAGTCAATTTAATTTTTTATAAAAATTTTAAAAATGGTCGATGTATAAATTAAATTTTTTATATATAGCCAGTAAATTTAATTTTCTGTATGAAAAATAGACGATGTATAGTCTATATAATTTTTTGCATATGAATCGGACGATTTATAGTTGATAAAATTTTTTTCATAAAAAATTAAAAAAAAGACGATGTATAGTCCAATAATTTTTTTTCATAAAAAATTTTTTTGCATGAAAAATGGATGATGTATATTTTATTAAATTCTTTGCACGAAAAGAAGACGACGTATATAGTACACTTAAGTTTTTACATACGAAATGGACGAATTATAGTCAATTTAATTTTTTATAAAAATTTTAAAAATGGTCGATGTATAGTCCATTAAATTTTTTATATATAGCCAGTCCATTTAATTTTCTGTATGAAAAATAGACGATGTATAGTCTATATAATTTTTTGCATATGAATCGGACGATTTATAGTTGATAAAATTTTTTCATAAAAAATTAAAAAAAAGACGATGTATAGTCCAATAATTTTTTTTCATAAAAAATTTTTTTGCATGAAAAATGGATGATGTATATTTTATTAAATTCTTTGCACGAAAAGAAGACGACGTATATAGTCCACTTAAGTTTTTACATACGAAACGGACGAATTATAGTCAATTTAATTTTTTATAAAAATTTTAAAAATGGTCGATGTATAGTCCATTAAATTTTGTATATATAGCCAGTCCATTTAATTTTCTGTATGAAAAATAGACGATGTATAGTCTATATAATTTTTTGCATATGAATCGGACGATTTATAGTTGAAAAACTTTTTTCATAAAAAATTAAAAAAAAGACGATGTCCATTAATTTTTTTTCATAAAAAATTTTTTTTTATGAAAAATGGATGATGTATAGTTTATTAAATCCTTTGTACGAAAAGAAGACGACGTATATAGTCCACTTAAGTTTTTACATACGAAATGGACGAATTATAGTCAATTTAATTTTTTATAAAAAATTTAAAAATGGACGATGTATAGTCCATTAAATTTTGTATATATAGCCAGTCCATTTAATTTTCTGCATGAAAAATAGACGATGTATAGTCTATATAATTTTTTGCATATCAATCGGACGATTTATAGTTGAAAAACTTTTTTCATAAAAAATTAAAAAAAAGACGATGTCCATTAATTTTTTTTCATAAAAAATTTTTTTTTATGAAAAATGGATGATGTATAGTTTATTAAATCCTTTGTACGAAAAGAAGACGACGTATATAGTCAACTTAAGTTTTTACATACGAAATGGACGAATTATAGTCAATTTAATTTTTTATAAAAAATTTAAAAATGGACGATGTATAGTCCATTAAATTTTGTATATATAGCCAGTCCATTTAATTTTCTGCATGAAAAATAGACGATGTATAGTCTATATAATTTTTTGCATATGAATCGGACGATTTATAGTCGATAAAATTTTTTCATAAAAAATTGAAAAAAAGACGATGTATAGTCTATATAATTTTTTGCATATGAATCGGACGATTTATAGTTGATAAAATTTTTTCATAAAAAATTAAAAAAAAGACGATTTATAGTCCAATAATTTTTTTTCATAAAAAATTTTTTTTTATGAAAAATGGATGATGTATATTTCATTAAATCCTTTGTACGAAAATAAGACGACATATATAGTCCACTTAAGTTTTTACATACGAAATGGACGAATTATAGTCAATTTAATTTTTTATAAAAATTTTAAAAATGGTCGATGTATAGTCCATTAAATTTTTTATATATAGCCAGTCCATTTAATTTTCTGCATGAAAAATAGACGATGTATAGTCTATATAATTTTTTGCATATGAATCGGACGATTTATAGTTGATAAAATTTTTTCATAAAAAATTAAAAAAAAGACGATTTATAGTCCAATAATTTTTTTTCATAAAAAATTTTTTTGCATGAAAAATGGATGATGTATATTTTATTAAATTCTTTGCACGAAACGAAGACGACGTATATAGTTCACTTAAGTTTTTACATACGAAATGGACGAATTATAGTCAATTTAATTTTTTATAAAAAATTTAAAAATGGACGATGTATAGTCCATTAAATTTTGTATATATAGCCAGTCCATTTAATTTTCTGCATGAAAAATAGACGATGTATAGTCTATATAATTTTTTGCATATGAATCGGACGATTTATAGTTGATAAAATTTTTTCATAAAAAATTAAAAAAAAAAGACGATGTATAGTTCATTAATTTTTTTTCATAAAAAATTTTTTTTTATGAAAAATGGATGATGTATAGTTTATTAAATCCTTTGTACGAAAAGAAGACGACGTATATAGTCCACTTAAGTTTTTACATACGAAATGGACGAATTATAGTAAATTTAATTTTTTATAAAAAATTTAAATATGGACGATGTATAGTCCATTAAATTTTGTATATATAGCCAGTCCATTTAAATTTCTGCATGAAAAATAGACGATGTATAGTCTATATAATTTTTTGCATATGAATCGGACGATTTATAGTTGAAAAACTTTTTTCATAAAAAATTAAAAAAAAGACGATGTATAGTCCATTAATTTTTTTTCATAAAAAAATTTTTTGTATGAAAAATGGATGATGTATAGTTTATTAAATCCTTTGTACGAAAAGAAGACGACGTATATAGTCCACTTAAGTTTTTACATACGAAATGGACGAATTATAGTCAATTTAATTTTTTATAAAAAATTTAAAAATGGACGATGTATAGTCCATTAAATTTTGTATATATAGCCAGTCCATTTAATTTTCTGCATGAAAAATAGACGATGTATAGTCTATATAATTTTTTGCATATGAATCGGACGATTTATAGTTGAAAAACTTTTTTCATAAAAAATTAAAAAAAAGACGATGTATAGTCCATTAATTTTTTTTCATAAAAAAATTTTTTGTATGAAAAATGGATGATGTATATTTTATTAAATCCTTTGTACGAAAATAAGACGACGTATATAGTCCACTTAAGTTTTTACATACGAAATGGACGAATTATAGTCAATTTAATTTTTTATAAAAATTTTAAAAATGGACGATGTATAGTCCATTAAATTTTGTATATATAGCCAGTCCATTTAATTTTCTGCATGAAAAATAGACAATGTATAGTCTATATAATTTTTTGCATATGAATCGGACGATTTATAGTTGAAAAACTTTTTTCATAAAAAATTAAAAAAAGACGATGTATAGTCCATTAATTTTTTTTCATAAAAAAATTTTTTTTATGAAAAATGGATGATGTATAGTTTATTAAATCCTTTGTACGAAAAGAAGACGACGTATATAGTCCACTTAAGTTTTTACATACGAAATGGACGAATTATAGTCAATTTAATTTTTTATAAAAATTTTAAAAATGGTCGATGTATAGTCCATTAAATTTTTTATATATAGCCAGTCCATTTAATTTTCTGCATGAAAAATAGACGATGTATAGTCTATATAATTTTTTGCATATGAATCGGACGATTTATAGTTGAAAAACTTTTTTCATAAAAAATTAAAAAAAAAGACGATGTATAGTCCATTAATTTTTTTTCATAAAAAAATTTTTTGTATGAAAAATGGATGATGTATAGTTTATTAAATCCTTTGTACGAAAAGAAGACGACGTATATAGTCCACTTAAGTTTTTACATACGAAATGGACGAATTATAGTCAATTAAATTTTTTATAAAAAATTTAAAAATGGACGATGTATAGTCCATTAAATTTTGTATATATAGCCAGTCCATTTAATTTTCTGCATGAAAAATAGACGATGTATAGTCTATATAATTTTTTGCATATGAATCGGACGATTTATAATTGATAAAATTTTTTCATAAAAAATTAAAAAAAAGACGATGTATAGTCCATTAATTTTTTTTTCATAAAAATGGACGAATTATAGTTACTTTAATTTTTTATAAAAATTTTAAAAATGGTCGATGTATAGTCCATTAAATTTTTTATATATAGCCAGTCCATTTAATTTTCTGCATGAAAAATAGACGATGTATAGTCTATATAATTTTTTGCATATGAATCGGACGATTTATAGTCGATAAAATTTTTTCATAAAAAATTTAAAAAAGACGATGTATAGTCCATTAAATTTTTTTCATAAAAAATTTTTTGTATGAAAAATGGATGATGTATAGTTTATTAAATCCTTTGTACGAAAAGAAGACGACGTATATAGTCCACTTAAGTTTTTACATACGAAATGGACGAATTATAGTCAATTAAATTTTTTATAAAAAATTTAAAAATGGACGTTGTATAGTCCATTAAATTTTGTATATATAGCCAGTCCATTTAATTTTCTGCATGAAAAATAGACGATGTATAGTCTATATAATTTTTTGCATATGAATCGGACGATTTATAGTTGAAAAACTTTTTTCATAAAAAATTAAAATAAATTCAGTAAAGTGCGACTTTGACTCGCGCACGAAGGGTTCCGTACGTTGGCTTTGAGCATTTTTTTAATACAGTGTTTTTTTACGTTTTTTAAGGTGAAATAATTTATTTTTTAATTTTTGTTTTTTTCTCGTTTTGGCAATTTTTTGAATTTTGGCGATTTTTTTCATTTTGGCGATTTTTTCATTTTGGCGATTTTTTTTCATTTTGGCGATTTTTTCATTTTGGCGATTTTTTTCATTTTGGCGATTTTTTTATTTTGGCGATTTTTCCGGTTTTCCGCGATTTATTTTCGATTTAGAAATTTTTTTTAATTTGGTGCTTTTTTTCGTTTTGGCGATTTTTTTTTGATTTTGGCGATTTTTTTCGGTTTGGCGATTTTATAATTTTGAGATTTTTTTGTTTTACCGTTTTTGAAAATTTCAAGAAGTTTGCTCTTACGGTTTCCAAGATACAGCAAGTTATCAAAATTACATAGTCAAAATCACATTAACTGATAGTACACCCTCTAATTAAAATTTTTTAAATTTTAGTGTTAATTGTTGTAGTCTGTATGAAAATACACTAACTTTACAAATTTCAAGTGCATATACATACAATTGTATGTATATTACATGGGATTTTAACATTTTTCGTTGCTCGTTTTGGCACACCCTTTAATTTCCAACTCTCATGTATTTGTTGTTGTAGCGGCCAAGGGTCCCATGTAATATACATACATACATACAATTGTATGTATATTACATGGGATTTTAAAATTTTTCGTTGCTCGTTTTGGCACACCCTTTAATTTCCAACTCTCATGTATTTGTTGTTGCAGCGGCCAAGGGTCCCATGTAATATACATACATACATACAATTGTATGTATATTACATGGGATTTTAAAATTTTTCGTTGCTCGTTTTGGCACACCCTTTAATTTCCAACTCTCATGTATTTGTTGTTGTAGCGGCCAAGGGTCCCATGTAATATACATACATACATACAATTGTATGTATATTACATGGGATTTTAAAATTTTTCGTTGCTCGTTTTGGCACACCCTTTAATTTCCAACTCTCATGTATTTGTTGTTGTAGCGGCCAAGGATCCCATGTAATATACATACGATTGTATGCATATTAGATGGGATTTTAAAATTTTTCGTTGCTCGTTTTGGCACACCCTTTAATTTCCAACTCTCATGTATTTGCTGTTGTAGCGGCCAAGGGTCTACACACTCTGTCCAAATTTCAGGTCCGTAGCTCTTACGGTTCTCGAGAAAATACCCTGTGACGGACAGACGGACAGACGGACAGACGGCCAGACGGACAGACGGACAGACGGACAGCGTAGCGAAAACAATAGGGTTCCTTTTTCACCTTTGGTGTACGGAACCCTAAAAATTCAGTAAAGTGCGACTTTGACTCGCGCACGAAGGGTTCCGTACGTTGGCTTTGAGCATTTTTTTAATACAGTGTTTTTTTACGTTTTTTTAGCTGAAATAATTTATTTTTTAATTTTTGTTTTTTTCTCGTTTTGGCAATTTTTTGAATTTTGGCGATTTTGTTCATTTTGGCGATTTTTTCATTTTGGCGATTTTTTTTTCATTTTGGCGATTTTTTCATTTTGGCGATTTTTTTCATTTTGGCGATTTTTTTATTTTGGCAATTTTTCCGGTTTTCCGCGATTTATTTTCGATTTAGAAATTTTTTTTAATTTGGTGCATTTTTTCGTTTTGGCGATTTTTTTTTGATTTTGGCGATTTTTTTTCGGTTTGGCGATTTTATAATTTTGAGATTTTTTTGTTTTACCGTTTTTGAAAATTTCAAGAAGTTTGCTCTTACGGTTTCCAAGATACAGCAAGTTATCAAAATTACATAGTCAAAATTACATTAACTGATGGTACACCCTCTAATTAAAATTTTTTAAATTTTAGTGTTAATTGTTGTAGTCTGTATGAAAATACACTAACTTTACAAATTTCAAGTGCATATACATACAATTGTATGTATATTACATGGGATTTTAAAATTTTTCGTTGCTCGTTTTGGCACACCCTTTAATTTCCAACTCTCATGTATTTGTTGTTGTAGCGGCCAAGGGTCCCATGTAATATACATACATACATACAATTGTATGTATATTACATGGGATTTTAAAATTTTTCGTTGCTCGTTTTGGCACACCCTTTAATTTCCAACTCTCATGTATTTGTTGTTGTAGTGGCCAAGGGTCCCATGTAATATACATACATACATACAATTGTATGTATATTACATGGGATTTTAAAATTTTTCGTTGCTCGTTTTGGCACACCCTTTAATTTCCAACTCTCATGTATTTGTTGTTGTAGCGGCCAAGGATCCCATGTAATATACATACGATTGTATGCATATTAGATGGGATTTTAAAATTTTTCGTTGCTCGTTTTGGCACACCATTTAATTTCCAACTCTCATGTATTTGTTGTTGTAGCGGCCAAGGGTCTACACACTCTGTCCAAATTTCAGGTCCGTAGCTCTTACGGTTCTCGAGAAAATACCCTGTGACGGACAGACGGACAGACGGCCAGACGGACAGACGGACAGACGGACAGACGGACAGCGTAGCGAAAACAATAGGGTTCCTTTTTCACCTTTGGTGTACGGAACCCTAAAAAAGACGATGTATAGTCCATTAATTTTTTTTCATAAAAAAATTTTTTGTATGAAAAATGGATGATGTATAGTTTATTAAATCCTTTGTACGAAAAGAAGACGACGTATATAGTCCACTTAAGTTTTTACATACGAAATGGACGAATTATAGTCAATTTAATTTTTTATAAAAAATTTAAAAATGGACGATGTATTGTCCATTAAATTTTTTATATATAGCCAGTCCATTTAATTTTCTGCATGAAAAATAGACGATGTATAGTCTATATAATTTTTTGCATATGAATCGGACGATTTATAGTTGATAAAATTTTTTCATAAAAAATTAAAAAAAAAAGATGTATAGTCCATTAATTTTTTTTTCATAAAAATGGACGAACTATAGTCAATTTAATTTTTTATAAAAATTTTAAAAATGGTCGATGTATAGTCCATTAAATTTTTTATATATAGCCAGTCCATTTAATTTTCTGCATGAAAAATAGACGATGTATAGTCTATATAATTTTTTGCATATGAATCGGACGATTTATAGTCGATAAAATTTTTTCATAAAAAATTAAAAAAAGACGATGTATAGTCCATTAATTTTTTTTCATAAAAAAATTTTTTGTATGAAAAATGGATGATGTATAGTTTATTAAATCCTTTGTACGAAAAGAAGACGACGTATATAGTCCAGTTAAGTTTTTACATACGAAATGGACGAATTATAGTCAATTTAATTTTTTATAAAAAATTTAAAAATGGACGATGTATAGTCCATTAAATTTTGTATATATAGCCAGTCCATTTAATTTTCTGCATGAAAAATAGACGATGTATAGTCTATATAATTTTTTGCATATGAATCGGACGATTTATAGTCGATAAAATTTTTTCATAAAAAATTTAAAAAAGACGATGTATAGTCCATTAAATTTTTTTCATAAAAAATTTTTTTGCATGAAAAATGAATGATGTATATTTTATTAAATTCTTTGCGTGTGTTGCAGCCGCAAAGTAACTGCTAGTTTGCAACACCGATTTTCCATCCTATTTATTCATGGATTATTTTAATACCCTTTTGTACTACTATGTTATATTTGAATATAACATATTTTCTCATTGTTTGTCTGAAAAGCAAAGAGTCTTGTTTGTGCATGCCAAGATACGGCCATTTTTTATATACTTTAATACATTTGGAATTGGATAGATACAGAATGTAACTACTTTTTATTTTATTACTAAGTATATTGTAATAGTTTTTTTTTATTATAGTGAAATAAACGTAACAACATACCACTCTTGTATATACAAAATATATTTGCGTATATTTATTGCCTGCCTATTGGAATTCGTTTATTTCTTCTGACGCCAAAATCTTTGTTCCTAATCGGAACAAAATTTTATTTCAATTCTGTATGATTGTGTGCTAAATTTTCTGCCGAAAACTCGCACCTAGTCATACTGGTCAACTTTAAAACGCCTTGAGGGTATGCCGAATCGGAGCCACCGATCAACAAGAGGAAAGTTACCAAAACGCTTAGAAGACTTTGTTGTAAGCATGTCAAATCCATCGACACCAATCGTAAGTGATAACGATCACGACAGCACGCCAAGTGAAGCCAGTGCCGATGACACAATTGTAGAACAACGTGATAACAGCGACGATGTGGTCGCCTGCCTAATGAAAAGACTGAAAGTGTTAGAAGACAACAACCAAGTTACCATGCAGCAAAGTGAACTGTATTTGTTTCTATATTCTTATGAATTGAATAGGCTAAAGTTCGTAACGCTTTTTAAGCCAAATTACATGTGATAATTATTAATGAACAAATAACATCAAAGTTAGTTGTAAATATTCTGACAACAACACATAGTTGAACGGAACAGCCAGCCGTTTTCGAAGGCCACTAAACCTTCCTCATCAGCGTTCTTCTGTGTTTTGGTCCACTGTGTGTGGTGTCAGTTGATGTAGATAATAATTAAATTAACTAATTAATAGTCATTGGCTTGTGGCAAAAATTAAAAATAAAAATATACTTAATAGTAACAAACCAAAAAAGTTTGTCTTAAGTAGAACAAAAATAAGCAAATTAACAAACATGTGTATAGTTAGTAAGGAACAAAACGACAATGGTAAGACTGTTGTAATATATATAGAAGATGGTAATATATATAGAAGATGGTATATATATATAGATGGTAACTTGCGTATACATTACGAAACACATTGGCAAATTGAAATGCAATGAATCAAACAAATTCACATATTCCATTTGCAATAAAGTTACGTATATAAGGCAGACATCTACATCAACTGACACCACACACAGTGGACCAAAACACAGAAGAACGCTGATGAGGAAGGTTTAGTGGCCTTCGAAAACGGCTGGCTGTTCCGTTCAACTATGTGTTGTTGTCAGAATATTTACAACTAACTTTGATGTTATTTGTTCATTAATAATTATCACATGTAATTTGGCTTAAAAAGCGTTACGAACTTTAGCCTATTCAATTCATAAGAATGTAAAAATTCTCATTTGCTATTTAAATGTGAAAAGTTTTTAGAAATGCCGGTAAAAGAACGCTGGAGTTTCGTAAAAAATAATCGTCTCTGTTTTTCGTGTTTACGTAAGGGACATAATGTGGCACAATGCAAGCGAAAAAGGGTTTGCAATGTAAACGATTGTAAAAAGTTACACAGCGTAAGTTTGCATGAGGAATCAAATCTGCATAAAGACCAAATCAACGTAATAGATCGGAACCCATTGTCATCGAGAACAACAAAATTACTTTATAAAATCGTACCTATCGAAATACGTGGACCAAATGGTAAGGTCATTCAAACACATGCCTTTATAGATGAGGGTTCGTCGTTAACTATAATTCGCGAGTCTCTTGCACTCCAAATGGGTTGTAAGCGGGATATGAAACCCCTCACAATGCGCTGGTTTAAAGATGAACCTACAACAGTGCTATCAATGAGTATCCAGGTCGAGGTCAGGGGAATAGCAACGAACAAAAGGTGGCGCCAGCTTAAAGCCCGTAGTGTACCAAAGCTACACCTGCCATCACAGTCTATCAATATGGATGAACTTCACGATAAATTTAAGCATTTGAAGAAACTACCAATTAGTGGGTACACCGAAGCCATTCCAGAGATATTAATAGGTTTGGATAATTGTCATCTGACGTCCAGCTTGAAGAGTATTCAACTTAATGAATTCGCCGTGGCCGCCAATACACCCCTAGGTTGGGTGGTATATGGCAGAACAGAAAAATCGAATACTACGTCATCAGGATTACTGTCAGTTATACTTCACGCCCGCGATGATAATGATGAATGTGTAGAAAAATTAATATCCGATTATTTTACTACAGAAAATTTTGGTGTAGCGTTGCCAGGCAAACAACTTGAATCCGATGAAATAAAACGGGCAAGACAAATCCTGAGAGATACCACAAGAAAGGTGAACAATCACTATGAAACAGGATTGTTATGGAATTCAGATTATGTCGAGCTACCTGATAGTTTCAACATGGCACTGAAACGGCTACAGTCACTGGAAAGAAAGATGCTAAGTAATAAAGAATTTTCAACAGCTTATAAAGAATGTATGGACAATTTTATATCTAAAGGTTATGCGAGAAAATTGTCGCCAGCGGAAACTGCCACCAGTTCCCCAAGTAGATGGTACTTACCACATTTTGCAGTTTTTAATATCAACAAGCCTGGAAAGCTCAGGCTAGTATTTGATGCCGCAGCATCTGTGAGTGGAGTATCACTAAATTCAAAACTTCTCAAAGGACCGGATGAAAATCAATCACTATCAAAAATACTTTTCCAGTTTCGAGAGGGAAATATTGCCGTATGCGCTGACATAAAAGAAATGTTTCTGCAAGTTCGTATACGTGAATCCGATCAAAATGTGCAACGATTTTTATGGAGATTTGATCAAAATAAAGCAGTGGAAACATACACTATGGTTTCAATGATATTTGGTGCAACTTGCTCCCCTTGTAGCGCACAGTATATAAAGAATATAAATGCAATAGAAAATGCCAATGGCCAGCATGATATAGTAAGTGCAATTTTAAATAACCACTATGTGGACGACATGGTGTGTAGCTTTAGGAATGAGGACGACGCGCTTAGGATATCGGTTGGCATAAAAGAGACACACGCAAAAGCCGGTTTTAAACTTCGAGGTTTTATTTCCAACTCTCCAAAAGTACAACAAAAACTTAATGGCCATACGGAAAATAAAAAATTAAATGTTAACATGAATAGTGCCGATAATATTGAAAAGGTGCTGGGTATGTTTTGGAAAAACGATAACGATGAGTTTGTTTTTAAATTACGTATGAATCGTGTCGATCCTGGGATTATGTCTGGTATGAAACGTCCTACCAAACGAGAACTATTGTGTCTGGTCATGTCGGTGTACGATCCATTTGGAATGATTGCAAACCTACTTATATATGGTAAAATATTGCTGCAACAGCTATGGCGCGCTGGTGTGGGTTGGGATGAGATGGTTCCCACGGACATATACAAAAGATTTACACTATGGATACAAAGTTTGCAAGTAGTAAAAGAATTTCGTTTGCCCAGATGTTACAACACTAAATTTTTTGAGGACGAAGCGTCAATTGAGCTTCACATTTTCAACGACGCTAGCGAAACTGCCTTCGCCTCTGTAGCTTACTGGCGAATATCAACAAATGGCGAAGTTTATGTTTGTTTTATAGTTGGAAAAACAAAATGTGCCCCGCTTAAGGTTTTATCTGTCCCACGCCTGGAACTGCAAGCTGCAGTGATGGGAACTCGTTTGAAAAATATAATTATTGAATGTCACCGAATTCGCCCGACAAAAACAATTCTGTGGAGTGATTCCAAAACCGTAATAAGCTGGATAAAATCCGACCATCGCCAGTACAAGCCATTTGTGATGCATAGAGTAAGCGAGATTCTCGATTCAACAAATGAAAGCGAGTGGAGGTGGGTACCAACAAAATTAAATCCTGCCGATGCAGCAACACGAACAAATTATCCGATAAATTACAGTCCTGAAAATATTTGGACAAAGGGTCCATCGTTTTTACTTGGCAACGAACAAACCTGGCCACAGCCAATAAGCTTAAACACAGCTTCAGTAGAAGAAAAACGAAAGCACTGTATGGTAGCCATCGAAACGTCTTTAATCGATTTCAGCCGATTTTCAAGCTACTTAAGACTATGTAGAGTTATGGCATGGGTAATACGATTTGGTAATTTATGTCGTAAGAGAATAGAGAGATATCCATTTACTGAGTTGACAGCAAACGAACTTCACAGAGCCGAAGTAAAAATATGTCAAATCGTTCAACTTGAAATGTACTCTAGGGAGATAAACGATCTTAATTCGAGTGGTGTCGTATCCAGATGTAGTTCAATTTTATCTCTTACTCCGCAATTTAATGCCGATGGTCTTATGTGCGTCTATGGCAGAATAGATTACGCGACAGCCTTACCGGAGTCAACAAGACACCCAATAATTTTGCCTAATCGTCATATCGTAAGTGACATGATAATTATGTGGTATCATGGTAAATGGTTTCACCAGAATGATGATCTAATAGTTAATGAAGTGAGAAGGAAGTTTTGGATTCCCCAATTACGAGCAGCGGTAAAACGCATCAAGTCAAAGTGTCAACAGTGCAAAAACAATCGCGCCGAACCTAAACCTCCTATTATGGGACAACTGCCTAAAGACCGTCTCCAACCGTATGTTAGGCCCTTCACATTTACGGGACTCGATTATTTCGGTCCGATGTACGTTACAATAGGACGTCGAAGGGAGAAGCGATGGGCGGCACTTTTCACTTGCTTAACCATCAGGGCTGTTCATATTGAACTGGCAGCTGACCTGTCCACAGACGCTTGCATCATCGTCATCCGCAATTTTGTTAATCGAAGAGGAGTGCCTGTCAAGATTCGTTCGGATATGGGTACAAATTTTGTGGGCACAGATAGAGAGTTGAGACGAGTCAGCGATTTATTTGATCACAACTTCATTCGAAGTGAATTAGCCTCAAAGAACATTATATGGGAATTTAACTGTCCAGCCAACCCTAGCAGTGGAGGATGCTGGGAAAGACTCATACAATCAACAAAAAAGGTTTTAGCCGTCACCCTAAAGGAAATCGCCCCTCAAGTCGAAACTTTAAGAAGTCTTCTTATCGAAGCCGAGAACGTAGTGAACAGTCGTCCACTTACACATCTTCCCGTTACTCCTGAAAGTCCTGAACCGCTAACTCCAAACCACTTTTTATTAGGAACTACCAATTCGACTCAGACGCCATTTGATGATAGCCCAATATGTTCGCGCAAACAATACAGAATAAGTCAGCAGTTGCGGAACAGATTTTGGCGGCAATGGATACGTGAGTATCTGCCGTCGTTAACTCGACGTACTAAGTGGTTTGCTCCTCAGAAACCTATCGCAGTAAACGATTTAGTCATTATTTGCGATGAAAACCAACCCAGAAGTCAGTGGAAGCGCGGTACTGTCACTAGAAAATTAACAAATAAGGATGGAACCACCCGTATAGTGGAAGTACGTACTGCTAATGGAACTTTGCGCCGACCTGTATCTAAACTCGCTGTGCTAGACGTTTGTGGTGAAGTCCCGAGGGACATTCACGAGGGGCGGGATGTTGCAGCCGCAAAGTAACTGCTAGTTTGCAACACCGATTTTCCATCCTATTTATTCATGGATTATTTTAATACCCTTTTGTACTACTATGTTATATTTGAATATAACATATTTTCTCATTGTTTGTCTGAAAAGCAAAGAGTCTTGTTTGTGCATGCCAAGATACGGCCATTTTTTATATACTTTAATACATTTGGAATTGGATAGATACAGAATGTAACTACTTTTTATTTTATTACTAAGTATATTGTAATAGTTTTTTTTTATTATAGTGAAATAAACGTAACAACATACCACTCTTGTATATACAAAATATATTTGCGTATATTTATTGCCTGCCTATTGGAATTCGTTTATTTCTTCTGACGCCAAAATCTTTGTTCCTAATCGGAACAGCGTGAAAAGAAGACGACGTATATAGTCCACTTAAGTTTTTACATACGAAATGGACGAATTATAGTCAATTTAATTTTTTATAAAAAATTTAAAAATGGACGATGTATAGTCCATTAAATTTTGAATATATAGCCAGTCCATTTAATTTTCTGCATGAAAAATAGACGATGTATAGTCTATATACTTTTTTGCATATGAATCGGACGATTTATAGTTGATAAAATTTTTTCATAAAAAATTAGAAAAAGACGATGTATAGTCCATTAATTTTTTTTCATAAAAAATTTTTTTGTATGAAAAATGGATGATGTATATTTTATTAAATCCTTTGCACGAAAAGAAGACGACGTATATAGTCCACTTAAGTTTTTACATACGAAATGGACGAATTATAGTCAATTTAATTTTTTATAAAAATTTTAAAAATGGACGATGTATAGTCCATTAAATTTTGTATATATAGCCAGTCCATTTAATTTTCTGCATGAAAAATAGACGATGTATAGTCTATATAATTTTTTGCATATGAATCGGACGATTTATAGTTGATAAAATTTTTTCATAAAAAATTAAAAAAAAAAGACGATGTATAGTCCATTAATTTTTTTTCATAAAAAATTTTTTTTATGAAAAATGGATGATGTATATTTTATTAAATCCTTTGTACGAAAATAAGACGACGTATATAGTCCACTTAAGTTTTTACATACGAAATGGACGAATTATAGTCAATTTAATTTTTTATAAAAATTTTAAAAATGGTCGATGTATAGTCCATTAAATTTTTTATATATAGCCAGTCCATTTAATTTTCTGCATGAAAAATAGACGATGTATAGTCTATATAATTTTTTGCATATGAATCGGACGATTTATAGTTGAAAAACTTTTTTCATAAAAAATTAAAAAAAAGACGATGTATAGTCCATTAATTTTTTTTCATAAAAAAATTTTTTGTATGAAAAATGGATGATGTATAGTTTATTAAATCCCTTGTACGAAAAGAAGACGACGTATATAGTCCAGTTAAGTTTTTACATACGAAATGGACGAATTATAGTCAATTTAATTTTTTTATAAAAAATTTAAAAATGGACGATGTATAGTCCATTAAATTTTGTATATATAGCCAGTCCATTTAATTTTCTGCATGAAAAATAGACGATGTATAGTCTATATAATTTTTTGCATATGAATCGGACGATTTATAGTCGATAAAATTTTTTCATAAAAAATTTAAAAAAGACGATGTATAGTCCATTAAATTTTTTTCATAAAAAATTTTTTTGCACGAAAAATGAATGATGTATATTTTATTAAATTCTTTGCATGAAAAGAAGACGACGTATATAGTCCACTTAAGTTTTTACATACGAAATGGACGAATTATAGTCAATTTAATTTTTTATAAAAAATTTAAAAATGGACGATGTATAGTCCATTAAATTTTTTATATATAGCCAGTCCATTTAATTTTCTGCATGAAAAATAGACGATGTATAGTCTATATAATTTTTTGCATATGAATCGGACGATTTATAGTCGATAAAATTTTTTCATAAAAAATTTAAAAAAGACGATGTATAGTCCATTAAATTTTTTTCATAAAAAATTTTTTTGCATGAAAAATGGATGATGTATATTTTATTAAATTCTTTGCACGAAAAGAAGACGACGTATATAGTCCACTTAAGTTTTTACATACGAAATGGACGAATTATAGTCAATTTAATTTTTTATAAAAATTTTAAAAATGGTCGATGTATAGTCCATTAAATTTTTTATATATAGCCAGTCCATTTAATTTTCTGCATGGAAAATAGACGATGTATAGTCTATATAATTTTTTGCATATGAATCGGACGATTTATAGTTGAAAATCTTTTTTCATAAAAAATTAAAAAAAAGACGATGTATAGTCCATTAATTTTTTTTCATAAAAAAATTTTTTTTATGAAAAATGGATGATGTATAGTTTATTAAATCCTTTGTACGAAAAGAAGACGACGTATATAGTCCAGTTAAGTTTTTACATACGAAATGGACGAATTATAGTCAATTTAATTTTTTTATAAAAAATTTAAAAATGGACGATGTATAGTCCATTAAATTTTGTATATATAGCCAGTCCATTTAATTTTCTGCATGAAAAATAGACGATGTATAGTCTATATAATTTTTTGCATATGAATCGGACGATTTATAGTCGATAAAATTTTTTCATAAAAAATTTAAAAAAGACGATGTATAGTCCATTAATTTTTTTTCATAAAAAATTTTTTTTATGAAAAATGGATGATGTATATTTTATTAAATCCTTTGTACGAAAATAAGACGACGTATATAGTCCACTTAAGTTTTTACATACGAAATGGACGAATTATAGTCAATTTAATTTTTTATAAAAATTTTAAAAATGGTCGATGTATAGTCCATTAAATTTTTTATATATAGCCAGTCCATTTAATTTTCTGCATGAAAAATAGACGATGTATAGTCTATATAATTTTTTGCATATGAATCGGACGATTTATAGTTGATAAAATTTTTTCATAAAAAATTAAAAAAAGACGATGTATAGTCCATTAATTTTTTTTCATAAAAAAATTTTTTTTATGAAAAATGGATGATGTATAGTTTATTAAATCCTTTGTACGAAAAGAAGACGACGTATATAGTCCACTTAAGTTTTTACATACGAAATGGACGAATTATAGTCAATTAAATTTTTTATAAAAATTTTAAAAATGGACGATGTATAGTCCATTAAATTTTGTATATATAGCTCCATTTAATTTTCTGCATGAAAAATAGACGATGTATAGTCTATATAATTTTTTGCATATGAATCGGACGATTTATAATTGATAAAATTTTTTCATAAAAAATTAAAAAAAAGACGATGTATAGTCCATTAATTTTTTTTTCATAAAAATGGACGAATTATAGTTACTTTAATTTTTTATAAAAATTTTAAAAATGGTCGATGTATAGTCCATTAAATTTTTTATATATAGCCAGTCCATTTAATTTTCTGCATGAAAAATAGACGATGTATAGTCTATATAATTTTTTGCATATGAATCGGACGATTTATAGTCGATAAAATTTTTTCATAAAAAATTAAAAAAAAGACGATGTATATAGTCCATTAATTTTTTTTCATAAAAAATTTTTTTTTATGAAAAATGGATGATGTATATTTTATTAAATCCTTTGTACGAAAAGAAGACGACGTATATAGTCCACTTAAGTTTTTACATACGAAATGGACGAATTATAGTCAATTTAATTTTTTATAAAAAATTTAAAAATGGACGATCTATAGTCCATTAAATTTTGTATATATAGCTCTTTGCACGAAAAGAAGACGACGTATATAGTCCACTTAAGTTTTTACATACGAAATGGACGAATTATAGTCAATTTAATTTTTTATAAAAAATTTAAAAATGGACGATGTATAGTCCATTAAATTTTGTATATATAGCCAGTCCATTTAATTTTCTGCATGAAAAATAGACGATGTATAGTCTATATAATTTTTTGCATATGAATCGGACGATTTATAGTCGATAAAATTTTTTCATAAAAAATTTAAAAAAGACGATGTATAGTCCATTAAATTTTTTTCATTAAAAATTTTTTTGCATGAAAAATGGATGATGTATATTTTATTAAATTCTTTGCACGAAAAGAAGACGACGTATATAGTCCACCTAAGTTTTTACATACGAAATGGACGAATTATAGTCAATTTAATTTTTTATAAAAAATTTAAAAATGGACGATCTATAGTCCATTAAATTTTGTATATATAGCCAGTCTATTTAATTTTCTGCATGAAAAATAGACGATGTATAGTCTATATAATTTTTTGCATATGAATCGGACGATTTATAGTCGATAAAATTTTTTCATAAAAAATTTAAAAAAGACGATGTATAGTCCATTAAATTTTTTTCATAAAAAATTTTTTTGCATGAAAAATGGATGATGTATATTTTATTAAATTCTTTGCACGAAAAGAAGACGACGTATATAGTCCACTTAAGTTTTTACATACGAAATGGACGAATTATAGTCAATTTAATTTTTTATAAAAATTTTAAAAATGGTCGATGTATAGTCCATTAAATTTTTTATATATAGCCAGTCCATTTAATTTTCTGCATGAAAAATAGACGATGTATAGTCTATATAATTTTTTGCATATGAATCGGACGATTTATAGTTGAAAAACTTTTTTCATAAAAAATTAAAAAAAAGACGATGTATAGTCCATTAATTTTTTTTCATAAAAAAATTTTTTGTATGAAAAATGGATGATGTATAGTTTATTAAATTCTTTGCACGAAAAGAAGACGACGTATATAGTCCACTTAAGTTTTTACATACGAAATGGACGAATTATAGTCAATTTAATTTTTTATAAAAATTTTAAAAATGGACGATGTATAGTCCATTAAATTTTTTATATATAGCCAGTCCATTTAATTTTCTGCATGAAAAATAGACTATGTATAGTCTATATAATTTTTTGCATATGAATCGGACGATTTATAGTTGATAAAATTTTTTCATAAAAAATTAAAAAAAAAGACGATGTATAGTCCATTAATTTTTTTCATAAAAAAATTTTTTGTATGAAAAATTAATGATGTATAGTTTATTAAATCCTTTGTACGAAAAGAAGACGACGTATATAGTCCACTTAAGTTTTCACATACGAAATGGACGAATTATAGTCAATTTAATTTTTTATAAAAAATTTAAAAATGGACGATGTATAGTCCATTAAATTTTGTATATATAGCCAGTCCATTTAATTTTCTGCATGAAAAATAGACGATGTATAGTCTATATAATTTTTTGCATATGAATCGGACGATTTATAGTTGATAAAATTTTTTCATAAAAAATTAAAAAAAAAAGATGTATAGTCCATTAAATTTTTTTCATAAAAAATTTTTTTGCATGAAAAATGGATGATGTATATTTTATTAAATTCTTTGCACGAAAAGAAGACGACGTATATAGTCCACTTAAGTTTTTACATACGAAATGGACGAATTATAGTCAATTTAATTTTTTATAAAAATTTTAAAAATGGTCGATGTATATATAGTCCATTAAATTTTTTATATATAGCCAGTCCATTTAATTTTCTGCATGAAAAATAGACGATGTATAGTCTATATAATTTTTTGCATATGAATCGGACGATTTATAGTCGATAAAATTTTTTCATAAAAAATTAAAAAAAAGACGATGTATTTTTTTTATGAAAAATGGATGATGTATATTTTATTAAATTCTTTGCACGAAAAGAAGACGACGTATATAGTCCACTTAAGTTTTTACATACGAAATGGACGAATTATAGTCAATTTAATTTTTTATAAAAAATTTAAAAATGGTCGATGTATAGTCCATTAAATTTTTTATATATAGCCAGTCCATTTAATTTTCTGCATGAAAAATAGACGATGTATAGTCTATATAATTTTTTGCATATGAATCGGACGATTTATAGTTGATAAAATTTTTTCATAAAAAATTAAAAAAAAAGACGATGTATAGTCCATTAATTTTTTTTCATAAAAAAATTTTTTTTATGAAAAATGGATGATGTATAGTTTATTAAATCCTTTGTTGGAAAAGAAGACGACGTATATAGTCCACTTAAGTTTTTACATACGAAATGGACGAATTATAGTCAATTAAATTTTTTATAAAAAATTTAAAAATGGACGATGTATAGTCCATTAAATTTTGTATATATAGCCAGTCCATTTAATTTTTTGCATGAAAAATAGACGATGTATAATCTATATAAAAATTTAAAAAGACGATGTATAGTCCATTAAATATTTTTCATAAAAAATTTTTTTGCATGAGAAATTGATGTTTAATTAATTTTTTGCACGAAAAGAAGACGACGTATATAGTCCACTTAAGTTTTTACATACGAAATGGACGAATTATAGTCAATTTAATTTTTTATAAAAAATTTAAAAATGGACGATGTATAGTCCATTAAATTTTGTATATATAGCCAGTCCATTTAAATTTCTGCATGAAAAATAGACGATGTATAGTATATATAATTTTTTGCATATGAATCGGACGATTTATAGTCGATAAAATTTTTTCATAAAAAATTAAAAAAAAAGACGATGTATAGTCCATTAATTTTTTTTCATAAAAAATTTTTTTTTATGAAAAATGGATGATGTATATTTTATTAAATTCTTTGCACGAAAAGAAGACGACGTATATAGTCCACTTAAGTTTTTACATACGAAATGGACGAATTATAGTCAATTTAATTTTTTATAAAAAATTTAAAAATGGTCGATGTATAGTCCATTAAATTTTTTATATATAGCCAGTCCATTTAATTTTCTGCATGAAAAATAGACGATGTATAGTCTATATAATTTTTTGCATATGAATCGGACGATTTATAGTTGATAAAATTTTTTCATAAAAAATTAAAAAAAAAGACGATGTATAGTCCATTAATTTTTTTTCATAAAAAATTTTTTTTGTATGAAAAATGGATGATGTATATTTTATTAAATCCTTTGCACGAAAAGAAGACGACGTATATAGTCCACTTAAGTTTTTACATACGAAATGGACGACTTATAGTCAATTTAATTTTTTATAAAAAATTTAAAAATGGACGATGTATAGTCCATTAAATTTTGTATATATAGCCAGTCCATTTAAATTTCTGCATGAAAAATAGACGATGTATAGTCTATATAATTTTTTGCATATGAATCGGACGATTTATAGTCGATAAAATTTTTTCATAAAAAATTAAAAAAAAGACGATGTATAGTCCATTAATTTTTTTTCATAAAAATTTTTTTTTTATGAAAAATGGATGATGTATATTTTATTAAATTCTTTGCACGAAAAGAAGACGACGTATATAGTCCACTTAAGTTTTTACATACGAAATGGACGAATTATAGTCAATTTAATTTTTTATAAAAAATTTAAAAATGGACGATGTATAGTCCATTAAATTTTGTATATATAGCCAGTCCATTTAATTTTCTGCATGAAAAATAGACGATGTATAGTCTATATAATTTTTTGCATATGAATCGGACGATTTATAGTTGATAAAATTTTTTCATAAAAAATTGAAAAAAAGACGATGTATAGTCCATTAATTTTTTTTCATAAAAAATTTTTTTTTATGAAAAATGGATGATGTATATTTTATGAAATTCTTTGCACGAAAAGAACACGACGTATATAGTCCACTTAAGTTTTTACATACGAAATGGACGAATTATAGTCAATTTAATTTTTTATAAAAATTTTAAAAATGGACGATGTATAGTCCATTAAATTATGTATATATAGCACGTCCATTTAATTTTTTGCATGAAAAATAGACGATGTATAGTCTATATAATGTTTTGCATACGAATCGGACGATTTATAGTCGATAAAATTTTTTCTTAAAAATTTAAAAATGGACGATGTATAGTCCATAAAATTTTTTTCATAAAAAATTTTTTTGCATAAGAAATGGATGATGTATAGTTTATTAAATTTTTTGTACGAAAACTAAACAACGTATATAATCCATTTTAGTTTTTGCATACGAAATGGACGAATTATAGTAAAATAAATGTTTTTATAAAAATTTAAAAATGGACCATGTATATACTTATTTTTTTGTATGCATAGTCCATTTAAATTTGTGCATGAAAAATAGACGATGTATAGTTTATTTAATTTTTTGCACGAAAAATAGACAACGTATAATATAATCCATTTTAGTTATTGCATACGAAATGGACGAATTATAGTCCATTAAATTTTAGTATAGTATAGTAAATTAAATTTTGTATGTATGGCCCATTATATTTTTTTTTGCATGAAAAATGGATGATGTATAGTACATTATAATTTTTGGATGAAAATTGTGTTTTTTACAATATATATATATATATATATATATATATATATATATATATATATATATATATATATTTTTTTTTTTGCCTGAAATAATTTTTAGCAAAAAAAAAATGGACGTACTGGTCCATTTAATTTTTTGTATGAAAAATGGACGATGGGTAGCTCCTTTATTAATTAATCAATTAATTATCTTCTCCTGTCTTTTTCATGAGCTCAGAAGTTGCTCAACTTAAATTGCCATGTATGAATCCAGTATAATGTGGACGATTTTGCCGTATTGCCATTATTTTGGAATGGAACATTTTTCTGTCAGAATGACACAAGAAAACTGTTTGCTAAAAAATGTCATAATGTGTGGTGGAAGGCAAGAGCAAATAGATATATTTAAATAATTTAAGACAATTATCAAAATATGACATTTATGAAGAGATTTTGAATCCAATAAATAATAATTGCGTGTAATTAAAAAAGAAATATACATAATTTTTTGTTAACAACTGGATTGTTGCTAAGAAAATAATTTTGTTGATTTTAATTTGTGAAGTTACAAATGTCATGGTTGTATTTACAAAAATCATATTTATAAATCTTTTTTTTCTGTGTACATAATTCGAACAGCAAAAGGCATTCTAAATTTAATGACATTGCATAACTCACATACAAAGCATTCTTTTGTAATGACTTTGCATAAATTGTACTTAGAATTTCGCAAGTTTTTTTTTTATTTGGGTACTTATAAAAGTGAAACAAACTTTCAATATTTAAATTTTGAGCACGTGTGTACAAAATGGCATTAAATAACACATGGTAAAATAATAGTTATTATCAAAATATAAGCGTGGAAAAGGAAATTGTTATGAGTAAATATAAAGGCCTAATAAAATATTTAGTACTTTTTATAATACCTTGCGAAAAAACTAACAATTATAAAAAGTTTCTTTTAAGAAAACATTTCAAGAAATACCTTTGAAAAAGTACTTTACGTAAAAAGTACTTAATAAAAAATAACTTTTAGAAAAGTACTTTTTAAAAGAATACATTTCAAATATGTAGTCTTTAAAAAAACTTTTAAAAAAGTAACTTTCAAAAATATACTTTTTAGAAAATTACCTTTTGAAAAAGTACTTTATGAAAAGTAGTTTTTAGAAAAGTACATAATGACAAAAAGTACCTTTTAGAAAAGAAAATTTCAAAAAGTACCTTTTAGAAAAGTACATTTCAGAAAGTACCTTTTAGAATAGCACATTTGAAAAAGTACCTTTTAGAAGAGTACATTTCAAAAAGTACCTTTTCAAATGTAACTATTAAAAAAATACCTTTTGAAAAAGAACCTGATCAAAAAAATACCTTTTAAATAAGTACATTTGAAAAAGTACCTTTTAGAAGAGTACATTTCAAAAAGTACCTTTAGAAAAAGCACCTTTTCAAATAAAACTATTTAAAAAGTACCTGATGAAAAAAGTACTTTTTACAAAAGTACATTTCAAAAACTACTTTTTAGAAAAGTACATTTCAAAAAGTACCTTTTAGAAAAGTACATTTCAAAAAGTATTTTTTAGAAAAGTGCATTTCAAAAAGTACCTTTTAGAGAAGTTCATTTCAAAAGAGTACATTTCATATATAACTATTAAGAAAGTACCTAAGTACTATTAAAAAAGTACCAAATATAACTTTTAAGAAGTACCTTTTGAAAAAGTACTTTTTGAAAAAGTTCATGATGAAAAAGTACTTTTTACTAAAGTAAATTTCAAAAAGTACCTTTTAGAAAAGTACTTTTCCAAAGAGTACATTTCAAATATAACTATTAAAAAAGTACCTTTTGAAAAATTACCTTAAAAAGAAATCATCTTTTAAAACAGAACCTTAAAAAAGGTGTAAAAATAATTTCATATGTATTTCAGAATAATCAATCTGCTCTTGCAAAGAGTAAAGAACTTCTTCAAATATTAACAACCGATACTGTTCCACTGTGCAACGTTTTCAAATTGGAAATGAAAATATATAAAATTAAAATAATTTAACGGTAATTGCAAAAGTAAACTTTAGCTTCTTTAAAGAGTTAATGTCATCGGATTCGTCTTCTGCTTAAAGGTCGAAATGCTTAAAATTAATTAAATTTTTTGAAAAATCACCTACCTGTTGTTGTTGTTGTTGTTGCTTAAAAGAATCCATCATTTATTTCTTGTACGTTTCTTGTTATTATTATAATTTTTATTCAATTCATTCGAAGAACTTATAAAGCTTTTTCAATATTAATAAAAATTGCTGACTTTTGAGCTTGATAATAAATTAACCTAAAGAATCAACCACAAGTTTATTATTATTGTAATTTTTATTTGTAGGCTTTTCAATATTTAATTAAATAAAAATTTTAAAGCTGAGAAAATTGAATTAAGAGACACTTTTTATGTTTTATTACGATTTCTTTCACTAGTTGCTGATCTAAAAATTAAACTTTAATTTAAATTGATTTCATCTGTTGGTAAAAAGTATTGTGTGATTACATAAAAATCAACTTTTGAATTTAAGTTCGTAAAAAAAATTAATAAAAGTTGTAAGTAGAATTATAGAGTTAAATTGCTTGTGATAAATTTGAGGCCAAAGCTGTAATGAGTAACAGTGGGCATGTTGCAGGTCTTTTTAATAACAACACAAATTATTTTTTTTCAATACACAAATTTTTATTAATTCTTTTTTTTTTTTTTTTGCTTTTCTTGGTATGGCTGGCCTTACTTAACTTGTTTTGGGTTTGAATAAACAAAAACTTAAACTCTTTTTCTAAATATGTTTTTTGTTTGTTTGTTCAATGTAAACTTAATATGCATGTAAGATAGTTGTTGTTGTTGTTGTTATTGTTAATGGTTTTATTTAACTTCTCTAGAAGAAATACAAAACAACAAATTTTTGTTACTGTTTCAGCTCCCTAAAAAATAAAGTATGCAAATGTTGTCTGAGTTTTTGTTTTTTTTTTTCATCAATTATTTGTAGTTTTTATTTAAACGACAAGCAAAAATGTCTTTATAATTTCTGCTTTTTTAAGTTTTGTTGTTTTTATTTTTTTTTTTCAGATTCACTTTATTTCGCGTGCACACTCCAATGCGGCTGTGCTTAGACTGACTTCGGTGTGTGATCAATGCCGGCTAAAGTATTCAAGAAAATTATTATATCTACTTCTATGCAACAGCCAAACACTTCGTTTGATATTTATTTTGGTTTTGAGGTTATTTTAGTTATTGTTGTTAACATTTTTGTTGGTTTTGGATCATGTAGTCGTCTGTATATTTGTTTACTTTTTTTTATACGACTTTTAATGTAAATTATATGTAGCAGCAGCACTATGGGCTGAATACAAAGTTTGCCAATGAAACATAAGAAGGTGACACAATTATTTTGGCCTGTTTTTTTTTAACAGCAATATTTTCAATAAAACATTAAGAAGTAAGAAAACAAATTTTATTAAACATAAAAAATATTTTTCATTTCTGCTGTTTTTCAAAATTCTCTTTTCAATAACTGACACTTTTAATTGAAAAAAAAAAAAAATAAAAAAGAAACTGAAATAATAAATTTAGAATTTAATTCGGTCAATAGAAAAAATTTTTTTAATATTTTTCTTTTTGCTGCAAAGCTTGAAGATTTTGTAATTTCTGCAGTTTTTATAAATTCTCTTTTCGAAAACTGACAAACATCCCAGAAAAAAATTTCTCCAATTAACATTTTTAATTAAAAGAAATGCAAATAATAAATTAAAAATTTTATTGGGTCAATTAAACTTTTGTCTTTCTAAATTTAATTGATTAAATATTTAATTAAGCAAAGAGTTTCATTGACACAATTAAATTTTTAATTGATTTTTTCTTTCTTTTTTCAATTAACGCTGTTGATTGGGAAAATATTTTTTTTAGTGTGTTGCCACTTTGGAAAAACAGGAAATTTGGGGTACAACTTAAAATGATAATTTGAAATTATAATAATTAAAGTAAAGAGGAAATTACTTAAAAAATTTAATCTCAAAAACACAAACTCGCAACAGCCAACCAAAGGCTTGTCAAAAAGTGTTTGCAGATTTTTGGGAAGCCTTAATTGCAGATCACACTGTACACCACGCAACTAAATAAAGTTCTTACAGGTGATTCTGGTAGAGAATACCAAAAATTATATTTAAATTGATATTTTGAGAGCTTAAATGGATTTGAAATTCCTCCTTTTATTTTTTAGATTGTTCTGGCAAAGAAGAAAAAAATATACATGTGCAAGGGGTTTATTTTAAAGGCAGCTTAATTTCTCTCTATTAAGAAAATTCTTGTGGAAAATCGACGTCGGAAAACATGTAAAGCAAAAAGTAAGCGATAATATCGCGGACTATTTATTATATACTTTTTTTTAATATTTACCGTAAAATTCTACATCAGCCTTTAAATACAGCAAAGCTGGAAAATAAACTTAAGCAAAAGATATTTGGCAAAAATAAAATAACACAGGCAGTGGAGCAAACAGATGAACATGAATGATGATGATGATGTAGCGTCCTCCGAAACTAGCATAATGTTCCATTCTGCTGGTGTTTCGTTTATCTAATAATAAAATATTTCTTGATTGATTTTTTCAATTAAAAAATCATTACCTGTCACTTGCCTTTTTCAGCATACACATATTAGCCGAAGACGCTTGTCTGTACGATATTTTGTCTGTACTAAAGTTCATAATAACATCTTCAATGTTAATATTTTTTCGAGATACAGAACTATTTCCAAAATAAAAAAATTTTAAGCCGCCTTTTCAGTGCATGGCCTCTTTCTATGTATGGCTTAAAAGTAGGGAAGGATATCTCCATCATTATGGACATAAATCATTTATTATCGCCTGTGATCATTTCTGGCTTTGAGCGGCATTTTTAGCCAATCTCTCGAAAATGCGTGGACAGGATTGTAAGTCCAAAAAAGTATCCTCTCTTCCCCACCCGTAAATTACTACCAAACTAAATGTTTCTCTTCCAAATGTTTTCGTGCCTATACGCAGGCTAAAAAGTTTGGCACAAGTTAGCGAGTATGAATAGAATTTTTATAAGCTTATTTTGCTACTTAAAATTATGTCAGTTCAAGTCCATAGTTCAGGCCCATTGTGCAGTGTAAGTAGTCGTACTAGGTGTGTGTGTGTATACAGAGACTATTTACAATATTAGAGGTCTTGCATTGTTCAATTACAAATTCAACAACACAATCTTATAACATATACATACATATGTCCACTCACCCATAAATGCATACAAACATATCGTCGCTGTTTTATCTAACTGACCTATCTAACATTTTTAAAATTTTACAGGAGAGGAGCTTTTATGATTGTTTTCTACATGTATTCTTGTGGAAACGTCTGAAATATTTTTACTGTTATAGGCTCGACAGTAATGTTTACAGTCATAAAAATTGTGGACAAGGTCTATTATGACTCATAAAGTCTGGTAGTGGACTTAACTCATTTTTCAAAAAAATTTCAGTTAGGCCTGTTAGTTAAAACAGCGACGATATATGCAATTATACATAAATACATTCATGCATAGACATGGTCATACATATACTGTAGGTGTGAATGTACACATCGCTCCTTTGTTGCAATAGAGGTCCAACTCAAAAAAAGCTAGTTTTACAGAAAATAAGTTTTAGCTTTTCATTTTACAAACAATTCAGCGAAGATATAAAAATATCTTTCTTTTCTCGAAAGTGGAGTGTGCAAGTCTTTTATATGAATATTTCACACAAGATTAACGGCCTGGCCCACGCTGTCGACAAGAAATTTCGATCAACAACTTGTATTGAAAAAAACAATATATAAGAAAATATATAAGAAAATTTGAAATAGAAAGTTTTTTGTCGACATCGTGAGCCAGGCCATAGCTGTGATATAACGGTTTTTTCAGTATTATCTTTTCCAAAAATGCATTTTTTGAGATATGTCTATGTTGCACTAAAAGGGTATATCGTACATACTTATAAATTTACAACGATGGTACAAACATTTTTTTTTTAATTGTGGAGTTGTTGAGTTTGAAAACGTTGTAGTCTCGCTGCCACTGTTTTGAGTTTAAAGTTGTTGCAACCCAAAAGCGGGTGTTCGATATGATTTATTTCTGTTTCTGTTTTTTTTTATCTCAGTCAACAAAATTTTAACAATTTGTCAATGGTGAACTTACATTTTCTGTCTCTTTCTCTCTCTCGCTCTCTTAAAATTTTAAATAATAGATTTTTTATTTTTTTCTGGTTTCTTTGTTTGTCTTATTTATGTTTATTTAACATTTAATCAAATATTGCTTATCAATTTGCCAAATAAAAATAAGATTAGCTTGTAAAAATCATAATATACGGCCCTGTTCTGTAAACCGAATCCGAGTAAATTTCTCGTTTTCTGCAGACGTGCTTAAAATCATACATGATAATTTTCTTTCAGATATGATATAATGAAACTAGTAATAAAAAATTTTAAAATTCTAAAAAAATCTTTTCTAAAATATATTGTTACGCAATACCGCGAACAGACCTAATATTTTCCATAACAATATTTGTGAACAATTAGAACGGTCCAGATGTTATTATCAAAGGTACGTAATACACAAGCACACAAGATGATGTTGAAATGTTTTTATTTAATTTTTCTAGCTTTCGATAATTAAACTATTTTTTTAAGCTCTAAGGTCCTTATATATTTTTATTTTTTTTTTATTTATAAGAAGTTCAGAAAATACAGATTTATTAGAATTTTTTGCCTTGCGTACTACTGTGCGGCTGGCCACAAGCTGGATTTTTTATACTTGCCACAAAATACAAACAAATTGTTAATGATGTGACGTATTCATTAAATTTGATTTAAAATCTAAAAGCCTTATTTATAAAACTTATTAAGGCTTTATAAAGGAGGTTTAAAACAAATTTTTTTTATAAAATTTTTCTTAAAAGGCCTTAATAAGTTTTATAAATAAGGCAGTAAAAGGGTATGGGAAATATATATAGTTTCCTTTTAAGATTTTTAGTCAATATCAGTATTTTTTACTGCTACAACTCCTGTATTTATTATGTCATTTCTATTCAGTATCATCTTCAGCTAAAAATAAACTCAAGCAACCATAAAAAACCATAAAGCTTAAAAATAATAACAAAAAAAATTTTTTTTATATAATAAAAAAATTATGAAGAAACTGTGTCAAATTCGTCCAAGCGATCATCAAACTGACATTTTAAATTTTAATTTCGAAGACGAGAAAAAAAACAAACATAAAAAATACTTTTTTAAGATTAAAGATTTTCATATAAAAAGTATCATCAGTTTTATTTGCATCATCTTGTGTTGAATGTTTTTTGTTTTTAACTTTGCACCAAAGCACATGACCTTATAGCATTTAGTAAAATATTTACCAAAAAAAAAAATCATATGCAAATATTTGTTTATCTTTTGAGGCGAAACAAAAGATTTCTCTTCGTACTTTTTGGTATTTTCTTTAAAACAAATATTTCTCATTGGTGGAATCTTTCTTTTGTGATTGCACTGTGGTATAGTAGGAACACAACTGGGAGAAACATAGATATCGTGCCATAACCGTTTAAAGAGATTAAGCGGCATACTTTTCGAACTTAATTTTTTTTCGAAAATCTGCTATTTGCTATCGTAAATAATCGATTTTCGTCAAAAGACGTCGTCCAAAAAATGTGTCGGTTCGGCGTTTTTTGGCCGTTATGGCTCAATATGGTCATGCAGATATTTTTCACTCTATTTTTTAATTTTTAGGGTTCCGTACAGCAAAGGTGAAAGGGAATCCTATTGTTTTCGCTACGATTTTTGTCTGTCTTTGAATTTGTCTATGTCTGTATGTCTATGACAGACTGTTGTCTCGAGAAGCGTAAGAGCTACGGACCTAAAATTTTCACAGACTATGCAAGACTTTGGCCGCTACAACGACAAATATATGACGGTTTAAAATGAAAGGGTGCCGTAAAGCGAGCAACGAAAATTTTTTAAATTCTATTGTATTATACAGAAAACTATATATCGTCCCGTATGAAAATGATTCTGAAGATAGACATGGAAATGAACATTTATATGGATGTGGAAGTTAACGTGGTTATGAAAATGAATTTAAACAAGAACATGTACGTGAATATGAACATGATCATGAATTCAGACAATTGCCATGAATAAAAATATGACCAAGAGCATGAACACGAACGTAGATATGAAAAATAATGGACATTTACATAGACTTGCACATGAACACAGACATAAAAATGAAAAAAGAAGTATTCCGTATACATGAGGATTGATATGGAGATGAAAATTAGTCTTTTCATCAATGTGTACCTTAACATGAGCGTAAATATGACCAGAGACATGCAAACGAACATTATTATGAACATTAACATGAACATGAATTACAATTTGAAATTGACAAGGGATATGAACATTAACAAGGACATAAACATGTACATGGAAATTTAAATTAACATTGACCTAGGCATGGATATGAACATAAACTTTGTCAGAAATGGAGATAAAAATTAGCCCTTACATCAATATAGATATTAACATAAACGTAACTATGACCATTAATATGAACACGAACATTAATATAAGCATTAACATGAATTTGAAATAGAGCTTAGACATGAATAGGAATATGAACATGGACATGAACATGTAAATGGAAACGGATGTTCGACATTGACAAGCGCCTGGATATGGACATGAACATAAACATGAATATGAGCATTACATGACCAAGAAAATGACAGTGCTATGGACATAAGCATGAATATGAACATGAACGTTAATATATAAAACATATTTTTATACATTTTCGGAGTTATTTAATCATCAAATTTTAAGGATTTGTATTTAATTTTTGTGGAATAATTTCATTTTCTTGGAATCATTTCATGTAACCATTACATCATGTTACGAGTATTTCCTCTTTTCAAATGTATTCACTCGAAATTGCTTTGATTTATATAAGAGCAAAAATCTTGGCAAACTAAAGATACTCGTAGTTCAGAGCAGACGGGTAAGCTCTGAAACAGTGACCACTCTTGTAATCTTAGTTAACCGGAACGTGTAGATCATATCATGTAGCGAAAATCGATTATCTTCGACCGTAACTAATCGATTTTCGTTAAAAAAAAGAGTTTCAAAAATTATGTTTCTTAAGCTTTTTTGGCGGTTATTGGTAGACATATTCTTCAACAATGTTTATTAATTAAAATAAAATTTAAAAACTATTACTTAAAAGATGTTTTTTAAAATTCCTTCTAATTTGCTAGGAACAAGTAAAATCTTATTTGATTTATAAGAATTTCACATCCAATTAATTTCCAATTAATTTTGTTTGTAAAGTTCAAGCAACAATGTAAATTGCACATTCAATTGAGGAAATACAAATTTTTCTATTGCTCACAATTTGTTAAACGTGTTATTTTACTGCCTGTTTATCGAAGGCAATTAAAAATTTGTCGTCTGTCTACGAGTTTTTATATAGAATTTGTTTTTGTTTTCACTATTAATAGGCGGATCAGCAAAGTTTATGATTGTCTTCACATGAGTAGATAATTGATTCTGTTACAAAAATGATTGGAAATTATTTACATTTTTCATAGTTTTTAATTGAACATATTTTTCATTTTAATTTTGTTTTAGTTGTCTTTTGTTGAGATTGAACTTTAAATTTAAGCAGAACAAAAAAAAAAATGTTTTTTTATGCATTGATTGAAATGTTTTATTGTAAAAATAAAAATTTCTTAGCATCATGGTCAACATGACTTTGAATCCAATCAATAGCTTTTGAAAAGAGGGAATTTCTTTAAAATTTGTCTTATAAACCTTTTTCAGACGAAAAATATTTTTTATAAAAACTGCCCCTCTTTTTGTGAGAGGTCTGTGTTGTATTTATCCTACTTCTGGATCACAAGTTCCGAATCTTATTAACCTTTTTGAATGTAAGGGAAAGAAATTAAATATTTTTTTGTAAGCTTTTGAAAACCAGTGTAATTCACATGTAAATCAACTAAACTAAAATTACACAATATATTTGCTTGATATTTAATACTTCTAAATGCATTCATTAAATAATAATTACATTTAATTTAATGAGATACAAATAACATGAAACACGTTTAGCCTTTTTAACACCTGTTACCACAGCCCTTGACTACCAGAGAAATAGAAAAAAAAATAAAAATAAACGTTGACACATAAATTCTGTCAACAAGGCAAGAATTGAAATAAAATATAAGATAATGAATAAAATCATGGTTGAAGACCCTTAAATTCTTCAAAACTTATTAAATATGAATTCATATAGTTAATAGATTTACATAAATTAGCAAATCGATTAACGTTTATAAATTTTGCTAGATAAAAAAATATTTGTCTGGCTAAAAGCAACAATGTAACAATAAATCTTTAAATATTTAAATTACATACAACCATGGGAATATTTATTTGATGCAGAGTTTCATTGTCGCTTGAAATTAAAGCAAAAATTGTAACACGAGTAAGAATATTAAAATATTATGCAAATCTTTACAAAATAGAAATTTATTCCACAGATGTGCAAAAATTATATTCACAAACTCTTGCATGGAAATTGATTTTGAGAACAGATGTTAGTTGTTGCTCGTTGAGTTTGCTTGGCTGTCTTTCAATCTTGTTGTATTTTAATAAGTAACTAAGCCAGTTAATTAATTATTACATAGCTAAAGTCTGTATAATTATTGCAAAAATTTTTATTATTAAAGCTAATAGTTTTAAGATATTACTAATAGCAGAATAACCATAATTATGGCTTTAGTTTTGATTAATAGTTTTGTCATTCATGTACAAGTTAATTGGATTTGTAGTTAAATTTTGTTATTTTTTTATAAGGCTTTCTTTAGCAGCAAATGTACACACCGAACAAGTTAGAGCCGCTCTTTAACAAAGCATTGAAGAGGAACCACATCGATCAATTCGGTGCGGTTCGCAGCAAATATGAATGTGTTCCCAGCAAAAAATTTCAAAAAAGGTAATCGGGTTTGGAATTAAGAATTTTTGGAGGAAGCTGTTCCTTACTGGATTACCAACTTAATGATTTTAACAAGGCGTGAGACTAAAATGATCGATTCTTGAGCAGTACTTACTTTTTTTTTTATTTGGCAACTTGTTCACGTAATCTATTTAATCTAAAAAAATTATTCTCCTCATTTAGCAACTTGTACATAATTTTTTTAAGTTTTAGGTAATGTGATTTGTAAGCGAGTAATGAAATTTGGTAATCAGAAAAGTATTATTAAAGCCACTACAATAATACTTATGTATATGTATGTACCGATGGTGCATCGAATAAGTAAAAATAATTAATGTGATGATCGTAAAAGATAAGTAAGAATAGTTAAACATACATAGGTAGAGTGATATAACTTCGTGCTAACCTAAATAGAAAATGGAAAAAAAGAAAATGAATAGTGATACTTACAAATGTGTTTGCCAAGGGTAAATCAATAATTGTATACACAATCAATTCTCATATTCCATTTCATAGAAATTTAAGTTAAATAGCTGATGTTAATAATAATCTCTACCCCCAGTAGATAGACATGAGTGCTGATGAAGTGCGTGGCTGCACAGAAAAATATCGGTATTTCCCCCAGCTAATAAAGTCTAGTTTAATATTTCTTCTCTTCTTTACATACTCACATTAATTAATAAAAATATTTCATTCAATAAGAATTGAAATTACTGAACTCAAGGTAATGTGTAATTTTTTGCTGGGTTCATAAACTTTATGGACATTATTTTGGCTCAAGATCGTGTGCGATGCCGATTCGGTGAAGACACTCAAGCACAAATTGATATTGATTCTGATTTTCAATGAGATAATATTAAGTTTATTTATTTATTTTTGAAGGATTCGGAAATGCAAAATCTTTTGCATTTGTAGTGAAGATAATTTACAACTTTTTTTCTAAAAAACCATTACATCCACTGGAAATTACTTTTCGGTCCGTTTAATGGGTCGCCGGAGTCATTGGTATATATGCCTTAAGCGATGACTGCTAATGCTTAAGGGTATAGAGCAAGGATTACAAGTTTTTTTTTATACCTTAACAGAACGAAGCCACATAGCTTACGCCTTAGCAAATTTACTCAAATAAAGTTTTGATGAATGAGTAATTTCACGTTTCATCCTGTTAATTGGCCTGTGATTTAACCGCCTTGAGCGACTTTTCTTTTCAGTTAATTTTAATTATTATTCGAACCTCATTTGTTTCTATACTTATGATTTGAACAGGCTAAAGTTCGTATCGCTTTGAAAGCCAAATTACATGTGATAATTATTAATGAACAAATAACACCAAAGTTTGTTGTAAATATTCTGACTAACAACATATAGTTGGACGGAACAACTAGCCGTTTTCGAAGGCCACTTTCATCATCAGCGTTCTTTTGTGTTTGGTCCACTGTGTGTGGTGTCTTTTTTTTTTGGGCTCATGTACCACCTTATGAACACATTAAAATCAACATTCGAAAGACGGCTGCAAATGATGCGAAAACTGTGTGAAAATTGAAGCTCCAGATTGCGCTACGAACGCGACATCATATGTAATCGTATTACATTAATAACATCAAATTATTTATTGACTATATAGTCAGTTTAATCGATATTCAAAATATTTTTCTTTGCTTTATTTTAATTTAAAGTTCTGCAACTGGATTCTTTACTTTTCATTTTATTCTACCATTTATTGTATTAGCTGCAACATTAATTCATATTTTATTTTTACATAAATTTCGAACCAAGGGGTTATTATATAATCCGAATCGAACGGCAATGTGTTCGAATTGCAATGTTAATAACATACAAATTCGACCAATTTTCGTTTCGAATCGAATTACATAATAAGCCCCCAGGTTCTAATAATCCATTAAGAATTAATTCAAATACTGATAAAATTCCTTTTCATCCTTATTTTACTTACAAAGATATTGTAGGATTTATTTTAATAACAATAATACTAATTTTATTAGTTTTAATTAAATCTTAGGAGATTTAGATAATTTTATGCCAGTTAACCCATTAATTACACCAATTCGTATTCAACAGGAATGATATATTTACAAAAAATAATTGTTATTACAAATCACTCTTTTTCGATACAGCTGAAAGCAAAACCTGGCAACACTGATGATATTTCTTGGTCCTTTTTTTCCTCTCATATACATATACATATGTATGTATGTATGTATGTATGTATGTTTAAAGAAAGCTTGTGTTATTGCGTTAAATTTTTATTAGTGTTCGTGAGTGTTTGTGTCTTAAGTCTTTTGTTTCTACCAACTGCGAAGTCGCTCTTCAACACTGTTGTCATGTATTTAGTCCTAATTTACACTAAGCAAGTCTTATTGCTAAGCTGATTAGTTTTTTATGAGAGAGAGAGAGAGAGAGACGAGGGGAAAAGAAACGTTTCTGTTGCCCCACAAACTAATCAGCTTAGCAATAAGGCTTGCTTAGTGTAAATGAGGACTTACAAAACATTGGCTTTCCATGCGGCTGAAACCAAAACTTGGCAGCACTGATAAAATCTCTAAAATCCCTTGGCCCTTTTTTTATCATAAATATGTTTAAACAAAGTTTGTGTGATTGTGTTAACATTTTGTAAGTGCTCGTGAACGTTTGTATCTTAAGTCTTTTGTTTTTGGCAAATGAAAAGTCTTACTTGAATGCGGTTGACAACAATTCGAGTGCAAATAAATGATGATAATATAGAAAATTTATAAAATGTTTGTGTAGTTTTTTAGAAACCTAAAACATTTATAGAGAAAACGTTAAAATTTCGACACACTTTATCCTCAAATGTATAGAATATAAACTTTATACTTTTGGGTTAAGCAATAGAGCCTTTAGACAGCTAAAATTATGCTTTTGCGAATGAATTTTTTTTGGGTATTTTTAACTTTTGTAAACATGCAGAGTTATTTAGCTTTTCTAAAAAATTTTTTGGTTGAAGTCTACTGACTTAAGTTTCTTAAGCAGAAACGAAATATCAATAGACATAGCTTGCTTAAGCAACAAAAAAACAAAAATTCTTCATATTAAAATAAATTACTTTAAATGCATGTTGTTTACTCACTCTGCCAATAAACATTTTAGCCTTTAGAGCAACTACATTAGGTTTGTTCATTTACTAAAAATTTTTACGAATTTGTAACAACTGTTACTGGAAAGTTTTCATTATTTAAAAAAGTTTGTAAGGAGAGAGCGTCAGCAGAGAGAAAAAATTGATAGACAAAAAATTCTTAAGAATTTCTTATTTAATGTAGATTTTTAAAAATATTATCAAACAAGATTATTCAAAATAAATAAGAAAAAAAAACAATTGTATCACGATTTCTATCCATGGTTCTGATATGAATAAAATTTTCTTGCAAGTTTTTACAAGTAAATGATGAAACATAATAAAGTCTGCTACTTCAGGAAAATCGCTGACAAATTAATAGAGCCCATAATAACATCGACGGCAGTAACTTCAAATGCTCTCTAATTTTTGCTTTATTTTCTTTTGTGCTTATTTTTCTTTGTAGTTTTGTTTGCAAAATGTATGAAATTTATTGAAAGTATGGTAACATTTTTGTGAGAATGAATATTTATATGTGAGAGCATAAGAAAAAACGCTCTCAAAATAAAATAGGTTCTATCTCACGACTGATTTCTGGGGCTGCTTTTTTGTGTCAATTTGTATGAAAAATGTGTTTATGCCGGTATTCTGTTTAATCATTAAAGCGTTCATGTACTTCTTTGTATCTGGGAGAGTAATTTTGTAAATTTGTGCATTGCTCTCTCGTTGCAAGTTTCTGCTAATAAAGTAAATGAACACACCTATTGTAATAAAAATAAAAATTATTTCCATTATTAATATAATGTTTAAAAATATTATTTATTATGACAAGAATTTAAATATAGAACGGCCATTTAAAAAAAATTGGTTATTGGAACTGGACCACTGCCATAATGCATTTCCTTTGTATAATTTAAAAAACCAGCTCATGTATAATTTAAACAACCAACAAGCAAACTTGTAGAAACAAAAACGTTATAAAAACAAATTGTTAAACATCTGTTGCTAATCATAATTACAAATGCAATTGCTGAATCGGATCATTTAAGTTCATAAACGGGTAAAAAGATACGAGTGATCGAATATGTGCTCATGTGTACATATGTTTGTTGTCTTGTGTGTTTAAAATAAAAGCATTTGAATTTGCAATAAAAACTAAATGAAGATTCAAGTGCATGATTTAACATGTTTGTATTTGATGACACCCTTCACTTGTATGTAAAGATTTTACCAAATGGGGCACTAAGCACAGCTGCTAAGTGGGCGGAATGACTATTTAACTACTTTTTGCTTCTGCTGCAGTATATGGGATTACAAAATTTGTAAACTATGATCTGGGGGTTTTATTTGATGTTAAGAGTAAAGCTTGCTTGCTTTATTGTCTTGTTTCAAAACCTTCACTAGTTTATTGCTCCATACATATTGTAGTAATATTTTTTTTAAAGATTATAAGCACTGCATTTGTATACTTTTTACGAGTATTATTATTGATTTTTGTAGCTAAGACCACAATGAATGAGATGCTTGACGTTAATAGAGATGATGCTATGATAATCATGATGACGACTGACTTTAATGTTGATGATCTTAGAATGCATTGAGCTTGTTTTGTGCAGGAAATGCATTTAATTGCATTTTGCCACTGAATACGTATGTAATTGTTTTTGTTTTATTTTTTTTTTTAATTTTTTTTTGAGGTCAGAGATTTATTTAGCATTTGTGTGTGCAATAATTTTTTCTTAAAATCCAACTTGACTTTTAATCATTTTTTAACCTGCAAATGCACGTGTTAAGCATGTAAAACTAATAATTGTTGCAACCTTGAAATATTTTAATTTTTTTCATACTTATTTAGCAACAATTGCAGCAGCAATAAAATCTATTAAAAAAAATTAAAAAATAGATAAATAAATAAACATGTTTTAGAGTGGGTAACCAACCAACCATCACTTAAATAGTTACACTTTGAGTTTGAGTCGTCTGTTTGCATAAGAACATATAAATATTAATTGTTCTAAAAGATACGAGCGAGCATCCCGTATTCGTATTAATTGCAATAAAACGTGTCATGTAACAACTGATTGTTTTGGAGATTGTAATATTTTTTTTCTTAAATGTGTTGTTTTTTTTCGGCTTGATAGAAAAATAGTTAATAAATCATGACATAAATGGTTTAATTATCGTTGTTGCATGAAGCACTAATAGTGAATGCATTTTTACAAGTTCCTTTTTAATTGCATTTAATTGCTGTGGCACAGTTAACTTTTTTATAACAACTTTTCTATAAGGAAAGTGTGCTGTGACACCGTCAACTTTTCTATAAGAAAAGTATACTTAGATACAGTCAACTTTTCTATAAAAAAATTGTGCTGTGACACAGTCAACTTTTCTATAAGAAAAGTATGATGTGACACAGTCAACTTTTCTATAAGAAAAGTATGCTGTGACACAGTCAACTTTTCTATAAGAAAAGTATGCTGTGACACAGTCAACTTTTTTGTAAGAAAAGTATGCTGTGACACAGTCAAATTTTCTATAAGAAAAGTGTGCTGTGACACAGTCTACTTATCTATAAGAAAAGTGTGCTATGACACAGTCAACTCTGCTATAAGAAGGTGTGCTATGAGACACAAACTTTTAGTCAACTTTTATATAAGAAACCCGCGCTGTGGCACAGCCAAGTTTCCTATAAAAAATTTGTGTGGTGTGACACAGTCAACCAACTTTTCTGTACGTACAGTGTGCTGTTACATAACTAGCCATTTTTTCTAAACGAACAGTATGGTGTTACATAGTCAGTTGTCGTTTCAATAAGATCTGTATGCTGTCAGACAATCAGCCACCTTTACGTTAAGAACACTATGCTATCATACAGTTAATAATGATTTCTGAAAGAACAATGTGCTGTCAGACAGTCAGCAATCTCTTCTCTAAGTACAGCGTGCTGTCAAACAGTCAGCCATTTTTGCTACAATAACAGTGTTTTATCACAGCATCAGCCATCATACATCTGACAGCACACTGTTCTTTCAAAAGCGACTACGGACTGTGTGATAGCACATTGTTGGCTGACTTGTTCTTTTCCTTATGGGTATTTTTTGCTCTAGAAATTAAACTCAAAATATACACCTCAAACACGGCGAGGGCGGAATTATATTCCATATCTACACATCCTAATCTTCTTAAAAAAAAGGCTGGAAACCTCCCGCTATACTTCCGAAGCACACCGTTGCCAAAACGAACACTTCTATAGAAGAATTTAGTGCGTGATATGCCCTATCTAAAGCCACCTATCCTCTATCTCGCAAGGGGTAAAAAAATAGCATAAAAATGGGGAAATTCCATCGATTTAAATGATAATAAAAAAATTTGATTACAATTTGCATTTTTTAAATTTCAAATGTACGAGTATTGCTATTAAACACTAAGGATAGGAATTAGAAAACTGTGACTCATTTCAGTTTTTGACATTCATATTTTACATTGCATAAGTTACAACTAGAATGCGCAACTGCTTTGTAAACAAAACAGCTGTGCTGTAGGATATAAAAGCATGAGAAGCTCTTGGTAAAAAAAACAAAAACAGAAACAAAATAAATGTGCTTAAAACGTTCTCCTACATGGCTTTTAGTTAATTCAGTGTTTATGTAAGTAACAATTTGACTGAGTGATTTATGACGCATACCCGGATTCTTTGGCGCTGGAAATGGAAATCCGTTTGAACGAGACTGTCAAAAGCAAAAGCCAAATTATGTAAAATAATATAAAATTTTAAATTGGTAATAAAATATTTTAATATTTATTTTTATTTATTTTTTGCTTACTCTTATGGTAATCATTTTTTTTTTTGTGCTTAAAGCACCAAATAAACTAAATAAAAAGTTTACTGCTTTAATTCGTTTACATTCAAATTAACCTTGTTTTTTGGTCTAAGGAAATCGCTTGTTTTTCTTTCAATTGTTTGTGCTCAATTCCTCTTTGAGAAACATTAAGAATTCTTCATTGTCTTGTTTAAATATATTATTAATTCTGCCCACATTAACAAGGCGGAATTGAACTTGTTTTTTGCTTTTTTTTACGAGTAATTTTTAAGTAAATTAGTCAATATTAATTTTGTTCACTTTACAATTAATTAAATGCAACATCACTTTGTTAACCAAGTGCTGCAATTTTCAAACTCGAACTATTCAGAAGTGAATTGTAAGTTTTACTGTTGCCCAGTGTTATTAATGCGTTTTTTTTTTTTGTATTTCTTGTAAGTTTGATTTTACATTTGTAACTTCTTAATGTAACACACAAAAGCTCTCTTCAATGTCATTAATAAAAAATTTAATGGATTTAGTTTTAATTCTTGACTTGAGTTGCTTGTTGTTTGGATGATTTTTGCTTTTTGGCACTTGTTGCATTGTAGGAAGTGCCTTGTAATTGTGCTTGATTAATTCTTGTTTAGTTAAATAGTTTTTAGTTAATACATACATTTGGTAGTTAAGTAATTAAAATTATTATTATTTTTTCTTTTGCTTCGCCAATAACAAGGTTTCACTACTTGGCTGAACTAAGTGTTTGTGTGTGTATGTGTGTGTGTTCATTTAATAAATCTTAAAAGATATTTTTAAATTTTGCCAGTTGTTTAGTTAACAAAAACAAAAGACTTAAGACACAAACATATTTGCGTTGATTATCCAAAATTAACAAAATTTCTAATATATGCATTTATTAATTAAAAAAAAACACCATATGTGACCTTCTACGAGAAAAGGGACCTAGTGTGTGAAAATGAAGTTTTGAGAAAAACTCATTCATCTTATTCTACACCCTTTTAGGTACCAGAATCCACTCTTAAGTCCAAACCCGTTTTTTTTGACACACTAGGTCCCTTTTATCGGAGAAGGTCACATATGTATTAAAATGGTAACTATAAGAGTTCTAATTTTTGTTACAAAAAAAATTTTAAATGAAATCAAAATGAGAAAAGAATTTGCATGAGAAATTTACAATTTGCGTGATGTTAACTTCGGCCAAGTGCTGCCAACATTAAACAAACAAGAAGTGCTACCAACTTTCAGCAATTAAATATTTTTTTGGTTTTTTTAGGGAATTGTTAGATTAAATTTAAATAGTTTTATTGCACTTTTTTCTTTTCAAAATTAATATTATACTTTTATGTTTTTTTTTTTTTGATTTATTTTATTTTCAATGTAACATATACAAGACTTTTAGACTTATATTGCTGTATGGAACTCAGCACAAGTAGAGTAAAAATTGGTGATATATTTTTCTTTCGAAGTTGTTTTCTTTAATTTGGAACGATTTTCCGTCATAATGCTTCGAATCATTCCACAGTAAAATTGGCATTAAATATGTTTTATTCGAATATTTATAGGAGTGCAATGATACGTTCAAATTTCGAAAAAGTGCGGAAGTCAATTCGAATTTTTTTTTAGAAGCGCTACGATTTCATATAAATTTTATTTCTCTTCTTACAGATTTCGAAGATAAATGGCATGAAAAAATTACCAAAGTTTGGGTTTCGCCCCTTTTATCCTCTAAAAAGTACCACACGCCTGTCCAGTTATTTTTTTTTTCCTTTTTTTGCATGAATTTAGATTATGCTAGTGCTAGCTTTGCTAGTACCAGAGATGTAGAAATACAGATTTCGCCCATTTCTACCCATTTTTATACCCTTAAGATACAAATTTCTCAAAATTCCTCTTAAGTGGATCTACACATAACAACGAGGTGCCTATATACAAAATTTCAACACATATAAATTTTAAAATTTGGAAACAATTTTTGTATGGGAAAATCGGATTCACGAATAGAGCCAATATACCTAATGCAGTGTTTTTTAATTTTCTTAAATCATCTTTACAAAATTGTCTTTCTAATAAAACCGGTCTAGAGCACATCCGTTGAAAGTTAGAGTCAATAACGGGCATAGATACTTACATAGGTAGGTAGAAATTTTTTGTTAAATTTTATGTATGGGCATTTCCACAGAAAAATCCACCTTTTGTCACGTTACGCCAGCAGGTAATTAAGCTTGTAACTTAAAGCCATGTTGTTAGATTTTTTACCTATCTTTTGCCAAATGTAGAGCTAATTGCGCTCTATATCAACATGCAAAAATTTATGTAAAAAATAAGTTTTTCTTAGAATATCATTCTACGTCACCAAACAATATAACGTGACAAGGAAATGCTCCTATACAGATTTTAGTGCCTGTTTTCGGATACGATAATTTGTTTTTGGAAAGTTTTATTTTCACTAAACTTGTTTCAAAAAATTTAAATTTTCACTGAAAAAATTTAAATTTTCACTATCTGGCAACACTTATGATATTTGAAATTTTAAATTTTGCTATCTTTAAGCCGAATTTATAACAAAGTGTATCTTTGAAATAACTCGAAATTTCGAAATATTTAGCATATGTGCTCTTAATACTTTTTAAATATGCAAAAATATGCCAGAAATATGCAAAATATGCATTCTCAAATTCATACGACACATTTAAAAAAAATCTTAAATATATGAAAAATCTTTTCTTCGTCTTTATGGAACGCAGAAAAAAATTTGTAAATGCATTTTGTTTTTTTTTTCAACTTTTAAAAAAGTTTTTAAAGCAAAGCTCAAACTAATAAAATATGCCTATTTAAATAAATAATATTTTCAAGTTCAATGAAAAATTACTGGAAAAAAAATACAAGATGGGAAGGAGGACAACTCATTTAGAGCATAAAAACTAACTTTTATTTAAATATTTTGTGTATTTGCTTACAGTTTTTAAATATCATAATAATTTATGCGACCTTTTATTTAATGTAAATAAATTTTATTATTAAAGGGCTTTTTTTAAATAAATTTGTAAATCATTTTTTAAAAAAAGACCTTAAGCTTAAATAAAATTTATTTATATTTTATTTGCAGACGTCTAACAATTACGTCAGTTAATAATCGATTTTTAAAGTCCATCATTAAGAAACATTATCTAGAGTTTTCTATTTCACTAAAGCGATTAATAACAATTAGGCACACTAATGTTAAAGAAGAAGAAGACTAAGAAGAAGAAGAAGAAGAAGAAGAAGAAGAAGAGGAAAATATAATTTAAAAACAATTACAAATCTACATATATGGAGTAAACACGTACATGTACAAAAACACGTAACATTATTTTTAAATATTCAAAATCAAAAAAATAATATTCAAAATCAATGTCATCTATTATTATCGGTCAGTGACACCAGCAACCACATTTTCAGCAAATGATTCACACACGAGGCCTCAAAAAAAAAAACATCAGACCAAAGGAAAAATAAAAGAAGTAAATATTTAAATTTATTTCGTATATAAAAGCTTAATGCAAACACATTTTAATGCATTTAATGTTTCCCAAATAACCATAAAAATGCAAATATTTAACATGACTCAGAAAAAAAGAATTTAAATATAAACTCTAAAGCAAATAACGAATTAAATGCACAACTGACAAATAAAAAAGCGCTGTAAGTTTAAACGACAAGAAAGTTTTTTCTTTGTAGTCTACAACAACAAAAAAATTATTACGTTCTAACAACTGATTGTGACAGCATAAATCAAAAATTTATATGCGAATATGGCTCTTTAATATGATCATATTACAAAAGTCGGGTTAATAAAGTAAGGCATTGCCTATTAGCAACGCCAAACACTCTGGCAAAGTTGCCACAGGATTACATTTGTGGCTTCCATCCAATCTCTCCCAATTTCAATCTCCGATCGGTCAACACCATATCGTGAATTTTTGCAATTGTTTCGAGTGTAAAGACCTCAACTGGGCATATAGAACGTCCGGATTCTGGCGTGCTTGTAGGGCCACAATGGAAATCAGTAAACCACTTTTTTACCATTGAAATTGGTGGTAAAGAGTTGCCATATTATTTATCAAACTTGTAGTGCTTTGGCTGATGATTCTTTTCCGCAAAAAAAATAATTCTTAATGAGCACACGAAATTCTTTATTTTTTAATTTTCTTCCCACAGGGTGTTCCTATGGCTGAGTGGTAGCCTCAGTCCAGAGGTCGTGGGTTCGATTCCCGCCATAGACCCTGAGAGTTTTCCGCAGGCAAGCTATTCGCTTCGCGGGTTGTGTAATAAAATAAAATAAAAAAAATTACGATCGATATCGAATACCGTAATTTGCCCCCCAGGATTTACTTCAATAATCACGTGGTAGTCTGCTATCAACGGCTGTCAAGCATAAATTAAATTATGCAGTTTGTTTAAATTTGGCACTGTTACCCTTTCAGTTAAGAAGCGGGAGATCAAAAAAGTGAAGGAATTATTGACGCGAACTGAAATACTTTTGCCAAATTTGCAGATTAATCTGTTTTTGCAGTTTTTTCTTAACACTTAAGCAGTCGTGTAGTTTTTTGTTTTAAAAATCAGGTTTTCTTTTTTTTCATATCAGTGACAAGCTCATTCAGGCGCTCGTTCTTGTCGTAATTGTATAAAACCCCTGATCACAAAACATATGAAAAGCAAAGAAAAAAAAATTCAGAAATATTAAATATTTTTGTATGTTTTTCATACAAGTTTCAAGAATTATCACGATGTTTCTTCTGTGAAGAATTTGTATGAGAAAAACGTAAATTTAAAAGTTTTGTCATTTTATTTTTGTTTTCTATACGCATTTGATGCGGAGTTTTCTACGATTAGGCTCATAATGATCTCAATAATTTTTTTTGCAGCATTGATCACATTAAATTAATTAATTAAAATTATTATTCAGGTGAAAATTTGTTTGATATATAAAAATTTTGTGAAGAAAATATGGTTATATTTATTAATCGCTAGTTTTTAACTTAATAATTAAGTACGTAATTAGCTAATTTAATAATACGATGTAATTTTTTTAGTGGTTAATTAAAGTTCTTATTAAATTACGTACGGCAGCACTGCAAAATTTCCAAGGAACTGCTGTTTAGCATAAACAAAAAAGTTAGGTAATAAACATGTAGAAAATTTAAATTGCATAAAAAAAAACTCATTTTATGAAACCAAACGAGCATAATAATGGCATTTTTATATTACTTTATTCCATGATATGAAACTTTGTATTGAATATGTTATATATTTATGAAATTTAAACGAAATAATTTTTGTGTATGTTTTCAATAAACACACACACGCATAAAAACATATGGTACGCTCATAAAACTTAAGTAGTATTTAATTACACAAGGTTAGGTATTTAATTATTATTTAAATATGTACTCAAAAACACAATTTCGTATTTAATTAGAACTTAAAAATAAGTACAAGTCAAAAAAATGGGGGTAAGACTCGCAACCAATTATAAAACGAAAGACAACATTTTACAATAAATCTTACAAAATGCAAGCAATAATGAAAATACTTGTATGTTTCGAGAAAAGCGATATTGAAAAGTTTGTAACAGAGCTAGAAACATTAGGTAGAATATCCCTTTAAAAGCTATTTTGGGCAGTTTTTTCTTTCTGAAAATCACATTTTTTGTTGGGTGTGGGCAGTTTTTTTTTCTTCAAACGTATATGGCAACACTTCGTGCAACTAAGCACGGAATTAACCATTAAATACATTTTAAATAAACTTGGAGCTTTGCGATATTCAGAAGCTCAGATGGTGAATATTCGTGCAGAAAATTTTATTTTAACCAGCTGTAATACCCTTTGGAGGTACTTATTTGTTTCCTTTTCGCAGTCGGCAAAAGATACCCTCACCGAGAAGGGTTAGAGGCTTAAAGTATTTCAAATTCATAGGGTGGTGTTGGATGAAGTAGTTAGCACGTTGACTACAAAACCGCAGGTCCTGGGTTCGAACCCGGTATCCAACAGTCATTAAATAACAACACCACACATTTTTCTGATGTACATTAGTGTCCCTTTTTATCAAGTTGTTGTAGGAAAGTTCAAGTGATGAAGGCATAGTCACTGGTCACTGAACTATACCGACTTCAGCAGATACTAATCCTAATGTAACATTAGAGCGTCCTCCTTCGTTGTGTAGCAGAATCATCGGCGAAGTAAAATAACCAATAATATGGCTACTAAACACAGTTTCAAACAAATTTAATACACCTCATTTAACACCAGAGGCGCTGCAACACTGCATTATTAAAAACGTGCAAAAAGCAGAGTTGTAAAAGAATGAAGTCTTCCTTCACTACCTGTCTTCTCTATCACTATACCTTTCCGAAAGAAGATAACACTTAGTAATAGTAGTAGGCATTCATTGCCTGAGTGTTAGGAAGGGTGGTGCTATACTGCACCTCCACTCGGACACCCAATTGAGTCTTTTGTGATTTGCCTGAGTGTTACTTCTATTTAAAAAAAAAAATAATAAAAATATGAGCCCCACAAATTTTACATACTCATACCTGCACTTTAAATTTGAATTTCCGTACAATCCAAGATTTATAGTAGAATTTCAAGACGATATTAAATAAGATATGTCCGTTTATAAGAATTTTTTTTATCCCCCTTTCCAAAAACGGCAATTGAGATTCGTACGCAGAAGAGTTGAAAGTATTAAATGTTGTACAAAAATATTTCGGGCAAGATATTACATACGAGTATTAAGAGTGGTGAACATATCGCATGCCTTAAATATAATGTACCGACTCAGTGCAATAAAGTGTCAAAGAGCAGGAGCTTCGCGCGCTTCTGCGCTTAAATATCATTCATATATTTTCATATGATTAACTGTATTAGATCACTATTTTGGTGATTTAAAATAAGACATAAAATATGATTGCAGACAGTGCTTTCGAAATTTTTAAATAATTCATTAATTACATACATGTATGTATGTATGTTTGTTTAAATTTCCAAAAAAAACATTTAATTTATTAAGTGTTATGTATGTATATATTTAAAATAAATTTGTTAAGTGTTATATATATGAAACAATATTTGCTTACAAATTACTAAACAATTAAAAAGTGTTAAAAGAGTTTCGCATATTTAAAAAAAAATAGTTCACTATTATTATTATTCACATTAATTCAAAAGCATTTGCATATGATAACCTGTTTACACCACACACACACACACATACACAAAAACACACGTTTGCTCATATTCATGTATATAACGCTCATTTACTCAAAGAACGTCATAACTCAAAAAAATTGATTTTTATACCTCATATCTTTATTCATATTGTGTAAAAATTGCATACAAATATCTTGTATACTTAGATCTTGAGAGAAAAATAAATATTTCTTCCTCCTTTAAGTTGTGTGTAAATTGAAAACTTTAAAGTCATTTTCTGCCGAACTACTATTTTCGAGTTATGACGTTGTTTTCGTAAATGAGCGACATGTACAACCAACATTTGCTTGCCATTCAACTAAAGCTGGCGGTTAAAATCGTTTAGTTTTTTTTTCATAAATAATTTCATCATTTCACATAATTTACCACCGGCTTTGTGAACTTTAGTTAAAAGTTTATATAAATATATTGTTTTTGTTTTCTTGTTTAATTTTATTTATTCATAGCCGAGGAGGTTGGCGATTTATTGCTGAACAATTTATTGATTGAAAGCACTTTGGCTTAATGAATGTAATTTAAAGCACGTGACCGTTAAACAAATGCACTTGCAGGCAACAACAACATGATGGACAACAGTAACGACAAAAATATTCATAAAAATATAAGAAAAATAATATTAAACAAAGTATTTTTTTTCAAAAAAAAAAAAAAAAAACACAAAAGAAAATGCTGCTTGCAAACATGATCATTGTGTGCATAAATTTTTATACAAAAATTTCGTACACATTTGTGCCAATCTGTACCTGTTTAGAGCACAAGCGTGACTATGACCTGTTTATACACATTTTATGTTCCTTTTTTTTTGCTTCTTTATTTTTATTTTCAATGTCAACTTAACTTTTAAGTAATTTTGTTTTTTATATTCATTATAATTTTTCGTCATGAATTTAGTTTTGTGTGTCATGAGCTTTAAGATGTTGTAAAGAGGTGTAAACAAAAATGTAATAAAAAAGCAAAAAAAAAATATAAAAAAAATAACAACTACATTGAAGTTTCTTAATAAGAGACTTCGCACAGGAAATGTGTAACAAACGTATACAATCGACGATTTATTTTAATTAATAGAGTGTGTGTAAGTGTGAGGATGCTTGTGTGTGTGTGCGTGTGTGTGTGCAGTTGACAAAAGAAATTAAGCGAAAAACTATAAACAAAGAATTTTGCCTTTTATTTTTTTTTGGTTCGAAACAAAGGAAACATCAAGTGTTTCTTTCTTCAGTCTTTTGTTTTCTAAACTGGATTTACGGTAATGGCGCACAGTGGGCTTCACACATGTTTGTGGAAAAACTAAGGGCAAAGTTGGAATTTTGTATTAAATAAATTAAGAAATATGTGAAATTTTATAAAACTCGTCCACGCCCATCGCCCATCACCCATGCAATCAAAATCGATTATTTATCATACAAGTTTTCTTAATCAAGTGCTAAGTTTTCAAATTTTGGTACATATGTACACTCTTTGGCATAAAAAAGACGCATGCAGAGTTTCATAAAAATCAGCCACGTCCACCGCCTATGTCACTCATACAAAATGTCGATACTAATTTGTTTCATTCATTTGACAAAAAACGTTATTTATTTATCAGTTCATTGACTACGTCGTGACATTCCAAATTCTGAGGGCCTACTCTGTAATTCGAAACGAAAAGCTTGTTTTCTTTCGTTTCGCATTACAGTGCAGAACATCTTTATAGATGGCTTGGTCTTGAACTGACTATAAAATACCAGTAACTGCCAAAAAAAATTAAGTATATATCGAAACTCTTGTTGAATTTCCTATAAAACATTAGTCTATACTACCGGAAATTTCTATGAAATATTATTTTTTGATCGAAGAAGAAAAACGATATTCCAATTCCTCACAATTAATTTGGGTTACACGGTTTATGACATTCCCATAATTTTAGTTTAAATGTTTGGAAATATGCAACTAAATAACTTTTATGAAAAATAATTTTTTTTTATTAAAAAGTATTTTCTGTGAAAAAGAACTTTTATAAAAAAAAATTATGAAAAAGCCGAAAATGTAATGAAAAATTAGCTTTTATGAAAAATAATCTTTTGTGAAAAAGTTTCTTTTATAGAAGAAAACCTTTTATGAAAAAGTACCTTCAATCAAAAATTACCTTTTATGAAAACGTACCTTGTAAGAAAAAGTACCTTTTATGAAAAAGTACCTTTTTTTGAAAAAAAACCTTTTATGAAAAAGTACCTTTTTTGAAAGAAAACCTTTTATGAAAGAGTATTTTCCATGAAAAATTATTTTCTATGAAAAAGTAGCTTCCACGAAAAATTACCTTTTATGAATAAGTTACCTTTTATCAAAAAGCACTTTATTATGAAAAATACCTTTTGTGGAAAATAATATTTTCTATGATAGAGTACCCATTTTAGAAAATTACCTATTCTGAAAAAGTACCTTTTATAAAAAATTACCTCTTATGAAATAGCACCTTTTGTGAAAAAGCACCTTTTACTTAAAAGTTCCTTTTATCAAAAAGTACATTTTTTTTTTTCAAAATGTACCTTTTATTAAAAAGTACCGATTATGAAAAAGTACCTTTTATGAACAAGTACCTGTTATCAAAAAGCACCTATTACAAAAAAGTACCTTTTGTGGAGAGAGTACTCATTTAAGAAAAGTTAATATTATGCAAAAGTACCTTTTAAAAAAAATTACCTTTTATGAAATAGTACCGTTCGTGAAAAAGCACCTTTTATCAAAGAGTATATTTTTTTTTTCAAAAAGTACCGATTATCAAAATGTACCTTTTATAAAAAAGTTCCTTTTATGAAAAAGTACTTTTTTTCAAAAAGTATCCATTATGGAATATAACCTTTCATGAAAAAATACATTTTATGAAAAAGTACCTTTTATGAAAAAGTACCTTTTTATGAAGAAGTTCCTTTTTATGAAAAAGTGTATTTCTATGAAAAAGTGCATTTTTGTGAAAAAGTAAGTTTTTTATTATTAAAAATTGTCTTCTATGAAAAAGAAACTTTTATAAAGAAGTACATTTTATGAAAGAAATTCTTTTAAGAAAAAAATCCTTTCTATGAAGAAGTACCTTTTATCAAAAAGTACCTACCTTTTGCGAAAAATTACCTTTTATGAAAGAGTACCTTTTGTGGAAGAGAGTATTATTTATGATAGAATAACCATTTTAGAAAATTACCTTTTCGTCAGCCCATTACTGGTTTGACCCACCGACCATTTTTTAAAAAAAAATTTGTTAGGTATGGGATATATATATTTTGAGTATCCCCTTTCTGAATTCAAAACAGGTTTTGTGAAATTAATTATGTTTTCCGAGATATTTAGCATTAATTTTGCTTCATATCAACTATTTTAAGGTTTAATAAATATTGGGCTTAATTACCAGTGTCGTATTTCGAGTACGACTACGACGATTTTGTACTCGATTAAAGAAAAACTGTTGCAATGTTGTTTAGTCTAGTACGAAACTGTCGTAGTCGAAGTCGTAGTACATTCGTAATAAGGCCTATTGTTTTGTCATTTTTCTCCATTCTGACTTTTTGGCGTATGCTCCAAACCAATAATGAATGGGCTGACGTTTTATGAAAAAGTAGCTTTTATAAAAAATTACCTCATTGAAAATGTACCTTTTCTGAACTACTTTTTAAAAAAATTTAATTACATTGTACTTATAAATCGTAACATTACAACAACTTGTTGTTTTATTGTCTTCATATACAACCACAACTAAATACTTGCCCTCTACGGATTTGGATTTTAAATTAACTCGTGTTATAAATAAATTCTTTGCATATTAATGGAGGATTTCCCTACAAAATATCCGTTTCAAAAATCTATTTTAATCGCTTTTTTTTTTTGCTATTTTAAATCGTGTTTACATTGACTTGCAAATGACATAATAGAAATTAATCATATGTAGATATGTACATATGAAATATATATCTACATATTCACATATATAAATGATTTACTTAATATTTTATTTAAATTACGTAAAAACCAATGAACGTAATAAATTTTTTATAAACATTTTTTACAAACTACATTAGACTCTTTTACTACAACAGTGTCACAACTCAAGAAAAAACTAGTTTAAAATGTTCAATTTACATAAAACTTAATAAAGACATGAAAAAATATTCTTCTATCAGAAGGTGATAGTGCAAGTTATTTGTAAGAAATTTTTACACAAGATAAAATAAGAAATATCGAAATATTCTGCATTATTAGTCGTATCTCAAAAATAAATAATTTTTTTGAGTTATGCCACTATTAAAGTAAATGAGCGATATGTATATTAATTATATAATGTCATCCCAACAAGTTTTATGTGACATGTGTAGATTAATTCAGTTAAAGTATAAACTATTTGTATATATAAAATAAGATGTTGTCAGCTATTCCATGAATTATTTTTTTTTTAATGAATAACACTTTTCAATTTTGAAAAAAAAAATAATTCAATCAACGTACGAGTAGAAAATATTTTAAATAGTTATTATTCAAAAGTATGATGTCTCTGTAAAAAATGAGTTCAGTTAATTGTTTAATTTAAATAAGATATGGTAAAGTTAAGTCTTCATTAAAAAAAAGAAGAGAGGTGTCTTGGGACACCCGGTTAGAGCTATGCTGCTTGGCTATATAAAATAAATTTCATGTATTAAATAAGAATGCAATAAAATTATTGATGTCAAATTCGCTGCAAACGTTTCTATTTATTTTCTTTTCTAACTGCCTACGATTAAGGCATTGTTTGTGGCCGGCGGCGGCTGTTAGCCGGTTTACATCAGATCGGCTGCGTTCTGTGGTTTGTGCTCATGTGCAATACCAATACAAAAACAAACTGAGCAATCGTTTCCATTATTTTTGTTTTGTTTTGTTTCACCCACTTCAAAGAACGAAACAAAACAAAATCAAACATTTTGTTTCCTTTATTTTCGTACAAAGAAATCAAAACAAAAATAAATTTATAACTCTAATAGTGTTGATTATTTTTGTTGCGAAAATCGTCCTAGTTCCTGTATCGCGCCATAAAGAGCATAGCTCTAAAAGCTTTTAACAAATTTGTAATACGTTGAATCAAAACAATTCGCATAATAATATAAAACGGCTGAAATAAGCATATTAACTGAAAACGCACACAGTGTATCAAACACAAGAACGCTGATGATGGTACAGCGGCCTTCAAACGTTCTACAAGTGTTTGTTGGAATATTTGCAATCTTTGGTCCTTGTGTGTTATTTGTTCCTTCAAAATTATCTCTCACAATTTGGTTTCCTCACAAAACGATCTTCAGCCTAATTAAACCATACAAATTAAGCCTTAATCTTAAATTTCCTTATTCCAAGATATATATATAATCACTCTCATTGCCTTAAAAAATCACCCTTTATAAAGAATAAGAATTGTTTCAATATTTTTATAGTACAGTTGGAAAATTAAAATTAAAATTAATCTTAATAAATGGGAGTTTAATAAGTCAGTTTTATTTTGCTTGTGCATGTTTAAGTGCTACAATTACTATAAATTCATCTGCATATTTGAATATTAATGAGAAAAACTTACACCATTTCCTACATATAATTTGCATATATCGTCTGATATGACTGTAAATGTCAAAAGCATGATAGAGCCCATTTTAATTATTTTTTTTTTGCTGTGGCAATTTATGTTTTATTTTCTGCTAAATATTATTCATAACAACTTTGAAACGGTGTAATAAGATAATCTATAATTGTAATTCCTAAATAAATAAAAAATGTATTCAAGTTTAATTGTTTACTAAATTTACACGATTTGTGTGTCATCCATGATTTGAGTTGGGAAAATAAATACAAACAATTAATTGACACCAACACCAACAGCAACAAAACTCAAGTCCGTTTGTGTAACTATTGGTCACCATATTAAAATGACATTTAGTGACATTTATATTAAATAATAATAATAATAATTAATTTCATACTATTAACCCAATAACAAACTATTTGTTTCTATACGATAAGAAAATAACAGTTGAGAAAGTTCAAATACATTAACCTCTTGACTAATGTAACTCTTTTTTAGTTAGATCAATATTTTTAATTAAAAATTAGTTCAATGTAAACATTATACGAGTGAACACGATCTCCTTATACTTGTATAGAATTAAAATATTAAAAAATATACAGAATTGTAATTTTTGCTTTATTGGCGATTGTCTCCTTTTGTATCAACTATCTGGCCCACGATGTCCACAAGCAGAGCTGTTAAATTTCGATTACGATTAGTAATGAATTAGATTACATTTCAAAAAGAATTGTAATGATTATATAATTGCCTTCAAAAGAATTGCTGAAAATAATTGATTACGATTACTAATAATCGAAAAATAATCTGAATTACTTAAAATTACTAAAAATAATCAAAAAGAATCAAAAGTAGTCAAAAAGTAATCCGACTACTTTCAAAGATTATTTGTGATTCTTAATAAATAATCAAAAAGAATCAAAAGTAATCCTTATAAGTAATCTGATTACTTTTTGATTACTTTTGACTCTTTTTGAATATTTTTAGTAATTTTAAGTAATTAAGATTACTTTTCTATTATTAGTAATCGTAATCAATTAGTAATCATGCGAAACTCAATATAATCGTAATTTAATCATTACTTCACCTTTTAAAAAAGAGTAACCAAATTATTAATCATTACGATTACTAATCATTACTTAACAGCTATGTCCGCAAGATACTTTCTATGGATTTACTTATATGGACAGCAAAAATAAATTTTCTCATTTATATTTTCTTATCTATATTTTGTACGGAACGCCCACCGACCATGAAAGTGGACGTTCCTAATTTGATGAAATTCTGCTTGTGTCTTCTTAGGGTTCCGTACACCAAAGGCACCTTAAGGAACTGAAATTTTCACAGAGTATTAAAAACAAATTCTGATTTATATTTTGTACTGGTGTCATGGGCGGTGGGCATGCCTGATATTGATGAAATTCGTCTTGCGTCCTTTTTTATTCTAGAAAGTGCATGTAACCAATTTGAAGACATTTTTATTTGGATAGGAAAAAAATTCATAAGAAAAAAATCGATTTGGATTGCATGGCCGGCGAGCAGTGGGCGTGGAGATTTTAATTAAATTCCATTTTTTTTTCCTAATTTAGTTAATATAATGCACGAAGTAAACTTTCAATGATTTAGTACCACTGCTTATAGGTTTTCAAAAAAATGTTTGAAATCATCCCACTGTGCAGCAGTGCTCGGTGAACGATCCCCTAATTAGTAACCTAAAGTCATTTCTGTTTAGTAGCTATTTTGCTTGTTTAAGACCGTGAAGGGCTTTCTTCCAATGGCTAGCAAACTATGTTTATCTGAGCCTAAGAATTTTTCTACCCTAGTTCACATCCTCGTAAGATGCCAAAGAAGGTTTAAGGTCTCATAAAGCTGCGTTGTTATAAGTCTTAAGCCTAGACTACGTTAGCGGCACAATGTACCGATTTTCGTCGGCTGACTGAAATAAAGTTATAATTAATGAGCTAAATTATATATAATAAATATAATATAAGGTGCCCCTGTGGCTGAGTGGTAGCGATGCTAGCCCCTCAGTCCAGAGGTCGAGGGTTCGATTCCCACCATATACCCTGACTGTTTTCCGCAGACAAGCTAATCGCTTCGCGGGTTGTGTGTGTTGTTTTAATTAAAAAAAAAAGGACATATTCGATACCAAATAGACTTATTTCGGAATTAATTGAGAAATAGGGACATTTTGGTTCACTACTTAGAATTTTATTGCAGTGAGTGCAGTGAGCCAACGAAAATCGGTACATTGAGACGATAGTGGGAACTTGGCTTTCGAATACATTTAAGCATTCACGCCCCCAAAGCACAATTTTGATATTTTTTTAACAAATATTTTCCACCAACGTTTCTGCGTACAGAGGACGTACATACTCGTATGTTTAGAAAATGAAAATATTTAGAAAATGCAAGAAACATAAAAGCCAAAAGAACAACTCATTTTTAGTTCATTAATTGCCCCACAAAAAAAGTATTAATTTAATATAAAAAAAGATATATACTACAGAGTTAACATCTGTTGCTTGATTACAAATCCACTGAATTAATTTATATCCACAATATTTATAATTATTACACGTAATTAAAATGCAATTTAGTGAAATATAATACACAGCTGTTGACTTACTTTGATCTTAAGGGGTTATTGTAGTGCTTCTTATAAATAATTTTATAACACAGGAACATAAAAAACAATTAAAGCAATCTTCTTTACAGCAAAATGATTCTTTACACAAATTGTTGTATTGTTTGGCTATAAAATCCTTTAATATTTTATTGTTTTGCAAAAAAAAAAACTTATTCTTAACAAGAATAAGGTTTTTCAGCACTTGAATTTCTTTAAAATTTTTTTAAACTTTTATCTTTTTTTTTTTAATATAAAAGTCAGCTGCACTTAAACGTTGTTGATTGTATTAAATGTATGAGCGATTAAATTTATTATTTGTTTAATTTTACAAAATTAATCAAGCATAAATCAAGCCAACATTACGCGTACAATAATGATGAGCAACTGAGTTGATGACAAGCGGTTGAAATTCTTTACAAAAATGCAAAATAAAATAAAATCGTACAGCACACTGAGTGACTGCTATAGTTAAAGTGAATTAAGAAATCAATATCAATGGAATTTAAGACGAACAACATTAAAGTAATAAAAGTGCAGCATTAGTTATGGAAAAAGAAGAAATTAAAAGCAAACGAAATGAAAAAATATTCAGCAATATGTATGTGTGTTTATAAATAAGTATAAATATGTCTATATATTCGAAACAAAAAGTGTTTTATTGCATTAAGGGTCAATACCTCAACTTTGATTTAAAATATTCAAATACATATATTTTTTAATAAATCACTACTCTAGATTTTTGTTTTAAAAAACTGAAAATAAAAAATGAACTTAAAACAATTAATATGCGTGGCCACATCACCATCACCAGAACAATAACCTCAAATAAAGTATTTTTTCATTTACATGCCTCGAGTTTTTAATACTCGTATATACTGTGTGTTATGTGAGTGAGTGTATATATATTAAATTTTTCTTATACATGTACATATGTACATATAATTTAAAGTAACACATTTGCACTATATCACTTAGGACATATTTTATTTATATTTTCATTTTGTTCTCAATTTATACTCATTCATGATTTTTCCATCACAGTTTTGTGGCAAATGAATATTGATGCAAAATCACGTACCTTAAAATATCTGCGATACGTGCCATGCCACTAGCACAGTGCGTACCCATTACTGTGGCAAATTGCAATCAATAATAATGCAATTTTTGTTTGTTGCTCAAAAATATTCATGTGTCTTAAGTCTTTTGTTTTATTTCATCATTTTGTAACAGCAACAGCGCACAATGGTGCAGACCGCACATATAGGGGGAATTTTCATTCAAAAATTTTTTCAAATGTTCTTTAATATGAGCATAATTTAAAATGAGTTTGAAATGTATGCAATTTATTTAAAATTGTTCATACAAAATATTCTGAAAATATATTTCAAATACTTTTAATTTTTTTAATGAATATAAGCCTTTAAATATAAAAAAATAAGTGCTGTCTATTATGAAAATTAAGAAACTAGCGAATTGTTTAGAAATAAGACTGAATTTATTGTTTAATTTTTTTTCCAAAAATAACAAGGTGCTATAGACTGATTATGGCAGAAGATAAAAATAGCCAAACATAATTTTTTTAAAGTTTACGAGTGAAACTTAGAGTCCATCTTAATTGGGTCCAATACAATGATCCCTTTGGGCTACCTGTAAGCTGAAGAGAAGATAGTGCGAGAGGGTAATAGAAAAGACAAGTCGTGAAGGAAGGGATAGAGGAAAGCGTCATTCTTTTACAACTCTGCTTTTTTGCACACTTTTTGCAGCGCCTTCTGCTGTGTTTAGTAGCAATTTTATTGGTTATTTTAATTCGCCGATGATTCTGCTATACAACGAAGGAGGGCGCTCTGATGTTACATTAGAATTAGTATCTGATGAAGTCGGTATAGTTTTTAGTGACCAGTGCCTTATGCCTGCATCATTAGAATTTCTCCCACAACAACTGATACAAAGGACACTAATGCACATTAGAAAAATGCGTGGTGTTGTTACTTTTAATGACTGTCGGAGACCGGGCTTGAACTCAGGGCCTTCGGTTTTGTAGTCAACGTGCTAACTACTTCAGCCAACACCACCCCCCCCCCTTCCGGACTGAACCCCTTACACAGAAAAAAAACTGATTTTTCAATTCAGACACAAAATTCTCTAAATCAAATATTAATTTGTAAATTTATTTACCTACAAAGAAATATGTCAATTCATATTCAAATTTGTAATAACTTGTTTTAAAATAATAAATATAAATTTTTGACTCTACTGTATTTAAAAATCTATGGAAAACTGCATCTATAGTAGTCGAATTATTAGTTGTGGAGAATTGAAACGTCAAATAAAAATTTTGATAAAGCTTGCGACTGTGGGTTTTGCAAAATTTGTATTAAAATTTCTTTCCATAATAATTGGCATGAGATGGAGATTGTTACCCAATTGTCGTGCACCAGCTTCAGTGTAAGGCAACAGTACGTAATGAAGATGTGTTATAATATACTATTATAAATTCTTTATAAAGACTGCTATACATCTTTTCAACAAATATTTGACATTTAAAACGCTCTTTTATTTAAAAGTTTATATTTATTTTATTTATTTTATATTTTTCAACTTTTTAACAAAATTATCCCCACTGGCAACACTATTACACCTCACAAGCAATTTCTATTAAAACTAACGTTGCTCCTGAAGGTATGCTTTAAAATTCGGTTCAGTGTATTTCTATGCAGCTGTTAAGTTTCTCTGTATTTCTTGTTACCCGTATAATTACACTAATACACTCATACATAGCTCTCACCGATTTGATAACGCTTTACGATTGGGTAACGATTACATCGCACATCTTACTCAAAATTTGTGATTGTATTGTAAAAATATTTCTACCCCCTAGCGTATAGATGTTTACACATCAAAAAATCAAATAACATCGTAAATTTATTTCAACGCGTGTCAAAATGAATACGATTTAAAAAAAAAATTATTTGTTGATGGTTTAGCATGTCTAGGTACATTACGAGTGTATTCAATACTCATTGCATAGCTCTATAGTTGGCGCGCATCCGAAATGTTCACTTCACATCACCTCCACGTGAGATGAGCAGACCCTCAAATTGCAGAATGTGTATTGTGGCATAATGGCGTAGTGTTCATATCATCCAATTCTGGCCAAAAGAAGTTGCTAATCATTTATAGCTAAAGGCTTTCCAACTTTTTTTTGGCCAGAATCTGTATAACATGAGAAGCATGCGGAATCTTGCGCGAACAGGACGGACACCCATTTTGGAAAAAATAGTTTTTAATCATTTGCATGTGCTTTTGAACGCTTTATCAGTCTATGGTGATTTGGCAAAAGAGACTAACATCCTTATGCAAAAACGATTGTTAAAGTTAAAGCACGCGTTAAAACCGGTTGTGTGATGCAAAATTCGTTTGTTAAACCAACTTTAAGTTTAACAATAATTTTTCAACAAGGGAGGTAAAAAAATATAAAAGGCATCCAAAACAACAGAAGTATATACATATATGTATGCATTTTTAACCCCCGACAAAAAAAGGGGTGTTATAAGTTTGGAGTGTGTCTGTGTATCTGTGTGTCTGTCCGTGTCCACGTACAGTCCAAACGGCTGGACCGATTTTGATTTAGTTTTCTCTGTTTGAAAGGTTATTTGATCAAGATGGTTCTTAGCCATATTTGAAGCAAATCGGTCCAGCCGTTTAGAAGATGTCACATCTTTTCTAGATATATCGGGGATTTTAAAATTTTTAATTGTTGTTATTAGATGTTTGAATATATTTCTGTTGCAAAAATGAAAAATGTGCTTAAGTCGAGATAAGCTGATTTTGAGTTAATGGTACCTCAGAAATCTGCAAATTTGAAAGTACCTTTTTGGTCAAAATCTCATTTCTGTGATTTTTCAGGAAGTTTTATGCACTATGACTTGCGAGTTATCTTTTTTCGATTTCTAATCTCATTTGGAATAATATCTTATACTTTAGTATATTTCAACTTAAATGTATTACTTATCGTGTGTAGAACGATGTTTGCTTAAAAAATATAAAGGTTAATAGCGAATTTTCCAATTTAACTGTAAAAGAAATAAATTGCTGAAAATTGACTTGAACGCTTACAAGTGCTCTCCTACAAAACAGTAAAATATAACTTAAGCACTTTTTCCTTATTGCCAAAGATTTTATTTCCTATTCATTTTTTAGACTACAAAGATTTTACTCCAAACATAACAAAATTGTATTGCCATTCACCCCACTGTGCTGCGCAAGATGATTTACAAACTCAGAATCTGTCAGCATTTATTTACGCAATTTTCAAGAAATTTATGTAATTATACAAGCCCATCAATTTGTCTCTTACGTTTGTTTGTTCAATGTTGCTTTCGAAATTATAATAAAAAAAAATATACATAACTTGTGAGTAACATGTCAGCCTTTGACCGTTCAGCACAGTGATTTTACTATTTTTTTTTCTTCTTTCAAATACTATTCTACTTGAATTGACACGTCTCTGTAGTATTATTATTTACTAGTGTCTTAACCCCTTATCAAGAGCCGAGTTAAGCAGAATAGACAGACTTATGAAATATGTGCACACTTGAACGTATACAAGTTGCTATCAAGATGGGTAACCGCAAGAATAGAAGGCCATACACACACATATATACATATATATATATATATATATATGCATATGTACATATGTATACATACAGAAATATACAAACTGTCAATAATAAAAACGGCAGTCAAACGTAAATACCCGTAGCTGAAAAAACCTGTGCTTTTTGTTTTGGACAAACAGTAGCAAAGACATTAATTTAAGCAGAAAATTTAACCACAAAAAGTTTACGGAATGCTTACGCATTCCCATCACGCCTGTATTAGTTTTTTTTGTAAGTGTGTGTATTTGCACGGTAGTTTGCTTCTGGTGTTTACTTTACTACCAAAAAAAAAATTACCTGGCTTAAAGCTGCATATCTTTTCCTTTAATATGTAGAAAGGCCGTAACACATTATTTTTTTGAAATCGACTTTTTTGTATATTTCGATAAAAGAACGTTTAATTGATCGAAAAATGCAAAAATATCGATTTCAAAAAAATAATGAGTTAGGACCTTTCTATATTAAGGTAACGATATCAACAATATCTTGCAATTCCGGAGACAATGCTATTTTATATATGACGAGAATATAACAAAAAATGTGAAAAAATTAAACGCCCTGTTCTAGCAGCTGACATAGACAGACCTTTGTCCTTCAAAACATAGACCAATTTTGTGACTCAGGAACTCAGGAAAGAATACAGTATTTTAATTATTGTCACTTCTGCACATACAATGAATGCGGCAATATCCATATTTACAACTACTTCTTAAAAAAAACTTTAGGAAAGTCTAAAGTTCGTATCGCATTGTAAGCCAAATTACATGTCATAATTTTTAAGGAACATACGAGTATATCGTCACCTTAAATGCAAACGCGCGTAACTGCACTTTTATATTCTTTACAGGAGAAACAAAAAACGTTTCAAAATCAATAATAATAAAGTGATCTTGAACATTTTCTTCGAAATTTACTTGTAGTATGGATACTTAGTGCCGGTCCAGACTTGCAATTTTTGTTGCAGCAATTCTTGAATATGCGTGAGAGTGTTGAAAAACAAATATATACCATTTGTATTCCTCTCTCGCTCTTTTGCACTAAAAAATAAAAAGTTGCTGCAACAAAAATTACAAGTCTGGACTGGGACTTATATGTTTTTAACAATTTATTTTTTTTATATACATATATTTAAACTTTTATGTTAGTTACGTTCTTTGCAATAAAAAAATAGATGCATTCGTAATTACGTCCGTTTCAATTTCTTTAATAAAGTCGTCATTTTTGATCGCACTGGTCTAAATATTGCCGTGAACATGTAGTTTGATAAGATGAACCATAATCAATCAAAAACTCGATTTCGAATTTTTGTGTAGTTACGTCCGTTTGCATTTAAGGTGACGATATATATGAAGTAGATTTCTGCTTTATATACTCACCCCCAATATTCATACCCCCAATGTTCATAAAATTTCAAATGAATTTGAAATGTATTTTATTTAAAATTTTTCATACAAAATTTTCCTAAAATGAATTTCCAAATCAATTTAATTTTATTATGAATATGGGTGTCAGTTTTCAGTGCAAATGGAATATGTGACTTGTATTGATTCATCGTATTACAATTTGCTGAAAGCTTTTTTGTAATGAAAGCTCAATTTTTCCCGCTCTAATTTCTGGTTTTCTCTACGAAATACACAAAGAAATTATCACAAGTTTTTTTAAGAAACATTTTTTTAAGAAAGTGATTTTAAGTTTTATTATTGTCGGTATTTCGTTTGATGAATTTTAATAATGAAAAAATGGCTTTTTCATTCTATTAAATTACAATTATTATTATGGCTACGTTCGTAAAAGCATTTATAGTGCAAGTCTGCAGCATCACGAACATCTAACGTTCAAAAATGCATAACTTGGCAGCACTATTCAGAGTCAAACGTTTTTTAATGCATTTAATCGGCATACCTGCCGCAAATCTGTGCAAACGGCGCAGTAAATTATTTTAAGATGCAAGAAGTTGCAGTGGAACAATAAGTTGAATATATCTATGTATTTTGATGTTTAAATTACATATTTCGAATCTTACCAAAAAATTAGATTGATAAACTCGAAAATAACTTTGAAACACATAATCTTGGTAGTTTTTTATTATTTCAAAGGAGTTTTTTTATTTTAGTTGTATTCTTTTTAAGGCCAATGCTGTTCTCATAAGAAATTGTCGCTTTGATTTTCTTTTAAATTTTTTGCTTACTATAATTTAAAAGAAAATTGTCAATATTTTCTTAAATAAAATTACTTGCCAATTTTAAAATTTTTTGCAGTTTGTTCAAAAATGTCAACTGAGCACAGATGTTGAGCAGTTGCAAAGCATGTGCAGCAGATAATCACGCATACGCAGTAAAACCTGGCAGAACTTCCGCATTGATGCATAAATTTGCAGCATTTACGAACGTACCCTATATTTTTAACCCCCGACCAAAAAAAGGGGTGTCATAAGTTTGTAGTGTATGTCTGTGTATCTGTGTATCTATGTGTCTGTCCGTGTCCACGTACAGCCCAAACGGCTGGACCGATTTTGATTTAGTTTTCTCTGTTTGAAAGGTGACTTGATCGAGATGGCTCTTAACCATGTTTGAAGAAAATCGGTCCAGCCGTTTAGAAGATGTCACATCTTTTCTAGATATATCGGGGGTTTTTAAAATTTTTAATTTTTGTTATTTTTAATTTTGTATGAATTCAAAATAAAATTTTTGCTGCTTATACAGGGTGGGCCAAAAGTTATCATGGGGTTTAAAAATGTAACAACTTTTTCGTTTATTATTTTAATTGTGCTGAAGCTCATTTTCATTTGAATGGCTTTGTTAATAAGCAGAACTGTAGGTTCTGCGATTCTGAAAATCCAAGAGCCATTCATCAACGCCAATTGCACCCCATTAGTTGTACAATATGGTGTGGGATCACATCTGAAAATATCATTGGGCCTTACTTCTTCGAGAATGAAGATGGAAGTGCTGTAGCCTTAAATGGAGAACGGTATCGGTTTATGATAGAAAATTTTTTACGTCCTGCTCTTGACAACAGACCTGGTATGTGGTTTCAGCAGGACGGAGTCAATGCCCACACTGCCCGAGACACAATGGTACTTTTAAGTCAAATTTTTGTAGAGCGAATAATTTACAGAAGTTGGCCAGCGCGATTGCCAGATTTGACAGCACCCGACTATTTTCTTTATGGTTATTTGAAGGAGCGAGTGTATGTGAAGAAGCCAGAGACAATCCTTGAACTCAAGGCAAACATTGTTGCAGAAATTCGAACGCTACAGCCGCAAATTTTGAAAGATGTTATGGAAAATGCTTTAAAACGAGCCCATCAGTGCGAAGCTGAAAACGGTGGTCATTTAAGAGACATTATTTTTCATGCTTATAAGTGTAAAAAATTTTCATTTTGTATATTATATAATCTGAGACAAAAATTAAAAAAAAATTAAAAATTAATAAAAGAAGAAATTATTAAACTTTTACGGCCTGGCTCACGATGTCGACAAGAAATTTTCGTTCGCTTATTCATATTGAAAAGCAAAAACAAATTTTCTTATTTTGTTTTGTTTTCAATATAAATAAGCGAACGAAAATTTCTTGTCGACATCGTGAGCCAGGCCGTTATACTCCATGGTAACTTTTGGCCCCACCCTGCATATGTAAACATGCAGAAGCAGCTGAAATATTGGCGATTCATCTTTTTATCTGAAAGAATTTTTAAGACGACTTCATTACACCGAATCTACTTAAACTTTACATCACTGACAATCTAGCACTAGCAACGTAAAATTTTTTTATGTTTGTTCTTTAAAACAATTGAAAATTTCTTTAAAAGAAAACAGCGAAACAGCTGATTTTGAAAAGAGTCTTATATTCTTCTTTTTCTTACGATGCAGTAATCGAAATGCAGAATAGGAATGATCATCTAATATTTTTAGCGCTAATAAATTAGTCAAAGTTTAAACGCTGGTTTAGTTAAACTAAACTCAAATTTATGTGTAGTTTAAACTCAACAGGAGTAAATCAGTGAACCATATCCTATGTGTAGTTTAAAAGATAATATTGTGGCAGCACTACAATAAATGTCAAAAAAAAACAGCTGTTTTGCAGCAGGCTATCAGTTCTTTGCGCAATCAAAAATGCAAAAAATTTATAAAAATTTTAATTAAAGCTCGCCAAATTTTACTGAGAAAGGAATTATATTTGTGCTTGGCGAAGTTGAATAGTATAAAAGAATAATAGAGTGTAAGAAAACCGGGCGAACAAGATCCCAATAAAAATAGGGACTTGGAAAAAAGTTGAGTGCTATTTTAATGCAACTGATATGGTCTGTAAGTAAGAAAACCATAGGGCTTCTTTGGGTAGTTTAAAAGCCCAATTTTATGAGTTTACAGATGGTTCAAATACTGTATTGATTTATAGGTTTGCTAGTTTAAACACATTTTAAACCAAAAGTGGAGATTAACTTGCACTGATTTATTAGCCCTTAGTAGCATAAATATGAGATGAGATATGATACATGTTTTATTAGGACGACAATGTACATATCGCACACTAAATCATAAAGAGTCACAAATCAAAAAATTTCAGATGCTGAGTAGTTGCAAACAACTGTTGATACTGTACAAATAATTAATATAATATAGATTTCTTCAATTAACTGGTTTATAGAAAAGAAAATCCACTTTTATAATTTTGAATTGAGACTCTTTATGATTTAGTGTGCGATATGTATATACCAATGTAAACAATTTAAAGTCCTTCTCACGAACTGCAGGGTACGAAACATAAGTCAGAAAAATAAATTGTCGCTGCATATAAATGTTTATTTTGGCGATGCTCTTGATGACAATGGTAAAAAAAAAATCGTGTTTTTGAATTTGTCGATCAACAGCCAAAATATTTGTAATAAATAAATTACATAAATAAATATTGACATTGAAAATTTTTTAAGGTGTTTGGAATTACATTTTTATTTTTTGTTTTATGAATTTAATGGATCATTAGTTGCGCCCGCTAGTTGACTGACCGTCTAAAACTCTTTATGCGACTACAAGAAGTATAAAAAAAAAAAAATAATCAATATATTTATGCATATACTTATACATACATAAGTATAAAGTAAATATGTACATACGAGTATGTAAATACTCGTACATTAAAAAAGCGTAGAGCTTCTGAATTCAGTTATAGGTTTTTATGTTTGTTACTTCAGCATTCCGAAATTCGTTAAGTGATTTTTATTTTTAAAGTAAGGTGAATAGTGTAGAAGGAGTTTCTCCAACCAGAGCTGGGATAATGGTGCTGCCCATAACAAGTACTTGTGAATTACAGTGTGGGTATTTCAGTATTTTTTTAAACTAAATTTACTTCATTTTATTTTAATTTAATAGCAAATTTTCTATTTAGCATTGGCATCATACCTAAGTATACATAGATAAGCAGTGAGTACACATATTTGTTTTCAACTTTTCCTTCAACTCAATCAAACCACGTTGATCAGTTTTCTATTATGATGATTGATCAGTTACTCATTGTAAGAACTATGTCAACTATTATAATGATAAGTAAGCTCAACCTTAACGTCTTCATCATCATCATCATCATCATCATCATTGTTCACTTCATAATAACAATTGTTATGTTGATCATACGTTAAAGTAATAGATAACATTTTTCAATTATATATTAAGTGGGCTGTCGCTGCTGTCTGCAGTCTGTCAAAGTATAAGCAAACATTTATTTAGTCAGGGTTAAATAGAGAAAATCAAAAATTTTCAGTAGTTTTATATTTTTATTTTTCATCATTAAACAAGTAAATAAAAATGACTATTAAATGTGTTCAAGTAAATTAAAATTCATTTAGGGTTTTTTTTTCAAATGCACATACATACATACGAGTACATACACAAAGTCTTTTAAATGATTTCATACATTTGCAGTAAAATTTTTGCAAGTTATATTACATATAAAACACCGTGGAAAAGAATCAAAATAATTTGGAAATAAATCAGATGTAGCGTACCACTCCTGAATCCCACAACTTTTAAATCAAAGAGAAAATGCCACTATTGTCGTCCTCAAGTTATCTCAATTTGGTCCTTTGAGAGTCAACATATTTCATCTTTCAAAATAGGTAATTTTCACAAAAGTACCTTTAGAAAAAGTTCTTTCTATTTGTTATTATATACACAGTTATTGATTTACAATAATCATTTCTCATATTCCATTTCATTAAAAATTTACGTTAAATCGCTGATGTTACTAACAATCTCCGCCCTAGGAGATAGACATTGCTGATGAAGTTCGTCTAAAAAGTCTACCTTAATTTTTGTTTTCTCTTCTTTAGAAAAGCACATTAATTAATAAAAAATATTTCATTCAATTAGAATTGCAAAATAGTGAACTTAAGCCCGATTAAGAAATTATTCCTGATTAAAAAGGAACATATTTTAAAAATAGTACCTTTTAAGAGTAGTAAATTTTTTTAAATAGCACTTTTTACGTTTAACAAACGCACATTTTAAAAATAGCATTAAAAAGTACCTTTTTAGCAACTACTTTTTTAAAAAGTACATTTTAAAGACTACTCCTGTCTTTTTAAACAAGTTCATCTTGAAAAAGTTTTAAGAAAAGTACCTTTTTAAAGTAGCAAATTTTTTCATATAGCACTTTTTAACAAGGGCCTTTAAGAAACGTACATTTTAAAAATAACATTAAAAAGTACCTTTTTTAGCAACTACTTTTTTAAAAACTACTCGTATCTTTCTAAACAAGTTCATCTTGAAATAGTTTTAAGAAAGTAAAGGTACCTTCCAAACAAGTACGTTTAAAAAAATTCCTTTTGAAAGATGTAAGAAAAGTTTGTTTCACAAATGATGTTTAAAAAAAATACTTTTTAGTACTATAAAAAGTACTTTGTTAATATTACTACTTTCAAAAAATACTTTCTTAATGTTAGTACTTTAAAAAAGTACTTTTTTCAAGATTAGTACTTTGAAGACAATACTTTTAAACAAGTATCGCTATACAAAGTGCACTAAAAAATTTATCTTTTTAAAAAGTAGGTATTAGAAAGTATCTTTTATATATAATAAAAAATATATTTTATGAGTGCTTTTAAATCTATACTTTTTAAATTAAAATAGCACTTATAAAAAGGTACCTTTTAAGAAATAAATATTTTATAAATGAAATTTCAAAAAGTATTTTTTTTAAATTGGTAATTTTAAAAATATCTATTAAAAGTACGTTTAAAAAACATAATTCCAATTATATTTTAAATGAAGTACTATTACAAATACCTTTTAAACAAGTATCTTTCATAATAAGTACATTTTGAACCAAGTACTTTTAGGAAATGTATCTTAATAAAAAGGACCCTGCAGGAAATGAAACTGACACAACTCTAGCCACGTGACCGATCCCCAAGTGATAGGGACCAGTCCAAGTTCTAACACTTCCTATGAAGTGGACCAGTCACTTTCTTTTCCATGGGGATGGCCTAGGATGGGGTTAATTGATACTTTGTATGCGCCTTGTGACTTATCACTTCACTATCTTATAGGGACCTATTTCGTGTAGAATATAAATTAGATATAAATGTCATTCCGACATTTATGTAACTGGAACAACGCAAACTTGAACTTTTTTTTTATTATTTTCATTTTTCAGTAAACAAATTTTTTATATTCAAACTATGAGTCACACTACCTACCTACCCGATCATAGGGGCACGTATAAATACGTACTAGTTAAGCTTAGGTTAATATCTAAGTATAGTTACCGGACTTGTTCCAGAGTGACTTGACGGTCCATTTATATCGATTCATTGTCTTTCCCAGCCAAGTCTTTCTTATATACATATATATATATACTAAACCAAAAAAAAATATTTGTAATACATAATACATGCCCAAGCGGAATCTTTCTTATATAGACGTACTAAACATACAAAAATATTCGTAGTACATATAATATATAATATTCGTAATAGTGCCCTATTGAACTATGGATAAACTAATGGAGAATAAAAGTAAATGAACAACAAATTATTCAGGTAACATTTACCCTTCGATCGACGGCTTACATGGAAACACCACATTGACTCTAGCGAACATACAAATGAAGCTTAAATTAACTCAGATACATTGGGTGATTAACTAGTAGAACTTCAATCCTCAGTCTAGATTGTAAACTTTTAATATACTTTTGAAACCTTTATGGTGCTACGGAATTCAGTTACGGGTAACCTGACCACACATCCCGCTATTGAAATTTTCAATCTCTTATTAGTTTTTTTTATTAAAATGTAACTGATACAAATTCAATCCAAATATTTTTTAAGTGCAGTTATTGCTTAACTATCCAAATCCCTGTGTGCTTCGTAGTTCAGCTAATTTGTAGAATTCAATTCTCATTATTAACAAGTCATGAAGAGTTTTAAAATTATCACTGCGTTATTTTCTGTCGGAATCGGCGTAATTTCAAATTTGTGCTTGTATAGATTTATAAGCCTTGACACGAACCTTGTGCTTTAACAGGGCTTCATTAGTGTCTTAACAGAGCTCTGTTAAGCTATAATGCGTTTCTAATGGACTTTTCCAGTAAATGAGGCAATCCAGACGGAGAAAAGTAATGCTCCTCCTTTATTATTGCCCATGAATCTATTTCTGAAAAGCCTGAATTTGAACTAGATACTCGAATTGCCAAATTTTTAACCTGGCATTTTCTGAAGGATACGCACTTTTTTGCAGTCAATGCTGTCGGATAATATTGGTCATAGATTCATGTCCAAGTGGTCCTCTAAAAACGTGCATACTCAGAATTTCTTGAAGTTCGAATTTTCATAAGTTCTTCAAAAAACTTTAAATTTGCTCACCTACACAGAGAAAAACCTGCCTTATAGAATCAATAAGATTTTCTCTATGAAACGTTTTTAGGCTAAGGGGTATCCCAGCAGAAAGAAGCGAAGATTTTTTCATAGAGATTCCTTATTGTTTTGATGTAGTAAATCCTATTAATTTTATCAAGAAGAAAACCACATAAAGTCAAGAAGTAATCTTATTATTCACAACTTTTTTTTACTCAATTTCCGTTATTTTTGGCACAAAAAAAAACAATCCATAGAGAAAAACTTCTTGATTCTATTAGGTTTTCTTATATATAAACTATAGGGATTTCTTATTGATTTTATTAGGTTGTCTTATTAATTTTTTTAAAAAGGGGTTCTTCTTGATTTTATTAGGCTTTCTTATTGATTTTTTCAATAAGGTTTTCTTCTTGATTTTAGTAGGTTCCTATATGAGTATGTGTAATGCATCTTATTGATGTTTTTAATAAGGAAATCTACTTGATTTTATGAGGTATTTTGTTATTTCATATCTATAAATAGACATAGAGACAATTTTTTTATTCAGGCTGCTTGTTAGCATATTGGGTAGAGTGCTTGTCTACCAGGTAGAAGTTTGCTGGTTCAATACTTGGTGAGTAAGTTAGTTAAGAATATAACCTAATGTGTATGTATGTATGTATGTATGTATAAATAAATAACATCTACAACATACTACATATATGGTACTATATGGTATAGAATTTAAATGAAAATACATAAGTACAGAGAATAAAGACGCAATTTTTTTATTTTTTTTTTGATTTTCTCAAAAAGGTTTTCTCTATGAAATTAATAAGATTTCCTTATTGAAAAAAAACTATAGGGATTTCTTATTAATTTTGTTCTATTTTATGAGGTATTTAGTAGGCACTGTTTTCTCTGTGCACATATGTATTTATATTAACATTTTCTCATGTTAGAAACTGTGAAAACTGTGTATCTTAAGTACATACCGCTTTTTCATGTTTATTTTTAAATCCCGTGTTTTGAGGATATATTCTTCAAAATCCCGCTTTTTGATGGGTCATGTTTCGCTTTTTGCCACATCTGGCTAAGTTAGATATGGAGCTTATTGCTTCATCTTCCAATGTAGAGAAAAAAATCCAACGAAAAAAATATAAGTTAACGTTTATTAACGCACTAATAATCCCAAATTATTATTTTACTTAATTAGTAAAATAACTTTTTTTATTAAAAATACATTTAAATTGATTATTGAGGGGTTTAGCTGGATCCTATGCGCATTTCACTGTTGCTAATGCAGATCATCAGGGAACCTTTACCCAAAAATCTTAGAACAACTAGAGTTATTATGTTATAAACTTTCATTTAAACAAATGAGAAGTACAACAAATAACAAAGTTGAAACAAGAACTCAATAATCAACATGTTTTTTATTTTCTTACTTTACTACATTGGCTGACTTTTTTTCAGCTCTAGTTGTAGTTGTAAAAAGTATGTAAAGAAAATAAATGTAAATAACAACAACGTTAAACTTAAATTGTAGCAATTCCCAAAAATAAAACACTAATTATTAACTTGACTGCACCAGGTCAAAAATACTTGTGTGGCAACACTCTATTCTTATATAGCTGTTGTTGTTATTTACATTTATTTTCTTTACATACTTTTTAGGGTTCCGTACACCAAAGGTGAAAAAGGAACCCTATTGTTTTCGCTACGCTGTCCGTCTGTCCGTCTGGCCGTCTGGCCGTCTGTCCGTCTGTCCGTCTGTCCGTCTGGCCGTCTGTCCGTCTGTCCGTCACAGGGTATTTTCTCGAGAACCGTAAGAGCTACGGACCTGAAATTTGGACAGAGTGTGTAGACCCTTGGCCGCTACAACAACAAATACATGAGAGTTGGAAATTAAAGGGTGTGCCAAAACGAGCAACGAAAAATTTTAAAATCCCATCTAATATGCATACAATCGTATGTATATTACATGGGATCCTTGGCCGCTACAACAACAAATACATGAGAGTTGGAAATTAAAGGGTGTGCCAAAACGAGCAACGAAAAATTTTAAAATCCCATGTAATATACATACAATTGTATGTATGTATGTATATTACATGGGACCCTTGGCCGCTACAACAACAAATACATGAGAGTTGGAAATTAAAGGGTGTGCCAAAACGAGCAACGAAAAATTTTAATATCCCATGTAATATACATACAATTGTATGTATGTATGTATATTACATGGGACCCTTGGCCGCTGCAACAACAAATACATGAGAGTTGGAAATTAAAGGGTGTGCCAAAACGAGCAACGAAAAATTTTAAAATCCCATGTAATATACATACAATTGTATGTATGTATGTATATTACATGGGACCCTTGGCCGCTACAACAACAAATACATGAGAGTTGGAAATTAAAGGGTGTGCCAAAACGAGCAACGAAAAATGTTAAAATCCCATGTAATATACATACAATTGTATGTATATGCACTTGAAATTTGTAAAGATAGTGTATTTTCATACAGACTACAACAATTAACACTAAAATTTAAAAAATTTTAATTAGAGGGTGTACCATCAGTTAATGTAATTTTGACTATGTAATTTTGATAACTTGCTGTATCTTGGAAACCGTAAGAGCAAACTTCTTGAAATTTTCAAAAACGGTAAAACAAAAAAAATCTCAAAATTATAAAATCGCCAAACCGAAAAAAAATCGCCAAAATCAAAAAAAAATCGCCAAAACGAAAAAAAGCACCAAATTAAAAAAAATTTCTAAATCGAAAATAAATCGCGGAAAACCGGAAAAATCGCCAAAATAAAAAAATCGCCAAAATGAAAAAAATCGCCAAAATGAAAAAATCGCCAAAATGAAAAAAAAAATCGCCAAAATGAAAAAATCGCCAAAATGAAAAAAATCGCCAAAATTCAAAAAATTGCCAAAACGAGAAAAAAACAAAAATTAAAAAATAAATTATTTCAGCTTAAAAAACGTAAAAAAACACTGTATTAAAAAAATGCTCAAAGCCAACGTACGGAACCCTTCGTGCGCGAGTCAAAGTCGCACTTTACTGAATTTATTACAACTACAACTAGAGCTGAAAAAAAGTCAGCCAATGTAGTAAAGTAAGAAAATAAAAAACATGTTGATTATTGAGTTCTTGTTTCAACTTTGTTATTTGTTGTACTTCTCATTTGTTTAAATGAAAGTTTATAACATAATAACTCTAGTTGTTCTAAGATTTTTGGGTAAAGGTTCCCTGATGATCTGCATTAGCAACAGTGAAATGCGCATAGGATCCAGCTAAACCCCTCAATAATCAATTTAAATGTATTTTTAATAAAAAAGTTATTTTACTAATTAAGTAAAATAATAATTTGGGATTATTAGTGCGTTAATAAACGTTAAACTTAAATTGTAGCAATTCCCAAAAATAAAACACTAATGAAAAAAATATATATTTATACTATTTGATAGGCTTTGGATTCCGCCACATCAAACATATTCAGTACCGTTTACTACAATACTAGAACGAGTTCCAATTCAAGAAAAATGTGAATATGTAACTCCCTACTTTTTATAACACTCCGATTTTCTCAAGTCATAGGATGAGTACGCTTGGTTCAATTGTCACCAAATTTTCTGCAGGGTACCTATTAAAAAAGTACGTTTAAAAAAGTATATTTTAAGAGAAGCACATTTTAAAATAGTACCTTTAAAGTATCTTAAAAGTAGTTTGTAGGCAAAATCCTATAAAAAGGTATCTTTTGAAAAAAAGTATTTGAATAAAGTACATTTTAAAAATTAATTTACAAAAAGCAGCTATTAAAAAAGTATATTTTAAGCAAGCATCTCTTGAAAGAAGTACATTGTAAGATAGTACTTCAGAAAAAGTTAAAGTTACAAAAAGACTTGTCACAATTTTTTCTGCGTGATATTACAAAATTTTTAATTTGTTTCTGTGCTCCTTTTAAGAAAAGTACTTTTTGAAAAACCTTAGATAGATAGCCTTTAAGTTAATAATTTTTTATATAATTTCTGTAAAAAGGCAAAAGCGTTTTTAAATTTTTTAAAAACTAATTTTTTTAATTATTACTAGAATTTTTTTCATTAAATACAAACCCGTCCAAGTCACTGTGCATCTTATCTACTATTTATGACGATTTTTTCATTCGTATACCTTTCTATACAATAGATATACAGTGTTGGACAAAAGCTTAGCAAACTTGAGATGGATACAAACTTATCAGATGCACTTCAAAAAAAAAAACTTTATTTTGAATAATTCAGAACATAATTTTATGAAATTTCTTTAAAAAAAAAATGCAAAATATAAATTAGGTATATGTAGTATAATATTTTATGTTTTTTGTCCATTGTTTTTAACAACCGCCCACCTCGAAAACTCATTTCAAATATGTGTGCGCTTGATGAACACATACAGTACCATTATCAAAATTTGATATCAAGCATGACAAAAATTAAAACTTTTTAATATTGTATCAATTATCGCAGGTGTAAAATATGTAAACTGATTTCCACAGATACTACCACAATAATTGATGAGTATTTTGATAGTGTATAGACCACTTAAATGAAAATAAAAATTAAGAAATTTAGTTTTGTTAGCTTTTTCCCTTGTTGTAATTTATTTAAAAGTTGCGCCACTATATATTTGGTATATTTTTATACTCTGCATAAATTCATAGGTAACCGACACTTTTTTGGGACATCGTTTTTTTACGAAAATCGCTTATTTATCGATTTTGGTAAAAAAAATTAAGTTCGAAAACTATGTCGCTTAAGCTTTTTTGGGAGGTTATGTTATGATCTACACATAGATGTGTTTTATGTTTGCTTATAAGTCTGTTAAGAACAGACATGAGAAGCTTATTAACATTTATTGGCTTGCATAAAACACAATAAGTGCTAAATTTATGCCCACCGCTGCATGTTTGTTTGTTATTTTTTTAAATGTGGCATTGAACTTATTTAATTCTTAACCATTATTCTCCGCACATAATAATAGTATGATGAATACTTTTTTTTTGTCAGCCATAAAATAGCAAAGTCAAACTGAGTAACTGGGTAAGCAGTGTTTCAGTTTGAAGACAAACAATTCATACACTCGTGCGTTATGAAAAAAATGTAAAAGCAAGAAGTCAAATATATTCTATGCTCAAACACTTATATTTCAATTACAAAATTAAATTAGTTTTTTTTTTCTATTATTAAATTTTGTGACGAATTTTATATTATGCCCTTCTATTGTCTATGATTTATTATGTTAAATTTTATGAATAAGAAACAGGACGTAAAAATAAGTAGCTGTAAGATTTTATTTTTATTTTATAAAAAAAAAAAAAAAATATTCCATAAAAATCTGTTCACGAGTCATTAAAAAATAGTTTTTGACAGTTAAAGAGAACTAAAAACAAATCACATTATCTATTAATGAATATAATCATTAACAGCTGTTGACGTATACACTGCAAAGTTCCATTAATAAAAAATCTATTTTATATACATAAACAGAAAATTAAAGCTCTTGAAAGAAATTGTGACAATTCTAATTTTAGTTGACCAACTTTTGAGCTTATGTAAGATAGAGAGAGGGAGAGAGCGAGAGAGATAGAGGAGAGCCATTATATTTTATTCTCTCTCCCATGAACTAAAAAGTTGTTCAACTAAAATTGACGCGTGTGAACCGGGACCAGTGCATTAAACACATTCACCACAGCAAGCTACCGACTACCAAATGTAAAAGATAGAATACAGATCTTTATATGAGAATGATTATTTTAAAGAAGGGCGACAGGTTGTTGTCTGTGCTGATTTTGTCGTTGTACTCCAATCAGGGTGACCGATGACCTTTGCAAAAAGTGGCACCAAATAGGGAAAACTACACTAAACTTTTTATTTTTAATGTATTTTTATACAACTCACCCTGAAAAAAGGAGGAAAAAAAGTGGCAAGGAAGTCGAAAAAGTGGAATCGATATATCGAAAAAGTGGCAATTTACCACTTTAGTCGGTCAAACGGTCACGCTGACTCCAATTAAACTAATTTCTATTTCTTTGGCTACAATTAGCAAATGCAGTGTTGCCAGTATAATACAAAATATTTGAATGAATGATATCGCACAATTATTTCATATTATTTACCAGGAACAATATCCAAAAATTGATTTTTTGTACTTTTACGTGAAATAAGTACATTTTAAAAGATTAATTTTTACAAATGCAAAATATATGAAAGCGGCAATACTAAACTATGTATTTGTACTTAAATATCAAGTGCAGATGGTGCTGCTGCCTTCTCCAAAATAATTAAGTAGGTGGCTTCGAGGCTACAAATGCTGAAGTCGTGTGTTCGTGTAGCCTGCTGTGGTGAATGTGTTTAATGCGTAACGAAAACTCCTGAGCTTAGAGGGCTTTTACACAAGCAAAGCTTACTTTGCAAAGCATGAAGTTTGTACGAGAGAAGGGAAAAGAGAATGGGCGCTAAAAGTTTACTTTACAAAGACTTGAGTTTGTAGGAGAGAAGGAGAAAGGGAATGGGAGCTTTTTTCCCTTCGTTCTAGCAAAATCAAAACTTTTCAAAGTAAAGTTTGCGTGTGTAAAAGCCGGCTTATTTTCCTTATCGAAACTGTACACGGCTGAGCTCGAGAATTATCGCAATGAAAGCTTATTTTTATTCTGGCTGAAAGGAATTATTTATTTGTACATACAATACCTTCAAACTTATATTTATTTCTAGCTTTTCTCACGTCAATACTTCATTAGCGGAAGATGGATTAATCTATTTTATTTGTCCACATTCTAATTTTTAGTTCAAATGAATTTTAAATACAAAACATTAACCTTTCTTTCAATTTATTTTAAACGATAACATCGATTGTCTCATTTGTTTTCAATATGTTGACGTTCAAGGTTTCTTCACAACTTAACTTCAATCGCTTCAATCGCTCAAACAATTGAAGAAAATAAATTCACAAAATGCGTAATTAGAATTCTAATCATAGAAGTCTTAGCCTATTGTTATTCTTTATTTTTATTTTTATTTTTTTTAATATTATTGTATTTTTTCGTAAAAGGTGACAAGTTGATTGAACATTTGAAATTGTTTAACGTTTCTGCTTAAATATTCTTTCATAATACAAATATTTTTAGAAGTAATTTTTTATTTGATTTTGGGAATTTTTCTAAACAAAATGGCATTAATCATTATTTAGTTTGTCTAATTTTTTCATGACGCAATAACAATTTCACTTTCAGTTTTTATTTTTATTTTAAAATTTTTTTCCTTCTAAAATTTGCTTACACATCATTGGGGCTTATTTTTAAAATAACTAAATATTTTGCTAATGGCAAACTAATTCATTAAGAAAATAAAAAACAATATCTTTTAAAGTTTAAATATAATTGATTATGTCAGTGTAAATTTAGCCAAATGTATTAGAGCGTTATTAATTTAATAAATTTTAAATAGTTTTTGATCGTGGGAACTAAATTTAGCACTTCATTAATAAAGTTTTTAGTAAAAGGAACTGTAGGTATTAAATATATATTAATAATAAATAATATAATTTATATACATGCATACATATGTATGTTATGAGCAGGGAGATAAACGATTTGAATTTTCTACTTTCCGCTACAGGAAGTTACTGATTCTACCCCAATTTTGAGGTGCTGGAATACTGATACTGACTATTTTCGCGATGATGTGCGTATGGACATATGTATGTACTATATGTGTGTGTGAATATGTAAACAGCTCATAATGAATTGAGCACGGGTCAACAGATCGGAAGTAAATTTGCCACATTCGAAAGATGTTGAGCTCACTTACGAGTAGCTGCTGTAAGGTGTCGAATCGATTTGGTTTGATGGCTTCTCTACAGCAAACTTTACTTTGCAGTCTTAAAATTGTGGTAGAGATCAGAGAAGCGCAATGAGTAGTGAAAAATTGAGTATAGTTGAATCATGATTTATAATATCTTGTGCTTATGCGCACTTATACTTATTGCAATGTTGTCCATGAATCATATTCACTCGAAAGTTTGAAGTACGCATCGAAGTCATACTCAGCAATATTTATGACGTTGTTTATTTCAACTCTCTTTTACTAGATGCCTATAGACGATGCAAAATAAGTATGATTCACAATGCTAATTTCGTATACGAACACTAAAGTTCTCATTATTGAAAAACAACCCTATTTACTACTATTGTATACTATTCGCAAACTGTTTAATGACTAAACTTTTAAATAAACATACATGCATGATGAATTGAGTGATCTGAATCAATGTGAGTAGCATAATTATTTTCCAGAAATTATAAATCAAATTGAGGTGATTTATGAGGGTGAGTGTGGTATGACTATGATGTTGACGTCGCATTCATATTTATTTCAACCTATACTTATAAATCAATGACATGGTGAGTATGAGTAAATCAGAGTAGTTCAGTTTAAATGATGCCTACTCACTTATATTTACAATTTCATGAGTCAGTATGAATAGCGAAAACATGATTCATTGCCAATCTCTATTGGAGAAGGGAGCTATTTTGTATTCTCTCCTACAAATTCAATACTTTCCAATGTAAATTTTAACTGAGGAAAAGCCGCAAGATTCAACCTCTTGAAAATTTCAAAAACGCTAAAAGTAAAAAATTCCAAAATTAAAAAAATGCCGAAATGAAAAATCGCCAAAATAAAAAAGGCCGTAAATGAAATATATCACAAAAAAGGAAATAAATCAGTGAACTGCAAAAAAAAATAGTCACCAAAAGTAAAAAAGTCGCAAAAAAAATTTAATAAAATCGCCAAAAAAAAACGACAAAATCGAAAAAATTAAAAAAGCGCCGAAAGCCGAAAAATCATCAAAAAGAAACAAGTTCCAACTGAAAATATCTTCAAAAAAAAAATCCAAAGCTAAAAAGGCCCAAAAAGAGTCGAAGGCTGAAAAAACATCACTAAAACGAAGAAAAGCGCTAAAATAAAAAAAAAAAACGTTCAAACTACAAAAATTGCCAAATGCCTCAAAAATCTTCATAAAGAAACAAACATTAACGGCCTGTGCCACGATGTCACCAGAAATCGTTCGAACGACAAATTGTATTGCAAACAACAACAAATTTTCAAATGTTATTGTTGTTTGCAATATACATAAGTTGTCGATCGAACGAATTCTGGTGACATCGTGGAACAGGCCGTAAAACTTTAAGTTAATCGAAATAAAAAACTAAATATATATATAGCTTAATAAAATAGTTTCATTGAACAAACAAAAAATCTCCAAAACTAAAAAAACGAGTAAAAACGCCAAAAGCCGAAAAATATCGCTAAGCTGAAAAAATCGCCAAAACTAAAACAAAACGCTAAAACAAAACTTAATCCCCAAAATGGGAACCCTTCGTGTGCAAGTCAAAGTCGTACTTTCTTGAATTTATTTTAATTTGTATAACCTCTTTTCAACGCCTCTGGTGTTAAAATATTTTTCTTCGGCGATGATTTATCGCTACAAATGTCAATAGATATGCATTAGAGATTCACAATGAGTACTCAAAAAAAAAACATAAGTAAATAGTAGCGCAAACAATTTGTACGCTCACATATTTTCTCTCAAACAACTATGACTAAAGCCGATTGCAACACACAAGAGCATATCTACTTCGCTTATGCGAAAAACTGAAATACGATACAAGTAAAAATAAAAAGGTGAAGCTAATTGACCTTCTCTAATACTTTCAGTCAGAGTATGTTTATACACTGGCTATGAATGTTTTGAAAAAATTACAGGGAAATTCGGGATATTTATTCATCACTCGCCACCGTATACGATCATTTGTGTACACAAAGTGAAATGGAAAATGTCTTAGTGTGTGTGTGGCTGTTTGAAAACATTGCTTTATATGTGTGTAAAGAAAATAGCCTTGTTTACACGCATATATAGCCGATTAATAGTCAGAGTATTTTTAAACTCATGCGAATGGTTGTATCTCATGCACTATATACATTTTAGTTGGTGTCGTTTGTGCTGCGTAATTTTAAAAAATTTGTATACACATATGCTCAATTCACAACCTATTGTAGGAGTCGTAGTTCGTTCAAACGTTGTTGGTAATTTCTATGTAAACATTTGTTTAAAAACAATGTTTTTATTGAAATTACCAACAACTCATGTACGAACTCCGACACAATAGGTTGTAAATTGAGCAATAGTTTGTTGAATGTTTGTAGTTATACGCAATCGGTTTAAAATTAATGTGTATGTTTGCATTTGGCGTGTTTTTTTATTTTTAGCTGTACGCATTCATAATTGTTTGAAGGCCAATACTCAAAGAGTACTTAAAACGATACTTTTGTCATTTTCCGATATGCATTAGGATGGACACTAATGCTTATCAGAAATACTTATGTAAATATGATGTTGATATGACTGGGTCTGGCCAGTGAATGAATTCGGGCTATCGATGCATGCATACACAAAACTATGCATGAGCAAAATGTGCTAAAAAAATAAGACTTGCATTGTGTGAACGCCCATGAAAGTTCAAAGAAGAATAAGGAATAGTTCTAGCATTAAGGCTTGTGTAGTGTGAACTGGGACTTGCAACAACATTTATGTTAACCCTTATATGCACATGCAAAGGTATTTATTTATTAGTCCCCCATTTGCTAGGGGAAAAAAAGACCTACAAAGTGAAGAATTAGAGGTTTAAAATGTGGTAAAAAAATGTTTCTCGTAGTACTTTACATTATAACATTAAAAGGCGTTACACTTATTCCAATTTCTAAAATGCACGAAATTACCCCTTAAAGGCATTTGGACTTTTGAACTTTATTTTTCTTAGTGTTTTTATGTTAAAGTAATTTTTCTTTCTATGCTTAATTTATTTCAGATTTAATTATTTATCATTAAGTAAAACTACTGAAAAGCATAAAAAATCTCCAATTTAAAATAGAATTAATTTTAGAGCTTATTCATTTTGGAAGTAAAATTTATGATATTCAACTTGTTTTTTTTATTGTTATACTAATTAAAAAAAATACATGCCTACATATAGACACATAATTATCAAAACATAATACTCGTACTAATTGGTTTTAAATTTGTTTTAAGCCTCATGACATAAAAACCAAATACTTTGTGATTAATTGCTTTTAAATGTTCAGGATGTATATTCGTATTTGTGCATAAACACTTAATAAATGGATACATAGTATTTTTTTTTAAATATTTTTTTTGATATTAGACAAACTGTGTTAACTGTATAATTAAACTCCTCTAAATGTTAGTAGGAAAATTAAATTTACTAAACTAAAAAAAAATATAGAATAACATCTCAAAACTAAATCGTATGAAGGTCAAACAAACCACAATTAGTTATATTTGTCCATAATGTTAGTGAAGAGAAAATATAATATGAAATGCATATCATATTTCTAATAAGATATACATAGATCTTGTAATCCCGGATGGGATTGAAATTGATATTTAAAAAAAAATTTGTTAAGCCCTTGAATCGGCAAACCAATATATTCGCGTTAAAATACTTTTTTATGCCCGATAAAACTTTAAATTTTAAAAAGTAACACAATCTCTTTTAATGCAACAACGGTTTTACTCGAAATAACCTTTTAAAATTATTTCGAGGGAAGCGCATTCTGGAGCAGAGAAACAAACCGATCGGCTCACAGCCGGCTCAAGAGCCGCCGCCGTCTTTCAATGTAACTTCAAGCCGCCGCCGATGCATGCGGCTAGCTTCGGCTCAAAATTGCAGCTAATTGTTTTTGTAGTGGCAAATTTTTACCGCACCTTACAAATTATGAATTTTTTTTATAGAAATAGGTTTAAAAATCTTATCGAAATCAAAACCAGCTGTCAATGTCAGCCGGCTTATGGGCCGCCGCTGACTATTTTTTCTTAAGCCGCCGCCACCGACTTTTTAAGGCGGCTTGTTTCTCTGTTCTGGACATCCAATTTTGGGACACTTTTTCGAGCATTGCTGGTCGTATGTCACGAATACCACGAGCAATGGTGGACTCCAAGGAATCAATTGTTGCTGTCAGCATAAGCCACTGACTTTAATTGACCCCAAAGAAGACCAGTTAATAGTTCCATTTTCCTCGAAATAATCTTACCACCAAATTTTGGTTTTAAATAAGTCCGTGTTTGCGGTAGCAGTATTTCACGTAGCCCAATCATGTTGAAACTACATCTCGCCCAGATCAATGTCATTCATATTAAAAAAAATAAAAATAAAAAAAGCTGTGCTGTGGCTTAATTTTTGAAGAAATAACGTCCAATGAGGCCACCAGCGTGTAAACCAAACCGAATGGTGAATTTTTTTGGATGTAAAGAAGTCTGCAGGTTTTTTGACATCCGTGACTTTTCTTCTTAATATTGAATATTACTCGTATTATCAAATAAATCAATAAAATGATGAGTCGCATAAATTAATTAAGTAAAACTTAATTAATAGGCAGATTTTGTAAAAAAAGTTTCATTTCTAAAAGTTTCAAATTTATATGAAAAATAACCAAAATTCGTTTAAAAAAATATTTTTTTCATACAAATATCAAAACGAAAAAAATTGTTTGTTGATATTTACAAAATCTACCCTTAAGTAAAAATTGTAATGCAAAAAAAAAATATTAAAAATATGTGATATTTAACTGTTTATCAAAAATTTTTAGCAGGAATTTCATCAATTTGCTAAGAATTTGTCATTCGTTACTTGAATATTCATTCCAAAAAAAAAATTAATTAAAGCAAATTTTTTTTTTTCGAAAAGAACAAATTATGTTTCATTTCTAATAATTTGAGATTATAAATAACTCAATTATATTAGATCATTTACCTAAGATTTAATTATGAAATTGTAATTCGTGACTTGTGTATTTATATGTATTTTGCTGTGTTAAACTCTAATATCTGATTGCGGTGTTTTTGTTATTGTGTTGGGGGGTTTTTGGGATAAGAAGGAAACTAAATTAAGCAGAGCAGAGATTCTTATAGAGAAACTAGACGAAGAACGGCGATGGCAAGGAGAGGGCAACAAAGGTAGTTGCTGTTAAAATAGCTAATTTTATTTATTTATTTTTTTCATTTTGGTGTAAAAGAGCTCTAAGCAATCAAAATCAGGTCAAATAATTGCGTCCTAAAGTAAGGTAACGAATGACAAAAAAATTGGCGATGATATAGTAAAACAAAAAAAAAGGCAATTAATACATGTTTCTTTTAAGAGACGGGGGTTTTTTTAGGAGAATACAATTTAATTAACCACAGCAGAGCTACAAAAATGTTACAGAGAAACTAGACGGAGAACGTTGAAGGCAAGGGAAGGGCATCCAAGGTAATTACTGTTAAAAGAACTCATTTTATTTACTTATATTTTTGGTTTTGGAGTAAAAAAGTTCTAAGCAATCAAAATGATTTCAAATAACAGCGTCCTAAAATAAGGTAAAGAATGACAGAAATATTGGCGATGATATACTAAAAAAAAAAAATCAGGGAACAAGTACAAGACAATTGTTCATTCAAACTATAGTTTTAAGAGTTATAGTGTCATAATGTATTAAAATTTGTATTTTAAAGAAAACCTAAAAACCAAAACAGTTATATTAAAATAGTTTAAAACATTATAACACTATTAGGCTTAAGAGATTAGCGTTTGAATCCCTCAATCGTTGCCTTAATGTAGAAACGTCCTAACTCATTATTATTTTTTTAAACAGTTTATTTTTTTTAAGAGAAGTAATACTCAGCCAAAGAAGTCCTACTACTTTTACTAAGTAGGTGTTACCTGCTCTTAGGAGAAGAAAGGTGGTGAAGGAAGATACAGAGGAAGGCTGCATTCTATTACAACTCTGCTTCTTGCACGTTTTTAATAATGCAGTGTTGCAGCGCCTCTGGTGTTAAATGAGGCGTATTAAATTTTTTTAAGGCTGTGCTTAGTAGCCATTTTTTTTTTTTGTTATTTTACTTCGACGATGATTCTGCTACACAGCGAAGCAGGGCGCTCTGATGTTACATTAGGATTAGTATCGGCTGAAGTTGGTATAATTCAGTGACCAGTAACTATGCATTCATCACTTGAACTTTTCTACAATAACTGATACAAAGGGACACTAAGGCAAATCAGAAAAATGCGTGGTGTTGTTATTTAATGATTGTTGGATATAAGGCTGGAACCTAGGACCTTCAGCCAACGCCACGCATATATCGTTAAATGAACCTCTAATATATCAAAATATACAAAACAATCGATTTGAAAAAAATAATGACTTAGGGCGTTTCTATATTAAAGTAACGATATATAATTTGTTTTTGTTTACCGACATTTTGATTGACATTTTCTTTTCGAATATGTAAAACTCTAAGCAATAGTGTATTTTCCATTTAATTAATATTTTTATATTTCACTGATAACTTGAGAGTTTCTTGGAAACTTTTAATTTTTATAGCCAAACACTAGTAAAATATATTAAAAAATTGCATATAAAATAATAATTTTTGGTCTTCAAAACATTTATCAAATAAAAATTAAACTCAAGTAACAAAATGAGGGTTTCCCCCAAATAAATTAAATCGTTGGCAATTATTCAAAAATTTTATAAACTTAAATGATAAATATCGGCAAGAAGTGTTAATAGGTTTTTGTTTTTGTTTATTATTTAATTAATTTTCAACATTTAATTATAATGTTTAAGAAGAATAATAATAAATTTGAAACTTTTTTTATTAATTTATCAAATAATAGAAATCTATAAAAGAAGAGCCATTAAAATTATTAATATTATTCAGCGGAAGCACCATTAGAAGATAATGAAGCCTGCTGCTGCTGAAGATAATTCTATTTTGCTAAGTATCAAAAATAAACTTCTCTAAAGTAATTAATATTTAGAATTTAAAGCATTTTAAAAATGCGATTTTTTTCTATCTAAAGATAGACATAATGTAAGCAGAGAGAGAGAGAGATTATGAAAACCCTTAATTTATATATTTATTCGAGGTATATTTTGCAAAATAAATTTATAAATTATATAAAACAATGCGCAGGGTAACTTGACCATATGCGCAGGTATTGTCCAAAAAAATAATTTAAATTTTTCTGGTTTTAATAGTAATTTATTTCTTTATAAAATATAGAATATATTTAATTACCAAAAACTAGTTTTATTTAATTAGTTTTGTATATCACAAAAAGTTTAAGTTTCCCAACCCTGGAATCATCTTTTTAGATTTTTCTGGTCCCTTATACCACTCTTGTTCTTTAAAAAATACATAAAATATTTTAAGTGAACAAAGAAAAAAGGAAAATACTAGTTTTATTTAGTTACTTTAATATCAAAAAATTTTAAAATTTTCCAGCTCTGTTGTTTATATTTTTCTAATAATCTATATCTAACTTTTCTTTCCAAAATATAATATAATATATATATATATATATATATAAATTAAAATATAAAAAAAAATTATTAGACCTAGCTAATTTTATATATCACAAAAATTGTAAGTTTCCCAACCCTGGAATCATATTTTAAATTTGTTCTGATTTCTTGCACCAACATTTTTCTTTTGAGAATGTAAGTTTTTTTTAAATTTATAGATAAAAAGGGAAAATTAGTTTTAGTAGGTTATTTTTATATAACAAAAAAAGTTAAACTTCCCAACCCTGAAATTTTTTTTATCTTTTTTTATAATTTTAATACAAATTTTATTCGTACTGAAATATAAAATAAGTTTATTTAAAAAAAATTAAAAATTTTCTGTTATCTAGTTTATCTTTATCTTTTATATGTTTATAAGTTTTCCAGCTCTGAAACCGTCTGCTCGATTTCGCTGATTTTCAATAATTTTGAAGTCTCTGGCTTTTCTGGAAGCTTCGGAAACCCGATTTCACGTACACTAGACGGACGGACAGACGGACAGACGGACATCGCTTATTCGTATTCCCTATTCAGAAGGATATAGAATATATCGTCAGCTGAAATGCAAAAAGGCGTAACTAACAAAAAATTCAAAATAGAGTTTTTGATTTATTATTATAAATGCCACTAACCTACATGTCTTGACAAAATATTACACTTCTGCGATCAAAAATGACGCTTTTATTAACAAATAACAAGGGGACTTAACTACACGTTTGTTCAGTTTTTTTGTTCAGTTTTTTGTTTCTCCTGTAAAATAATATTTCTGTTAGTTACGCCTTTTTGCATTTTAGCTAACGATATATATTTTATGGGTCGCATTAGCATATTATGGAAATTACATACGAAATGACAAACTTATATATACCAAAATGGTAAAGGGTATACAAATATTATGAACTACGTATGTGATTAACAAATTCTTGAAACACATTTCTGAGACAACTTTTATTTAAAATATTAGTTATGAATCCTCATTACATTAAATTATTAATTGAGGGCGACTATTTGAGTTAAAGATTAGAGATTAAATTAATCTTAATCTTCATTTGTGATTTTTGGGTAGTCGATTACATGCATTTACTTGAAGGTTAAGCGGCCCATAGTGGTGGTTTAATCTTACATTAATATTGACAACATACACTTGTGAAACATATAACTTTTTGTAGAAATTATATGATAAAATAATTTAAAAACACATAAATAAATATATATATTTTATATTATTTATCTATTTCCTTTAAAACGCGCAATATTTTACTTGTAAATAATAAAATATGTCCGTTTCTTCTTCTTCCCACAAAAAACCAAAGTGTGTTGATAACATGTAAGACTTTTGCACAGAAAATGTTGCCACTATTTTGTTCCTTAGTATGGTAATACTACACATAATAAGAAGTTTAAACTACCACTTAAAAACATCAAACTCAATTAATGTGAGTTTAAGCTAATTTTAGGATTAGCTAATTAGAGAAATAAACTAATCTTAATCTCGAACCCAAAAAGTCGACGTTGATGTAATGAGGATTAATCATTGGTACTCACGCCAATGCCAATTGCAGAATTATTTATTATAATTTTTTTTTATTATAATTCAATTAGTTGAAACTTTAGTGCAAACACTTAGGCCCAAATTCACAGTCTATAGTTAACTAACGAATATGGTTTAACTAACTAATTTTGTTATCAATTTCATTAGTTAACTAAAGACTGTGAATTTGAGCCTTATTGAAAGCTTGATTTTTATTTATTTATTTATTTCAAATTCTATTGCACACACAAAGTTATCACATTTGCAAACTTGCTAAGCGTTTTTTATGTAAATGATATAATTTTCACTAACTTAAGATTAATTGTAGTTATTTTATGAGTTCCGAAGAGCAAAACATAACAAAAATTTGCAACTCTCGCTTATTGCGCCGTTATCTTCAAAATGTTTACATTCTTTAAAATAATGACCCGCTTCAAAGTTATTTCCTTATTACACAATATCACACAACTGAATTATAAAAACTAATATTTAAAAAATTAAGTAAGTTTTGTATTTGTGCAAAAAGTGAGTGAAGATAAATATGCTGAGTTAAATATCGTATAAAGGCTTAAAATCATATAAAAATTAAATGTATTTGAAATTAATTTCTAGAAAAGTTTGTATGAAAACTTTTTAAATAAAATACTACATTTCAAACTCATTTTAAATTTATTAATATGGGGGATATTGTTTACCTAAACAAGAACATTGAGCGTAGCGTTAGCAACAGGCTACGCATTTACAGTATATTTATGACTCTATTATGAATGGTAATCTAGTTTCAGTTGGCTTGTTAATTGGCAACGCAACTGAAATTAAAATTGGCATTACGAGTATGTATGATAACTTTCTCAAGTGTTTTTGGCCACTTAGCGAAAATATGTTTGTGACAGATTGGCAAACTGCCACCAATATAAAAAAAGCTTCAAAATATAACAAATATAAGTGCTTAAAGCTTAAAAACATACTAACCATTAATTATAATTAATTAATTAATTAATTACACTGTGTGACAAAAATTAATGATGCCAAAATAACAGGTGTGTGTTACTATTTTTCTGGCAGGCATTGTCGAGTATAATAACAATCTATCTTTGAAATTTTCCAAACATCTCGAAATCATGAGTTACGGGTAAAAATTGGTTTTTCGTACCTGTTCGCACTTATCTTTAACCTTGAACTAAGTTGAATATTAACCGATTTTAAATTTTTAAATGGTTTTAAGACCTTTTGAACGTAATAAATTCTATTTCAGTAAATTTCAGATATACTTGAGTATTTTTATTTTACCAACTTTAGTTTTTTTAGATTTTTTTTTGAAAATGTTCTCCATTGTATCCGTTGTTATACAATATTTTTGTACGGGAACCATACTATTTATAACCTTACTTTGCCTACGAGTAAAAAGGGGGTTTGTGCTAAAAAAAAATCCAATACAAACTGACTGCGTTATTAAATATTTTATTAGAAAACAAAAGATTTGACTATAAGCCGCCGGCTACCAAAAATTTTTTAAAAGGACATTTTTATATAAAACAATATTCTTGTAGCAAAATTTTTCGAACATTAAACAATGAATTTTTCATAGTGTAACTCAATGATGGGAAATGAGATTTGCATTTCGGTACCAAAAAAAAAAAATGTTTAAGTACTTTTTTGATGCCGAAAGTACCAAAAATTATTATTATTTTTTATTAAAATTTTATTAACAAAAAGTTTATTTAAATTTCATTTACAAAGAAATATAAAAAGGAATACAAAACATATACTCACATATCGATGGCTTAATATAATTGTGTTTGTAACGTTTTCAAAATCAAGGACTTATGGCAACTAAAAAAAATTATTTCTGCCTTAGTTTTTCTCCAGTTTTTTTTCCTTCTCTTATAAAATATCAAAAATCCGACTTCCGCCTTTCTTATATTAACCCATCGATATTCACATATCGTTACCTTAATATAGAAAGGACCTAACTCATTATTCTATTAAATCGAGTTTTTTGTATATTTCGATAGAAAAACATTTAATGTATCGAAAAAATTCAAAAATCACGTTTAAAAAAATTAATGAGTTAGGGTCTTTCTATATTAAGCTAACGATATGTAGGTAAAAATTTTATAACAAAAAGAGTTTTTAGACTTCAATAAATCTTTGAACTGGATACAACTTGATACTGTTGGAACATAAAGCCTTTTCCTTTGTTATGTTTTCATGAGATTTTGGTAAGAGAAAATCCTTTCGACATTTGAAGAGTATTGAAGTATGGACATAATTCCGTAAGTTACTCTCGATATATCAGGAAACATTTATTCATCTAATGTGGTTTTAGTTTTAGCCACTGCACAGTGGGGACTTTGGCAAAATAAATGGTTATAAATTTGGAACTTCTAAACTTCCATTATATTTTTTGCATGAAATAATGTTTTGTATGAAAAATTAACGATGTATAGTCCACTACATTTTTTTCTGAAATTTCGGCATCTTTAGAGAAGTACTTAGGCCTTATAACACTTACATATATGTCTTGACAGCCTTCTGGCTTAAGCCAAAAGTTCCAGATTTATTACCATTTATTTTGCAAAAGTCCCCACTGTGCACTGTGGAATAGAAGCTGCATATACATATTTTCTGTTGTTAATGGTTTCAGTTCTTCCATATCAGCTAATGCTCTATATTTGTTGTTAATATTTTCAAAATATTGCTTTTTGCTGGGAAATATTTTAATTTAAAGTGGTGTGATGCTGTTGGTTTTAACTGATAAAACATTTTATCGGGAAAACTTACTAAACCAAACTAACATTTCATTGTCAAAGTACACTTTTGCCCTTAGAACGTTTTACAATTTTCTTTAAACAGATTTAAAACATAAGTTGTGTTTATGTATAGATCAAATATCATTGAGTGAAATATGGTTTTAATTTATATATAATTGTGAAGGATTGCACTTTTCTAAAATATCTTTAATAATAAAGTTTCGCACCATTTGTCGAAAAAGAAATTTAGTTTCTGGCAAAAATAAATGCATACGCATTTCTGACTAGAGTATCAAATGTGTTAGAGGACTACTACGGTACTTTTTCATGTCAAATAGTATCAAAAAAATACGATCGTACCCATCACTGGTGTAACTACATTTAGGAGACATAAAAATCTATGTATTGGGCGACGGCTCGAAGCGACGGCGGTGGTTTTACCTTTTATGATACCATTCTTTCTTTGATTCACCTCAGAAGTGTAAAAAATTTACTTACACTAGTACTTTGCTACCGTTTGGCACATGCCCTCTGTGTACTTTGTGATCGTAATTTCGTCATAACAAAAATTTACACGCCAAACAAGTTGAAAAATCACCACGTTTGGCGAAAAATCACCATATATGATAACCCTGTTCACAACAGTTTTTTTTAGGTATCTATGGCTTCAGGATTAATTTCTTTAATTGATTATTATGATATCCTTTAATTTATTTTTATTTATTTTTTTTACAACCATTATTAATTTAATTAAAATTCTTTTTCACTATGTATATGATTATTATACTATTACACTATTTTCAACTTGTTGTTTGCTTTGGTAGTGGCGTATAAATATTTGTTTGAGCAAAAACAATTTCTAAGCCTAACAATATGCTATTATTGTATTTTAGTTATACATACAAACTTGCTGTGCTAAGCCATGTTAGAAAATTTACAGTTTATTTGTCCCAGGTCAATAGTATCTTGGTTGATGTCCGAACTAGATGATCTAAAAAGCTTTTTCTTAAAAACATGATACTAAATCGGCCTGCCAGACTGTTAGAAATAAAAAATCGCTTAGTTACAGATTTGATGCATTATTATAAAATAAAAATCTAAATGTTAATAGATCATGTTGCGGAAGAAAGTAAAAAGGAAATGTTTTATGTAATAATATCCTGCACAAGAACGTTTATAAGACCTTTCAAGACATGAGAGAAAAGGTAATCGAGTTTGGAATTAAGCATTTTTGGTGGAAGCTGTTCCTTACTGGATTACCAACGTAATGATTTTAACAAGGCGTGAGACCAAACTAATCGATTCTTGAGAAGTACTTACTTTTTTTATTTGGCAACTTGTTCACGTATTCTATTTAATCTAAAAAAATTATTCTCCTCATTTAGCAACTTGTACATAATTTTTTTTTTAAATTTTAGGTAATGTGATTTGTAAGCGAGTAATGAAATTTGGTAATCAGAAAAGTAAGTCATCATATGGCAAAGCCGGGCAAAGATATAACAAAGGCTGAGTCATATAGGCCAATAAGTCTACTATCTACAATGTCAAAGCTTTACGAAAAACTGCTCAAAACAAAATTGTCCCCAATTCTAATTGGTAGTGGGTGCATACCAGACCATCAATTTGGTTTTAGAAGTCAGCATAGCACCATTGAACAAACTCACAGATTGGTTCAATTTATAAGAAGAACTTTTGAGGAAAAAAAGTATTGTTCTGCGCTGTTTATAGACATTTCCCAGGCATTTGATAAAGTGTGGCATGAAGGCCTAATATTAAAATTGAAGACTTACTTACCAATAAACTTTTTAAATCTTTTGGAAAGTTATATTATTTCCCGTAAGTTCACTGTTGCGGAAGGAGACTTTACAAGTAGGCCTGAAACAATTTCATCTGGTGTGCCACAGGGGAGTATACTGGGACCAGTTTTATATTTAATTTATACTTGTGATATGCCTGTGAGCAGTAGTATCCATACTTCCACATTTGCCGACGATACAGCCTGCCTTAGTATGCATGAAAACCCTGATGAGGCATCCCGCAAACTCCAGGAACACATTAGCCAGATGGAACTTTGGTTAAACTTATGGAGAATCAAGGTAAATGAACAAAAGTGTGTTCAAGTAACATTTACTTTACGAAGAAACACTTGTTCCCCCATTCGGATTAACAATCAAGTTGTTTCTCAACATTCACATGTGAAATATCTTGGTATACACCTTGATCGACGACTTACATGGAAACACCACATTGACTCTAAGTTAACTCAAATGAAACTTAAATTAACTCAGGTACATTGGCTGATTGGTCGAAATTCAACACTTAGCCTAGACTGTAAACTTTTAATATACAAGTCGCTTTTAAAGCCAATATGGTGCTACGGAATTCAACTATGGGGCACTGCTTCAGCTTCAAATGTAGAGAAAATTCAACGCAGGCAAAACAAAATTTTACGCATGATAACATCGGCTCCATGGTACATCAAAAATTCAAATATACATCGTGATTTGAATATGCCTCTAGTGACTGAAGAAATTGCAAAATACGCAGGCAAATATCTAACAAAACTCGAATCACATCCTAATCCGCTTGCTCGTAATATTTTGAACTTTACTGGACACATACGCCTAAAAAAGAGGGATACAAGGGCTCTTATTCAAAGCACTCCAGATGGGACTTCCTGAAAATTCTTTTATTTTTTATATTTTTTCCTTTTGATTATCAATACTTATGTATTATATATAACTACTACTAAGCTTATGTCCGACACTGGTCGGGCCTAATTATATTTTTATATTTAAGAATTGAATACTTATTGTTAGTTCATATATGAAGATACAATAAATAAAACATCATGTAATAAAAAAAAAAAAATCATATGGCAAGTAGTTCTAATGGTAATATGTAATTTTTTGCTGGGACTGTTGGCAAGACAAACAATTGAAACAAATGACTTGCCAACAGTGTTGTTTAGCGTTTGTTTTAGAATATTTCGCTGTAGCAAAGCATACGAAAAATCTCTCATGTCTTGAGAGGTCTTATAAATGGTCTTGTGCAGGACTTTATTAAGTAAGAATGAGTTATAAACCCAAAACTAAACTCTTTCTTACATATCGTCGGTTGGTTACTGGTTTGCTGCAGACAAAATGTATTTTGTATATACTGTGCCGCAAACCAGAAACAAGCCGACGATATGTATATGTGACGCGCAAAATAGAAAGGGACCTAAGGGTAAAAACCGGTTTTGTTCAGGAGAGCCATTTTAAACATTTAAATACGTGTATCTTTGGTGTTGGTATTGGTCTCATTTGAAAGCGACACATCTCATGACGTCAGGAACGTGTTGGTCAACCTTGAAAACGCGCGTAGCTCGTCCCTTGTTTTGTGTAGTTGGTTTTTACTGTTTTCTACCTAGCGCGCTGTTTCCATGAGTTTGATATCAATTTTGCTCGCGTTTTTTCGAATCCAGGTTTATTTTCTGAAATTATTAATTGTGAATTATAATAAATACTCATTTATAATTTTTTTAAATCGTGAATATCACTCTGTTAGTACGAACATTTTTTCACATAACCTTAGAATCGTCGACTGCAATTTTGTAAAACGCGCATATCTCTGGGAAGGAACACTTTTGGGGCATGGGATCGGTCTCATTCGATGCTCAGATGTTGTCCACATCAAAAAAAAAAAAAAAAAAATTAAAAATTTATTTTTTTTCCCTTAGGTCCCTTTCTCTATGCGCTGTCACATATATGTTTATCAGTAAAACGTAAATTTCAATTATTCAGCCGTGTCACAGATTCTCTTTGGAATGGTTTTAATTCAATAATAATTAATTAATAAATTTACAATGACGTTAGAATTTGATTATGGTGCTTTAGTTTGCTAGCGCAGGTAATGTAACATCAAAGCGCCCTCCTTCGTCGGTATTGTGTAGCAGAATCATCGGCGAAGTAAAATAATCAATAAAATGGCTACTAAATAAATGCAGCTTCGAAAATATAATACACCTAATTGACACCAGAGGCGCTGCAACACTGCATTATTAGAAAGAAAAAAAGTGCAAGAAAGCAGTGTTGTAAAAAGAATGAAGCTTTCCTCTATCTCTTCCTTTACGGCCATCCCTTTCCTAAAAGAAGGTAACACCTAATAATAGCGGTAGGCATTCATTGCCTCAGTGTTACTTTTCTTAAAAGACTGTGTACACATACCATAACAATTCTGAAAACGAACTAAGGAATCTCTTAGTTTAAAGAGTACTAATGCCCTAATTCTGTTCGGCGAATGTATCGTCTTGTCTATGGACGAAAAAAAGAAGCAGTTTTGATTCTTTACAACGATTATTATTTGTTGTCTATGCTAGAAGGTTCGTGTATTTGCTTTATGATTTTGTTCTAAACATTATATCCAACACATATTTTTTCATATATTTTTCAAACTATTGTATAATAATTTAATTGAATTTTTATGTTTTAAAAACATTTTTTTTTTTTTTTTTTTTTGAATGCATGATTTTTTATTTATTGTATCTTCATATATGAACTAACAATAAGTATTCAAATCTTAAATCTAAAAATATAATTAGGCCCGACCAGTGTCGGACATAAGCTTAGTAATAGTTATATATAATACATAAGTAGTGATAGTCAAAAGGAAAAAAATAAAGTATTTTCAAGAAGTCCCATCTGGAGTGCTATGAATAAGAGCCCATGTGTCCCTCTTTTTTAGGCGGATGTGTCCAGTAAAGTTCAAAATATTACGGGCAAGCGGATTAGGATGTGACTCGAGTTTTGTTAAATATTTGCCAGCGTATTTTGCAATTTCTTCAGTCACTAGTGGCATATTTAAATCACGATGTATATTTGAATTTTTTATATACCATGGAGCCAATGTTATTAAGCGTAAAATTTTGTTTTGCCTTCGTTGGATTCTCTCGACATTAGAAGCTGAAGCAGTGCCCCATAACTGTATTCCGTAGCACCATATTGGTTTCAAAATCATCTTGTATATTAAAAGTTTACAATCTAGACTGAGTGAAGAATTTCTACCAATCAGCCAATGTAGCTGAGTTAATTTCAGTTTCATTTGTGTTAGCTTTGAGTCAATATGGGGCTTCCATGTAAGCCGTCGATCAAGGTGTATACCGTTTTAAAAACATGGCAATAATATTTATATTTTTCATTGTCAAAGACAACAACCATTTTTGAAGAAAATAATTTAGAGACTTCAAAAACAAGAACTCAGAAGCATTTCCAAACAAAAACGTCCTAAATCTTCTTATAATTCAGTATAGTTTAATTGTTTTACTTTAATCTAAACTGGCATTCGCAGTCATTGTTTATTTGACAACTTAATACTATATTAAGCCCAGTTAATTCTAAGAATTATTTTAAAAGATGAGTAAATATTTTATAAATGCATGTACACAAACTCAAATGCGACACAAGAAAACATAATCATTTTAATATGTACTTGAAAAAGAAAATAACACTAGTCTACAGTTATTATGCATTCTAAAAATTTATTTTTATGCAGAGAATCTTTTATATGTCAGATTTTTTTTTTAATTTTTTAACTTAAATAATCGATTATGGATGGCAACTGAACTGTAGTGGCGTTGCCAGTTGCCAAAATGTTATTTCGTATGGCTGCTAACAGCTGCTGTTAATTTCAGTTGCCAAATTGGCAAACACAAATTGAAAAAATAGTTTTTAAGACAAAAGACTGTTAAAATTAAAAAAACTAAAACTTATTTATAGAAACTACTCCTGCTTTGGGAAGGCAAAAATATGTTAGTTAGAAATAATTTTAGGCAATAATATCGAGCGTTATTTATTTTTTATTAAAATTAAATTTTTATGGGCCTACCCATATTTTAAAATTATCAAAACTCCAAAATTTTTGATAACTTTTAACATACGGACTGTAAAATTGTATTATTAACGACAATTTACGTATGTAAAACAAATTTGAATATTATAAAAAAAGCAATGTGAGTCCGATCGCAGGGTAGATTTGTAAACATCTAGTAATGAATTTTTTTTTTTAATATTGACGTATGGTAACTAAAATAAGATATATAAATTTTTTACTGTACACAGAGAAAAAACTGCCTCATAGAATCAAGAAGATTTTCTCTATGCAACGTTTTTAGGCTAAGGGGTATCCCAGCAGAAAGAAGCGAAGATTTTTTCATAGAGATTCCTTATTGTTTTTATGTAGTAAATCTTATTAATTTTATCAAGAAGAAAACCACATAAAATCAAGAAGAAATCTTATTATTCACAACTTTTTTAACTCAATTTCCGTTATTTTTGGCACCAAAAAAACAATCCATAGAGAAAAACTTCTTGATTTTATTAGGTTTTCTTATAAATTGTAAACTATTGGGATTTCTTATTGAATTTATTAGGTTTCCTTATTAATTTCTTGATTTTATTAGGTTGCCTTATTGACTTTTTAAATAAGGTTTTCTTCTTGTTTTAAGTAGGTTCCTATATGATTATATGTAGAGCATCTTATTGATTTTTTTATAAGGAAATCTTCTTGATTTTATGAGGTGTCTTGTTATTTCGTTTCTATAAATAGACATACAGACAATTTTTTTCATGATCTTTTTCATTTTTGTATAATAATGTTTGCACAATAATTTCAATGGTTATTCAGGCTGCTTGTTAGCATATTGGTTAGAGTGCTTGTCTATCAGGTAGAAGTTTGCTGGTTCAATACTTGGTGAGTAAGTTAGTTAAGAAAATAACATAATGTGTTTGTATGTATGTAGGTATAAATAAATAACATTTACAACATACTACAAACATACATAAATATCTATATGGTATAGAATTTAAATGAAAATACATAAGTACAGAGAATAAAGACGCAATTTTATTTTATTTTTTTATTGAAAAAATCAATACGATAATCTCATAAAAACCTAAAGATTTCTTCTTGATTTTTTCAAAAAGGTTTTCTCTATAAAATTAATAAAATTTCCTTATTGAAAAAAACCAAAGGGATTTCTTATTAATTTTGTTCTATTTTATGAGGTATTTAGTAGGCACTGATTTCTCTGTGTAGTGTATTTAAAAATCTATGGAAAACTGCATCTATAGTAGTGGAATTATTAGTTGTGGGGGTTGTGGAGAATTGCTCATATGCAAGTGGATAACGTCTAATAAAAATTTTGATAAAGCTTGCGACTGTGGGTTTGCAAAATTTTTATTAAAATCTCCACTCATAATAGTTGGCATGAGATGGAGATTGTTACACAATACGTAATGAATGTTATAATATAATATTATAAATTCTTTATAAAGACTGCTATATATCGTTTAAACAAATATTTGACATTTAAAATGCTCTTCTATCTAAAAGTTTATATTTATTTTATATTTTTCAACTTTTTAACAAAATTATCCCCACTCGGCACACTATTACACATCACAAAGCAATTTCTATTAAAATTAACATTGCTCCTGAAGTTATGCTTTAAAATTCGGTTGAGTGTATTTCTATGCAGCTGTTAAGTTTCTCTGTACTTCTTGTTGCCCGTATGATTACACTAATACACTCATACATAGCTCACACCGATTTGATAACGCGTCGCACATCTTACACAAAATCTGTGATTGTATTGTGAAAAAGATTTTTACCCCCCCCCCCCCCAGCGTATAGATGTTTCAACACAAAAACCTTCTCCTGAAAAATTAAATTTTTGTCGCTTACGATTAAATCGAAAATTAGGCTCGATATTTATTCACAGTAGAGGCGATAATTCTAGAGGATTTGAATTATCTTTTAAAAGCCGTCCAATATGTATATGCCACATTTTTTTCTCTTGATTTAAAAACCTGCAGTCTTATATTAAACAGAAACAGCAATAGACATCTCATCAGCTGCACATTCGTCTTTTATATTTAGTTGTAGTCTAGTGTAATTCCCTATTCTTATCAACAATTAGTTTTTATTTTTATTTGCGCCACCGAAAATAAATAAATGAAGCACAAAATAAATAAATATATAAATGCACACACAGATGTAAAATACATATGTACGCATCTGTCTGTCTGCATGTATTAAATGATAGCGATAACAAGTAAAAATTTCTCCCACAATTATAACAATTTATTTACACTTGTTACTGCTTTAACGGCCAAAAGTAAAAGTGAAGAACAAAATTTGAAAAAAGAAACCTTTCGTTTCAGCTTTAATTTATACTTCAGTCTACAAAATAAAACTTGAGTTCCCAAATGCAGTAAATTTATAATGGCTTCATATTCAATTTTAAGTAACCAGGCTTTTGATGAAAAGCCATAGATATGGGGTTGTGGCAACGGTGCCAAATGTGCTGATTTGTCTGGTTTCAACCAGGATTATCAACTTTGGAACTGATGGGGGGGGGGGGGGGTTCTTAATGCTTATTCACTACGTTTGGAAAGGGTGCACATAGTCAAGGTTTTGTACCGCTGTGCTATGAAATACTACACTTCGTTCGAAGACAAAGCAACTGACATTTTGGAAGTCAGCCTTTTTGTTGTGGGCTTCCTTAAGCAGCAGATCTATGTAGAACAGCCACAAGCCTTTGCGGCTCGCAAGGCTTAAGTTAAGACTGATTTATGCGCTAAGATAAAAAATTAGACACCTCGAATGCAGGCCACCCAGAGAAACCGCTGCGAACATTTACACGATATTATATTCCTTACATAATTGCATCGATAGGGCTTTAGATGGCATCATAAAAATATCAGGCTAGGAAACGCTTAATGAAAGATACTTTATTTAGAACAGAGAGTGAAATTATCTGATGAATTTTGAGTTTCGTTTTTGAACGGAAATGATCCAAACGCCAATGATCTTGAGAGCAAAATTATTGGCTGCTGAAAATATTGCCAAGACAAAACCGGTCTATACAGATGTGTTTTAGATTATCGTCAGTATCTGCCTTTACGGCCTTATCTCACGGTGGTCTACGCACGGGATGAAGGTGAGCGTCACATGCACCCTTAGAAAGCACCAAGCGACTTACCAAGAAAACATAGGTGGCAATCTTTGAACATAGTTATCCCTGTACTATGATGTACTTAGAGCTCTCTAAACTTTTGCTGCTAAGTCAAAACTGTGGTCAAGACAGCTTCTGTTGTATGATAACAGCACCAATAATAATGTCTAGCATACCGCGTGACGCCAATCACTAGCATTTATTTAACACTGAGAAGCCAATACTATTTCCCCAGCGTTTTTGGTAGCAACCACAGCAACCACGTAATTTTCTAAGTGGTCACCCGCTGAAAGTGTGGTTGCTCACACTCACAGCGAGTTCTCCAACACAAATTCTCACCAACTACTGGCACAACTCAACCACTCGTATTGGAGCCAGACTAATGCCCGAGCTGACGAAATCCAATATCTACTCCACACAGATCAACATCATATATTTAACACCGTGGGGTTATTAGAGGTCGTTCTTTTGGTAAAGGACCATGCCGACCATGCCATTACACCCATCCAACTCCTAGATAAGCTCAGCTGTCGAGTGGTACCAGTTTTAAGTTTTAAGTTAGACCTCAAAGTTCCACCCCGAAAGTTTTCACATCTGTCGTCTTTTGAGCTCAGAGCAGTTCCAGGTGGCGCTGTACCTGTAGGGCAGCATCACATCTACATCCTTTTATAAATATGCATGTGCACATCCGTTGCTCTATTATTTTAGAGATTGGGTATAAAACACCCATAAAACATAATGTTACGCAAAAATATTCGAACAGCGCTAATGTAAATGATTTTATAACGAAAATAGTTGGTAGATAAAAAGACCTATTTAGCTAAAGAATTTAACGTACACACATACACATAAAAGTGCATACACATGGTAGAAACAACTCTGTATTAGCAATGCCACACGGTATTACCAACAACTCTGAAATTCAAAATAACGGCCGATCGAATTGTTTACAAACACCTAGAAACAGCAACATGAATTTTCCAGATTGTATTAGAAGACTGTTTGATCACTCGGCCACCAATAGTAAACGACAACACAGATGGTAACGCGCATAGCAGCAACATCGTTATGCAGTAATACAGTTTCTACCATTTGGCTTTACCAAGTGCACACATTTCATTACGCCATCTATAACCACATAGCGAACATTCTAGAACCACTCCCTGTAGTATAAAAGGTGGCACCCTGCAGTGTTCCCAGTTTAGGGGATTTGTCCCCAAATTAAGGATTTTTTTTTGCGATTGGGGATGAAAAATTCGTGTTGGAGATCTGAGGATTTGTTGGGGATGTAACCAAATTTGAGGGGATTTTTTTTATAACTGATGGTTAAAGAAGAATGATTTTTTAACTAAGAAATATGCGTCTGGCAAGTCTAAAAATGTGTGTTACTATTCATAGCGTATGGTTTCTAATAAAGAAGAAGTATCAAGGCAGATTAACCAATACTGAACACTACCAAAACAAAAATACGCAACAAAATGCAATACGATTTTTTGGAAGCACTTCATAGAATGAACACACACTTTAAAAATAATTCAATATGTTGTGACAAATTTAATCCTTCTGCTGAAATGCTAAAAACTAACTTTTTAATACAAGGACTATGTAGAACAAAGTTTCTGAGGCTGATGAATCAGAAGATTTCGATTCTGAAGTTTTTGAAATGGTAAAGTTTGGTTAACATATTTTTTATACTTGTGATTATTAAACTATGTGTAATTTTTTCTTTACAACTTTTATAAGTACAAATTAAATTTATATGAATGTAAATATACTCGTAGCTATCGATATAAATGAATTTTACTGAATAAATGTGTTATTTTTGTCATTACTTTTCAAATAAAATTAAAAAAATTTTATTTTTTTCACAAAAGAAAAAATTTGAATCAAAAAACTTAATTTGGGCATTTTTGGGGATGAAAAATCAAAAATTGGGGATAAGTTCTAGAAAAAAAAACTGGCAATACTGGCACCCTGTGTGAGAGTCAGTCAGTGTGAATCAGATAACAGTGGAGTCCATATCGCTGAAAGTCAAGACAAAGAATAAGTCTTGCGTGTGACAAACAGCCGAGTGGGAGTTTTGCTACAAAACCAGTGCAGTCAGTTGTGTGAGACCTGTGTATACAACAGCGAGGAAGATGCAGTAGTGGTAAACAGTTGTGGTATATTTAAGTAATTTAAGTGTTTGTAGTTAAGCTGTTGATTATATTAGTTTAACGGTCATTTTTACAATGTACGGTTAAGAATTAACGTGGAGTTTAACTACAAGTTCTTCATACAAAACTTGTAGTTGAAGTCCCTGTTACCTTTTAATTGTAGATTGCGAAAAGCAACGTAAGTGCATTTGTAAATAATAATAATTATTACACTGGGGTCTTGTACTCATTTGCAAATCTTCGGGTACACGGAAAAGCGTTTTTAAATGGTAAAAATGGAACAATACGTTTTATGGGTAAAAAGCCAAAGATACTCCTTACGAAAGGCAATTTTACCCCGGCTAGGGCCCCCAGGATTGCCACACCAGTAATCAACTAATAGATTCTCCTGGGGGGGGGGTGGGGGACCGAATCATACATGTGATTTGCATGCAGTACATAAAAGACATAAAAAGTTGAAGTTGAGTTAGGTTAGGCGAACAAGTCGCCGAGGAAATAAGAGACGAGTTTTTAGCTTACTTGGGTGCAATTAATTAAGGCCCTTCGTGTTACCTGCAGGAAAAAGGGAGGAAATTTGCATTAAGAGGGGAACTTAGATGATGATGATGCGCGTTGATGAGTTGGTACAAATTTCCGTAGCCCCTAACAAGGGATTACACGTCTCTGAAATCAACCACTGATAGCTGCGACAAGTTGAAGTTATTGAAAATAAAACAAAAATTAGTTCCCCCGTCCATGTAGTCACCAGTTTCAAACAATCCTAAAGATAAGAATTGATGATACAGATCATAGAGAATAAATTAAGTAAAAAATTGCTCTCAAAAAGAAGCAAATCAACAGCAACAGTTTTGTATGGAACTAAACCGATATTTAAGTAATGAATTTGTCGTACAAAAAATTAAAACTTATTTGCATTTCGAGGAAAACGCTTGTTTGTTTGCAAAACGGAAAACGGAAAATATTATTTTACTTAAATTAAATAAAGAAAGAAAGAAAGAGGATTTCTTATTTAACTTAAACTAAAAAGAAAAGTGAACCATTGAAATATAAATTATAAATGAAATAGAATGTGGAAAATAATAGCGTTGTCAGTGTGGATATTTTATATAAATTCTGCTGCGAGGGCGGTTAGTACTCGTAAATATTTAAAGAGTGAAATATGGACTGTGTTTTAATAATTAAAATGCAACTGAATTAAGACTATTTATTAACTAACAAATAAGAAAATTAGTCCCAGTCTGAACAAAATCAAAATATTTTATATTTTATTGCTGCTATTAAGAATAATTTGTCTGTGGGTTTTCCCGCCCAACAAATCCATGCCATTTTAATTATTCCTCGAATTTATTTGCTGTGTATGTGTTTTTTTTTTAATGCGAAATTAAATAAATAAGATTAATAAAGCTGACTTTATGTTATCATAATTTTCATTTATTTCTTAAAGTACTCTAGAACACACATAAATAAATCTTTTTTTTTTCTTGTGAAACTTTGCGCGGTCTCTTATTATTTGCATTATTTTCTAGACGCACTCGTGTTCGAATAGAAGTGTGTATGTATTGCGTGAGTGAGTGGCATTAAGTGCGTGTGTGTGTGTGTGTGTATTAAAACCCTGAAGGAAATGTCGATGGTGAAAATGTACTGAGTCGCTTTTGACTTTGTCACCAGTACTACTCTCTAATTAATCCCCATACAATAGTTTATGCTGTAGACATTTAGCATGTGCTTGTCATTGAAAATCTACTAGTAACACTAAAACAATTGACTAGGTAGTGACTATATAGTTCTTATGGGAACATGGAGACATACCAACCAGACATTTAGTGGTACATTTCTATACCTTACGTACATACAAATATAAGAATATTGACAAGTTGTTGCAAAATCCACCAGAAATACACCACATCTGTTTTCTCCATTTCTTTTATACTGACGAATAGAAGAGAAATTGTAGACAATGTAACTACTACTAGAGTTTTAGTGTTGACATAGAGGCATTTGGCCCCAGTCTGACTGCAGGGAATGAATTCTTTTCTTCCGCATGATAGTGTGTATGTATTAAAAAATTAATTCTTTTAATGAGTTCTTGTTTGCAAGAAATGGCGCAATTAATTGGGATGGCGGACCCTTAATTGACTGTGAAGCTTCGAAATTGAAAAGAGAGCAAAAATTTATAAAACAAATAATGCCATAAAATTACTACTTAATTAACGTAATTTACACTGCACAGTGGTATTTTTACACAAAAATCAATTATAATTACTTATCAAATAAAGCTCTTATTTATAGTACAATCAAATTTTTCTGTTGATATATTTATATTCGAATAAGGACTTCCGTACTTTGTTAAAGCTACAGCCATCAAATTGGTTGTCATTTATTCAGTCTGGTTACCCAATCACGCAGAACGGATATATTTTTCACCTAAACTTATTTTTCACTTAAACTGTGCGAGCACTGTTGCGTGCGGTTCGCCTATTTGACGGTAGCGAGCGCTATAGGTCGTATAGGATGATATGGATACCAGCAATACACTGCATCAGCAGGATGCCGCACAGTGGGATTTTGCTGTCATAAACCTTATTTTTGGAGCACTCAATTTCAAAAATTTAATGATTCCGTTTTGTACAGAAATGTTCAAATACGAAATAACATAGAGAAAAAACTGCCTCATAGAATCAAGAAGATTTTCTCTATGAATCGTTTTTAGGCTAAGGGGTATCCCAGCAGAAAGAAGCGAAGATTTTTTCATAGAGATTCCTTAATGTTTTTATGTGGTAAATCTTATTAATGTTATCAAGAAGAAAACCACATAAAATCAAGAAGAAATCTTATTATTCACAACTTTTTTTACTTAATTTCCGTTATATTTGGTACCAAAAAAACAATCCAAAGAGAAAAACTTCTTGATTTTATTAGGTTTTCTTATAAATTGTAAACTATAGGGAATTCTTATTGATTTTATTAGGTTTCATTATTAATTTTTTTAAAAAGGTTTTCTTCTTGATTTTATTAGGTTGCCTTATTGATTTTTTCAATAAGGGTTTCTTCTTGATTTAAGTAGGTTCCTATAGGATTATTGTAGAGCATCATATTGTTTTTTTTCAATAAGGAAATCTTCGTGATTTTATGAGGTGTCTTGTTATTTCGTTTCTATAAATAGACATACAGACAATTTTTTTCATGATCTTTTTCATTTTTGTATAAGAATGTATGCACAATAATTTCAATGGTTATTCAGGCTGCTTGTTAGCATATTGGGTAGAGTGCTTGTCTATCAGGTAGAAATTTGCTGGTTCAATACTTTGTGAGTAAGTTAGTTAAGAAAATAACATAATGTGTATGTATGTATGTATGTATAAATAAATAACATCTACAATATACTACATACATACATAAATATGTATATGGTATAGAATTTAAATGAAAATACATAAGTACAGAGGATAGACACAATTTTTTTTATTTGTTATTGAAAAAATCAATAAGATAACCTCATAAAAACTACAAGATTTCTTCTTGATTTTTTCAAAAAGGTTTTCTCTTTGAAATTAATAAGATTTCCTTATTGAAAAAAAGCCATAGAGATTTCTTATTAATTTTGTTCTATTTTATGAGGTATTTAGTAGGAGGCACTGTTTTCTCTGTGAAGCATTATGTGTGTTTTTTTTTAGAAAAGTTGAATTAAAGTCCATGCAAGAGGGCTAAGCAAGAAAAGACTTACATGTCTTTTCACGTCATTCAAAAACCCATATAAATATATATTTTTGATTTTTAATAGAAAAAAACTATGCAGGCGCCCTTTCCTCTCATAATATTCGTTCCATCTTCTTTGGATTAAAAAAACTAATAATTCTCGGAAATTTCAGAAAGTAAGGAAAGCAATCAAGTTTCGACAAGTACCAAAGTTTTTTGCCGCTTATGGGCTTCGTGTGTCCAATTTCGATGGAACTCGGCAAGCGTATTTTTTAATCTAAAGAGTAAATATACCAAATTTGAAGACTTGTGTGTGGCAAATAAGAATTTTATTTGACAAAATCGATTTGATTTAAGGGGCGGTAGGCGTGCCCGATTTAATATTTTCCTAATTTAGTCAACAAAAATCGGTGTCAACGTTGAACGATAGCTTTGCCCAAAAATGTGTGAAGCCATCCCACTGTGCTGCGCTACGTACCATACAGCTTATGCCACTTTAGACATTCTGCATGAGCCACTTGTGGGCCTGGTCATCTCACGTAGAGATTATGTTAACTGGACATTTTGGATGCGCGTCACCCAGCACGATATTATTATTCCCTACATAATGGAATCGATAGGCCTTTCAAACGGACAAAAAGTTTCTATGGTATCTCGTACATACACAGAGAAAACAGATTCGTTGAGACAACCGTATTTGTTGCAAATTGAATTTTGGCGGTTGCACCAACTATTATAGAATTCTAATATAACAATTTTAATTTGCTTGTGGTACCACTATATTTTAATTATAGCCCTTAACCAAATAGTTGCAGAAACAGAAAAAATTGGTTAACAGTATGGAATTTGAAATAAAAGTTATTCTCGAAACTTTGATTTGTAAAAAAGGTCAACTGTGTCTTCGCTACTATCTGGTGAATGTCCCCTGGATACATCACTAGATTTTCTAGGTTGATTTAGTTTCTTTTTGAGCTTGACAAGCACAGTGTCAAAGTTCTGAAATTATGCAGAATTTGCAAACTTTTAAATGCTTTGAGGGAAAACTTAGTGAAGAGTTTAAGAATGAATGAACTGCAAGTTCAACCGTTCCTCATGCTCTTTTTTCCCTCCAAATTAAAGCATTGAGAATTGAAGTTTTTTTTTTTTGCTTAATTTTTAGACTTATAATACAGGAATTAAGACCAGGGTTTATGAGCAGCAACCACTAACACATGTGCATCATAATCATCACCACCAGCACCAGCACCAACATCATCAAACATACACACCAACACACGGACATTACGGTCAATACGGAGGCGATAATAATGACAAAGATTATCAGACCTCAATAACAAATGATGATAATTCGCATCAGCAGCAACAACGTGAAGGCGATTATAATCAACAAAAATCAACAACAGTAGAGCACACGCAACACCGACAACATCATCAACCAATTTACGAGCGCAACCACAACTCTCAAACACAAACAACGACAGCTTGGCAAAAGCCAGAAAATTCTATTACTGAATATTATACCGGCTGTCCTGCGGGTCATACGGGTCAATTGCCCTATGCTTACGATTGCCGACGCTTCCTCAACTGTTGGCATGGCAGAGGTCACATCCAAACGTGTTCGGTGGGCACTGTTTTCAATTCCGAAACATTGGAGTGCGACCGTCCCGACAAGGCAAAATGTGAGGCAGCCTTGGGACAATTAGGCCTGCAATCTGAAGAAGGATCAAAGACATCCAGCCAGGGAAGCTTCAAGCAGCCACAGCAAGCACATTATAGAGCCGGTCGTTATACCGATAGCACAGACGCTAGTGTGGAGGTTTTGTGTGCCGCTGGAGCTGAAGGCTTACAACCACATCCCTCAGATTGCACAAGCTTTATTAATTGCGCCAATGGCAATATGCATATACAGCAATGTGGTCCCGGTACTGCATTTAGTGTAACCATGAAAGTATGTGACTTTAAGAGCAAAGTGGACTGCACAGGCAGGGAAGGAGGAGAGTCAACTCACCACTCAGCCAGACAAGGTAAGTTGTTTTACAAATTTCAAAAAGCTTTTCATTTAACTGGTATTGCTTGCAAAACACAAAAAAATTATGATTTAAAATATTAGAAACATTAGATGAAAATGATATATCCTGCGAATCGGATGCTTCTGGTTTGTATCCTCATCCCTATGATTGCAATAAATTTCTACAGTGCTCCCATGGTGATACATATATTCAAGATTGTGCTCCCGGTACTGCTTTCGATAGCGTACGTTTGCTTTGCGACTATAAATACAAAGCGAAATGTTGTTCAAGTTGTAATGAGACAGAATCGACTGTTGCTCAAACTGCGAATATTAGTGAGTTTGTTCTATTTTATAATTGGCTTTTTAAATTTGAAATTTCATGCTTGCAAACGCTATCAATTATTTTTTTTTTTTGTTTTGCTTATCATTATTTTCTATAATCTTATTCATATTTATGTTATGTACATCTTTTTTTTTTTCTAATAATTGATTAATAGTTGTATTTTGCAAAAACTTAAACAGTTTAAGTACCTATACATATGCATACATTTATATAAAAATAGCAGACCTTATTTCCAATTTATATACCTACATACATAGCGTCACCTTAATATAGAAATGCTCTAACTCTTTACTTTTTGGAAATCGAGGTTTTTAAATTTTACGATACATTAGATGTTCTTCTATCGAAATATACAAGAAACTCAATTAAAAAAATTACGAATTAGGACCTTTGTATATTAAGGTAACGATAAATTTATTTTTCAACCAAATTGCATATGCTACAGACCTACATATGTAGGTCTGAAATTCTGTGGTTACAAGGAAAAATTGCTTAAATAAAGATTTCATTAGGGCTCATAATGATAAGATAGATAAAGAAAAGTGGTTTCAGCGTTTAAACTTAAATTTATTTTTCTGCCTTATGCAGCTTTAAAATTAAAAATGTTGCAATAACATAAATGTGCCCTTAAAAACAAAAAGGATTCCCTTTAAGCTTTGGTGTACGGAACCTTAAAAATGGCTTAAAAGCGTAACCACTAAATACCAATGAAAATGGCTTAGATACGTGCTTTTTCATTTAAACCGTTCTCAATAATGTTGTGTTGTGAGGCATTGCCTATTCGTTATGTATGAAGTTGTTTAACTTAATAAACAAGTGTCTGAATCAAAAGGTTCTTCATTATTATTTAGTGGTTACGTTTTGTTGGTCAAATGTTTGCACAAGTGTGAACGTACCTCAACTTTAGTGTAAAATTTCCTGGTGTCAATAGCTGGTGAGATGAGGTCAGTTGTCATGACTTCCCCTCGATATAAAATATTCACCTCTATTGTGAATAAAATGTGAAAATTTTGTTCTCATGAAATTTTTATTCCGCACGAAGGGAAATTTGGAATTTCATGAGCGCTATCAATACGTAGTGAATGTAGAAAATGGGAGAAAGAATTGTAAAGCCTAAAAACTACTTGAAAATCAGACAAATTTAAGTTTGATAGTAAGAAAAACAAAAATTTTGGGTTTCAAATGAAATGTATTTTAACCACCGACCAAAAAAAGGGGTGTTATAAGTTTGTAGGTGTGTCTGTCTGGCTGTGTATCTGTGTGTCTGTGTATCTGTGTATCTGTGTGTCTGTCCGCGTCCACGTACAGCCGAAACCGCTAGACCGATTTTAATTTAGGTGACTTGATCCAGAAGGTTCTTCACTATGTTTGAAGAAAATCGGTCCAGCCGTTTAGAAGATATCACATCTTTTCTAGATACATCGAGGGTTTTTAAAATTTTTAATTTTTGTTATTTGAATGCAAAGTTGCGTTTTTAAATATTTCAGGTGCAGTGTAAACAAAATTATTTATAAATTTAGGAAATTTATTATTCGAAATATTGTCATATGTTTATTTAAATTGAAATTTACACAGAGAAAAAACTGCCTCATAGAATCAATAAGATTTTTTCATGAAACGTTTTTAGGCTAAGGGGTATCCCAGCAGAAAGAAGGGAAGATTTTTTCATAGAGATTCTTTATTGTTTTTATGTGGTAAATCTTATTAATTTTATCACGAAGAAAACCACATAAAATCAAGAAGAAATCTTATTATTCATAACTTTTTTTACTCAAAAAAAAAAACTTCTTGATTCTATTAGGTTTTCTTATAAATTGTAAACTATAGGGATTATTAATTTTTTTAAAAAGGTTTTCTTCTTGATTTTATTAGGCTATCTTATTGATTTTTTCAATAAGGTTTTCTTCTTGGTTTTAGTAGGTTCCTATATGACTATGTGCAAAGCATTTTATTGATTTTCTTAATAAGGAAATCTTCTTGATTTTATGAGGTGTCTTGTTATTTCGTTTCTATAAATAGACATACAGACAATTTTTTTCATGATCTTTTTCATTTTTGTATAAGAATGTTTGCACAATAATTTCAATGGTTATTCAGGCTGCTTGTTAGCATATTGGTTAGAGTGCTTGTCTATCAGGTATAAAATAATGTGTATGTATGTATGTATGTATGTAGAAATAAATAACATCTACAATATACTACATACATACATACATATGTATATGGTATAGAATTTAAATGAAAATACATAAGTACAGAGAATAAAGACGCAATTTTTTTTTTATTTTTTATTGAAAAAATCAATAAGATAACCTAATAAAAACTACGAGATTTCTTCTTGATTTTTTCAAAAAGGTTTTATCTATGAAATTAATAAGATTTCCTTAAAAAAAACCATAGAGATTTCTTATTAATTTTGTTCTATTTTATGATGTATTTAGTAGGCACTATTTTCTGTGTGTATATGCTTAGCAAAATCACCATGAAATATATAGACAATGCTTAACTACCAGCAAATAAATTTCAATTTAAATTATTTATATGTTATACAACCGCCATAAAATTTAATGCATGTGAACTAAAGAGGTTCATAATTAACCTGACCAGACATCCTGCTTTAGGCGGGATTATCCCTCTTTACACATGTTGATCCCGCCTCGAATTTCTCTTCCGCTTTATCTCGCTTTTTAGAGTTTTGAAGAATTCAATCTCCTGTTCGGCTCTTATTAAAATGTAGCTAATAAAAATTCATTCGAAATATTTTTTTAAGTGCGGTTATTGCTTAACTAGCCAAAACCCTGTGTGCTTCGCTACATCTCCGGTTTGAGATGAAAATAAATTTTTTTATCAGAAGTGCCACGCTTGCGGTTCACTATTTTGTACAATACAATTCTCATCATTAACATAAATAGTCACGAAGAGTTTTAAAATTCTCACTGCATTAGTTTTCAAGATATTTTTAATTAAACCTGTTCTCTATTTGAGAGGAGGCATGCTCACTTCTGCAATCCCTATTTTTTTCTATCATTGCCAGAATCAGCTGAATTTCAAGATATTAAAAAACTTATATTTAATTTACTTGGGACGTGACACACTTTTTAGTCCATTATTGACTCCTTTTCATAATACTATTCTCGTTATTAGCGTTACTGTTTTAAAGAAATTTAAAAATTTTGGTTGTGTTAGCTTCTAAGATATCTTGAGTAGTAGAACCTTGTTCCTTCCAGACCATCAGTAATACTCTGGAAGCAAAGCAGCAAGACCGGTACTCTGGTATTATTTTTGAAGACACTTGTTAAATTCTGAAATTGTTTTCAGAGACAATGCACAGCAGAGTTATCCCACAATAACTCAAGGTTCTCACTATATTAGTTTTTCAGATATTTCACAGTAAATATTTTTTCTTTTTGGCAGGTTTCATACCAAGACATGTTTTATTCAAACTATTTTACATTATAAAAGTCGTTACTCACACAAAATTTCGTGTTTCTTGCTGATTACAAAAAAATATCGAAACCGGTGCAGCCGCTCTTAATTGATGCGATTACCAACGAACGACATTTGATTTTAATTTACATAGATAAATAATTTTTTTTTATAAATACATACTTTTATTTATTTAAACGCGTTTCTTTTGAGTTGAAAACTTTGTTTCCTAAGTACATACAAAACTGTGTATGCATATTACACAATCCGCTTTCTAAAAGATATTTATTTTGAAATCCCACTTTTTGATCGATCATGTCCCGCTTTTCGCAAAAACCTTATGGTCACGTTATTCATACTCCAGGCAAAAAGTTGTCCTAAAAATAATTATTTATAACTTTTAATATTCAATTGAAAGGATAATATTGAAATTAAGCGCCTGCAAAAATAATATGAAAAAACCAAGGAAAAAGTGAAAAAATCCATGTGAAAAATATTATTCATGATAGGGGGAATCAAAAAAAGGGAACATATTTCAGGGGGAAAATTATTCACGACTGAAATTTGGGGAACTTAATTAAAAAAAATATATTTCATTCAACAGGAATTAAAATTACTGAGCTTAAAAGCCTGATTAAGAAATTATTTCTGATTAAAAAGTATTCTATAGAAATTCAATTCTTTCAATGGTTGCCTGCACTTTCATCTTAAGCAGTTCATATATCATTCAATAATGCTTGAATCATTTCCATCAATTCAATAACGCGAGAACATACATTAAAAATATTTGAACTTTTCTATTTTCCAAACAAAAAACCCCTAGACACACAAAGAACTGCGACATCAGTGTCCGCTCATGCAAGTCATGGACAACATGAAGATTTGCCTCACACTGCTGATATTTTGTGCCTTAACGGTATAACGGGCCTCTTTCCATATCCCTTCGACTATACGAAGTTTATCAACTGCAAAAATGGGAATACCGCCATACAAAATTGTGTACCCGATACCGCATTTAGTATATCGAAAGGTTATTGCGAAGCTTTGGATCAAATAGACAAAAGCGATCATGTCATGTTTATTGTATCGCAAGTTAGTTACGAATATTGTAAGTATTTACAAAAAAAAAAAATTAAATCATGCAGACTAACGCGAAATTTTTAATTTTATCTTTAGCTCAAACACTTATCACATGTCCTCCTGGTACAGATGGCGTACATTTGTATCCCTTCAATGCCAAATTGTACGTCAAGTGTTTAAGAAGTCAAATGACAGTTGAGCCCTGCAGCAGTGGATACGTCTATAATGTAGTCCGACGCAACTGCTTGCCCCAAAATGAGGTTTCCAAGAAGGAACGTGTTCGCCTATTAAGTGAATTGCAGAGGGCAAATAATTATCGTGTTACTGAAGATCATTATGTTATAAAAAATATGATATTATGTCCCTTGGGCTTGACGGGCTCGTATCCACATCCTTTCGATTCGACCAAATATTTGAAATGTCTACAAGGCCGTTTGATGAGTGAATCGTGTGCTTCGGGGCAAGCCTTCAGTTTGTCGCGCAAGATTTGTAGTCTCAAAGAAGAAATAAGCACTGACGATTATGTACCTCATGTAAGGACGCCACATACTCAAGGATGGAGAGTAACTGACATGGAAGTAACACATGGTTCAAGTAAGTTTTTTAGGCTTTAGTGTAAAGAAAAAAAATTGCTGAAAAGTTTTTTTTTCATATTTAAGTTGATGGCTTAACTTATCTGATGTGTCCGCCGGGAGTGGATGGCTACTTTTTGCATCCCTTTGATTGCACCAAATACATTCAATGCAAGCAAGGTGCCACCAATGTTGACAATTGCTTGAATGGAGCTGTTTTTAGTATATCTCGTGGGGAATGTATTCCCAGAGATAAAGTGGAAGCATACGACCGCGTGGAATACATGACAACAACTAAAAATGAGTTCTCATATGAGTCATCAGGACAAAATCGTAAGTACTAGTATTTTTTTTATTTATTTTTTTTATAGGAAACCGAAAAATAAAGTGTTTATGTTTTTGATATAAAAACGTATGTATGCACTAAGGGTGGGATAGTTACAGAATCTTCGATATCGACACGCTAGATCCTCTAATTTTGTAAGGTTTGAATATTAAACCAAGAGCCCAGAAAGAAAGAGGTGTGTTGGAGTAAATGTTGAGGAAAACAGGGTAAAAATTCATCAACATTTTCAGTCAAATTTCTAGACGCAACCCTTAAATTATTGCTTCTCAATATTTTATCCAAGCATACACTCCATCAGCAGTCTTTAAGTTGGCCGACATTTCTGTAAAAATTTTTCCCACCACTATAACACAGTAAAAGAAAGAGCTTCCCAGGAAGTCAATAAGATCCTGAACTTGTGATACAGAAGTAGTGCAAATTTGGACAATTTCCAATGATTTTTACATAGGGTTCCGATTGAAAGAAGTTCTCCTTGATCCATATTCAGTGAATACGAAATCATGTACATTATGTTAAGTATATCTGATTCTTCGTATGCTCCTTTTTTCTTTTCCTAAATTTTTTTAATCAACATATTCTTTATAAATAAAAATCGAATACTTTATAGCCTTGATTCCATTTTCATCTGGATGTTGTTACTAATCGATTCCCGAAATGTCAAAAGTATACACATTTTGATATTTTGGAAGTAGAGAAAAAGTACTTCCAATTTTTTTCACTGGGAACCGTCCTAAGAGTAGCCCTAGAGAAGTCTAGTGTATGTCCGATCCTCGTATTTTTTTTCTATCTTCAACTCTTGAGGTGATTCTCATACTCTGGATTAGGATAAATTAGGTTGTGTTGCCAGCGGCACTAAGCATACCTCACATGGGTCCATCAGCAGACCACATTGTGATAACAATTTGTCCTTAATATCTGAGCTCCAGCCACTCAGTTTTTTAACAAAATTATCCAATAATCCAATTTAAATCAATATAATTGAAATGAGATTTATCTGTGAGTATTCTTTGATTAACAATTTTACGTCTCAAGTTTCCGAACCTGCGGCAGTGACAGAGGAAATATTCGGTGGTTTCTCACTCTTCTTCACACTGAAAGCATCTGCAAGGGCAGAAGGCTCGGACCGTGTGGTCTATTTGGACTGTGATAAGAAGTTGCCGCTATGAGGATCTTTGTCCCATCGTTTACTCGAAGTCTGCTGAAGTTGTCTCCCTCCTACCCTCCCTTTTTCAGCCCTTGAAGGGAATACTGATATCCCAGATCATCGCATTTCTTTCTTGGTTGGGCTTTAGCAAACTTTTCCGCCGTTCTGTTATTACCATTAATATTCCGAAATTCAGGAACCCATGTAACCAGTGAATGTCTCGCAGTGTTTGATATCATATGCACATTTTGTAAGAGTCGAATGGCCGCTTTGCTTTCAGTAAAGATGTAAAAAATCTCTACAAGATATCGAACGATACCGAACTTCCTGCACGACTATTTGAATGGCCGTAATAACGGCTTGGAATAGTACTACAGAAGTTGGGTAGTTTGTATACTACAAACCCAACCCTATCAAATGATTTAGATTCGTTCGTAAATATTTGGATGGCATACTTCAAAAGGATAAAAAAAGCTTCAAAATTGAGTTAGTACCTTCCCATCTTAGTTATGCTCACAAGAGACAAAACCTTTCCGAAACAAGTGATTTGGTGATCTCATAATAATGAATTCTTTTTTTTTTAATAGGAGAGGGTGACATTGGATGAAATAGTTAGCGAGTTGACTACAAAACCGAAGGTTCTGAATTCACCAACAAAGTCATTAAATAGCAAGACCATTTTTCTGATGTCCATTAGTGTCCCTTTGTGTCACTTGTTGTAGGAAAGTTCAGGTGATGAAGGAATAGACACTGGTCGCTGAACTACACCGGCTTCAGTGGATACTAATCCCAATGTAAAAACTGAGCGCCCTCCTTCGCCGGTATTGTGTAGCAGAATCATCGGGAAAGTAAAATAACTAATAAAAATGGCTACTAAGCACAGCTTTGAAAATGTAATACGCCTCATTGACACCAGAGGCGCTGCAACACTCCTCTATCTCATTCTTTACTACATGTCTTTGTCTATCACTATCTCTTTCCTTAAAGAAGGTAACACCTAGTAATAGAATAGACATTCATTGCTTGGAGTGTTACTTCTCTTTTCAAAAAAAAAAATTGATGAAGGTCGATTTTGAGAATATACCACAATAAATCAAACGATTGCAACACTGTGTTAATATAAAAATCAGCTTCTAAAGTTTCAATAGATCCTTTTAAAAAACGTTAAAAAATATTCGAAGAGAGAAATGAAAGTGGGTCGATTGTGGATTACATCGCTCGATCTAGGAGGCAGAAGGAAAGTGTTAGTAGCTTATTTCTTTAAAGAGTTTGGAACATATATAAAATATGTGTAGCGATTAGACTTGTGTCCAACAGTTCTTTTTGAACTAGTTCGTTCAGTTGGACACAAGTTCGGTCAAAAACATCAATGTAAATTAAATGGGTTTGAAACAACTTTTGATTCAAACGCTCTCAAACTAGTTCAAAAAGAACTGTTGGACACAAGTCTAGCAGCGATCATCTGAAGGGTTAAAGAAAGAGCATAGATATCTTCTGAGAAAAATTTTTGTGTTATAATAAAAATCATTGGCGGTCGGTTAAACATTTGACTTCTACCGAAGCACTTCCCTTGCACAGTCAGAGCGGTATAAAAATTTAGTTTTAGCATAGTGTCTTCTAAGGGAGTAGGGCTAGGGTGCAGGTATGTTCAAGAAAAAATTCCAAATAAAAAAAAAGAATTCGATCTAGATACTTAACCCTTTTTTTGAGTTTTTTCGTCCTCATGTTTCACATATTTTCTCTTTTTGAAGCTCATAAAACTAGAATTCTACCGTATTCATATGTTAATACTAAGGGTCTCAATACAATGTTATCCCCCCACTCACTAGTGAAAGTACATGTCTCCTAATTGTTAATTTTTTATATGCTTTTAATTGTTAATCTAATGGCATTTAGATGGCAACTTGGGTATCAGCTGTAACCCAGGAACATTTGGAATATATCCCCATCCTCATGATTGCCATAAATATATACGCTGTTCCAATGGTCGTATCTCGGTGGAAAGCTGTGCACCTGGCCAAGTTTTTAGTTTGACAAGAAGTGTTTGCCATAACGAAAATGAAGTTGATAATAAAGATCGTAGTTCATACAATAGAGGCTTTAGTGTAACACAAAGTCATTATAATAAGTCGCCGACTACAGCAACCTTAAATTCAGGTAACTTAAACAAAACTTTAATAAGAAGTCTATTAAATTTAATATACCAGTCTACCAAACAGGCTCCTACAACCCCAATACCATATTACAACCACCACTAAGCCCTCCACACGCTGATCACATAAGACCACCTTCTAGGGAACTAAACCCACCTTTGCCATCACAGTCTAATGCAACTGCAGCTGCAGAAAATATCAATTGTCCTCCAAGAGCTTCTGGACGTTATCCACATCCCTTGGATTGTACTAAGTACTTAATGTGTTCCAATGGTGAGACTACTGTGCAAGATTGTGCTCCTGGAACAGCCTGGAGTAAGGACATGGAGTTGTGTGATTTTCAGGCGAAAGCTGCATGCGCCCAGCACACTTTCACGAGTACTTCGACATTGAATGCAGGTAACTTAAACCAAACTTTATAAAACAGCAGCTTATGAAAAATGTATTATATTCAATAATAAGAACAAGGAGTCTTCTATGACGCCACTAACATACCACAACCATCACTAAGCCTTCAACCCGCTCAGCCCATAAGACCACCTTCGAGGGAATTAAATCCGCCCTTGCGATCGACTTCGAATGTTGTTGTAGCTGAAAATACCAATTGTCCTCCCGGAGCTTCTGGGCGTTATCCACATCCCTTGGATTGTACTAAGTTCTTAATATGTTCCAATGGTGAGACTATTGTGCAAAATTGTGCTGCTGGTACTGCCTGGAGTAAGGACATGGAATTGTGTGATTTCAAGGAAAAAGTTGGATGCAACCAGAACACTTTCACAAGTAGTTCGACAGTGAATTCTGACTGTAAGTTTTTTGTTTTAGTTCAGTTAACTCCTCTAACTTAAACTACATACTGCAGCTCAATACCATTGCCCCCCCGATTTAGAAGGTCTCTATCACCATCCGTATGACTGGCATAAATATTTGGTTTGCACTCATGGTCAGGCTACCGTAATGTCTTGTGCTCCAGGTACAGTTTTCAGTGTGTGGCGAAGAACTTGCGGTGTAGAGGCAAGTGTCCCGAATACCGACCGCAGCAATAATGGAGTTTATAGTAGCAATTATGATTACACGTACAATCAGAGTGAGCATGATATGGCTACTTCATGAATACGCAGGTCAACACTTAATTATTTTCGTATTATTATTCTTTCTACAGACATTAATCACCAAGATTCAAAGCCATACGTCTCCAGCAATGTTAACACACAGTTTTCACCAATCCAATCGACCACACAAATTACTGCCAACCGTTGGACAAATGGGAACATACCTCGCCCTCAACCCTCCACGTATGGTCAGACCACATCTTGGCAGGAAATTTCAAACACTAATAATCAGAATACTCTAAATACACCTGACACGACACTCATTTCGTCTGGCACAGCCATTCATGTAGATCGACACAATCCTACGCACACTGTCATCTATGAGGAGGGCTCCTTTGAACCGGATCGTAATTATAATCGTCCCATGTATAACAAACCATTAACACCACTAGCACCATTAAAACCAACAACAACAACTTCCACTACCTCGACAGTTGTCTATGCTCAACCAGTTGGTTCACAAGAAGATTCCAAAGAAATTTTTCTCAACACACCCACAAAGTCCTTAAACAACCAAAACCCACAATATTTTTCAACTTCAAATCGCCAAAACTACACAAGACACTTAAACACTTGGACACCTGTTAGACCTGTCGACTTACCGAGTCACGATTTAATGCATCCATATCAAGGTCAGAACAGAGTTTACATAAATACTCGTGAACAAACGCCCATAACCTCACAATTTAAGCCACTATCTCCTCCAGAGCAACGCAATAATTTGCCTACTGTATCTACCACAACACATTCGAGGTCTCATTATGGCAGCGAAGATGTGGGACAAAAACCTCTTTCAGAATCCGAATTTAAAATAACGACTATTAATAGTGAGCAAATACCTGGCCAAATATCTTACAATTTAAATGATTTTGACCAAGAGCCCTCAAGTTCTTCCAAGCATAATATATATGATTCATCTAATCTCTATGGTGGTCTACAGCCTCCTTTGGCAGAACCTTTAGCGACAACAACACCTCGTAGCTTTTTAGGGCCTTACGAACAAACTACTCAAGTACCCCAGCCGCCAAAAACCACCACAAGTCTACAACGCATATTCGGCTATCCCCAACTCTCAAATTCCACTATACAAACATTTCCCCGCCAACCTCACTACAGTCCACCCTATGCGGAAGTAGCTCATTCACGCAACACTTCATGGGTGGGTAGAAAAATACCCCAACAAGCGGCCATTAAGCCCCACTACAAGGACTCTTTTAATAATGAAAATACAAATTTAAAAATAACAAGTACTCCCCCACCACAATATTATGATCCCAATCCTCCTCCTCCACTTCCTCCCTCTCCACTCTATTCCACTGATGAGCGGCTGGAAGAAAGTGCTATTTCCGAGAACCCAGATGATACCATGAAAGCTGCTTTAAAGCTTTTATTAAGACCCTATCTCGATTCTGAGAGTAAAGTAGACGATGATGTACCCGAAAAGGCTCAATCACACATAATGAACTTAGTTACGAATTCCGACCAAAATGGCCAGACCACCAAGACCACTCATAAGCCACTCATATTAAATCATAACACACTTGTGCCTAGCACAACGCCCTATCAAGATCCTGACGTTGAACTTATACTTGCAGGTGAACAACATAATCTTGTGGGTATTAAGACCACCCAAACGGGCAACAATGAGACTTCAACATCTTACGATTTATATCAGACTCCCTTACAATCCGAACGTAGTACAGCTCACGCTCATAATCATATTGGAAATTGGCATAAAGATCATCATCGAGATCTGCATCATTCTAAATTACAACACAATCGTGAATTTCATAACAAACATCCCAATCTACCAAATCCCTTTGATGATCCCGTAACCTCCTACAGTTCACGTCCAGTGACTACAACAACAACAAGAACTTATGACATTGATTTAAGATTTGGCGGCAATTGTCCTTTCGACTGTGGCAATGGACAGTGTGTTGAGCAACATGAGGTGAGTAAGGATGATACGCAGGTGAAGTATTAAAAAAAAATTTTTGTAAAAGTAATTTTTTATGAGCTAGAGATAAGGCAGACAAGTAACACTCAGGCCATTAATGCCTACTACTATTACTAGGTGTTATCTTCCTTATAATAGCGGTAGTGATAGTGATAGAGAAGACCAGGTGGTAAAAGAAGAGATAGAGGAAAACTTCATTCTTTTATGACTCTGCTTTTTTACACGTTTGCAATAAGGCAAAATTGCAGCGCCTCTGGTATCAATGAGGCGTATTAAATTTTCAAAGCTGTGTTTAATAATAGCCATTTTATTGGTTATTTTACTTCGCCAAGGATTCTGCTACACAATACCGACGAAGGAGGGATCTCTGATGTTACATTAGGATTAGTATCCGCTGAAGCCGGTGTAGTTCAGTGACCAGTGTCTATGATTTCATCACTTGATACCAGAGCTGTTAAATTTCAATTACGATTAGTAATCAATTCGATTACATTTTAAAAAGAATTGTAATGATTATACAATTGCATTGAAAAGAATTGCTGATAAATAATTGATTACGATTACTAATAATCGAAAAGTAATCTGAATTACTTAAAAAAAAGTAATCCGACTACTTTTAAATATTACTTTTGATTCTTAATAAATAATCAAAAATAATCAAAAGTAATCCTAAGAAGTAATCGGATTATTTTTTGATTAATTTTGTTTCTTTTTGATTATTTTTAGTAATTTTAAGTATGTAATTCAGATTACTTTTCATTTATTAGTAATTGTAATCAATTAGTAATCGTGCGAAACTGAATGTAATCGTAATTTAATCATTACTTCTCCTTAAAAAAAAAGTAATCAAATTACTAATCGTAATGATACTAATCATTATAATCATTACTTAACAGCTATGCTTGATAGAAATGGACACTAATGCACGTCAGAAAACTGCGTTGTGTTGTTATTATAATGACTGTCGGAGACCGGGCTCGAACCCAGGACCTTCAGTTGTGTAGTCAACGTGCTAACTACTACAGCTGTTTCTTACAGCAAAGTGACCAGACCTATGACGCAGCAAGGCTTAAAAATTCTTTAAGGGCCATTATTACAACTCAAAGTTAGTTAAAAGTAAGATTTTGTTGGACGTATAAGACGCTTTTCATTATTATAAATTGAATTAAACTTGCCAGAAGGATATATTTGTCTTTACCTTAACGCTCACTTTAAAATTGTAGTGATGAAAACTTTTTATATGTCCGACAAAATCATACTTTTAACTAACTTTAAGTTGTAATAATGGCCCTAAGTTTATCTTTATCGGGAATTACGAGTATTTTGCAATAATGCACAAATTAGAAAAAGGAAAAAAAGGATAAATAGAGAGAAGGGTTAATCAGGCCAGGAATAGTGCTGATGGAGTTATTAAACCTATTGTGGCTTTTTATAGCAGCGTTGCAGCGCCTCTGGTGTTAAGTAAGTGCACTATCTTAAACTATGCAGTAATTTTATTAGTTATTTAGCTTCGCCGACGCACTATGAATGAATGCATATCAGAAAAATATGTTATTCATATGACTGGGCCAGGCAAATCATTGAAAACGGGCTCTACAAAACTATCATTTGCTTTGTAGTCAAGGCCCTAACTTCTTTAGCCAACAGTGTCCCTAAATTATATTCAAATAAAACTTTTATTGTAGAAAAATGCAATCCATTCAAACTTATGACTGCTTTTTCTTTCCCTTTTCAAAAGGTAAAAAAAGCCCATACGAAGAGGAATGGGAGCATTCAAATGTTTTACCAAACTATTGCTTGTTAGATTTTAGTGTCCGTGCTAACCAACACTGTCTCACAGGTAGACATGCACAAAGGTTAAAGGTCGAACACAATGACTATTGACTTATCTGCCAAGAAATAATGAAGAGGAAAGTGTAGAACATTTCTTGTATCAAAGAACTGGACTAGCAGGAAAGCAATAGCCACTATTGACGCTCTTGAGTTCCGAGAACTTTCCGACATTGCCAGTGATGAAGTGTAACGTATTAGTACCTTTATATTGGGCTTTGGTTGGTTCAGCGGTGGGGACTCCGCACTAGCATAATCTCCGTGGTAATACAATGGACCAGAAGGGTCTAAGTGAGTGCGGGATTCTGGCTGTCACCTAACCTAACCTAACGTAGATTTGACGTACAAGTGCTGAATACAACCAATACATTGAATCCAAGGGTTTCCCGATTTCCTATGCCGAGTCACAATAATAAGTTCAGACGTGATATTGCTCGTAAGTTCCAGAAGCTGATACACGAAATGGACTCAGTAACTGGCCTACTTATCTCTTCATATCACATACTATTAGATAAATTTATCTATGCCCATATGCCATGGTCCACTTTTTAGTTTACAAACAAGAGAGGAAAATATAATGGCCCCTCTCTTCTTCATATTTTCTTTCTCCTCCTCTCTTTCTCTCTCCCAGAAACTCAAAACTTGCTCACCAAAATTTAATGTGTGTGGACCATGACTTAACATTTGAATACAATTCTTACTTTTTTAAATAAAATCAAACAAAAGGGATATTATTGTTGCTAGTGTTATAGCTCTGCTCCTTATAGGAACTAAAGCAGCCAATATATTATAAGGAATTTTTAAATCATCCCAATCATCGATTTCATTCCCAATTTCTTTTCCCCTCCAGACATGTGATGGCGTCAATAATTGTGGCAATCGCAGAGATGAGCAAGATTGCGAACATTTAGGTTACGAGGTGCGTTTGACGGGAGGTCAAAGTTCCAACATGGGTCGAGTGGAAGTCAAAAGTAATTTCTAAAAGTCTTTCTTTAATATTTACATACATACGCATTATACTAATGTGTCATACATTTTAGTTCTGGGCAATTGGGGTTACGTGTGCGATGACAAATTTGGTTTGCGAGATGCTGATGTTGTGTGCCGCGAATTGGGGTTCAAAATGGGTGCCATGGAGGTGCGTGGCAATTCGCATTACCCACCCAGTGATGTTAACGTATATTTTGCCATGGATGAGGTAGAGTGCAAAGGCAATGAGACTTCCCTGAGAGAATGCAATTTCAAGGGCTGGGGCGTAAATAACTGCGGTCCCGATGAAGTAGTGGGTGTAGTTTGTAAAGTACCACAACTCAAGTGCCCCGATAACTATTGGCTCTGCAATAACTCAAAAGAGTGTATACCAACAGCTTTCTTGTGTGATGTAACGCCAGATTGTGAGGATGGTTCGGATGAAAGTGACAAAGTTTGCAATGTAAGTGATTTCATGAAGTGAATCTGTATAATGAAATTGTTAATAATGAAATCTGATTCAAGGCTCCGATCAAGTATCGTTTAGAAGGAGGTCGCAGCTCCAATGAAGGGCGATTGGAAGTGTTTTATCGAGGCGAATGGGGTACGGTATGTGATGACGACTTCGGTTTAAAGGAAGCTCAAGTGTTTTGCAATTTTTTTGGTTTATATGGCAAAGCTGTAAGTTGTATTAACTTAAAATTTTTTATATAAGTGTATGTGCTTAAAGATAATTATCTTTAAAGGAAATTGTAAAGAACATATATGGCCCTGGAAGTGGACCTATTTGGTTAGATCAAGTATCTTGTTTCGGCAATGAGACAACAATTGATGAATGCAGTCATTGGTCGTGGGGCGAAAACAATTGTAATCATACCGAGGATGTGGGTATAAAGTGTACAGCAGGGCCCAAATTGAGCCATAATAAAGCGAATAAGCCTCAAACAGACGACTCTCTAAAGCAAGAGCAAGATTTAGAGTCTTCATTACAATTTGAACAGACCGAACTGGATGATTTGGGTTTATATCAAGGACTCTGGCAACGTTCGAGCAAAGCGGTGCGTAGTCAAAAGAAATGTGGCCACTTCAAGTCAAACTTGATTGATGAATATGAGCATCCCGAAGAGAGGGTTGTTAATGGCACAATAGCAAAGCGTGGACGTCATCCCTGGCAGGCTACTATACGCACCAGGGGACGTGGAGGCATATCGAGTCACTGGTGTGGCGCAGTAATTATTTCCAAAAAATTGGTTCTAACAGCGGCACATTGTCTAGCCGGCTATCCCAAGGGTTCATATTTTGTGCGCATGGGTGATCATTATGCCAATATAGCTGAATCGTCAGAGGTCGACTCCAATATTGAAAATTGGTATATTCATGAAAAATTCCGCGATCAAAAGCATATGAACAATGATATTGCGCTAATATTGCTGAAGACCCCAGTGGCTTTTAATGACTACGTGCAGCCTATTTGTTTGCCGGAAAAAGAAGCGGGTTTGGAAACAAATCGCATGTGTACTATATCCGGTTGGGGTTCAATTAAATCGGGAACTTCAAGTAAAAAACTAAAGTCTCTTCTATGTACGAGTATGTATAAAATAATATTTTGAAAATTTCTCCCATTACAGCTCCCTCAAATATTTTGCGTTCTGCTCAAGTGCCCATTTTGGCCGATGAGGTTTGTAGCCAGAAAAATGTCTACTCGAATGCCATGACAGAAGGCATGTTTTGCGCCGGTTTTCTAGATGAAACTGCCGATGCTTGCGATGGTGATTCGGGCGGTCCTTTAGTTTGTTCGGATGAAGGTATAACAATAATGGGGAAATTTTTATTAATAAATGCTCAGGTTTAATATTATTTTTTCAGATGGAGAAACTTTGTATGGTATAATTTCATGGGGCCAACATTGCGGCTACGCCAATCATCCTGGTGTTTATGTACGCGTTGAAAAATATATTGATTGGATTTATGAAAAAATTAATTTGATATTGCAGCAAGGCAAGCTATAGAATAATCTCTTTTTTTCTCTCTCGAATAGGAGCCAAACTCGAATTTCTTTATAATTCTCACAATACATACATACATACATATCGTTGCCTAAAGTTCGAAAAGTCGTAACTAACTAAAATCAACTAAATCAATTTTAAACTAAAGATGAAGTAACTAAGCAAGTTACATGTATAAAAACACAAACTATTCGGAAATAAATAGTTTTAGATTTTGTTATGATTTTCGCTTTTTGCTGTTTGGATTTTAGATGACGATATCTAGATTTAGCATCATGTTAGTTCAAAATAACATTTTTGTACCAAAAAAAAAAGTTAAATAAAAAACTAAAGTTAATTTGAATCAAAATTTTTTACTCTTTGCTATAAATTGGAATACATCTCTCATTTACTCGAAAAACTTTGAAAGTTTACTGTGTCTACAGCACATATTTCTTAAAGTAATGTAAAATAAGCTACAGCCAACTTTATGGTATCACAATATTCTTATAGAAAATAAATGGCTGACAGTAAATCATCATATATAAAAGATGGCTTGCTGTTAGCCAGCATACAGTTCTTGCAGAAAAAATGGCTAACTACAAGGCATAATACTATTCTGATAAAAAAATGTTTTACTATTTGGCAGCACACTGTTCTTATAGAAAATATGGCTGACTATCTGGCAGAACGCTGTTGTTATACCAAATATGGCTTACTGTGTGTCAGCACACTGTTCTTGCAGAAGAGATATCCGATTGTATGACTGCACACTGTTCTTATAGAAAAGAAAGCTGATAGTTCGTATATAAAAGACGGCTGACGGTAGAGCAGTGCACTATTTTTATAGAAAAGATGTCTGCCTGTATGGCAGCACACTGCTACCATATTAAAATAAATGACTGATTGCATGGTAGCACATTATTATTGCAGAAAGTATCGTTAACTATGTGGTAGCACACTTTTCCCAAAGAAAATTTTACTGTGTCATACCACCCTTTTCTTATAAAAAAAGTTTACACTTTTCTTACAGAAGAGTTGGACAATGTGTCACAGCACACTTTTGTCAAAAAAAATTTACTGTGTCATACCACTTTTTCTTATAAAAAAGTTTACACTTTTCTTATAGAAAAGTTGGACTGTGACACAGCACACTTTTCTTATAGAAAAGTTGGACTGTGACACAGCACACTTTTCTTATAGAAAAGTTGGACTGTGACACAGCACACTTTTCTTATAGAAAAGTTGGAATGTGTCACAGCACACTTTTCTTATAGAAAAGTTGGACTGTGTCACAGCACACTTTTCTTATAGAAAAGTTGGACTGTGACACAGCACACTTTTCTTATAGAAAAGTTGGACTGTGACACAGCACACTTTTCTTATAGAAAAGTTGGACTGTGACACAGCACACTTTTCTTATAGAAAAGTTGGACTGTGACAAAGCACACTTTTCTTATAGAAAAGTTGGACTGTGACACAGCACACTTTTCTTATAGAAAAGTTGGAATGTGATACAGCACACTTTTCTTATAGAAAAGTTGGACTGTGTCACAGCACATTTTTCTTATAGAAAAGTTGGACTGTGTCACAGCACACTTTTCTTATAGAAAAGTTGGACTGTGACACAGCACACTTTTCTTATAGAAAAGTTGGACTGTAACACAGCACACTTTTCTTATAGAAAAGTTGGACTGTGACAAAGCACACTTTTCTTATAGAAAAGTTGGACTGTGACACAGCACACTTTTCTTATAGAAAAGTTGGAATGTGATACAGCACACTTTTCTTATAGAAAAGTTGGACTGTGTCACAGCACATTTTTCTTATAGAAAAGTTGGACTGTGTCACAGCACACTTTTCTTATAGAAAAGTTGGCCTGTGTCACAGCACACTTTTCTTATAGAAAAGTTGGCCTGTGTCACAGCACACTTTTCTTATAGAAAAGTTGGACTGTGTCACAGCACACTTTTCTTATAGAAAGGTTGGACTGTGTCACAGCACACTTTTCTTATTGAAAAGTTGCTATTAAGTTTACCGACTTTTGTTACTAAATTTCCACTCATTTATGTGACTCGTACGTACATAATTCATAAGAAACTTTGGATAAATAAATTTTATCTCTCTTTCTCAAACATTGTTTTGAGGTTATAATTAATAGTAATGGTCAGCGTGCGTAATGTACAAGGCGATCAATTGGCAAGTGTGTGTGTATGAATTATGTTTAGCACTCACTGTGCACACAACTACAACGATAACAACCCCCACAAGTTGAGTTCAATCATGAAATATAATGTTATTCGTTACAACAACAACCAACAATAAAAACAATTCGTTTAAGTTCAATTATTGGCTTTTTCTTATTGTCACATTTCGTTGATGGCGTTGTACGAGTAGCATGATAATGATGATGATGATGATGGTGTATCATTTATGTACGAGTACATGCATTTGTAGTTAATTTTCCCGCATTTACCCGCTACAAGCAATTTAAAACAGCAAATAAATTCATCTTACAGATGGAAAAAGCTCAAATTAAAAAAAAAATTTATACATACGAGTATGTATACTTAAAACTTTGACTCAATTACTTTCTACTGTTTTTTCCACTGGGTTCAGATTATTATCTCGCTGTAATTCTAACTGATCGCACGATTGCAAGAGTTTTAAGCGAAAGAAAATTAAAAATAAAAATTAAATATTTCGAAAACATTGCAAATTCTTAATGATTGTGGTGCAAAATTTGATAAGAACTTGTATAGAAAAAAAAAATTAAAATGATACACGGACTTACCGCAGTTGTTTTATTAGTGATGACATTACGCGCCAGCGGTGATTCTGCATACGAGACTTATGTGCCGTCACGAGACGGTCCGGATACGAACGATAACAAGCAACAACAACATCATCCACCATCGATGTTGTGTTTGAATATTAAGCCTCAACATTCTGTGGATATAAAACAAGTGCGTAAATATACAACATTAACAAAAGAATTTTAATTTATTTGCAATAACCAAGAAAAAAAAACGAGAAATATGCTTTAGAAAATATTGATTTAGTTAGATGTTTAAAATAAAACCCCTAAAAAGCTGCTTGTAAAAAAATTTAACATAAAATATATTTTTATACAAAATTTTGTATGCAAAACGAGATAAGACTGAAGAGATTATTTTTAAATTGATTAATCAGCTTAAAAGATATAACTTCCATTTTCAACATAAAACACGAAACAAATTTTTTTATTTTTGTGTTTTTTTGTTCATAAAATATCTTATATGCAAAATATGTTGTAAAGGCTATACATTTTTATAGGCTAAAGTTCCTATCGCTTTGTAAGCCAAATTACATGTGATAATTATTAATGAAGAAATAACACCAAAGTTTGTTGTTGTAAATATTCTGACTAACACATAGTTGAACGGAACAATTAGCTGTTTTCGAAGGTCACTCACTGTTAGCGTTATTTTGTGTTTGGTCCACTGTGTGTGGTGTCAGTTGATGTAGATTTCTGCTTTATATACTCAGCCATTATTGCAAATGGAATATGTGAATTGTAATGATTCATCTTATTTCAATTTACTGAAAGCCTTCGAAAACAGCTAGTTCTTCCGTTCAACTATGCGTTAGTCAGATTATTTACAACTAACTTTGGTGTTATTTGTTCATTAAAAATCAAAGTCAAAATCAGTTTGGTCTGCACGTGGACTTGTTGTATACACCGAAATAATTTTGCTTCATAAGTCCAATGAAACAATTTCATTAAAAAATTTTCACAAATCTAATGATAATTTCACAAATCCAATGAAAATTTCCTGAACATTGTGAAAGAATTTCATTGGAATTGTTTCGTTGGTATTCTGGTTTCGTAAGAATATTTTATTGGATTTATGACAACAATATTTTCTAATTATTAAGAAGCCCTTGTATATTTAAGTTATTTCATTCTTTTCATCAAATTATTTTATTGTTTCGATGAGGTTATAGCACTGCATTAATTACACTTTTAGATAAATTTGATGAAGTTTTCAATAAAATAATTTTGACGAAAGTGGTTTCATTAATCCAACGAAGCGTGACGTTGGTTGAATTTTAATGAATTTTTCATTAGATTAATGTCGAAATTCATAGAATTTATGCCGAAAATTCTTTCAGTGTAGACATACCGATACATATAGACATAATACACAGTTATAACACCCCTTTTATTGGGGTCGGGGGTTTAAAAGTACTTTGCTGAATTCCATTGCAGTCGATGCCCAGTTGATACCTCTAAGCCCGAAACATTTGAAAAAAAATTACGATATGATGTTGGCTGAACGGATATTGAAAATGAGACAGATTGTGGAAGACCAATACATTTCAAGAGAAAGCTTAGCGATTGCTCACAATCGACCAAAAACTCAATCGTGTGGCAACTGCGCAGGAGTGTTTGGTGTTGTTCAACCTCGAAATGGACGAGTTTTTGAGCCATTTTGTAACCCTGGACGAAACGTAGGCCCACGGCAATACACCACAGATGAAACAAGCAGTAAAAATAGTGGGTTTCTCGGGGTAAATTAGTGCCAAAGACGGCCAAGGTGTCTTTGTCAGCCTATAAAGTTATGGTGACCGTCTTTTGGGATTCCAAAAGGTAAACCAGTCAATGGCGAATATTAACACAGTTTTGTTTATTAACTAAATGAGAATTTTTAGGAACAAGCACCACCATCAATGTTAACAAGCAAATATAAACAAAACAAGTGCGTGGTACTCTATAGTACTTGTGTTGAGATGCCTCTCTTCGTCAAAGTGTATGTCATCTCACGAATAACAGCAGAGAGCCGAAAAAAAGTTTTTTTGTAGCTTATTTAAAAAAATGTTATGTTCTTGTTTGTTTGTTGTTTTCTTGTTGTTGTTGTTTTGTTTGTTGTTTTCTTAGACCTTTTCAAAAGTATTTAAAATATAACAATTTGATATAATAATATCGAAATGAGAAATATCCCTGCAGGAAATGCAACTGACACAAAACTAGACACGTGATCGGTCCCCAAGTGATAGGGACCAGTTCGAGTTCTAGCACTTCCTACGAAGCGGACTAGTCACTTTTATATGGAGATGGCCAAGGATGGGTTTAATTGATACCTTGAATGCACCTTATGACTAGTCACTAGTCACTGAACTATCTCATAGGGACCTAGTCGGTGTAGAAGAATATAAATCATTTAAAAATGTCATTCCAACCGACACTTAACTGTAACAATGAAAACTTATAATTTTGTTTATTGTTACAAATGCAATGACAGTTAAACCTTAATTATCCGGCTTCTGTGGGACCGGCACCAGCGCGGATAAACGAAATACACGGTTAATAGAGGTTATATTAAAATATATCGAAATTTATTTATTTATTTTTATTTAAACATTCCGATTTATGTAACTACAGATTCAAATATACCACATGTTTTTATACAAAACATACAAATCGTCATAGAGAATACAACATCAAATATGTATGTATGTGTGGGCACATGAACTTAAAAAAGGGGAAACACCGGATTTAGATTTATATAATAAAAAAGATATGAATGTTACACGGATAATCGATGTAAAGCACGGTTAATAAGGGTATAAATTTAAAGCACGGATAATACAGGTAAAGTGATACATAAAGATGTAGCCGATTAATAGAGGCCCGGTTAATCGAGGTTTAACTGTATATTTAATTTTTAAGCAGATATTTTTTGGAATTCGAACTGACAACCTCCGGCATGACAGGCTTTCACACTATCCATTCGATCACAGGGGCACTTTTATTTCAAAAGTATAAGCACTAGTTAAGCTTAGGTTAATATCTAACTATAGTTACGGGACTGGTTCCAGAGTGGCTTGATAGATCCTGGATCCAACTACATCGAACTTGTTGGGTGCCACTTACTGTAATACTAGGCCGATTCCCAATTAAATTGTCAACAGATCAAGACCATACATCGCGACAATGGTGAATATTTAACCATTTACACGATGAGTCTTTTTTTCACCATACACTACTCCCTACTTTTGGTAACACCCCCATTTTCTCAAGTCATAGCACGAGTACTTTTGGATCAATTATCAGCAAATTTTCTGCAGGGATATAACATAGGCTGCTATTCATGAAAACCACAGATATAATGTAATGGCACGTTACATAATGTCTTGTATAATCTTTTTAGAGGCCTTCCTCCATTTTATGCTGAACTAACACAAGAGATTATGCAAGTTGCACCCCAGTAGCATATTTATTAAACTTTAGGCAAGCAGCTTCAGCTTTCAATAGTCACACTTCATTACTTTACTACTGAAGCAAAAAAATAAAAAATTATGTGCTTCATAGTGATATGAAAAAGCACTACATGCTTTTAAAAAATCTCAAAATGTCAAACTAAAATATGCAAAAGTATAGTATAAAATTTAAAACATGCTAAAAATATAAGGACAACAAAATCGATGTGCTAAACTTCCTAAAAAAAAATTCAAGATATAAAAATATATTATCCTTCATAACGCTCATTTACACAAACAACATCATAACTCAAAAAAAATCAGGTTGCAAGAAAACGTTTTCAATTTATTACACACAACTTAATGGAAAAAGAAAATTTGATTTTTCTCTTAAGAGCTGAGCTGAAACAAGATATTTATATGAAATGTTAACATAATATAAAGAACGATATGAGGATTAATTCTCAGCGATGTGACTATTAAAAAAAATATGCAATTGCATATTTCTGGTACATATTTATATATTTCCTTCACCTTTTGAACTTTCAATTTAAGTACGAGTGTGTGTGAACTAATAAAATAAGTAATAAAATAAAACAAATTTTCAAGTTAAAATTTAACCCACATAAATTGTCTGTATCACAAAAAAAAAATAAAAATGCTGCCTCAAACAACAAGGAAAAAGTTAAATGCATTGGCTTGAGATGACCTTTTCAATGCACTTCAGCAGTTCTGCACTCATACTCTTCTTTCATGTGAACTTCATTTTGTTTGGAAACGAATGCGATGCGTTAGTTTTATGCAGAAAAAAAAAATATTTTTTAACACATATTCATACTTTTTGTCTGCATTATTTTCTGAGTAAAGAAAGCTTCCTTAATATCTAAATTGATTAATTAAATTATACAATTATCAAATGCAGTGAGTGAGTGTGCTTCATCTGTATGAATATGTACGTACGTTTGTATGTAAGTACAGTAGTCCCCGCTTAAGTGCGTCTTTAAACGGATAATCACTTAAGCAGAATATTAGATAAATGTGTAAATAATGTTTTTAAAAACATCAAATGAATGCAGAAATAAATAATTTGAAAAATGTCTAAAATATATTAAAAATGAATTAAAAATCGACTTTAATAATTAATTAATGAAATAAGAACATATATAAGTATGTATACATATGTATACATAATAGTGTTTTCTCACTGGCATGGTTTTAATTAAAGTTGGTTTTAACGTTAAAACCAACTGTTAAAACCTGGTTTTATCATACAAATTTTTTCTGTTAAAACCAATTTAAAACCATTTTAGAATAGGTTTTCAGTTGGTTTCATGAAATGCAACATTGTTTTAGCTGTACTAAATTCAGTGCTGCCAAGTTAAAATGACCGGAAGCAGCTGATAATGTTTATGCCAGTGAATAACAATAGATGTCGCTTGAAAGATTTTCAACTTAAAAATGAATGGAGAAGCAACGCGTTGTAAAAATTCCGAGTTTTTCATACAAACAAAAACAGTTGTTGTACAATAAGTGTTATAGAAAGCAGAAAAAAAAATACAGCAAAAAAACTACCGTATTTCTGCAGGAGATTTAATTTGAGCAAAGTTATTAGACAGTCTGTGACTTAAAACCTGAATTTGACAAACTTGCATTGTGAATGCAAAATCAGCTGTTTATGGTTTTAACGTTATAACTAGGTTTTAACTTTCAGTGTGAAAACGCTATTAGGCCGGATCGATTTGTATAGATGAAAGAAAAAAAAATTTGCGAGGAAACCCTACACTAGGTCTCTCGACACGAAAATTTATTTAAAAGAAAAAAAAACTAGTTTTTTTCTGCACTAACATCATGAGCTACATTAATTTTTGAAAACTGAGAAACAGAGTTTTCCGCTTTGTTATAAAGAAGTGCTTAAAGGGATATACAGTATAATTTCATTAAAGACATATTTTTAATATTTTTATACCATTAAATTAGATTTTCTCAAAATAATTTTTTGTGGCATATGATGTTATTATAATAATATAAGTTGAGCACCATTGACATTTTACTTTTTTACCAATTCACTTTTCCCGCATCACTGGCAGCTGAAAGAGTTTGGAAATAAAATACTCCTGTATATACTCATGTGTATTCGACATAAATACTCAAGAGTATTTTTATACTCATGTACAGGATTGTAATTAATACAGTGCATAAATTTTAGCTTGTACAGCCGTAATTTACCCTACGTTTGTATGAGCAATCAACTCGGATATGACATGAACATGACGCCGACAGAGCAACTGTGAAAAATGCATCAACTTGGTTGTAGTGGTGAATACGTGCAATGTCCATGTTCGGGCATATCAAAGTATTTTGCGGTAGTGCAATAGAGATGGAATATTTACCAATTTTGTTCTGTCTCTTTTTTGCCTATTGCAACTGGTTGCGGACTGAGAATTTCATGGCAAACATTGTTGCCCAGCCATATGTCCAGTATATCGATGTCAGAGCATGGACAAAACTTGGCCATGAGCGGGCTCTATTAGCCATTTGGGATGTCCGACATGATATCCATACCAATTTCATGGCGACTGGAGCCCCTAGTTAAGGAATATGTATGAACACAGTCTTTGGTTGTTAAGATAGGGTAGGGCACAAGTAACCACCCTGCTGTAATTTTTTTTTGCACTTTGTAAGGCAACATCTTCATATCTTTTAGCAAAATTCTGCGAGGACCTCGTACTAATGCCCAATTGCGTGGCAGGTCGTCTGGTCAATGTTCCTAGCTCATCTGCGACATTTTGGGCATCAGCAGGGATATTCTCAGCAAAAAGGCTGCTACGAGACCAGCCAGCCTTGGGAACATTTTGTGTTGTCCCAGTCTCTTCAAGGCGAGTGGCCAAACACCGCAGTATTTGTCCAATTTTTGTTGGACGGCCAGAAAATCTGCGACAAAGTTTACGCTACCCCAATACAACCGCCAAATTGATGCGCAAGAAAATGGAAACAAATTATTCCGCATACTTGGGGAGGAAATCGATTCACAGCTTGTCGATTTGTATTCTGCGAATTAACCCTGCCGGAAATTTGGCTAACTTTAAACTAACTTTCAGGTAACTATTTCGCAACTAGTACTGACTGACACTTGGATTACTTTGCAATGTAATCAACTGACCATTTTAACATTGCGATGTCCTAGGCGGTAGTCAATTGTCTCACTCTGCACTACTTTCAGCTAACTTAACGTTGACTTTTTTAAATCACCTGGTAGCCAGTAAATTAAAAAAAATTTTCTGGGGTACGAACATGTAACATCACACGTTGTTTACTCAACGCGCTACCACTCGACTAAGCTGCCATCTAAAATAACAACAGCAAAATGTTAATATAAAAATGAAATGAGTTTTAAGGTAGCTGAGAATAAATTTGTTGGCTCTCATCAAATTCGATTACGTACTCAACTTAAGAATTAATTTTGGGTTTGTTTTGGATGACTTTGCAGCTAGCTTTTAGTCAGTCTAAGAAAAGTTAACTATAAGTTAACCATTTTTGTAGTCAACCACACATTCTCCGAAAGGGAAGTTATAGCTTTTCCAATTTGCCCCTCCCGTTAGTTATGCGTACTCACTTTAAACTTGATGAGTATGTTTGAGTATGAGTATGATTTATACTTATAACTGTATACATTTATAGTTGCTTGACGGCCAATACTCAAAGAGTACTTAAAACTATACTTACATCATTCTCTGATGTTTATCTTAATATATATAAAAATCAAAAACACGTTTTTTTTTGTTAGAGGTGAACTCTTCAATGCCCCAACAGATTTTCGCCTTCCACCTCACAAAATATTTGTAAAAGACCGGCGCGTGTTTTTATATATATTCTACCCTGGTAAATGCTACGCCCCTTTCAGAAATAGTGATTCGTCCGACAGATGGCGCCATATTTAGTTTTTTTTTTGTGATTTTGCACCGTAACTCAAGAACTACTGAACCGATTTTGACCAAACTTCATATACATGCTGTATAGGGCGTGAGTAGTGTTTCTGTGTAGTTTGAAGTTCGTCCGACAGATGGTGCCATATTTAGTTTTTTTGTGTTTTTGCACCGTAACTCAAGAAGTACTGCACCGATTTCGACCAAACTTTATATACATGCTCTATGGGGCGTGAGGAGCGTTTCTGTGAAGTTCGTCCGGCAAATGGCGCAATATTTAGTTTATTCGTGGGCAAAATCCAATTTTCATATTGTACCACCAATGCCATATACAACACTAATGTTTGCTTAGGGCCAGCAACGCGAACCGGGGTCAGCTAGTAGACTTATATAAGTTGAACTTTCATACGCGGGCCTGAGGTTGAATCACTCACTCATTATCTTGGCTTCTAATAAAATTTAATTTTTGCATTAAACTTTCGGGTTTGGCACAGTAAAATAAGCACAAGCATTTGGAATGCGTCATAAATATGTACATAAACATTTGTGTGTATTAAAAAACAAAATGGACTCGAGATCCATAAAAAAAATTCAAGCTCCAAGCAAAATATTAACTTATAAAATAGAAGAATTGAACATAAAAGGTTTAAAACATTAAATAAACATACAAAATCATTTGCATAGAATGTATGTGTGTATATGTATATATGTACATACATAAGTATGTACATATGTATGTATGTGTGTATACCTTAAGCTAATCCCTTTTAATATATTAAATATTTGTCTCATCCCGCAGATAACTGGCAACTGGTATGGTAATGAAATAATAATGCATACGCAAGATATACCAGGCGTATATCAGTACGATAGTTGTGTCATGATAAATTTAAATGATGTCACAGATCAAGTGAGTAACAATATTAAATATTAGATATTTTTATGCATCATCTATGCAATCATATTTAGTACAGTCAATCTGCCAAGTTACTTATAATTTAATTAATAATTTAGTTTGTCTAATTTAAACTAAGACCAACTATTCAGATTTTTTTTTTTGTAATATGACTATAAAACAAACGAAAATATATGTATATCAAATTCACTGCAAGTTTTTTCTACACATTCTACAAATCCATCCACAGATGCGTGATTTTTATCAGCCGTTTAATTATAGAAGAGTAGACACAATGACAGCAGCCTCAACGTCAACTTCATTGTCATCATCATCATCGTCATCATCACTGTCGAATGGTGGTGGACAGAGTTATGATGTGACTGTAAATTCTGGATATTCACATCATTTAAACACCAGATATTTACGTTTGATTTGGAGCGAAAAAGATGACAATATTGAATATAATTTCAATTATACCATGAATCATCCGGGTCTGTGGACAAATGTGGGCGAGCAGCGTGGGTCTATGGTGGCCCTAAATAAATACAGTCAATTCACTGGCACCGTACAGGTGGTAAAAGCTGTCAGTGATCATTTGGTTTTGACATTCTGTTCGAGCGATTTGCATCACAGCATTTATACAATTGTATTGAGTCGAGAGCAGCGAGGTTTAAGTCAAGATGTAAGTAAGAGAGAGAGAGAGAGAGAGAGAGGAAGAACAGAACTAGGTCAATTATTTGATTGGTTAATTGATGAATTTATTGAATTTACTCGTGCTGCATGCAATTGACAAGTTTATAGAAATGTCACGGAAAATAATATATTGTTGGATTTAAAGTATTTTATTTATTTACTTATCCACCAGTATTTTCTCAATTTTGAGCAGGGCATATAATAATCATATCGTCGCTACCATGTCAAACTATCCAATATGCAAATTTGTACTTTCCAGAAGAGCGCGAATTTAAAGTGCCAAGCTCAAACGATTTTTTATTGAGTTATCTAACGTCCATTAAAATTTCAACATTTTGAAACGAAGCATATCGCATAATTAGGTTGGTAACGAATTCAAAAAAACAGTTTTTGCATATTGAATAGTTTGACGTGGTATGGACGATATAATACTCATATAATTAGAGAAATTTTGAGGAAAATTAAAGTTTAAAAAGTTGTACACTGAAAGAATTTTCGGCATAAATTCTATGAATTTCGACATTAATCTAATGAAAAATTCATTAAAATTCAACCAACGTCACGCTTCGTTGGATTAATGAAACCAGTTTCGTCAAAATTATATTATTGAAAACTTCATCAAATTTATTTAACAGTGTAATTAATGCACTTCTATAACTTCATCGAAACAATAAAATAATTTCATGAAAAGAATGAAATAACTTAAATATAAAGGAGTTTCTTGATAATTAGAAAATATTGTTGTTATAAATCCAATAAAATATTCTTACGAAACTTGAATACCAAGGAAGCAATTCCAATGAAATTATTTCACATGAAATTATTCATGAAATTTTCATTAGATTTGTGAAAAATTTTAATAAAATTGTTTCATTGGACTTATGAAGCAAAATTCTTTCGGTCTATGGATGTTATTAAGTTTGAGAGCGCTTTAGAATAAAATGTAAAGTTATTGTAAATTTTCTCTTTTATTCTATTGCGTCACTACTTTCAGTCTGGTCAAAATGTAAAGTATTGCCAAATCTGAGATTAGGAAATAAATTGGCTGTCAAATCATTAAATGCTAAGAATTGAGCTGTCATCCTTTAACATTTAGTCAGTAAAAATTTGGGAAAATTTAACCATGGAACGCTACACTCTTGAGTAAACTATTTTAACTGTGAAATTTATGAAAAATGAAATTCGGCGCTGCATGGGCGAGATAAGCGAAGCTTTGTTGCAAAATGTGATGCAAAATTTTGTGAAAAGAACGGACGTGTAACGACGTGCTAGAGGTGGACATTTATCCGACATCATATTCCATTATTAATTCCCATATTTCTGCTTTACGTTGGTATCCATTAACCTTAAATTTGCCCACCCTTTATTACATATTGTGTATATTGGAGTTCTGGTTTGAGTTTTAGACGGCCGTCGAATTCTGGATATGGTATTTTTTTATTGGCCTGTTTTTAAGTCTGATAGAATTTAGAAGTATATAAAATTTTATTTTGTTATAAAAATTGTTTATTCGAAAGATAATGAATAGTGGTTGTGGTCGTCGTATGGCAAGTAGCGCCGCGCCATCTTATTGAAACCAAATATAGTCTATATCAATGCCTTCGCTATTTGCAAGCAAAAAATCAATCAAGGTGAGGTAATGAGCTCCATTGACGGCAAGGCGAGCTACGGTTTAATTTTGTTAAAAATAAAAGCCCATGATGCCATCAGAACCAAAATATGAATTGTTCTGGATGTAGTGGAGTCTGTAGTATATACTGTGGATTGGGTTTTACTCCACTCGTTAAGCAAAAAACTATCGATAAAATATCGCCCATAAGTTGCACGAATTGGTGACTGATTTTCAAAGTAAATATGAATATTTTGATAGACTTGTTCTACAGTCAATCTATTTATGATAATATGCCAATGTACACTGATCCCATATGTCAAAAAGTGAGCGCAGTATGACACACCCTTCATATGCCATCACAGAAAAATTTTTTCACTAAGTCCTAATTTACACTATGTAAATCTTATTGCCAAGGTGATTAGTTTGATGGAGAGAGAGAGACGAGGGGAAGCGAAAATTTTCTTTTCCCCTCTTCTCTCTCTCTCTCTCTCTCTCTCTCTTAAAAAACTAATCAGCTTAGCAATAAAACTTAGATAGTGTAAACCAGGACTAATTAGTATTTTCATTTAAATATTTAATTGATTAATTTAAAAACTTAATAGATTCAATTAACAGTTTAATTGATGCAATTCAATATTTAATTGATTCAATTAAAAATTGAATTGATTCTATTAAAAATTTAATTGATTCTATTAAAAATGTAATTGATTCATTGAATTAAACTATTTGTTCAAGTTTTTAAAAAATATATATTTTTGTGAATGAAAGGAGAAAAAACAAAAGAAAAAAATTAAATATCAAAACACAAAAAATTAGAAATATCCTGATGAAATTAACCGAATTTTAACGAAATATCGAACTAAAAAATAAAAATATAAACAGACCTAAATCATCAACAAATAGTTTAATTCAATATATAAAAAAGGTTGAAAAATTGGATAAACTAATTTAATTGATTCAATTAAATTTATATTATCAAAAAACAAACAAAAAATTACCAGCTCCCTGGGAATTCGTTATAGCCCAACTTCAGTGTATATACTAATAGCCTTATGCTAGAAACACAACTGGGACGAACGACGAATATTTCGATGCGAACTTTCGTCATAAAAAATAAAACACATGTGTACCGTAGAACGAAATTCGTCGTGTGCGACGAACTCTGAGATAGGTTTATTTCTATTTTGTACGCCGACGAACGACGAAAAAATAATTTTCTCTCTCTCTCTCTTTGCATACACAACAATAAACTATGTCAATTATAAGAGCAGAATTCGGTGAGTAAATTCGCCGTTATTGTGCTTCATACGACGAATTTACTCAGCGAATACGTCAGCATGGAAGAAATTTGTCGTTCGTCCCAGTTGTGTTCCTAGCATTATTCATGAAAATTATTTGGTTTTATAAAAGGTTTATTGATCAAATTTCCATACAAAACTTGTTTTATAAACCAAAAATATTTTTTATGAATTTTTCATTTGAGTCAACTAAAATGACCTTAGAAACGTGAATAGCATAATTCTATAAAACTATCTAATCTAAGGACATTTTCTTTTCTAGGAAAAATTCGCAATAAAATGGTTTTTTGAAATAGAGATTTTATAAGAAATTATTGTATCACCCCTTACGAACGTAAATTTTTACTTTAAACGAATGCTAAATTTATTAACAAAAAGTAAAAAATGTTGCACTTTTTCTAGAAAAGAAAACGGCAGAACATTTGAGAGGAGAATTTAAAAAAAATTAAACCAGCAAATTACTATTCCTTAAATAATTTTTAATTATGTTGATACGGTTGCATTAGAAATGTTAATAATAGCAAACTATTATTCAAGAGAAGCAACACTAAATGTCTACACTAATTATGTTTCTTTTTTTTTTCTCTTAGAACATTTGCCTCCAAATTATTTGTAATTAATTTTCATTTGTATCTTCACTTGCAGATCATACGCAGTATAAGAAATTTACTCTCAAGACGTGGTCTTTACACTGAATCCATACGACAAGTCTGTTCGAAGTCATCTGCCATCACACAAAGTTCATCTCTATTCTTTACGGTTGTAATTTGCATATTAAGAAAATTATTGCATTGAAAAAAAAAAAAAAACAGAAAGCAAAAAAGAAAGAAAGAAAGAGAAAAAAGCGTATGGATGGAAATGATGGAATTATTTGAAGCGAAGCGATCTTCTCCATATGGCGTTTTCCCCCTGTACTATTTCACTTCACTTTACAGAGTAACTTGTAGATGTAAGAGAACCAACCCACTCCCTTTTTCAATCGACTTGTATAAAATGGAAAAAACAAAAATAAAACTATTTTCTTGTTTAATTATCGTTGTTGTTTATTGCTTTTGATTTTCTTTAATTTATTTCAATTATTTTGTAATTTTTATTAGTTCGACAAATTTCTTAACATGTCATTAATTTTTGTGCGATTTCTACGACTAAATGTTTCTTAGTTTGTGTGGGAGACATTCTTTAATTAATTTATGGTTTCTAGATAAGCCTTTTTTTGATGATGTTTGTAATTAATTTTATTAAGGTAGCGGTTTTATTAAATTAAATTACGAATAGTTATCTAATGTATACACACTAACACAAACAAACAAACACACACGCATGCAAAAACATTCAATGGTGGTAGGGTATTTATTAGGGTGGTCCATTGTTTGAGTTAAAAAGTTTTTGAATATTTGAGTACTTAAATACATTCGATTATTCAAACCAGAAAGAAGTTAAAGTTTTTATACAATTGAAATAATAACACATTATTTAAAGAACGTCATAACTCAAAAAATATAATTTCATGCAAATATATTGTTTACTAAACTCTTGAAAAAAAAAATTAATAATAATACATTTTTTTTGTTGGAAAAATTGCACTAAAATGCAGTTTATGAAATTATAAAAGTAGGATGGTGAAAATATGTCTGGTAGAGCCAATAAAGTAGATTTAAGAAAATATAATTTTCTTGAGAAGATTAGTGGTCATTTAGGTATAATATGGAAGAGCAAACGTACTACACCATATAGGTGTTGTACTCTAAAGGGTCCTAAATTTGACCCAATTGGTCACGTTTCTCAAATAATTTTGGGAATTGAAGTAATCGATTTTGAAAAATATGGTTTAATGTGTGCTATTCCATATTTTATCCGAATGACACTAATCTTCTCAAAAAACTTTACTAAAAAAGCATATTTTGAATTATGTCATGCCATGCAAAGTTATATTATACCATGTTATGCTATGCTATGTTATGTTATTACGAAGGCTATGCAATTTTAAGCTATGTTATGTCATGTTATGCTACGTTTTAAGATATTTTATGCTATGCTACGTTCTGTTATTTTATTTTACGTCGGTCAGTGTGATGTGATATCATTTTATATTTTGGCATATTATGTTAAGTTGTGCAATGCTATATTATGGAATGCTATGCACAAAGTTATGTTATGGTACATTGAATTGTGTTATGACATTTTATATTGCGTTGTGGCACGTTATGTTATACTGTGGTGTGTTATGTTATGTACGTAACATAACATATGTCTCACGAATATTTTATTTATGTATCTCAATAGTTGTATGCAATTTTTAAACAATATAAATATGGGTATGAATTGTTGGAAACTTTGACTTATGACGTTATTGCAGTAAATGAACGATATGCATATATATAGATCAATTAATTCCCTTCAGTAATTGTTTTGACAAGCCATGTTGTATCGTTTAAAGTTTATAGCAAACAAAATTTCTCAAACTACAAACATTCTATAAATAATTTTTAGTTAATTTTAATTATTATTGTTTATAATTTGATCAGGCTAAAGTTCGTATCGCTTTGTAAGCCAAATAACATGTTATAATTATTAATGAACAAATTCATTTCATTACAAAAAAGCTTTCAGCAAATTCAATACGATGAATCAAAACAATTCACATATTCCATTTGCAATAAAGGCTGAGTATATAAAGCAAAAATCTACATCAACTGACAGACACCACAGACACAGTGGACCAAACACAAAAGTACGCTGATGATGAAGGTGCAGCGACCTTCGAAAACAGCTAGTTGTTCCGTTCTACTAAATGTTTGTCAGAATATTTACAACTAACTTTGGTAGTATTTGTTCATTAATAATTATCACATGCAATTTGGCTTACAAGGCGATACGAATTTTATCCTGATAAAATTATAAATAATTTATTTCTGTTTAGACACATTTAAATAGAAGTTTTATTTTCAAATACAAATTTAAGCAATACAACAAGGCTTGTGAATTGAGCAATTATAAATAAAAACGATTTAAATATATTTTTTGTAACAAGTAAAAATTATGCTGTTGCTGTTAAAATACTTCCAAGTTAAATATAAAGCCGCTTCATTACATATTTCCAGACCCTTGAACTTGAAATGTATGATTATTTCAAACAAACACGATTTTTGTTTAATTTATTTCGTTTGTTTTGCTCTGTATTTTCGGCAGAGATATCAGTCATATTTTTTTTTTTAATTTTATTTTTATATGTATGTAAGTATTAATTTTTACATTTATTGTGCTCGTGAAAGTGTCGTGTTTGTGTTTCGCGTTTTGCCAGGAAAAACAGAAAGAAGTGTGATAACGAAATATGGTTCAAACTGATTATGAACGAGTGATGCGATTTACAATTTGAACACGTAAGTATACTTATACACACAAATACATATGTACATACACATATATACACACTACTGTACATATACACATGCATACATATGTAGTTCTGCACTAATAAGGAAAACAGCTTAAGTCTAATTTTGTACTTTTCCGGAAAGAAAACTTTCAAGATGTCAGTGTGTTTCTTTTTACACATATTCCTATTGTCTTACATTGTAAATTGTTAATTTATATATATATATGTATAATTATAATTGTAATTTTAAATACATTTCAAAATTCAAGTTAAGCTATGTATCAGTGATCGGCAATGAATCGTTTTTTCGCTATTCATACTGACTCATGACAATTTAAATATAAGCGAGCAGACATTATTTAAACTCAACTACTCTGATTTACGCATACTCACAATGACATTGATTTATAAGTATAGGTTGAAATAATTATGAACTCGACGTCGCTAGACTTGTGTCCAACAGTTCTTTTTGAGCTAGTTTGAGGGCGTTTGAATCAAAAGTTGTTTCAAACCCATTTAATTTACATTGATGTTTTTGACCGGGCTTGTGTCCAACTGAACGAACTAGTTCAAAAAAAAACTGCTGGACGCAAGTCTAGACGTCGACATCATAGTCATACCACACCCACACTCATAAATCAGTTTAATTTCTAATTTCAGGAAAATACTTATACTACTCACATTGATTCAGCTCACTCAACTCATGCATGTACATATGTTTATTTAAAAGTTTAGTCATTAAACAGTTTGCAATTAGTACACAGAAAACAAAATAAAAGCAACAGAGAAACATAATGAGAAATTTAATGTTCGTATGTGAAGTTCGCATTGTGAATCATGCTGATTTTACATCGTCCACAGGCATTGAGTTAAGGAGAGTCGAAATCAACAACGTCGTAAGTGTTGCTAAGTATGAGTTCGATGCGCACTTCAAACTTTCGAGTGAATATGATTCATAGACAACATTGCCATAAGTATAAGTGCGCATAAGTACAAGAAATTATAAATCATGATTCAACTCTACACACTTTTTCACTACTCATTGCAGTTCTCTGATTCCTATTGCCTTAAATTGCATTGCTTTTGAGCGGGACATGTAAATTATTGATTTATATTTATAATTATAATATAAATTTTATATACATTTCAAAATTTAAGTTAAGCTATGTATGAAGCTATGAAATGAAGTAAGAAAAATATACATATTTCTGCTATAACTCCTTTAAAAAAAACAAATAAATTTAAACTTTTTAAAGTTAAGCATTTAATATGCAAAATTGAAATATTGTAATTATCTTAATTTAACTAGACTTAAGCGCTTTTATTCCATATTGGCATTGAATTACACGAGTACATGTTGTATACATGAACAATGAATTTTCATTTTAAATTTTTGCATTCTGAATTAGAAACGCAATTATTATTTTACAATACAAAATCGAATGTCAATTGTACATACTTACATAATTACATATGTACCTAAATACATACCTACATACATACATACATGCATACATTCAAGTATGCATCTGTATGAATATTTTGCTTATTTTTTAAATGATAACATACGAGTAAATATTTGTAAGAGTTTTATTTTAAGAATACTCGTATGCATTTGATTTGGTTTAAAGCAGATATTTGCAGTTGTAAGCTTTTGCAATATTTATTAGTTTAAAGTCAATTCAAATATTTCATTATCGGAATCAGAGAACAGCAATGAGTATTAAACCTTATTTATGCCCAGAAAAAACTTAAAAGTACTATACAACTATAAATAAAAATACAGAGGCGTATTGTGAATATTCAGTGTCTATCATACTCACACTCTGAGAATGCTTGTACTTAAATAAAATAAATATACGCATTATAGCCCTGCCCAAACATATTTGAAATATAAATACATTTTGCTTTTTTAGTGGTATTGACTTGGCATGTACTCGTATTATACTACACCAACAGTAAATGCTGTAGTATAAGACTGTAGTGGAATACTATCCAAACTGGTACCAGAGTGCCGAACACAGTGATGCCAACAATTCAGAGGCAAAACGAGCCAACCGAGTAGTCAAAAAGAGCTAAAATGAGCTAAATTCAAAAATTTGAGATTTTTCCGTTTTAAATCTATGAATGTAATTATTATTCAATTTGTACTTCAAGATTTTTTAACATTAATAAAAATAATAGTAAGAAAAAATAAAAGATCCATTGCTAAAAACGGTGTATGTACTGCAGCATATAATGCAAGATTTGCTTGCGCAATTTGCGTTTGTGTTGGAACTTCTGATATATCTGGCTACGATAGCACAATATCTTTAAATGGAGCCATACATTTTTTATGCTTTCGAGTCTCCGAACGGCGTACTAAATCGAAATATTTCGCTCATATAATTAATTTGCAATATTTGCACAAGGCTTTACATGGATCTTTGTTGGTTAAGTCCATTTTTTAAACGAGGAATTCGATTCCCAAGCTTTCCTATATTTTTGGCAGTAAGAATCCATTTCAATAATTTGTCAAAAATTTTTTTAATTATTCAGAAATGAACATACTAAATACATACATAAATATATCTTACATAGTTTCAAAAAAGTATCTGCATTTGCAACAAAACATATTTACCAAAAATGTAAATGCCTCAAACGACGAAACAATAGGGTAAAAAAGAGAAAATTTACTATAAGATGCGAAAAGTGCTAAACGTGCTAAACGTGCCGTTTTTAAAATTGAAAAGAGCAGTGTTAGCTCTTTTTTTAAAAAAAAGAGCTAAGGGGAAAAATTGAGAGTTATGAGCAATCAAAAAGAGCTAAATCTAGCTCCAAAATAGCTAAGTTGGCATCGCTGGCCGAACATCAATCGGCTTCTTATACAAATGAATACAAATAAGCGAATACATTTCTCTCGGTGTTTTCTCAGTGGCCAGCATTGATGTCCTTTATATGAGTATTTACAAGTGATGTCGTGAAAACTTCTTGTTCGAAAGTAACTTTGGAGAGCTTGAAAAAAAAAGTTTCAAACACTCCAAATACCACAAAGAATAGTCCCCGTATTGTACACGGCGTCGTCGATGTCATATCAAGATGACAGTAAAAATTGTCACTTACCTACTCTTTGTTGACAACAATTGACTGCTATTAGTATGCTACATTAATTTATAAACCCTTAGAGATTAGTAAGATATTGACAATAGGAGTCAATTGTTGCCCATAAAGAGTAGACAAGTGACAATATTTACTTTCGTCTTGATGTGACTTCGAAACCGCCATTCACAATAAGATGGAGCGTCTTCACCTTTGATGCTTGTGTGCTTGTTATTTTGCGTATTGTACGATTGAAAGTGTGTGCGCAAGATGTAAATGGTATGCTATTTTCCCAGCGGGAACAAGAAGTAGTAAAGATGTCTTCTAGAAGGCCTCTGTACTCCTTATTTTGGATATACAAAGCCTGCTCACTCCATTCCATATTCATATGTTTTTACACGCGTTGTCATTGCGGAGTAGGTCTTCAACTCCCGCTTCTTTCGCCAGCGAATTTATACATCTTGCTTTTGCTTTGTTAAAAAGAGAAAACAAAACATGTTACTCCTTCTCTTATCCCTTCTCATAGAAGAGAGTGTGGAATGTAAATCGTTTTTTTTTATGCGAGAGATTCAAGGCATTTTATGACGCATTCTTTACCCTCATACCTAATAAGAGCTAAATAAGATATTTTCACATTTAAATGTACTGAAAATGCGTACCCTGCTGCTAACGCAACGCTTGCCGCTCTTATTTAGGTATGAGGGTTAGCAGTTGGATAACAATAGTAATTGAATCAAAAAAACTTCTTAAGCAGGCCTTTAATAAGAAGGTCTTCTAAGCTTTACCGCTGGGATATTTCTGTTCATAGCAAGCGCACACATCTAATATAAATGGATGTTTGCGTTTGCATCAGAGAACAGCAATAAGTAGTGAAAACGTGTGTAGAGTTGAATCATGATTTATAATTTCTTGTACTTATGCGCACTCATACTTATGGCAATGTTCTCTATGAATCATATTCACTCGAAAGTTTGAAGTGCGTATCGAACTCATACTTAGCAACATTTGTGACGTTGTTGATTTCAACTCTCCTTAACTCAATCCCTATGGACAATGCAAAATCAGTATGATTCACAATGCGTACTTCGCATACGAACATTAAAGTTCTCATTATGACGGTATGTGTTTCTCTGTTGCTTTTTTTTTTGTTGTTTTTTTAGCTGAATCAATGTGAGTAGTATAAAGAGTTTCCTGAAATTAGAAATCAAACTGAGGTGATTTATGAGTGTGAGTGTGGTATGACTATGATGTTGACGTCGAGTTCATAATTATTTCATCCTATACTTATAAATCAATGTCATTGTGAGTATGCGTAAATCAGAGTAGTTGAGTTTAAATAATGTGTACTCACTTATATTTAAAATTTCATGAGTCGGTATGAATAGCGAAAAAACGATTCATTGCCGATCACTGGTTTGGATTTCTACATGTGTTTGTGTTTGTATATGCATGCCCTTGGTATACGGGTCTATGAGTAGGAAGAAGCAAACACAAAAAATTATTTCGCCACGAAGAATTTGCTTCTTTACTGCGATACATACAGCAACTGAAACAACTCTCTTGAAAACAGTATATCGTTAGCTAAATGCAAATAGATGTAACTAACAAAAATATTATTTTACAGGAGAAGCAAAAAACCAAAAAAAAAAAAAAACTAAACAAACTTGTAGTTAGGTCCCCTTGTAGCGTCAGTTTTAACCGCAGAAGTGTAAAATGTTGTCAAGACATGTATGTAGTTTAGTGCCATTTATAATAGTCAATCAAAAACTCGATTTTGATATTTTTGTTAGTTATGCCTTTTTGCATTTTAGCTAACGATATGTCAGTGTTTGTTTTTCACGACTTGACTACGGTAAAGCATTTGAAAAATCCCTCATATTTGAATGTTCTTTCAAATGGCTTTATGCAGGGCCCTATTACGCATGATACTCAGAGTATTTATTCAACATACGCCCCTGTATGCATTTTGTGAAATGGAATGGAAAATGTGCTTCGACTATTTAAAAGTCAAATTAAATATAACCTGTAAACAGCTGATATTATTCCTGAGTGTTTTTTCGTAAAAGTGATATTTTGTAATTTATAAATTGCTAAATATATTTCTGATAAATATTTAGTTAAAAAAGTTTTTAGCACGTCGAGATTTATTAAATTACACTGTTTAACCCTGTGATGTAATAAGCTGAACAACGCTGCCATTTTAGCGTTTCAGCAATTCAATTTTCTGGCAGCACTGATGCTTGAAGAGTGTGCAAATAAAAAAAAATACTGTATATACTTATGTGTAGTCGCATAAATACTCGAAGTATTTTTGTACTTATGAGTATGATGATAGCCGAAACAGTGTTTAGATTTTACCTACAGTCGTTTGTGCGGAGTAATTTAAATAATTTATATGAGGATAGTTGTTGATTGTTTATGGCTATACGTATTCATTTACAGTTATAGGATGGTCAATACTCAAAGAATGTAAATTTAAAACTTTACTTTTGTCATTCTCTGATACGACTACGCATTATGCAGGTGCGTTAGGTTTTTTGTTATCAGTCATATGTTTGCGTGGCATAAGCAGACCTTATTTGTTTGGTTCGAAAGTAGAATTCTAATATTATACATCAAAAGTAAAAACAAATAGTGAAAATTATAAATAAGTAATATATGAAGTTTTTATACAAGCTGAAATATGATATGATTTTATTTTCAGCATTATTAACTCCAAAATCTCATATATTGAGTTATGTCTATGTTGCAATTAATTAGACCCACATATTTATATTTCAATTTAATTTTTCAATTTAATTTTCGTAAATGTTGAAAGGAAAAACCCCACAAGAGTTCATAAACAAAATGTGCATTTATGAGACATCATAATGGCTTTGAAACTTGGCTGAGTAAATAAATTATCTTTATTAAATTTGATTTGATTACTTTAAACAAATTTTGTTTCTAATCGCTTATTTAATATTACAAATTAAAATGTATGTATGTGTTGCTAAGAGTAATTGTTATTGAAAAACAAAAACATAAAAATATCTAGACCAACGACTAGACCAACTGTTGATATAGATCGAGCATAGAACGATTTTGGTTTAATGGAATATTTTGTAGATTCAAAAAACAAACAACAAACAACAAAATTTTTCCAATAGGAATTAAAAATATTATTTGCAATTTTAATCTTACTTAAGCTTAATTTGAAGGACAATTTTTTTTTTAATATGTATTTCTTTTAGAGAATCCTTTAATTAAAAAGATTGCTGCACAGTTTTTATCAATAGTTGTTTTTGCGTTATATCCTCCCAGACTTCGTTAGGGCTTTTGTCTTTTTTTTTAATATTAATTATCTCACAAATATTTTTTCATAAAAACTGATATTTGCAGTGTTTTGAAGTACATCTTGCTGGGGATCGTTGCCCAGTGTGTGTTGCACCCATCGAATATATAGAAAAATGTGTTAAGAGTAATAGTAGTAGATGAATAAAATTAGGAAAAAGTTCTGTTTCAAAAAATTTCTTTTGACTAGCTTCACAGAGAAAACAGTGCCTACTAAATACCTCATAAGGTAGAACAATGAGGTTATCTTATTGATTTTTTCAATAAAAAAAAAATTGCTTCTTTATTCTATGTACTTATGTATTTTCATTTAAATTCTATACCATAAACATATGTGACAGCGCATAGAGAAATTAACATAAGGGTAAAAAAAAATAATTTTCCCTTTTTTTTGGTGTGGACAACATCTGAGCATCGAATGAGACCGATCCCATGCCCAAAAGTGTTCCCTCCCAGATATATGCGCGCTTTATGAAATTGAAGTCGACGATTCTAAGGTTATGTGAAAAATTTTTCGTACTAACAGAGTGATATTCACGATTTAAAAGAATTATAAATGAGTATTTATTATAATTCACAATTAATAATTTCAGAAAATAAACCTGGATTCGAAAAAACGCGAGCAAAATTGATATCAAACTCATGGAAACAGCGCGCTAGGTAGAAAACAGTAAAAACCAACTACACAAAACAAGAGGTAGGGACGAGCTACGCGCGTTTTGAAGGTTGACCAACACGTTCCTGACGTCATGAGATGTATCGCTTTCAAATGAGACACGCTCAGTGATGGTACACCAAAGATACACGTATTTAAATCTTTAAAATGGCTCTCCTCAACAAAACCGGTATTCACCCTTAGGTCCCTATCTATTTTGCGCGTCACATATTTATGTATGTATGTAGTATATTGTAGATGTTATTTATTTATACATACATACATACACATTATGTTATATTCTTAACTAACTTACTCACCAAGTATTGAACCAACAAACTTCTACCTGTTAGATAAGCACTCTAACCAATATGCTAACAAGCAGCCTGACTAATCATTGAAATTATTGTGCAAACATTCTTATACAAAAATGAAAAAGATCATGAAAAAAATTGTCTCTATGTCTATTTATAGAACCGAAATAACAAAATACCACATAAAATCAAGAAGATTTTCTTATTAAAAAATCATTAAGATGCTTTACACATAATCATATAGGAACCTACTAAAATCAAGAAGAACCCCTTATTGAAAAAATCAATAAGATAGCCTAATAAAATCAAGAAGAAACCCTTTTTAAAAAAATTAATAAGGCAACCTAATAAAATCAATAAGAAATCCCTATAGTTTATATATAAGAAAACCTAATAGAATCAAGAAGTATTTCTCTATGGATTGTTTTTTTTGGTGGCAAAAATAACGGAAATTGAGTAAAAAAAAGTTGTGAATAATAAGATTTCTTCTTGATTTTATGTGGTTTTCTTCTTGATAAAATTAATAAGATTTACCACATAAAAACAATAAGGAATCTCTATGAAAAAATTTCCGCTTCTTTCTGCTGGGATACCCCTTATCCTAAAAACGTTTCATAGAGAAAATCTTCTTGATTCTATGAGGCAGTTTTTTTTTTCTGTGTTTGCAAAAAAAAATAAATTGCTTCTTTTTAAAATATTAAATATGTTTAACTACTTTTATATATGTAGCTAAAAATAAGTAAAAATTTTCCGTTTCAGGAACAGTTTTTTTTTTTTTTTTCATATTTTTAGTACCAGTTCATATCGTTCTAAAATATAAAATAAGTTTGATTCATAAAAAAGTTTCAATCTTCCAACCCTGGAATCATCCTTTTTAATTTTTTGTTTAATTTATAAAGAAAACGAAAAAAAAAATGTTTTAGTTGGAAAATTTGTCAACCCTGGAGTCATTCTTTTTGATTTTTCATATTTTTAATACCTATTTATATCTTTCTAAAATATAAAATACATATGCTTAATTTATAAAGAACCAATTAGTTTTAGCTGGTTACTGCTATACAAAAAAAAATCAATTTTCCAACCCTGGAAACATCCTTTTTGTTTTTTTTTAATTTTTAATACCAATTAATGTCTCTCTAAAATAAAAAAAATATGTTTAATTTGTAAAGCAAAAGAAAAAATTGTATTAGTTGGCTACTTCTACACCAAAAAAAAGGTTTGATTTTTCCTACCCTGGAATCATCCTTTTTAATTTTCCGATTTTTAATTTTTTCTTTCTTTCTTAAATATGATATTTTATAAAAACAGAAGAAATTAGTTTTAGTTGGTTACTTTAAAAAAGTCGCAATTGTCCAACCCTGGAACTATCTTTTTGAATTTTTTTTGTTATCAATAACCATTTCATTCTTCCTTAGGTTAAACTAAGAAAATAACAAAAATTAGTTGTAGCTACCCTGCAGGAAATGGAACTGACACAAGACTAGCCACGTGGTCGGTCCGAGTTCTAACACTTCATATGAAGCGGACCAGTCACTTTTACATGGGGATGGCCTAGGATGGGGTTAATTGGTACTTTGTATACGCCTTTTGGCTTGTCACTGAAGTATCCCACAGTGACCTATTCGGTGTAGAATAATATAATTATTTAAAAATGTCATTCCGACACTTAACTGTAACAATGAAAACTTATAATTTTTGTTTTTATTATTACAAATTCAATTATAATTTATTTTTGAGACTCGAACTGACAACATCGTGCATGACAGGCTTGCACACTACCCACTCGACCACAGAGGCACTCATATTTCAAAAGTATAAACACCTGTTCAGCTTAGGTTAATATCTAAGTATAGTTACGGGACTTGTTCCAGAGTGACTTGACGGTCCATTTATATCGATTCATTGTCTTTCCCAGCCAAGTCTTTCTTATATATATACTTAACCAAAAAAAAAATATTCGTAATACATAATACATGCCCAAGCGGAGTCTTTCTTATATAGACGTACTAAACATACAAAAATATTCGTAGTACATATAATATATATAATATTCGTAATAGTGCCCTATTGAACTATGGATGAACTAATCGAGAATAAAAGTAAACGAACAAAAATGTGTTCAGGTAACATTTACCCTACGATCGACTTCTTACATGGAAACACCACATTGACTCTAGCGAAAATACAAATGAAGCTTAAATTAACTCAGATACATTGGGTGATTAACTAGTAGAAATTCAATCCTCAGTCTAGATTGTAAACTTTTAATATACTTTTGAAACCTTTATGGTGCTACGGAATTCAGTTACGGGTAACCTGACCACACATCGCGCTATTGAAATTTTCAATCTCTTATTAGTTTTTTTTTTATTAAAATGTAACTGATACAAATTCAATCCAAATATTTTTTAAGTGCAGTTATTGCTTAACTATCCAAATCCCTGTGTGCTTCGTAGTTCAGCTAATTTGTAGAATACAATTCTCATTATTAACAAGTCATGAAGAGTTTTAAAATTATCACTGCGTTATTTTCTGTCGGAATCGGCGTAATTTCAAATTTGTGCTTGTATAGATTTATAAGCCTTGACACGAACCTTGTGCTTTAACAGAGCTTTATTAGTGTCTTAACAGAGCTCTGTTAAGCTATAATTCATTTCTAGAGGACTTTTCCAGTAAAAGAGGCAATCCAGACGGAAAAGAGTAATAATCCTCCTTTATTATTGCCCATGAATTTATTTCTGAATAGCATGAATTTGAACTAGATACTCGAATTGACAAATTTTCAACTTGGCATTTTCTGAATGAAACGCACTTTTGGAAGTCAGTGCTGTCGAATAATATTGATCATAGATTAATGTCCAAGTGGCCCTTTAAAAACGTACATACTCAGAATTTCTTGAAGTTCGAGTTTTCAGGAGTTCTTCAAAAAACTTTAAATTTGCCCTACCTACACAGAGAAAAAACTGCCTCATAGAATCAAGAAGATTTTCTCTATGAAACGTTTTTAGGCTAAGGGGTATCCCAGCAGAAAGATGCGAAGATTTTTTCATAGAGATTCCTTATTGTTTTTATGTGGTAAATCTTATTACTTTTATCAAGAAGAAAACCACATAAAATCAAGAAGAAATCGTATTATTCACAACTTTTTTTACTCAATTTCCGTTATTTTTGGCAAAAAAAAAAAAACAATCCATAGAGAAAAACTTCTTCATTGTATTAGGGTTTCTTATAAATTGTAAACTATAGGGATTTCTTATTGATTTGATTAGGTTGCCTTCTTCATTTTTTTAAAAAAGTTTTCTTCTTGATTTTTTTAGGCTATCTTATTGATTTTTTCAATAAGGGTTTCTTCTTGATTTTAGTAGGTTCCTATATGAGTATGTGTAAAGCATCTTCTTGATTTTTTTAATAAGGAAATCTTCTTGATTTTATGAGGTGTCTTGTTATTTCGTTTCTATAAATAGACATAGAGACAATTTTTTTCATGATCTTTTTAATTTCTGTATAAGAATGTTTGCATAATAATTTCAATGATTATTCAGGCTGCTTGTTAGCATATTGGGTAGAGTGCTTGTCTACCAGGTAGAAGTTTGCTGGTTCAATACTTGGTGAGTAAGTTAGTTAAGGATATAACCTCATGTGTATGTATGTATAAATAAATAACATCTACAACATACTACATACATATGTATATGGTGTAGAATTTAAATGAAATTACATAACTACAGAGAATAAAGACGCAATTGTTTTTATATTTTTTATTGAAAAAATCAATAAGATAAGCTCATAAAAACTACAAGATTTCTTCTTGATTTTTTCAAAAAGGTTTTCTCTATGAAATTATTAAGCTTTCCTTATTGAAAAAAGCCATAGTGATTTCTAATTAATTTCGTTCTATTTTATGAGGTATTTAGTAGGCACTGTTTTCTCTGTGTACATATGTATTTATACTAACATTTTCTAATGTTAGAAACTGTGAAAACTGTGTATCTCAAGTACATACGAAACTGTATATGTGCATATTACACATCCCGCTTTCTAAAAGATATTTCTGTGGCAATAAGGAAAAAGTGTTTAAGTCATATTTTACTGTTTTGCAGGAGAGCTTTTTTAAGCGTTCAAGTCAATTTTCAGAAATTTATTTCTTTTACAGTTAAATTGGGAAATTCTCTGTTAATCTTTTTCTTTTTAAGGAAACATCGTTCCACACACTGTAAATAATATATTTAAGTTGAAATATACCAAAGTATAACCTTAATTAAGCTATTATTTCAAATGAGTTTAGAAGTCTAAAAAAGATAAGTTGCAAGTAATTTTGCTATAACTTCATGAAAAATTAAACAAATTAATTAAGATTTTGACCAGGGGTACTTTCGAATATGCAGATTACAGAGGTACCATTAACACAAAATCAGATTATCTCGACTTAAGCACTTTTGCCTTTTTGCCACAGATACATCATTCATGGAGTATAAACAAAATTATTCTAGTAAATTTCACTATAAAAAAAATTTACTACCCTCATTTTAAGCTAAGAATTTGCTCACAGTCATATACATATATGTCTGTTTTTTCCTTAGCTCAAGTCAAAAGTTAGTTTAAAGAAAGCTCTCCAAATTACTTTCTCACTTATTTTAAGCCACACTGTATAAAGAAGTTAAAATTATGTCACACATTTAACAGGTGATTGTATTTTATTTGCAAAAATAAGTAAAACAAAATTATACTCTTATCTATTTTTATTATCCATGTACACAGAAGTTCTGACTTTTTTAAACGAAAAAATAAACCGAATAATTTTTTATTTAAATATTCGAGTAAATAATTAATTAGCAAATAAGTTAAAGAAAAATATTTACTTTTTTTTTTTCAATGCCTAAAAATTAAAAATCCAACAGCTAAAACTAAAATACATACAATGATTTTGAAGCAATTGAATTATTTTCTGCAGTAAAATATCAACAATATTATAAACGATTGTTTAAATTAAAGCATGCTTTAAACCTGTTTTCTCATACAAAATTCCTACGTTAAATTGACCTTTGTTTAATTTGACTCAGCATTGACAACAACCTGCCGTCGTGTTGCCTGGCGCTGTCGTCAATATAATCATTCTTATATTAACAAATAGTGCCATTATACCAGGTGACTGCATAAGTAGTTTTTACACAAAAATATGGCAACCATAGCTGCCATATTTTTGAAGAACGTCAAAGCACAAAAATAAGTGTACCAAAACCGAAAAAACTTTTTGACATTCGTCAGCTAAAAAGTACATAGAGCAAAAAATTATTATATGAAATAGGACTACCACCGCCTTAACATATTAAGGTCCGATGAATGGCTTTTTTCAAGAAATCTCATTTAAAAATGTATCATTGCAAAAAGTACCTTTTTGGAGAAACAAGTAATTTTTTTAACTCCAAAATACATTTTCTTCTAAAAAATTGCTGCCGAAAACTGATTTTTCAAAAAAGTACCTCGGCAAAAAGTACCTACTACAAAAAATACGTTTTACAAAATGTACCAATGTGCCAACAACTGATTTTGCAAAAAGTACCTATTAAAAAAAGTACCTTTTTCAAAAACTACCTATTAAAAAAGTACCTTTTCACAAAAAGTACCTTTTTAAAAAAGTTGCCTTTTCCAAGAAGTATCTATTCCAAAAAGTAACTGTTCCAAAAAGTACTCGTACCAAAAAGTACTTTTTCCAAAAAGTATCTTTTTAAAAAAATTCCTTTTTCAAAAATTATCTTTTCCAAAAAGTACTCGTACCAAAAAGTACTTTTTCAAAAGAGTATCTTTTTCAAAAAATTCCTTTTCCAAAAAGTAATTTTTCCAAAATGTATGTTTTAAAAAAGTACTTTTTCCAAATATTACCTATTCACAAGCAATACCTTTTCCAAAAAGTACCTGTTCCTAAAAGTACCTGTTCCTAGAAGTACTTTTCCAAAAATTACCTATTCCTTTGCCTTTTTCAAAATATACATAGTTCTTTAAAAAGTACTTGTCTGAAAAAGTACCTCTCTTAAAAAGTAGTTTTCCCAAAAACGTATTTTTTACGAAAAGTACCTTCCCCAAAAGTTCCTTTTCGAAAATGTAGTTTTTCAGACTGAAATGTCAAAACACTTCATTTACTCCAAGAACGTCATAACTCAAAATATGGAAATATGTAAAAATTTTATACAAATATCTTGTTTACTCAATTCTCGAAAGCAAAATAAAATATTCTTTTCCCATGAAGTTGTTGTTCGAAAACTTTAAACTCATTTTCTGGCAAACTAGTTTTTTTGAGTTATGACGTTGTTTGAGTAATTGAGCGATATGTAAGCATGTGTATACCACCTATAACATGTCCTACTGTTAGAAGCAAGTCTCAACCATATTGTTTTAACATCGTTTCATTTAAATATCAGTTAACTAAGTTTTATTCATTACAAATTTATCGAATAATTTTTTATTCATATTGAAAAAGAGCATGTTTAGATTATTTAAATATTATTCAAGCGAATAACAACTCTAGTAAGTAGGTAAAAGCAAATTAAATATTTATACAGTGGAGTGCGAATAAAACGAATAACGGTTATAGAGAATTCTCGCGTACACTTTTCGTGTTCCCCAGAGGTTGGAATTAATATTTCAAACACTTAGGGCACTGCTACACGTTCAATATATATGGTGACATTTGGATCGCGATCCATTTGATGGATCACGAGCGTATGCTACATGTTCAATATTTATCGTGTCAGTATTTAGGTTATTTTTGTGCTGTGCGGATCGTTTATTAATAATAAATTTAATAATAAGCTTTAGCCGACTAGTCCCACAACTCCGGCAATGCCTCCAAATTAAAAATAAAGTCTTTCAAAATAATTTTGTCGGTCGTTAATTCCGATTCCATCGGCAGAACCTTTATTAAAACAAACTTTACACAAATGTAATAAACTTTTTTACTTTTTATTTGTTAAATTTTTTTGCACTAACGTATCGCGATCTAATATCATGAAAATGCTACAAGTTCAATATTTATCCGCGATCCACAATCTGGATTCCATAATTTAGGCCATTCTGCGATATGCATCGCGATCCATTAATACTGCATGCTACACGTTCAATAAATATCGCGATACTGGATCGCGTAGCAGTGCCCTTACAGCGACCTCCGATTATATCGAATTTCCTCTCATAAGAAACTTTTTTCTTAATTCCTGCAAATAAAGCTAGATTTACACTATTGAAATTTTTTTCAAAATTGCTCTTCAAAATGCTTTGAGCTATAATATTTTTAAGAAATTTTGCTGTTTACACGAGTTCAAAGCATTTTGAAGAGCAATTTTGAAGAAAATTTCAATCGAGTAAATCTAGCTTAACACTGCATGGAAATATATACCCTAAAAAGTAAATTCCGAGTTTTTAGCTGGTGTTTTTGTAACAAATACAAACTTTAAAAAGATAGGGGATGGTTAGGGTACTGATTGGTATGCAATGAAAGTGGTGAAGCTTTGTAACTAGTTCCGATTTTTTTTGCTGGGTTATATCATATAAATTGAATATTGTAATAATTGATCGGTTTAATTTAATTTAAAGTTTTTAAAAATGTTCTTTACATTTTATAAATTAAAAAAGAAAAGAGCGAAAAGCAACTCCCTTTTATTTTTGAAAAAAAAATTACTACTCTTATAACGAACAAAAATTACCGCTCGATAGTGTCGGAGTTGTAATAGCCAAACTCCCCTGTAATAATAAACTTCTCAAGTGTTTTTGCTTAAGAAATGAAATGATATCATTTTCCAAATAACAATTGAAGGCAACGAAATTTTTACACAATACATAAAGTATGTTTATAAATTTTATAATTGTTTTGTTTTTTTTTTTATACTTAAAGATATGATTAATTAATTAACTTGTCAACAATAAGCACAAGTAAAAAAATTTATACAAAAAAAATCAACTTTATTGTCAAGAGATATTTTTTTTTGGTTAATATACGAGTATATTTTCTAGACATTATGAACTTGATAACAATTTTGGAAAGTTTTTGTAAAAAAAATCGGCATTTAGTGAAGCATTAGACATTATGACGCTTTTTATGATTTAAACGATATAATAAAAAAAAAGCTTAACACGCTAAATAGTTCAAAATACATGCACAAATCACATGGTCCTTCAAAATAAAAATAGATCTATTACATGACTATTGCCAGAAGCTGAAAGTCAGGAATGGAAATTGCTGAAATTAAAATTTTAACATATTTGCAATGCCAGCAAGACCACCGAAAGAAACATTTTATTACAATTTATTACATTAAGTTTTTTGCACAAAAATAGACGATGTATATAGTCTATTTAATTTTTTGCATACGATATAGGCGATTTATAGTCGATTAAATTTTAAACAGTCGTTAAGCAGCTCTGGGTCGAAGAACATCATTTCGCCTCATCGTAATTATTTCTTAAGTGCGGTCAGGCTTGTGTCTGTTGTTTGACCTTCGAGAGTTTTTCATCTCGCTCGCACTGGTTGACTGATCTGCCACGGATAACCGTATAATCTTGCGGTTAATAACATCTTGGGCATATGGTCTAGTTACTCCGCCCATATTCGTGCAACACTAGACTATGCAAATTTACTTTGCATAGTATGTTTCAATAAATAAATAAATAAATTTTATATTATTTAAATGAGAATAAATAAATATATTCACTAGTTAAGAAATCTAATTCCAGGGCCAAAATGTATAAATAGATTTTATATGGGAGCTGTACTAAGGAAGAGGAGGCAGGTGGTTGGAGTGTTTAGAAAAAATGTGGGTGGAGAAAAAATTAATGTGAGTCAACCTCTAGGGAAAGCCAAAAGGCTAGTTAGAACGATGAAGAGAAGCTTAGAAAAATATTTACCCTTATTCCAGTTGTCAACATCGACGTCAGGTCAATACAATACCAAAAAATTGGGGTCTGTCTGCCTGTTTTCGAAATCTGGGAAACCTTAAAAGGCAAACTCTTGAAACTTTCAAAAACGCTAAAACTAAAATATTCTAAAAAACAAATGCCAAAACGACAAAATCGCCAGAATGAAATAAGCGCTTAAATGAAAAATATCACCATAAATAAAATAAATCGCTGCAATGCAAAAAATTGCCAAAGGTGAAAAGATCAGCCACCAAAAAGCTAAAAAAATCGCCAAAAACAGAAAAAAAATCGTCAAAACTAAAAAATCTCTAAACTAAAAAAAATCGCTAAAACTAAAAAACAACCGACAAAATCGGCAAAACCGAAATGAAATTGCCAAAACGAAAAATAAGCGCCAAAAAAGTGCCAAACTAAAAACTAAATAAAAACGCTAAAAATAAAAAAAAACCCAAATAAAAAATTTGCCATACGAAAAAATCGCCAAAAATTAAATAAGTCGCTCAAATGCAAAAAATTTACCAAAAGTAAAAAGATCTCCCACCAAAAAACTAAAAAAATCGCCAAAAACTGAAAAAAAAAACTGTCCAAACTAAAAAATCTTTCAAACTAAAAAAAAACTACTGCAAAAATCGCCAAAAACCGAAAATAAATTTCGAAGACAAAAAAATACCCCAAAACGAAAAAATCGCCAAAACTAAAAATAAACACTAAAACTAAAAAAATTGCCAAAATCCGAAAAAGATCGAGAGAACTAAAACATTTTTTTTTTTCAAATGTCTTCTTTGGATAAGATATTTCATTATATAGGCTAAGGTTCGTATAGAATTATATACGAATATATTGAGCCTTATTTTCGATTTAATAGCAAGCTTCAAAAATAAAATTTTTCAGGAGAAGGTTTTTTTTTTATAATATTCAAATATGTTTTACATACGTAAATCGTCGCTTTAACATTTTACAGCCCGTCTCTTATAAGCAGGGAAACCGCAAATATGCAATTGCATGTTTTTTCTTGTATCACGTATTAATGCGGGGACAAGATATTTATCCTTTTCAGAACTTTTAAAGAATTAGTGCATATTTTTGCATATTTTACCCATTAAAGCATGTTTATGCATATATCAGTTTTACACGCATATTTTTTAGCATATTTTAGAATTTTTAGAGCATAATTTACGCTTTTAGGGCATATTTTCATACTTTATAGAATTTATTTTATTTCAACCCGCTTAGCACCACCATCCTTTAAAAAAACTCTCCATTCCGAAATTTTTTTTTTTTAGCAACGCATTAAAATTTCATTTTCGAAATAAAAATTTAAGTTTTAAAGAAATTTTTTTTCCTGTGCTATCTGGGTTAATATGCTTACAAATTATTTTTAATTTTCGCCATCTAAATCTCTGTTCCAATGTTCCATGTAGTGTATAATGTTTTTTTATATATAACGCAGTTTTACGGACGTTAGTTGCAATACAAATTTAGCTATGTGTGATTTAGCTGTGTGTGATTTACTCTGCCCCGAAAAGACCTTGAAGGAACATTGTAAATGTATGAAAGTTTATTAAGACGGGACAGAAAAGATTTTTATTTGAAATTCTAGGTCAATATTTTGTTATTTATTGCAATAAAAATTATAAATTAAAATCTTGTCTTATTTATCCAAAATACAGTTCCAAACCCTTAATTCTGATATCGTGATCTTTTGAAATTAAAGTTAAATTCTTATGCATCCAATAAAAAGTAATTTGTTTTAGTAAACATTTTTATAGTAATTTTATTTTATCCTGCACTTCAAACCCAGTTATTCTTTGTTAATTATTTTTCCGTTTTTTGTTTATTTATTTTTTTTCTTATTTTATATGCAAGTGTTGTTGAATTTTTGATTAAAAAATATATTTTCATTTACAAATAAACCAATTTATTCTATTTTTAAGAGCATATTTTTTGACTTTTAAGCGCATATTTACAAGTTTTTAGTGCATATTGAATGCGCATAAAACACTTTTTTTAGAGCGTATTTGTGGTTTCCCTGCTTATAAGTTATCAACAATTTTGGCATTTTGACAATTCTTAACTATGGGTAGTAGGCCTATAAAATTTTAATTTCAATAAAAAAGTCCATTTGTGATTACTTGTCACTTACGATAAAATCGAAAATAAGGCTCGATATGTAGTGTACGTACGGAAACCTTCGTGTGCGAGTCAAAAGTCGCACTTTGCACTGAAGTTTATTTTTAAATCAATTCAACATCGATGTATCGCGCCATAACCGCCAAAATAGCTTAAGCGACATAATTTTCGAACTTAATTTTTTGACCAAAATCGTTTATTTGCTATCGTAAATAGTCGATTTTCGTAAAAAAACGAAGTCCAAAAAATGTATCGCTTAAGCTATTTTAGCGGTTATGGCTCGGTATGTACATACGGCGTCTTGCCGTATTTTCCTATTTCAATAATTATATAAAATTCGAAATTGATTTTTGTACTTTTCCATTTGAAGAAGTAATTGTTTTACTTAAATAAAAATATATATATTTGTATCATGCGATCATTTGACACTTGCATAATATGGATTTTGATCCTAAGCTTACGTACGTACATCTGCTTTCGTTTGCAGAACAAAAGTCAATTTCAATTTAAAATTTTAGCACAAAAACAAAAATAAGCGAATTCATTATCAGTTTAATGAAACTTGCGTCATCTTGAATGTTCGCAAGATAGAACTAATTTTGCCAATTGTATTACATCAATTGGATCTGAAAAACCATCAATGACGATAATAGCTTGGAAAGGCGGAAGTGGTATTTTCCATTTTATTGGAAAAAAAAACGAAATTAAACTTTAATCGATAATCTCCTAAGGTCAATGACAAACTGCTATTTAATTCCATATTATTAGACATCTCTTCTAATAAGACCTCTTAAAAGTTATTGCCAATTATAGGTACTCGCAATATGTGGAATAAGAACAACGTAAACTTACAAGGCCCACAAAGAAAACCTGGTATTTTCTTGTAAGAACCAAAACAAAAGTACATGCTCGTATAAGTTAAATAATCAGATAAGAAAAAGTAATTAAATAATGTCTCACTCACGTACACAACACAAGACAACAAAATGCTCGTATTCTACAGATACAAAAAATAAAAGAAAATCTAGTGTGGCACAAGGCAAACACGAAACGTTCGTTTACACTGATAATAGATTTTGTAAAATAAAAAACAAAAACAAAAGAAAAACATATGCGAATAGAAAAATACAAACAAATAATAACCGTAAACGAAAAGAGGAGAGTGATGAGGAGGAGTAGGAGGAGGAGAGTGGAAGAGCGGGAGGGGTGTTTATAACTTTAAGATTAAATTAAAAACAGCAGAAAACACACTTATAAAACAGAAACGATTCTTTGGATCAGGCAGCAGAAACAAGTCAGCTGTAACGAGCATTAGAACGTTGTGTGGCTCTAAAGAAGAATTTTCAAGGAAAAATATTAAAAAAAAAACGATTAGAAAAATTTTAAATTTTAAAAGCCAAAATGCCTGCCAACAATGTCAACGCTTTAGTGGGAGCCACCACACGCTACATAGCAGGACGTCATGCCATGCAGACTTCTTACTGGCGTGCCGCTCCCGGTTCCACTGGCAAAATGGTTAAATACAATAAAACCTGTGAGTTCGATCGTACGCAACAGATGCCCACGGAGATGAAAAATCAACGTTATAATCAAAATTTCCAATGGAAAAAATACGATATTTGAAAAGTCATCCATCCCAAGCCAACTTAACAAATATCTTAATATTAAAAATTTAAAAAAAAAACAGGACAAAAAAATTTTAGTCAAAATTTTGTGTTACACTTGTGATATTTATTTATCGATTTATTAGCTGATTAATTTTAAGCTTTTTCTGTAGGATGTGTGCAAGTTTTCGTGTGTGTGTGTGTGTCTGTATGTGTGTGTGCCTGCGTTTTATTACCGCAAGGGTTCAAAAGTTTATTCCTGGACTTTGTCTTACATTAACAATGCTTTAAGAATACATACTTGAAACATGTTTGTCTTACATGCATTTAATATCAGTCAAAATCTTAGTTGTATATAATATTATGTCAATTAGTTGATAAGAAGAATATTTATAAATAAGTAGTGCATATAAATAAATAAATACAAATATATGTGTATATTAAAATTAAATAGTTTCATTTTGAAGATGGGGGATAGAGGAGTGGAGGCAAAAATTGTGGCTCGTTGCAATATAAATATAATACCCAAAATAATCCCCGGGAAATAATTCCCACGGAATTAATTTTTTTCCCAAAAAAATAAAATCCCAAACAGATTGAGCTAAAAATTTATATTTGAGAGAGAACTTCGAATTTTCGAAGTCAGCTGTTTTTTGTACAGTTGTTTTATTTTAACTAAAAGCTTGCAAACAGGAATAGAGAATAAACTAGAGTTGTGTCCAACAGCTCGTTTTAAACTGCTTTGAGAGCTTTCAACTAAAAAGTTGTGTCAAACCCATTTAATTTACATTGACGCTTTTAAACAAACTTGAACACATTTTAGTTAAAAAAAAAGAGAATAAACTCCGAGGAGATGTTATTCAGAATAGGGCTGTATATTCATTTACCTACCATACATGCATTTGCAGTACGAGTAATCAGTATACATTTGTATGCACACATGACTTTGGATCAGAAAATTTATAATCGTTCAGTTAAAATATTAGCAGAAAATAATTAAAAATAAAACTGAACTGATTGCAAGAATATGCATCAAAAATTTAAAAATAAATATTTATAATAATATTTTAATATTTTATTGTGTCTGATGCTTTACAGTACAGTCCAAAATCGGAGGCAAGCATCCCAGCAAAAAATTACACATTACCATCAGAACTAGACTTGGGTCGAACTCGTTCACTAGTTCATTTTTGCCACAAACCAATGATCAAACCCATTTAAATTACATATGTTTGATCATTGGTTTGTGGCAAAAATGAACTAGTGAACGAGTTCGATCCAAGACTAGATCAAACCCATTTAAAATACATGGGTTTGATCATAGGTTTGTGTCAAAAATGAACTAGTGATCGAGTTCGACCCAAGTCAAATCGGAACTACTTGCCATATAATGACTTACTTTTCTGATTACCAAATTTCATTACTCGCTTACAAATCACATTACCTAAAATTTAAAAACATTATGTACAAGTTGCTAAATGAGGAGAATATTTGTTTTAGATTAAATAGATTGAACAAGTTGCCAAATAAAAAAAGTAAGTACTTCTCAAGAATCGATTATTTTAGTCTCACGCCTTGTTAAAGTCATTACGTTGGTAATCCAGTATGGAACAGCTTCCACCAAAAATGCTTAATTACAAATCCGATTACCTTTTTTTTGAAATTTTTTGCTGGGATGTCGCAAACCGAACTCAAAAACATTACACTTGAGTCTAACTCGTTCAGTAGCTTTGCTTAGATACAAACCAATTATCAAATCCATTTAAATTAAAAGAGTTTGATAAATGGGTTTGTGTCAAAAATAAATTATTAAACGGAGTTCGACTCAAGTTTAGTAAATATGCAAATTTCTTTGATTCAAGCATTCTTGCCTCAGACTACGAAGATTTCTGTTAGACTTGGGCCGAACTCTTGTAAAAGTTCATTTTTGACACAAATCTATGATCAACTCCATTTTATTTCCATGAGTTTGATCAACGATTTGTATCAAAAACGACCGCCCCAAGTCTGAAATATATTAGAGTTGTGTCGAACTGTTTCAGTAGCTCGTGTTAGATACAAACCCATAATCAAACCCATTTACATTATATGGGTTAGATTATAAGTTTGTGTTTAAAACGAGCTATTGCAAGAATTCGACCCGAGTGTAAAAAATATGTTGTGTCCAACTAGACTTGGGTCGAACTCGTTCACTAGTTCATTTTTGCCACAAACCTATGATCAAACCAATGTAATTTAAATAGGTTTGATCATTGGTTTGTGGCAAAAATGAACTAGTGAACGAGTTCGACCCAAGTCTAGTCCAACAGCTCTTTTGAACTAAAATTAGCTGTTGGACACAAGTCCGGTCAAATACGTCAGTGTAAATCAAACTAGTTCAAAAACAGCTGTTGGGCACAACCCTAATGTAAATTAGACTTGAGTCGAACTCGTTCACTAGTTCGACCCAAGTCTAATGTAAATGTGCCTGCTTCAAACATGCTTACCTCAGACTTCGAACATTGCTGCGTAAAACAGATTTGTATTAGAGTTGGGTCGAACTCGTTCACTAGTTCATTTTTGCCACAAACCAATGATCAAACCCATGTAATTTAAATGGGTTTGATCATTGGTTTGTGGCAAAAATGAACTAGTGAACGAGTTCGACCCAAGTCTAATTTGTATAAGAGCTGGGTGCAACTCGTTCATTCGTTAATTTTTTCCACAAACCTATGATCAAACCCATTTAATTTCAATGGGTTTGATGATAGTTTTGTGGCAAAAATTAACCAATGAACGAGTTGCACCCAGCTCTAATTTGTATCGAACTCTTTCAGTAACTCATTTTAGACATAAACAAATAATCAAACCCATGTAATTTAAATGGGTTTGATCTAAGGTTTGTGTTTAAAACGAGCTACTAAAACAGTTCGATATAAGTCTAGAGTGAAAAGCAGCTATTAAATATCGAGTAGAGTTGGGTCGAACTCATTCAGTCGGCCGTTTGTGACATAAACTTATGATCAAAGACATTTAAATTACATTAGTTCGATCATACTTTCGTAACAAGTTTTAATCGTAATGAATCGTTTAATATTCTAAATAACATACCTTTCACAAATAAATGACACTTCAAATGACAGATATTTAACAGCTGACAGCTACCAGACCGCCAGACCGACGATTTTGAAATAACTAAATGGAAAATTAAAAATGTGATTATTTTTCTCAGTGAAAATCCATTTTGCTGTCCTTAACCGTCTCATATTTTTCGAGTTTATACTTACGCCTACATAATGGACAATAAGGAAAAGTAAGTTCATCTCTGAGAAGCATTGATTTTATGAATATACTTGGCTCGAACTAGGTTAACTAGTAGAGCTGGGACCAAACTGTTCGAACTCGTTCAGTCGGTCATTCCAGACACAACCCCATGCAATTTAAATGGGTTTGATCATAAAACGAGCGCTATTGAAATAGTTCGATATAAGTCTAGTGAAATTAATTAGACTTGTATCGAATTCTTTCAGTAGCTCGTTTTAGACACAAACCGATCATCAAATCCATTTAAATTACATGGATTTGATCATCGGTTTGTATCAAAAACGAGCTACTGAATGAGTTCGATGCACATCTAAAAGTCAATCACTAGTAGACTAGGTTCGAACTTGTATAGACTTGTATCAAACTTTTTCAGTGGATCATTTTAGACACAAACCGATCATCAAACCCATTTAAATTACTAGACTTGGGTCGAACTCGTTCACTAGTTCATTTTTGCCACAAACCAATGATCAAACCCATGTAATTTAAATGGGTTTGATCATTGGTTTGTGGCAAAAATGAACTAGTGAACGAGTTCGACCCAAGTCTATAAATTACATGGATTTGATCATTGGTTTGTGTCTAAAACGAGCTACTGAAAGAGTTCCGACTCAAGGCTATTCCATACAAGTCTAAACTCGTTCACAAGTTAATGTTTGACACAAACCTTTAAGCAAACTCATGTAATTTAAATGGGTTTGATCATCGGTTTGTGTGAAAAATTTACTGATGGACAAGTTCGATCCAAGTATAATCATTACAGGCAAACGAATTCGTTACTCTTGTGTGATAATTCATTCCGAGCAAATAAGAAAAAGGTCATATTATATTTTTAATATATATAGTATATATATATATATATATATATATATATATATATATATATATATTCTTGTATTTTATTTTATTTTATATCTTTTATTTTTACGTTTATATTTATTACATATACATACATATATAAGTAGAGTTTGTTTAATTTCTATAATTTATTTATGTGTATATTTTGTAGTTTATAATTTGTTTAATTTATTATTTAAAATATCATAATCTTATACGTACTTTTTTAAATATATCGGTGATTTTTTTTTTTGTTTATTCAAAATTTTTTTTTTGCTTTGATTTCAATGATGATAGATTTCTATTTTTATTTTTCTTCTTTATATTGCTAGAATATTGGTTTTTATTAATTTTTTTTTACTTAAAATTACAGCCTTTATAATTACTTAATATTTTAATAATTTTTTAAAAATTTAGTTATTTTATTTTATGCTTGTCTAGTGGTTTTTTATATTTGTTTTTTTTTAATTTAATATTTTTTAAAATATTTTAGTGTTTAAATAATTTATGTATTTGTATATACTTCTTTTTCATTGTACTACATATCTTTGCAAAAAGAGAGTTTTTTTATATTTATTTTATTATTCATTTCATTCTTATTTTGTATGTAGAAGATTTGACCATAATTATATATATTTTTTTTAATTATTTTAATTTTATCATTTATTTATTTTTTTATTTTATTTTTCTAATTGTTTATGTATATATATATATATTTTTTTTTTAATATTTTAGTTTATTAATAAATTATATTCTAATATTTCTGTATTTTTTTTAGCGCAGACTTTAATTTTTTTAATATTATTATTTTAATTCTCATTCTATTTAGTCACAATAATTTTTATTTGTTTTTATTTTATTTATTATTTGAGCTTTTTTGAACTCAGAAAGTTTACTTTGTTAAAGTCTTTTAGAGTTGCTTTTAAGCTTTTCTTCGAAACGAGGGGAAAAACAAAAGATAGGAACGAAGAACAGAGCACAATAAAGTCTGTAGTTTCCCCCTTTCTTTTTGCCCTTCTCTCCCAACAAACTCAAGACTTTGCAAAGTAAAATTTTAGTGTGCGAAAACATTCGTTCCACATGAAGACTTGAGTTCCACTTCCTACAAATCCCTCATATTTTCATCGTAAAAAATGGGTAGAACAAGAAAGTTCTTTTTGACCATCTCATTTTCGTGAGAGAAAATATTTTAAGCTGTAAAACATAAACTTCATTATGTGGCCAAAAAATAAGAATTAAGGTCATATAAGTTTTAAATTAAAGTTCATTCAGTTCTACCGAAAGCCGAAAATAAGAAAACATCCCAGGTCTATTCTTTCTCGTTTTATTCTTTTCTTTTTGATATTTTCATATTTTTTTTTTGTCCACTTTTATTCTAAATTATTTATGTTTATTTTTTTTCTTATAATTTCTTTATTTATGATTTATGAATATCTTTAATATTTATTTTTTATTGTTTTCAATGTTTATCTCAAAAGAGAAAAAAATAATTATGCATGAAATTTTCTTTAATAAAATTTTTATTATTTTTTTCTCCCATCATATTATTCTATTTTAATTTAATTTATTGAATTTTTGATTTGACATTAAGTGTAATTTAATTATAATTTATTTTTAGTTATGGCAAGAAAAAAATTACATTTAGGTTTCTATTTTAAATAATTTCGTAGTTTTAGAACACAGTAGAGATAAGCATTTCTAATTTTATTTTAAAATGTTCTCTTTAACCTACCCGTCCTTTCTTAGTTTAATTTTCTGCTTTCAAAAAAAAAAAAAAATTATATATATTTAAAAAAAAAAAAATTTACAATTTTTGAAAAATATTTATTTTTTTTTCGTCTATATTTTTATAAAGTTTTGCTTTTATTTCCTACTGTAAATAAATTTTTAGTTGTAAGTTTTGGGCACAAAAAGAAAGCTCAAACTAAAAAAAATATAGGTTTGTTTTTTTTAATAGGGAATCGAAATCTAGCAGATTTAACTTAAAATCTTTATGAAAATCTATATTGTTTGCACAAAGCATTTTTTTTAAACATTTGTCAAGATTTTCTATCCAAAATAAAATCCATTAACTGGACATTTTCTCAAACTACAACCAAACAACTGCAGTTTAGCCAGTTCTTACACCTTTTAAAGTACAAATGATGGCTTTTTAGTATTATAGGTCATTTACACCTGCACAAAATCTAGCAGATTTTAATTAAAATCTTTATGAAAATCTATACCGTTTGCCACCAACTTTTTTGTTATATTTATCACGATTTTTTATCCAAAAGAAAATCCATTTTCAAAACTACAACCAATTTACTGCAATGTAGCAAATTCACACACCTTTTTAAAGCAGACCGTACCTAATTCACTCATCCTTTTTTTATAAATATGTTGTACAAGGTAGCAAAAAAATAAATAAAAATATAAGATTTTTTTAAGATTTCCTAAAAATCTACTGCAAAAATAGATATTGTTTTGTATGGGAAATCTAGTAAAAAGCAGCAAGATTTAGCTCGAAATCTCGTAAGTACTAGATTTCGGCACAATGTAAATGTTCTATAAGTTTGAAAAAAGAACCAAAGTTGCATCACTAAGCTGTACTAGATTTTAAGTAGATTTGTAGTGACTTTGTTTTGTATGGGAATTCTACTAGATTTCGTCCGAAATCTCGTAAGTAATAGATTTTGTGAATTTTAACAAATGCCGTACTTTCCACATAAAGTTAAAACCAATATTTCTTTTTATAAATTTCAAAAAAATGTCCAATTTCAAAATCAAAGGAATAAAAAAACAAAGTTGCATCACTATGTTCTGATAGAAGATTTCCATCAAATCTAGTGACAAAGTAAATTTTATTTTGTATGAGAAATCTACTAGATTTTGTGCGATATGTTACGCAAACGCACTATAACAAATTAATACTAAGCTAATTTAATATAGGAGTATAAAGATGTTTTTTAATTTTTATTTTAGAGAAAATTATATATTAGGATTTAGTTTTCTATTTAAATATCTTTTTTTTTATTTAATTGGAAGAATTAGATTTATGTATATATAATTTTTCTAAAATATATTCTTTGTATTGCCAAGTTTGAATATTTATTTGTTCTAATTTCTTAAGAAAATGCTAACTGATCAATATCTTCTTGTTTAAGCTAAGATTTCTACCAATAAAGTGTCTAGGGTTTGTAAGTTTATTTTAAAGAGAGTATTAGAAAATAGTGAGAGAGACAGAGAGAGGAAAAAGAGTTTGCCAGTACTATACAAATAAAGATGAAGGTTACCAGAAAACTGAGAAGGCTGAAATATTGCTTAACAGAGATTTTCGAACAACAAGCGCTCCAATCACATTATTTGCCTTTAAGATTTTAACCATTCGCTATCATTCCATTCTTATCGATTTGTGAAAATTAAAAGTCAGCTACATATTTTTCAAGTGAGTTTATCAAATGAAATTTAATTTAACCGCCTGTTTCCACATCTCAGACGGGCGACTTGAATATAAAATTTATACTAAAAGTAATTTTTTTTTTTGAGTGACATTTGTCCCTTAGCTGACTTGTGGAAACAGAGTATAAGAGAGTAAAAGTGAGATAAAACGACAGTTTTCTCCTAATATATAACGCACAATAAAAAAGCCTCACAATTAATATCAATTTCATTAAACTATAAATGTTAAAATAAATAAATTTCTTATAAATATAACCAGGAAAAAAACATACTACAACACTGCTGCCCTATTTACTAAAACTTCATTCAAAACACTGTCCTTTTAAATCAAAAAAAGCAATACGAGCGTGTAAAAAATTCAATACATAATTCATCTCAAAAATTCAATATTTTTCACAAAACTTAAACGTTTGATAAAATTCGGTATTTCTTTTATTTCAGTGTATACGAGTTCAACAAACAAGACTTTTTTTCAAATATATTTAAAAAAATTTTTATATATATATGTATATATTCATTTATATATATATATATATTTTTTGTAATTAAAGATCTTTGTTGACCTTTACTAAAAATACTCAACATTTTTTGTCAATTTTTTTTATATTTAATTGGTTGAAACCATTCAATATGTAGTGTTTTTTTTTTTTTGTTAATGCAATTTTTGTTGTTTATCAACGAGATTTATATATAAAATCTTTTCGGTTTTCAGCATATTTTGATCTCATTTTCAAAATAATTATAAAACAAACGAATTTGAGAGGAAAACAAAACATTTTGCTGCATTTTTTATTAATAGAAATTTTTTATAACAAGGCATTTTTAAAGGAGCCAACGTAGCTACGTTGCTAGTGTAGTTATTGTTTTAACAATAAATAAATAAAATGAATGGTCTAGCCTACGATTAGAGCTGGGTCCAACTCGTTCATTTGTTTATTTTTGCAACAAACCTTTGATGAAATCCATGTAATTTAAATGGGTTGATCATAGGTTTGTGGGAGAAATGAACGAATGAATAAGTTAAATGAACCCAGCACCACCCACGATTACAGCTGGGTCCAAATCGTTCAATCGTTCAGTTTAGACACAAACCTATGATCAAACCCATGTAATTTAAATGGGTTTGATCATTGGTTTGTGTCTAAAATGAACGACTGAACGAACTGGACCCCGCTCTACCCACAATGTCGACTACATTTGGTCAAACTCATTTAAATTGCAAAGGTTTGATCATAGATTTGTGTCTAAAACAAATCATCGGCTTATGTCTAAAATGAACGACTGAATGGGTTGAACCCAGCTCTAATGTCCACTGTAAACGTTCGATCGACAAAACGGCAATAAAACAAGAAAATTTGTCTTTGTTTTCAGAGTTCGATCGAATGCTTTCCATCAACTTCGTGGGACCGACTGTAACTTAACAAAACTCCGCAACTTGTTTCTGTAACTTGTTAGAAGTTTTCGTTAGCATCGAGAAAAATAGAAGTAAATTTTAAAAGAAAATTCAACAAATGAAATTTTTCTAACTCATCTCGAGACTCGAGAAGTTATCCAATTCGTTACAGAAACCAGACACAGCCACGTAAAATTAAAGCGGCAGAATTGCCACTGAATAGTTGTTGGAAATATATACTTACAACAACAATGCTACGGCAATTCTGAATTATTTAATTTCACCTGGAATACAGAACATAAACGCATAATAATTAAAAAAAAAATGTTAAGGCAGAGGCGACTTGTATTGCACGGTTTCATATACATATGTGCCTTTAATTATGAAAGTGGTCTAAGTCATATATTTCTTCTGTCGAGTTATGTAGTAGATAGCATTTGAACAGTTTAAAAAATATTTTTATATTTTGCAACATTTTAATTAAGAGTTATGCTAGTCTCGATTTATATAAGTTTATTTAATATTTTTTAAATATTTATCGAAGTTTTTTTAAGATTTATTTGATATTTCGAAGCAAAAATGCACATGACTTAGACCACTTTCATAATTAAGGGCACATACATATGTATATATTTATTTTTTATTTTTATAGAAATCTCTTTAAGTTAAATGAAGATGAAAGTTTGATTTGATATTTCTTTTATCACTTAGGAAACCATAAGAACCAATTATTAATAATTTTTTAAACTCATAAAATTTGCTGCCAACTAGACTAGTGTCCAACAGTTCCTTTTGAAGTAGTTCGTTCAGTTGGACACAAGTCCGGTCAAAAATATCAATGTAAATGAAATGGGTTTGAAACAACTTTTGATTCAAACGCTCTCAAACTAGTTCAAAAAGAACTGTTGGACACAAGTCTACTGACAACTAACCGCGGCATCAGTATGTCTACATTAGTAGTTAACCAGATTGGGAGGACCAGATTGGAAGGGAATTTTAAGGCGTCTCTCAGCACTTCCCTTTAACTATGAACTTAAAGGTTCCAATTTTGTAAAGCGCAACGCTTAGCGCTGACAAATTTTATATGTACATACATATTTTGTTTTTGTAATTTAAATTTTTTACATATAAAATTTGTCAAGGCTTGGCGTTGCGTTTTACAAAATTAGCCCCCCAGAGTTTTGCAGTAAGGGTGGGCCCTTTTTGAGGGCCTAGCAAAACCAGCAAAGTGGCAATTTGCAATCATAAGTTAGGTTGCTGTTTAACAGAGTTCACCACAATGCAAAATGCAAATGCATCCTAACATTTCATCCTAGTAGACTTGGGTCGAACTAGTGAACGAGTTCGACCCAAGTCTTTTTCATCCCAACAAAAGTTCTTTACAAACCTTTTCAAATAATAACAGCAGAATTGAGACCTAATTTCTCGCTCAGTTCAACGATATCGAAAGAATACGTTCGTTCGACGATTTGCATTGCAAACAAAAATTTTTTTTAATAGATATTTGCTAGACTTGGGTCGAACTCGTTCACTAGTTCATTTTTGCCACAAACCAATGATCAAACCCATGTAATTTAAATGGGTTTGATCATTGGTTTGTGGCAAAAATGAACTAGTGAACGAGTTCGACCCAAGTCTGACATTTGCAACATAAATTGTTCGCCAAAAAAATTGTTTTTTCGCCATCGTTCAAATTTTTGGTTCGTGTCTTTACTTAGTTTTTCTTCAGTGGATTGTAAAATAGGGAAATTTCCCTTGGACATTTATGCAGCGAACACCACTGGATTTCGCCCGACATGACAAATTCATGATTAGAAATTCGCTGTGTAAATTCGTCGTATAGCACACAATGACGAAAAAATAAGAATTGGTATAATTGATGCAGTTTTTTTCTCCAAGGCATATTCATATATGCTATACTCGGCTCAATTCGTTTTAAAAAATGTATATTTTTGATGTCAAAAAAATTACTGAAAAATGTGTGTTGAAATATTCAACTTACAACCGGCGGAAATAATCACCTGATTAATAAACATTCGCCTTGGTTGTTTAGCATGGCGAGTGTATATTATTCAAGTAAAGGGTGAATTTATTTACCAAAACACTTGAAAATGAAAACCAAATTTTGTTGTCAAGGTACTGATTTGTTCGTCAATAGGCATCGTAAGAAATAGCAACAAATCAATTGCAAAGTTCGCCGTGTATGGCCATACTTGTTTTTTTTCTTTGATATGTTTGCTTTATTTTTGGAGTCGAATATTAGCGGTCGAAAATTCGCATTAAGAAGCAGCAGGGATAGCAGATTTTTTCAAAGTAAAATCGCCCAATTCCTAATCACAATTGGCCCAATTGGGTCCCTTCCTAACCTAAGGTCGTCAAATTAAAACTTTCATCCTCCAATGTCGGCAGAAAAACGTTTTTGTTATTCCCAAAAATCTCCAGTAGAAACAATTATATTTTTATATTATGTGCTTGCTTCTCCACATAGGAGGAAGCAAAGTTCCCACCCCAAAAATTATTTATTTTTTTTTAAATGGATGGTGGAGGGGGAGGGAAATGTTCCCAAAAAAAAATTATTTATAACATTACTTTGCCATTTGTGAACCAATTTTAAAATTTTATTTCTATGGAAAAGATTAAATGGATCCTTTTTTTAATTGGGGGAGGGTGTAGCAAAGCACATCAGGTTAAGCTAGTAAAATATTAATTTACAAATGCACAGTAAATGAATTGGCTATTTTTAAAAGCTCGAAAGCTCGAAAACGCGAAGAATGCATTACCATATCAACACGTGTCGTATGCATTCACCGTCAGATCATTTTCTATTTTTTATTTTTTTGTTATTTTGTAATCGGATCAGCATCAACATCAGCATTAGACTTGTATTAGACTTGTATCGAATAGACTTGGGTCGAACTCGTTCACTAGTTCATTTTTGCCACAAACCAATGATCAAACCCATGTAATTTAAATGGGTTTGATCATTGGTTTGTGGCAAAAATGAACTAGTAAACGAGTTCGACCCAAGTCTAGTATCGAACTCTTTCAGTAGCTCGTTTTTGACACAAACCAATGATCAAACCCATTTAAATTACATGGGTTTGATCATTGGTTTGTGTCAAAAACGAGCTACTGAAAGAGTTCGATACAAGCCTAATGCCCTAATTCAGTAAGAAGATTTAGGACGTTTTTGTTTGAAAATGCTTCTGAGTTCTTGTCTTTGAAGTCTCTAAATTATTTTCTTCAAAAAATGGTTGTTGTCTTTGATAATGAAAAATATAAATATTATTGCCATGTTCTTAAAACATAAAAATTCAATTAAAGTATTATACAATAGTTTGAAAAATACATGAAAAATATGTGTTGGATATAATGTTTGGAACAAATTCATAAAGCAAATACACGAACCTTCTAGCATAGACAATAAATTATAATCGTTTTAAAGAATCAAAACTGCTTCTTTTTTTCGTCCATAGACAAGACGATACAAACGTCGAACAGAATTAGGGCATAATACAAGTCTAATCAGCATCATCACCATAATTTTTTCCTTAGGCGTCCCAGTGTGTCCTGTTCGGCGCATACAGAGATGCCACACACGATACAATTTTCTGGTAGTTTTTAGACTTGGGTCGAATTCATTCAGTCGGTCGTTTTTGACACAAACCAATGATCAAACCCATGCAATTTAAATGGGTTTGATCAGAGGTTTGTGTCAAAAACCACCGACTGAATGAGTTCGACCCAAGTCTAGTAGTTTTCAGCAAGGGTTAATGTCTTAGCTAGAGTTGCCAAAAAAAATTTTTTAGAACGATTTACGAAAAATATGCCAAGTATACACTATGGCTTTTTGTGGCATCGCAATAGTGTGCACTAGTGGCAACATTTATCGTTTCCGATATTTTTCGTTGTGTGGCGGCATTGATTTCCTATAAAAAAAATAATGTAAAGGGTTTTGCACACATTTTGAAAATGATATCACAACATGACAAAACATTTAAATTACATGGGTTCGATCAAAGGTTCGTGTATAAAATGATCCATTGAACGAGTTGGAACCAGCTCTAGTACTAGACTTGGGTCGAACTCGTTCAGTAGTTAATTTTTGCTACAAAACACTGATCAAACCCATGTAATTTAAATGGGTTCGATCATAGGTTCGTGTATAAAATTATCCATTGAACGAACCATTGGAACCAGCTCTGGTACTCAGCAATATAAATAGACTTTGCCGAACTGTCATTTGGAAGTAGTCTTGTGTCCAACAGTTCTTTTTGAACTAGTTTGAGAGCGTTTGAATCAAAAGTTGTTTCAAACCCATTTAATTTACATTGACGTTTTTGATCGAACTTGTGTCCAACTGAACGAACTAGTTCAAAAAGAACTGTTGGACACAAGTCTATTTGGAAGGTAAAAAGATACTCGGTATTGAGTATCTATTACGCTTCAAACAAAGCTAGCTGTTATAAAATAAAAATTAAATGCGTGCGTAATTTATTTTCAATTTACAATTACATAAAAATTTATATATAATTTAACGCTTTAAAAATTTAAGCTTAACACAGTTTAGAAAAAAAAGTAATTTTTCAATAAAATCATCTTCATTTACCTTAATTATGAAATTCTCTTGGGAAGCTAACAAATCGTAGCAGATTGTATTTATAAAGAAATGGTGTAGGCGCAATTGCCGTAATAATAGTTGAGGCAAAGAAAATCAATTAATGTGGCATACTTCTAGGATTCTCTATTAAACGTAAATGTTGCTCTTTTAGAATACATACATAATTAAATATATTAGGAATTGCATTGCAAGTTGTTGTAAAAATCCATAAATTCATTTTATTGCATTTATTTAAATTTGTTGCTTATTTAAGTGTTTCTTTTTTTTTTCACTTAGTTTAACCTAATGAATTTATAATATTTTATTATATTATTTCATATAATTCGTTGTATTATTATTGTAGTTATATATATATATATATATATATTTTTAATCACTAAATTTACTTTTTGATGAATAATTTTTACTAATTATTTCACTTACAACAACTAGAAATTTTGCTATTTTATTTATTTTTCATTATTATGTACTATTTGTTTATTTTTTATTTTTGTTAATAATATGGATTTTGTAAACAACATTTAGATGTATTTTATTGTAAATAAATAATTATAATATGCATCACAATTATAGCTTATTTAATTCTTAAGATTTATTTGTGATTTCGGGTGGGAGAAAGAAAGAGAGAAACTAGTGGAATTTATATATAATAAACCAAAAGGTTAGCTAATTCAACCACCCGCAAAACATGGACACTGGCCATATTTTCTCTTTTGCTCTCACATTCTCGCTTATACGTAGCAATGATTGAGTAATCGAATAATCGCTATATATATGTATGTATAACGAATAATCGCTTAATATTCACTAATAAATAAATCTTATTTTTGCTTGTTTCGATTCGTTTCATTGCCTTTCACTGCCTTTTTAAGCCTCTTGCGATCACAAAAAAAATGCATAAGAGCATTTCGTCACCTTAATACCGAAAGGCCCTAACTCATTAATTTTTAACCGACTTCAAAAAAAGAAGGAGGTTAACAATTCGTCTCTATTTTTTTTTTTTTATAAAATTTTTGGTATATTTCGACAAAAAACATCTAATGTAGCGAAAAATCCCAGAATCTGGAACTCAAAAAAAAAATAGTACTAATTTAGGATCTTTCTATATCAAGGTAGCGATTTGTGTGCAATGGACTAGTCTTCTTATAAATTTTTTCTTTTTTACGCTGCTTCAAACTCCAAAAAAAAAATGGGAAATGTTTTCCCTTCGAAACGACTTGATGATATTTTTTATAATGATGATTTTTCTTTTTCAATTCACTTTTAGTAAGAAGTTTTTGTAAAAAGTAATTACATACATATGCATAAATGTAGTATCATACACTGTATATGTATGCATAACAATTATTATTGTTTTTCATTTGTAAATCTTTTATAAAATTTTTTTTATTTATTTGTTTTAATTAAATTTATGTATATTTCTTTTTTGTATAATGCTTGTATTTCCATAGTTCTTGTTCACATTTAGATTTGTTTAAAAAAAATATTTTATTGATTTTAATTTATATAGGCCAATTTATTTTTGTATGTATGTATTTCTTTATATATTTATTTATAGAAGAGGAGAGAGAGAGAGAAAAAAAAATGCACATTTATTTATTTTTATATATGTACTATTTTATAAAATTTTTGTTTACTTTTGAGTGCAAACAATTTAAAATTTTACACTTTTTAATACTTATTATATACCGTGATTTTTTTTTTTTATATATGCCTGCTTTATTTTATTTTTTATTTACTAATTATGTAGATTTTTTTTGCTGATCCAGGCGAGTTATTGTGCAATTCGAGTTGAATCTTAATGTTTTCGAACATAAGGCGAATTCAAACCATTTCGTGCAAAATTTCCTGCTGTCAAAAAATTTACCAACTAATGTTTTGCTTGATTTGACACCAGGGAAACTAGCAGCTGATCATTCAGCCCTGTTCTGTAAACCGATCGATTTGGAATCGCACGATTTTAGAAAACTATCTGCGACAATAGAAATAGTTTTTTTTATATTTTTTTTAAATTCTCAAATAAATTTTTTAGATTCTCAAATATCATATGTCCCCTTTCACACACGTCAGGTCTGACTCGTCAAGTCTTGAGTTTTTAGGAGAGAGAGGAAAAGAGAATGAAGAGGGGTACATACTTGACCGTACCAGTCAAGTTTGCTTTTTCGTTTTGTTTTGCCATTCGTAATACTCTACGACAACGCAAATTGATGAAACTTGATGACTTGACTTGACAGTGTGTATGAACGCAAATGCAGGTTCAAAAGAAAATTGAACAAAAACTGATCAGGTAAATCTGACGTGTGTGAAAGAGGACAATGCGAAAGAAAATTATCGCGTATGATTTTAAACAAGTCTGCAGGACAATTATTAATTTTTTGAAACCGAGAAATTTACTCGAATTCGGTTTACAGAACAGAGCCGATTATTCGCTTAAATATGGCCCAAAGAAACAAGTCGATCGCATTGAAGCTGACGGCGTGCTGCCGCCGGTTATTTTTTATTCATGCCACCGCCGCCTCGCTCCAGCTTAAAACCAGCCTACATTTTATCTGCTCAAAAAGACAAAATCGTATAATTATGAAAATCGATTTTTAATTTTCTCTTTCAATTTTCATATGTTTATTTGAGCTGCCGAAAATTCTCTCGGCGCGCCGCCGCTGATCACAAAACTACTGCGCCGAAGCTGCCGCTAATTTTGCCTCGACTTGTTTCTCCAGCTGCTACGAATTCGCCTTGTTCGAACATCGAATTGCACATGTTTAATTTATGTTTCTAATTTTGCTCAAATATTTTATTTGAAATTTTAAGTTCTAATTTGACACAACCGTTTATGCTCGTTCTTAAGCTGAATTCATCTATTTGTTTCGGAAAAAGTTTTTTGCTCCTGCAAGTTTATTTTTGTCAGCACAAAAATTTTGTGCGACAAAAAATGGCTGAATTCAGCTTTAAGCATTTTTTTTAATGATAACTTTCTTAATACAATTAAAGAAATAAAATTTCGCTACAATTTGTTTGTCGGGAAATTTAGAAACCAAAAAAAAAAAAATTTCAAACCCAAACTTTTACAAGTTTCTAATGTCAACGTCTTACAAAAACAGGCTGTTATGCCAAAAACCATAATGAAAGTCATTTGCTAATTGTTATTCTCCATGATATTTTTGCAGCTTCAGTTTATTACACATAAATTATTTAAGAAAATAAATATAATAAAATTTGTAATGGAATTAAAAATGAAAAATTACATTAAATAAAAAAGAATGAATGGAAAAAAGCAAATTAAAAGAAAGGGAAATAATAACGCACAATTCATCAATGGTATTACTTTCTTTTTTTTTATGTAATGATAACGTCTAATGGCTGATGGCAACATCAATATTATCTATTTAAAAAAACAAGAAAGACATATTGAAAAGTATCAAGCAACCACGAACAAATTAATCTTTATTTTTTTCGCTAAGAGGGGACAAGGACACACAACCACACATACATATGAGATGTAAAGGACCTTCAGTCAGTCAGCCAGCCAGTGTTCTTCTTTCACAAAAAAAAAACAAAAATCAAAGATGAATTGTTGCTTTTATTCAAACTCTAATAGTTTGTATATAATCTTTCCTTGCAAAGGCTGTGGAGGACTGTGTGTGTGTGTGTGAGTGAGTGAGTGCTCTCTCAAAATTGAATATGTATGTATATGTATGTGAGTTCTTTCTTGGGTGTGTTTGTGTTGCAATTGTGGCGGAAATATATTGAATATAAAATTAAATCGATTGAATTGATGTTGTATGAGATGAGATGGATGGCAGAGTTAAAAGTTATTGAATTACAGGAACTTATACATAAATAAATTAAATTAGAAAAAAATGAGTAGTGTAAGTGAGTGAAGTGCTGTCGGCAGCAGATACAGCATCATTTAACAATTAATATAATTTGAATAAACAATTTGTGTGGCGTTTCTTTCTCATTCGTTGAATGAAAGATGTGCAAGATGCAAAGAAATAAGTGGAATAAAAAAATTATATATAATAAAAATAGTGTCAATAGGTGCTTAAGGTTATTCCTATTTAAATGTTTTTTTTAATAAGTGTCCTTCTATTGGAATTTAAAGATTGAGTGTGAAAATTCTTGAAATAAAATTGTGATTTCTTCTTAAGCCGCATGCATCTGGCATATTGTTTTAAAAAGCTTTTTTCCATAAGAGAATTTGAAGAAAAAAAAATCCCATATTTATTCATTTCCTTGAAGGACCTTTAAATATCTGAAAGGAGTTACAACACATTATTAAAAAATTTGGTCTATTAAAAGAAAAAAATTAACAAACAAAAAAGAACTCAAATGAAGCAAAGCAAAGTACAAACTTGAAAATAAAGCCACCAGCACATGTAAAAAGCTCAACAAAGCAACACTTAAATGCAGAGATTAACTCCCTTATGCAAAAATCATTGTTTAACTTAAAGTTGGTTTAACACACGAATTTTGTATTTTGTATTTTAACGCATGCTTTAACTTTAACAATAGTTTTTTCATGAGGGCATGACAAGCTAACAGCTTCTAGGGTTGTGTTTGTTTAAAAAAAAACGTTGCGATTAGGCTCGAGAAATTATAAAGCTTTTGCAAACTTACAATAAAAAGCGTAAAGAAGCAAAAGCAAAATAATGTACTTTTATCTATGTATGTTATACCCTGTTCCTACAAGTCAGGCGACTCGTGTAGCAAATTTGTATGAAAATCACTCAAAGAAATGAATGCTTTTCATATAAACTTTCTACTAACTTCAACCGTCCGTGTTGTGAAAACAGAGTGTTAATCTTAAATTAGACGTGCCGTAACCATAACCATACAAAACAGCTGTTCGAACCAAACTAATTTGCAACACTGGACTTGATTATAGCTGATTCGCCATAACCAGTGATGCCAACTTTTTGGCTCTAAAAGCACATCAAACTTAAAAAAAGCACCAAAAAGCGTAAGTTTGAGATATAAAAAGCTTGGAAAGCACTAACATGAAAAACGAGTGAAGTTTAATAATATTTAATATTTTCTAAGCTTTTCTCTATTTCGGCAGTAGTATCAAAATCTTTAATGAAATATATCAGACGAAAAAGTTATGTTTTACACTGAAAAAAAAAAATAGATATACCAAGATTTAATTAAAGTCATTTTAAGAATGACACAAATTTCTTAAAAGCACTACTCAGAGCTTTTTCTAAGTTTGGCACTAACGCTCAAAATTTGGCGTTTTGAGTCTTCAACGAACACTAAAAAGAGTGCCAAAAGCCCAAATTGGCATCGCTGGCCATAACGCCATAACCACAATGATATAAAACAATTGAATTTTGGTTTTCGTTATGGCTATGGAAGAAATTTTGATTAACTGTCTGAGGCAAAGTTATAGCTCTTGTCAAGATCAAAATCGAAAAAAATTTAAAAAATTCGATTTTTTCCCTTTTTTCCCTGTTCAGGTCCATAGGTAGCAAACTGTTCAAAATTCAAGGAAACAATCCACCACAAAAATATACCTAAGATTTCAATAAACAACTTTTTAGAACATATGAGCTTCCTAGGAAAGATTCTTAACACGGTTTAGGAAGCGCTTAGGTAGCCGCAAAAGTGAAAAATTACCAAACAAATGAAATTAAAAAAAAAAATTCGGCAAGGCTGCCTAAGAAGTTGTATATACGTGAGCATATTTGTTTTTACGTACACTTTAAGCACACGTTATTTTTTTTTTTGCATGTGGGGCTAAGTTTCGTGAATTAAAACTCGAAAGTATTACTAGTTAAAAAAAAACAGCAGTCCGAATTATTTAAATCTCTGTCAGGAATTATTAAAGAGTACTTTGCAAATGAACCACTGTGCAGTAGATTTTGTAACCAGCCTTTGAAAATGCAAAAAGTGGCAACACTGAAGCTGTAAGATGAGCGAAAATGCAACCCTGTATTTTATACGTCTCAAAAAAAAAAACTCATATACAAACAATCAACCAAATTTAAATGTACACACAGAAAAAAATGCCAATGTAAAATCACCATGCAAAAAGTTTGATTCAAATTCATTCAAATCACATTAAAGCTGCAATACACTTTTGTGTTTAGTTGTGCGAGTTGTTTTTGTATTGTTGTTGTTGTTTTTTTTTTTTTTTTTGATGTTTGTAAATAGCCGACAGACTGCTGCTGGCTGGTAGGCAGTGTGCTAGTCTTGCAGTCGGAGGATCTCAGGTTCGAATCCCGGAGTCAAGTCAAAGTATTTTGTACTTTTTTTTAACTTAAACTTTTCAAAGAAATTGTATGTTAAATGATAAATGAAATAATGTTGAATTAAAATTTTATTGATGATGGTACATATCTAGTGCGTATCTAAAGAATATTTAAAGTTAAAAAACATGTTGATTATTGAGTTCTTGTTTCAACTTTGTTATTTGTTGTTGAGCTTCTCATTTGTTTAAATGAAAGTTTATAACATAATAACTCAAGTTGTTCTAAGAAATTTTGGGTAAAGGTTCCCTGATGATCTGCATTAGCAACAGTGAAATGCGCACAGGATCCAGCTTAACCCCTCAATAATCAATTTCAATGTATTTTTAATAAAAAAAAAAATAGTTTACTAAATAAGTAAAATAATAATTTTTGATTATTAGTGCGTTAACAAATGTTAAACTTAAATTGTAACAATTCCCGTAAAAAACACTAATTATTTAAAGTTGTTGTGGCTGCAGAAGTAAGCACGTTGACTACCACGCGATGAGTTCTGAGTTCAAATCTTGGCCGGGGTAGCCAATTTATATGCAAACAAAAATTTAAAATTTTTTCTGGTTGACGTGAAATAAAGTTATTTCAAAAGGAAAAATTTTCTTTAAAAATTACTATAAATCATATTAGATTAACATGAAACACATTTGAAGCAAAATCATTGCCGAAAGAGATTAGACTATAACCTTGTTTACGTAGATTTTTAGTTCAAATTTTTCTGTGTGTACCTCATAGTTCTAATAGAATGAGCAATTATTTAAATATTTACTTGCAGCAACAATGCTTTGAAAATTCCCAAAGTTATCATTTCAAGTGGAATACAGAAAGAACTTAACCGATATTGCATTTAGCAGATGTAAGAAAGTCTTTGTGAAGCAAATGATTCAGTACGAAAATTTTACATTCTAAAAAAAAAAACTTAATGAAGGCCTGCTGCAAAACCCCAGTCTGTCACTTGTCAAGCGTTTTAATTTCATTTGTATATGTGCTTACACATATGGGCAGTTCCACTACCACGTGACGTTCTGTCACACAAACATACTTACATTGTTTTGCTTATATTTTGAAATTTTCTCTTTTGCAAGGAAATTGGCTCACCTCTTGCTTCAAAAAAACAAAATCAAGAGTTAAATGTATAATACGAGTATAATGAGCATTTTAATGAAGGTGTGAAGACACGCATCTGTGGAGTTGCCCATAAGGTAAATTAAGGGCCTTATTTTAGAAAAAAAAATTTAAATGAAAACTTTGCCAACGCTTTGTTTTTTTTATGTGTAAACATCTACACGCTGGGGGGTAAAAATCTTTTTCACAATACAATCACAAATTTTGTGTAAGATGTGCGATGCGTTATCAAATCGGTGTGAGCTATATATGAGTGTATTAGTGTAATCATACGGGCAACAAGAAGTACAGAGAAACTTAACAGCTGCATAGAAATAAACTCAACCGAATTTTAAAGCATACCTTCAGGAGCAATGTTAATTTTAATAGAAATTGCTTGTGAAGTGTAATAGTGTTGTCAGTGGGGATAGTTTTGCTAAAAAGTTTTTTTGTTAAAATAAATAAAATAAATATAAACTTTTAAATAAAAGAGCATTTTAAATGTCAAATATTTGTTTAAAAGATATATAGCAGTATTTATAAAGAATTTATAATAGTATATTATATAACACATCGTCATTACGTACTGTTGCCTTACACTGAAGCTGGTGCACAACAATTGGGTAACAATCTGCATCTCATGCCAATTATTATGGGTGGAGATTTTAATACAAAATTTTGCAAAGCCACAGTCGCAAGCTTTATCAAAATTTTTATTTCACGTTATCCACTTGCATATGAGCAATTCTCCACAAACCCACCCCCCCCCCCCGCCACCCACCCAAAAAATAATAATTCCTCAACTACTAATGATGCATTTTCCATAGATTTTTAAATACAGACTCTATATAGACATATATCCTATTTTAGTTACCATAAGCCATTTTTTTATAAAAAAAATTTCATTACTAGATGTTTAATGTTTACACATCTCCCCTGTGATCGGACTCACATTGCTTTTTTTTTTGTTGCATATTTTTCCAATATTTAAAATTATTCCTACCCACTTGCAAATTAAGAGCCTATTTCACCGATGCTGTTTAAATATCAATTCCTATTTAGATGTCGATTTTCATTAATTTTTGTAGGGAAAATTTTAATTTTAAATATGAATTGATATTTAAATAAGTTGGTGAAATTGGTTTGTTTAAGTTTCTGCAAAACAAATTTATATAAAATAAAGAATAAAACCTGAACTTTTGTTTTTTCAAATATCACTAAAAAAGAGTTTCAATAATTTTGTTTTGTTTCTTTATTGCTTATTTTTGCATTTTATTCGTTTCTAGTTGATTTTTATTTTTGAATTTTTGTTAGTGGTGAGTGTAATATAAATAATTTATGTTTTAATTATGCAGCCCTTTGTGGGTTTTATTAATATTTTTAAGAGCTATTTATGCTAAATATTTGTTTTCATATATTTATTTATTAATTATTCTGTTTGTATATTTTCATATATTTTCAATAATTTATTGTTATTTATGCTAAAATTACTTTTTTTTTTACTATTTAATAATTATTATTTATAATAATTAAGTTTTACTTTAAACTAGTCAACAATATGCTATTTTTAATGTTTATCTTTTTATTTATTATTATTTTTTATAACAGTTTAATTTATTTTTTATCAAATTATTATTATTTGTGAAAAAAATACTCCAAAATTTACTTTTACTTTTTAACTTTTTTTATAAAAAAAAAAATATACATGAAAATAAATAATAATTACGAGAAAAAAAAACAAAAACATTGAAGTGTTTTTTTATGTTTCACAGGTATTTTTGAAACCTTTTTTTTGTTGCTACAACAAAAACAATTTTTTTTTTTTTGTAATTTTCGTTTTTTCAACAATTTTGTTTTCAATTTCTTTTAAAATTTCACTTTATTTGGTTTCCAATTTTATTATTTTTTTTTTGGTAGTTTTAATGTTTAAGGCAAAAATTTAATTCAGCTAAAAATTGCACCAATTTTGTTTGATTTCACTTCCTTCACATACACTTCTCTACATGTCACACACTTCAATGTCGAACAGAATGGATTTTTATAAATATTTTTTTTTTGTTTTATTTTATTTATTAATATTTTTTTTAATATTTGTATACAAGAGTTTAACAATTTTGTATATCTTCAACAAAAAATTTATCGTTGTTATTTTTTATTTGTTTTTGTAATTTTTTGATATTTGTTCTTTTTTTTATTTGTTTGTTTTTCTATGAAAATAAGGTCTTTTGTTTTATTTAAAAAAAAAGTTGTTTATTTTTTTTTAATTAAATGTCTTTTACAAGCCCGCTGTTATGCATGAAAATTAATTGATTAAAAACTGAAGCATATTTTAGGGTTGAACAATTAAAAGGAATTAAACGGAAAGAGAGGAATTTTTATAAAGGCTGACAATTCTGCTAAAAAAAAGACTATAATCGCACTAAAAATTTAGCGTATTTTAAATAATAAATCACCAATAGGTGAAGTGTCTTCTAAAAAACTTTTTTTTAAATCTCTATTAAATTTTTCAAATGGGGTTTTTGAAAGAATTTTTTTTTTTTCAAATGTTCAGTGATACTAGTCCACTAGATTTATGTAAGTCTTTCATCATCTTTTAAATGAATGAAGATTCCAGAGCCAATAAGATTTCATAAACTGAATAAGGAGAAAATTATTCTAAAGAAAATTTTAGTTTAAATTTTTTAAACATTTTCATTTGTGATATGCAATCATCAAGAGCCTATTTCAATTCATATTTAAAACTCGTTTTTCATAAAAAAAAATAGTTGATATAAAATATTAAAAATAATAATAATGATAAATAATGAAGTTTTGTCTAAAAAAAAACTCTTTTCAAATAAATTTTTGGAAAGTTCCTAGTTCAAAGAGTCATTAGGAAAACCATTTTTGTTTAGTGGGATACTTGCAGAATTATCCAGTTTACCACAATGACCACTAATCCCTCCAAAAGAGTAAATAAACTTAGGTTTATTGCAGGTTTATTTGACAAATTTCTCATAGAAATATGTCAAATAAGCCCTTAATAAACCTTGAATATTTTTTATGAATACGGCAGTAATTATGATTTATTTATTTATTTGCTATGTGCCAAGCTGTATAATGAATAAGATCGGTATTTTTGACTATATGTGAGTAAAATTTTAAGGAAAGATGTATTTTGGTTAATCACATCATAATCAATCAAAAAGTCTATTTTGAATTTTTTGGTTGTTACGGCCTTTTGGATTTTAGGTTACGATATATATCTCTAACGTAATATAGAAAAGCCCTAATGCAGTCCGTAACAGTTCTAGACTTGTATCGAACTCTTTCGAGTTAGTTCACGTCTAAATAGTAGACTTGGGTCGAAATCGTTCACTAGTTCATTTTTTCACAAACCAATGATCAAACCCATGTAATTTAAATGGGTTTGATCATTGGTTTGTGGCAAAAATGAACTAGTGAACGAGTTCGACCCAAGTCTACTAAATAGTTGCAATGCCTGAACTCTAGAGCTGGGTCCAACTTAGACTTGGGTCGAACTCGTTCACTAGTTAATTTTTGACACAAACTTATGATCAAACTAGACTTGGGTCCAACTCGTTCACTAGTTCATTTTTGCCACGAATCAATGATCAAACTCATGTAATTTAAATGGGTTTGATAATTGGTTTGTGGCAAAAATGAACTAGTGAACGAGTTCGACCCAAGTCTAGATCAAACCCATGTATTTCAAACGGGTTTGATCATTGGTTTGTGGCAAAAATGAACTATTGATCTAGACTAAACTTGTATCGAACTCTTTCAGTAGCTCGTTTTTGACACAAACCAATGATCAAACCCATTTAAATTACATGGGTTTGATCATTGGTTTGTGTCAAAAATGAGCTACTGAAAGAGTTCGATACAAGTCTAATCTAGACTTGGGTCGGTCTCGTTCACTAGTTCATTTTTGACACAAACCTATGATCAAACCCATGTATTTTAGACTTGGGTCGAACTCGTTCACTAGTTCATTTTTGCCACAAACCAATGATCAAACCCATTTAAATTACATGTGTTTGATCATTGGTTTGTGGCAAAAATGAACTAGTGAACGAGTTGGACCCAAGTTTAGTTTGATGATCGTTCTTTTATTTTTACTATGACTGTTAAATGGTTAACACGATGCTGTTATCGCTAAATGGACTCTGCTAAAAATTTTGGTTTTTGTCTCCGCTACTTAAAATTCAATTTATCTTCGTGCACATTCAGTCTCATCATTAGCGTTGGGTCCAACTCGTTCAGTCGTTCATTTTAGACATGAACCTATGATCAAACTCATTTAATTTAAATGTGTTTGATCATGGGTTTGTGTCTAAAATGAACGACTGATCGAGTTGGACCCATTTCTAATCATCATGAATCCCGAGTGTGAAAATTTCTGAATAAAAATTTTCTTTCACATGAATTTTAATTTCATATCTTAAAAGGGCGCTGAGAATAATCGAATAAAAATGGGCCTTATCGTGCGTGTTTAGCATATTTCGACTTCAAATGCGACATTTTGGTTCTGGATCTGAAAATTGAGGTGTTCTTCAATCTACTATTGAATAGCAACAAAATTAAATATGTTTTAATAATTTAAAACATATCGAAGGATTAATAGAAAAGGGCGCATCTCAATTTCCTCGAAATCGCGTTTTTAACGTTTTCTGGGAGACTAAGTATAATAGCATCCTCCTTGAAGATCTTAGTAAGTTACAGTTCAAAATCAAGGACTTATGGCAACTTAAAAAATTATTTCTGCATGTACATACATACATGCTTTAGTTTTTCTCCTATAAAATATCGAAAATTCGAGTTCCTCCTTTCTTATATTAAGCCATCGATACATAAAATTTTATTTAAAAATAGATAAAAACTATATAACAAGTTTGGCTGCAACTTTGTGTAGCTTCAGCAGCGAGATATCGATAATTAAATAAATTTCTCAGCTATTAAAAAAAAGGTACCTTGGGGTCTACTCTGTTATTCGAAACGATAGAAAATGCTTTCGAATTTGTATGCTTATAACATGTGAATTCGAAAGCATTTCCTTTCGTTTTGAATTGCAGAGTAGACCCCTGAGCTTAAATAAATTAAAAGGTCGAATAAGTCATTATAATCAGCCTTATTCTGTATAATCTCTCCTCGGGAGTATTTTATTAACTATTCATTGCTCCTCCTTTTTAAAGTCATTTGCAAGCTTTCAGTTCAAATAGAACAACTGGAAACAAAATAACTGATATCGAAAGTTCTAAATTCAAATATTAATTTTTAGCTCAATCTATTAAGGAGAGGTGGATTTTATTTTTAGAAAAAATATAAATTCAATGGAAATTATTTTCCGGAGAATATTTAAAATTAATAATTTAAAACATTTTTACAATATGACAATATTACCTCTATGAGTACCATTGCAATCCCCAAAAATCACAAGAAATAAGCAAATCTTTAGCATACGCTTTTGATTTACATAATACCAAATACTAATGTATACCTTTAGGTGCAAAAAAAATTATTTCTCCCTTATTTTAAATCACTTATAGGCATACATATATATTTAGTTCTCTGGGACATAATTTAATTTGCCAAGTAAAAGAAAGAAAAAAATACCAACAATTTGGCTAATGCATCTCGATGAGATTTCTTCCCATAGATTGATTTCCTTTTAGCACGTTTTCATTAAAGCTGAAATGTGAAAAATCAAAATGAAAAAGAAAAAGTTTTTCCACTCACTCGCTTTAAATTTGCACTAACTTCCCCTCTACCTTAGCCTACACCCAACACTTGCCAACACTTGTCCACCCCCTGACGACACCTTTTCACTATCATTTTACTTTTGTAACTTTGTGGATGCTCAGCAGAAAATATTTCATAAAATGTAAAGAACTGTTGGAGAAACACAAAAATTTATCTGGCAAATAAATTGTACCCAGGAGCATATGTTATGTAATCAATCACCAACCATATCTTGTTTGATCCCCTTGAAGGGATTTATTTTAAGTTGCTACTTTTTTTTGTACATATGTATGTATGTATGGTTGTATGTTGATATTTTCTTAAGGGATTCGGCATTCCGTTTTTATTTTCAACTTTTCAAGCATATTGTGTTTTCTGTGGGTGGCTCTAAGAGCATAAAAAGAAAAAATACATTATGTCAGATATATTAAAGTAAGCAATAGTTACGTGAGGATAAATATTGAAGAAATGGAATTAATATTTAGTGTTCGAATTTTCATATTAATAACATTGCATTTTGAAAAAGAAAGATTTCTCTAAAAGAAATTTATATTTGTCAAATATAATTCAAGAAATTATCAAAATGACGGATTGTTATTATTTTATAACACCTGGCAAATTTTACTTGATTGATCTGCTACAAAATTCTTTTTTTATACATGTTGTTAAATTATCCTAATTTATAGACCAAACTAGTTTTACCTAAAACGAATTTGAAGTTTTCAGTTTACACACAACTTAATGGAAAAAGAAGTTTATTTTTCTCTAAGAATTAATCTAGAAGATATTGGGAGGGAAGTTTTACTCAACAGCAATAACGCTATGAAGATTAATTCAGCATTATTAGCTTAAAACTCGGGGGTTTTTTTTTTAGTTATGATGTTGTTCCATTAAATGAGCGATATTTACATTCCACGCCTAAAGAGTAGGCAACAGTTTGTTACCAGTTAAAAAGCAAACTACTGCGTATGATTATTGCATAATTATAGCATTAGAAAATAATAATCATACGCACTTGTTTTATCTAAAAAGTATGCTACACATTATTATTGTAAAACTCTAAACGTATGAGTGATATACATATGTATGCCTAATGTACATAAAGCTCAATCGACCTAAATTTTAATTTAATTAATTTTTAATTTGAAATTTATGTGCTGGTGGTTCAGCGTTCTCTATATGCATTTCATTGTTGCTGTAACAAAAATGTTATTGTTTGTGAATTCTCAAATAGTTTTTGAAAGTCTGTACATAAGATAAAAGAGGTTTGTGACTATTCAAAATGTGTGGTTGAAGTCTACTGATGATTTGTTACAGCAACAATGAAATGCATATAGACAACGCTGAACCACCAGCAAATAAATTTCAAATTATAATAAACTTCTGACAATATGTCGAATAATAAATTTCTTAAATGTTTGATTAATTTTATTAGAAATAATATAAAATTATTACTAAAATAAAGTTAGCACTAGCAGCTGAGTATCGACATTTTTAAACATTTTATATAAATCAATTGTCAATATAAATAAAATTTTCCAAAAATTTTCATCTATTTTTAGTAATTAACAGTTGATAATTTTGTCATTGGATACACAATTCAAAACACTTTTTGCCCTTGATCAATGATATAAATGATCATGAATGGCAAACAACAATTTTCAAGATTTTAGACATTTTTGTTTTCCACACTGGAAGCAACAGCGCTATTTTTCAAGACACACAAAAATGGGCGCACTTGCACGATTTAGGGCAATCATGGATAATATTCCGCGAGAAGTTTTCGCATTTTTTTTTTGTTTTCCCTATTACTTGCTACTGTTTTAAATTGTTTCTCCGGAAAAATTTCTAGCGGAATTTTATTAATGATTGCCCTGCTTATTTTTGGGCATGTTTTTGTGGAATTTCGTATTTCCTTTTTTGTTTTGTAAAATAGGGCAAAGCCTTCTCAAGTCATATTAACCCCTTATCGTGATTGGCGTGTTTCCACTTCCACTATGAAGTTTTTGTAATAGCTTAAAAGAAAAGCAAATGTTTTTTAATATATTAGCCTTCATTAAATCTGTTTGATGATGCAGGTCAAATAAACTTGACCACATTTGCCAAATATCACTCATACGTTTAATTTTTGAAATAAAATAGTATAGCACACTTTTTAGATGAAACTTGTCAGCCAGCAAGGTGCGTATGATTATTATACGCTGTGTTTTAAATTATATAATAATCATACACAGTCTATTAGTTAGCATATTATACATATCGCACACTAAATCATAAACAGTCACAACTCAAAAATATCAAAATGGTTTTGTTTTTTTATAAACAAGTTAATTGAAGAAAGCTCTAACTAGCGCAACAATTTCTTTTACATAACAATCTTCTTAAAGAATATCAAATACCACTATGCTTGCTTTTATGTTACATATACAGTCGAACTTCCATGACTCGAACTTCTCTGACTCGAATTTTCTCTAACTCGAACTAATTTGGTTGGCAGTAGCGTTAAAAGAACAAATCACATACAATTCTGTAACTCGAAGTCTCCGTAAGTCGAAGTTTTTTTTTTTAGATAATGGTGATTCGAGTTATGGAAGTTCGACTGTAGTTGCATCATTTGTACGGTAAACAGTTGTTTGTCAGTACTCAGCATCTGAAATTTTTTGAGTCATAACTAAAACCCTTATTATGAGCAACTTTCGATCTTAGACTAGTCAAAAGTATTGATCGAACGAATTTTAATTTGCTTTTATGACGAGTGTTCGACAAGTAATATCCTTATTGTGAATATCACTGTGATTTTTTAAATTTGTAACAACTTAACCGAAAAATAAAAATGTATAATTTTTTATAAGTTTCCATATTAAAATACTTCATCGAAAGCTAAATTCTGTTCGACAGAAAATTCGTCGCTCATTGCAAGTCATAATAAGATCCTTGGGAAATATTTAGTCTTTCTTTACTTAACATCATGATGATTTCAGTTCCACTAAATAGGTATTAACAAAGAGAACTTCTGGCCATGACAATCCTAGGTGCCAAATCATTTAAAATTATACCGACTGGCACAACTTCCTGATCACAAGTTCGGGATCTTATTGACTTCTTTTTTGGCAATGAAATGTTTATCATCAAATATTTTTATCTAATTTTTCGACCATTTTTTAAATGTGAAATTAAACTATTTTTTTGAGCATTCGGTCAGTTTATATTTTTATATTTATTAGTACGATATTTCGTTAACCTTCGGTTGAAAGCTGAAAAAACAAAGAAAAAAGAAAAATTTAATATCAAAAAAACCGAATAATATCCTGAAGAAGTTAACCGAAGGTTAACGAAATATCGTACTAATAAATATAAAAATATAAACTGACCTAAAGCTCAAAAAAATAGTTTAATTTGAAATGTTTATCGTTTACAAAAAGAAAGGCTTTAAACTTTTTTGATTATATCTAAACACCCTGCTTATCAATCGGCAAATATATTAAAATAATTTCAGGGGGAATATTCTTATATTCGAGAGGAAGGCGAGAGATTTATTGATAAGTAAATATTTCCACACATGGAGGTTTATTGCAAATTTATCTTTCTGTTTACATTTTTTTTTTAACAATCTAGTTGAGAAATTATTTTTACACTACATTTAAAACCAAAACACCGATTCCCTCGAATTTGGCAAATGAGCATTAAGTCCGGGAGTCTAAACGTCTCTTTCGATAACGACCTGATACGATCACATTTTTCAGTTTGAGATTATGGCATTCGCTATCGAACAATGTAATAAAATGATTCGATATCGAATGCCATAATCCCAAACTGAGAAAAGTGATCGAATCAGCACGTTATCGAAAGCGACGATTAGACCCTAGGGGGTAAATCACGGCATCCGATACGACTCGTAATTTAAAGATATTTCCATATAAACTCTATTGAAATATTTTTAAATTATGAGTCGTATCGATTGCCGTGATTTGCCCCCAGCCCTGCAAAGGGCATGCACAAAAAACACCAAACACACAGGGAATCATCCGTAAAAACTGTTCACAATTTTACCCATTAATTTTTGTGTAAATTTGAGAAAAAAAATTATATAAAAAGAAATTCAAAAGTTCCTCAACCAATCGTGCCATAACCGCCAAAAAAGGTTAAGCGACATAACTGTCGAAGTTTATTTTTTTGACGAAAAACAATTACTCACGATAATAGGTAATCGATTTTCGTTAAAAGACCAAGTTCAAAAAACATTTCACCTAAGCTTTTTTTTTGCAATAATGGCTCACAATATTCATGCTTAAGAACGGAAGTCTTTGGAAACTTTCACTGAACTATAAATTAAACTCTATTTGATCTTTTGAGAGTTGCACTCTTCACTCAAATACATATCGCTCATTTACTTAAAGAACATCATAACTCAAAAAATTAAATATTCGACTCAATGGATGTAGAATTAATCCTGATATTATTGTTCTTCATATTGTGTAACAATTTCATAAAAATATCTGGTTTACTCAACTCTTGAGAGAAAAATAAAATTTTCTTTTTCCATTAAGTTTGTGTGTAAATTTAAAACTTCAAATGCATTTTCGGGCAAACTGATTTTTTGAGTCGGGACATTGTTTGAGTAAATGAGCGATATGTATTTATGTACATATGTATATATTTTTAATAAAGTTCCTTAGACTAGCTTTTTTAGCCTGATGAGCTACAAAATTAAAGTAAATAAATAAATATCTAATTTTCATACATAATATATGGGCCTTCAGTTTTAGGTCTTCGTTTCTCTTAATTTTTAAAAGATCCATTATAAACAATTTGTAAAAAAAATACCCCTCTTCTTCTTAAGCATTTTCAGTGGGAAAGAAAAGAGTAATTTTTTTATTTATTTTTTCTTCTTCAAAAAAGTCTTTTTTTATCAGTTTTAAAATATATGTAAGTGTGTTTAGTTTTTGCTTTCTTTTGGTTTCTATCATTTCAAAATGTATATAATTTATTTTTTTTAACAAAATACACATTGTTGTAAATATATATATATATATATGTATATATATTGCTTATTTCAGTTTATGTTTAATTTATTCATTTTATTCATAACAACAATTATTAGGAAAAAAAATTTTATTTTGTTTGGAGACTTGAATTCTTTTTTTTTTTTTTATTAAAAAAAAAGTTTGTATTTTTTTCATATTGTATCTCTTTTACTTATTATTTTCTTAAAATATATTAAGTCAATATTATTATTATTATTATTATTTTGTTTGCTTTTTAGCTATAATTAGTATATTTTCTTTACTTCTTCTTTATTTTTGTAGGCTAATTTAATTAAGATGCGTGTGATTACTTTTTATTATTATATTTAAAATATTTAATATTTTAAAAAAAATTATTGCTTTAGTTTTTTTTATTAAAAAGTATAAATAAATCCCTTTTCAAAGATCTCTTTTTTTTAAACAGTGACTGACTGGTTTCTGTAAATTTCCCACCTTGAAAAATATTGGTAATAAATTATTATTATTTTTTTGATAATTAAGTTTGGTTGTCTGTAAACCAGCAGCAAACAAATTTTTACAAATAGCCGCCATATATTACGAAGGGTTTTTAAACATTTAAAAAAAAGTTTTGAAAATGGTGAATTTTTAAAATATTATATTTGAAAAATTTTTATCAATCAATCAATCTTGGAAAGAAGTAAATTCAATTTACTTTTGGATGTAAAGAACAAATCTTTTGCTTTTATAAAGAAAGAAATAATGCAGGAGACTTTTTTCCAGTTATTCTAAATTTTTGTTCGTTTCTTATGCTTTTATAAAAAAAAAAGAAATAGTGAAGAAGATTTATTTCCAATTAATCGAAATTTCTTTTTATTCTAGACAATGCTCTGTTGCCAATATACACAGAAAAAAATATTTCCCTAATCAACACCTTTAACTGAGAAAACGATTAAAAAATCAATTAAAAATTTAATTGCCCCAATTAAATTTTTTAGTTAATTAAATTTTTAAGCAAAAGTTTAATTGGATCTATTAAATTTTCAAACAAAATTAATTAATTAATAAAACTTTCAATAGATTAAACTTTTAAACAAAAGTTTAATAGACTAAATTAAATTTTTGATTAAACTTTTAAATAAAATTAAATTAAATTTAATTAACTAAACAAAAGTTTAATTGACTCAATTCAATTTTTAATGAAACTTTTAATAAATTTAATTTTAAAACAAACATTTAATTAAATCAATTAAATTTTTAATTAATCTTTTAATAAATGAAATTTTTGAAGAGAACTTTGACTCAATAAAATTTGTATTTAAAATTTTAATTAATTTAATTGATTTAATTGATTAAATGATTAAATTTACTCAATTAAACTTTTAGTTAAAACTTTAAGAAATTAAACATTTAAACGAAAATCTAATTTAATTAAATTTCAATTAAAACTTTAATAAAATATTTTTTTTTTTAATTTAATTTCATTTATTTTTTTTTTAATAAAGTTTAATTGAGTCAATAAATAGTTTAATTTAACTATTAATTAAAATTTTATTTAATTAAATTTTAAAAACTAAAGTTTAACTGGCTGAATTAAATTTTTAATTGATTATTTATATTATTATTTTTTCAGTTAAAGGTGTTGACTGGAAAAACAGTTTAGGATCATCATGTATTTTTAAAGAATATTTAGTTTGAAAGCAGCCAAGTTAAAATATTACAAAGGTCTTTGTTGAAGGGACACGTACATACAAGTTCGTTAAAACCATGTGAGATAACGACCAGTGTTTTAATGCGAACTTTAAAAATCATAGTAGTATTATTAGGCAACGATATTTTAGAAAAATCGTTACAATACATAAATTAAATTAACTTATCGCATTCACGCGCATCTTACAATTATAATATTAAATATATTATATATATTAATAATATTCTTGTATAATTTATAAATAAATATTGTAAGTGTTTACTCGTAGTTAATAAATATCTTTTTCTTTGTGTGTATTCAAGTACTTAAGATGCTAGGACTTACAATTAAAAATATTTATTTTAAATTTGTTTAGTTATTTTGTTTAAAAATTTTATTCTTTTTCTTCGTTAAATATATATTTATTGTTGTTAGTTTAATATGTTGTTTTTGTTTTTAGCTATTTTTCATTTAAACTAATATTTTTTTTTTAATTATATTCATTATTAGTTTTAAGTTTTTCTTTAATAATATATACATATATGTATGTATGTATATATATATATATATATTTTTTTATAGTTTAAGTTTACTTTACTTTTGTGTATATAGTTTGTTTTTTATATATATATTTTTTTAAATATAAATATTTATTTATGTCTTTAGCGTTATTTATTTATCTTCATATTGTTTTTTTTGTGCCTTTTCTTTATTTTTCACTAATTATTTGAGATGCACCTTAAGAGTTGTTTTTTTTTGTTTTTGTAATATATATGTATATATTTATTTGTCTATACATTTAATTAATATATTACTTAGCATAATTAATATATTTTATGTATGTATGTATATTTTATAAATAGGTTTGTTTTTTAATAATGTATTGTATATAGAATAGTATTTATGTATGTATATATTTTGTGTATTTTTACTTCAATTTATTTGTTGTATTTTGTGGGGTAGTTGTATATAATCATATATAATAATATATATGTAGTTTAGTAATCATAATAATAATTGATCAGCAAAGTACTCAATTCAATTAAGAGATAAACTGCCTTTTTATTGTTCGAATAATTCAAGGATATTATGAGATGCTAAGAAAAAGCTTACAATACATTAAAAAAAAATAATAATAATAATAATGTTGCTGAGAAATCATTTGAGTTATTTGTTACAAGCCAAATAGACTTTACATGATTTTAAGGTGGGAGGAAGAGTCTCTTCAGATTAAATACATAAAGCTAAGACATGCAACCAAAAATTAAATGTTTTTATAAATCCTTTGTCAAGCTTTCTGCTTCTATTTTCATAACATTTTTGCCAAAGAAAACGTATGGCTTCTAAATTTTAGAAATTTAAATAATATGTAAACGATGGAAAATGCTTGTGCAAAAATCTCAATTAATTTTCAGAAAACATTAATAAATTTGCTGCTCAATTTTTTTAATCTAAAAAGCACACAATTTAAATAATTTTTCCAGCAGTTGAAATGCGACCTAATTAAATTTATCAATAAAAAAAATCTGTTTTTTTTTGCTTAAACGATTTTAATATGTGAATAAATTAAGTACATATGTACATACATTTGTATGTATGTATATGAAAAGAAATAAAATATCTGTCAGATTTACGTATGAATGTATTGTAAGCTTTTTTCTTATTATTGAGTCCTACATGTTTTTTTTTATTCATGTAATGCCACTCTTAACAAAATATCTCTCTCATTTGTTTCCTCATTACTTTTATTTAGCTTAGCTCGCTACAAATGTGTTAGTGTAACAAAAACAAACAAACAAAAAACCAAAATAACGTGTTTTGTTCATTTATATTGTGTTTGCATCTCTCAGCAAGTTAACGGTTGTTCGCCACAAAAACTGAGCACTAGTAAAAAAAAACTAAAATGAAATTTAATAATGGCAACTATTGTGAATGAGAGAAAAGCACATTGTAATTGTAGCAGTTATTGTTGTTATTGCTATTATAATTTTAGTACATAATTTTTCTCTTCCAACGGTATGAATGACTGTATGTATGTGTGTGTGTGTATGTGTATGTCTTGTCTGCAGTTTATCATTTTGTTTTGTGTGTGTGTGTGTGTGTGTGTGTGTGTAAAAATGTTTATTATACAATAGAGAATACAAATAACAAAAATAGTTGAAGATTATTATTGTATAATAAATAATTTTCTTAACAATGACCGGTTTGTCTCTGTAAGTCTGCATGTAGTTGCGAGTATTACATACATACATACATACATACATGTGTATGTATGTAAGTAGGTATGGAAATAATTTTTATTGTTCATAATATAATAAATGAAGAGCAGAAGAAGAGTACATGCTGCTGTAATCTGAAGTTATTTATGCTTAACGGTTATAATAAATTTTCGGTAGTTCTCTCGGTATTGTTGTTGCTGTTGTTGTTGTGGTTGTCCTTGCTGATGTATGTACGTATTGTTGTTGTAGTTGTTGCTGTCTATCATCCTTATATATTATGTAAAAAACAAAAAACTAAAAATTTAATTTTTTGGTTTCCTGTTGTTTGACCATTTTATTTTCACAATTCATTTAAGTGCGTTGGTTTTTTTTTATTTCTCTAGTATATTTTGCTATTGTATGCAGCTGGAGTATGTTTATTTTTTATATGTATTTCAAAATAATTGATTTATTTTCTAATATGTATGTATGTATGTCTGTAGTATTTATTTTAGTATTTAATATTTTGTTGTTTTGCCGTTGTTTTCCTCTCTATAGTTATTGTAGTTTAATAGCTGTGGTTTTAGTTGTTGGTTGGATTTTTTTATTTTATTTATTATGATGGGATGGTGGTTTATTATTATTATTAATTATTATTTATGTTTTGTTGTTGCTTAGACATTTTAAAATTAATCCTCAAAATTAACATGGATAAATACCTAAAACAATTGATTTATAGTTGTTATAGTTTTGTTTTGGCAAAAAAGTTTAAAAGTTATTCAGAATATGCATACATAAATAATAATAAAAAAATATATGTAGTTATTTATGGCTTATTAATTGCTTGTTGTTTTGTTGGTGTGTTTGTAGATTCTTATAAATAATAAGTAAGCATTCTTGTGTGTGTAAGTTGTGTTTCTTCTAATACATTAAAACTGAAACTTAAACTTAAAGAAAGAGTTGCTGTGCTTTTTGTTTGTGACTTGCAACAAAAAAAAAAACAATAAAGCAACTTAAAAAAATTCGTTTCTCTCAATATAGTCGTATGTATAAGAAATTTAAGATGTTTGCTGTTGTTTGTAGTAGTTGTTTGGTTCAACACAAAATTCAATAATAATATCTAAACAAAATTAAAAAACAAATCATAATTTCCTATTTAAAAAAAAAGTGATGAGTTTAGAGTTGCGCTGCGTTGGTGCCTCCATAACCCAGTAAAGTTGACTCAACTTGAAGGTGTAAAAAACAATAATTTATAGAGTAACAAATAAACAAATTGAGTATAAAAAATAATATATAACAAAAATAAAGGTTAGTGGTATTAGAAAACAATTTATAACAATAAGAATATGCATAAATATTTACAGAATAAAAAATGGTTTGAAAAAATTTATTAGCGAAAATGAGGTATTTACGAGTATGGTGTCTAGACACCTTCAGATTATATTGATATGTTCACAAAAGTTGTTCAGCTTTACTGTAGTCACAATTTTGCTAAATATTATTATTATTATTCTGAAAAAGTAAAAAAAAATCCTTTACTTTTGAAAAAAAAATGCACAAAGAAATTATTTTTTTGGAGTAAAATTTTAATAAGAACTGTCCGGTGGACCCTTAGCTACATTATTGCCATATAAAGTTAAGCGCTATCACCAAGTCTGAATTAGCTGTTGGCCAAAAACTGATGACGCCATTTTTGAAGGCACACTGATTTTCGAAATCTTCGAAGGACCATAAAAAAATTTTTTTTTCAAGAAAATCGCCAAACTGAGTATAGGGTTTTACCACCCTTTGCCAGTAGAATCGAACAGTATCTTTTTTTTGCATTGTTGCACAGTGAACTTCGAAAAATTATTCATTTAGATATTTAATTGTGTAAAATTTCAGCAAAATGGCAACAAACAAACTTCAATATTAACTAGAAAACAAATAGAAACCAATACGATACGTGCATTGAATTGACCTGCTTTTAAAGGCCGTGATACACTATCCAACACAATCGTGCGATTTTTTAGAAAATACCACCCTGGTATGAGGGAGTTTACTCTAACAATTCATCAGATCAGGGTTGTATTTTTACGTAGATCGTCCGATTGTGTAGAATAGTGGCCTTAACTAAATAACTTAAGCTCGCTAATAAAGTTTTTGTCACCAAAAAAAATTAAATAATATTAATCAATATGTAACCAATATGTAAGTATGTATATACAATCATAGTTGATAAGTTAATTTTTAACAATGAAAAATATATTTTTTGTTTTCGTTTTGAATTTTACAAACTAAGTGCTTCTGTGTAAGAGGAATGAATGCCAAACAAAATAAAAAAATCATTTTAATACAAAGTATTTATATGCAAATAATTGTTGTTATGAAATGCAGTTAAAAAAAATAAGCAATAATATATAAAAATTAAAAATAGGATTGGATAATTTTAAATGAATATAATATACAAAATGATAAAAAGTGATTAATATGTTTAGTAATAAACACAATCGCAGATGATGTAAATCATTTTTTAATAGTTATAGGGAATTACATTAAAAGGTAAGCAATTGGTAAAAGGTTGTTGTAGGGAAAATAGAAATTGTTTCAGGATTGAATAAAAGTATATTTCATTGGATGTTAAGTCTGCAATGTATAAACATCAAGAAGTTTTGTTTGCTGTTTTGGAACGTCTACTGATGAGCTTGTCAAGCAGCAACGAAATGCATATGAACATGCTTAATCAACAACAAACAGAAGTATCACATGTTAATAAATTGCAGACTTACACGTAATTCACACGTGACTTCTCTGACGTCTATATTTCGACGTCATTTTTTGTTTGTTACCGAAAAAGAAAGGATGGAGGTATAAAATATGACTCGAATAAATATGACTGAATCTCAAAAATTTATACCGAAAAAAATTATTAAAATTTGACAGCAAAATGTTTTTAGAGCCTAAAGTATGTATGTTCTATTTCTAAATTTTCAAATGTTACGATATATGTCGAGAAAATCGCGGCTGTGTCGATGCCCATGTCGCTGTGAACGAAGAAACATCAACCAAACGATGCACACTGGGGCCGAACACGGTCATTTCATGGATTAGTTTAAAAGAAATGTTTAAGTACCGTGAAAACTAAAAGTATTCGCCTAAAGTGCATAAAATTTTACATCACTAAACAAAATTTAAATGTACTTTCACAATGACGAGTCAAAATTGAACATTGTAGGAGAAAACTGGATAAATTAAACAGAAAATAACCAAAAACTTGGCGTAATTAAATCCTATTTACCTCAAGTAATTTTGAAAAAGTATAAAATCTAACCATGAAACCATCAAGTTCAGGTACCTATTCAAATCTTTTTGCTTTAATTTGTTACCAAAATTATTTGTTTTTAATGTTTGTATTGGAAGTGCCAAAAAATTTGTTTTCACAGTTTAAGTGGTTAATAACTAGTTATTAATTGGCCTCAAGCCCAGATTTCAATTGAAAAAGAAATGAGCGTTATTTTAGGAAAATTGATGCTGCGTATCGTTGCTCCTCAGAAGCTATGTACGAGTTAGTAAGAGCCTCACGCGTTAATGCGTGAGCGCTTAATATTGTTTTTAGGTGCCTTTATTTAAGATGTAAAAATGTTATGTGTAGTCAGCGTGATTCACGCACTATTCACTTGTGAGTCACGCACTAGTCACGTGTGAGTCTCTCATGAGTCACGCGTAAATGTGGTTGCATTTATGCATTAATGACTTTAAAAAATATCGTGTGTGATTTTGGAAATTTAATTATCTCGCACTCACGAGCTAACTTTCTCATGGTATATTTTCACCGGCATGATTTAAACAAATTATGCTGCTTTAAGCAAATAATGTTAATTTATACATGATTTACGATACCTTTTGCATATGGATAAATCACCTCAAAGTAGTTGTTTTATTTTAAATCATTTCCAAAATAACATTTTTCGAACTGGATTTGCAACCCCGCATTGCTTTTAAAATTACAAGCTCCATCAACGGGTCATCCATCAGTAGTGATTGACACATTCGAAAAATGACATTGTCAATTTTAAATGTCAACTTCCTGTCGATAATATTCACATTGCAGCTGCTGCGCCCACCTCCTTATAAAGTACGTTCATAGCGGGAACAAACGTTCCCATGAAATTCGCGATAGAAAATTTTCCTCCATGGGGAAGGAAACTATCATGGGAACAAAAATTGCATATTTTATTCACGATAGGGGTGAGTAATAACTTTTTAAGGGGGTTATAAATCTCCCCCTGCTATTCCACCAAGATTTTTATAAAACATGCAGTTTCTTCTAAGAGCTACACACATCAAATTTAGTGTGTCTCACTATTGTAGTACTGAAGATACAGGATACAAAGGGTGATTTTTTTAGGAGCTTTCGGAATTGATTTAAAAAAAAATACATAAAATTTAGAGAAATGTATGAAATCTTTATTTGAGTCGGTAGAACGAACTATATTATTCAATGTTTAGAGATGATTTCATGTAAATATTGACCGCGGATATGTCTAAAATGGTTCATATGCTGGGTCCAATTTTGGCATACTCTCTCCAATATATCGGCCGGTATCTCAATAATAAATTGTTCACTACTATCGTACTGTGCGTCAACCGTTGCAGGCTTGTCCCTATAAACATGAGCCTAAATATAGTCTCACAAAAAATATTTTAAAAGCGTTAAATCGCATGATCTAGGCGGCCATTTGACCAGCCCCAAACGTGAAATAAACTGTTCATCAAACTCGCCTCTCAACTGGGCCATTGTTTCGCGTGCTGTGTTCCATGTGGCACCGTCTTGCTGAAACCAATTGCCAGGCAAGTACAGCTCTACCATTTTGGACAAAAACTAAATAACAGAGGCCCAAGTGCTGCGAATGGCGCCGAATTGACAACACTGGCGGATACAGCTGCGATATTTTCCTCTGTCCGCACTCTAAGTATGCGTGTTGGTGGCTTAATGTTCAATAATGTAATTTTAGTGCGAAATTTAATCACAAGATTCCGAATAGCCCCTCAGAAAGTCGCCCAAACTGACCATAAAATGGAAGAAGTGCACGGATGCACTTTCTTAACCGAGCATGAATTTAATAATCACTTTTATTCTAATTGTCGACATCGACGTCACATTGACAAAACACAAAAAAATTAAGGTTAGTGTATCCGTTGGCGAAAACAACTTACACCTGTTGGCAGGTTTATGCTATTTTCTAGACCTTAAGGAACGGAAATAGACTGCCAGTAGCACAAAATTGTTCTCGCGAGCGAGTAAACAAGCCCCAATTTTTTGGTATTGTGTTACAGTGACGTCGATGTCGACAATTAGAATAAGGGTGAATATAAAATTTAATATGCAAGCGTTGTTCATTTGTAAGTCGATTCATGTTTAAATTATAGACCAAACTGAACATGTTTAACAGTAACATGATACACAAAAACAGCTGAGTTGCCAAAAATAGTGTTGCCACAAAGAAAGTTGCTGAGAAATCACCCTTTATAATTATTACTTTGTAAGGGGGGGGGGGGAGGGGGTAGCAGTGTTCCCTATCCTAGATTGATAAGATTTTGTTGGTACATGCAGTTTATTTTAAAGGCTACATACACATATGATTTAATGAATTGTAGTTATGGAGACATGATTGGTCCCACTGTGCGACGGCGAACGCTACAGGGCCATGCTAAACCACTTCTTACTGTCAGAGTTGAATAAGCGAGGCTGTGTAAAAAACAGCAGGAGCCACAATGAATATTGTGAGGGTTGCCTAATATCCCATTTCGCTTATTTAGCATTTCCAGCTAGATTGACCGATTTATACATTCCAGACTTTCTTTCTTTGGAGCTGGCTACATGAACAACATAACTCAAAAGTGTCAATGCGAATACTTAGACACGGTTCACGGTTGACACCGATGAGTGTAGTGGTCCTTTGAAAAAGGAATCATCTAGATTCTACTTGAATGCCTGCGTGTATTAGGCAACCAACCCAAAAGTGTAAAATTAATAATCGGCCGAAGTTTTTGGATGTTTGTTCATTGCGTGCAAACAACCAAATTTGGAATGAATAATCGCCCAAAAAAAATCTTTTTTGGCTTTTTTTACATTTTGCGAAAATTTTGCTATTATTCAATTATGAACAAATAGGCAAATATCTAAAAATGTTGATGAGCAATCACCCAATTTTTTTACAAAAATTTTTGGGACAATTCCACATTTTTGTTCAAATAAAGATTTCCAACACTAAAGCTAAATAATAACATATACTCGCAATTGCCTATCGACAGATTGGAAAAACCGTCTTTATTTAAATCCTTTCTTGGTTATCTATCAAACAGGAAACTTTCAAAGTCCTGTGCATTCTGCTGGAAAATACTTTTGCATCTGTTATTTTTTTTTTATTATTAAAAATAAAAACATTTTTACAACATTTAAAAAAAAAACACAATTTGCTGAAGCTGTCAAAACAGCAATAATTAATTAAACAGCTTTCACACATAAAACTCAATCGTAGGATATTGCAGAGTATTTACAATAAAGCCAACAAAAAAAAAAAAAAAACGAACGATAAAAGGAGGCAGGCAGGCAGGACCATTCAAATAAAAAAAATAAAAATATGTACGTATGTATATCAAAAATATTAATTTATCTACTATACTATAACAAATACTTTTGTTTATTTAGCTTTAAACAATAACTAAAACAACAATTTTAATAAAAAAATAAAAAATTCCATGATGAAGAATAAAAAAAGAAGACAATAAATGAAAATACAACAAGAGTGCAGCATGACCAGGGTGGGAAAGGCGGAGAGAGGGTGAACAAATGACTGTTATAAAAATGTTTTTTGTTTTTTGTATAAGAGTGTTATGCGAGGGTGTGTGTGTGTGTGTGTGTGTGCGAAACATTTTATAAAAATCTATAAAAAATATTTTTAAATTAGCTCAACAACTAAAATGAAAAAAAAATTAAAACAAAAAATTTCATCAAAAAGCCCGTATTTACCCTGCAGGAGATCGAACTAGTGTCCAACTGGTATTTTACTAGTACAGAAGCCACCACTAGTTCCCAACCGTGAACTTTCCTATAACATGTTAATGCTCAAATTAGCAATTAGTACTATTTTAGGACTAGTTAATTACCAGTTTTTTTGCAAAGAAAAATTCTATAAAATTGGTGGTTTTATTCCTTTGTTACCCAGTGACAACTGCTAGTTAAAATTCGCAATTATTTATCAAAATTTAAAAGGTTAATTGTAATTATTTGATTATAATTATTTATAGGTGAACCTAAAACTTTAATAATTGTATAATACCGATTTTCGTACAGTGCAAGTGCTCTGTTAGACAGTCAAAATTTATTTTGCAATGTGGTACCTTGGAACTACTTCATATACTAGTACTCATCAGAACTAGTAATTTTATAGTTCTTGCTGTTCTAGTAATTATACTAGTAGCGTTTAGACAACTGACACCTATTCTCCTGCAGGGTATGCACATACATACATACATATGTATGTATGTGTATGTATGTATGTATGTATGTATATATGTGTTTGTAAAAAAAAATGCCCAAATCATGTAACATACATATATGTTGCTGTTAGTGTTTGTGTAAAACAAGCAGTAGTAGTATTGGTATTAAGTAGGCAATAAAAATAAAATTTAAAAATAATCAAAAACAAGAGCATAAAATCTTTTTTTTTTAATTACCTTGATAATTTTGGGGCCACATGGTGGGTACATTCTGCAAAATAGAAATGAAAACAATTTTATTAGTATGAATATAAGCATATAAAAAAAAATAAATAAATAAATAAATAAACGACCAAAAACTATTTGAATGAATGACAAGAAATTTAAATTAAACACAAACTACTATAATAAACTAAATACATACGAGCGAGTATCCATCTTCTCACTACTCACCATTGGCACACTGTAGTATTGATAGAATGGTTGATATTGCATTGAAGGTGGGTAAATTGTTGGCACACCAGCAGCGGCAGCGGCTAAAGGAAGATAAAATTAAAACATTTATAAAATATATTTTAACATACGAGACGACTCGTAGGATTGTATGTGAAAACAAATTTTTGGCAAAATTATACCATCTCGAAATAAAATATTTAGTGGCCGTAACAGAATATAAATCTCATTTAACAATTTTCAAATAAATAATCTTTATATTCGGGTATGACGCACAGACGACAAGAATTTTATGCAGCAATTCATTCATGAATTTGTGGGTCGTAACAGATACGCTTTGCACCCTGCAAAGCGTATCTGTTACGATCGATTATATTTTATGCACTAAGGGTTTTATATCTTTATACTTTATTCGCTTGAAAGGCACGAGTTATTTCACTTTTCTCTTTTCTCCTGTTATAAATTTGCTTTTCCCCTTTTTTTATTCTTTTTTTTATTCATTACAAAATTTTACTATTTTCTTGGCCACTACTGTATAACATTTGAAGCACAGCCGCGAATAACGTTGTAAAAGACAATTTTTAAAAAATCAGCTTTTTCAAAGATTACCACTAACATAACTCTCTTGCGTTGTTCAAATATAAAACCATTCAAAATTATGCATCTTATCGCCGTCAAAATACAATTACAAATCGGTCAGTCAGTGGAAAACTTTGTAAGTAACTAATAAATCATGCAAACAAAATTGTCGAAAATAATTGATAAATGTAGCAGAGATACAAAAAGAAAAGATAATGCTAGTTATCATTATTTTCGATACGCTAAAAAAATGTAAACGAGAAAAACAATCTTGCCTTAAAATACGTTTTGTGGCTCTCCTGCAAAATCATTATTTTGTCACTTAAAACGTTATTCGCGGCTAACCTTCATTTGTATATTATGCTAGAAACACAACTGGGACGAACGACGAATATTTTAGAGCGAACTTTCGTCATAAAAAATAAAACACATTTGTGCATATGAAAATGAACACAACACCCCCGGTAGAACGAAATTCGTCGTGTGTGACGAACTCTGAGATAGGTTTATTTCCATTTTGTACGCCGACGAACGACGAAAAAACAAATTTTATCTCTCTCTTTTAGACTTGGGTCGAACTCGTTCACTACTTTATTTTTGCCACAAACCAATGATCAAACCTTTGTATTTTAAATGGGTTTGATCATTAGTTTGTGGCAAAAATGAACTAGTGAACGAGTTCGACCCAAGTCTACTCTCTTTGCATGCACAATAACCAACTTTATAAATTATGAGAGCAGAATTCGGTGCGTAAATTCGTCGTTATTGTGCTTCATATGACGAATTTGCTCAGCGAATTCTTATCGACGAATTCGTCATCGTAAACGAAATCCGTCGTTCGTCCCAGTTGTGTTCCTAGCATTAGTTATAAATTTAAAAAATTTCTTTGGTATTGGTTAAGCACTTCCAGATGTATTTCGTTGCTCCTTAGGTAACTCATCGGTAGAGTTGCCTAAGCAGCAACAAAATGCAACCAGACAATTTTTTTTTTAATTTATATTAATTTTCACATGCATTAAATTAAATTAAGATTATAAATTACAAATGCTTATTTTTAAATACCGTAAATACCTGGCGGATAAACAGCGGCGGCAAATTGATCAATGGGCATGTTGCTAATGGGAGCGGGAGGTGTAGTTGTGTAGTAGACGGCACCATTTGCAGCCACGATAGACTAGAAGGAAAAAAATTAGATATATAAAAATTTGTAAAAATATGATATTAAAAAAGTTATCATAAATCGTCGTAGTCGAAGTCGAGTTTAGGTCCAATAAATGTATGTACATATGTACGTACATATGCATATGTGCATATATTACAGTATATACAGTGGAGTTCGGCTATAGCGTATTATAGCTCAGCAACAACTTCATTTACATATATTTCATACTGATTTGTACATTTAAGGCAAACAGCGATTATAGCAAATTTTCACTTATAATAAACTTTTTTTTAAGTTTCATTATACGCTTATAACGAACAAAAAAAAAATCTCAAACTGTTCTCCCCTAATGTCATTCTTAACTCAACTCATTTTGGTTGTCTGAAAGTGGATTAAAATTTCACATTGCTATTGCCATTCACAACTTAAGTAACGTTTGTGTTTATAGTTGTAATTGTGCCACAAAAATTACAAGTAAAAATTTTTCATGATTCACAATAAGGTAATTTGTTTGTGTGAGAGTAGTTTTGACACTCGTATGAGCAAACTGAGTTGAGAACGACAATGGGAGCAATTATCTTTTGTTTTTAAAGAGCTGGGGATTTACTCTGTTATTCGAAACGAAAGAAAGCGCTTTAGAATTTGCATGTAATTAACACAACTTTTCCCAAAAAACAATTTCTTATAACAAGTAGAGATATTATGTTAAACTATCATTTGAACTTTTAAAAAGCTTATCATCTGACAAAAGTTCCCTGATGATCTGCATTAGCAACAATGAAATGCGTTTAGGATCTAATATAATATCTGTGGCAAAAAGAAAAAAGTGCTTAAGTCGAGATAAGCTAATTTTGAGTTAATGGTACCTCCGTAATCTGCATATTCGAAAGTATCCCTGGTCAAACTCTTTATTAATTTGTTTGATTTTTCATGAAGTTATAGCAAAATTACTTGCGACTTAGGTTTTTTAGACTTCTAATCTCATTTGGAATAATAGCTTAATTGAGGTTACATTCTAGTATATTTAAACTTAAATGTCTTACTTATAGTGTGTAGAATGATATTGGCCCTAAACAAAAAAAAAATGGTGATCAAAATTAGAAAATATTATACTGGCACAACTACAACGCAAAGATTGGTAATCACAATTTTAGGGAAAAGGGAACACATTTCACGTGAACTTTTATTCCCGATAAGGGTGCATTAATATTTTACTGAACAGTTTTTCCTCGAAATATTTTCCCTTTTCCCCCAATTGCAATCGTGAATAAATTTATCCCAAGAAATCTGTTCCCTTTTTTTTACTCGCTTATCGTGCATAATATTTTTCACATGGAGTTTTTCACTTTTCCCTTGGTTTTGTCCACTTTATTTTTTCAATCGAACTGCATTTCAATATTATACTTTGAATTAAATATTAAAAGTTATATACAAATTTTAATTATTTTTAGGACAAGATCAGTAAATAATGTCCACGATATTTTATTGAACATGAAACTTTTTGCTTCACATGCAGTAAATTTTATGACTGTGGTATACTAAAGAAAAAATGTGGTACACTTAAAAAAAAAATAAAATGAGAGGTCCTAACACACCCGGTTATAGCTATGCTGCTTAGCTATATAAAACAAACTTACAGGGCAATTGTGAATAAAGTTCCGTGAGAAATTTTTCCCGGGGAACAATTCCAACTAATGGCAAGTGATAGGGAAAACAAAAAATTCTAATTGGAAAAGGGAGAAATTTCCCTCGGAATTTTATTCATAATTGCCCTGACTTAATGTGTTAAATAACAATCCAATAAAATTATTTATATTATGATGTCAAATTCGCCGCATTTATGTCGAATCATTTACATTTTCTACACTCACTCACTCACTTCAAAGAACGAAACAAAACAAAATCAAACAGTTTCCTTCGTTTATTTTCGTACTCTGCTTTCAAGTATGTATGTACAAAGAAAACAAAACAAAAATAAATTTGTAACTGTACGAGTGTTGATTATTTTTGTTACGAAAATCACGTCCCAACTCCTGTGTCGTGACATAAATAGCATAGCTATAACATTTCATTTCAAGCCAAACATTTGTGTACAAGATTAAGATTGTGTACAAGATTTAAACAGTTAAATATACAGGGCAATTATGAATAAAATTCCGAGGGAAATTTCTCCCTTTTCCAATTAGAATTTTTTGTTTTCCCTATCACTTGCCATTAGTTGGAATTGTTCCCCGGGAAAAATTTCTCACGGAACTTTATTCACAATTGCCCTGATAGAGTTCCGATAGGGGCGATTTGATTAATTTTGGGGAAAATTGCCATAAAATATTAAAGGTATATATAAAATGGTTTAATTGTTTTGAAACATTCTTTGAATAAAAAAAAACCATTTATTTTGTGTATATAACGAACTTCTGCTGTAAAGAAGCAATTGAGGTCAGCTCAGGTTTCTGAGAAATCGTTATAACCGAACTTCACTGTATTAATAAATAAACATACGATTTCTTAATATTCCTATTAAATTACTTAAATAAAATCAATTTGTTTTAAACTTTATACTACTAACCTGTTTCTTAATGGCTGGTGCAATATTCAGTTTCCTGTCCCTTAACACCACACATTCCGCCTGTTTATGGTTGGAAAGAAAGAGAGTGAGAGAGAGAGGAAGAGAGGTAAACAAAAATTATTTTATAAACTTCAAACTGTTATTTTTAGTAAAAAAAAAATTAAAATAAAAGATAAAAGAAAATTAAAAACATAATTTTCAATTATTTTTCTTTTTCTTTTTTCTTTTTGCATTGTAAGTATGAACCATAAACTGTAAGAAAAACGTAACGAATTTTTTTTTTAATGTTATAAATATAAAAGAAAAACTTATAATGAAAAAAATTTTAACGCAACACAAAGTAAGGATAAAAGAAAGTATTAAATTAAAACGGAAACTGTAACTTGTAATTAAAAAAAAAGAAATTCAAACGCTCTTCTTCATCTAAGGTGGTAAGAATTTAAATAGTAAACCAACGAACGAACGAACGAAACGATATATTTATAACATTTTTTATATATAGATATATGTGTAAAAGTATATAGATAGAAAGTATAATATCATAAATCAACTCTGAATTTTGTTTATAAAAAAACAACACAATTTCATAAATATTTTTAAAAGGATTGCTTTGTTTTTTTTTTTTAGTTTATGTTTTCAATTTAATATACACAATTCAAGGCAGTTCATATACAAAACGTTTTCGCTTAAAATAAATATATAAAAAAACTAAAACAAAAAAGAGAAACTAAAAATAACGAAAAGATATGTAGATAACAAAACAAAATACAGAGAAATTTCACTACCAAATTTAAGGCTGTTTTAAATATTTCAAAGGAAAAAGTAACGAATGAATTTTTTATTTAATTTTTTTCAAGGAGCGAAAGCAAACGGCACAGTGAAAACAAAATTTTAAAGCAGTTTATTTTTATATATAATACCCTAGTAGGCTTTTCCACACGCACAGATTACATACTTTGCAAAGTTTGAGTTTGTTGGAAATCTTCCATTCACTCCAAGACTTTACAAAGTAAACTTTTTGTGTGTAAAAGCCATCCTGCATCTTATGTTTTATTAAAAAAAAAATCCAAGTTTTATGCAACAAGTATCATGAAAGGCACATTACACACAGTAGCCCAATTCAGAATCTTGTGCAAATGGTCTTGCATCGTAGCATGTGCAAAATGGTATAGTATATTGACAATTCTTAGTGGTGAGTATCAACATGATGATGATGATGGTTCAATTTAACTTTGGTTGCCTTCTCTAGAAAATTTAATTCCAAGAAAAAATAACAGGTGCCCATAGACTAGGAAATATTATTGATATTATTATGTATTTTCCTTTTGCCCCACACTATTCAATAAATTGCACATTATTAAAAAAAATCGCACTTCCGTTTCTCCAAAAAAAAAAAAAGAATTGGAAGGTAAGTGAAATTAAAACTGATTAAGAAATTTTATAATTTATTAAAAATTCATTAAGGTACCCACAGACTAGGCAATATTATTGAGTACTTTATTGCTATTATTATAGACCATTTGCTCCACATTATTCAATAAATTGCACAATATTAAAAAAATTATATTTCACAATTTATCTAACAATATATCGCACTTCGTTTCTCTAAAAAAAAGAATTGAAAGGTAAGCGAAATTAACGGCCTGTCCCCACCATGTCACCAGAAATCGTTCGATCGAATACTTATATTGAAAACAACAACAAATTTTCTAATTCTATTGTTGTTTGCAATACAAATTGTCGATCGAACGATTTCTGGTGACATCGTGGGACAGGCCGTAAAACTGATTAAGAAATTTTATAATTGATTAACAATACATTAAGGTACACATAGACTAGGCAATATTATTTGGGTACTTTCTTGCTAATCTTATTGACATTTTGCTGCACACTATTCAATAAATTGCACAATATTAAAAACAATATACATACATACATATATGGCGCAATTTTCCTAAAACTTAAAACTGATAAAGAAATTATTAATCATTAAAATCATTAAAAACTCGTTAAGATACCCATAAGCTATGCAATATTATTGAGTACTCTATTGCTATTATTATAAACCTTTTGCTCCACATTATTCAATAAATTGCACAATATTAAAAAAAAAAATTTATATTTCGCAATTTTTCTAACAATATATGGCACTTCGTTTCTTAAAGAAAAAATAATTGAAAGGTAAATGAAATGAAAAATTATTAATTGATTAAAGGTTCATTAAGGTATCCTATGTAGACTATGCAATATTATTGAGTACTTCATTGCCATTATTATAGAAATTTGCCCCATAAAAAATTATATCGCGCAATTTTTCTTTCATTATATGTAAATGTAAATAAATGTGCGCGTTTAAGCAAATTTTAAATTGATTTTTCGTGGTAAATACTAGATACATAGAAAATCTTAAACAAATTAAACAATTTAAATAGTTTAAGAAATTTATTATTCGACATCGCTGAACCACCAGCAAATAAATTTCAAATTAAAATAATTTAAATAGCTTAAAAAATATAAAGATATTTATGAAAGTGATGCACTTGGAAATAATTATTGTGCAATGTTGTCAATACAATAAAAAATATTTACTATTGCGCAATATAAATTAAAAGACATTTAATTTTATGCAATATATCGTGCCATATACCAGGCAATTTTATTGTACAATACCAATTATTGCACAATAATATTGCAAATGCGTGGGCACCTTTACAGTTCAAATAAAATAGCAAATATCACAAAGATTACTAAAACGGCCCGCCCACTTGCAATATAATTGTGCAATTTTTTGTATTGTACAATAATATCGCCCAAAAGTCTTTCGATTTTTATTGTACATCAAGACAATTGTGAAATGTGGTGGCAAATTTGTTCAATGTTGTTTACCCTTTCACTCTCACAAAAAATTGCGCAATATGTATTTTGTTTGAAAATATTGTGCAATTTATTGCATAGTATAGTTCAAAACGACAATAATATGTACAACAGCATATGCAATAATATTGTATAATGGATGGAACGCTTAATACAAATAATATTTAATAACTTTTTTCACAATTGTCTGGATTGTACTATTGTGCCACCATCGAATATGACATACACATTGGCGATTTTATTGTGCAATACCAAAAATTTTACAATTACATTGCAATTGGGTGGGCGGCTTAAACAAAGTTATTTTGAACTTCCCGCTTCAGTAAGTTACGGATCTTACCCGAATTTTTGAAAATCGAGTTTTCATTTTATTTCAAAGTTTTCAATTGCTTAAAATCAATTCTGACTATTTTTGGCCAATCTATTGCAAATTTAAATTGAACTACACTGTGCAACTACAAATTTTATATAAAAACTTTTATATAAGAACTTTAATTGAATCGCAAATTAATGCAAAAGTACTCTTAAGCCAATAAGAACATAATTTTTGCACTTTCCTTACACTTTTCCTCTCTCATTAAATTACTTATTAAAAAGCATTGCTTTGACCAAATTATGCAATTTCCGGCACTACAAGTTCTCACACTAGTGTCTGCCATAATTTCTTTCACCTGACAAAAAAAAAGATGAATTTTTTTCTCAGGAAACAAAATATTTCTTTGGCTTTTGAGAACAATTGCTCTAAAAAAAATGCAACGCCGCACACTTGTGGCAGTTTTACTGCATTCTCAATACTTACAGAGAAAAAGCAAAAAGGACATTTTCCAAGTAAGGCAGAAAATTTTTTGGGCCACAAAAATAAAGTAAAAAAATATAAATCAAGGAATCTTAACACACAAAAAACGAAACAGAATTAAAACGGAACTGGTAGCTGCTTAAAAGGGAAGTGAACTTAAATAACTTGAAAAAAACTGAAGCAAAGTAATTAAATGAAATCGCACTAAAACCCAAGAACGAACGAAGCTATTAATGTTAATTAGGCAAATTTAGTGGCGAGTAGAAGGCAAAAAAATAAAATAAATAAAAAATAAAAATAAAGAACTGATTTAAAGGGTAGTGGCAATTATATTCTACTTTGGCAGGACTCGCCTAAAAGGCAGTGAAGGAAGGGTGAGGCTGTGTGCGCTGCTTTAACAAAAAGGGTTAACAAAATAATAAAACCACTCTTATTTTAAATATATACATAGATCCATTCAATATTTATGGTGTTAGTTGCTATATGGTGCTTTAAATGTGGTAGAAAAAAATTATTTACTTCTTTTTTTTATAGATGTACATATCGCTGTTAACAAGTAGAAAGGCCCTACCTAACTCAAATAACTCAACTTTACGGGAGAAGGTAAAAATATAAACAGTACAAGTGATTGTACAATTGCTTTGTAAAACTTCTTATAAAATAGTTATTTTTTTAACTATTGCAATAAATTTTTGTGACGAGGTGTATTTGTGTGAAATGTATTGGAATCACTGAAAAACTTACGTTTCGTGAAAATACGAGTTAGGGCCTTTCTACGTGTCAACAGCGATACGTATTTAGGTATGTAACTTTTTTTGTAGCTCCTTCAATTTAAAATACAAAAGTATAGATAACTTGATGTGTGTGAAGACAAACTCGAATTTAACTAGCAGAGACAAAAACCAAACTTTCTAACATATTAATTTAAGCACATACATATGTACATAACAGAGCACTGTTAGCTATTTAACAGTAGTCGCTAAAAGAATTAGAATTCCAAATTCTTGGAACTGGAGAGAGCTGGTTATTTCTTTTTGTTTTTTTTTTTAATTTATGAAATTATAAAAGTAGGATGGCGGAAATGTGTCTGATAAAGTCAATAAATTAGATTTAAGAAAACATAATTTCCTTGAGAAAATTAGTGGTCCTTTTGGAAAAAATATGGAAGAGCACACGTACTACACACCATATCTGTGGCAATAAGGAAAATGTGCTAAGTCATATTTAACTGTTTTGCAGGGGAGCACTTTTAAGCGTTTAAGTCGATTTTCAGAAATTTATTTATTTTACACTTAAATTGGGAAAGTCACTGTTAACCTTTATTTTTTTTAAGCAAACATTGTTCTACACACTATAAATAATACATTTAAGTTAAAATATTTCAAAGCATAACCAAAATGAAGCTATTATTCCAAATGAGATAGAAGTCTAAAAGTCGCAAGTCATTTTGCTTTAACTTTTTGAGATTTTGCCCAGGGATACTTTCAAATATACAGATTATGGAGGTACTATTAACACAAAATCAGCTTATCTCGACTTAAGCACTTTTTCCTTTTTGCCACAGAAATATTGTTCGTGTTATTCGCCACATACGACCAGCAATGTTCGAAAAAGTGGAACAAAATTGTGAGAAAAAAGCAGCGTTGGACATATGACCGAAATAATTTTCAAATATTAGGTTAGGTTAGGAAGGGTGGTGCTACACCGCACCTCCACTCGGAGACCCAACTGGGTCCATTGTGATTCCCTTCTATTGCCCATTGCTAGTAATATTTACCCCTCCCATTTATAGCCAGAATTGACCCTATTATCCTTCATTAAGACACCGAATCTCCATGATGAAGCCCCTGATGTCCTCTAGTTTACACTTCCCGATATCAGTAATGCTTTCATGGAAACGTCTGCTCAGCCATCTAAGCCTATGACGTTGCAGCTTCGAGCAGTGACAGATAATATGTTCAATGGTTTCTGATTCCTCTTCATCCCCGCACATCCTACAAAAATCTGAAGTGCCAGTTTCCCATATACTGGTTCTTGCTCTGACCAAGCAGTGACCTGTCAACGCGCCTATCATGATTCGCATCGCTTTCCTATCCATGTCCAGTAGCAGTTTGGATCTTCCTGAGTCTACAATCCTCCTTACTTCGCCATGAACTGTTGGTCCTGCTTTCTACTCAATTACTGAGTTCCCTATAGTAATGACCTATCGGTAATTTCACCGATCTGTCCGCCATTCTCTCATCTAATGCCGACCCTATTTTTGCCAGCTCATCGGCATGAAACTCATTTCCCTCAACACTGCTGTGGCCAGGAACCCAACATAGTCTGACACTATATTTATCCATAAGCAAGTTGAGGGCTTTCATACAGTCACTAACAAGTTTCGATTTGACATTGTGCCCCTTCAAAGCTTTTAGCGCTGCCTGGCTGTCGACATAGAAGGTTACCTTCTCAACTTCAGCTACATTCCGTGGCCCTTAGGATCGCCAAGATCTCAGCCTGGAAAACACTGCATTCATTCGGCAGTCTGAAAGAACTACGAATGTTCGTTCCCAAGATATAGACACCAGGGCCTATGCCTTCCCCCAATTTTGATTCGTCTGCAAAGACTCCACTACCCTCATATAGCCTATAGGATTTGACCCAATAGTCCCTATCCGGAATTACCATTAAGGGTGTTCTACTAAAATCGATTTCAGCGACCTTATAGTCCGTGAACCCAGGGGTTACGGATTCCTGATCACCAAAACCGATCTCATTTAAGATTGATGTGTAACCTGTTGTTCATGCCCTCTACGAGTCTAAGGAGACTTCTAGTTGCCGTTCCCACCACAAAGTCCTCTATAGGAAGTAGATGAATAATGACGTCTAAGGCAGCCTGAGGTGTGCTCCTCTGAGCACCTGTGATGCCCATCGAGGCACATCCCTGAGCCTTAGCTAGTAGTCTCCTGTGACTTTCCTTCCTCAATGCCTCCCTCCATACCACACAGCCATAGGAAATAACCGGCCTGACAACCGATTTATAAATCCAGTTTAATAGCTTCGGTTGCAGACCTCAGTTCCTTCCAATGGAGTTCCTGCATGCGTAGTAGGCATTAAGCCTTTTTTTAGGCTTTCCTGTGTGTTTCTTTTCCAAGAAAACTTGCTATCTAGGAAAACACCCAAGTATTTAGCTCCCTCTGCTAGTCTCAGCTCCACCCCTCCCATCGTGGGCAGTACAAAGCTTTATACTTTGTATCTCCTGGTAAAGAGGACTACGACGGTTTTATCTGGGTTGACTCCCAGTCCTTGACTGCTGGCTCAAGAGGATAGCTCGCCCTACGCTGACTGCAAGACTTCACTGATAGTGGGAAGAAAGTAACACCACGTCATCCGCATATGCAAATATCTTCCGTCCGCTACTGTCAAAACGCCTAAGAATTGCGTTCATTGCCAACAACCACAATAGCGGTGACAAAACTCCTCCCTGTGGTGTACCTCTTGTCACTAATCTCCTCAGACTTTCCCTTCCCATACTCGAGTTGATGATTCTGCTATTAAGCATCATGACTATCCACTCCACTAGAAAGTTGTGAGCCCTAAGAGTTTCCAGCGACTCCCTAATAGCCTCTATAGTTATATTGTTAAAGTTTCCCTCAATGTCTAAGAATGCAGGAAGTGTGTAATCCTTGTGCTGCAGTCCCCTCTCTATGAAATATTAATTTGATATAAATTTCAAGTTCTATCTGGTTTAAAAAAAACGCTATTTATATTCATAAGTCTAAATACTACACTCGAAATTAGCCCCATTTAGTCAAAACGTAACTTAAAGATGTTAAGGTTCAATCTGAAGTGTCATACCATAATGCCTTAACCATTAACCTTAACCATTATTGCCATAACCATAAGTATGTGAAGCAGAAACTATTAGTGCTGACAAATACACTTATTATCAAATACAGGGGCTCTACTCTGTAATACGAAACGAGAGAAAATTCTTTCGAACTTTTATGATAATAACATGCAAATTCGAAAGCATTTTCTTTCGTTTCGAAATATAGAGTAGACCCCCAGTGTGCTGCCCATAATTTGGTTCGAACAGCTGTTTTGTTTAGTTATGGTTATGGTACGTTTAATTGAATCTTTAGCAAGAAACTTAACTAAAGCAACTTTCATAAAATGGTCCTTCGGAAAATTTTATATTTTTTTTTTAAATACTCGTACTTGCTACTCTAGGAAAAACATTTCTTTATAAAATATTAAAATACATACACAATACACGTTTCAAACAAACTATTAAAACAAAATCTGCCGTATTTAATAACTATGCCCTAAAGAAAATGTTAATTAGTTTGAAAAATTACTAGAATTGCTAAGCATACAAATTATAAATAAATTTTACATTCGTTTTGAATACAACAACTCCCACATTAAAACATTTCACTAGACAAATAATATCATAATTTTGGTAAAAGTTAATTATACGTAACAACTTATAAGGCTGGCTGTGGCAACAAACACAATTGGCCAAGTTATTTACGGATAAAATGTTGTAAATTAAAGTGAATTATATTATTTTATTTGTTTAAGATAAAAACACACAAGCTTAAGCTTATTTGATTATAATTTACAATGACAATATCTGTTAAGAGTAATTTTCTTTATTAGTTTATTTAGTGACACGTTAGTACTATGAATTGTGTTAATTAATAGAAATTTTATTACAATTATTTTATAGCAATTAAATGAGAAGTACCAGTATGTGGGAGTTTCGTTTGTTACTAAATAAGGAATTTATTTATTTTACTTTTAAGCAAATAGTTGGGGGCAGGGATTACGGCACAAGTCTCTAGCATTTTTAATAAATTTATGGCAGTAGAAATGGATGTAGGCACTTTCGTTAAAATTCCTTTGGATATTTACAGACTTATTTATAAAAATTATTAAGGCTTTATAAAGGCTTAATCAGCCTTATAAAGCCTTAATAATTTTTAAAAATAAGGCTGTTTATAAAAAAAATTATTTTGTTTTATATAAATAAAACACATTTTGTATGGACAACTGGAGTCAAAGTCAAATTTCTATAAGATTTAAATTGTTTTTGTATCAAAATTTCGTTAAAAAAATATTGTGAATAAGGGCTATTTAGAAATTTTCTTCATAAAAAATATTTGCCAACATTTGCTTAAAAAAAAAACGTTCACAAAAATTATCTTTCAAGCAACTACCGTATAAGAGTCTAAACACAATGTTTGCGGTGCGATTTTTCGTTGAGGGAGAGAAAAATAAACATAAATGATCAAACAGAATACGTCCGCAACTTCACGAAAAATCGCTGTCAAATAAATAAAGCCCATAATAAAATCTACGGCAGTAACTTCAAATTCTCTCTAATATTTGTTTTATTTTCTTTTGTGCTTATTTTTCTTTGTAGTTTTTCTTACAAAGTGTATGAAATTTATTGAAAGTATGGTGGTAGCATTGTTGAGAGAATATTTATTTATGTATATGTGAGAGCATAAGAAAAAACACTCTCAAAATAAAGTAGATTCTATCTCTCGACTGCTTTCTAGCTCTACTTTTTTGTGTCAATTTGTATGGAAAATGTGTTTATGCCGCAATTCTGTTTGATCATTAATACAGCGGCAGACGGCAACGGCAATACTTGTCGTTGTTTGTTTAAATTTTTATTAATTTTTTTTTGTGCATACTTTTTAATATAAAAAAATTTACTTTTTGTGTTAAATATTTTGTAATGGCAGTAACTAAAAACATTCGCAGATATATTTGATATATTTTTTAAAATTTTATATTTTATGACAAAAATTTTTGAACTTCAAAATCATATTTTTTGTTTACAATAATGTTGTGAAAGAGAAGGAGGGAGTGTCAAAAATTGAGAGAATAACAAAGTCCGCAATGAAAATAAAATAGATTTTAGTTTTATGTCCTTCCGCACTGCGGTTATTTACTTCAAAATCATATGAAAAATCGCATCGCAATACATTATCGTTACATTGTGTTCAGACTCTAAATGAGTACTTTTCAGAAAAGGGTCTGTTAAAACGAGTACTTCTCAAAAACGGACTTACATAAAAGTATCTTTCAAATACATCATATTTTTTTAAAATAAATATGATGTATTTGAAAAAGTACCTTTCGAAAAAGTACTTTTCTAAAAAGTACCTTCTGAAAAAGTACCTTTCAAAAAAGTATCATTTGAAAAAGTACCTTTCTAAAAGGTACTTTTCTAAAAAATACCTTTTGAAGAAGAACTTTTCTATTAAATACGTTTTGAAAAAAGACTTCTAATGACCTGTTTCACAATAACGAAACGAAACTTTCGACTGAAAATTTATATTGAAAAGAAGAATAAAATATGAAAATTTGTTTTTGTTTTCAATATAAATTTTCAGTCGAAAGTTTCGTTTCGTTATTGTGAAAAAGGCCACAAAAAGTACCTTTTAAAAAAGTGCATACAAAGTACATAAAAAGTACCTTTTGAAATACTTTTTCTAAAAAGTAATTTTCTAAATAGTAACTTTTGAAAAAGTACTTTCTTAAAAAGTACCTTTTGAAGAAATATATTTCTTAACAGTACCTTTCTAGAAAGTACCCTTTAAAAATGCGCCTTTTTAAACAGTACTTTTCTAAAAAGTACCTTTTGAAAAAGTATATTTTTAAAAAGTACGTTTCTTAAAAGTACTTTTCTAAAAAATACCTTTTTTAAAAATACTTTTCTGAAAACTACTTATTGAAAATGTATCTTCCTAAATAGTACCCTTCTAAAAAAAGCCCTCTAAAACTGTACTTTTTCCAGAAGCAGCCTAAAAAATACATTTGAAAAAGTACTTTTCAAAAAAGCAACTTTTGAAAAAGTACTTTTCTAAATATGCAGTAACTTGAAAAAGTACTTTTCTAAATAGTAACTTTGGAAAAAGTACTTTTCTAAATAGTAACTTTTGAAAAAGTACTTTCTTAAAAAGTACCTTTTGAAGAAATATATTTCTAAAAACTACCTTTCTAGAAAGTACCCTTTAAAAAAGCGCCTTTTTAAACAGTACTTTTCTAAAAAATACCTTTTGAAAAAGTATATTTTTAAAAAGTACGTTTCTTAAAAGTACTTTTCCAAAAAAATACCTTTTTTAAAAATACTTTTCTGAAAACTACCTATTGAAAATGTATCTTCCTAAATAGTACCCTCTAAAACTGTACTTTTTCCAGAAGCAGCTTTTAAGAAGTACCCTAAAAAATACATTTGAAAAAGTACTTTTCAAAAAAGCAACTTTTCAAAAAGTACTTTTCTAAATATGTAGTAACTTTTGAAAAAGTACTTTTCTAAATAGTAACTTTGGAAAAAGTACTTTTCTAAATAGTAACTTTTGAAAAAGTACTTTTCTAAAAAGTAACTTTTGAAAAAATACATTTCTAAAAAGCACCTTTCTAGAAAGTACCAAAAGTACTGTTTTCTTAAAAGTACTTTTCTTTTTTCTTTCGGCGGTTATGGCACGATATCCTGAAATCTATTGAGAAAATACTGATTTAAATAAGGCAGTAGATTTCGAAACAAAATATACGATTCTGTTATAAAATTTATACTATAAAAAAAAAAGTTGGCATAAGTAATATTAACGGCCTTGTACACACACACATATGTAGTTTTTTTTATTAAATTTTCCATTTTGTATGAAAGTTAAGAGAAAGAAATATTTATATATGGTTTATATAATTCTCCTTTATTTTCCTGAGTATCAAGTGCAAACTTTAGCCAGAAAACTTGAGGTGTGTGTAGCAGGTCTTGCAGCCATAAGAAAAAAATATTCAAAATGTTCTTAAAAATAGAAAACTGCACCCGATTACATTAAAACGACTGAAAACAGCGAAGTAGCAACAGTACAACAATGCACACTTAGCATTTGTTTAATTACAAAAAAGAAAAAAGAGAAAATTAAAAAAACAATTTAAACAAATATTATAGTGAATGTTGAAAACAATACAACAAAATATACAAATTAATAAACTTCAAAATAATAAAGAAAAGAAAAACAAACAAATATTACAGGAAAAAATATTGTATGTAATTTAAGCTTCTAAAAGTCTTGCACTAAGTAAATGGAGCCACTTTCTCTAAACCAGAAAACGCAATAGAAACTGAAAATAGCAACTCTTTATACTCGCTATTAATGGCTTTAAAAATACAAATGTATGTATATGGATGTATGCAGATATGTATGTAGGTATATTACAACAAACAAAACTCTTTCCATGGAAAAGAAACACAACAACAAGAGTACAGAAATATTTGCATAAATTTTGCTGCAGCGTTTTAGGTAAATAAATAAATTACATTTTCAAGAAATATGTATAGGTACATATGTATTTCATTTCGAACACAACAATTAAACACAAGTGCTTCAGAATACAAAAAAAAATAAATGTTGTTTCCCAAGTAAATAAAATAAAAATTATAACATACATTTGGTAAGTAGAAACAAAAATTTATAATGTAAAAATAACTGCAGATTTTTTTTTAATTTTTTTAATTTAAAAAATGTTTATTCAAAAGTTTTGCAAAACAAGGTTATGAATTTATTTCTTAAAAGCGTGTATTAATTTTGTTTTAAAATTCCAGCAAAACGACTCTTTTAGTCTATGCAACCTTCTTATTAAACATTTTTTCGCCTAAAAGTGGGCAACAAAATTTGTAATTTGCTTTAAACATGCAGAACATACTCGTATATGTATACGAGAATTGTTTTTATATTTTCCAAATTTTTTTATTGAAAATTTTAAATTTAAAACTTATCTTTTCAGTTTCAATAAAAATCTCGTAAATTTAGGTATGCCTAAGCCTAAAAATAGGCAATATGAAATGAGAGAAAAGGATAATTCTTATTTTTGGTTACTTATTTTATATTTTGGCTCTTTTCAATTAGAAAATAAATTAAATAACAAAAAAAAAAAGAATTATCCTGAAGAAATTAACCGATTAAACTAAATATATGTATATATATATTGAATGTATAAAAAAGGTCGAAAAATTAGATAAATTATTAATTTTAATAGAAGTATTAATGGACTTCTTTGCTGCTTAGAAGATTTGCTTACTGAGAAAATTTTTCTTTTAAGAACTTTTGTAGCTTCAATGAACTTTCTGTATTTTTAAAACGAAAGTAAATTTTTGTTCCGACAGTTGAAGCAAAGCCGCGAATAACGTTGTAAGACAAATTTTGCAAAACCTCTTTTTTCACAGATTACCGTTAATATTACACCCTCTTGCATCACCAAAAATTATACATCGTATCGACGTCAAAATACAATAACTAGGAAGCGTCTTTCAGTGGAAGAACTTTGCCAGCAAAAAAACAATCGCCCTTATTGTGAATGGCGTCCTCGAAGTCACATCAAGACGACATTAAATATTGTCACTTACCTACTCTTTAGCGGCAACAATTGGTTCTTATTGGATATATCTCACTAATCTCTAAGGTTTTGTAAACTAATGTAGGATGTTACTCGTAATAGTAGTCAATTATTGTTGATAAAGAGTTGAAAAGTGACAATTTTTACTGTCGTCTTGATGTGACGTCGACCACGCCATTCGCAATAAGCGGGAATATGATACGAAAAGAATTGTCAAAAGTAATTGATAAGTGTAACAGAGCTACACGTGGTCCCATTGCAAAAAAAAAAAGGTGGGTGGGAGCACGCCCACAAAATTCTTTTATTTGATTTTATGATATTCTACTTATTTGATTGCTGCGAAACCTAGCAAATGGCTTTGGTTCTTTAAATTACAAAATTTTAAAGTAGTAAAAACATGCCGAGTCACGCCCATTAAAATTTAATATTTTATTTTAAGTGGTTCTACTTTACCGATTTATACAAAACTTAACACACAACCTGAGCTCTAAAAGACACACGATCTTGCATTTAAAAAAAGTGGGCGGAGGCACGCCCATTAAAATTTAACATTTTATTTTAAGTGGTTCTACCTTACCGATTTATACAAAACTTAACACACATCCTGAGCTCTAACAGACACACGATCTAGCAATTAAAAAAGTGGGCGGAGTCACGCCCATTAAAATTTTATATTTTATTTTAAGTGGTTCTACTTTACCGATTTATACAAAACTTAACACACACCCTGAGTTCTACAAGACACACAATCTTCCATTTAAAAAAGTGGGCGGAGTTACACCCATTGAAATTTAATTTTATACTTCACCTACATACTACTTTTTAAACAACAGGTTTCAAAAAAATTTTTGTTTGAAAGAGTTTACTTCCCATGTGGTACCATAAATTTTTGTCGAAAATTTTCTATCAGATCTTTGCATTGAAGTCGGGTTTTATTTGACAGAATTAATTATTATTTTTGATAAGATTAAAAACATTAACACAAAAAAAAATAATCTTGCCTTTACTTTAATACACATTTTTCTTTTTGGCTCACCCGAAAAATTATTATTTTGGCACTTACAACGTTATTTAGGGTGAACGGTTTAATTTATATTTAAAACAAAAATCGAATTTTTGGATTGTATTATTCTGTTCAAAACAAATTTTCAAATGAAAAATCAAGCAGTGCTCGTAAAAACATGAAACAAGTTTCATGAAAGCTACAAAATGAAATTCGTCAAAACGAGTGTATTTTATTGAAGAATTAAAGGGTGTGAAGATAAACTCGAATTTATTTAGCAGAGACAGAAACCAGAATTATTAACGTGACACGTTTGGCACCGAACAGAACACTGTGAAATACTTACGTACCTTTTCACAATGTATGGTTAAAAGATAACAGAGACTTTAACTGCAAGTTTTGTATGAAGAACTGTCAGTTAAAGTTTACGTTAACTCTTAACCATACATTGTGAAAAGGGACGTTAAAAGTATTTGCTAAATCGATTATGAGTGTGAAACATTGAACTTGGGACAAGATCAATAAAAAAAATATATAAAAAACCGCTCTGAGTGGTATTTAATGAAATTATAATGAAAAGATGTTAGTGGTAGTGCAAAAATATATTATATTTATTTCTTAAATCTACATCTCAAAGCAGTTTTTATATAAATTTCTTTCATTGATCTCGTCCCATGTCAAGGTTTCACACTCCTAATCCATTTAGCAACTACTGTTAAGTATTTAACAGTGCTCTGTTATGTACAAAACATGCTGTCTGTGTTAGAAATTCTGGTTTCTGTCTCTGCTAATTAAATTCGAATGTATCTTCACACACCCATTTAATTCTTCAATAAAATTTCCCAATTAATTTCACTTCAAAATCGGAGCTTACGAATGTCAGTATGTATTTTAAAGTTTAAATATCAAAAAATGTGCAACACTTTTACTAAAGCTGGAATTATTGGTGAGTGGTTTGTTTGCAGTGAACGTTTTGAATAAACATTTATGAATTTATTTGCGGCTTTTTAACGACAAAAATTATATTTTAAACAAATAATAACAATAATGTAATAAATTAATTAAAAATAAACCAAAAACCAATTAACACTAGTAACCAAATGAAACAGACACATTGCAATAACAACAAAAAATTATTTTTTTTTGTGGGATATAATCCTCTGAAACAACAAAAAAATTATTTTTATGGAAATTTTATTTCAACGTACACTTCAAACTCAAATAATTTGTTTTTTTATTTTGCGGCAACAATTCAAATTCAATTAAATATGTATATAAATGTACGTTTTATTTTTATGTTATTTATTTATTTTTTTTTTTCTGTAAACAAACGCTGATTTTTCTAAGAAAAATCCACAACCAACAATTTTGTAAGTATTAGAAATAATTAACGAATTTAAACGATTTTAACGAATTATTAAAGTGGTAATTACAACGCAATAAACTAAATTATGAATTAAAAAAATCAAAATAATTAAAATTGAACTGGTAACAAGAATTTGCAATAAAAAAACGAAAACGAAAACGAAATGTTTATAAAACATTGGGCTTCCCTGTATTGTTTCGGTTTATTTTACAGATATTTTATCTATAAGATAGATTTCGAGGCGATGCGAGGCGCATATTTTTCACACACATACGCGTTACCACAGACGGCTGTTTTTGGTTCGCAAGAGCCTTAATTTCTTCATTCGTTTCTTTAATATTTAATCTCTTGATTTTTTATTTTGTGCGTTTATTTTTAATATCAAGTTTTTTCCTATTTATTTCAAGGATTTGAAATCGTTGAGTAGATAGCAGAGAGTTGCATGTGGGCATGTGGGCGTGTGTGTGTGTGTGTGTGTGTGTAGGTGTGGATAATAGTTTGTATTAAAAAAATATATATATTAAAAATAAATAAATAAATAAGAAATAAAAAAAGATACAATTGGTTAATATTAATTGCAAAGTATTTTTTAGATCAACTAGTACTATTGCTTTTTTTTTTTTTTTTTTTTTTTTTTTTTTTTTTTGCAAAAATCATAGACATACAAAAAGAGCGGGAAAGCTTAAAATGAAACTTGAATTACTTACATCAGTTTGCAGCCTTTGGGCTTCTTGTTCCGTTTCGAAAGTGACAAAACCGTACCCTTTACTAACACCAGCACGATCCACTATGATTTTTGTCGACTTGACGTTACCGTAGGCGGAAAAGACACGACACAAATCAGATTCTGTTGTGTCGCCGCTGCAAGGGAAGAGAAAAAAGTATTAAGTTAGTATGCAAGTTTTTTTAATTTAAGGCATAAATGTTTTGAATACTTCATTCAATATTTACTAAATTTCTGGTTTTTTTTAAGCAAATGTCTACTAACTAACACTGTTAAGCAAATGTACGTGAACAAACCTATTGTGTTACGACTATTATGTTGAGTCGCATATTAATGTACAGAATGTGCAGAATTCTGCTTGTTAAAAAATATCCTACAACAAAAATATCCTACAAACAACAACAACTTTAATGTTCTATTGTCAACGTAAATACATACAAATCAACAGAATTAATTTTAATCCTAATGTTACATCAGAGCGCCCTCCTCCTCCTTTATCTGTATTGTGTAGTTGAAACATCGGCAAAGTAAAATAACCAATAAAATGGCTACTAAGCACAGATTCAAAATTTAATACGCTTCATTGACACCAGAGGCGCTGCAACACTGCATTATCAAAAACGTGCAAATAGAATAATAGAATGAAGCTTTCCTCTATGTCTTCCTTCACAACCTACATATATTCTCTATCACTTTCCCTTCCCGCTGACCCTCTCTCACTATCTTCTCTTCCACTCACAGGCAACACAAAGGGATTATTGTGTTGGACCCAAATGAGCTACAGTCTGAATATCAACTTTCCTTACCAGCATCCTGCTAAACTAACCTATATATTTTATATATCGTTAGCTAAAATGCAAAAGGGCGTAACTAACAAAAAATATAATTTTACTGAAGCAAAAAACTAAAAAAAAACTAGACGAACTTGAAGTTAAGTCCCCTTGTTTTTTGTAATTTTTTTAACGCAGAAGTGTAAAATTTTGTCAGGACATGTAGTTTAATGCCATTCATAACAATCAATCAAAAACTTCATTTTGAATTTTTTGTTAGTTACGCCTTTTTGCATTTTAGCTAACGATATATAAAATATATATGTAGGTTAGTGTGAAGATAAATTCGAATTAAATTAGCAGAGACAGCAACCAAAATTTTTAAAATAACATTTTAAGCACATAACAGAACACTGGTAGCTATTTAACAGTAGTCACTAAATGGTTTAAGATTCCAAATCCTTGGAACTGGGATGAGAAAGATGAAAAAAAAATTTGGAAAAATATGGAAGAGCACACGTACTACACTATATACAGGTGTGGTAGTTCTAAGGGTCTTAAATGTGACCCAATTGGTCACGTTTCTCAAATAATTTTGGAAATTGAAATACAGGCAAATCTCGATAAAACTAATTTTGATTTAACGAAAATGCGATATAACGAACGTCCAAATATTTTACAATAACAACCTTATATAGCGAATAATATCCTAATTTTATACTGGATATAACGAATGATAAGGAAAAAATTGCAAAATAAAAAACAAAAACTTGCTAGGAACATAATTCTAACATTTAGTTATACTTTATATAGCGAATGTTTTGATAAATATGTGTGATCTGTATAACGAACGGCAAAAAGACATTAAACAAAATCTACAGCAGCGATGAAAAAATTGCAATCATTATTTTTATTGTATTGTATCATGTCTACAATACAAAATAATTAATATAACAGTTGGAAAAACTGCAATATAACGAATTTTTCGGCATAACAAATAGTACTGACATTATATCGTTCGTTATACTGGGATTTGTCTGTAATCGATTTTGAAAAATATGAATTTTTAGTGAAGATTAGTGGTCGTTTTGGTAAAATATGGAAGAGCATACGTACATGTGCGTGAAGATAAATTTTAAAATTTATAACCCTAGACACAAACCGTCTTGTTTAACAGAGCTCTGTTAACAAAAAAACAGACCTCTGTTAAATAATAATAATTAGTTTTTACCCACAAAATGGACTTGATACCCAATTTTTTAAGCAAAATGAACCAGAAAATTTAAACTGAGATCCGTCTCTATGCTTTCTTTATATGTATATATCATTTAATACATCCAACAACAAGAAAAATACATATCTTGACCCACAGTCATAAAATATTTTTAAGTAATTTTTTTCAAAAACGGTAGGAGATGGGGAAAAAACGAATATTGGAGGAGACTCCTGGACGCCTCTGGATCAATGTCCAATAGTCAAAAGTCTTAACAGCCTGTTTTTGTAAAAATTACAGCACAATTTAAAAAAAAAATTTTTCAAATTTGAAAAATAATTTTTGTCATTTTTTTCAAAAACGGTAGGAGATGGGGAAAAAAAGAATATTGGAGAAGACTCCTGGACGCCTCTGGATCAATGACCAATAGTCAAAAGTCTTAACAGCCTGTTTTTGTAAAAATTACAGCACAATTTCAAAAAAATTTTTTTAAAATTTGAAAAATAATTTTTGTCATTTTTTTCAAAAACGGTAAAAGATGGGGAAAAAAAGAATATTGGAGGAGACTCCTGGACGCCTCTGGATCAATGTCCAATAGTCAAAAGTCTTAACAGCCTGTTTTTGTAAAAATTACAGCACAATTTAAAAAAAAAATTTTTCAAATTTGAAAAATAATTTTTGTCATTTTTTTCAAAAACGGTAGGAGATGGGGAAAAAAGAATATTGGAGGAGACTCCTGGACGCCTCTGGATCAATGACCAATAGTCAAAAGTCTTAACAGCCTGTTTTTGTAAAAATTACAGCACAATTTCAAAAAAATTTTTTTCAAATTTGAAAAATAATTTTTGTCATTTTTTTCAAAAACGGTGGGAGATGGGGGAAAAAAGAATATTGGAGAAGACTCCTGGACGCCTCTGGATCAATGACCAATAGTCAAAAGTCTTAACAGCCTGTTTTTGTAAAAATTACAGCACAATTTCAAAAAAATTTTTTTCAAATTTGAAAAATAATTTTTGTAATTTTTTTCCAAAACGGTAGGAGATGGGGGAAAAAAGAATATTGGAGAAGACTCCTGGACGCCTCTGGATCAATGACCAATAGTCAAAAGTCTTAACAGCCTGTTTTTGTAAAAATTACAGCACAATTTAAAAAAAAATTTTTTAAAATTTGAAAAATAATTTTTGTCATTTTTTTCAAAAACGGTAGGAGATGGGGAAAAAAAGAATATTGGAGGAGACTTCTGGACGCCTCTGGATCAATGTCCAATAGTCAAAAGTCTTAACAGCCTGTTTTTGTAAAAATTACAGCACAATTTAAAAAAAAAATTTTTCAAATTTGAAAAATAATTTTTGTCATTTTTTTCAAAAACGGTAGAAGATGGGGAAAAAAAGAATATTGGAGAAGACTCCTGGACGCCTCTGGATCAATGACCAATAGTCAAAAGTCTTAACAGCCTGTTTTTGTAAAAATTACAGCACAATTTCAAAAAAAATTTTTTCAAATTTGAAAAATAATTTTTGTCATTTTTTTCAAAAACGGTAGGAGATGGGGAAAAAAAGAATATTGGAGGAGACTTCTGGACGCCTCTGGATCAATGTCCAATAGTCAAAAGTCTTAACAGCCTGTTTTTGTAAAAATTACAGCACAATTTCAAAAAAAATTTTTTCAAATTTGAAAAATAATTTTTGTCATTTTTTTCAAAAACGGTAGGAGATGGGGAAAAAAAGAATATTGGAGGAGACTCCTGGACGCCTCTGGATCAATGACCAATAGTCAAAAGTCTTAACAGCCTGTTTTTGTAAAAATTACAGCACAATTTAAAAAAAAATTTTTTAAAATTTGAAAAATAATTTTTGTCATTTTTTTCAAAAACGGTAGGAGATGGGGAAAAAAAGAATATTGGAGGAGACTTCTGGACGCCTCTGGATCAATGTCCAATAGTCAAAAGTCTTAACAGCCTGTTTTTGTAAAAATTACAGCACAATTTCAAAAAAAATTTTTTCAAATTTAAAAAATAATTTTTGTCATTTTTTTCAAAAACGGTAGGAGATGGGGAAAAAAATAATATTGGAGGAGACTCCTGGACGCCTCTGGATCAATGTCCAATAGTCAAAAGTCTTAACAGCCTGTTTTTGTAAAAATTACAGCACAATTTAAAAAAAAAATTTTTCAAATTTGAAAAATAATTTTTGTCATTTTTTTCAAAAACGGTAGGAGATGGGGAAAAAAAGAATATTGGAGGAGACTCCTGGACGCCTCTGGATCAATGACCAATAGTCAAAAGTCTTAACAGCCTGTTTTTGTAAAAATTACAGCACAATTTCAAAAAAATTTTTTTCAAATTTGAAAAATAATTTTTGTCATTTTTTTCAAAAACGGTGGGAGATGGGGGAAAAAAGAATATTGGAGAAGACTCCTGGACGCCTCTGGATCAATGACCAATAGTCAAAAGTCTTAACAGCCTGTTTTTGTAAAAATTACAGCACAATTTCAAAAAAATTTTTTTCAAATTTGAAAAATAATTTTTGTAATTTTTTTCCAAAACGGTAGGAGATGGGGGAAAAAAGAATATTGGAGAAGACTCCTGGACGCCTCTGGATCAATGTCCAATAGTCAAAAGTCTTAACAGCCTGTTTTTGTAAAAATTACAGCACAATTTCAAAAAAAATTTTTTCAAATTTGAAAAATAATTTTTGTCATTTTTTTCAAAAACGGTAGGAGATGGGGAAAAAAAGAATATTGGAGAAGACTCCTGGACGCCTCTGGATCAATGTCCAATAGTCAAAAGTCTTAACAGCCTGTTTTTGTAAAAATTACAGCACAATTTCAAAAAAAATTTTTTCAAATTTGAAAAATAATTTTTGTCATTTTTTTCAAAAACGGTAGGAGATGGGGAAAAAAAGAATATTGGAGGAGACTCCTGGACGCCTCTGGATCAATGTCCAATAGTCAAAAGTCTTAACAGCCTGTTTTTGTAAAAATTACAGCACAATTTAAAAAAAAAAATTTTCAAATTTGAAAAATAATTTTTGTAATTTTTTTCAAAAACGGTAGGAGATGGGGAAAAAACGAATATTGGAGGAGACTCCTGGACGCCTCTGGATCAATGACCAATAGTCAAAAGTCTTAACAGCCTGTTTTTGTAAAAATTACAGCACAATTTAAAAAAAAAATTTTTCAAATTTGAAAAATAATTTTTGTCATTTTTTTCAAAAACGGTAGGAGATGGGGAAAAAAAGAATATTGGAGGAGACTCCTGGACGCCTCTGGATCAATGTCCAATAGTCAAAAGTCTTAACAGCCTGTTTTTGTAAAAATTACAGCACAATTTAAAAAAAAAATTTTTCAAATTTGAAAAATAATTTTTGTCATTTTTTTCAAAAACGGTAGGAGATGGGGAAAAAAAGAATATTGGAGGAGACTCCTGGACGCCTCTGGATCAATGACCAATAGTCAAAAGTCTTAACAGCCTGTTTTTGTAAAAATTACAGCACAATTTCAAAAAAATTTTTTTCAAATTTGAAAAATAATTTTTGTAATTTTTTTCAAAAACGGTAGGAGATGGGGAAAAAAAGAATATTGGAGGAGACTCCTGGACGCCTCTGGATCAATGTCCAATAGTCAAAAGTCTTAACAGCCTGTTTTTGTAAAAATTACAGCACAATTTAAAAAAAAAATTTTTCAAATTTGAAAAATAATTTTTGTCATTTTTTTCAAAAACGGTAGGAGATGGGGAAAAAAAGAATATTGGAGGAGACTCCTGGACGCCTCTGGATCAATGACCAATAGTCAAAAGTCTTAACAGCCTGTTTTTGTAAAAATTACAGCACAATTTCAAAAAAATTTTTTTCAAATTTGAAAAATAATTTTTGTCATTTTTTTCAAAAACGGTAGGAGATGGGGAAAAAAAGAATATTGGAGGAGACTCCTGGACGCCTCTGGATCAATGTCCAATAGTCAAAAGTCTTAACAGCCTGTTTTTGTAAAAATTACAGCACAATTTAAAAAAAAAATTTTTCAAATTTGAAAAATAATTTTTGTCATTTTTTTCAAAAACGGTAGGAGATGGGGAAAAAAAGAATATTGGAGGAGACTCCTGGACGCCTCTGCATCAATGACCAATAGTCAAAAGTCTTAACAGCCTGTTTTTGTAAAAATTACAGCACAATTTAAAAAAAAAATTTTTCAAATTTGAAAAATAATTTTTGTCATTTTTTTCAAAAACGGTAGGAGATGGGGAAAAAAAGAATATTGGAGGAGACTCCTGGACGCCTCTGGATCAATGACCAATAGTCAAAAGTCTTAACAGCCTGTTTTTGTAAAAATTACAGCACAATTTAACAAAAAAAATTTTTCAAATTTGAAAAATAATTTTTGTCATTTTTTTCAAAAACGGTAGGAGATGGGGAAAAAAAGAATATTGGAGGAGACTCCTGGACGCCTCTGGATCAATGACCAATAGTCAAAAGTCTTAACAGCCTGTTTTTGTAAAAATTACAGCACAATTTAAAAAAAAAATTTTTCAAATTTGAAAAATAATTTTTGTCATTTTTTTCAAAAACGGTAGGAGATGGGGAAAAAAAGAATATTGGAGGAGACTCCTGGACGCCTCTGGATCAATGACCAATAGTCAAAAGTCTTAACAGCCTGTTTTTGTAAAAATTACAGCACAATTTAAAAAAAAATTTTTTAAAATTTGAAAAATAATTTTTGTCATTTTTTTCAAAAACGGTAGGAGATGGGGAAAAAAGAATATTGGAGGAGACTTCTGGACGCCTCTGGATCAATGTCCAATAGTCAAAAGTCTTAACAGCCTGTTTTTGTAAAAATTACAGCACAATTTAAAAAAAAAATTTTTCAAATTTGAAAAATAATTTTTGTCATTTTTTTCAAAAACGGTAGGAGATGGGGAAAAAAAGAATATTGGAGGAGACTCCTGGACGCCTCTGGATCAATGACCAATAGTCAAAAGTCTTAACAGCCTGTTTTTGTAAAAATTACAGCACAATTTAAAAAAAAATTTTTTAAAATTTGAAAAATAATTTTTGTCATTTTTTTCAAAAACGGTAGGAGATGGGGAAAAAAAGAATATTGGAGGAGACTTCTGGACGCCTCTGGATCAATGTCCAATAGTCAAAAGTCTTAACAGCCTGTTTTTGTAAAAATTACAGCACAATTTCAAAAAAAATTTTTTCAAATTTAAAAAATAATTTTTGTCATTTTTTTCAAAAACGGTAGGAGATGGGGAAAAAACGAATATTGGAGGAGACTCCTGGACGCCTCTGGATCAATGTCCAATAGTCAAAAGTCTTAACAGCCTGTTTTTGTAAAAATTACAGCACAATTTAAAAAAAAAAATTTTCAAATTTGAAAAATAATTTTTGTAATTTTTTTCAAAAACGGTAGGAGATGGGGAAAAAACGAATATTGGAGGAGACTCCTGGACGCCTCTGGATCAATGTCCAATAGTCAAAAGTCTTAACAGCCTGTTTTTGTAAAAATTACAGCACAATTTAAAAAAAAAATTTTTCAAATTTGAAAAATAATTTTTGTCATTTTTTTCAAAAACGGTAGGAGATGGGGAAAAAAAGAATATTGGAGGAGACTCCTGGACGCCTCTGGATCAATGACCAATAGTCAAAAGTCTTAACAGCCTGTTTTTGTAAAAATTACAGCACAATTTAAAAAAAAAAATTTTCAAATTTGAAAAATAATTTTTGTAATTTTTTTCAAAAACGGTAGGAGATGGGGAAAAAACGAATATTGGAGGAGACTCCTGGACGCCTCTGGATCAATGTCCAATAGTCAAAAGTCTTAACAGCCTGTTTTTGTAAAAATTACAGCACAATTTAAAAAAAAAATTTTTCAAATTTGAAAAATAATTTTTGTCATTTTTTTCAAAAACGGTAGGAGATGGGGAAAAAAAGAATATTGGAGGAGACTCCTGGACGCCTCTGGATCAATGACCAATAGTCAAAAGTCTTAACAGCCTGTTTTTGTAAAAATTACAGCACAATTTAAAAAAAAAATTTTTCAAATTTGAAAAATAATTTTTGTCATTTTTTTCAAAAACGGTAGGAGATGGGGAAAAAAAGAATATTGGAGGAGACTCCTGGACGCCTCTGGATCAATGACCAATAGTCAAAAGTCTTAACAGCCTGTTTTTGTAAAAATTACAGCACAATTTAAAAAAAAATTTTTTAAAATTTGAAAAATAATTTTTGTCATTTTTTTCAAAAACGGTAGGAGATGGGGAAAAAAAGAATATTGGAGGAGACTTCTGGACGCCTCTGGATCAATGTCCAATAGTCAAAAGTCTTAACAGCCTGTTTTTGTAAAAATTACAGCACAATTTAAAAAAAAAATTTTTCAAATTTGAAAAATAATTTTTGTCATTTTTTTCAAAAACGGTAGGAGATGGGGAAAAAAAGAATATTGGAGGAGACTCCTGGACGCCTCTGGATCAATGTCCAATAGTCAAAAGTCTTAACAGCCTGTTTTTGTAAAAATTACAGCACAATTTAAAAAAAAAATTTTTCAAATTTGAAAAATAATTTTTGTCATTTTTTTCAAAAACGGTAGGAGATGGGGAAAAAAAGAATATTGGAGAAGACTCCTGGACGCCTCTGGATCAATGTCCAATAGTCAAAAGTCTTAACAGCCTGTTTTTGTAAAAATTACAGCACAATTTAAAAAAAAATTTTTTAAAATTTAAAAAATAATTTTTGTCATTTTTTTCAAAAACGGTAGGAGATGGGGAAAAAAAGAATATTGGAGGAGACTTCTGGACGCCTCTGGATCAATGACCAATAGTCAAAAGTCTTAACAGCCTGTTTTTGTAAAAATTACAGCACAATTTCAAAAAAAATTTTTTCAAATTTGAAAAATAATTTTTGTCATTTTTTTCAAAAACGGTAGGAGATGGGGAAAAAAAGAATATTGGAGAAGACTCCTGGACGCCTCTGGATCAATGTCCAATAGTCAAAAGTCTTAACAGCCTGTTTTTGTAAAAATTACAGCACAATTTAAAAAAAAATTTTTTAAAATTTAAAAAATAATTTTTGTAATTTTTTTCAAAAACGGTAGGAGATGGGGAAAAAAAGAATATTGGAGGAGACTCCTGGACGCCTCTGGATCAATGTCCAATAGTCAAAAGTCTTAACAGCCTGTTTTTGTAAAAATTACAGCACAATTTAAAAAAAAAATTTTTCAAATTTGAAAAATAATTTTTGTCATTTTTTTCAAAAACGGTAGGAGATGGGGAAAAAAAGAATATTGGAGGAGACTCCTGGACGCCTCTGGATCAATGACCAATAGTCAAAAGTCTTAACAGCCTGTTTTTGTAAAAATTACAGCACAATTTCAAAAAAAATTTTTTCAAATTTAAAAAATAATTTTTGTCATTTTTTTCAAAAACGGTAGGAGATGGGGAAAAAAATAATATTGGAGGAGACTCCTGGACGCCTCTGGATCAATGTCCAATAGTCAAAAGTCTTAACAGCCTGTTTTTGTAAAAATTACAGCACAATTTAAAAAAAAAATTTTTCAAATTTGAAAAATAATTTTTGTCATTTTTTTCAAAAACGGTAGAAGATGGGGAAAAAAAGAATATTGGAGAAGACTCCTGGACGCCTCTGGATCAATGACCAATAGTCAAAAGTCTTAACAGCCTGTTTTTGTAAAAATTACAGCACAATTTCAAAAAAAATTTTTTCAAATTTGAAAAATAATTTTTGTCATTTTTTTCAAAAACGGTAGGAGATGGGGAAAAAAAGAATATTGGAGAAGACTCCTGGACGCCTCTGGATCAATGTCCAATAGTCAAAAGTCTTAACAGCCTGTTTTTGTAAAAATTACAGCACAATTTAAAAAAAAAATTTTTCAAATTTGAAAAATAATTTTTGTCATTTTTTTCAAAAACGGTAGGAGATGGGGAAAAAAAGAATATTGGAGAAGACTCCTGGACGCCTCTGGATCAATGTCCAATAGTCAAAAGTCTTAACAGCCTGTTTTTGTAAAAATTACAGCACAATTTAAAAAAAAATTTTTTAAAATTTGAAAAATAATTTTTGTCATTTTTTTCAAAAACGGTAGGAGATGGGGAAAAAAAGAATATTGGAGGAGACTTCTGGACGCCTCTGGATCAATGTCCAATAGTCAAAAGTCTTAACAGCCTGTTTTTGTAAAAATTACAGCACAATTTCAAAAAAAATTTTTTCAAATTTAAAAAATAATTTTTGTCATTTTTTTCAAAAACGGTAGGAGATGGGGAAAAAACGAATATTGGAGGAGACTCCTGGACGCCTCTGGATCAATGTCCAATAGTCAAAAGTCTTAACAGCCTGTTTTTGTAAAAATTACAGCACAATTTAAAAAAAAAAATTTTCAAATTTGAAAAATAATTTTTGTAATTTTTTTCAAAAACGGTAGGAGATGGGGAAAAAACGAATATTGGAGGAGACTCCTGGACGCCTCTGGATCAATGTCCAATAGTCAAAAGTCTTAACAGCCTGTTTTTGTAAAAATTACAGCACAATTTAAAAAAAAAATTTTTCAAATTTGAAAAATAATTTTTGTAATTTTTTTCAAAAACGGTAGGAGATGGGGAAAAAACGAATATTGGAGGAGACTCCTGGACGCCTCTGGATCAATGACCAATAGTCAAAAGTCTTAACAGCCTGTTTTTGTAAAAATTACAGCACAATTTCAAAAAAAATTTTTTAAAATTTAAAAAATAATTTTTGTCATTTTTTTCAAAAACGGTGGGAGATGGGGGAAAAAAGAATATTGGAGAAGACTCCTGGACGCCTCTGGATCAATGACCAATAGTCAAAAGTCTTAACAGCCTGTTTTTGTAAAAATTACAGCACAATTTCAAAAAAATTTTTTTCAAATTTGAAAAATAATTTTTGTAATTTTTTTCCAAAACGGTAGGAGATGGGGGAAAAAAGAATATTGGAGAAGACTCCTGGACGCCTCTGGATCAATGTCCAATAGTCAAAAGTCTTAACAGCCTGTTTTTGTAAAAATTACAGCACAATTTAAAAAAAAATTTTTTCAAATTTGAAAAATAATTTTTGTCATTTTTTTCAAAAACGGTAGGAGATGGGGAAAAAAAGAATATTGGAGGAGACTCCTGGACGCCTCTGGATCAATGTCCAATAGTCAAAAGTCTTAACAGCCTGTTTTTGTAAAAATTACAGCACAATTTAAAAAAAAAATTTTTCAAATTTGAAAAATAATTTTTGTAATTTTTTTCAAAAACGGTAGGAGATGGGGAAAAAAAGAATATTGGAGGAGACTCCTGGACGCCTCTGGATCAATGTCCAATAGTCAAAAGTCTTAACAGCCTGTTTTTGTAAAAATTACAGCACAATTTAAAAAAAAAATTTTTCAAATTTGAAAAATAATTTTTGTCATTTTTTTCAAAAACGGTAGGAGATGGGGAAAAAAAGAATATTGGAGGAGACTCCTGGACGCCTCTGGATCAATGACCAATAGTCAAAAGTCTTAACAGCCTGTTTTTGTAAAAATTACAGCACAATTTCAAAAAAATTTTTTTCAAATTTGAAAAATAATTTTTGTCATTTTTTTCAAAAACGGTAGGAGATGGGGAAAAAAAGAATATTGGAGGAGACTCCTGGACGCCTCTGGATCAATGTCCAATAGTCAAAAGTCTTAACAGCCTGTTTTTGTAAAAATTACAGCACAATTTAAAAAAAAAATTTTTCAAATTTGAAAAATAATTTTTGTCATTTTTTTCAAAAACGGTAGGAGATGGGGAAAAAAAGAATATTGGAGGAGACTCCTGGACGCCTCTGCATCAATGACCAATAGTCAAAAGTCTTAACAGCCTGTTTTTGTAAAAATTACAGCACATTTGTATATAAATATGTATGCATGTTTATAGAATGTTTATATTTACAACAACCACATAAACATACTTACGCACATACGTACATATATGTGCGTAACATAGAAAATTCACAAGCACTACAAACATTTTCCAGAAATATACTTTTGCTATATTGTTCTTACGTAGCAACAGTAAGAAGTCTTGATAAAATTTTGTCGAACTCGTTCAGTCGGTTATTTCAGACACAAATTTAAGTTAAAAGGTTTGTGTAACCAGTAAATGAGTTTCACCCAAGTTCGTCAATTTGGCAAAGCTTCGCTAAATTTGAAGTAGGTAAACATTCGAGGTTCATGCCCATGCTATAAAAGATTTGAAAGAGCTTACATTTTTTATTTAATTCCCTTTTACTGTGCTGTGACTGCGAAAAGCTTTGAAGCCGTGGTGTGCTTTGATTTTTTTTTTGTAAAACTGCGGTAAACGCATACAGTAGACACTTGATAATTTAAAACTCGCTAGTTTGAATCTTTTAACATTTTAAACAAAATTTCCATAATAATTTTAACTATAGCACACATGAAGTACAAACATATATTTACGGCCGTTGTTAATAAATTTTTAAATGTAAAAAATTTTCGCCTTCGTGATATTATGAATTGCTTATGGTTAAAAGTATTAATAACGAGCCTGATGACATTTTATGGCAACTGATTAATTGTCATGCATTCCTACTAACGTTCTAATTGGTTCAATGGCTTACAGTTTTATAATAATATATGTATAATAAAATAAGCAAAGTATTTGTAAAAGTTACTTTAAATAAAAAGTTTAATGTGATAAACATGCAATATTTTGTAAGGATTGTCTATTGCTGTTAACAATATATATGGGGCATTCCACAAATTTAAAAATATTTTAAATGTTTAGTTTTAAATGTCTTTTAGTGCCTCTCAAAACGTCACCCTGGTAAATTTGGGGATTGTTTTGATTAATTGTTCAAAAGATATTAACTTTTCAAAAACTATTTGCTTTAATTTTTTTGTCCATTACTTTCTTAGTAATATTTGAAATTTTTTTATGACATTTTTGAATAGAAAATAATATTCGTAGTGTTTTTGTTCAATATTTTTGAACTTTAAGCTTTGTATCATGTTTTTTAAAATAAGTGTATCAACCAATAATTTTTAACCAATGTTCGGTATCGATTTTTGAAAACTTGAAAATATATAAAAATAACTGTGAAAAGAAAACGTACATTTGTATGTACATCCCTATGTGTTTACACTTATCTGAACACATAACAATTTTCTAAGCGATCCGTTTTGGCGTGGAAGCTCCATATATTTTTTACATTACTTTTACAAATGCCTTTTAAAAATGACTGATACATTTTAAAATTGACTGCTACACAAATCATTAAATTTTCTACTTGAATTAGGAATCTAGTAATGTTACGATAAATGATATTCTGGCCGATTTTTACAATTTATGCAAAGCATCAAATTTAATTACACTGTTTGAAAAAACAGCTCAATCATTAGGTATTTCTATTGAACAGTACCAAAAAGGTAAAATTGATTAGAAAAATATTGAATTTTTAAATTTATTAAAAATTTAATTATATTCCAGATGATAATTGTTCAACATTGAATATTATTGAAGTTGAGCCTATATTAGAAGAAGCAAATGTATTGGCAAATAATACAGTAGTAACAAGTTTTCAACACGAAAACTTCATTATTGACAACTCGCTTAAATCAATCGACTTGAATGTAGATTTGATTGATTCTATTGTTTTTGGGAATTCCACAATAAACTCATCCTTATTTGATAAAAACATACAATTGACTTCAACATGCACGAATTCCGTAATTAACATAACAGAAGATAGATGCAGCAAGCTAGAGGAGTACAAAATGATTAGAAACCGTGTTAAATCGAACCAGAGTCCCAATCAAAGGGTTGTAATAAAGTCTCCTCTCCATTTATCTCACAAAGCGTCACAAAGAAACGTCTACATTATATTCGTCGGAAACATTGTTTTTTCTACAAGAGAAATTTTATTTTTGAAGGAACATTTTTTTTCACCCTTAAAACCTGCGGATATAGTGGCTTTTTTGGAAGATCTCGTTCGAGAGAAATTTAAAATTGTGAACAACGTGTGCCCCATTACATATACCAGCTCTGTATGGAGCAAAAAAATGACTAAAGTGTGCTTATATGCCAAGTGTATATACAGTCCAAATGGCTGCGCACGTTATAAATTTTCAATTGAATTTCTAAACGATATAATAACTGGGAGAATAGATACAAATATATCTGGAATTGTACATCCAAAAATTTTGAAGAAGCAACAAATTCGCAGTGTTCGTCGAATAATTGCGAAACATGAAATAAAATTCTTAAAGGCATCAAACTGGAGGGATCTAAAATTAAATATGCAGTCGAATGCATTGAGAAACGTTGGAAATGATCAGCTTGTTCCAACACGAGAAGTTGCGAGAAAAATAAAGTCTGAAGAAGCTCGTTCACTAAATCGTGACAAAGACGTATTTTTGGATGTTTATAAAATGCAAAAGGACAAAAACTGGAATAAATTTATACAAAAAGTAGCGTGTCCACAAGAAATTTATTTATTTTCATTCCAACAATTTAATTTTCTACAAATCCATAACCAAAAATTTAAAAAGATGAGTAGAAACACCCTTTTCTTTGACGCTACAGGAAACGTCGTTCGAAAAATGGACCCTAACTCTAAAAGAGTATTTTTATATTCGTTGGTAGCGCACATTAGGAAGTCAACTGAAAAGGGAATTTTAATTCCAGTCGCTGAAGCATTTTTATGCAATCACTTTTCGGAGGATATAGAAAGGTTTTTGCTTGCTTTAAAAGTTTACTGCATAAGTAATAAGATTATGTGGCCATTGGCAAAACGGATTTGTACAGATTGGAGTTTTGCGTCTATTAATGCTATTGTACGGGTTTTTAATAAAGAATATGCAATTCATGATCTGCAAAGCTATATTATAAAGTGCTACAAAATCTGTACAGAAAAAGGCTTAAAAATAAAGTTTGTAGTAATACAAATATGTTGTGCACATTTTTTAAAAATTGCTTATAAGGATATAGAAGCTAATTTTACTAATGCAGAGGTGATAAGGTTTTTAAAATTGCAATTTATATGTGCTGTCAACATTGACAGTATACAGCTATTCTTCTTCTGGCTTCAAAATATTTTGCAACTGCTTGTAAGTAATAAAACAACAAAAGAGGTAGAAGAATCTTTAAATCAATTAAAGAAACTTTCAAAACAATCAGTTTCTTTTGAAGAAACGGCACCTTTAATGTCATTTTCGAATAAAATGGAAGAAAACTGCCCAAATTATAAAAAAAGTCCATTTTATTTAAGAGGGCTAAAAACGTATTTAAAGATAAAAAAAAATATTACCGGTAAGAGTGGGTTAGATGACAATATATACCATAATGAAGAATTAGCTCAACTGGTTTTAAAAAAGTATGTTGCTTATGCTGCCCTTTGGACGAATTTGATGGGGCATTATGTAGAAAATAAAGCCAATACTAGAATAGCCAACAGTCCGGTTGAAAGTTATTTTAACATAACAAAAAACATTACGCTAGAAGGCAATGCTAACGTCATTCCTACAGAATACATTCGGAAAAGTCACATTTATATACAGGCAAAATTAAAAGACGTAGAGAATACATATACAGCAGATTCGACAGCATCAAAAAAAGCAGTAAAAATTCCTGAATTGAAATTAGAAGAAGAAGTTTGGAAAAAGACACCAAAAAAGGTTAGAGGCAACATAAACTCTAAAATTGTGTTCGAAAAGTTGTGCAAAAATTCGCGACTCGTAAATAAGCCCTTAATAAATAATAAGTATGTAATTTATACATTTCACAACTTATTTCAAGGCCAAACAAACTTTTTCTGTCCATTAATTGAATTTGCAGAAATAAAATGTCTAAGTCCGCGGCAACATATATATAATCATATAATTGATATATACATAAAAATTTTGTTGCGGAAAAGCGAAACTTCTGCTTCAGCTATTTCTGCTGAAGAAGGAGAATACATATTTTATGCCAACACTAAGCCAAAAATTCCGCTGGAAAATTTCGAAAAAATTTTCATTCCCATTATTCACCAACATCATTTCACTTTAGTTTTTCTCAACACGATGAAAAGGGAATTTTTTTATTTGGACCCATTTCGAAACAATTCTGCTATTGTTAAGCAAATGTTCGACACTTTTGTAAGCAAAGTCCCACAAGCTCGACATTGGGACATAGGACATATCGAACGCGATTACCAAACTGATAGTTTTAATTGCGGGATTTTTGTTTGTCAATATGTAGACGCTTTACTTAACAATAATCCGTTACAGAATTTGGAGAATCCAAATAAATACCGAAACTCCATAAGAAAAGACCTCCATGAGTATTCTGACAATATGAGTGAAATATGTGTCCACTGTGGAGTACACGCTGACGAAAGTGCATACCACTGCATAGAATGCGAAAGACCTGTTTGCGATGGGTGCTACAATTTTAATTATCCAAAAGGTACATGCCAAAGTAAAAAATGCTTTTTTTGTGAAGAGTAAGAAGCTGTTTTTAATAGATAATTTTATTTGAAATTGTCTCTTCAAATATCTTGTATATATGTAAATATATGAAATACCGAAGTATATTTATTTGACATATTCTCTTTATTTATTTAATTTGAAAATTTAGCTTTTTTATGGTCAACGAATTATCTATCTGCATTTCGCTTTGAAACGCATCAACCCAAAAAACATTTGTTAGCTAAATTCAAAATTTTTTGGTTTGAAGTCTACTGATGAGTTCAAAAAGCGGGAACGAAATGCATATAGACAATTACTTAACCATAAAAACCAGCCGAATTTTAAAATATCTTGTATATTGATACGCACACATTTTTTCCATACACTTTAAGTATCTTATTCTCCACCAATATTGGTGAAACATACATATAAGTTAAATGTTATTTTTGTGTAAACTTTTAAATTTGTTAAAAAAACCACTATTTTGTTTTTGTTTTGTACACAGTTGCTTATAATAAATAAAAACATAGTTACATACGAACATACATGGCAGGTGGTCCAATTTAAACCACCTAACTTTAAATAATCTAACAAGCATTTTTTTATATATAAAATTAAATTTATTCTGATCTGAAACAATTGAATTTGTACAAAAAATTTTACAGAAACAAAAAAAACATTAAATACTTTCGCTTTTATTTGAGATGAATTTTTATAACGTTTATTGAAAAAATTTATTTAAATTAAATGTTTTTAAAATAAAAATCTTTTACAAAAACAGGCTGTTAAGACTTTTGACTATTGGACATTGATCCAGAGGCGTCCAGGAGTCTCCTCCAATATTATTTTTTTCCCCATCTCCTACCGTTTTTGAAAAAAATGACAAAAATTATTTTTTAAATTTGAAAAAATTTTTTTTGAAATTGTGCTGTAATTTTTACAAAAACAGGCTGTTAAGACTTTTGACTATTGGTCATTGATCCAGAGGCGTCCAGGAGTCTCCTCCAATATTCTTTTTTTCCCCATCTCCTACCGTTTTTGAAAAAAATGACAAAAATTATTTTTCAAATTTGAAAAATTTTTTTTTGAAATTGTGCTGTAATTTTTACAAAAACAGGCTGTTAAGACTTTTGACTATTGGTCATTGATCCAGAGGCGTCCAGGAGTCTCCTCCAATATTCGTTTTTTCCCCATCTCCTACCGTTTTTGAAAAAAATGACAAAAATTATTTTTTAAATTTGAAAAAATTTTTTTTGAAATTGTGCTGTAATTTTTACAAAAACAGGCTGTTAAGACTTTTGACTATTGGTCATTGATCCAGAGGCGTCCAGGAGTCTCCTCCAATATTCTTTTTTTCCCCATCTCCTACCGTTTTTGAAAAAAATGACAAAAATTATTTTTTAAATTTGAAAAAATTTTTTTTGAAATTGTGCTGTAATTTTTACAAAAACAGGCTGTTAAGACTTTTGACTATTGGTCATTGATCCAGAGGCGTCCAGGAGTCTCCTCCAATATTCGTTTTTTCCCCATCTCCTACCGTTTTTGAAAAAAATTACAAAAATTATTTTTCAAATTTGAAAATTTTTTTTTTTAAATTGTGCTGTAATTTTTACAAAAACAGGCTGTTAAGACTTTTGACTATTGGACATTGATCCAGAGGCGTCCAGGAGTCTCCTCCAATATTATTTTTTTCCCCATCTCCTACCGTTTTTGAAAAAAATGACAAAAATTATTTTTTAAATTTGAAAAAATTTTTTTTGAAATTGTGCTGTAATTTTTACAAAAACAGGCTGTTAAGACTTTTGACTATTGGTCATTGATCCAGAGGCGTCCAGGAGTCTCCTCCAATATTCTTTTTTTCCCCATCTCCTACCGTTTTTGAAAAAAATGACAAAAATTATTTTTCAAATTTGAAAAATTTTTTTTTTAAATTGTGCTGTAATTTTTACAAAAACAGGCTGTTAAGACTTTTGACTATTGGACATTGATCCAGAGGCGTCCAGAAGTCTCCTCCAATATTCTTTTTTCCCCATCTCCTACCGTTTTTGAAAAAAATGACAAAAATTATTTTTCAAATTTTAAAAAATTTTTTTTTAAATTGTGCTGTAATTTTTACAAAAACAGGCTGTTAAGACTTTTGACTATTGGTCATTGATCCAGAGGCGTCCAGGAGTCTCCTCCAATATTCTTTTTTTCCCCATCTCCTACCGTTTTTGAAAAAAATGACAAAAATTATTTTTCAAATTTGAAAAATTTTTTTTTTAAATTGTGCTGTAATTTTTACAAAAACAGGCTGTTAAGACTTTTGACTATTGGTCATTGATCCAGAGGCGTCCAGGAGTCTCCTCCAATATTCTTTTTTTCCCCATCTCCTACCGTTTTTGAAAAAAATGACAAAAATTATTTTTCAAATTTGAAAAATTTTTTTTGTTAAATTGTGCTGTAATTTTTACAAAAACAGGCTGTTAAGACTTTTGACTATTGGTCATTGATCCAGAGGCGTCCAGGAGTCTCCTCCAATATTCTTTTTTTCCCCATCTCCTACCGTTTTTGAAAAAAATGACAAAAATTATTTTTCAAATTTGAAAAATTTTTTTTTTAAATTGTGCTGTAATTTTTACAAAAACAGGCTGTTAAGACTTTTGACTATTGGTCATTGATGCAGAGGCGTCCAGGAGTCTCCTCCAATATTCTTTTTTTCCCCATCTCCTACCGTTTTTGAAAAAAATGACAAAAATTATTTTTCAAATTTGAAAAATTTTTTTTTTAAATTGTGCTGTAATTTTTACAAAAACAGGCTGTTAAGACTTTTGACTATTGGACATTGATCCAGAGGCGTCCAGGAGTCTCCTCCAATATTCTTTTTTTCCCCATCTCCTACCGTTTTTGAAAAAAATGACAAAAATTATTTTTCAAATTTGAAAAAAATTTTTTTGAAATTGTGCTGTAATTTTTACAAAAACAGGCTGTTAAGACTTTTGACTATTGGTCATTGATCCAGAGGCGTCCAGGAGTCTCCTCCAATATTCTTTTTTTCCCCATCTCCTACCGTTTTTGAAAAAAATGACAAAAATTATTTTTCAAATTTGAAAAATTTTTTTTTTAAATTGTGCTGTAATTTTTACAAAAACAGGCTGTTAAGACTTTTGACTATTGGACATTGATCCAGAGGCGTCCAGGAGTCTCCTCCAATATTCTTTTTTTCCCCATCTCCTACCGTTTTTGAAAAAAATTACAAAAATTATTTTTCAAATTTGAAAAAAATTTTTTTGAAATTGTGCTGTAATTTTTACAAAAACAGGCTGTTAAGACTTTTGACTATTGGTCATTGATCCAGAGGCGTCCAGGAGTCTCCTCCAATATTCTTTTTTTCCCCATCTCCTACCGTTTTTGAAAAAAATGACAAAAATTATTTTTCAAATTTGAAAAATTTTTTTTTTAAATTGTGCTGTAATTTTTACAAAAACAGGCTGTTAAGACTTTTGACTATTGGACATTGATCCAGAGGCGTCCAGGAGTCTCCTCCAATATTCTTTTTTTCCCCATCTCCTACCGTTTTTGAAAAAAATGACAAAAATTATTTTTCAAATTTGAAAAATTTTTTTTTTAAATTGTGCTGTAATTTTTACAAAAACAGGCTGTTAAGACTTTTGACTATTGGTCATTGATCCAGAGGCGTCCAGGAGTCTCCTCCAATATTCGTTTTTTCCCCATCTCCTACCGTTTTTGAAAAAAATTACAAAAATTATTTTTCAAATTTGAAAATTTTTTTTTTTAAATTGTGCTGTAATTTTTACAAAAACAGGCTGTTAAGACTTTTGACTATTGGACATTGATCCAGAGGCGTCCAGGAGTCTCCTCCAATATTCTTTTTTTCCCCATCTCCTACCGTTTTTGAAAAAAATGACAAAAATTATTTTTCAAATTTGAAAAAATTTTTTTTGAAATTGTGCTGTAATTTTTACAAAAACAGGCTGTTAAGACTTTTGACTATTGGACATTGATCCAGAGGCGTCCAGGAGTCTTCTCCAATATTCTTTTTTTCCCCATCTCCTACCGTTTTTGAAAAAAATGACAAAAATTATTTTTCAAATTTGAAAAAATTTTTTTTGAAATTGTGCTGTAATTTTTACAAAAACAGGCTGTTAAGACTTTTGACTATTGGACATTGATCCAGAGGCGTCCAGGAGTCTTCTCCAATATTCTTTTTTCCCCCATCTCCTACCGTTTTGGAAAAAAATTACAAAAATTATTTTTCAAATTTGAAAAAAATTTTTTTGAAATTGTGCTGTAATTTTTACAAAAACAGGCTGTTAAGACTTTTGACTATTGGTCATTGATCCAGAGGCGTCCAGGAGTCTTCTCCAATATTCTTTTTTCCCCCATCTCCCACCGTTTTTGAAAAAAATGACAAAAATTATTTTTCAAATTTGAAAAAAATTTTTTTGAAATTGTGCTGTAATTTTTACAAAAACAGGCTGTTAAGACTTTTGACTATTGGTCATTGATCCAGAGGCGTCCAGGAGTCTCCTCCAATATTCTTTTTTTCCCCATCTCCTACCGTTTTTGAAAAAAATGACAAAAATTATTTTTCAAATTTGAAAAATTTTTTTTTTAAATTGTGCTGTAATTTTTACAAAAACAGGCTGTTAAGACTTTTGACTATTGGACATTGATCCAGAGGCGTCCAGGAGTCTCCTCCAATATTATTTTTTTCCCCATCTCCTACCGTTTTTGAAAAAAATGACAAAAATTATTTTTTAAATTTGAAAAAATTTTTTTTGAAATTGTGCTGTAATTTTTACAAAAACAGGCTGTTAAGACTTTTGACTATTGGACATTGATCCAGAGGCGTCCAGAAGTCTCCTCCAATATTCTTTTTTTCCCCATCTCCTACCGTTTTTGAAAAAAATGACAAAAATTATTTTTCAAATTTTAAAAAATTTTTTTTTAAATTGTGCTGTAATTTTTACAAAAACAGGCTGTTAAGACTTTTGACTATTGGTCATTGATCCAGAGGCGTCCAGGAGTCTCCTCCAATATTCTTTTTTTCCCCATCTCCTACCGTTTTTGAAAAAAATGACAAAAATTATTTTTCAAATTTGAAAAAATTTTTTTTGAAATTGTGCTGTAATTTTTACAAAAACAGGCTGTTAAGACTTTTGACTATTGGACATTGATCCAGAGGCGTCCAGAAGTCTCCTCCAATATTCTTTTTTTCCCCATCTCCTACCGTTTTTGAAAAAAATGACAAAAATTATTTTTCAAATTTGAAAAAATTTTTTTTGAAATTGTGCTGTAATTTTTACAAAAACAGGCTGTTAAGACTTTTGACTATTGGTCATTGATCCAGAGGCGTCCAGGAGTCTTCTCCAATATTCTTTTTTTCCCCATCTTCTACCGTTTTTGAAAAAAATGACAAAAATTATTTTTCAAATTTGAAAAATTTTTTTTTTAAATTGTGCTGTAATTTTTACAAAAACAGGCTGTTAAGACTTTTGACTATTGGACATTGATCCAGAGGCGTCCAGAAGTCTCCTCCAATATTCTTTTTTTCCCCATCTCCTACCGTTTTTGAAAAAAATGACAAAAATTATTTTTCAAATTTTAAAAAATTTTTTTTTAAATTGTGCTGTAATTTTTACAAAAACAGGCTGTTAAGACTTTTGACTATTGGTCATTGATCCAGAGGCGTCCAGGAGTCTCCTCCAATATTCTTTTTTTCCCCATCTCCTACCGTTTTTGAAAAAAATGACAAAAATTATTTTTCAAATTTGAAAAATTTTTTTTTTAAATTGTGCTGTAATTTTTACAAAAACAGGCTGTTAAGACTTTTGACTATTGGTCATTGATCCAGAGGCGTCCAGGAGTCTCCTCCAATATTCTTTTTTTCCCCATCTCCTACCGTTTTTGAAAAAAATTACAAAAATTATTTTTCAAATTTGAAAAAATTTTTTTTGAAATTGTGCTGTAATTTTTACAAAAACAGGCTGTTAAGACTTTTGACTATTGGTCATTGATCCAGAGGCGTCCAGGAGTCTCCTCCAATATTCGTTTTTTCCCCATCTCCTACCGTTTTTGAAAAAAATTACAAAAATTATTTTTCAAATTTGAAAATTTTTTTTTTTAAATTGTGCTGTAATTTTTACAAAAACAGGCTGTTAAGACTTTTGACTATTGGACATTGATCCAGAGGCGTCCAGGAGTCTCCTCCAATATTATTTTTTTCCCCATCTCCTACCGTTTTTGAAAAAAATGACAAAAATTATTTTTTAAATTTGAAAAAATTTTTTTTGAAATTGTGCTGTAATTTTTACAAAAACAGGCTGTTAAGACTTTTGACTATTGGTCATTGATCCAGAGGCGTCCAGGAGTCTCCTCCAATATTCTTTTTTTCCCCATCTCCTACCGTTTTTGAAAAAAATGACAAAAATTATTTTTCAAATTTGAAAAATTTTTTTTTTAAATTGTGCTGTAATTTTTACAAAAACAGGCTGTTAAGACTTTTGACTATTGGACATTGATCCAGAGGCGTCCAGGAGTCTCCTCCAATATTCGTTTTTTCCCCATCTCCTACCGTTTTTGAAAAAAATTACAAAAATTATTTTTCAAATTTGAAAATTTTTTTTTTTAAATTGTGCTGTAATTTTTACAAAAACAGGCTGTTAAGACTTTTGACTATTGGTCATTGATCCAGAGGCGTCCAGGAGTCTCCTCCAATATTCTTTTTTTCCCCATCTCCTACCGTTTTTGAAAAAAATGACAAAAATTATTTTTCAAATTTGAAAAATTTTTTTTTTAAATTGTGCTGTAATTTTTACAAAAACAGGCTGTTAAGACTTTTGACTATTGGTCATTGATCCAGAGGCGTCCAGGAGTCTCCTCCAATATTCGTTTTTTCCCCATCTCCTACCGTTTTTGAAAAAAATTACAAAAATTATTTTTCAAATTTGAAAATTTTTTTTTTTAAATTGTGCTGTAATTTTTACAAAAACAGGCTGTTAAGACTTTTGACTATTGGACATTGATCCAGAGGCGTCCAGGAGTCTCCTCCAATATTCGTTTTTTCCCCATCTCCTACCGTTTTTGAAAAAAATGACAAAAATTATTTTTCAAATTTGAAAAATTTTTTTTTTAAATTGTGCTGTAATTTTTACAAAAACAGGCTGTTAAGACTTTTGACTATTGGACATTGATCCAGAGGCGTCCAGGAGTCTTCTCCAATATTCTTTTTTTCCCCATCTCCTACCGTTTTTGAAAAAAATGACAAAAATTATTTTTCAAATTTGAAAAAATTTTTTTTGAAATTGTGCTGTAATTTTTACAAAAACAGGCTGTTAAGACTTTTGACTATTGGTCATTGATCCAGAGGCGTCCAGGAGTCTCCTCCAATATTCTTTTTTTCCCCATCTCCTACCGTTTTTGAAAAAAATGACAAAAATTATTTTTCAAATTTGAAAAATTTTTTTTTTAAATTGTGCTGTAATTTTTACAAAAACAGGCTGTTAAGACTTTTGACTATTGGACATTGATCCAGAGGCGTCCAGGAGTCTCCTCCAATATTCTTTTTTTCCCCATCTCCTACCGTTTTTGAAAAAAATGACAAAAATTATTTTTCAAATTTGAAAAAATTTTTTTTTAAATTGTGCTGTAATTTTTACAAAAACAGGCTGTTAAGACTTTTGACTATTGGACATTGATCCAGAGGCGTCCAGGAGTCTTCTCCAATATTCTTTTTTCCCCCATCTCCTACCGTTTTGGAAAAAAATTACAAAAATTATTTTTCAAATTTGAAAAAAATTTTTTTGAAATTGTGCTGTAATTTTTACAAAAACAGGCTGTTAAGACTTTTGACTATTGGTCATTGATCCAGAGGCGTCCAGGAGTCTTCTCCAATATTCTTTTTTCCCCCATCTCCCACCGTTTTTGAAAAAAATGACAAAAATTATTTTTTAAATTTTAAAAAATTTTTTTTGAAATTGTGCTGTAATTTTTACAAAAACAGGCTGTTAAGACTTTTGACTATTGGTCATTGATCCAGAGGCGTCCAGGAGTCTCCTCCAATATTCGTTTTTTCCCCATCTCCTACCGTTTTTGAAAAAAATTACAAAAATTATTTTTCAAATTTGAAAAATTTTTTTTTTAAATTGTGCTGTAATTTTTACAAAAACAGGCTGTTAAGACTTTTGACTATTGGACATTGATCCAGAGGCGTCCAGGAGTCTCCTCCAATATTCGTTTTTTCCCCATCTCCTACCGTTTTTGAAAAAAATTACAAAAATTATTTTTCAAATTTGAAAATTTTTTTTTTTAAATTGTGCTGTAATTTTTACAAAAACAGGCTGTTAAGACTTTTGACTATTGGACATTGATCCAGAGGCGTCCAGGAGTCTCCTCCAATATTCGTTTTTTCCCCATCTCCTACCGTTTTTGAAAAAAATGACAAAAATTATTTTTTAAATTTGAAAAAATTTTTTTTGAAATTGTGCTGTAATTTTTACAAAAACAGGCTGTTAAGACTTTTGACTATTGGACATTGATCCAGAGGCGTCCAGAAGTCTCCTCCAATATTCTTTTTTTCCCCATCTCCTACCGTTTTTGAAAAAAATGACAAAAATTATTTTTCAAATTTTAAAAAATTTTTTTTTAAATTGTGCTGTAATTTTTACAAAAACAGGCTGTTAAGACTTTTGACTATTGGTCATTGATCCAGAGGCGTCCAGGAGTCTCCTCCAATATTCTTTTTTTCCCCATCTCCTACCGTTTTTGAAAAAAATGACAAAAATTATTTTTCAAATTTGAAAAATTTTTTTTTTAAATTGTGCTGTAATTTTTACAAAAACAGGCTGTTAAGACTTTTGACTATTGGACATTGATCCAGAGGCGTCCAGAAGTCTCCTCCAATATTCTTTTTTTCCCCATCTCCTACCGTTTTTGAAAAAAATGACAAAAATTATTTTTCAAATTTTAAAAAATTTTTTTTTAAATTGTGCTGTAATTTTTACAAAAACAGGCTGTTAAGACTTTTGACTATTGGTCATTGATCCAGAGGCGTCCAGGAGTCTCCTCCAATATTCTTTTTTTCCCCATCTCCTACCGTTTTTGAAAAAAATGACAAAAATTATTTTTCAAATTTGAAAAATTTTTTTTTTAAATTGTGCTGTAATTTTTACAAAAACAGGCTGTTAAGACTTTTGACTATTGGACATTGATCCAGAGGCGTCCAGGAGTCTCCTCCAATATTCTTTTTTTCCCCATCTCCTACCGTTTTTGAAAAAAATTACAAAAATTATTTTTCAAATTTGAAAAAAATTTTTTTGAAATTGTGCTGTAATTTTTACAAAAACAGGCTGTTAAGACTTTTGACTATTGGTCATTGATCCAGAGGCGTCCAGGAGTCTCCTCCAATATTCTTTTTTTCCCCATCTCCTACCGTTTTTGAAAAAAATGACAAAAATTATTTTTCAAATTTGAAAAATTTTTTTTTTAAATTGTGCTGTAATTTTTACAAAAACAGGCTGTTAAGACTTTTGACTATTGGACATTGATCCAGAGGCGTCCAGGAGTCTCCTCCAATATTCTTTTTTTCCCCATCTCCTACCGTTTTTGAAAAAAATTACAAAAATTATTTTTTAAATTTTAAAAAATTTTTTTTTAAATTGTGCTGTAATTTTTACAAAAACAGGCTGTTAAGACTTTTGACTATTGGACATTGATCCAGAGGCGTCCAGGAGTCTTCTCCAATATTCTTTTTTTCCCCATCTCCTACCGTTTTTGAAAAAAATGACAAAAATTATTTTTCAAATTTGAAAAAATTTTTTTTGAAATTGTGCTGTAATTTTTACAAAAACAGGCTGTTAAGACTTTTGACTATTGGTCATTGATCCAGAGGCGTCCAGGAGTCTTCTCCAATATTCTTTTTTTCCCCATCTTCTACCGTTTTTGAAAAAAATGACAAAAATTATTTTTCAAATTTGAAAAATTTTTTTTTTAAATTGTGCTGTAATTTTTACAAAAACAGGCTGTTAAGACTTTTGACTATTGGTCATTGATCCAGAGGCGTCCAGGAGTCTCCTCCAATATTCTTTTTTTCCCCATCTCCTACCGTTTTTGAAAAAAATGACAAAAATTATTTTTCAAATTTGAAAAATTTTTTTTTTAAATTGTGCTGTAATTTTTACAAAAACAGGCTGTTAAGACTTTTGACTATTGGACATTGATCCAGAGGCGTCCAGGAGTCTCCTCCAATATTCGTTTTTTCCCCATCTCCTACCGTTTTTGAAAAAAATTACTTAAAAATATTTTATGACTGTGGGTCAAGATATGTATTTTTCTTGTTGTTGGATGTATTAAATGATATATACATATAAAGAAAGCATAGAGACGGATCTCAGTTTAAATTTTCTGGTTCATTTTGCTTAAAAAATTGGGTATCAAGTCCATTTTGTGGGTAAAAACTAATTATTATTATTTAACAGAGGTCTGTTTTTTTGTTAACAGAGCTCTGTTAAACAAGACGGTTTGTGTCTAGGGTTATAAATTTTAAAATTTATCTTCACGCACATCATACGTACTGCATTATATAGATAAAATAGTCCTAAGGATACTTAGTGTGAACCAATTGCTCATATCATATACATACGAGTACATACCATATTTTTCAAAATCGATTATTTCAATTTCCAAATTATTTCAGAAACATGGCCAATTGGGTCACATTTAGCACCCTTAAGACTATCACAACTATTTAGTGTATACTATATATGTGCTCTTGCATATTTTATCAAAATGAACACTAATCTTCTTAAGGAAATTTTGTTTTTTTTTTAATCCAATTTATTGTCTCGACTAAACATATTTCCAACATCCTACTTTTACAATATCATAAAATACCTTTTAGGGCAATTTTTCCACAAAAAAATTCTATCTTGTTCCAGTTCCCAGGACTTAGAAACTTAATCCATTTAGCGACTAGTGTTAAGTAGCTAACAGTGCTATGTTATATGCTTGACATTCTAGGTTAGAAATTTTGGTTTCTGTCTCTGCTAATTAAGTTCGAATTTATTTTCAAAACAGATCAATGTAAATGCCTTATTAATCAAATTTACTTATACTCCTTTAGTAGACAGATTGTAAATAAAGAATTAAATATGAGAAAATTATTAAAAAACGTGATACATATCGCTACCTTAATATAGAAAGGCCCTTAACTCATTATTTTTTTTAAATCGAGTTTTTTGTACATTTCTATACAAGAACATCTAAAGTATCGAAAAATTCAAAAATCTCGTTTCTTCAAAAATAATGAGAGTTAGGGCCTTTTTATATTAAGATAACCATATGTATTAGGGCGGGTCGATTTAAAAATCGCACAAATTATAAGGAAAATCGTATTCTAGGGATCAAAATAAGAAACTTTGCCGAAGGAACCATACCTCTAAAATTTATTTTGATGTCCCGACTTTTGATCCGAAGGGTAAAATTTTGATAAATCTCACTTTGACCCATTTAAAGTTCCTCAATCGAGTCAAAATGTATGACAGACCCCCACTAATTTTGGAGGGCCAACCCAGCTATGACAGTGGCACACCCCCTGGAAGCACCCCTGGGGGTTCCCCATACAAATATTTAAAAAAATCACAAATGTTTGTATGGGGAACCTACCAGGGGTGTTTCCAAGGGGTGTGCCACTGGCATAGGTGAGTCGGCCCTCCAAAATTAGTGGGGGTCGGTCATACATTTTGACTCGATTGAGAAACTCTAAATGGGTCAAAGTGAAATTTTTCAAAATTTTACCCTTCGGATCAAAAGTCGGGACATCAAAATACATTTTAGAGGTATGGTTCCTTCGGCAAAGTTTCTTATTTTGATCCCTAGAATACGATTTTCCTTGTAATTTGAGCGATTTTTTTGCCTCCATACAAATCGACCCGCCCTAATATGTATATTATAAATTCAAAATTTTAAAACTAGTTTTCTGCAAAATATATTTTTGGCGTTATGACGTTATGCATCAAAGGATCGATAAATCATATACATATATGTGCATATCGCTCATTTGCTCAAACAATGTCATAACTCAAAAAAAAACCAGTTTGCCAGAAAATAAGTAGCATCGATTTCGGGAATTCAAAGGAAGAAATTAAGGACATGAGTGTATGAATTGTTGGGCGTCTTTTACCGAGAGCACTGTTTAATTTTTACCCTCAAAGTAAAGGGTTTAAAACAGCTACGTCCAAACACACATACACTGATATTTGTATTTAAGGTAAACAGCTTTGAAAGCTCTTAAATTTGTTCTTGTTTCTTTGCAAAGTAAGAGCAAGCATTGGTGTCTGCTGTGTTGTTGTTGGGGATGTTGTACTCTCGTCATATTGTGCATATGGTTTGGACGTAGCTGGCTTAAAATGAGACAAAGGCTCGATAGATTTTCGACGATATATTGCTTATGATGCCGCATTATTTTTATTTTCCTCTCTAGAGTTGAGTTTTTACACAATAATTCTGTATGACTAATTCCAAAATCCAAATTTCTTTTGGAGTTATGACGTTCTTTGAGTAAATGAGCGATATATTTTTTTAAATGAATTTTCAAAAGACTCACCTTATGCCGCCTACGAAAATCCGATTCGGTATCAGTGTACCGTATTTGGGGGCCGCCAAGGTGCCATCTATTGCCGACGGCGGCGCTAATCCAGTGGGTGCGGCCATTTTGTGCATAGGCTGCTGGGGGGGTTGAAGTTTGAAATTTGTTAGGGCTAGAATTTTGAAAGATTGTTTTAAAACCGCGTACAATAAATAAACTCAATTGTGTCAACAACACACGATGTTCTCGCTGTTGTTGTAGTTGTTGTTGATGTTGTTGTTGTTGTTGTTGTTGTTTCTGTTGCTGATGTAACTGGCAAACAGTCTTTTTTTTTTTTTTGAGCAGCAGTTAAATGAAATGGGGGAAGAAAATGTATATATTGCTTACGTTAATGTACTCGTAGATGAGTGCTTGCGGGGGGCTTTAAGCTAAGCTTGAGCTTTGAGCTGCTGTTGTGGTTTTTTTTTTGTCAACCTTTGCGCACGTTTGAGTTAAACGTAGTTTTTTGTTGGTTGGCTAAAAATCCTTGTTCTAAAATACTAAATAACGAGCGTAATTTGTATATGGCTTTTGTGTGTTAATTATTTATAATTCGTTGATAACGAGTTTTTCCTTTTTTTTAACCAAATTTTCTTTGTAAGATATTTTTTTTTTAATTATTATATTATTTATTTTTATTTTTTTATTTTATAATTAGGCAGAGATCGTTCTTTCTTTCAGTTTAATAAATAAATTTCTTTTGAAATATTCAAAATAACAAGTCGATTTGATTTTCTAGTTCTTTTTTATTTCTAGTTTTCTTTTTTTTTTTTGTATTATTTTTGTGTTTTGGGTTTTTCGTTAAGAATTATTTTTCTTTTTTACAACCAATTTGTGTTTAATTTTTTTGCTCGTTAAAAGTTTTTTTTTTTGTTTTTTTTTGTTTTTATTGTTAAGTATCACTTTTTCTTTTGCTTTAAGTACGTATGGGTTGGTGAATCTTTTCAGCTGATTTTCGTGATATTTTCAACAAAATTATAGATATTTTTAGATGGCTTTTTTGTTGCTGCTCTAGCAGCGCCGTTTTGTTGCTGGCTTGGTATCTATAGAATTAAATTTTTTTGTTCTTTTGTATGTGAGCGTGAGTGTTTATGTGTGTGTGTGTGTGTTTTTGTGTTTGTGTGTGCTGTTATATGTAGCAGAGATGTATTACCGCGTGTTAATAATTGTATGATTAAACGCTGTTTTGCTTTTTCTTCACTCTTTTACTTTTTCACTTTGTGTCACCCAGTTTTTTTATTTTTTTATTTATTGCGATTTATACTGGCTGTTGCTTTTATTTCTAGTACCTTGGCTATACTGCTGAGGAATCTTTAGCTGTGACCGCTCGTATGTCTGTGCCGTCCGTTTGTTCTTCAGAATTCGTTGGCTGCAGTTTTCAGTTTTTCCTCCTTTTTTTTATATATCTATATGTATATTGCAATTATTTTCGTAAATGTTAGTGTTGTTATTTTTGCCGTAGTTTAAGTAATTTTGTGTACAAAAATATTTTGAAATTGAAAAATTTACGTGTTGGCTGACTGGTTGTTTTTATGTGTTTGGTTGGTTGGCTGGTTGGCTGGTTGGCTGACTGGCAAGAGTGTACTTTGTGAAAGAACAACAGAATTTGGACTTTCTTGTACGTTTCTTCTATCTTTATATTTAAACTGTCGTTGATGTCGTCTAGTTTTTCTTTTATCTAAATGCTGCCTGCTATTGCTTCTTTCTGTATTGTATTTTTTATTTTTTTTATATATTAAAATACTGCTTGTCTTAATCTGCAAATATAATAAAATTATATCACATAAATTAGACTAAAGTAAATAAATACAAATAATAATTTCTTATTAAAAATATATCAAAAACATGTACATGAGTCAACGCAAAAAAAGAATTTAAATTATTTATCCACAGGATTTAATCTGAAATGTTTGTTTTCTTATTATTATTATTTGACTTATTTGTTATTTCGATTATAAAAATGTCAGTAGCATTTCCATATTGAAAGAACAAAAGAGGCAATATCTTGAATTTCAGGCAACAGCTTAAATGTATGCTACACTTTAAGAACAAAGAGATTCAATATACGAGGGAGGTGGCAAAAATAGATTCAGTAACTTTTATTACTATAATCGTATTGATTTCCAGTAACATATTTTTGTAAAAAAAAATTGAAACCACAAGCTAAAATTCTGTAAGTGTAAGGTTAGTGTATTTTTATACAGACTACAACAATTAACACTAAAATTTAAAAAAAATTTATTTAAAGGGTGTACCATCAGTTAATGTAATTTTGACTATGGAAACCGAAATAAAAATAAAAAAAATCGCCAAAACGAAAAAAGCACCAAATTAAAAAAATTTCTAAATCGAAAATAAATCGCGAAAAAACGGAAAAATCGCCAAAATTAAAAAAATTGCCATATTGAAAAAAACGCCAAAATAAAAAAATCGCCAAAATTAAAAAATCGCCAAAATTAAAAAAAAATCGCCAAAACGAGAAAAAAGCGAAAAAAAAACGAAAAAAAATTATTTCACTTGAAAAAACGGCAAAAACGCAAAAAAACGCCATATTAAAAAATTCTCAAGGCCCAATGTACGGAACCCTTCGTGCGCGAGTCAAAGTCGCACTTTACTGAATTAATTTTTCATGCTTCTTTGTACTTTTCGCTTATTTTCACATTTAGTATGAAGAGATACCACATAATATACATTTAAATAGTGAGTAAACTAAAGATGTACGCTATAGTTAGCGCAAATGAATGAATATATTGATAAATATTATGATTTTCGGTTCTCAATCCAGTAGCTGGCGTATAGATGGCGGTAGTAGTTTGAAAAAAAAATAGTTTGCTGAAAAGTGGCAAACTTATTATTTTAGGCTTTGCATATTGAATCATACATACACAAATGTATGTATTTCATCATGTATACACAAATGTATATGTTTATGGTTAACCCCCATATTCATAAAAAAAAGCAATGTGAGTCCGATCACAGGGGAACTGTGTTAACATCTAGTAATGAATTTTTTTTTTAATATTGGCTTATGGTAACTAAACTAAGATATATAAATTTTTGACTCTACTGTATTTAAAAATCTATGGGAACTGCATCTATAGTAGTGGAATTATTAGTTGTGGGGGTTTGTGGAGAATTGCTCATATGCAAGTGGAAAACGTCAAATAAAAATGTTGATAAAGCTTGCGACTGTGGATTTGCAAAATTTGTATAAAAATCTCCACCCATAATAATTGGCATGAGATGGAGATTGTTACCCAATTGTCGTGCACCAGCTTCAGTGTAATGCATATATGTTATAATATATTATAAATTCTTTATAAAAACTACTATATATATTTTAAACAAAAATTTGACATTTAAAACGCTCTTTTATTTAAAAGTTTATAGTTATTTTATATTTTTCAACTTTTTAACAAAATTATCTCCACTCGGCTCACTATTACACATCACAAAGCAATTTCTATTAAAATTAACATTGCTCCTGAAGGTATGCTTTAAAATTCGGTTGAGTTAGAAATACACTCAGCTGTTAAGTTTCTCTGTACTCTCTCGTATGATTACACTAATACACTCATACATAGCTCACACCGATTTGATAACGCATCGCACATCTTACTCAAAATTTTTGATTGTATTGAGAAAAAGATTTTTACCCCCTAGCGTATAGATGTTTACACATCAAAAATCAAATGAATTTGAAATCCATTTTAGGAAAAATTTTTATGAAAAATTTGAAATAAAATACATTTTAAATTAATTTTAAATTTTATGAAAGCTTAAATTTAACATTTTTATGCGATAAACTTGCCCTGTATGAAAATTTAAACAGTTTAAATGAATCTTAGATCAGATAAAAGTTCATTGACATAAATTTCTTGCTTCAAAAAGGTTAAGTTTTAATCGTAATCGAGCGATTAATGGTTTCGATTAAAAGGTCCGTGTAATCGCGATATCGTTTACGATTATAATCGCAGTGCGAACCCTAAACGATACAATTCTTTATGTTAGTTTGATTTTTCCGAACCGTAACCTTGCTAACTAAATTTTATATTAATATTTAGTTGGAGCTCCATTCATAGTTATCACTTCCTCACACCTACTTCCCAGGTACCAGGATTCTTTTATTTTTTCCCACATATCGTGCGGAGTTCTTTTTCAGAACTCCCCAAAGGCGCTAAATCGGATTTAGTTCAGGAGGTTGAAATGGCCAGTACATTACAGATATTTTTTTTGTTGAAACAAGGTTTTACCAACTTGAAGGAATGCTTTGGATCATTATCCTGCATGTATTCCCACTTAAGTGGCATTTCTTGCTTAGCAAATGGAAGCATTTGATTTTTAAGAATGTTCACGTAGTCTACAGCGCATATTTTCCCATCTCTCAGATAAATTGGTCCAACCGCGGAAGAAGAAAACCAACCCAGATCACAAGGCTGTTTCCTCCATGTGTCAAAAGTCTTTTTAGTGTACCTAGGATCATATTCTCTGTTCCTCGGTCTGCTTACAAATGTTTTACCATACGAACCAAACAAATTAATTAATGAAAAGCAACAGTATTCACCTAAACAATAGTAACGTGATTAAATTTAAATAGCAAATCATTACCATATACGTAGGTAGTGGTTCTTATTATTTTTTCCAACACTGTGTATCACATTCTCACACACTTAGTGCTCATAAATCAGTTAAGCTCTATTTTTGGTTTAAAATGTGTTGAAACTAGTAAACCTATAAATCAATACGGAATTTAAACCATCTGTAAACGCATAAAATTGGGCGTTTAAACTACCCATTCAGGCCATATGGTTTTGTTACTTACATACCATATGTTTTGCATTAAAAGAGCTGTCAACTTTTTCCAAGCCTCTACTTTTTCTTTAGATCTTGTTCGACCTGTTTTCTTACACTCTATTATTCTTTTATACTATTCTACTTCGCCAAGCATAAATATAATTCCTTTCTCAGTAAAATTTGGCGACCTTTAATTAAAATTTCTTTCTTAACTTTGTTGCCTTTCTGGTTGTGCAAAGAATTGATAGCCTGCTGCAAAACAGCTGTTTTTTGACATTTATTCTAGTGCTGCCACAATATTATTTTTTAAACTATACATAAGGTATGGTTTACTGGTTTACTCCCTTTTGAGTTTAATCTACATATAAATTTGAGTTTAGTTTAACTAAACCAGCGTTTAAACTTTGACAGAGTTATTATTTGCTATCCCAGAAATACCCTAGAAACAATATATGTATGTGGCAAAACAACGTTTGCTGTGTTAGCTAGTATTTGATAATTATCTTCGAAAGGAAAATAAACAATCAATGGCGAGTCTAATGCAGACGTATTTAAATTATTAAATCAAAGAAAAAAGTCCCCATTTAGCGGAAAATAAAATGCAACAGTTCGCACCTCCACTATTAGGCTGGCCAAAATCTAACTACACAGAGAAAACAGTGCCTACTAAATACCTCATAAAATAGAACAAAATTAATAAGAAATCTCTATGGTTTTTTTTCAATAAGGAAATCTTTTAATTTCATAGGGAAAACCTTTTTGAAAAAATCAAGAAGAAATCTTGTAGTTTTTATGAGGTTATCTTATTGATTTTTTCAATAAAAAAATAAAAAAAAATTGCGTCTTTATTCTCTGTACTTATGTATTTTAATTTAAATTCTATACCATATACATATGTATGTATGTATGTAGTATATTGTAGATGTTACTTATTTATACATACATACATACACATTATGTTTTATTCTTAACTAACTTACTCACCAAGTATTGAAGCAGCAAACCAAACTTCTACCTGATAGACAAGCACTCTAACCAATGTGCTAACAAGCAGCCTGAATAACCATTGAAATTATTGTGCAAACATTCTTATACAAAAATGAAAAAGATCATAAAAAAAATTGTCTCAATGTCTATTTATTGAAACGAAATAACAAGACACCTCATGAAATCAAGAAGATTTCCTTATTAAAAAATCTAGAAGATGCTTTACACATACTCATATAGGAACCTACTAAAATCAAGAAGAAACCCTTATTGAAAAAATCGATAAGATAGCCTAATAAAATCAAGAAGAAAACCTTTTTAAAAAAATTAATAAGGCAAACTAATAAAATCAATAAGAAATCCCTATAGTTTACAATTTATAAGAAAACCTAATACAATCAAGAAGTTTTTCTCTATAAATGGTTTTTGGTGCCAAAAATAACGGAAATTGAGTAAAAAAAGTTGTGAATAATAAGATTTCTTCTTGATTTTACGTGGTTTTCTTCTTGATTAAATTAAAAAGATTTAGCACATAAAAACAATAAGGAATCTCTATGAAAAAATCTTCGCTTCTTTCTGCTGGGATGCCCCTTAGCCTAAAAACGTTTCATAGCGAAAATCTTATTGATTCTATGAGGCAGTTTTTTCTCTGTGTATAACAAGTTAAGAAAGCTTTTTATATATTGCTGGTAAGATAAAAGGAGATTCACCCTTATTCCAGTTGTCGACATCGACGTCACTTTAACGCAATACTAAAAAAAAGGGACTTGTGTACCCGTTGTAGACAAAAACTGACTCCTGTTGGCAGGTTTGTGCTATTTTCTATACCTAAGGGTAAGGAAATAGATTGTCAGGAGCACAACATTGTTCTCAAGAGCGAGTACATAGGCCCCAAAATTTTGGTATTGTGTTAAAGTGACGTCGATGTCGACAACTGGAATAAGGGTGATTATGTTAAGAAATAAAAGAATTTTCCCAAATTCTATGTATTTCCCTTATTGACCGCCCTCGCGCAATGCATATAACCAGCGCGGCCATTTTCTTTATTTTTAATAAAATTTAATAGTTATAATGCTAAATATATTGATATCACGGAAGGCAACGAATAACAATTCTAAGTCATATTAATATTATGACTAATGTCTGCTCTTATCAATTAAAACTACATAAAATATGCTTTCATTTAATTCGCATATCGATAACAACCAAAAGTATGCTATTAAATTAAATATAATTTGTGTTGATTCATATCAAAATTAATGCCATTTTGTACTTTAAGAAAAAAACAATTATGGAAATAATTAAATTTCAATAAATTTGCAAATAAATAAGAAATTTATATATTTCAGGCAGACAAACGGGCAGCCAAACAATAAACATAATAATGAAATGTTTTTTTTATTAATTGATAAATAAATTATAAAGTCAGGGCTTTTTTGTGCAAATATTGGCACAAAAAAAGTAGTAGTAATAGTAGTAGTAGAGTAGTTTTATGCAAATTGAAAAAAAAATTATTGAGCAAACTTTTTAGTTTAAATACGATAAGATGGAAGAGATGTAATTAATTTTTTTTTTTCATTTTCTTATTATCAACAATATATTTTTGAGCACACGTGCAGGCCAGTATTATGGGTATTTACACCATTTCCAAGAAAATTAAACATCTTATGCTAATATTTATCAATTTTGTTAAAAGATCTGTCTGCAAGGCGTAAACTAATTTATTTATTTTAAATTTGTTTAAATGTTTTAAGGGAAACGGTGTTAAAAATTTGGGAATAGCAAGATAAACAGCATGTTGAAAGAAAAGCAAAAGTAAAACATAAAATTTATAGGGTATATATATTTTTTTTTTATTCTTTTTGTGTTAAAGAACTCTTTTGTCGTAGTTTAGTTGTTGTTTCTTTATTTTCTATAAATACATACATACACACATACATACACATATGTATAGAATTTCTTTCTTATTTTTTTTTTATTTCAACAAATAATTTTAATGTGCGCCATTTCAAAATACGATTTTTATACAACAACAAAACAACCAAAAAGGAAAGTCAAATAATAATGAAGAAATCTAAAAATATGTATAAAGTTTTTACTTCGACATTTATGCGGTGTGACTAAGTTCAGGCGAAGAGACAAAATGCTACGACGGACGGACGACAGACAACATGCTAGAGACGGAAACATTTTCATTTTGAAAATTTATTTCTGTACTATACATACATATACATATTTATTCCCCTATTTTAAGTTAAATAACGGCAAGAAATCTATTCTATTATTTCAATTAAAATAAAATATATACTTAAACATACACACAAACATACATACATACATACATACATACATACATACATACATACATACATACATACATACATACATATCGTTACCTTAACATAAAAAGGGCAAGATTTTTGCATTTTTCGATGTTCTTCTAACGAAATACACAAAAATCTCGATTTTACAGAAATAATGAGTTAGGGCCTTTTTATTTTAAGTTAGCGATAAGTATATACGTTTTAAGTACGTATGTACGTATGTATGCATGTTGTTTGAAAAGACATTTTACGAGTTTATAAAATAATATATTTTAATTTTTATTGGAATTTGGGGGGGGGGGGCGATATGATAAAGCATAGAAATTGCTTGATTTTCCATCATATAGAGAAATGAATAAATAAATAAATAAATATGTAAATAAGAAAAGTTGTATTTAATATTTGCTAAAACTACTACAAAAGATTTTAGTAGAAGTGAAACAGCCTAAAAGTATGCTTTCAATAATGTCAATAGTGCAAGAGCTTAAATTTTAATTAATATTTAGTTAGAATTTCATTAAATGTAAGTGTATGTGAAGTTCCAAATTTTATGAAGGAAAGAAGCATTAATGAAACTTATTATAAAGGAGATTGCAGTCCCTTTCCCTCCCAACCAACAGAATAGGCAAGCAACCAAACCTTGTACGAGTATTTTAGATTCTATGATATCGAGCCCTATTTTCGATTTAATCGTAAGCGACAAAAATTAAAGTTTTCAGGAGAATTTTTTTGAATTTTCTTGTTGCCCTTATGATTACACGGGCAACAAGAAACTTAGCAGCTGCATAGAACCACACTCATTCAAATTGTAAAGCATACCTTCAGGAGCAATGTTAATTTTAATATAAATTGCTTATGAAGTGTAATAGTGTTGCCAGTGGGGATAATTTTGTTAAAAAGTTGAAAAATATAAAATAAATAAAATAAATATAAACTTTTAAATAAAAGAGCGTTTTAAATGTCAAATATTTGTTTAAAATATATATAGCAGTATTTATACAGAATTTATAATATATTATAACATATCATTACACTCAAGCTGGTGCACAACAATTGGGTAACAATCTGCATCTCATGCCAATTATTATGGGTGGAGATTTTAATACAAATTTTGCAAACCCACAGTCGCAAGCTTTATCAACATTTTTATTTGACGTTTTCCACTTGCATATGAGCAATCCTCCACAAACCCTCACAACTATTATTTTCACTACTATAGATGCAGTTTTCCATAAATTTTTAAATACAGTAGAGTCAAAAATTTATATACATACGAGTATCTTATTTTAGTTACCTAAGCCAAATTTTCATTACTAAATCTCCCCTGTGATCGGACTCACATTGCTTTTTTTAAATATTCATTCATATTATAATATTTTTTATTTAATCGTAAGCGACATGTATTAAAATATTAACTTTTTTATTGTAAATAAATTTTTATGGGTCTACCTATATTTTAGAATTATAAAAATTCCAAAATTGTTGGTAACTTTTAAGAAACATATTTGCATCCAGATGGTGCTAATGTTAAGCTGCTCTGTCATCCCGTTTAGATATGATCGGCGGGAGTTCCACGCCCATACAGCAACTAATTATATTCGACATTCTTGCTGGCTCTACTCAATAAACCAACCAAAATAATTCACCTAGTGCAGCAAATAAATATTTATAATTTTCATTATAAACAATCACATTTAAAAATTATTTAAAGCATACTTATTCGGCCATTATTTATGTTAAATTAAATGCAAATGCATTGCATACTTAAAGGCTTTTAGGAAATAAAATTTTATTATTATATGTACAATTCAAAGTGATTTGCATATAAATACTATTTGGCTGCACAAATAAACAAATGCCCGATTAAACATTAAAAATTCATAGTACGAGTAGAATAATTGAAAGGTTTTTAAAAAATATTGCAAGGTTGAAACTTATATACGATAAATTGCTAATGATGTTTTATGATAATTAATTTTGCATGCTAGTGGCAATTAAACAAATTATACGAAATTATGCATCGTAATAAATTGCTATGGAATGATACATACTATTTATATAGTAAAATTTAAATAAAAAAGAAGAGATGTGTCTTAGGCCACCCGGTTATAGCTATGCTGCTTAGCTATATAATATAAACTTAATGTGTTAAATAACAATGCAATAAAAATTATATTATATGATGATGTCAAATTCGCAGCAAATATTTCAAAATGTTTTCATTTATTTCCCATTATTTTCTTTTGTAGCGGCGTACGATTAAATTAATGTATTGTTTGTGGCTGGTGGCGGCTGTTACGTTTGTTTTCTCTGGTTTGTGCTGATGTGCAAAAACAAACTGAGCAATTCTTGTCATTGTTTTTGTTTTGCTTTTGTTTCACTCACTTCAAGGAATGAAACAAAACAAAATCAAAAAATTTTTTACGTTTATTTTCGTACTCTGCTTTCAAGTACAAAGAAATCAAAACAAAAATAAATTTATAACTTTTGATACGAAAATCACGTCCCAGCTCCTGTGTCGTGGCATAAATAGCATAGCTATAAAAAGATATTACCCAAGAGGAGATTTTTTAGATGCATTTTATTAACAAAATATGCACTTTTTTTTAAGAAAATTTATTCATTTTTGTATTCATTATTTTAGTTAATTATTAAATTAATCGTTTTAAAAATATGTCTGCCTTTATATCAAATTGTTCCTTTAAGATGTAACATCTCTTTAGATTAAAATAAAAGTGCCAACATCCTTTTTTTTAAATTCTCGATTTGTGGCAATAAAATAAGCAACTGTCTTTGATGATTTAAGATGAGTTTTGCTGTGCATTTTTTAATTGAAAACGTGACTGTTAAAAATCTATAGCATAAAAATGAAGTACAAACATTCACTTTACATGATTATTTTATATCAATCATGCTTGTACACACACACACACGCACACACAAGGCTGGAAATTAAACGAGTATAAAAAATATTACGCTGGTCCCCTAAAGTTAAATTAACTGTAGATTAGAGATCGACCGAAGGCGTTTTTTTTGGCCGAAGCCGAAGCCGAAGCCGAACTTCGGCTAAAATCCTAAACTTCGGCCGAAACCGAAGCCGAAGCCGAATGTTTTAAATTTTAAAAATTATACTTGTTTTATATGATTTAAGAAAAACGTTTCCTTTTTTGAGATCACTGAAATAGCTGTAATATATATTGGATACATAACAAGAAAAATAAAACTATCTTGCAAATTTCTAGATTGCTTTTTCATATGATCACTCACAAGAACGTCCAAGTAAAAGAAAATAGAAAGCAACTGGGTTGTATTTCAAAGCAACCCTTTCAAAACGTTAAACACAATAGAAACTGTCGGCGAGCAACGACCAAACATAATGTTATTTTTCAAGCTTGGAATGAAAAATATTCGGCTTCGGCTAATCGGCCGATTTTTGCCGTAGGCCGAATGTTGGCCGATTACCAATTTTTGGCCGAAGGCCGAAGCCGAAGCCGATTAATCGGTCGAACTCTACTGTAGATGTAGGGATTAAACATATGTATATACTGTGGGTTCTAGCTTTAACGGATTTAAACAATTATTTTTATTTAAAAAAAATTTTCTTTTGATAAAAAACGAGATTTGGGATTCACCGTACAATAGCTGGGAAAAAAATTAAACGTCAAAAAATTGCTTTCTTGTATCATATTGTTACGCAAAAGTATTCGAACAGAGCTAACGTAAAGGTTTTAATTAATAAAGAAAACAATTGGTAAACAAAAAGAATTATACAGAATTGTTTAGCTAAAGAACTAAAGCTTAAATTAGACGTGACACAGCCATAACACGCCATAGCCATAACCAAACCAAAATTGAATTGGTTTCTATGGTGAGAGTGAGAGAGACTCGCCATACCGCCATAACTCTCACCATAGAAACCAATTGAATTTTGGTTTGGTTATGGCTATGGCGTTATGGCTATGTTACGTCTAATTTAAGCTTAAATACCATGGCGTACGCATATGAAAACAATAATGAAATAGCTTCTGCTTGTTAAGAAAATACACATACAAACACAAGTACAAGATAGTGCAGCAGAGCTGCCCACCGAGAGAAATGTATTCGCGTATGTGTATTCATTTGTATAAGAAGCCGATTGATGTTCGGCAGCTCAGTAGTACAGGCTAAAATAAAAATAAATAATCACCATAAATAGCTTCTTTAATGATGTATACACGCACATACCCATGAACCAAAATGCTCGATGAAAACAAGCATTTGAAATGCTGCTGAGATTGTCTAGACGTTGCTGTCACATTCTGAAGTGCTTGTGTGAAGTATAAAAAGGGCGACGCATCTGCTGGCAGATCAGTCTATCATAATGTTCAGTTGTTGGTTGTCTATTAAGAAGTACAGTTCATTATTGTGGAGAAAGGTAAATCTCAGTTGAAAGCAGTTGATAGTCGTGCAAAAGTGTGTGAAAGTAATTTATTGTTGTACAAACAATAAGCGTCGGCAGAGTCAGACTTGTGCGAAGAACAGTAGAGAAGAGAAGAGGTATTGCTTCAAGATCAGCGCAGCCAGTTTTGAGAGACGTGTATATACAACAGCGTAGTAGAGTAGTAGAAGTGTAATTATTAAATAAAGTGTCATTATTAACCCTAATTATTACACTGGGGTCTTTTATTCATTTGCAAATTCTCGAGTCCACAGAAAAATATTTTTAAAAAAACGTAATCAATATACTCATATTATGCCGAAGACGAGGAATGAAGCACGGGCTTATTTTCCCAAATTCAGCCGAAATTCACAATTAGAAACAACTTTGATATTTTTGAGGTCAATTAAATTAGTAAAGAGAAAAAATAATTTCTTAATAAAAATTTTTAATGCTAAAGAGTAAGAAATCATAATTTAAGGCAGGGTGCCAAAATATATAAAAGGAAACGAAGGCCAAGAAGGAAGTACGGGCTTATTCCCCTAGGTTAGGTTAGGTTAGGAAGGGTGGTGCTATACCGCACCTCCACTCAGAGAGCCAAATGGGTCCATTGCGATTTCCTCCTTGTTCCCCTAAATTCGGCTGAAATTCACAAAAAGACTTTGATATTTTGAAGATCAATGAATTTAGTTAAGAAAAAAATAATTTCTTAATAATAAACAAGAAGCGGCAAGAAATCATAATTTAAGGCAGGGTGCCAAAATAAATAAAACGAAACGTTTTCTCTCATTTTATTTTGTGAGTAAAATAAAAATCAAGTGCTTGCGTATTGTATTGTATTTTATTTGGTCATGAACATAAAAAAATAATCTTGTATATCTATATACATATATAAAATCGTAGTTTGTGTTTGTCTGTAATGCACGATCTCTGGAACTATAAGAGCTGTGGAGTTGAAATTCTGAACACAATGTCGGTTCAATACCCGGTAAGTTTTCGTTTTGTGACCAGTGTGTGCAGCAATTTGTAGTTCAAAAATAATAAAAATTTATTTATGGGCTCAGCTAGTTTCTTTATAAATCTACTTACATTTTTTTAATCAGGGTGCCAAAATAAAAAAAGGAAACGTTTCCTTGCCTTAAAGTTTGTGAGTAAAAGAAAAATCAAACGATTGCAACATTTACTTTTGTTAAAATTTTTACCGTGAACACAAAACTGAGAGCAATTTTTTTTTGTTTTTTTTAACTTTTGAAAACGTTTGATCTTTTTTGGAATAAAATTTCACATTTATTGCACTTTTCTATAAAAATTCGCAAAATATGTTTTTTTGAAATAGACAATTTATTAGAAATTATTGTATCATCCCTTATGAGCGAAAATTGTTGCATTAAACGACTGCTACATTAAATTTTTCTTAATACAAAGTTAAAAAATATTGCACTTTTTCTAGAAAAGAAAACGGCATAATATTGAAAACAAACACAAAATTTTCATATTTTATTGGCGATCGAACGTCGACTTGGTGGGACAGGCCGTTAGTCTGCATCTTGTCCATTTGCAATTAAAAAATCTTCAATTATAATTAAGAGAATAATAAATGTAGTAAAGAAAAATCACTAAAGATTTTGCGAGTTGAGGGAAAAATCTCCTTTTTTTTTGTTAAAGGCAAAAAATATAAAAATTGTCATGTAATTTTCTTTTGGAGTCTAGATAATTTGGCAGGGGTAGAGCTAAGCTATCCATTTCAATACAGGAGCTGTCCGTATAAACTAAACCCATATTTCTATTTGGAATGATTACTATCAAACTGAAAGTTAGAGGCAGTTTTCACATTACGAACGAGCAATTTCTGTCTCTAGAGAATTTATATGAGAAGCACTCAATTTATTTAGTGATTGCTATACAAAATTTCCTAGGCAATTTGTAGTAGAGAGATAAACTAACCTGAAGTTCCGTACCTTATTTTACATATGATTATTTTGGGATTATTAAATTCAGCAGAAGCCTTTTGCTACTCACATGATTTACTTACATATCAAGTCGATGCTTAGCGACTTGAATTTAGCGACAGGAATTTAAATACACATGTCCCTAGCACTCTTATAATTTTGACAAAAATCATTCACTCACTCGATTCCTTTCCCCCCCTCCCCCCCCCCCAAAAAAAATTATATAAAATCAGCTATCCGAACTCTTGAGAATGAAAAAGTTCGTCCAACACAGCAGCTACTGTATTTGATTTATTATTGCGTAGTAACGAAACAAACGGAAAAAATAAATACCATTAACTCCGAAATGTTATAAATAAAAGTATAACTTTGCGAGTAAAACCCCAAAGACCTGATTAAACAGAAAATTATGTACCATTTTCTGCTGCTAGATTCTCACTAAGCCACTCAGCATGCAAACTGACATAAATACATGTAGAGACACAATTTGTAATTACAATCATTATGAGCAAGAGACAGAAATGATTGTTAAGATATATAAATGTCGTTTTACCTTAAGGTATTAACAATTTTAAATGAAGACATTAAATAAAATGTAAATGCTTGTTTTGTTTTTTTTTTTTATTCTTTGTGAAAGCCAAAAGGAGTTTTACAAATTTATTACATTTAACAAAAAGCAACAACAATAGATAAGTATAATATGAAATTTGTAGAGCAAGTTTATTTAAATCGCCTGCCATTCAGAAACACTTTTACAACTACACAAACAATATTCTCCGGAAGTAATTAGTCAAGATTTAAAAGTAAAAAATAAAAGAGAACGGCAGAGCAGCATACTTTTGGGGATTAATAAATAATTCTTACATAACGAGCATTTAAGGCGAACGAGGGAGAGAGAGAGAGGAAACACAGGAAGATAAGAAGTAAAATAAAGTTAAGAATAAATAACCAAATAGTCTACTACAAGTCACATACATACATACAATTAGTTAAAAAAAAAGTCCTTGAGAATTAACTCTTTTTTTTAATGTTCCAACAATTCACCAGGGCAGCACAGCACAGTGACACACAAATAACACGACTTAGTTAAGTCAAAGGTCAAATGCCACCCAAATACCAGCAGCACTCTGAAGGAAACTGGTAAAAAAAGACCAAATGCAAAAAAGCTCGTCGTAGCACCGAGAAATAGGAAAAGGAAGAATGAAAAAAAAATAATAACACGAAATTGTTTTAAGGAAAATCCTTAGAAAACACACAACACAAAAAAAGAAATAGCAGCAAAGAAAAAAAATAATAATAATAATAACATAAAAGCAAATGAAAAATAAAACAAAAGGACCCTTATTGCTCGCATGAAAATTGGAACACAAACACAACACTTCATTCTGAGTTAGAACAAGAAAAGAAATCAACAACAATAACCACAAAATACGTTGCCGCAGCCGTTTTCGTCGTCGCCATCATCGTCCTCATCTTTGCCATCAGAAATGATTGCAAATGAAAATGGCAAAGAACAAACAACACTCACAATGGCGGAAAAGTAAAGAAAGGAAACTTTGGCAAGCATACAGCGTCACGTAATTGAGGATATAACAACCAGTGCCGCTCGCTCACTCGCTCACTCGCTCACTCGCTCACTAACTAACCTACACCCTTGCAAATGTGCCAGGCACTTACAAATTTTATCATAAGAATAATAAACGACAGCAAACAATGAAACAAGCCTCTCTGCGCTCTGCCCACCTCCCACCCACCTCAAAACCCCAACGCGCAACCGAATAAACAACAAATAACCCCATTTTTTTTCACTTGGTTTATATTTAGAGCACTTAAAAAAGGCAAACAGCGGAGCACAGCACACACACGTCAGTATGATGTACACGTACACACACACACACACTTCTTAATGTTCGAGGTCAGGCTTTTAAGTCTTTCGAGAGTTTCGAGAGTTCTGTCATGGATGAGCCTATGTTTATATGCACACTCCTTCATCGATATTTCTAGTAATGAATCGTAGTAGGAGAAGCAAGATAACTAATAATAAAATGGCAACATTGCCTGAAGTAATACCTCTACTTACCACCAGAGGCGCTGCAAGGATGCTATAAGAATTAACAAAACCCCACAATATCTGAGTTGCAGAAACGCAAAAAAAGTTAATTAAGCTTTCCTTCTCTCTATCTCTCACTGTATTTTCACTATTCATTTCCCTCCTCTCCCAGGTAATACAAAGCGATCTCTTATTTGGACTTTAAGTGAGCTGAAAGCTTGGGTGTGTTCGTAAATGCATCGCTGCCCTGCAAATGGAATTTTAAATGCCCTGGACTGGTTCACTGAAATAGATAACGCAAAAATAAATATCAAATATGGCGTACAGAAATGATTACTACTAAAACAGATTATCAGCGAACTTGTATTGCATTTTAAATAAAAGTTTGCACGTATGATGCAGAGCAGTGATGCACTTACGAACACAGGCTTTACTTCATCTTTTCAACGTAAACTATTGTGAAAAAAGAGTAAATCTTCGTTGAAACCAGTTAATTGTCATACATCAGAGCTGGCCACCGAGAAAAATACAAGAGAAATGTATTCGCGTATGTGTATTGATTTGTACAGGTTTAATAACTTTTATAATTTTACTTAAGACCGAATTATCTCAAGAAATTCAGAATTCAATTGGCCAGCACGTTCGCCCCTGATTATTTTCTAGGGGGTTATCACAAATACCGAGTGTATGTTAACAAGCCCCAAACTATAGAGCAGCTAAAACACAACATTTAAGCTGAGATCAGGGCTTGAATCTTTGCGTGCAGTTATGCAAAACGCCTGCATAAGAGCCCAATTGTGTAAAATTTAGATCGTACAAACACAATATTATCTATATATATATAAATAGGCAAGTGAAAAAAGTTAAGAACCATTTTAACTGACTTAAACTCAACGTATTCGCTTGATTTTTTTTGTTAGATAGATTGTCAATAGGAGCAGTGCAGAATGTATTTTTTCTTCTACATTTTTGTGTCTAAGATAGTTAAAAACAGTTAAGAATATTAGCCAATCATAAAGCCATGATCTCTCTTCCTCTCTTAATTTGCTAAAAAAAAATTACAACAATTTGGCTTGGCAACTCCGTAAACACTCAGAAGGAAAAACGTATTTTATTTCTTCATTCTATTCTTATTTCCATCTTTCTATGGACTTAAACGATTATTGCTGAAACTAATAAAATTTGGATATTTAAATAACGAGTGGTACCTACTGTATTATTTTTCTTTAGATACTTAAAAATAATATATTTTTTTTAATTATTAATAACTTTGATTAAAGTTAAATTCACCTACAGCACAAAGTAAGTTTTTTATTTTTGGTTTATTTTGTGTGCGTTTTGTTCATTGTTTTCATTATTTTTCTGTGCTTTAAATTACTGAACATACTGGAATGTTGGAATATGATGGAATGTTGGAATATGATGGAATTTTAAATTCGTATTTAGTAGTTAAGAAAGTGGTTTAAGAGAGTGGTTTACCCTGGACTCTATACATATGTATATTTAAATATAGTTTTTAAATTGTGTTTTAAATTCATCAAACTTTAAATATTTTCATTCTATTCTCCACCTCTGTGCGTTAATGGTTGATTTTCAACCACTGGGCGAACACTCAGGCGTGACTTTTGGCCCGCGTGACTTTTGGCCCACTCTGTATAAGAAGCCGATTGATGTTCGGCACTCTGGTGCTACTTTGGGCAGCTCAATCATACATAAGTGCAAAATAATGCTGTCCACCGAAAGAAATGTTTTCGCGTATGGGTACCAGTGATCGGCAATGAGTAGTGAAAAAGTGAGTAGGGTTGAATCATTACTTATAATTTCTTGTACTTATGCGCACTCATACTTATTCCAATGTTGTCCAACTTTCTATCCACTCGAAAGTTTAAAGTGCGCATCAGACAAGCGCAATGAGTAGTGAAAAAGTGAGTAGGGTTGAATCATGATTTATAATTTCTTGTACTTATGCGCACTCATACTTATTGCAATGTTGTCTATGAATCATACTTACTCGAAAGTTTGAAGTGCGCATCGCACTCATACTTAGCAATATTTATGACGTTGTTGACTTCGACTCTCCTTAACTCAATACCTATGGACGATGCAAAATAAGTATGATTCACAATGCTAACTTCGCATACAAACATTAAAGTTCTCATTATTAGGTTATGTGTTTCTATCTTCCTTTTTTTTGTTTTTTTGCATGAATTGAAAAACAACCCTTTTTACTGCTATTGTATACTATTTGCAAACTCTTTAATGACTAAAACTTTAAATAAACATACATGCATGAGTTGAGTGAGCTGAATCAATATGAGTAGTATAAGTATTTTCCTGAAATTATAAATCAAACTGAGTTGATTTATGAGTGTGAGTGTGGTATGACTTTGATGTCGACGTTTCATTAATATTTATTTCAACCTATACTTATAAATCAATGTCATGGTGAGTATGAGTAAATCAGAGTAGTTGATTTTAAATGATGTCTACTCACTTACATTTAACATTTTATGAGTCAGTATGAATAGCGAAAACATGATTCATTGCGCTTCTCTGGTGCTCATTGAACTCATACTAAGCAACATTTATGACGTTGTTGATTTCGACTCTACTTAACTCAATGTCTACAGTCGAAGCAAAAGAAATATGATTCGCATTGCGAACTTTGCATGCGAACATTATATACTCATTATGAGGTTATGTGTTTTATCTGTTGCACGAATTGAAAATCAACGCTATTTACTACTATTATATAATTACTAGTTGTTAACCTTTTACTGATTAAACTTTTAAATATGTGTTACGGGTGAGTTGAGTGAGCTGAATCAATGTAAGTAGTATAAGTATTTTTCTGAAATTAGAGTGTGAGTATAATGTCGACGTCCCATTCATATTTATTACAAACTATACTTATAAATCAATCTCATCGTGAGTATGCGTAAATTAGAGTCTACTCAATTATATTTAAAATTTCATGAGTCAGTATGAATAGCGAAAAAACTATTCATTGCCTATCACTGATATACATATATAATCCAAAAAAAAAAACAAAATGGGCAAATTAAAATAGTTTTGTCGTAAACTTAAAATAACTATACTAAGGAATGCAGCCAAGATTTTATGAAAATGAAGTTTTTAGCATAATTTCGTTCTTATTACAAATTTTATTGGACTTTTATTATAACTTAAAACAATATTTTTTTTTCATATACTCGTATCTTTGGAATAAAGTTCGTTAGAGTTGAGTTTAAATGATGTCTACTCACTTATATTTAAAATTTCAAGAGTCAGTATGAATAGCGAAAAAAAAAACTATTCATTGCCGATCACTGATGTGTATTCATTTGGATGAGAAACCGATTGATGTTCGGCACTCTGGTGCTACTTTGTAAAGTAAAGTCAGTGAGCCAGTCATTGCTGTTGTACAAACAGTGAGCGTCAGCAGAGTGAGTCTTGTGTAGAGAACAGCAGAGAAGGGGTATTACATCAATACCAGTCCAGCTAGTTGTGTGAGACGTGTGTATAAAACGGAGTAGATACCTCGCACCTCTTTATATTTTTATTTAGTTGAATGTAAATTTAAAACTTTTCTTTCGAATGAATATGCGGATATTTTATTATTTATAGTGCATATTTTATTATTTGAGTGTCATATTTTAGGCACCTAAAACACATTATTTAAATGCATTAAGTTCTTGTCCCTGGTTATTAGTAAATAAAGTGTCATTCTTAACCCTGATTACTACACTGGGGTCTTCTATCCCTATGCAGATTTTTGGGTCCACAGAAAAGCGTTTTTAAAGTGCAAAAACGAAACAATATGTTTTATAAAAATCAAATTTCAAACGTTATTGTGTATAAACGAAAAGTCTTATGTTTTCGAAAAACCAGCTGTAAAGATGTTAATTGTAGAAAATCATTTGCTGTGTATGGTCGGAAAAAATCTTTAATAATAGTTCAAATTTACAAAAAGAAAAGAATTTCTCAAATTAAGATCAGCCTCGTACAACCAAATTAACAACAAACACTTGAGAATGCCAAACTAACGGACGAAATGGCTGAAGGACCACAAATATCAAAATGGTAAAAATAGAAAAAGAAAATATGTACTTCCTCTTTTTGTTGCCTTATACATATATACCCGTATTAAAGCCCACGCGTAAGTACATCTCGTCTGCCCACTTACAGCAAGTGAATATATACATAAACACGTTCATTTAAAGGGTTTTTTCATTAAGGACTTCCCTGTAAATTTATATAAAACGAAGTGTGTGTGAGATAACATAGAAATTCGTTCACATCCCTTCCATGTAAGATGGCCAGGCCCTAGATTCAATAACTTTAATTTCGATTATCATAACGCTATAATATATAAAACGAAAATTTATCGACTTTGCTATCCAGTAGTAAATTTTAACGATATTCGCTGTTGGTTGAAGTAAAAACAAGTACTATATCGATTATTATTACGATTTTCAATTCGCAAAAAATTTATTGAATCTAAGTACAGGCCCTCAAATCGCTGGTGGAGAATGTCCGTGTCATGAGCTTTGTTACAATAGCGCCATCCTGTGGAAACAACATATCGTTAGTGTCCATATCATCCCATTGTGGCCAAAAGAAGTTGCTAATCATCGACCAATAGTGCTCGCGACCGTAAAATGGGAGAAGCGCGCAGAACGGTAGTAAGACACTTTTATCATTTGCACTTTATCATGGCCCATATGTTTCAATGTGAATAAAAATCTATTTATTTACAGTTTTTCGCGACGTTTTGTATATTTCTTGATCTATTTTTTCAAGAGATTGTTAGCCAATTCGACCGATGTAGCTTCACCAATGTGGCAGCTATCAACTGTCAAAGTTCAAAAGTCCCTATTACAAGATCCTTTACAAAACTATACACACTGATGTGTAAGTGAAAGGGTAACGAAATCACACACAAAAAAAGTGGATTTTAATTTAAAAAATAAAGTTTGAGAAAACTTAAAAAAAAATCATAAAAAAATTAATTTTGTTGTAAGCTGCCTGTTATTTTTTTCTCTCCTTTTTTTTAAGAGGAAAATCTATGGAGAAGAAAAAGTAAATATTTCTTGAGTGGTTGCATACTTTGTGGGTGATTGAATTAAAATTTAATAATAGAATGAATATTTAACATTCTATTACAGTTATTATTAAGGGCCTTCTCCCTCTCTCTCTCCCTTGCTCTCTTTCTTACCATTTCAAACACACACACACACACACCATATAAATGCAAGGGCTTTTCTCATAAATAAATAATTAAAAAATAAAGCATAGCTTAAGGAAAAAATTTATGTTATGTAATAGAGCATAACAATAGGTGTGGGTTGCAAACATTGTGATAGTTAGAAGAAAAAAAGAAGAGCAATATAAAATCATATTATGAAAATGAGTGGCTCATTTAAACAATAATTGCTCAAAATTCTTTAAATATACATATTTAATTTTAGTAATTAAAGAGTCCGTCAACACTTGAAAGCTCTGAAAATTTCTAATTTTAGAATAAGACAAAATTAAATTAACGAATTTTGTTCACGCTTTTATTACAATATTGCAATATACATATAACACATTTCCCTATGTTTTTTAACTATTCTAAAGTTATAAGTAATAAAGTACTTTTTAAAGCCAAACATCACTCTTGTATTGCCTTATAAAAAATTTACATAAAAAATATAGAAATTATAATTAAAGAAACACAATGACCAGCAAAATTATTAATATTAAATTAATATAATTCTTGAAAGTAAAATAAAATTGTATTCAAAATCAAAAAAATCTTGCCTTGAATTTTTAAACAAAAAACAGCTGATTAAATACAATGCCGGAAAAAACATAAGCAGTTAGCAAAGTTATATTGTCATATAATATTATTTAAACATTTTTATGATAGCCATAAAATTCTATAATTACGATACACATATTGCCATTTCTAGGATGTCGAACGTGACCGTCGTTTACATTTAAAGTGAGAAAAAAAGCCAAACTAAAACGCATTTTTATTTCGACAACAAGCTTATAACTTATAGCTCTAAATTACACCAATAATTGGAGCTAATTTTGTTTATGAGCAATTTTCGTTCTCAAGATAATTGCAAGAACTAGAAAATGCTTTTTTTGCAGTTAACGCTTAAAAAGCTGGTTTCGGCGAAACCTGAAGCAGTATTTCAATGTGACTAATTTTAGAATGTTGTGCACTGATGTCTCTTTAAAATTGCTGTTATTTTTAACGAAACATTTTATATATTTAAATAAAATTTTATTCACAGTCGCACGTGACTTAATTTTTCCATCATGATATTTATATAGTTTTTGTTGCTCTTTTTTACGAAATTATAAATAAACATGCTTAATAAACATTACTGCGAGCTTCTGAATATTTGGTCTCCTACGTATGCAGCCATTCCGACCTTTTCAACTAATTATTTAATTTTTTTCCTTCAGCCAGCACTTTCCACATTTTAATATTTAAACTGCCTTAAATTTTTCGCTTTATCGTTTGAAACTTTTTTTTCGCTGTTTGTGCTACTCTAAATTTAAATAATTTAAAATTATTTAAAAAAATTTTTTTAATATTATACTTACGATATCGCACGTGACTAAGTTCCCTTTCGTAAAGTCACTAGTCGACTACACAAATAATTACCTTATAGTTAACTTTTCTTTGACTAACTAAAAGCTAACTATAAGGTCATCCACAACTAATTCAAAATTAATTCTTAAGTTGATTTGGTGAGACCCAACAAATTTACTCTCAGCTACTTTGAAACTGATTTCAAGTTTATATTAACATTTTGCTGGTATTATTATACATGGTACTTTAGCCGGGTGGTAGCGCGTTTGACCATACAACGTGTGCTAATACATAGTTCGAATCCCAGCAACATCTTATTGCAAATTTACTGACTACCAAATGACCTAAACAAAGTCAACTTTAAGTTAGTTGAAAAATAGTGCAGAGTAGAACAATTGACTACCGCCTAGGACATCTGAATGTTAAAGTAATTAGTTGCCGACTATTTCACCAACTCATTTATATATCAATTCATATTTAAAAGTAATTTTTCCATACAAAAATTCATGAAAATTGACATTTAAATATGAATTGATATATATTCGTTAAGTTGGTGAAATAGGCTCTAGGTCAGCACTTGTTGCGAAATAGTTAGCTTAAAGTTAGTTTAAAGTTAACTGAGTTTACGACAGTGTTTATATAGGTGCCATGATCACAAATTTTAATTTTTTTCAGCAAGGCTTTTTCACTCTCATTGCAATAAATATCTGTTTATACTGAATACTTTTGATTATGTTGTTTTCTAATGTCGCACGTGACATCGAAATATGCGATTTTTTAAAGCAAACATTTGCAGTCATTTGCAATCGCATAGTCTCTTGTGCAGTCTTTTTTGGTTCAGAAAAATTTTAGAAAGCAAAAGTCAATGGATAATGGAAGAGGCATTAATCAATCACTTCAAACCTGAGATAAAGGAACAGTCAAAGAAGTAGACTGGCATCGTGGGGAATCGTGTTCAAAGAAGACGAAGGAAGACGTTTCCATCAGCATGCAAGGTCATGGTGTCTGCTTTTTTTAATATCTTCTCGAAAAGAAAAAAACAATCCCCAGCGAGTATTATGCTAACTTATTGCAACGTTTAAGTGCTGAAATTAATTAAGAAAAGTCCGCATTTGGCGAAAAAGAAAGTGTTGTTTCATTCAAGACAATGCACCAGATCACACGTTCACTATTACAATGGCCAAAATCAATTAAATATAGTTCGAATTGCTTCATCACGGAACTTATTCGGCAGATTTAGCTCTCTCGCATTTTCTGTTTGCAAAATTGAAAAATGGCTCGGTGGTAAAAGATTTGGCAACAATGAAAAGGTGAAGTCTACGGTTGGTGGCTATTGGAAGGAGCTACACAAGTCTTACTATAAACAGCTGGAAAAAAGAGTTTCGAGAAATAAAGAGAATTTTGCAAATTAGTCGTGTTTTTTTTGTTGTCAGCTGGTCTGGGGAGCACCCTCGTATATAGAAAGTCAAATTGTGTTATCCCAGCACAAATCACGGATTGATATAATATAATCAAAATGATAATTTGCAGTGGTTTTCTTACAAATTTCGCAAATAAACTAAAATTTCCCATAGTGTTGGTTTTGAATTTTGGAAAATGGTAATGGTGTCCTTCACTACCTCAATTTTAGCTTAAGCACTTTTTTCTTCTTGCCACACATATGTACTCACAACGTTATACTGTCAAATTTAATATAAATGCTTTAATTTATAATCTTTAATCTTGGCAATTATGCATTCAGCCTGTATTAAAATACTACTCCAATTACAACAAAAAAAAAAATGACATAAATAAATGCATCCTCCTCAAAAGCCTTTTGACTTAAAATACGCATTAAAAATCTATAAAACTAAAACTGTAACGTTATTCTGTCTCTCGTATACAATCAACAATGTGTGTCATACTCGTAACTTACATATCACACCCTAAGTACAAAAGGGGCACAACTCAAAAAATTTCAGATGCTGAGTAGTTGCAAACAACTGTTGATACTGTACAAATGACGCAAGTATGTCACATAAAAACAACCATAATGGTATTTTATATTCTTCAAGAAGAGACTATATTGCAAAAGAAATTGTTGGGGTCGTTATAAATTTCTTCAATTACCTGTTTTATAAAAAAGCAAAAGCACTTTTATAATTTTGAGTTGTGCCCCTTTTGTATTTAGGGTGCGATATGTACAATGTATGACAGGGGAGGGGAAAAGAAATGTAACATTTTCAATGGCTGTGCAATTTTCTCGCTACTTAAAACAATGGAATCGTTCACCCCACATAAAACCGCTAAAACGCCCACAAAACAAACACCAAACTACTGTCAAAATGCACTCACTGTCAATATATGTATGTATGTATGTACATTCCTTATGCCACGAATGCAATGCCATGCAATTCAATACTTGCAACATACATAAATACAATGATGTGTCCAACATTGTATACGTAGTGGTGATGCTGCGGAATGACAACAAAAATAAATAAAAAATAAGGATACGCTTGAAATAATGACATAATGACAAACTTGTAGTACGAAAGAACATGGGTAGTAGGCAGTTGGAAATGTATCTATCTATTGCCTTCGTTCTGAACAATAGATAACAGTGTCAGACAGATAAGCGAACAGATAGATGGACCATTTTATATATTTTTTTTAATTATAAATACATATTTCAACCTATATTGCCAAGATGTATGTATGTATTTATAAGCAAGTAGTAGTGGTAAGAACGATTAAAAAGTGCAGTCACAACAACGACGACAGACCACATTCTCAATTATAAGGAGCAATTTTATCAACAAGCGTTTACAAAACGTTTTTTCCCAAACCATTTCAATTTTGTTAAAATTGTTTAACCGACTACAAAATAATTCTTTCTGCCAAAAAAATCGACTTCAATGCAAAGATCTGATAGAAGTAGATAAGAAGTACGTGAAATATAAAATTAAATTTTAATGGGCGTGTCTCCGCCCATTTTTTAAATGCAAAGATTGTGTGTTTTTCAGAGCTCAGGGTGCGCGTTAAGTCTTGTAAGAATCGGTAAGGTAGAACCACTTAAACTAAAATATTAAATTTTAATGGGCGTAACTCCGCGCATTTTTTAAATAAAAGATTTTGTCTATTTTAGAGCTGAATTTGTGTGGTAAGTTTCGCAAAAATCGGTTAAGTAGAACAGCGTGAAATATTATAATAAATTTTAATGGGCGTAACTCCGCCCATTTTTTGAACTTACAAATTGTGTAATTACAACAACCTAATGTGTTTTGTAGGTTTCGCAGCAATCAAATAAGTAGAATATCATATTATAAAAAAATATTGTGGGCCCCGTCCCCTTTTTTACAATAGGGCCAACAGACAACAAAAAAACGTTTACAATCGGTCTAAAATGTACCGAGTTATGAAGTAACACACCTAAAAAAATAGAGACGAATTGTTAAAACCTCCTCCTTTTTTTGAAGTCGGTTAAAAAGGAAAAGAATATCAATTCGTCTGTATTTTGTTTGTGTCTGTTACTTCATGTCTCGGTTTGTACCCTTAAGATCGATTATAAAAATTCCTTTTTTGTCTGAGAGGGTATAGCTTCCATTTTTCACATTGTAGAGAAATTGGGCGGGTATACGCCCACAATTTTTTCCCCTTTGATTTTGATATTTTACTTGTCCATTTGCTACGAAACTTAGCAAACATATTAAGCTCTTGTAACGACACAATCTCGAAGTTGAAAAAATGGGCGGAAACACGCCCATTAAAGCTTAGTATTATATTTCACGTGCTTCTATTTTAACTATTTTTACAAAACTTGGCTGGCACTCACCCTGAGCTCTAGGAAACACACAATCTTATTTTCAAAAAAAGTGGGCGGGACTGCGCCCACTAAATTTTAATATTATATTTTATGCCCTTGTACTTAACCGATTTTAACGAAACTTGGCACACACCTCGAGCATTTAAAAAGATACACAATCTGGCACTCAAAAAAATGGGGCAGAGCCACGCCCACTAAATTTTTATTATTAAATTTCATGTGCTTCTACTTTACCGATTTTTACGAAACTGGACACAGACCTTGAACTCTAAAAAATATGTAATCTTGCGTTTAAAGAAGTGGGCGTGGCCATGCCCATGAAAGGTTAGTATTAACTTATATGCATGTACTTCTACTTATTCGATTCCCACGAAACTTGGCAAAGAATTTCGGCTATTAGAAGAACATAATTTTGGGCTTAAAGAAGTGGGCGGTGACATGTCCATTAAAGATTAATATTATATTTCACGTGCTTCTGCCTGGTCGATTTTTAAGAAATTTGCACACACTTTGAGCTCTGAAAAATACTTAAAACTTGCGTTTAAAGAAGTGAGCGAGGCCTCACCCATGAAGAGGTTAGTGTTAAATTAGATGAATGTATTTCTATTCCATCGAATTCCACGCAACAAAGATTTTCGGCCCTTAGGAAAACATAATTTTGGGCTTAAAGAAGTGGGCAGGGCTATGTCATGATCGATTTTTAAGAAACTTGACAATGACCTTGAGTTCTGAATCACGCTATGTAGCATTTCAAAAACAGAGTGCACACTAATATTTGCTAAATTGGGTGTGACAGTGCCCTTAAAAATATAAAATTGGCACTAAAAATTAAAAGAAAATCCATTTAAAAACTAAGCACTAAAAAGTTGAAAACAATTTGGATTCAGTGAAATAAAATATGCGCTACCCATAGTGCTATTCAAAGTCGATGACAATCAGGGGTGGAATCGTCACATTCGTGAACGTATAACTCGTCACGCGAAAACACCATTTTTGGATTCTGACATACGTGAATGTGCTGAAATTCCATTTAGGTTAAACTACTGACGTATCACTTAATTTCTTTTCGACGATTATCGATACAATCACTGATGTGCCGATTTGAACCCACGTTAGAATTTACGCACTTACTTTTCATTGTTTTTGTCAACGACTTCGAATATCGCTATAAGAAACAAACAGAAAAAAAATTCTTTATTTCACTGAATCTAAATTATTTTTAGCAAAAAATGCAAAATATTGCAACTTTCACAGCTCAAGGTGTTTGTTAAGTTTCGAAGAAAAAGGTCCAGTAGAAGCACGTAAAATATAATATTAAGTTTTAGTGGGCATGGCCCCGCCCACTTTTTTAAATTCCAGATGGTGTCATTTTTATAGTTCAGCGTGTTTGTCAAGTTTCGTGAGAATACGTCATGTAGAAACATGTGAAATATAATATTAAATGGCATGGTTCATATTATTACGTTTTAATCACGTAATTTTTAACTCACTTTTATCTCTACAGTTCCCTTTTCATCACGTGTCGCTATGTAGTTTTATTTGAATTTTATTATTTTGATTTGAAAATTGCGAACCAATATTGTAAAATCACATGCCTTTTACTTGCAAAGCATTCAAAAGTACTCGAAAACATTCAAGTACTCACTGATACTCGTCGTACCCAGCACAATAAATAAAACGGGAGCAGAAGAAAAACAGTTAAAAGTCAAAGTAAAATTTACATTGTAAATTTTGCAAGCAAGAGAGCAATGTAAACAAAAAGAGTGAAAAGAATGCACACATAGCTATTTACATATGTACATATATGTATGTATGTGAAGGAGAGGCAACAGTAAAAACAAAGAGTAAATTTTAACGGTTTTGGTATAAAAGAGCAACCACACACTCACACTTCCTTACAAGGGATATTCAAGTATATTTGTATGTGTTATTAACTAACGTGAGTGGGTTGAGAAGTTGTTACATATTTGGCAGCAAAAACAACATATAGAATTTCTATTATTTTAACCAGTGATGCCAATTTAGCGCGTTTCGCGCTAGATTTAGCGCGTTTTAACTACGCCAAACGCGCTTTTTTTCGTGTTAGCGCGTTTAATAAAAAAAAGCGCTAACTTAGCGCGTTTTGGATAAAGTCAATAACATCATTTCAGTTAATTTTTTTTCTTTTTTTGTATAAATTTACCAATTTTCTAGTATCCAAAACTCTGATAAAAAAAATTTTAATTTCGTTACTGATTCAGCTGTTGCAAACTAAATTCCCTTGCATGTAATTATAATTAAAAACGGATTTTAATACTGTAAATGGCAAATATCTTCAAATTTCACAACTTTAAATATGTAGTCGTACTCGTGGCCAAAAAAAATGTATATAACTTATTAATCATCTATTATAGCTGAAGTACAAAAATCATTTGAATCGCAAAACTATTCGACAATTTATACGAGTATGTTGTTACTCGTACAAAGTTTGTTAAAGAAAATTAAAATAAAAACTAAGGATTTCGATTATTTGGTGATTTTGTATTAAATTATTTTAGTTATTTAGGATATAATTTCGAAGAAGCAATATTGCAAAATCTGAAAAAGAGTTGCTTAAAAAAGGATATTTACTAATACATACATCGACTTTTATTAAAATTTAATTTAGCGCGCAAAAAAATAGCGCGTTTTGGCTATAAATAGTTGACAATGCTGTAACTCAGCGCGTTTTGAGAAGGTGAATAGCGCGTTTAGGTTGTAAATAGTTGGCATCACTGATTTTAACGCATAAACTGCAATGTTAACAGCCTTGAGGCAATTTTCATACTCAAGCAAAACAAAAATAAACAATTCCTATATACTCGTATATTTTTTATTAAACAAAATATCACATAAACCTTGAAAGTTGCGGTACGGAAAAGCCTAAAGCGATAAAATTATATTTCCTTTATTTATTCCTCTTTGTTACATACATATTTATTTCGTAAAGTGCCATAAAAATAAATGTTTGCCCAAACTCACACAAACATACATATGTATATACATACACATGGATTGACAGAAAATGGCTTAAATACTTCAAAGGGCAGAAAAAGAAGAGGTGTTAAAATATATACTTTATAAATTGGGTGTGTGTGTGTGTGTGTGTGTCTATTTTTTATTATTATTTTTACCTCTTTCAGCCATTTTTTTTTGCGCTGAAAATTGTTTTCCTCTTGTTTTTTTAGGCCACTTTGAAGGCAAGTTTGCTACAAAAGTGAACACCATTTCTGCTTTGCATACCTTGCCAGTAAATTTGCTTTATATGGCAAAAGAATTTGTTTGCAAAATAAAATAGAGTTCGTATATAACGAACAACTTCTTCTTAACATTTTAGACAAAGTTTGTAGCGAACTCCGGATATACACACATATATCGAATTTTCGCTTATAACCAGGAACAAGGACTGCATGCATTAAAAAATGTATTTTAGGCGCCTAAAATATACCATAAATAACGCAAAATATGCACTAAAAGCAATAAAATATGCACATTAGCTAATTACGTTTACGAAAGACTACGTGTTGTTTCTTATATGGAGGCAAAAAATAGGTATCGATTGAAAAGTAATTTTCGTACATTTCGAATTAAATTTTCCAAAGGCATGGCACTAATTCAATTTGTACGCATTCATTCAAATCGAATTACATATTCAAATCGAATTACATAACAGGCCCCTGATGTTTTCTAATTAAGACAGATGTTCTAGCAGCTTAAAAATAAATAAGTGCTTTCTTAAATTTAATGAAATATTATTTTAAGGAAAATTATAATTTTTCTTTAAATAAAATGCATTTATTTCTTGTTTTTATAATTTGTGATTCTTTCAATTGTAGAAAATATTTATTGCAAATATAAAAAACAATTTTGTCAGGTCTCTAAGAGTTCGTTATAGCTGCATTACACTGTACTTACTTAACAAATAATAAGGATATACACAACACAATAGAACTAGCAGCCACACATTAGAACCCGGATAATTCGTAATTAAAGGGACCGACTGCTTTTTATGAATTAGAGGAGTTTTCGAAATAAAGAGATTTCGATTTAATGAGGTTAAGATGAAACAATTTCTAGGGGATTTGAATTTAATGAGGTCAGTTTTCCTCTGACATTTATTACATCACACACTTCACAAAAACCAGCAACATACTAATCCTAAGAAACTCAAAAAATTTCCAGACAGATAACTGACGGTAATTGTAAGCAAATTTGTAAAAAAAAATGATTTTGTCTTTACATTTTTGAATTAAGAGAGTGGGAATTATCGCGGTTTGACTGTACTAGAAAAAGTGTGTTATTGAAGTCCTGTGATATGCTCTCCTGCTGAAATAAACAAAAACTACCAAAGTATTGTTAGCAAAATAATTAAAAATTTACAGGAGAATAATTTATACCAGGGATTACTTTTTAAGCTGAAAGTCAAAGGAACGCCAAGCACAAAAAAAATTAAATTAAGTTTTGCAGATAAAATCCTTTTGCTTCCTCTGTTTTTTTTTCTACATACATACATACATACATACATACATACATACATACATACATACATACATATGTATTTATGTGTGTATTTCTATGGATGTAACATAAAAGAAAATTTTTTTTTCAATGAAAAGCTTAAAGACCGAATGTATAAATCCTTAAAAATATGCCACAATCAATATTTTGACATAAAAAATATGTATATAGTGGAAAGATAATGAAATTTATTGTCTTTAAAAAGCAAATTATGTATTTTGTATTATAAATGACAGTGTTGCCAATTTGTAAGAAAATGACAATTGAAACAAAGGGTCTACTCTGTAATTCGAAACGAAAAAAATGCTTTAGAATTTATATGATAATGTAGACATACAAATATGAAAGTATTTTCAGTCGTTTCGAATTACCCAGGAGACCCCCAGATACACAAGACTTGGAGCTTGCCTTATATTTTAGCCTTTAAAACATCAATAATATTTGCAGCGTATGCTGTGGTGGCAACACTGACTAACACAACAATCTTTACAAATATGGAAGAACATTGTAAGTTTGAATCATCCCTTACAGCTAAATAACTTCGTAAAGCTTATAATCAATAACCTCAAACTATGCACAAATATAAACAGATTTCTCAAATGCATGTACATATCGCTCATTTACTACAACAACGTCATAACTACAAAAAAAAACTAGTTTAGCCTGAAAACGAGTTAAAAGTTTTGAATTTGAATTGAAAAAGACAAAAAAAAACTTTCCCAGTTGAGTTGAGTCTGCAAGATTTTTAACCGACTTCAAAAAGAGGAGCAGGTTATTGTAAAATTAATAAACAAAAATTCCGTGCGAGTATTTTCAGTTTTTTCTTTTCTCCAATTGTGAATTTGTTTTCTCTTTTTTGAAGAAAAATTCCCGAATAAAACGCATTCATTGTGAACGTAGTTAAACTTCTTTTTTTATTGTTTGTGTTGATGTTCGTGTTGTGTGTGTGAACAGCCGACAAACTTCGCATTACCGGAGAAAATTTCCGGCTGCTGATTTAAACGAAAAATTATTAATCTAATCTTTGAGTTAATATTTTTTACTGTCAAAACAACATGACTATAACTTTAATTTCAAATAAATTTTATGTTAAATTGTCAATTATATCATCAAACAGCTAGTTGTTCCGTTCTACTACATATTTGCCAGAATATTTACAATTAACTTTGGTGTTATTTGTTCATTAATAATTATCACATGTAATTTGGCTTACTAATACGGGATTTACACGATGACTTTTTCTCCTGCATTTTTCTTGAATTCTCCTTTATGTTGCTACCCCTTTTATCGCCTTTGTACCCCGTTCGTCAATTAGCTCTAGAAAAGTCACGATAAAAAGTCATAGTGTGAATCCCGTAAAAGCGATTTGTAAAGGTTTTTTTTCATTTTCTTTTTAAATTTATGCATTTCAATCATTTTGTTTATGCTTGCACACAAAAAATAGGATAAAACAATATATAAACATACAAAAAACAACTGGCTTCGAAATGCGGCGATGCCATTTATTATCCTTTTTTTTTTTGTTCGAAGCAATTTAAGATGATGAAGGAATTTTTCCTCCAGCAAATTATTTTCCGTGAGAAATAAATTCCAAAGGAATATTCCTGATAGGGCGCTGAATAAGAACAAAGATGTGAGGTCTATTATGCATTATTTAATCAAAAATCTCATTTTCTAGGTTATAACGTTATTGTAGCAAATGAGCGATATGTACGTACATACATACATAAATTGTAAGGAAAACTACAAGAACTTTTATTGCTGGCATTGTTAACAATAAATACCAGCACTACGTATGCTAGCATTACGTAAAGATTCAGCAATATCTGCCTGTAGTATAGCATAATTTTAGGCTTGTAGCAAGCTCAACAAAGTGTTTTATTAAATGAGTACACACACAAACACACACACACAATATGCCCGCCCCCACCACAGCTATAAATTCAATATGATAATGTAAAAATGAAAATGTTCTACAAAATACGTAAAAGTAGTCTTTGTATACGAATGTTTACAAGTCAAACATTTCAAATTATAATGCATAACTTAGGGCGTAATGGTTATTAAAATGTTTTATGTAAACGAGAATACTACAGAGCTTTGTTGAATGCTGGAGTGGATTAAAAGTGAGACAACATTTAATAAATCTATTAACATAATCCTAGAAAAGCAGTGGATAGTTTCTATTTGATATATTATTTTATGTATTATGCAAAGGTTTTGATTTTACTTATCAGCTTTAGCATAAAAGTTTGCATAACTTAAGGCAGCACTTTAAACTATTTCTACTGCCTATACTATCATATGTATGTCGGACTTGTTAAATATGTAGTAAATATTTATTTAACACTGCTGAAAGCACAAACAAATAAAATATGACTGCATATGAAAATATTTGTTTTAAATTTCTTACAAATTTCAAATAACTGAGGGCTTCTGCAGTTTTCTATTTAATTTTCTTTGTCATATAATTTCTACAGAGCTCGCGAAATATGATCAACCAAATTTCTTTGTGCGGTCTTCTCACTCAAAAGACCTACAGAAATGAGATTGAATCACTCAGTGTCTGAACAGCAACCCTCTTTTTCCTTTCAATCGTGTTCTCGCTCCCGGGTTATGAGTTGAGCGTAACACACGAATCGGTCTCTTACTGACCGCATGATACGAACAGAATAGTTCGTTGCTCAGCTACTGAGGGTCAGTAAGTGAGCAAAACAAGCAAAGTGTTTGCAAAAAAGGTCTTTATTTTTATTGTTGCGTTTGCTTTATGTTGTTGTCTTAAATATTTCGTCACAGGCAAAGCATTAAAGAGGAAGGGAGAAGATAGTAATAAACAACAATAAAAATATCTGTAAATCAAACTATTTGTTAACGAAGTGTAATTGTAATATGTACATAAGACAGATAAGTGCACAACAAAAACAAAATTAATCTTCATGTATGTCAATGTTTACCTATAGTGTTGATAGGTGACACACATACATGCTCAAAAGACCGTTTGCGATATTTTACGAAATAAAGGGTCTCGAGTGAACACATGAGCCGACCGATCGAACAAAAACGGTCGTTGGTTGAGCGAAGAGCAAGCCAAAGAAGAACGAATTTTGAGGGGTTTTTCGCGACATCGTGGCATCGTGTTAGTGGACGAGTGTTTTTTTTTTTCTGACGACAAGCACAAGAGGGACCAATTATTACGAGCTCTGAATTTCCATGAAAACAGCAAAAATTTATATTTTTTCAATTCGAAATATATTGCTTTAGCATTCAAAAATAAAAAACAAAAATGTTTTTTCTATATTCTTATGAATTGAACAGGCTAATGTTCGTACCGCTTTTTAAGCAAAATTACATGTGATAATTATTAATGAACAAATAACATCAAACATGTGCATAGTTAGTAAAGGACAAACGACAATGGTAAGACTGTTGTAAATTTAGAGATGGTAACTTTGAGCCTTTATTACAAAACACATGAGCAAATTGAAATACGATGAATCAAACCAATTCACATATTCCATTTGCAATAAAGTTTCGTATATAAGGCAGAAATCTACATCAACTGACACCACACACAGTGGACCAAACACAGCAGAACGCTGATGAGGAAGGTTTAGTGGCCTTCGAAAACGGCTAGCTGTTCCTTTCAACTATGTGTTGTTGTCAGAATATTTACAACTAACTTTGATGTTATTTGTTCATTAATAATTATCACATGTAATTTTGCTTAAAAAGCGATACGAACATTAGCCTGTTCAATTCATAAGAATATAGAAACAAATACTACAATAATACTACAAATAATAATTAAATTAACAAAAATTTTTTTTGTTGGGTCGGTATTTTAGTAATGGGTGTTTTTTATTGAGGTATAGAACTTTAAGTTGGCATCACTTTTTTAACTGGCGGCCATTTTGTCAGCTGTCAAGTGATTAATATTTAGTTTGGTTTGCCATTTCATCATGAACAGGTTGACAAAAGAACAACGCTTGCAAATCGTGCAAATTTATTTCGAAAATAATGGTTCAGTTCGCGAAGTTTACCGCAAGCTCCGTCCATTTTATGGTCGACATAATCGTCCATCAGAGCAATTAATTCGGTTAACCATGGATCGTTTTCGCACTACGTTTACTCTATGTGATAATACGCATCCGCAGAGACGTCGAACAGTGCGCACCGAAGAAACAATTGCCGCTGTAGAGCAAAGTGTTGAAGAGGACCCGAATGAATCGATTCGCCACCGTGCACAGCAATTGGAGCTTTGTCCATCAACTTTATGGAAGATTTTGAAGATTTTGAATGTGGATGAGTTGTGGTTCCAACAAGACGGCGCTACATGCCACACAGCGCACGTCACAATCGATTTATTGAAGGAAACATTCGATGAGCGCATAATTTCGCGGAATGGACCTGTCAATTGGCCACCAAGATCGTGTGATTTGACACCATTGGATTATTTTCTTTGGGGATATGTGAAGTCGCTCGTCTACGCCAACAAACCAGAAACGTTAGGGGACTTGGAAGCCAACATTCGTGGCGTTATTGCCAACATACGGCCCCATATGCTCGAAAAAGTGGTTGAAAATTGGACCTGTAGAATTGGCTTTATTCGAGCCAGCCGCGGCGGCCACATGCCCGAAATCATATTTAAACATTAATGGCATAAAATTATCCTTCCAATAAAGCCAAATTGATGGACATTAAAACGATTTTCTTGTGTTTTATTTCAATTCGAAGTTCTATACCTCTAAAAAAACACCCTGTAGTTTGTATTTATTATTAAAAAAGTTTGAATGTCCTAAATTTGGTTAAGCCAATTCTTAAGTTTCGAGAGGTGTCCATGCATACGCACACACCACACACGTATGCATAAAGACATCAACGCAAAAATAATCAAGATGAAAACTTGATTTTCAAAAATTTGGGTGAACCGAGTAGCAAACGGTTTTTGCAACATAATATTAAATAGACCACAAAATATTTATATATGTATGTATGTATGTGTATGTATACACAATGTGCACAAATTACAAGGAAAATACAAAATACACTTTAGAGGTATGGTTCCTTCGGCAAAGATTCTTATTTTGATCCCTAGAATACGATTTTCCCTGTAATTTGAGCGATTTTTTGCACCCATACAAATCGACACGCCCTAATGCACATATGTACATATATCATAAAAATACACAAAACTATTTCAATAAGAAAAGTCATTATTAAAATTAATTTCGCTTTTACTAAAGTAATTACATAATTGCAAACTTTTTATAATTTCTTTAATCACTTACCCAAGCAGTTTAAGATTCTGAAACGAAATAAAATACAAATAATTAACATTAAAATTTCTGATTTGAATAGCTGAAAGTGAAATAAAAATAAATAGCTTTTCTATTTTTTTCATCCGATATTCAATATGAATTTTATGAAATTTTTTATATGCATATCAAGTACATGCAACCCTACAGCAGTGGAAAGCAAGTAGACATTTTGTTTTTTTTTTTTTAATTGTGTAATGCACGTGAACAAACCTAATACAAATGCTTTGCATAAAAACATTTGTAAATTATAATAATAATGATCTAGAGGAGGTACGCGCAAGCCATATGCACAATGTGCGAGCTTTTACAAAGGAGCTTTGATCTTTCACACCAACGAAAGCACAACAGCCAATCAGATCTCGGCGACAACAATGTTGGCTGGTTACTTTGCAAAGAAACAAGAACAAAATTTGAAGAGCTTTCAAAGCTGTTTACCTCAAATGCACATGGATCAGTGTGTGTGTGTGTGTTTGAACATACACAGAAAAAAAAATATCATCAAAATGCAACCAATAAAACAAATTGATAATATTTGATTGAAATTTAAGGGCCCTATGTATAAGAAAAAACTGACATGAAGTTAGCATAAGTGGTAAAATTTAACATAAGCTTAAAGAGTTTAGTCGTAAACTAAATAAAGTTGCTGATACGACAAACACAGAAGTTTTTTTTAACAAACTTAACTAACCAAATTTTTTGTTATGCATGGTGGAAAAACTCAAAAATTTTTTATATATATTTTTATTAAAAATGTCAACTAAAGTTGTTGTTGTTGGTCTTGTTGTTGTTGGTCTTGTTGTTGTTGTTCATTGTAGATATAACAAATTTACATTTTTCGTTGTCGCTGCCTTTTAAATAATACTTTTATTTTACTTACAAATATATTAATTTTATTTACATCATAGAATCAATAAGAGTTTCTCTATGAAACGTTTTTAGGCTATGGGATATCCCAGCAGAAAGAAGCGAAGATTTTTTCATACAGATTCCTTATTGTTTTTATGTGGTAAATCTTATTAATTTTATCAAGAAGAAAACCACATAAAATCAAGAAGAAATCTTATTATTCACAACTTTTTTTACTCCATTTCCGTTATTTTTGGCACCAAAAAAACAATCCATAGAGAAAAACTTCTTGATTCTATTAGGTTTTCTTATAAATTGTAAACTATAGGGATTTCTTATTGATTTGATTAGGTTGCCTTATTAATTTTTTTAAAAAGGTTTTCTTCTTGATTTTATTAGGCTATCTTATTGATTTTTTCAATATGGTTTTCTTCTTGATTTTATTATATTCCTATATGATTATGTGTAAAGCATCTTATTGATTATTTTTAATAAGGAAATCTTCTTGATTTTATGAGGTATCTTGTTATTTTGTTTCTATAAATATACATACAGACAATTTTTTTCATGATATTTTTCATTTTTGTATAAGAATGTATGCACAATAATTTCAATGGTTATTCAGGCTGCTTGTTAGCATATTGGTTAGAATGCTTGTCTATCAGGTAGAAGTTTGCTGCTTCAATACTTGGTGAGTAAGTTAGTTAAGAATATAACACAATGTGTATGTATGTATGTAACGTATGTACTCCAAAACGGCTGGGACGATTTTGATGAAATTTTCAGGGAGTCTTCAGAATCTTCAAGCGGGTGACACTGTAGTCTGATTTTTTATGTTCGGTCTGCGGGCGGAGGGGCGTGGCAAAATCCAATTTTCATATTCTACCACCAATGTCATATACATATGTATATATATTTTTTTTGCGGGGAGGGGAGGGGTGGCGAAGCACACCGGGTTAAGCTAGTTAAATATAAATTTACCATATAATTACTAGATCTGCATACTAGGAAGCAAATGTGTCTACACTACTTTTAAACAGTGTAGAATGTACGGATAGGATGCAGGTTAAAAGCTCGTATGACAGGGCAGGATAGTCAGATTGTTTCCGACCTATTTCGCCAAATTGTTTTTAAAAATCGCCAAAAGTCGACAGAATTAATTTTACGTAGTTTTTCTTAATATATATTTGATACTAAAAATTATTTTTTGTATAATAATTTTTTTAATAAAAATTTTTATAAAATATTCAAATTCAAAACGCATTAATTACTATAATTAATACATCAGAAAAATAATCAAATTAATTTCTTGCAGACCAGTTCTTCAACAAACTAATCCTGAATTACAAAAATTTTGATATTCAATTTTGTTAAAAAAAATAGCTAAACAAAAATCGCTAACAAATTTAAACGCCAAACAAGTTGAAAATGACCACATTTGGCGAGAAATTGCCATATCTGGCAACCCTGACAATGTTCCTCTTCGAACTATTTGTATCAGTAAAAAAGATTCGAAGGATAGACAACAGATACATATACATACATATGTACATGTATACACACATACATACATACATATTTATATACACTTTAATATGCCGAAATGTTTAAGTGTATCAAAGCTGGCAGCTGTCACTTTAATCTTGCAATTATTTAATCTATTTAATAGGAAAAGCTTTTACTTTTGACCCACCCTAATATACAAATACGAAAGTATGTTGAGCTAAACTTTTGCCACAATGCAACAGAAAATGTTATCAACTGTCAGAATTAAATAAACAAGTTCAGCTGTTTTCTTGTTTTCTTGCTTTCCTTTGTGCTTGTCCTTAAACGTTATTTAACTAAAATGTCAATCACTTTAATATGGTTTGTTGTGTGTGTTGCTGTTTATTTTTTGTTTTTTCTCTTCTGGTATTAAATTGAAACAGAGTAATCAATTATTTTATTTATATTATTTGATCCTTTTATTTCTTTTTTTTAATAGCAGTTTTAAACACACATACACACACACAAACACACACACACATTTTTAAGCCTTCAAAGTTACTTGTTTGTTTATTTATTTTTTTCATGTTCTTTCAGCAAAAAAATAAAAAATAAAAGTTACAATTTTATTATGTATGACTTTATATGAAAAAAAAAAACAAATTTAAATATAAATAAAATAAAGCAAATACTCGTAAAATTTAATATTGGCATACAGGCCTTAAGCATAATTTTTATTCCAAAAAAAAAAAAAGGAATAGGGAAGGAAACAAGGTTTTATTAAAGCCTTTTCTAATCTGCTTTTGATGAAGGTTTATGTCGCCCCCACCTCTTGTGAAAAATCCACACAATCATTTTATGCATAAATTGTTTACCAGAGGAAAAAATTAGCTTTTATTTGCTATTTCTCGGTGTGATTTTGGGAAAAAGGGTTTTACCAATTTTAGAATATTATTAGTAGATAATTGGAGGTGGCGAAAGTCGTAGTTAACAATTTTACAATTGTGGGAAAAGGTAGTAAGAAATTATTCGTAGGGAAAAAGGAAGTAAAAAGAAATTGGAACATTTTGAAACACCTAGCTTATTATTTAAGGATTTATTTGTTTTGTATATGGGCAAATTCCACTTATTTGTCGCGTGCGACAGCAAGGAATTAAACTTGTATTTGTGAACAACGTGACTCGATTTTTCTTAAAATTTTACCTAACGTAGAGCTGCTGACGGCCTACACAAACATATAAAGAAGTAAAAAAAAAGTTTCGTTTTCTTTGAAAAAACAAACATATTTGCTTGGTGTCGCACGCTACAAAAAGTTGACATTCCTGTGGAAATGCCCATATACATATTTAAATAAATAATAATTAGGTACATTTTTGTAGTTAATTGTTTCCTTGAATTTTGAACGGGGAAAAAAAGTAAAAAAATCGAATTTTTTTAAATCTTTTTGCGGTTTTGATCTTGAAGATCAAGTTTTTTTGATTTTATATGTACACAATTTTTGTTCATTATGATAAGAGCTACAACTTTGACTCAGAGAGTAAATCAAAATTCTGAACGGTTTGCAAGATATGAGACTGAGAAAATTATGTTTTTTGCAAAAATGTCACCGAGGACCCAAATCTTTGGGGGCCCATAAAAAAGTGCATGACTTGAGGCAAAACTGGGAGACACGGGTCTTTTTTTTTTTTGGTCTTTTGTCACGTAGTGGTGTCCGTATATACATAGTTATAGTTTTTCGTGTTGCACTGTGTATTTTTATGACAAATAGATTGACGTAAGAATCATTCAAATCAGTCGACTCGTTCGGTTTATATAGGAACACAAATACACACATACACCACACCCTTCTTTTCGTAGCGTAGGCTGGTAAAAAGGCCAAGTTCCTATCCAAAATTGCGGCCATCAAAGGTATTGAGATAAAAATTTCGACCAAATTCTTAATCAATCTCCTATTGCATTGTGTAAATATGTCATGGTCAGGAGTTCTCTGTGGAGTCCACAGTAAGGACACTGAACTCTTAAACAGTATTGGATTGATTAAGTTACATATAAAAATGTATGTACGTACGTTGACGTTTTCTCGTTTATATTCCTAAATTTATTTTGTCCTTTAATATATAACAAATTTAAAAAAAAAAAACTATAAAGTGCCAACAATTTTTCTCTTATGGGAGGAGTAAAAATTATTTCTCAAACATTTTCACGTACCAACTTATTGCTGACATTTTCTCATTAATTTTAAATTTTGACAAGTTTTTTTTACAAACATGCACGCACCAAATACACACGCATGCTTATAAATAATTTATGACCTTTTCTTCCTTTTGCTTATCCAAAACCAAATTGTAAGCAAAAGAAAATAAATATGTATGAAAAGCAAAAAAATTAAACCAACACATTAATTTTTATAGGTGACAAAATTCTGAAAACGTATTCAGCAGCACCAGCAGCAACAGCAGGAACAGCAGTGGCAGTGAAAACCACACAAAGCGTTAAATAATTCTAGTGACAAGTGAGACGACGTGCTGCTCACTTGTGTATTCTCGTGCACACAACTGTCCGTCCGTCCACATGTGTTAAACAGAAATATATTTTCTTGTTTTATTTCTACGAAAAATGGAACAACAGATATTGATTTTATTAAAACATTTCCCCTCCCCCATTCCCCCCCCCCGAGGGATAATGCAATAAAATAAAAGATTGCAATAAATTTATTTAGAGTTTTATGCGTTTTCGCTAAAAAATACCCGAGTGAAAGCAGAATTTTCCGCTCATTTACTAAAAGAACGTTAAAACTCAAAAAATGTGATTTTTGAATTAATGATTCGGAATTAATCCTCATATCGTGCCATAACCAGGGTTGCCAGATTTTTTCCGACCTATTACGCCAAATTGTTTTTAAAAATCGCCAAAAATAGCCTAAATCGATTTTATGTAGTTTTTTTTCAATATATATTTGATAAAAACAATATTTGGCAATAGAATATGTACGTGTCTTGGCAGCCTACTAGATCATACAGAGCACTTTTTAACTCAAAAATTTTAGTTTTTCACAATTTATTTTTTTCCGAAAATCATATAATAATATTAATGCATACTTCTAGTAAAAAACGAAAATTTAATAACCGAATTTATTTAAAGGAACAGTCTGTCAAACCGACAACTATTCGAAAATGTAGACTGCTGAAATTCTCCGTTGTGTATAATTTTTCGTTTCACGCGTTCGCTTTGACTGGGACTGTTTACATTTTCGGAAGCAGAAGCGTAAGCAGAAGCAAAAGCAATTATACAAATCAGAAGTTATTAAACGCTGCTTGTTAATACATCCTATCTAGAGTGCGCTCTGTCTTCTTAAATAACCATGTCAAAAACACTTACCCGAGCTGTCGTTAAATCACAACTCAATGGTCCAGTCAATGTAAAAAAAATTATATTGCACCAATAAATTAACGGGTAAGGTCAGAATTATATTCTAAATTTTTCATTGTCAACATCAAACTATTTAAAATTTAAATTCTTAAGCCTAGATCACAATATCGTCACAATGTACCGATTTTCGTCGGCTCACTGTAATAAATTCATATGTAATAAGCCAAAATGGCAATATTATTTAATTAATTCGGGAATAAGTCTATATGGTTTTATTACCAATACATTGTGCTGAAATTATGTCCTTATATTTCAATTAGTTCAGAAATGAAGCAAATTTAGCTTATTACTTATGACTTTATTTCAGTGAACCGACGAAAATCGGTACATTGAGCCGATAGTGGGATCCGGGCCTAGATTGAATTCTAATGACCACAAGCTTTACTCCCACCCATCCCCCCCACCAAATTTTGGAAATTTTTTTTTTTCGTTTTTGGGATTTTTTTTATTGCTTTTATAGCTTTGTCGTTATTTTTAGTTTCGGCGTTTTTTTTTCGGTTTTAGTGATTTGTTTTAGTTTAAGCGATTTTTTTTAGTTTGACGATTTTTCTTTCATTTTGGCGATTTTTTTCCGGTTTGTGGCTTTTTTCATTTTGGAGATTCTTTCGGTTTTTTGCGATTTATTTTAGTTCCAGAGTTTTTTTTAGTTTGACGCTTTTTTTCGTTTTGGCGATTTTTTCGGTTCTTGGCGATTTTATAATTATGGGATTTGTTATTTTTAGCGTTTTTCAAAATTTTAAAAGTTTGCCTCTTACGGTTTCCAAGATACAGCAAGTTGTCAAAAATTACATTAACTGATACAATACCCTTTATTTCGATTTTTTAAAATTCAGGTATAGTCTGCATAAAAATACACTAATTTTGAAATTTTTTAGTGTCTATATATAATTGTCTGTATATTGCATTGGGATTTCAATATTTTTCGATGCTCGTTTTAGGACACCCTTTAATTTTTTACTGTCATATACATATTTGTGGTTTCACATATTCTGTGAAAATTTCAGGTTCGTAGATCGTACGGTTCTCGAGAAAAGTTTGTGGCAGACAGACGGACGGACGGAAAGACAATATAGCGAAAAAATAAAAATGTTCCACTTCACTTTTGGTGCACGGAGCCCTAAAAAGGAAGCGCAATCAATAAGATAATAAAATTTTGTGAACGTCCATTTTAATATTCGAGTAATTAGTTATAGGAAATATTTGGTCACACCCGTCACACCAACGCTAAAATGCAATTTTTTTTATGGTTGAGTCTAAAGAAGGAAGCCGGAAAAATGGAAGAAAGTTACAAGAAAAATATGAAATTTATTTAGTTGTACAGAGAAAGAAATGCATTTTTTCAATGGAAAAAATATACGTGAGTTCTTTCGATTCAGCCTATCACGAATCACTAGATGGATTTTATAAACAAATCTCTTAAAATCTTAAATCTTATTAAACTTAAGAACAGTTCATTTTCAATAATATTTAGGCAATGATGATGGCCCACTACTGTTGTTACCTTTTTTTAGGAAAGGGATAGTGATAGCGAACATACATAAGTGGTGAAGGGAAAATATAAAGGATGATAATTTCCTTTTTTTATGAAAAAATGTAATAAAAATTTTCAGTTTTGTCGTTTTCTACAAGGTGGCTGTGAGTAACAATTATTTAACCCATTTTTACAGTATTCAATTTCTTAAAATATTTTTTTTTGTGAACGAATAATTGTGATTGTTTTCTTTATATATTTAATTCAAATAAAAATTACATTTCAACCTGTAGTAATTTTTCTGCTAAAAAATCCTTTTAAAAATACATCAAGTGCACTGAAAGCATTTAAATGTTACGAAACGAATAATAAACAGAAAAGAAAAAAGAAAATAAATCTAAGTTAAAGTAAAAATTGTTTTCTATGTAAATTTTCTCTTTTATACATATATTTTTTGCTTCTTTGCCTTAATGTTTGTGTTTTCATAAAAAAAAATGATCTAACAAAACAAAATTAAAATAAATAGTTGGCCAAGGACGACAAGGGAATTCACTTTATGATAAGGAATACAGTGGAATCTCGATAAAGTTAGCTCGCATAAATTAATCGAATTTCAGTTAAAAAAAAAAGTGTTTACTGCGTGATAGTGAATACCACATTCCGTTGTCTAAATTTCTTAAATCATATGTATACTGCTTACGAAGATACAGGTTGAGAAATTCAATTGTTAAAGTCAAACATGAGTGAAAATGTCGCCATCAGCATTGATGATACTCAAAATTTGGACAAGGATCAAACTACGAAAGATGACGATGATTTAGATGTGTTTAGAAGTGTTAGAGTAAGCTTTTCGAAAGCTGTGGAAGGCATCAATATCTTGATAATATGATGTGAAAATAATAACGAGGAAAATCAGGTGGAACTAAGAAGTAATGCACAAAGAAAAAAACAAGTCTCGTCTGCTTCTTTAATTGTCACTAGTCTAGTCACCAACACGTAATCGCCAAACCTAAAAAATCGCCAAAAACAGAAAAAATCGCCAAAACGAAACATCTCTAACTAAAATAAATTGTCATAAATCGAAAAAATCGCCAAAATGAAAAAAGCCCAAAAACTAAAAAAAGTCTAACTAAATCGCCACAACCGAACAAAAACAAAAAAACTCTAAAACCAAAAATAAAATGTCAAAACTAAATAAACGCCAAAACTAAAAAAAAACGCCAAAACTAAAAAAACGCCAAAAACCCAAAAAAAAAACTAAAATATATTATATAGGCCAAAGTCGGAACACTTCGTGTGCGACTCAAAGTCGGTCGCGCTTTACTAAATAAGTAGCCTCTTACTTGATATCAAGTCCTAAACATCAGACATGTCACACATTCTGATCGGAACAACGGTTTTGATTGCAAAATTATAATTTACACATATTGTAAAATATTATTAGTAAAATATTTTATAAATATTGTTATTTTATTCAACTGTTTTTGACAGACAGACGCACATGCTGCTCTTTGAATCTCTGTTCATGTTGATTTCATTCCGATCTATTTTGCTTAATCCCCAAAATGTTCAAATCTAAGATTTTCAATTAAAATATATCAAGGTTGTGGCTGACCAAACAATAAGCATCCCGACAAGAAATGAATGACTGAAAGTAACACAAACGTCATTCTTCCACTGACACATTTGTAATAATTTTCCATTGAATTTTAAGAGTGCCTGTCAATTGACTGGTCATTTGACCTGTAGTGATGACCGATACATTTATCACTTATAGTTGCTCCTCTCTAACATGTATGTTAGAAAAAAAAAATATACAATTCGTTCGGTTTGTGAAATTAAAATTTATAGAAGTGATAAAAAATTTAAGTAACAAACAACAATAAAATGTCAGCCCATTATTGGTTTTAAAAAATGAGTTATGTATGGGGTATATATATTTTGAGTATCCCCTTTCTGAATCGAAAACATGGTTTCCGAGATATTTAGCATTAATTTTGCTCCATATCAACTATTTTAAGGTTTAATAAATATTGTTTTGTCGTTTTTCTCCATTCTGACTTTTTGGCGCATGCTCCAAACCAATTAAAAGTTTAATTTAATTTATACACTTATGTATTTCTTTTTAAAAATTTTAGGTATTTATAAAAAGCAATTGCTTTTAAGGTACTCGTATGTATTATGTTGGCGCTGGAAAAAAGCATGAAGACTAGTTTGCTACCACCCACGTTATTTTGTATTATGGATTGTTTTGTTTTCGTTTTTATATATGTATACTACTTATTTGTTAATTTTTTTATAATAAAAAACAATTAAAATAATATAAAAATAATGTTTATTTATTTAAAAGTTACATTTGACCAGTTTCTGTATAAACATTGACTAGTTATAGTTGACCAGTTTCTATGTAAACATTGACTAGTTATAGTTGACCAGTTTCTATATAAACATTGACTAGTTATAGTTGGCCAGTTTCTATGTAAAAATTGACTAGTTATAGTTGACCAATGTTTATGTAATCAGTGACTGGCAAAATGAAGCAGAGTAAGCAGTTCAGATATATGTATGTATTTTAAATAAGTGAAATGATTTATTTAAAGAGGGATACAAAAATCACTCGTACACAAATGTTTTGGTCATATTTTTCACCAAGCCCCTAATAAACTAACTGGGGACTATAACCGCAGTGTCGGTTATCGCTACTAGTCAAATGACTAATCAAACGACCAGTAGTCTTCCTGTAGGAATAAGGTTGTTGAATAAAAAGAAAACAAGTGAGGTACACAGAAAAACAATGTGGCAACACAAATATTAACGAAATTGTTTAAAAAATCTCGAAAATAATATCATACAATATTTTAACTTGTGCTTAATAAATCTTTGAAAATAGATATTTCCTTTTAAAATTATCCAGGTTCCAGTACGAAAAGATGTTTTTCTAAAGACTTATAGTGCATTTACTTACACTGTCTCGAAATCTAGTACTTTCGAGATTTCCAGCTAAATCAAGCTGTTTTTTTTCAGATTTCCCATACAAAACGAAATCTAATTTTTCAGTAGATTGGTGGGAAATCAAATCATTAAAAATTTAATGATTTTATTTATTATTTACTACTCTGTACAACAAAAGGTGAGTGAATTAGCTACGGTCTGCTTAAAAAAGTGTGTGAATTGGCTACAATGCACTTGTGTGGTTGTAGTTTTGGAAACAAATCAGATAAATGTCAAAAAAAAGCTGGTGTAAACGGTATAAATTTTCATAAAGATTTTATTTAAAATATATGCTAGGTTTTGTGCTGATGTAAATGCCCTATTAACATTCGGAATTAAAACCACTTCGGATCGAAATATGTAGCTCTTTTTCAAAAAAAAAAAAAATATTAATAATAATAATAAATTAAATTAAAGCTGTTTTTTTTCTAAATTAGTGAAACTAGAAATTTCACTTTAAAAGTTTAAAGTGTTTTCATTACGAAAAAATTCGTCGTTTTTCTTTTTCTGTAGACTCAAGACTGGGAATACTTGTATCTCTTATTAAACATAAGAAAAAATATTTAATTATGTTTTTAATTTAATTTTTGTCAAATTGTTCACTTCTAGCTCCACTGTCCATTAGTAACTTTTAAATCTATTATAATTATTTAATATGATGAGGGCGATGATTATTTCTGTTACGAGTATAAACTCGTACTAATGCTGCTGCTGCTGCTACTGATGATGATGATAATCAACCCACCTGCTGCTGTCAATCTGCCAACAACTAACAATAACGAAAATATATATTTTTTTTTTTTCAAAATATAATGCAACAGAAACAAATACATACTAAGTAAGATAGTATATTTATACAATAAACGAGAACTCGCCTAGAATACAATTTATTTTTGTTGTTGTTGTTGTTGTTGTGATTGTCGTTGTTGTTTGTTAAAACTTTGATTATTGTAAACATTTTTGTTTGTTGTTGCTGCTGTTTGTTTCATTCAGTTGCTATTGTGAATTATTTTATTTTTTTTTTTTCATTTAATGCTTTTTACATTTTAAATGAAAATGTTTATTATGACCTAAAAGATTTTTCACTGTATATAGTTTATTTTTCTCTGTTTTTTTTTTTAATTTAATTTTATTTTTGAATTAAATTCATTTTACCCAAACCTCAAAACGAACCAACGACCGAATGAATGAATGAACACTCACTCACCGTTTTGTTGTGGTAATGCAAGCGATTTTTAATGTGTACAAATGATACGTTTTATTCTTCAACTCGCACAATTTGGTCATGGTAAAGCCAAAAGAAAAAAAGTGTTTTTAGAAAGTCTAAGTGCATTTCCAAATATGTAATTGAAAGTTTTAAAAATATGTAAGTGAGATTAGATTAGAGATTAAACAAACAAGAGGAGAGGTGTCTTAGGACACCCGGTTATAGCTATGCTGCTTAGCTATATAACAATGCAATAAAATTATATTATATGATCAAGTCAAATTCGCCGCAAATAATTCAAAACGTTTCCATTTATTTCCTATTATTTGCTTTTCTAGCGGCGTACGATTAAATTAATCAGATCTATTCGGTAAGTCACTTTCACCACCACAAATACGCGCATCTTTCACTTTTTGGTATTCTAAAATACTACGCTGGAGTTGAGTTCTAGAAAAAATATGTTTTCTTTCCCATTGGAGGTATTCTAAAATACTTGTTCGCCATGATTCAATGTCATATTCGTTCGAAGACAATTTTAGCGCCTTAAGTTTAAGTAAATAAAGAAAAAAGAAATACGAAGTGTTTATCCGGTGTCTACCAATTTTAATTACGCTTTAATGGCGTTCGGCACTTAGTGTTAAGTTTTTTATTAATTATTTCTTTAAATCTCTTTTTGCTTTCAACTTTTTCTGCATACAAGTCAGCTGTTTTCAATGTTGTTGATGTTTTTATAAGAGATTAAAAAAATCAATTACTGAAAAGGATATTTCTTCGCACGTATTTTACGAACTGTCGAGACGTCGAACTGTCGAAAGTGAATGTTCGACGACGAAGAAGTGAAGCGTGTATTCTCTAATATTCCTGAATGTATTGTTTGTGGCCGGTGGCGGCTGTTAGCCGTCTTACAGCCAATCGCCTGTGTTCTCTGGTTTGTGCTCATGTGCAAAAACAGTACAAAAACAAATTGAGCAATCGTTTTCATTGTTTTCGTTTAGTTTTGTTTTTGTTTGAATCACTTTAAAGAACGAAACAAAACAAAATTAAAAAATTTGTTTCGTTTATTTACGTACTCTGCTTTTAAGTACAAAGAAATCACAACAAAAATAAATTTATAACTGTAATAGTGTCGTTTATTTTTGTTACGAAATTCACGCCCTAACTTGTGTATCGCGCCATAAATAGCATAGCTATAAAAATATAAGTAGAAAGATGCGCCTTGAAAATTTGGCTCATAGCTAAAAAGCCGACTGGTGGGGAAAGAAAGCTTTTCGAATTTGTTAAGTATTTACATATTTATGTGTATTTCAAGTCGGCAGAAGCTTTTTTCTTCGATTCGAATTAACTGATTTCCTGATTTTCGTAGCGGTTTCATTTCCCATATTTTTCCAAACAATATTTTAGCAACAGAATGGCCGGTCAGTTGTGAGTATGGATGTTTGAAATCAAACAAAAGAAAATTTCGACCCAAAGGACGTCCATCAGTTGTTGTAGGAAAATAACTCATAATAACATTACTCTTCGCAACAAATTAATCTTACAAAGAACTATTTTTTTTAAATTAATTTTATTTTGTTTTTTTTGCATTTTTCTTTTGTACTTAAAGAGAAACAAACCATTTACAGTAAATATCAAATTTCAATCTCGTGTCACTTGCTTTTATTTTTATTTTTTTTTTGTTAACACAGAAATAAATTTTCAATGACATGTAACTTTTTTGCTTTGTTTTTGTTTTGTTATCAATAAGACTACATATGTACATACATAAATATGTACATATCGTCACATAAAATCCAAAAGGCCGCGAGTACACTTTTTACTTTTTTACAGGAGAAGCAAAAACCTTATAAATTTAAGATTATTTATTTGTTCAATAAAATCGGTATTTTTTAAAATAACTGTAGTAAAGTTTTAAGGAAATATGTATTTTGTGGTTAATCACATCATAATCCATCAAAAAGTCTATTTCGAATTCTTTGGTTGTTACGGCCTTTTTGAATTTTAGGTGACGATATATTGTTTATTGTTCCCACGCCAACATTTAATGTACTTAATTTTTACAAAACAACAATTTTTGACGCACAATATTATTACCGCAGAAAATTACATGTTTGTAGGCAAACATAAAGTGAAACGTTTAAAACAAGCCACACACACACACATACACTTTGCGTGAGTTTAATACACAGAGAAAAAACTGCCTCATAGAATCAATAAGATTTTCTCTATGAAACGTTTTTAGGCTAAGGGGTTTCCCAGCAGAAAGAAGCGAAGATTTTTTCATAGAGATTCCTTGTTGTTTTTATGTGGTAAATCTTATTAATTTTATCAAGAAGAAAACCACATAAAATCAAGAAGAAATCTTATTATTCACAACTTTGTTATACTCAATTTCCGTTATTTTTGGCACCAAAAAAACAATCCATAGAGAAAAACTTCTTGATTTTATTAGGTTTTCTTATAAATTGTAAACTATAGGGATTTCTTATTGATTTTATTAGGTTGCCTTATTAATTTTTTTAAAAAGGTTTTCTCTGTGTACAACGTAGTGTTGTCATTCGAACAATAACATGCTTGTTTAAAAAAAAAATCATTAAGAGTACCTAAAATTGATAATTGTTCACAGTTTTCTGCCATTTATTATCCTTTATATAGATATATAAAAATTGTGTTTATTTTTCAGAGTGTTACAACTTTGAGTTGACATTACTGCTATATTTGACCCCCCCCCCTTCCCCCCACCAGAATTAACAGCTGATAGTTGCTTTTTGTTTATTTTGTTTTGAAATTTCATTATGAAACGACTTACACCAGAGCAATGCGTACAAATTGTTGAAATTTTGAAAATTTGAAAAAATTTAAACATTTTGTTTTCCGATGAAGCCCATTTCTTATTAAATGGAGTGAGGAGAATCTACAAGATTTTGTCGAAACACCACTACATCCACAGAAAATTACTGTTTGGTGTGCTTTATGGACTGACGGAGTCATTAGCCCATATGTCTTCAAAACCGATAACTGTCGGAATGTTACTGTCAATGGTGAACGGTGTAGGAACATGATTCGAAATTTTTTCGTACCTCAATTATGTGGCATTAATCTTGCTGATTAGTGCTGATATAACAGCACGGAGCCACATGCCACACAGCGGGCTCTACAATTGATTTACTCATAAAAACTTTTTATGAAATAATAATTTCACGTAATGGCCCAATTAATTGTCCACCAAGATCGTGTGATTTATTAACCCCATTGGATTATTTTCTTTGGGGTTATGTTAAGTCTCTTGTCTACGTCGATAAACCAGAAACAATTGAATACCTGGAAATGAACATTTGAAGAGTTATCGGCGAAATACTGTCGCAAATGCTGCGAAAAGTTGTTGAAAATTGGTGTTTCAGATTGCGCCTTCTACGCGCCAGCCATGGCAGCAAAAATCATATTTAAACATTAATTTCCTAAAATTTCCTTTCCAATAAAGCCCGTTTCATTGATATTAAAATATATATTTCCTTGTCTCATTATGATTTAAGACTTGTGTCACGCTATCAAAAAAAAAAAACACCCTTTAGTTAGGGAATTTGAACTAGGTATGTATTTAAAAAATAGCCTAAAATATAATAAATATAATACAGCATCATAATTCAAACGCTTGAGTTGCTGTTTGCTGGGTAGCTCTTTCAACTCACTAACACTAATACAAATACACACACACACAATCATGATCTGTAACATTTTCAGAGTAGTTTCATAAAAAAAAAATCTCAAGCTCCTTTTGCATAATGAAAATGGAAAAGTTTGTAAAAAAAACAAGTGATACTTTTAGATAAATAAGTTATATAAAACTTGGTGACATATTATGTTTGATTTTTATATATGACAGCAAAGTACAAGGGATGAAGGATGACAGGCAGCATTTGTACATACAAACATAAATATATTGGTAATAGTGTGTACATTAAGGATATTAATGTCGCACAATGCTCTGAACCATGGACAAATATCAGGAATTTACTTACTATCTGCAAAAACGATTGTTAAAGTTAAAGCATGCTTTAAAACCGGTTTTGTCATACAAAATTCGTTTGTTAAATAAACCAACTTTAAGTTTAAGAATTGTTTTTGCATAAGGGAGTATATCTCTTCCCTGTGGATCTTATTTGTAACTAACCTAAACTTCTAGTATAAGAACTGTATTGTGAACTTTCGGCCAAAATCAATATTATAACAAAAAACTTACAAAAAAAAGTAATTAACTTGACAACGCTTAGTAAAAAATACTTGTTTGGCAATACTTCTTGTGCAAGCAATGTATAGCTGTTGTTGTTTTTTATATTTATTTTCAATTACATGCAAGAAAATAAAAAACATGCTGATTAGTGTGTTCATATTTAACATTTTTTCCCTCGAAATATTTCCATTCGTGAATAATTTTTCCCTAGAAATGTTTTCCCTTTTTTTGATTTCTCTTATCATGGATAATCTTTTTCATAAGGATTTTTTTTTTAATTTTCCTCTGCTTTTATGGACTTTCTATTTCTAGGACAAGATTAGTAAATAAAGTTACGATTTTTAACAACAATTTCCTGCAACAACTTTTTTCAAGGAGTATGAATCTCTTTGCTTCACAATAAATTTTATGGCGATGCACTGCGGTGTTATACTACAGAATTATTTTCCACTACACCTAGAATATTTAAAAACACAACTTTAAAGTTAAAAAATTTCATTTAGAATCTAAAATTTGAGTTTAATAATAATATTAAACTTAGGCCCCTATTATTAGCAACTTTCGATCTTCGACTGTAGTCGAAAGTACTGATCGAACGAATTGTCATTTGGTATTATGACGAGCATTCGACAAAGAATGTCGTTATTGTGAATAAAATGGACAAAAAATAGATTATAATTCTTGTTTGTGTACTTAAAAATAAAACATTTAGATTTTTAAACAAAATTTCTCATTGAAAAAATTCATCGAAAGCTAAATTCTGTTCGATAGAAAATTCGTTGCTCAACGAAATTTTCGATGCTCATAATATGAATTTGACATTAGTTTTTCGATGTTCGATACCCAGCGAAGATCGAAAATCGAATGCAACTCATAATAGGGCCTTTAATTTTCAATTAATTTTTAAGTTTTGAAAATCTTCTTCCCTTTTCTACATTCACTGCGATTGAAAGCGGGGAAAAATTTTACGAGAGATTCACAATAGTATTTTCCCCTTCGAGGAGAATGAAAATTTTACGGTTATTCTTGTTATTATTGTTGTTATTCACGATGATATAATGATCTGCATTACCCTGATGGTCTGCATTACCATTCAATAATCAATTTCAATGTATTTTTAAGAAACAATTAATATTTTACTGAACAAGTTAAATATTAATTTTGATAAAAAAGTGCGATAAAAATATTAAGCTTTAGTCTAATGATTCCCCAAGAAGTCATAGAGCTCGTCAATAGACTTTAAACCAAAAGATTTGTAAAGAGTTTTGTTTAAGGTTTTTAAACTTATTATGCGTTTAACCAAAAATAAAACAAGCAAAAATTTATTATATATTACTTATTTATAGTCCAAAGAATAATACGATTATATATCCCAGCAAAAGTAAATTTTGTACAAGTACGCACTAAGACAAAAAGAAGCGCTTCGGAGATGCGGAAAAGCACACAGTGCATACCCTTTGCCTTACGAGCATGCATTAACGTAAGCGAATGACGAAATTTTACACAAACACTATCAAGCTTGTCGGCTGTTTATACTAAAATACTCAAATATTTTTATAGTGCATCCATCCTCTGTCGCTTACCTGTATACACATTTGGATGCGAATGAGAATTTGTTATTTTTTTTAATTTAATTGTGTGTTGAAAAGAAATATGTGCTTTAGTTGGTCAATGGGTAGTATTCTTGCCTAACATACGGAAATTGTGTGATCGACTGCCAATTAAATGCGCAAACAAAAAGTATTTATTGTACATTAATTTGCATAATTTATTCCAAGATTCCATGAATTCACTATAAACTAATTGCACTGAAATAAGCACTTAAAACGAAATGCTCCAGAGTGGGACATCGCTAACAAATACTCGTATCGTGCCATATGTCAGCAGGTTTGTAAGGCAGCCATTAGCTGCTTGACATTCCCTTACAAACCTGCTAACGGCGAAACAGTAATTTCTGCTGTTTTCAGTAAACGCAATTCCAATATGAGGAGCCGCAGAACAAAAGGTGCTTTTTCGCATTTCTCGAAAAATTGGTTTTTTGGTATTTTTATAATATTTAGGTTGAAGTCTTGTAGAAACAAGCAAACTTTTTTGCAAAGTAAATGGGTTCTAAAAAATTTATGCTTAACAATAGGTGCTTTTTTAATATATTAGACCAGGTTGAACCACATTCAGTCAAAGTTTTATCGTCATGTATGTGTATTCGCATTACACAATGCAATGTACTTTTTCCTTCTATTAACAAAACGTGCTTTTTTACTTTTTTTAACAAAAGGTGTTTTTTACTCTTTTTCTTAACAAAATGTGCTTTTATGGTTTCTTTTTTTGCAAAAGGTGTTTTTCCGAAATAAAAATGGAATTATATCAAACATCCTTAACATTTAATGGGGTGACTTATGACAGTTAGATGCATCTGTAGATAAGTAAAAAACTTGTTAGCATTTCCAGGTTCATGCAGTTTTTTAAAGGGGCAAACGAGCAAAAAAGCACCTTTTGTTCTGCGGCTCCTTATATATTTTGAAAACTGATTTCTGTAATTTTTTATTTGATTAATTAATAATTTTGTATGCAAACTTTAAACTTTAAAACCTCATACTCATTATATTTTTTTGTTTATGATTCATTGGCAGTAGTAACTAAGAAAATATATCCGAGAAAAACTTTATTTTTAATGTACATATGTACATAAATACATAAAAAAAGTGAACCATAGCACTACGATACAAAAAGTTTCAATAAAATTCTATTTGTGTATGCGCATTTATGCGTATGTGTGTGCAGCAATATGCAAGTGTGTGTGAGTGGATGCACTTTTGATTTGTCACAAAGAATAATTCGAATTGTGTTCTTTCTTTAATTTCTCTTCCTCTGCGGCACTGGATTTCTTGGGAAATTTTTTCCTGAGTTTCAGTTGAAAAAAAATAACGGAAAACTACAATTCTACAGTAAAGAGCATACATTTTCTGTTTTATGTATATTTTTGTACTCAGTTTTTTTATTCAATTGGTTTTTGAAAAAAAAAAATTTTTTTTTAGTTCTAAAGCATCCAAACGGTTGCTATTTTTGCTGTTGTCACCACATCAAGGAGGAGGAGAAAAAATAGAAATAACACAGTATCGGATGCTTGCAACCAAACCAACACACACACACACACACACACACACACACACACACACACACACACACACACACGCTCCCTTGTACTCGTTTAATACGGGGAGTTTTCACACAACTTGTGCTCCCATGAGCATCAGCTGAAGCAGAAAGTTTCTTCACATTTTTCACTTCTTTTTCTTTCTTTGTGGTGGCAATAAAAAAATTTTAGAACTCAAAGTAGACAACGTTCGGAGGAAAAAAAGCGAAAAGTGCATATGCACGAAAATTACAACAACAACAACAACAACAACAACAACAATTAAAAATTATAAGAGGAAGACGGCTGGTGTTCGAGTATGAATAACATGCAAGGCGAAACGAAATTCTATAAATTCCCAAACCTTGATTAGAGAAACAAGCATTATGCATAAAAATTATTCGTTTTAATTGAAATTCTGGGTTTTTAATTTGTAAAAGAAATTAACGAATAAAAATTTAACTGAAAAAAATCGAAACCTGCGTAAGTAAAATTCAGCTACTGGGAATATGTTAAGTATAGTACAAATGCGAATTGGGAAGAAAGATTACAGAGTGTGACAAAAAAAAATACCTGCGAAGTGTTACTATTTTTCTGGCAGGTATAGTCGAGTATAACAAGAATCTGTATTTGAAATTTTCCAAACACCTCAAAAAAAAAAACGGGGTTGTTGTAACCGTAGGCACTTATCAACCTTTAACTTATGTTAAATATCAACCGATTTTAAATTTATAAACGGATTTAGAAAGAAGAGACTAAGACCTTTCGAACCATTTATTTCTTCAGTAAATTTCAGATACATATACATACATGTGTATGTGTGTAATTTTTCATTAAATATAATTTTTTCGGTTTATTTTTCAACACTTTTCTACTTTTCTTAAGACAGTATTTTTGTACTGGAACCATACTGTTTACAACTTTACTTATAAAACATAATTGATTAAGAGTAATTCGCAGGTTTGTTTTAAAAAAATCCCTGGAAATTTACTGAGTTATTAAACTTTTTATTAGGAGCCTTTTTGTTAAAAAAAAAACTACCTGTATGAGGTATTTCGCGTTCTATTTATACGCTTTCGGTGTATTTAAGCTTCCAGGATGATGAAATAACAAAAGAAAGTGCTTTAACAAATTCTACAAAAAAATTGTTTGTCAAAAAGTACTTTTACTCAAAAGGTACTTTTTCTGGAACGGTCCTTTTTCTCAAAAGTACTTTTTCTGAAAAGACACTTTTTCTCAAAATGTAGTTTTTAACAACTGCAATTTTTTTTCCTCATAAGGTAGTTTTTCTCAAAAGGTACTTCTTCTTAAAAGGTAATTTTACTCAAAGGGTACTTTTGCTCAAAAGGTACTTTTTTTGAAAAGGTACTTTGTTTCTGAAAAGGCACTTTTTCTCAAAAAAGTAGTTTTTCACAACAGCAATTTTTTTTCTCATAAGGTACTTTTTCTTAAGAATTAATTTTTAACAAAAACAATTTTTTTCTCATAAGATAGTTTTTCTCAAAAGGTACTTTTCTTAAAAGGTAATTTTACTCAAATGGTACTTTTACTCAAAAGGTACTTTTTCTGAAAAGGTACTTTGTTTCTGAAAAGGCACTTTTTCCCAAAAAGTAGTTTTGCACAACTGAAATTTTTTTTCTCATAAGGTACTTTTTCTTAAGAATTAATTTTTAACAAAAGCAATTTTTTTCTCATAAGGTAGTTTTTCTGAAAAGGTACTTTTTCTTGAGAGGTAATTTTTCTTAAAAGTACTTTTTCTTAAAAGGTAATTTTTCTCAAAAGTACTTTTTCTCATATGGTACTTTTTCTCAACAGGTACTTTTTCTCAAAAGGTACTTTTTCTCAAGAGGTACTTTTTGTCAAAAGGTACCTTTTGTCATAACACACTTTTATTTGCAAAGGTACTTTTTCTCAAAACGTACTTTTTCTCAAAAGGTTCTTTTTCTCAATGAGTACTTTTTCTCAATGGGCACTTTTTCTCAAAAGGCACTTTTTTCTAAAAAGGAACTTTTTCTCAAAATGTACTTTTTCTCAAAATGTACTTTTTCTCAAAAGTTACTTTTTCTCATAAGGTACTTTTTCTCAACAGATACTTTTTCTCTAAGAAAATATAATTTTTTAAAAACCTACCTTTTTTCCTTTAATTGGTACACTTTCTAATAAATGGTACTTTTCCCCAAAAATTAGGCCCCCATTATGATTTACAACTACATAAATTGATAATTGAGTCGTAGTTGCCAAATTTTTATTATGGATTACAACTTTTTTTGCCGCGATACCATTATTTTTTATCAGTTGTGTGTTGGTTTTTATTTCGACTATTGTGTTAGTATTGCTTCATTATTGCAGACGACAACCAATTCGATTTGTCAACCAATTTTGTTGCCACCATGTTCATAAGACCTAAAATCTCAACAACAACAAAAATAGAAGGCCAAAACTAAAAATATCGGGCCTTATTTTCGATTTTATTGTAAGCGACACAAATTAAAGTTTTCAAGAGAAGGAGTTTTTAAAATATTCAAATATGTTTTTGTACATCGCTTACGATAAAATTGTACTGCCTGCATCTTAAAAATTATCAACAATTTTGGCATTTTGATAATTCTAAACTGTACACAGGCCCTTAAAATTTTAATATCAATTAAAAAAGTATATTTTCGATAACATGTTGCTTACGATATAATCGTAAATAGGGCTCGCTATTCATAGATAAAAAACATAGCTTAGATAAGAACCTCTACTTTTGGAGCATTGTTTCGTAGACAACTAAAATTAGTTGTAATTCATAATACCAAAAAAATACAATTAAGTTGTTTCAGTTTCAATTCAACTTAGTTGAGTTGTAAACCGTAATAAGGGCATTTTTCCACAAACTTAAATTTTTTTTAAATCTACTTTTGGTAAACATTTACTATTTCTATGAACCAGTTAGCAAAATGGTACTTTTCTAATAAGGTAGTTTTTCCTAAAATAGTCATTTATCTAATAAGGAACTTTTTCTTTAAACAACCCAGCATAACAACTGAAGTATGTATGTGTTCAAAATGCTGGTTATTTTCACGCCTTCTTAATCATTACATGAAGTGAACAATAAATAAAATACATATATGAATGTATGTAAGTAAAGGGCCACTCAGACTATTATACATGTATAAAGACTTTCATCACACTTTACGAAAAAAAAATCTAAACACATTTGTTTCGACTATCAAAAAATCTAACGTAAATTGACATTTTATGTTCACAACATCACACCTCATATTACATTAAAAACACAAGTATAAAGCAAACAGCTGTTGAGGATTAACATGCCTACATTAATCTTTGACTTCCGGCGGTAAAGCAGTTTCATGTACGCTGTGGTCGTGCCGGCCTCTGAAAATAGACGGCGGTTAAAGTAGTTGATTTAAATAAGATAAATAAAAAGAAAATACGATAGTTTCGTTAACTTTCAGACATGTCTTACACGAAAAATTATTCAATACGATAAGCACATTCAATATTTATATCCGTTTTAATACAAAGACATATAACATAAACGACGGCACGGCATCGGCGTCGAAACAGACGGCTTGTTAGTTTGGATTTTGTAATAATGCAACCCTGATCAGATGAAAAGTATTATCGTTTAGAAAATTTTCAAAAAATGGTCAAGTATTATGGGATGTCAAATTCTTATCGTATTATTTACCATTCGTTATGACATTTTGCATTCACAATATCGCACTTGCACGTATTATTTGAATTTTTGACATGTATTAATACAAAGTATAATAGTCTGAGTGGCCCTTAAGTGACAATAAGAAACAGACTTTCCTTGTCTGAAAAATAAAACATTTTGTAAAAAAAAAACCTTTTATATCAAAATTATAATTGAATTCTTTTTAAAGAAAATTGCTAAAAAAAAATTACAAGTTGCTAAAAAACATAATAAAGTACTTTATGAAAAAAAAGAAAACAAAGCAATATATATATAACACGGTGCGACAGTCCAAAAAACCTGGGACCGGATATTATTTTTCTTGTAGAGCTTGTCGAGTTAAAGAAGAATCCAATAGTGAAATATGCCGGACACCTCCAAAATCCGGATTTACAGTTAAAAAACCGGTTTTTTTACCTTTGCGCACTTATAAGCCTGTAACTTTTTTGATAATGATCCGATTTGCAATTGCTTACTAGATTTGGAAAGAAGAAACTGAGATCTTTCGAATGATATATAATTTTGTTAAGAAAACTTGAGAAATGTTGGTGTTATTGTCCAGCAAACACAAATTTTGTAGATTTTTCAAAAATTTTTCAACTTTGGTGACGTTTTTATACACTATTTTATTAAGAAGCTATAATACTATTGAGTTTATTAAAAAAGTACATTTAGTTACGATTACAATGCATATTTGGGGTTAAAAATAGATAAGAAATTGACTGAGTTATTTAACTTTTCATGGAAACAAAATTTTTTCCAAAATGCCTGCACAATGTTTTTGGTGTTGTTTTTATGCACCTTCTATTAAGTTACAAATCAATGTTATCCTAAACACAAAAAAAAAATTGTAATGAGAGTTTTAGTCATTCAAAAATATTGTCTTTTTCTTGTTCTTTTTATGCACTTTCCTTAAAATTTCAAATCATTGTTAGCGTAAACACAACAAAAATTATAGGTTTTCTTTTAATATGACGTTTTGTTAATGTCTTTTTTTTCACTTTGAATCTGTGTATTTAAAAAAATTTTCACAATTTAATAAAAATAGTGTGCAATTTAAATTAAAATTAAATAAAAAATGTGTGGATGGAAGGAACTCTTCTTGTTCAAAATCTTTCTCTGTTACATCGACAGATTTGCTCGTTGTCGGTAGATCATTACTTGCAGGTATCGGTTTTATAACAGTTGCAACATTTGCATACTTAATGTTTTTGCGCGTTTTAAAACAGTGACCTAAAACATCGGTTTGTTTTTAAAACCATGCCGGTGACTGGTATCAGTAAATCAGCCACAAATATAGCAAAATTTGTTACGATTATCACACATTTTTTAATTAATTTTAATTAAAATTGCACACTATTTTTATTAAATTGTGAAAATTTTTTTAAATACACAGATTCAAACTGAAAAAGAAGACATTAACAAAACGTCATATTAAAAGAAAAACTATAATTTTTGTTGTGTTTACGCTAACAATGATTTGTAATTTTAAGGAAAGTGCATAAAAAGAACATGAAAAAGACAATATTTTTGAATGACTAAAACTCTCATTACAATTTTTTTTTGTGTTTAGGATAACATTGATTTGTAACTTAATAGAAGGTGCATAAAAACAACACCAAAAACATTGTGCAGGAATTTTGGAAAAAATTTTGTTTTCATGAAAAGTTAAATAACTCAGTCAATTTCTTATCTATTTTTAACCCCAAATATGCATTGTAATCGTAACTAAATGTACTTTTTTAATAAACTCAATAGTATTATAGCTTCTTAATAAAATAGTGTATAAAAACGTCACCAAAGTTGAAAAATTTTTGAAAAATCTACAAAATTTGTGTTTGCTGGACAATAACACCAACATTTCTCAAGTTTTCTTAACAAAATTATATATCATTCGAAAGATCTCAGTTTCTTCTTTCCAAATCTAGTAAGCAATTGCAAATCGGATCATTATCAAAAAAGTTACAGGCTTATAAGTGCGCAAAGGTAAAAAAACCGGTTTTTTAACTGTAAATCCGGATTTTGGAGGTGTCCGGCATATTTCACTATTGGATTCTTCTTTAACTCGACAAGCCCTACAAGAAAAATAATATGTGGTCCCAGGTTTTTCTACTTCATTCAATTTTGTAACACTGTGTAATCTATAATTAACTAAAACAAAAGAAAAGTATAAAAAATATATAAAAGTATGTACATACCTTTTATTTATTTTTTTATTAATTTTGTTGTCAATAAAATACAGCTGGTGTTGTCGTATTGTTTGTAGTTATTGTTGTTGTTGCTGCTGCTTGCTATTTGTTGTTTTCTTTATACTTGGTATTATGAACTTTTATAATTAAAAACTGGAAGTAGATGGGAGAACAGAGAACAGCACCAATCGATGTTAGTAGCACTTTTTATTTATAAATATTTTAATTCGTTTCAAATGTTTTAATAAAATTCTATATATGTATGTACATATGTACATATATGTATATACATATGTAAGTGTTATATATAACACACTATCAAGATTACAAATATTATAGTATATTGAAGAGTGGAAATTGTTGTGCGCTTAAAAATTTCGATTTAATGTGCACCAAAACTATTGAAAATCAATTTAGCACATTTAAAAGTAGATAACACAAAAATAAACTAAAAAAAAATAAACAACTTTTCTTAATAACAATAATAGATAATATAATATGTATGCAAACATATCACGCAATTTGTAATAAAATTTTCGATTCAAAATTTATTTAACACTTCAAAGATGATGATAATGAAAGTCAAGGTGATGTGATGGTTGCAGTGTTGCCAGAAAATTATGTGGGGAAAATGCTAAATCGGTTCAAAATACTTGTAGCTGATAAAATGTTATACAGAAGGCGTGTGCCAAACGTTAGAAAAGTACCATGGTAAAAAAAATATTTGCCTGTGGGGAAAAAATTTAATTTTTCTGCTGTGCCAAATGATATCTTTTTTTTGACAATGTAAAATTTTGACAAATTCGCCTTACCATAGAAAGGAAGAAGCTGATGAAAAAATTGCTGCGGCGCACAGTGCCGTGAGTTCATATAACGAGCGGCCAAAAATAGAAGGTCTTATTGTAAAGAAATGTAATTGGGCACACATGTTTTAATTGGTAAAATATAATAACACACAAAATTTGATCATTTAATTTCCAAGGATTCGTGTCCTTCCCATATATCCTGGAATAAAATATTACCATAACAGAGAGAAAAATAATTTTAACTTAATGAAATTGTATAAAGACACTAATTTTAATATGCATATTTAATGCTTCGTAAAATTTTTGGTCAATTCAGAGAAAGGATACTACGCATACCTCAAAAATGTCCTTTTTTTAAAAAGTTAAAAGGAGCAAAACAAATTGTTTTCACTTATAGTGAGTTAATTGTTTAACTAGATATAATATGTAATATAAATCACAACTAAAATTTCGCCATTTAAATTTCAAGGACTAGTATGCTTCCCAAATGTCCTGGAAGTAAATAATATACTGAAAATATGTATACAAATTCTAACTTAAAAAAATATTGTAAAATTAAATTGTAAGGCGGACAAAGGTGGACGAGAATGCAAAAAACGGTGTCAAATTATCAAAGCCCATAATAAAATCTACGGCAGTAACTTCAAATGATCTCTAATTTTTGTTTCATTTTCTTTTGTGGTTATTTTTCTTTGTAGTTTTGTTCACAAAATGTATGATATTTATTGAAAGTATGTATAGTAGCATTTTGGAGATAATGAGTATTTATATATGAGAGCTTAAGAAAAAACAATGTCCAAATAAAATAAATTCTTATGAATTGAATAGGCTAAAGTTCGTAACGCTTTTTAAGCCAAATTACATGTGATAATTATTAATGAACAAATAACATCAAAGTTAGTTGTAAATATTCTGACAACAACACATAGTTGAACGGAACAGCCAGCCGTTTTCGAAGGCCACTAAACCTTCCTCATCAGCGTTCTTCTGTGTTTTGGTCCACTGTGTGTGGTGTCAGTTGATGTAGATGTCTGCCTTATATACGTAACTTTATTGCAAATGGAATATGTGAATTTGTTTGATTCATTGCATTTCAATTTGCCAATGTGTTTCGTAATGTATACGCAAGTTACCATCTATATATATATACCATCTTCTATATATATTACCATCTTCTATATATATATTACAACAGTCTTACCATTGTCGTTTTGTTCCTTACTAACTATACACATGTTTGTTAATTTGCTTATTTTTGTTCTACTTAAGACAAACTTTTTTGGTTTGTTACTATTAAGTATATTTTTATTTTTAATTTTTGCCACAAGCCAATGACTATTAATTAGTTAATTTAATTATTATTTTTCGAACTGTATTTGTTACAGTTCGAAAAATAATAATTAAATTAAAATAAATTCTATCTATCGACTGCTTTCTTTCTGGTGCTGATTTTTTGTATCAATTTGTATGGAAAATGTGTGTATGCCGCAATTCTGTTTGATCATTTAATTATGCATGTTGGAGTATAACAGAAAACATTTAATTTCATTCTTTATATTAAAATAAACTTCAATTACTTGTTTTTTTTTTGTGTACTAAGTGTGTAAGCGTATCGATAGTTAAAAACATTACGGCGTTAAACGATCGACTTATTTCTCTGGACAGCAAGAAAAATAAACAAAGCAACAAAATTCTCAATTCACTGCACTAAAGTATATGTACGTATGGAGCACAAAAAGCTACTTTTTGAAAATAAATTGCGTATGTAGCACAAAACGTGTTTTAACTTTTACAATAAAGTAGAGATGGGCGCGTGTCTTGGTTTTTTCGTGACACGAATACACACGACCCAACACGAACTGTTCGTGACAAGAAATCTGATGTCGTGTGTGTTCTTCTGGTGGTTTCGTGCTGAGCAAAATTTACACGAAAAACACTAAACGAGTTTAGATGTAAAATATGAATTTCCAGTAGAGAAAAAATTTAATATTTTGTATCGCCAAACACACAACACCAGCATATTTGTTGATATTGTATGGGCCTCTGAGGCTGCAAGTTCTGTACCGATAGTATTAGCGGTAGTGGCAGATATTATCAGCTGGCAGTGCCAACTTAGTGCCATATTTTGAAAAGCGACACTTGAAAAAAAAATCAATTAAATTTTCTGATTTTCAAATATTATACTATGCGTGCGTGTTGTGCAGTATCGTGTTGACAAAATATTTCGCGTGCGTGTTTTGTACGTGTTGAACGTCTTGGTATTCGTGTTCGTGTGTTGTTAGAAAAATTCGACACGCGCCCATCTCTACAATAAAGTAATATTAACTTCTAATTTTATTCGTTAAATAAAATAAATAAAAAAGAAATCCATCGGGTATATTTTGAGGAAACTTCATGAAAACCTTCTTTGTCGTTTTTCTACACTCCAACTTTGTGGCGTATGGGTTAAACCAATTCTGAGGCGACGATATGCTAAATCTAGCAGTGAAAATGCTAAAATGGCAACAATGTATGGTTGTTGTTTGTTTAGTTGGTTAGTTTTTTTTTTTTTTTTTGGACGCCTGTAGTTCAATATCAATGAATTTAAGTGATAACAATAAAAAAAAAGAAAAGAAAAACATACATAATTAAATTATACAATAAGTACTTTTTTTAAGGGCTTTTATTTATTAAGAGGAAAAGTAAATACTTTACTAAAACTATTTTACAAATAATTTAAAGCTTTGCATTGTAAAACAAGCAGCAGGTGGGCAGGTAGAAATTTTTTTGTATTAATACGAAAAGATATTAAATTCATAACTTAGGTTTATGGCCAAAATAAAATATTTTATGGTGCGTGTGGGGAAGGAAACAAACGATAGAACAGCCTGCGAACAGCTTTTATTTAATGATATCTGTGCTGTACTAACACTGCTGATTACGGGTTGATTAGTGCTGAATTAAATAAAATATGTCACGAGACATAATCATAATCCACATGAAATCACCACAACATTCAAAATTGTCATAACATTGTTGTTAAAAATTCCATTCCATTTCTATTTTAGCATTTTCTTTTTATTTTAATTTAGCAGCAATTTTACAGCCTTATTTATAAAAATTATTACGGCTTTCTTTATAAAGCTTTTTAAGAAAAATTTTATATGAAAATTTGTTTTAAAACCCCTCTACAAAGCCTTAATAAGTTTTATAAATAAGGCTGTTAGGATTTAGAATTTTTCAATTATTTATTTAAATTTTATTTAATTATAATATTTGATTTTATCTCTGATTATAAAATGTGTGGCATAGCTAGTCCTGAGTAAATAAACACACACTTTCTCCCGGTCAGATGATTAGAACTACTTAAATTTATGTGTTTTGAAATATTTTGCCGACCGCTAAAATTTTTCTGCCATCGCACTGTGGCTCAGACAGCGGCCACTTTCTTTGGCCAAAACTATTTTTTTCATATTTTCTTTTGATGCATTTGTTATTGCAAGTAGTCGTTCGTTAAAACATATGGTAATCGATTGACCTTGCAGGACATCCCTGAAACTTCCCCCTAAGCTGCAGATTTTGGTAAAACTTGTGGCATCCTATACACTTTCTAAGCCTATAAAAATCAGTGATTAACTAAAATCAATTTGTCGAAGACTTTTGAAGTTATTAGAAGGAAAAAAAACTATTTTTTCGACATTCTTTAACAACGTTATCTCTCGAACGAAATGCCCGATTTTAGGCAGCAATTGATGTGCCTTTTTAAGAATAAGAGCTGATTAGATAGTGAGCTTTAACTACTAGAGTTTAAAATTTTTTTAAATAACTTATGAGATATTTAACAGGGAAAAACAATGAGTACTCAAAAATATATATACATACATAAGTAAATAGTCTTAATTTTAGTACCTGCGTATAATCATAATTGTAGCGCAAACAATTCGTATGCTCACATATCTTCTCTCAAGCAACTATAACTATAGCCGATTCCAACACACTTCGTTTCTGTGAGAAAAACTAAAATTCGCTACAACTAAAAATAAAAAGGCACATGCGCATCACGCACATTAACTCTCTGTCATACTTACAGCCTGAGTTTGTTTATACTCAGGCTATGGATATTTAATCGGATAAAAAGATATGCGCACGAGGCTCGGGATATTTATGTATTTATCATTCCGCATCGTATACATACATTTGTGTATATAAAATGGTATGGTAAATGTGTGCTGTGTGTGTGCGTGTGGGTATTTGAAAACATGCTTTGGGTGTGTGTTTAAATAAAATAGCCCTGTATACACACATGTATTCCCGATTAATAGTCAGAGTATTCTTATACTCATGTGTATGATTGTAGCTCATACAGTGCACAAATTTTAGTTGTTATGTTGTTATGCAATTGCATATTTTTTCTTGTGTTAATAATTTTTTCTTGTAATTAATATATGATGATCTGGCACAGCACTTAAATTAAAATAAACTTATGACCAGGGAAACCGCAAATATGGAATTGCATGTTTTTTCTTGTGCTACCTATTAATGAGAAAATTTAATATTTATCCGTTTCAGAACTTTTTATGAATTTTGGCATGATTATTTTAGTCAATATTATTGCATATTTTATCCTTTAAAGCATGTTTTTGCATATTTCAGTCTTACACGCATTACAATTTTAGCATTTTTTATTCTTTTTAGAGGCATTTAGGGCATATTTTGATACTTTATAGATTTTTTGTATTTCTTAATATGCTTGGTCTTTTTATTTTTATTTTTCCCCGTCGAAATCTGATTTTCAATTTTATATGCATGTAGTGCATTTGGCTTATTTATTACGCCATACTCTATAAGATTTAAATTAATGCTAGGAACACAACTGGGACGAACGATGAATTTCGTCCACGGCGACGAATACGTCGATAAGAATTCGCTTAGTAAATACGTCGTGTGAAGCACAACAACGACGAATTTATTCAACGAATTCAGCTCTTATAATTTATAAAGTTGGTTATTGTTTGTGCAAAGAGAGAGAGAGAGAGAGAATTCTTTTTTCGTCGTTCGTTGGCGTACAAAATAGAAATAAATTTATCTCAGAGTTCGTCACGCACCACGAATTTCGTTCGACGGCAGTATAATGTTGATTTTCATTTGCACTAATGTATTTTATTTTTTATGACGAAAGTTCGCAACTAAAAATTTGTCGTTCGTCCCAGTTGTGTTCTCAGTACAACACGGTTGTTTTGGATAAAACCAATCAATCCACAATTATTCAACTTTTGACGATTCAATAAAAATATTGGACGTTAATTTCAATAAAAATTTTGTGACGGACGTTGCGCCCATTATATCAGCAGAAGTCGACAGAAAATATATAAAAATATATAAAAGTTTATTTAGATCTGAAAATCTATCCAAAGTACAATTCCAAAGTTTTTATTCTGATATATTGAATTGATTCTGAAATTGAAGTTACATTTTATTTCTTTATTAAATTTTTTACTGTTTTATTTTATATACAAATGTTATTAAATTGTTGGACTAAAAATACATTTTTTTCCAAATAAATCAGTTTATATTATTTTTAAGAGCTTTTTTTTGAGTTATAAGGGCATATTTTAAATTTTTTTAAAGCATATTGAATGCGCATAAAACATATTTTTTTAAAGCATATTTGTGGTTTCCCTTAGTTCATGCTTAGTACAAGACTCGTTCATTTACGTTTACAGTCCCCGACCAAAAACCGAGGGCTGTTATTAGTTTATAGTGTGTATCTGGGTATTTGTGAGTCTGTCTGTTCCCTGGTAGAGCCAAAAGAGCTGAATCGATTTTGTTTACAGCCATGTGCGGAAACTCAACTCTCGCATTAAAAAAATGCGATTACGATTTGAAGTCACAAAATCGCAAAAAAAAATTACTATTTCAACTCGCAAGCAAAGAATGAAGTGACTTATAATGAGTGTCAAACATGTAGAAATGAAAGAAGTGTACCTATAAATAAAATTTAATTTGTTTTCATTTATTGTCTTTCAGAAATACATAATTTTGATCACATTTAATAAAAAAAATGTGTTTACTTTAAAATTGGTTATTTTAGAATCCGCTGATGTTTTTATACTCATAAAACAAAAATATTACCAGACTCACCCGTAGTGAGTAAATTTAAGTTGTATTTAAATATGGTTTAATTTTTTCAGTGGTTAATTAAAGTTCTTATTAAATTACGTTGAAAGTACGGCAGCATTAAAAAAATTTCCAGATATTATGGAAAGCTTTCCAAACAACAGCTGTTTCACACAAACAAAAAAATTTAGGTTAGCAACATGCAGAAAATTAAAATTGCATAAAAAGACATTTTATAAACCCAAACGAGCATCAGAATCCATTTTTATATTTATTTATTGCATGATATGAAACTATATATTGTATATGTTATATATTGATTAATATTAATTCAATTTTTTTTAATGCGACCACATGATGGGCATGTGTATGTTTTCAATAAACAAACACACGTGCACGCACAAAAACATATGCTGCCTTATCGTGGTTGGCGTATTTCAAATACGACTACGACTGTTTGGTAATAGATTAAAGAAGACTTCAACAGTTGTTCTTTAATCTATTACCAAACAGTCGTAGTCGTATTTAAAATACGCCAACCACGATAAGGCAGATGGTATGATCGTAAAGCTTAATTATGAGTTAAATACACAAGGTTGTTCATTTAAGTATTATTTAAATATGCACTAAAAAAACACAACTTCGTATTTAAATAGAACTTAAACATAATTGCAATTTGATTTCCAACTCAAAAATTATCCCTGAGTGTTTACAACAATTTTCAAAGGTTAGTTAGCTAGTGCGCACTGCGCAGCTGTCTTTATTCCCATATGAAAAACAAGTATTACCAGACTTTACAAATATTTGTGTTAGTTAAGCAAAACCCGCGATCTGCAGCACGTGGAAAAACTGAAATTTGCGATTTTTAACTCACAAGTGATATGAAAGTTTTCCGATTTCCAGCACATGGGCGTTTTTTTTTCATGTATGTATTTAAGTCAATTTGATCGCTAGTGTTCTTAGCTTTGTTAGAAGAAAAACGGTTTAGCTGTTTAGAGGTTATCTTATATTTTTTTTAGCTGTATTCTCTTTAATGAAGAATGTAGGAGACGACCATTTCTTATCGAGTTGATATTTGCCATTGGAGTTACTTGAAAATTTTTAATTTGTTATTACGAGTATATTAAAATTATTGAAAATAAATTTCTTAAATTTCTTGCAATGAAGGCGACAGACAGACATACATACATATCGATGGTTTCAGGTAGAAAGGCCCTAACTCGTGTTTTTTTACGAAATTGAGTTTTTCAGTGATTCCAATACATTTCACACAAATACACCTTCTCACAAAAATATATTGCAATAGTGTCAAAAATACCGCTTTTCCAAACAGTTTCACAAAAAAATTTACATTGTGAATATTACAGTTTCTATTATGTTTTACCTTCTCCTGTAAAGTTACAATTATTTGAGTTAGGGCCTTTCTACTTGGGACCATCGATAAACACACATGTATATATATAAATGTAAATATTTTCCTTAATTTTTTGGAATATTTAAAAAAAATGTCATATGTATACAATTTCAAAAAATCTGTCACCAAACTTAAATATTTTTGTATGTGGAAGCCGGAATATCCTTGAAAAAAACTTAACACTCGCATTTTATTTTTAGCCCTCCCCCTGGAGGGCTGACAATTTGCACACACACACACACACCCATCTATACAGAGACACATTCACAAAATGGTACGCAATTCCCTTTCACAGATTTTATTATCTTTTTTTTTTGGAAACCTTCGCTTTTAACTATTGAAATTGCACTTTTTCGTGTGCCATTTGATATGGAAATGATTACGAAATACTACGTGAGAGACTCATTAATCATTTATTAATGTGTAGTACTACTGATTTTATTTATTTATTTTGGTACAACATATTTTTTATTTAATTTTTTAGTGCAATTTCTCTTCTCTATATACATATGTATGTATATGTATTTGTCTTTCTTTTTTGGCAGTTTTCGTTCTTTTTATTTTTGGTTATTTGCCTCAAAAAATAAGGTTTTTTTTTCAGCACATTTTTTTGGTCTTGGCATAAAACACAAAATTTATATGTACAAACATTTTTTTTAAGCCTTACCAATTTTTTAAATGTTCACGAGATACATATACACAGCAGAACTCGAGTTATCTCAAAATTTAAGTGTAATTAAACTTGTTCCACAAAAAAAAAAAACAAATCATCAACACCTTTTATTACAATTTTTTTTTAAACAACAACGTGAGATTTACTATTATACTTTATTGCTGTGCAATTATTTTGATATTTTCCTTTCAATGATTAAATATATGTATATATTTTTTTTTTTTTTATTTTTGGCTGAAATATTTTTTTGTTCGCTTGTAAACGCACAACAAGATACAGAGACAAGTGTGTGTTGCAATCTCAACGACAGTAGAACAACGACTCAATTTCAACAACGAGGTTTTTCTGCTGCTACGACTGATTCTGGCTGCTGCTGCTGCTGTTTTAGTTCTGCCACCGCTTAGTGTTTTTTACTACTGCCTGCACTATTAAGTTAAGTTGGCCCCCCCACATGAAAAACTAAAAGAAAGAAAAAAAATACGATACGAACTACACCAACAACAACAGCAATGGCAACAACAACATGGCTGAGAGAGCATAAACACGAGCGTAGGAAAACTCAAAAGCAGCGATGCCAACTATTTATAACCCAAACGTGCTATTCCCCTTCTCAAAACGCGCTAGAACGCGCTAGGTGACAGCATTGAAAACTCTTTATAGCCAAAACGGGCGATTTTCCGACGCGCTAAATTCAATTTTAATAAAAGTCGATGCACATATCGTCAGCTAAAATGCAAAAAGGCGTAACTAACAAAAAATTCAAAATCGAGTTTTTGACTGATTATTATGAATGCCACTAACCTACATGTCTTGACAAAATATTACACTTCTTGACGCTTTTATTAACAAATAACAAGGGGACTTAACTGCACGTTTGTTCAGTTTTTTGTTTAGTTTTTTGTTTCTCCTGTAAAATTATATTTTTGTTAGTTACGCCTTTTTGCATTTTAGCTAACGATATGTACGAGTATTCTGTGATTTTCATTAATGACAACGTATATTTAATATTCCTCATTTCGCGTATGATATCAAATTGTTATATTTTTAATGCTTCTTAGAGATCTAGGAACGTTTTGAAAACTATGGACACATGTACAAAATTTTTTGTTTCTAAAACAGCAACACAAGTTCCACTTTTTTAGGGTTTCGTACACCAAAGGTGAAAAGAAACCCTATTTCGCTACCGCTGTCCGTCTGTCCGTTCGTCTGTCACAGGGTATTTTCTCGAGAACAAAACGAGCAACGAAAAATTATAAAATCCCATGTAATATATATACAATTGTATGTATGTATATACACTTGAAATTTGTAAGGTTAGTGTATTTTTATACAGACTACAACAATTAACACTAAAATTTTAAAAAAAATTTAATTAAACGGTGTATCATCAGTTAATGTAATTTTGACTATGTTATTTTGACAACTTGCTTGGAAACCGTAAGAGCAAACTTCTTGAAATTTTCAGAAACGGTAAAACAAAAAAATCCCAAAATTATAAAATCGCCAAACCGAAAAAAAATCGCCAAAAAAACGCCAGAACGAAAAAAGCACCTAAGTAAAAAAAATTTCTAAAATGAAAATAGATCGCGAAAAAACGGAAAAATCGCAAAAACTTAAAAATCGCCAAAATGAAAAAATCTCCAAAATGAAAAAAATTGCCAAATGTAAATAAAAATCGCCAAAATGAAAAAAAAAATTGCTAAAATGAAAAAAAAAGACAAAAATTAGAAAAATCGCCAAAACGAGAAAAAAGCGAAAAATAAACAAAAAAAAAATTATTTCAATTGAAAAAACGTCAAAAACTTAAAAAAAAAGCTGTATTAAAAAAAATTATCAAAGCCCAACGTACAGAACCCTTCGTACGCGATTCAAAGTCGCACTTTACTGAATTTATTTTAAATAACATTGAAAAATAGCTTCTTCTTTTTTTGCTCTACTGAAAGAATTTGATTGTGGACATAAGTACTAGTAAAGGCCCACTCAGACTATAATAAAAGTATTAACATTTTTGACGAAAATAATATGAAATAATATGAATTTTTTTAGTAACTCTTTTTCAGATTTTAGAATATTGCTTCTTCGAAATTATATCCTGAATAACTAAAAGCATTTAATACAGAATCAGCATCACCTTCAAAATAATCGAAATCCTTAGTTTTTCTTTTACTGGGTGCATTCATAAGACCTAACTGTGGAGCAACCGTTGTCTTAAAAACGCATAGTTGAGTAGTTCCGCTCCACTCAACAGTTGAGTAATTTTTTTTCGCTACCTATGTTTTGCTCAGCCTGAACAGCTGATCGAATAGAGTTATGCCTTTCATATGCTTTGTTAGGTGGCAGGGGCAAATATTTGTTAAATTTTACATTACAAATGCGATAAAATAACGAAATAAAGATACAAAATATAAAATTAAATTATATTTTAATCAGAAATAATTTCTTAATCAGGCTAAGTTCAGTAATTTCAATTCTTACCGAATGAAATATTTTTATTAATTAATGTGAGTTTCTAAAGAAGAGAGGATTATATCCATGAAGCCGTTTCTAAGACGTAACTGTTGGGCTCAACAGCTACGTCATATGAATGCGCCCAATTTTACTTGTCAAACTTTGTAAAATACGTTTTTAATTCTAACCACATTTTAGGGAATTTTATTTGCAACAGCTGCATCATTAACCAATTCAAAAATTTTTATAAGAGTCTTGGATACTAGAAAATTTTAAAATATATACAAAAAAGTAAAAAAAAAAATATTGAACTGAAATGATGTTATTGATTTTGTTTAAAACGCGCTAACTTGGCGCCTTTTTTTATTAAACGCGCTAAGACAAAAAAAAAGCGCTTTTGGCATAGTAAAAACGTGCTAATTCAAGCGCGAAACGCGCTAAATTGGCATCGCTGCTTAAGAGATTCCATGTCTCTTTTTTTATTCCATTTCATATTCAGTGTGACCAGATTAAAAGAAAAAATATTGATGCACATTCATATCGCTCATTTACTTTAATAGTATCACAACTACAAAAAAAAAACTATGGATACATATCGTTAGCTAAAATGCAAAAAGGCGTAACTAACAAAAAATCCAAAATCGAGTTTTTTTATTGATTATTATGAATCCTATTAAACTACAATTCTTGAGAAAATTTTACACTTCTGCGATCAAAGATGAGGCTTTTATTGGCAAAAAAAAAACAAGAGGATGTAACTACAAGTTTGTTTAGTTTTTGTTTTAGTTTTTTGCTTCTCCTGTAAAATTATATTTTTGTTAGTTACGCCTTTTTGCATTTTAGCCAACGATATGTATAGCCTAATCAAATCATAAATATGTATATTTATATTATATGTATCATAAATATAATTATGATATATATATATTTATGATTGCATTAGGCTGTGCAAGCCGTATTACAAGTGATAATTTTTAAGGAAAAAATAACTCCAAAGTTAATTGTAAATATTCTAACAAACACTAGCAGAACGGAACAACATGCTGTTTTCGAAGGCCATAACACCTTAATCACTAAAGTTATTGTGTTTGGTCCACTGTGTGTGGTGTCAGTGGATGCAAATTGCAGCTTTAGATATATAATTTTCAGTGCAAATGGAATATGTGAATTGTTTTGATTCATCGTATTACAATTTGCTGAAATTTTTTTTTGTAATGAAAGCTCAATTTTACCATCTCTAAATTTAGTCTTGCTATTGTTGTTTGTTCTTCACTAATAATGCACACAGTGGACCAATCGAATAATATACATATATAGAAAGATATAAAGTTCGAACAATAATGGGCCTTATGTTGTTGGCGTATTGCAAATTCGACTACGACAGTTTCATCCTAGATTAAAGAAATGAATGCCGTGTTATTTAAGGCCGAGGCAGAATGAAACCGTCATACGTTAAACTTCGCCTTTTTCAACACTATTGTAGCAAATGAGCGATATGTTTATTGTGCTCATAATAGAAATGATATATGAAAATATCCATTAAAACATTTATTATTCAGGGTCTTATTTAGCAGTGTTTCGGAGATGTAAAAAATATAATTTAATATACATACATATGTATGTATGTATGTATGTATATATGTATATAAAAGCTTATGCCCATTTTTACTTGTTCCTATTTATTATCAAGTAATCGCCAATTTTGGAAAAGTGCCAAAAAGATGTTATCATCGTATCATGATGTTTTAGATTTCACCTACGCACTTGCGTTTCGAATATTTTCGCTTACTAATGTGAAGTAAAGTAAAGACGCAACCAAATTTTCTTTTTTTCTTTTGTTGAACTTTTGGCGGTGTGACATAGGCAACAACAACATGTAGTCCTTAAGCATATAGCGTTCCCTCTCTTAATCAAAATAAAACCAATGTTAATGAACATAAGAAATATTTTATAACATCTGATAAAAGTACACGCTCTTCACGGAATAGTATTAGAGATGGGAACGTGTTTAACTCTTCACCCACGGCAAAAAGTTAGCACGATAGCTAGAAAACTCGACTTTTGCGAACCAGGAGGTCTGCTCTGTAATTCGAAACGAAAGAAAATGCTTTCGAATTTATATATTTATAGTATTTTCGAATTACCCAGTCAGGGCAATTATGAATAAAACTCCGAGGGAAATTTCTCCCATTTCCAATTAGAATTTTTTGTTTTCCCTATCACTTGCCATTAATTGGAATTGTTGCCCGGAAAAAATTTCTCACGGAATTTTATTCATAATTGCCCTGAGTAAGCTTAGGTTAATATATAAGTATAGTTACGGGACTTGTTCCAGAGTGACTTGGCAGTCTATTTGTACTATTCGCTGATGTCCCAGCGAAGTCTTTTATATATATATGCTCAACCAAAAAAAAAAAAATAAAAAATACTCGTAATACATAATTCATGCCCCAGCGGAGTGTTTCTTATATAGACAAACTAAACAAAAAAAATATTCGTAGTACATATAATATATAATATTCGTAATAGTATCCTATTGAACTATGGATGAAGTTATGGAAGTGAACAAACAAAAGTGTGTTCAGGTAACATTTACCCTATGAAGAGAGATAAAGAGAGAGAGAGAGAGAGAGTTGTTCCTCAACATTCACAAGTGAAATACCTTGGTATACAGCTTGATCGACGGCTTACATGTAAACATGACTCTCTAAACTAACACAAATGAAACTTAAATTTAAATCAGATACAACATTAGCTAAAATTAAATTCTCAGTCTAGATGGTAAAATTTTGATATACTTTTGAAACCTTTATGGTGCTACGGAATTCAGTTACGGGTAGGTAACCCGACCAGACATCCCGCTTTTGGAATTTCCAATCTCTTATTCGATTTTTATTAAAGTGCAAGTGATAAAAATTCAATCCAAATTTTTTTTAAGTGTAGTTATTGCTTAACTATCCAAATCCCTGTGTGCTTCGTTATACCCGTTTTGAGATGAAGTGTCACGCTTATAGTGCAGCTAATTTGTAGAATACAATTATCATTATTAACATGTCATGAAGAGTTTCAAAATTATCACTGCATTATTTTCTGTCGGAATCGTCGGAATTTCAAGTTAGTGCTTGTATAGATTTATAACCCTTGACTCAAAGCTTGCGCTTTAACAGAGCTCTATTAGTGTCCTAAGAGAGCTCTGTTAAGCTACAATGCATTTCGAAAGGACTTTTGCAAAAATTAAGGCCACCGAGACGGAAAAAAGTAATGCAAATTTATTGACAAGGTGCTCCTCCTCCTTTATTATTGCCCATGAATCTATTTCTGAATTTGAACTAGATATTAGATCCTGTTCTGTAAACCGATTGATTTGAAACCGCACGATTTTAGAAAACTAACTCCGACAATAGAAATATTTTATTATATTTTTTTTTTAATTTTTTTATTATTTTAGATTCCCAAATAACATATTGGAAAGAAAGTTATTGTGTATGATTTTAAATACGTCTGCAGGATCATTATTAATTTTTTGAAATCGAGAAATTTACTCGGATTCCGCTTACAGAACAGGGCCGATTGCCAAGTTTTTAAGTTGGCATTTTCTGAAGGATACGAACTTTTTTGGAGTCAATGCTGGTGGATAATATTGGTCATAGATTCATGTCCAAGTGGTCCTCTAAAAACATGCATACTCAGAATTTATTGAAGTTCGAGTGAAAACTGTGTATCTTAAGTACATACCGCTTTTTCTTATTTATTTTTAAGTCCCACTTTTTGAGGATATATTCTTCAAAATCTCACTTTTTGAGGATATATTCTTCAAAATCCCACTTTTTGATGGGTCATGTTCCGCTTTTTGCCACATCTGGCCACGTTAGCTATGGGGCAATGCTTCAGCTTCCAATGTAGAGAAAATCCAACGAAAAAAAGATATATTTATGCTATTTGATAGGTCCTGGACTCAGCCACATCAAACATGTTCAGTATCGTTTACGAGTAACAATTCAAGAAAAATGTGTATATGTAACCATTTACACAATATGTCTTCTTTTCACCATACACTCCCTACTTTTGTTAGCACTCCCATTTTCTCAAGTCATAAGATGAGTACGCTTGGTTCAATTGTCAGCAAATTTTCTGCAGGGATATAACTAATAGATAGAAGCATAGAATCCAATATTATTGGAAACTGTTTAACTTAATAAACACTTAACAAGGTTTTTTATTAGCATGTAGTGGTTACGCTTTTTTGGGCAAATGTGACCGTACCTTAATAATGCGATATAAGCTTTTATCTACGCAATGATGAACATGTCCGTCAACACTATCGGTCAAATGACTAGTCAATTGACTGTCACTGTTGTAGCCATTATGTGGTGCCATTTATTCACGGAGATTGTTTTAAAGCGCCAAGAACGTGGGTTTATTGCTATAAACTTTAGATGTAAGCCATCAGACAGAACAAAAGTAATTACATACATAAGGGTGGCAGGGTGGAGTACAATTTATTTCAGTTATTTAGGAAATCAAAGAAGTCTTGCACTAACTAAATTTTTTAGGGATATAATTCAGTTCATTGTGTAAAATGCGGTAAAATGACGATCTATAGATACACACTTGAAAAATTAGGATCTTCACGAAACGACTGATTAATACTTGCCACGCTCTCTTCAAACTCTACACGCTACAGTCGCTGTATTTTTATTTTTATAAAAGTCTTTCAAGCATTTTGGAGACTAAAAGCATTGAGGTGTTTTTTCTGCATGGAACGCCACTAACGTGCAGCATATCAGTCAGGTATTCTGCTAAGAGTTTCAATTATTCAAAACATTGGCTAGAATATAGTTAATTTAATTTAATGAATCTGCTGGAATCGGTTCAAATATTTCTTCTATGGGCCTTTTTTACTCTGTGATTATTTTATGATAACACAACTGTGAGTAAGTCCCGGCCCAGACATGTAAATGATGCCATTGATGCTTAATTTAGCAAAATCAAAATATATTTTAGGGTATAAACAAATTCCAATTAAGTTCCAATTAAGATGTTTTGACAGACAAGTAGTGGCCGATTGCGAGTTTATTCTGTCAAGTGAGGTGAACCTCAATAGAGTTTATATGGAAATATTTTAAAATTTCGAATCGTATCGAATGCCGTAATTTGCCCCCTGGCTTAACTCCTTTTTGACAGAACGAAATTGTCTACTTTCGTTTGTATTTACTTCAGGTTACTGACAAGAAAAAGTAGAAAATTAGAGTCCACCTCACTTGGGTACAATATAATGATCCCTTTGTGCTACCTGCAAGTTGAAAGAAGATAGAGAGAGAACAAGAGGAGGGTGAGAAGGGTAGAAGTAAAATGAGATAAAAATTGTTCAGGGAGTTGTGAGATGAGAGTGGGCCAAGAAATTTGGCTAGGGGTGAGCGATTATACCAGCCACTATTCCTAATATAGAGGCTCAGGTTTTTGAGCCTGATTTCCGATAACTCGGGATAAGCTTCCGAAGGATATTCTGCCAAGGAGGTGCAGACGGAGATTTTCCAGAGCGGGACAAAGACACAGGTGATGCAGGATACTTTCCTCTTCTTTCTGGTCATTGCAACTGTAGCAGTAGTCATTTTATACGGGAGACCCATACGTTTAGCATGGATTCCGTAGGTACAGTGACCGGTCAACGTGGCCACGATGTTCCCCAAGTAATTCCTATTGAATTTCATGAGATTTTTCGTTCTACGGGATTCCAGGCCAGAGGATTCTCGCTATTACACAGGTAGACTCACTGCGCCATCTTTTTTCAGCTCATTCAAGAAAAGTAACATCGAAACGTCTCCAGCAGGATGAGAGTGGGAGTCCACAAAGATTGTCGATATCGACTTCTCTTAGTAGGGTTCACCTCTTTGCCGCAACTATGTTTCCAGAAATAGTCCCATGTCCATGCAGCCACTTTAACGAGATATTTGAATGATACGCAAGTCCATCCAGGGCTTTACGACATTCTTGGACAAGAAAGGATGTAGTGTACACCCCTATGAGGGGTGTAATAGCAGATTTGCTGTCAGTCATAATATGGATATCTCTATTTGAAATCCGATAGAATCTTAGCCAGTGTGCGGCTCTTTTAATGGCAGTTGGGGAGTCTGAAGGACATTTCAATTCCGTATTCTGGAATATAAACGTATTGCATTGTATTGTACTTAGATTAAAAAACATTTTATTATGTACATAATCCCCTTATCGTGGTTGACGCATTTCGACATCGACTACAACGTTTTATAAACAGATTAAATAAAAAACACTTCCAAATTTTTTCTTTAGGCTATTACCAAATTGTCGTAGTCGAAGTCGAAATGTAATAGTATGTGTACTTAATTTAGCTATTCCAGAAGTGGAGATTAGTAATGTTGGTAGTGCGAATAAAGAAGCATCACAAGCTGTTGGAAAAAATGATCTTCAAGCGGATAAGAGTAAAAAACGGTTATAAGCGATTATTGCTGAAACTTTGGCCTGTTTTGAGGACATACCCAAAACAGGCATCGAATTGCAAGAGAACCGTCGGAATCAATAAGCCTATGGTGATGAATAAAATCGAATCTCGTTGTTTTTATAGTTAAGCCCAGGTTTAAAAGGTTTGAGTTGCATTTTTTTAGCTTCTGGTATAGTTGTTATATTGAGATATACTAATATGAGGAATCAAACCAGCCACCAGCAATTTCAAACTACATATCGTTACCTTAATATAGAAAGGCCCTAACTCCTTATTTTATTGAAAATGAGTTTTTTGTATATTTCGATAGAAGAACGAACATCCATCTAATGTAACGAAAAATGCAAAAATCTCGATTTCAAAAAAAAAATAATAATAAGTTAGGTAGGGCCTTTCTATATTAAGGTAACGATATGCATGTATGTACATTTCACCAGCTGTTGTTTTCAACGAACACCGAAAAGTTTAGTCTAGAGTGTTTATTACATGTTTTACTTTTTAATTTTATTAAGAAAATAACAATACGTATATAAATTAAACTTAACAAGAGAAAAATTTAAATTGCAGAAATTCCCAAGTGGTTACACTGTTCTGTCTAATTGAATTAATACTCAGGAGAATATGATGCAAATGTTTAACTCTCTTACATGACATACTTACAATTACAAGACAGGGGGTATCCAGTGTTTTTACAATGTAACCCAATTTACTACCTCGCACTCCCAAACAAACAACAACCCAACTTTAGTTGGTTAAAAAAAAATTGTTATTCCTATTAAATGTAAAACGATTTTTAGAGATCAACTTTGAAATTTAATTCAATTCATTTGCTTTTCTGAGAAAATATACATAATTTCAAAAATGTTTAATTAATTTTTTTTTTAATTCATAAACTTCAGAATTTCAGTGTTTAAAACTTTTTAACCTGAAAAAAAATTTATTTTCTTGCTGATATGCAAAATGTACAAATACAAGTTAAATGAAAATTAAATATTGTTATACCGCATGTAGACCGTGCTCACAGTGTAACTTTCTATCATGATAAATTTGTCCTGATATTTAGAAAAAGAAAAAAATACAAAAAATTAATAGGCCTGACCCACGATATCGACAACGTTCGAATTGTCGCATACTTAGTTCTAATTTACACTACACAAGTCTTATTGCTAAGCTGATTAGTTTGTGGCAGAGAGAGAGAGAGAGACGAGGGGAACATATACATTTATTTGCCCCTCGTCTCTCTCTCTCTCTCACATAAAAAACTAATCAGCTTAGCAATAATACTTGCATAGTGTAAATTAGAACTTACATTTGAAACCACAACAAAATATTAAAATTTGTTTTTGTTTTGAATGTAATTGTGCGACAGACAAGTCGAACATTGTCGACATCGTAGGTTTGGCCCAATATATTTACTTTTAGTATCTGAATAATTTTTCAAGAGGAATTAATTATCTTTCTCATTAACAAAACCAAAAAAGTCACCGAGTTGGCAACGCTGATTTGAGACAAAAAGCGTGAATATTTTAATTTGCTAATTTTTAGGGTTCCGTACACCAAAGGTGAAAAGGAACCCTATTGTTTTCGCTACGCTGTCCGTCACAGGCTATTTTCTCGAGCTACGGACCTGAAATTTGGACAGAGTGTGTAGACCTTTGGCCGCTACAACAACAAATACATGAGAGATAAAAATTAAAGGGTGTTCCAAAACGAGCAACGAAAAATTTTAAAATCCCATATAATATACAATACACTTGAAATTTTTAAAGTTAGTGTATTTTTATACAGACTACAAAATACTCTTGAAATTTTCAAAAAATATCCCAAAATTATAAAATCGCCAAACCAAACAAAATCGCCAAAAACAAAAAAAAACGCCAAAACGAAATAAATAGCAAGAAACCGGAAAATCGCCAAAATGAAAAAAATTGCCAAAATTAAAAAATTGTCATAATGAAAAACAATCGCCAAAATTAAAAAAAAACGCGAAATTGAAAAGAATCGCCACAATTAAAAAAAAATCGCCAAAATTAAAAAAAAGCCAAAAACTGAAAAAAATCGCCAAAACGAGAAAAAAACAAAATCATTTCAGCTGAAAAAACGGCAAAAAACGCCATATTAAAAAATCCTCAAAGCCCAATCCTCAATGCTTTCCTAAAAAAGCAAATGGATGAACAGGGTTGTCAGATTTTTTCGACCTATTTCGCCAAATTAATTTTAAAAATCGCCTAAATCAATTTTCCGCAGATTTTCTTAATGCATATACATACATATCGCCCATTTATTCATAGATCATCATAACTATAAAATGGATTTTTCTAATTAATGATGGAGAATTAATCATCATATCGTTTTTCATATTGTGTAAAAATTTCATACAAATATCTTTTCTCAGCTTTGAGAGAAAAACTAAATTTTCTTTCTCCATTAAGTTGTGTGTAAATTGAAAACTTTACATTTAAGACTGTTCAAAATGTGTGGTTGAAGTCTACTGACGATTTGTTACAGCAACAATGAAATGCATATAGACATCGCAAATAAATTTCGGATTGAAAACTTTACTTTACTTTTTTTTGGAGTTATAACGTTCTTTGAGTAAATGAGCGATATGTATGTATATTTGATAATAAATTCATATTATATAACACTGATTTTAATATAAATTTTTATAGAAAATCGTATATAAATTTTGCAGAAAATCGCCAAATATTATTTCTTGTAAATTTATCTCACCCAATTTCAAAACGAATTTCATAATTAATTTAATTAATATAAAATTAGCAAAAATTAAACATTTTAAAAACCCCCGATATATCTAGAAAAGATGTGATATCTTCTAAGCGGCTGGACCGATTGAAGAACCTTCTCGATCAAGTCACCTTTCAAACTAAATCAAAATCGGTCCAGCCGTTTGGTCTGTACGTAGACTCGGACAGACACACACTACAAACTTATAACACCCCTTTTTTTGGTCGGGGGTTAAAAATCAACAAAATCAAATTATTTTAATTTCCTGCAGACAAGTTTTGGTGGGATTTATTTTTGAAACTACTCTGTCAACAAATTAATTTTCCTGAATTACAAAAATTTTTAAGTTCAACTTTGTTAAAAAAAGACATAAAATTCCCCAACAAATTTATAAATCGCCTAATTTAAAATCACCATGTCGCCAAATAAAAAATTTTGACCCACCAAACAAGTTGACAAATCGCCACGTTTGGCGTGAAATCGCCATATCTGACAACCTTGTGGACGAATTGTGTGTCAGTGCCAATCCTATCAGAATGGCGATTTCTCGCCAAAAGTGGCGATTTTTCAAAATGTTTGGGGTCTAAGTTTTTGATTTGGCGATTTTTCTGGCGATACATAAATTTGTTGGCGATTTTAATGGCTATTTGTTTTGACCATAAAAATTTTTGTAATTCAGGACAATCAGTTTATTTATTTATTTTTATTTCTGCCATTGCCGATATTCTGCTAAAATTTTATACGATTATTTTATAAAAATTTATACAAAAAAAGTGCTAAAAACAAATTTATCATTAAATATATGTGACCTTCTCCGAGAAAAGGGACCTAGTGTGTCAAAAAACGGGTGTGTGTCAAAATCGATAAAAATGAGAAAAACATCAAAATTTTATTTTTTAAATGCGTTTTTCTCAAAACTTCATTTTCACACACTAGGTACCTTTTCTCTGAGAAGGTCACATATATTAAGAAAAACTACATAAAATTGATTTTGGCGATTTTTAAAAACAATTTGGCGAAATAGGTCGGAAAAAATCTGAAAACCCTGGTCAGTGCTGCTATCTCTTAGAAGAACAAAGTCACCAGCGGTTAAAAAAAAACTCCAAATTAGAACCTTACATAGCTTTTGAAAATATTTAGGTATACAACAAAAAAAAAACAAACGCATTATTATAGGATGGAGAAGGAAGGCTTACAACTACGCTAATAATTTATTTCATTCATATTTAAATTAGAATACTACAGATATTTCTTCAAGTGCTAATAATAACTAAAAGTTTTTAAATCAAATATTTGTAACTTTTTCTAACTCGAAAAAATACCCAAAATCGCACAAAACTAAAGGATTGTGTGAACAATTGTCCGCGATAAAAATTCTTTTATGAAAATATAGTATTCAATTTCTTTTATGAAAATATAGTATTCAATTTCCTATATGTAAACCAATCATATGAATTGAAACATAGTGAGTGTTTTTTTCTTAATGTTTTGTTTTAACTTAATGTTCACGTAATTCATTTTAATTTTTAATTACACTGTTTATAAGAGTTAAATGATAAGCTTTGAAAATAAAAAATAAAGTTAACAAGTTCCCAGCAAACACTTATTAGGGTTATCAATATTGTAAGAGATTTCAAATCAGGCTTGGGCAAGAAAAACATTTTAATTTCAGTTCATTCCCCGAGTACCATTATATATTACATATATTATCATATTAAAAAAAATTGTTTCGTAATTGTAATTGAAAAAAAATAATTTCGGTAATTGAAAAAATTCTAATTTCTGTAATTTGTATAAGTACAAAAAATATTGTTTTTTAATATGATCTACTACTATTAGGGGTATGACCCGTAATTACAAAATATAATGAAATTTTTTCAATTACAGAAATTGGAATTTTTTCAATTAAAATTACAAAAAAAAAATTGGTTTTTTTTAATATGACCAGTACTCGTGGGATGACGCATAGTCATGCAATTCATTGTGCTAGAAGTAGGAAAATAGGTTGTGGGTAGGAGGACATATAACTACAGAAATGTAATTGTAATTGAAAAAAAATTTAATTACAATTATAATTGAAAAAAAATTTAATTACAATTACATGTATATTAATAACGCAAAAATTCGAAAGCATTTTCCTTGGTTTCGAAACAGAGAGTAGACACCCTGCACCCCCGTTAAAGTCACTACATCTGAAACAATTGAACAAATTTACGATGTGGTGTTGGCCGATTGAACATTGAAAGTGAGAGAGATTGTGGAAGCCATGGGCAGCTCACTTGGAGCATGGATATGACAAAGCTATCTCTCGTTTGAGTATCACTTTAAGACGACACATAAAAATCTGATGTGTCGTCTTAAAACGATACTCAAACGAGAAAAGACCCGAACACTTGCATTAATTCTTACACAGAGAAAAAACTGCCTCATAGAATCAAGAAGATTTTCTCTATGAACCGTTTTTAGGCTAAGGGGTATCCCAGCAGAAAGAAGCGAAGATTTTTTCATAGAGATTCCTTATTGTTTTTATGTGGTAAATCTTATTAATTTTATCAAGAAGAAAACCACATAAAATCAAGAAGAAATCTCGTTATTCACAACTTTTTTTACTCAATTTCCGTTATTTTTGGCACCAAAAAAACCATCCATAGAGAAAAACTTCTTGATTATATTAGGTTTTCTTATAAATTGTAAACTATAGAGATTTCTTATTGATTTTATTATGTTGCTTTATTAAGGTTTTTAAAAAGGTTTTCTTCTTGATTTTATTAGGCTATCTTATCGATTTTTTCAATAAGGGTTTCTTCTTGATTTTAGTAGGTTCCTATATGAGTATGTGTAAAGCATCTTATTGGTTTTTTTAATAAGGAAATCTTCTTGATTTTATGAGGTGTCTTGTTATTTCGTTTCTATAAAGAGATATAGAAACAATTTTTTTATGATCTTTTTCATTTTTGTATAAGAATGTTTGCACAATAATTTCAATAGTTATTCAGGATGCTTGTTAGCATATTGGTTAGAGTACTTGTCTATCAGGCAGAAGTTTGCTGGTTCAATACTTGGTGAGTAAGTTAGTTAAGAATATAACATAATGTGTATGTATGTATGTAATTATGTTCTATTTCATGAGGTATTTAGTAGGCACTGTTTTCTCTGTGTATGGATCAACTGATAAGTATGACGATATGATTACAGAGTAAGGAGATCATGTCGCCACGAGCGGCATTACCTTTATTCATGTATAATCTTTTTGGCATTGTATTATTATAATGGATCCTTTTTTCATCCTCCATACTAACCAGACGCATAATGATGAGTTCTTTTTGTGACACTAAAGCAGCATTTCCAATATGCAAAATCTAATTACGGCGGCTCCTGCCTTCAGAGTTCGTTTAGTATAACGCTTGACGTCAAATTACATTTAAAGTATATGTTTGTTGGGTTATTAATGCCTAGATGTCTGTGTTTGTGTGAGTATTCATAGACGACTAGTAATAGCCGCAGAGAACGTATAAACACACGCACAAATAATTTTTTTTTATAAAAAGCTGCCTGTATTTATTTCTGTTTTTTTAAGAAGTTTGTGTGTGTGCAACCTTTTGGTAAAATTGTGCAATGAGCCATAACGAATTAATTGGTTTTCGAAAAAAAACATATAGAATAAAAATTCATAAGCCAGCACAGCAAAAACTAAGTTATTTTAACTTTTTTTTTTCATTCCACAAAGCGACAAAAAATTTTATTATTTTTAATGCTTGCTGGTCTGGAACAGACGGACGGACGTACAGAGACATTGTAATGCATTAAACACATTCGACACAGCAGGCTACGGGCTACAATCTGTCAAAAATAGAATACACACATTCTTATGGTAACAATTATTTTAACGACAGCAGGCTACACGACTGCACGACCACCGTTGTAGCTGTCGCCAACTTTAAACTAATTTCTATTTCTCTGGCTACAATGAGCAAATGCAGTGTTACCAGTATAATACAAAATGGTGAATGAATGATATCGTAGAATTATTTCATACTATTTACTAGAAACAATATCCAAAAATTGATGTAAAGAATAAATTGATTCATTATTGTACTTTTATGTGAAATAAGTACATTTTAAAAGAAAAATTAATTTTTATAAATGCAAAATATATGAAAGTGGCAATACTGAACTATGTATTTGCACTTGAATATCAGCTGCAGATGGTGCTGCTGCCGTCTCCAAAATAATTAAGTAGCTGGCTACGAGACGACAAATGCTGCTAGCGGCATTTGAAATCGTGTGTTCGTGTAGCCTGCTGTGGTGAATGTGTTTAATGCATAATGATTAAAGCACACTACATTTTACTTTACAAATTTTCGTAACAAATGGAATTTGCAAGATTTGTTTGCCGTAAGCCAAGTGAGCGAGTGGCTTGTCACAAGCCTTGATTAATTTGTCTATGAGCGCTGCTCACGTAAATATTATTACTTTCACTTCATTTTATTATTTCTAGAGGAAAAATATGCATTTAGACCAGTGATGGGAAATGAGATTTGCATTTCGGTACCAAATTAAAATTTTTTAAGTACTTTTTTGATGTCGAGAGTACCAAAAATTATTATTATATTTTATTCAAATTTAATTAGCAAAAAATTATAGAAAATACATTTACAAGGAAATAAAAAAGGAGTATCCAATTTTTTTTTTTCGAAATCACGTTTTTAACGTTTTCTGGGAAATAACGCATCCTCCTTGAAGATCTTAGTACGTTAGAGTTCAAAATCAAGGACTTACGGCAACTTAAAAAAATATTTCTGCATGTGCATGCTTTAGTTTTTCTTCAGTTTTTGCTTCTTATGAAATACAAAAATTCGCGATCCGCCTTTCTTATATTAAGACATCGATATGTACATATAGTTACCTTAATATAGAAAGGCCCTAACTCATTATTTTTTATAGATGTCGATGGAACATCTAATGTATCGGAAAAATTCAAAAATCTCGATTAAAAAAATTAATGACTTTGGGCCTTTCTATGTTAAGGTAACGATATGTATGTAGGTGCAAATATTAAAGTTTTTAGTTAATTATTATTTAGTTTTTAGACTTCAATAAATCTTTGAACTGGATAAAACTTGATACTGTTGGAACATAAAGCATGTTCCTTTGTTTTATTTTCATGAGATTTTGGTAAGAGAAAATCTTTCGACATTTGCAGAGGAGTTAGGTATGGACATAATTTCGTAAACTACTCTCGATATATCGGGAAACATGTTTTCATCTAATCTGGTTTTAGTTTTAGCCACTGCACAGTGGGAAATTTGGCAAAATGAATTGTAATAAATTTGGAACTACTAAACTACTGATTGCACGTTGTATAGTCCGTTATATTTTTGTAATGAAAAATTAACGATGTATATATAGTCCATTTAATTTTTTCTGAAGCTTCGACATCTTTAGAGGAGGACTTAGGCTTAATAACACCCTTCTGGTTTAAGCCAGAAGTTCCAGATTTATTGCCATTTATTTTGCTGCATATATTTTCTGTTGTTAATGGTTTCAGTTCTTCCATATTAGCTATGGGAAACATTTTAATTAAAAGTGTTGCAAATCTGTTGGTTTTATCTGATAAAAAATTTTTTTGTGGAAAACTTACTAAACCAAAGTACACTTTTGCCCTTAGAACTTTTTAAAATTTTATTTAAACTGATTTAAAACATGAGTTGTATATATGTATGTATATGTAGATCAACTTCTGTGCCAATATCATTGAGTGAAATATGGTTTTCGTTTATATCTTTCACAATTAAGATTACAGTTTTCTAAAATATGTTTGCGAGCTAAGTTTTTTGAAAAAGAAATTTAATTCCTGGCAAAAATAACTGCATTTGTTGTAAGTTAACTGTGAGAGTATCAAATATGTTGGGGAAGTATTACGGTACTTTTTCATGTCTAATAGTATCAAAAAAACTACGATCGTACCAACTTTCCCATCACTGATTTAGACTGAATTTAAATGAAGACATTTTTCACGAAATTAGTTGCATGAAAGTGTTTTTATTTGTGCTATTGACAGAAGCCTGGAAATTCGATAAAAACAAAAGTTCTAAAAAAAACTTCATAGCGTCACCTAAAATCTTAAAAGGCCGCAACAACCAAAAAAATTCGACTAACATTTTTATTAGATTATGATGTGATTAACCTTAAAACTTTACTCACATACATATGTACAAAAATATTGATTTTATTTATTAAATCCAAATCAGAAATTTGCTACCTAACAAATAAATATGTAGTCTTAAATTTATATGGTTTTTTGCTTCTCCTGTAAATAAGTCAAAAGTGTACTTACGACATTTTGGATTTTAGGTGACGATGATATCGTCCCTACCACCTCAAACTATCCAATATGTAAAATTCGTTTTTCAGATTCGTTTTCTTGGTACCCTAATTTAAACGATAGATAACACAATAAGAAACGTTTTAAGCCTGGCACTCTTAGTCCTAATTTACACTAAGCATGTCTTATTGCTAAACTGATTAGTTTGTTGGGGAGAGAGACGAGGGAAACATAAATTTTTCTTTTCCCCTCTTCTCTCTCTCAATTGCGTCAATTGCAATGGCTAGTGGGCAGCCTACTTGTCTAGTAGTCGGAGGGTCGAAGGTTCGATTCCTGCCGGAGACTCTTGGTGTGTCTGCAGACAAGCAGAAATAGCTTTACAGTTTATATTTATTTAAAAAAAATAGCGTCAATTAAAAAGTTTATGGCGTCAATTAAATCTTTAATTAAACTTTTAATCAATTACATTATTAAACAAAAGTTTAATTGACTGAATTAAATTTTTAATGCAATTTTTCAATTGAAGTACTCGTATCTTTTTAGTGGGACCATCACTCAGGGGGTATAACCCCTACTCATGCAATGCATTGTGCTGGAACTAGGAAAATGGGTTATGGAGAGCAGGATAGAGGGAGTAGTGTATTAGTAGACTTCCGCAGGTACTTTATTCCACATACGAAAAGTACGGCTAAAAAAGGAATTCTCTCTGCAATGCGTAGTGCGTGCGATTTATTGGCCCATCGACCACAAAAGGATGTGCCCTGAATGAAGCACGTGTTGTGCGTAGAAATGTTTGGGTTTCAGGAACAAGTTCCCTAATTTCATTACAAGATATTCGGTTGTAGTAACGATAGAACAAGTAAATGCACCCCACATTGCGTCGATGCTACAATGAATCAATAGTTGGATACCCTACTGTCACCGATGAACTTCTTCGCCCCTCTCCTATACGCGGTCGAGTAACCCCAAAATAGACTTTGAAGCGCCGGCCCATACATGACAGTTGTATTCCATTTTCGGTCGCATATAAGTGGTATAAATAGTAAGAATATCGGATGGGGTGAAGTATTGCTCGCAGCGTTTTAAAAATCCTAGGCACTTGAATGCTTCTTTAGAGGCTTTAAAAATGTGTTTATTCCATCGAACATCACACTGAATTTCCATGCCAAGAACATCAAGAGTTTCCGATTCCTTAATATTTATACCGCCCATAGTTACAGAGGCAGCAGCACTTTCGCTCATGCGTCTATAAGTAATCATACAACATTGGATCTTACGGGCGTTAAAATCGACCCAATTCGCATGACTTCATTCAGAAATACAAGTCTCATTCATAGTTCATATGCCGGCAGGCATAGTCTATTGCTGAATGACAAAGAACGGCAGATGCTGCTGTCGTCCTCAAAAGAATAGATAGGGTTGAAAGTTTTACATAGAAGGTCATTTAGAAAGATAAGGAATATAGTTGGTGAAAGAACGGAACCTTGCGGTACCCCTGAATTTAACTTGAATTCATCTATAACAACTCTTATAGTGCGATCCCTGAGGAAACTCGATAAGAATCGGGAGAAGTTATCACCGACACCAAGCGCAATACATTTTGACAAAAGTGCACCATGCCACACTCTGTCAAACGCTTTGGAGATATCTAGAGCCACCATTTTACTTTCGCCAAAATGGTGGATTGAATTACACCATTTCTCCGAGGGGGGGGGGGGGTGTAAGTAGGTCTCCCTTTGACTAAGCTGTTGGACCCCAAATACCTTATAAAATGGAAATTCATTATACTTTCCATCTCTTTGGAAAGAGCAGAACATATTGCGATTGGGCGATAATTTTCTCCTTTTTATAGGGATTGGCGTAACATTAGCAACCTTCCAACACACAGGGAACTCACCAGCATGGTACAACGTGCTGAAAAGGTTAGTTAATGGATGTGCTAACGTCGAAGAGAACTGCTTCAAGACCATCGCTGGAATGCCATCCGGCCCGGGAGATCGTTTTTTTCTGAGCTCTCTTTTCTACTGCTGATGCTACAGCAAGTAGAATAAGTTGTGTGCAACAAAATTTCATAAAAAAAAAGTTCATAATATAAACTTTAAACCAGCACAATTCTTTTTTTCGTGAAATACATACGCTTAAGGTATAAAATGTGTTCAAGACTTTTATGTAAAACACCACAAGAGACATTCTCACTGACGATATGGCGGGCTGAATGTTCTACAAAACTATTTGCCATAAAATTCTGCTACAAGTCTTCAAGTACATCTAAAATCTAAACTCAGCTCGAACGCCAGAAATTATTCGAAATGCATGTTATGCAATTTTTTTTTGGAAATTTTTTTTGCTACTTTGAGGGTCTGACGCACCCCCTAAAACACAACTTATCGCTATGAAATTTTTTTGTATTTTTTTTTTACATAAAACTGAACCGATTTGGGGGTTGAGAGTAAAAGAAATAAAAAAAAAATAAAAATAAATAACGACCACCCTAATGAACATACGATTCAATCCACATCATATCTTAAAAAATAAATTGTATGGCCGTGGAGGACCTATACGCTATTACTGCAAAGTTTGCATTCAACTCTAGGCAACAACAAAAAAAATTAATAATGCAATCAGTATAAAATAAATAATATGTACCTACATAATTTTTTATTTCGGTTGCCACCTTTCTAAATGTTGCACTTAATTGTTGCTACTTCCGTGCTGTGGAGAAGAGAGAAAAAAAACACACAGAAACAAGAACCCAAAAAAGAATCAAGTTGATACCGAGTATTAAACTTTATTTAATATTCTCCCCTGTTCTGAAAATCACGGTGATTTCAAATCACGTGATTTCAAAAGTAAACTATTAATAGATGACTTGGTAATGGGATTTTATTGCGTTTTAAGTATTTTTCATTTATAATAGCATATTTTCTTCCAACTTCCAAAGCTAAAAAGCATAAAATATACAAAAGCAATGATTTAGCTTTTATTAATTTTTACAAATCACCGTGATTTGGCATGTCGTGATTTGCAGAACAGGCCCGATTGAATGAATTTTAATTTTTCATGGCAAATTTTTGGTGTGCGAGTGCATGTATGTTTATTTGGCAAACAAAACCAAAAACTACAAGACCGTAGTTGCACTTAACACCAGGTACGGAAAATGCAGTACTATTGTAATTTTTAGTTTGCCAAACGAGTCATCATACCCATCAACACACAGCGTGAACGAGCGCATGGTGATAAATCTTTATCTAGCAAGCTTACTGGGCTCACATGCCTACTACGCATGCAGGAACTCCATAGGAAGGAACTGGGGTCTGCAACCGAAGATAATAAACTGGATTTACACATCGCTTGTCAGGCCGGTTATTTCCTATGGTTGTGTGGTATGGTGGGAGGCATTGAGGAAGGAAAGTTAGAGGAAATTACTAGCTAAGGTTCAGAGATGTGCCTCGATGGGCATTACAGGTGCTCAGAGGGGCATACCTCAGGCTGCCTTGGACGTCATTCTTCATCTACTTCCTATAGAGGAATTTGTGGTGGAAACGGCGACTAGAAGACTCGTAGAAATAGTTTTGGTGAGGACTGGAATAACAGTGTGATGAGATGAGATGAGATGAGATGAAATGAGGTCAGTTTTAGTGATCAGGTATCCGTAGCCCCTGGGTTTACGGACTATAAGGTCGCTGAAATCGATTTTAGTGGAACACCCTCACTGGTAATTCCGTATAAGGACTATTGAGTCAAATCCGATAAGCTATATGAGGGTAGTGCAGTCTTTACAGACTGATCAAAAGTGGGGGATGGTACAGTGGCTGGTGTCTATATCTTGGGAACGAACATTCGTAGTTCTTTCAGACTGCCGAATGAATGCAGCGTTTTCCAGGCTGAGATCTTGGCCATCCTCAGGGCCACGGAGCTGATGGCCAGGAATCTAGCTGACAGCCAGGCAACTCTAAAAGCTTTAAAGGGACACAATGTCAAATTGAAACTTGTTAGTGACTGTAGGAAAGCCTTCAACTTGCTTATGGATAAATATAGTGTCAGACTAAGTTGGAGTTCTGGCCACAGCAGGGTTGAGCGAAATGAAATTGCCGACGAGCTGGCAAGAAAGATCGGTGAAATTACCGCTAGGTCATTACTATAGGGAACTCAGTAATTGGGTAGAAAGCAGGAAAGCCAACAGTTCATGGCGAAGTAATGAGGATTGTAGAGTCTCGAGGTGTATGTGGCCAAAACTTGACTCAGGAAGATCCAAAATGCTACTGGACAAGAATAGGAAGGCGATACGAATTATGATAGGCGCATTGACAGGTCACTGCTCGGTCAGAGCAAGAACCAGCATTTGGGAAACTAGCACTCCAGATTTTTGTAGGATGTGCGAGGATGAAGAGGAACCAGAAACCACTGGCCAAAGCTGCAACGTCATAGGCTTAGATGGCTGAGCAGACGTTTCCATGAAAGCATTACTGATATCGGGAAGTGTAGACTAGAGGACATCAGGGGCTTCATCATGGGAATTCGGTGGCTCAATGACGGATAATAGGGTCACTTCTGGCTATATATGGGAGGTGTAAATATTCCTTTTTTTTTTTTTGGTCAACAGAAGGGAATCACAATAGACCCAATGGGGTCTCCGAATGGAGATTAGTTAGATTGGAAATAATTTGCATAAAATGGGTCTTAAAATTAATTAATTATCGGAGTCCTATATGAAAAAAGTAAATTTGTTTATTAACAAATTCAGTGTGGTTTTAGTTCCGAAGAAATGATATAATGAAAGGGAAGTTCTCCTGGAGGTATACTCTGCAATTCGAAACGAAAGCAAATGCTTTCGAATTCTTAGCTTAATAACATACAAATTCGAAAGCATTTTCTTTCGCTTCGAAATACAGAGTAGATCAAGACCAAGACCCAAGTAAGCCGATTCTCGTGGAACTCGTGAATTTAAACTTACCTAAAGGGAACCAACCACCAGTCCAAGCCAAAAATCAACTTACAATTTTAGAAAACTAAAATTTAGTGCCACATTGAATATCTGTAACTCCCATGCCTGGCATACAACATAACACTATATCGCTCATTTAGTTCAATAGTGTCACAACTCAAGAAACCCCGTTTAACAGAAAAGTTTTAAATTTGCATACAACTCAATAAAGACATGAAAAAATATTCTTCTCTCAGAAGGGAAAGCTACAACCTATTTATATGAAAGTTTTACACAAGATAAAATACGAAATTTAGCATTATTCTGCATTTTTGAGTTATGACACTATTGAAGTAAATGAGCGATATATTTTGGATATCCAAAATGATGCGAGGGAGTTTTATAAATCAATATATTTAGGTGCAGAGCTAAAAAGTGGAGCTACTGTAGTTACAACTTAAACTACTGAAGATGAGCGCAAAACAAAACGATGATGAGGATAAGGATGAGCAAAAATGGTATAGAGCAAACAAAATATAACCAACAAGAAAAAAAATTAAAAATAAATTATGTATTGAAAGAGCAATGAGTGAAATTAGTTCTTACCTACATATTTAACATTAACGTTTGATATTCTGTTAATTGGCATATAATCCGCTTACAAGTTTGAACAACAAATTAGGGCATGTCATTGAAACAAGAGGGGCAACGTACATACATACATACATACATACATATGTACATTGGTGATGATAATGGCTCTGTGGCAGTCTTAACAAAGTTTACACTGATGCGGTTGTACGTTAATGCCATATTCTATACAAATACATACTTGTGTTATGCATGATAGAAGTTGTACAAAAACGCATTGAAATATGTATTATGCAAGTAAAATTAATGAAACATTTTCATGTACTTCAGTCGAAGAAGTTGATTAAAAAATTAATTGTATCGAATTAGCTTACCCAGTAGGGAGACTTTAGAAGGTTAAATCGCGATAATGTATCTATCAATGGGGTTCCATTGAACCGCACCCAAAATTTTTGTTTTGAAACAAGAATTTCTGATCAAATTACTTTTGTTGAAAAATGAATGGCAAAAGTTAAAGGTGACATTTTTTTTGTATTAAAAGAATTTTTTGAAATGAATGAATACATACAGTAAGGGACAAAATTGTTCACAGAATAGTAGTTATTAAGAATATGTTGAATTATATTATTGTAGATATTATTTTATTTGAATATTATATACTTTTTGTAATTCATATGCAATGATATGATAGAAAAGACTTTAACTTAAAAATATTTTATTTCATAAAAAATAAAAAAATAAATATTTTTTTAGAGTGTAGGTGTGAACAATTATGACCCTCGTAGAAGCAACATACTAATTTAGCTGTTAATACTTTGTATGTTTACCACGAGCGGCTTCAACAGTGTTTATCCTTCTGGGCATACTTTCCACAAGATTTGTAAGAACAGCTTTAACAATATCTTCCCAAGCTTCAATGGCGTGATCACAAAGCTCATCCGAAGTACTGGCCGTTGTTTTTTAGAAAATATTCTCCTCTTTAATATTGACCACAGGTGTTCAATCGTGTTCAAATCAAGCGATTGAGGAGGCCAATCTAAGGTCTTAATCCCATTGCTAACAAGCCACTCCTTAGTAATTTTAGTCGTGTGCTTAGGGTCGTTATCTTGCATAAAGATGTCGCTCTGACCAGGTTTCAAACCAAATATATCCAGATTTGGGAGATATGAATCTTTCAGATTGGTTGTGTAGTCAGTAGCACAAGTTTTACCTTTTATTCGTCGAAGAATTCCAAGCTCATTAGCACGAAAACAACCCCAAGATATCAGTGAACCACCTCCAAATTTTAATGTGCTGTATATGTTGCGCTCTTTAACACCAACACTTTTATCTACCCATGTCCACTGCCGTCCGTCTGATCCTATTTTGTTGATTTTGAACTCATCTGACCACGTAAAGCGTTTCCAGTCTTCTACAGTAAATTTTTCATATTTTTTGCAAAGGCTAATCTTTTTTTTCGATTTTTTCACTTAAAAATGGTTTTTTTAGCCTTGGTTCCAGCAACGAATCCACGTGCTCGTAAATTCCTCCGAACTGTTTTGGTGCTAACATCTATATAATACTCTTCTTGAAGATTTTTTTTTGCCTCAACAGCTGTATTAACCGCTCCCGTTGTTATCATTCGCTTAGCTACGCAGATATCAGCAGGTTAAAGTTTCTTTGGGCGACCTGCTTTGTTGCTTAAGATATTGAAATCACTTTATTTTTCTATTTTATTTACTAATCCAACTGAAATTTTATCATTTTGGGCAGTTGTATGATATGTGAGCCCTTCAGTTAAATCTTTGATGATATTTTTCTTCAAAGAAGCTTGCACAGGGATTGGCATTATAAAAATTTTAAATCTAAGCACACTATTATTTAAGATTTAGTTTAAAAACAATTTTAGACATATTTTACTTATTTACGACCGAATCCACAGAAAATCAATTAAGAGTAATTAAAAAGTTATTAATTTTTTGTATACCTTATTTTATAAGGGACAAAATTGTTCACACACGTGATTTCTTTTTTCACTTTATAATAAATAGAAACATAACGGTATTTCCGAAACAGATATATCATGCAACATTAAACAACATGCCACTCAATATGTACAATTTTAAGAGTTGACAGATGTATTATGAACAAATATTTTTTGTATAGAATATAATTTCCTTTTTTCTGTGAACAATTTTGTCCCTTACTGTATGTATATTGATGGACACTGTTGCCAAAACGGCGGTTTTCACGCTATATACACTAAGAGAAAAGCCTTCGAAAGTGCAATAATTTTTTACATTATATTTATGATTTTGTCATTATTTTTCAACCAGTGCAACGCTTCATTTCCATTACGAAAATTGTTTCATCATTTTGATGACATCGTATAATTGTATTAACAACATAATTCATTGTTGTATTGGCTCTGATTCATTAATTTAATTTACTCAATGTATTTTATTAATTATTTAACTTGCGTGTCTATATTGGCGCAGGCATCAGAAATATGTTTGTATGTTATAATTGGCTTCTCCGCCCCAAAATTTGAACTCAGAACTCATCAGTCATATACATATGACTGTATTTTGTTGTCATTAGCGGCAAGTCCATCAAAAAAAAAAACACCACCAGCGTTTTTTTTAGCGGAAAAATTTCTTATAACTTATACGAGGAAACTTATAAAGAAAGATAACACTGTGTAACAAAAATTAATGAAGCCGAAATAACAGAGATGTTTTACTATTTTTCTGGTAGACATTGGCGGGTATCTTTGAAAAATTTGGAAAATTAAGGTGTAAAATCGGTTTTTCGTACTTGTTCGCACTTATCATCCTTTAACCAAAGACTATAAATATATATTTTTTCTTTGCTTTAGGTTAAATACACACATCCACTCATACTTACGCATGCAAAGGCACGCACACATGCATGCGTATGCAGATGAATAGCGAAGACATGAGAATAATAAGTGCTCTGAGAAAATAAATTACTCTCTTTGAAACAAATGGATTTAGTAGTAAATCCACCAGCAAATTAAGCACTGTCAGTACAATGTATGGACGTAGAACATCTTTATATATTTATAGTCTTTGCTTTAACTAAGTTTAATATTAACCGATTTTAAATTTAGAAATGGATTAAGCTAGAAGAAACTTAGACCTTTTGAACGACATAAATTCTGTTTCAGTAAATTTCAGATATACGTGAATATTTTTTTACCAATGGATTTATTCTCACACAGTATTTTTGTAAGGGAACCATACTATTTACATCCTTAGTTATAAAACATAATTAAATACGAGTAAAAAGGAGTTTTGTGCTAAAAACTCCGATACAAACTGACTGAGTTATTATGTATGTATGGTTGATGTATGTGAAAAGTTTGGCGACCACTGTTGTACAAATTGTATACAATGTGTTGATCTATGTTTGTTGAATTGCGCCTTCAGCTTAAATATATTGAAAACGCATAAACTGAACACGAATCCCATTATGCAGGTAGTTTTTTAACAAAAGGTCTTCTAATAAAATATTTAATTAAATATGTGATGAAAAACGATTTAGACACAAAAACAATTTTAAAACGATAAAAGATGTGATATCTTTCCTATAGTCGTTTTGTCAATAACTTTGAAACTTGTTTTTAATAGTTTTTCCAAAGATTTTTAATAAATTTCTTTTCAGTGCCCTGTTAAATGGTTAATATTTTATATTTTAGTGTGCTTTTTAGAAGCCAGTAGTTTAAAATTAGCTCAAAAATGACACTCAAAATCGATTGGAGTTCAACACACCTTTTCAAAAGGATATTATTTGAAATCGTTTTCCATCACATACCTGAATAACTCAGTCAGTTTTTATCAGATATTTTTTAGCACAACCCGCTTTTTTACTCGTAATCAATTATGTTTTATAAGCACGGTTATAAACAGTACAGGTTTCCGTACAAAAATACTGTGTAACAACGAATCCAATAGAGAAAATTTTCCAAAAAATCTAAAAAAAATAAAGTTGGTAAAAATATACTCAGGTATATCTGAAGTTTTCTTAAATAGAATTTATATCGTTCAAAAGGTCTAAGTCTCTTCTATCTAAATTCGTTTATAAATTTAAAATCGGTTCATATTAAACTTAATTAAAAACTGATAAGTGCGAAGAGGTACGAAAAACATGTGTTTACCTGTAACTCATGATATGGAGGTGTTTGGAAAATTTTAAGGATAAATTTTTGTTATACCCTACAATGTCTACCAGAAAAATACTAACACATCCCTGTTATTTCGGCATCATTAATTTATGTCACACAGTGTAATTGGTGTTTATTTTTTGGGAATTGTTACAATTTAAGTTTAACATTTGTTAACGCACTAGTAATCTCAAATTATTATTTTACTTAGGCTGAGTTTACATCTGGGATTTCTTATGTGTCATTTAGCCAAAAAAAAAAGCGTAACCAACTAATTACTAATGAAAAACTGTTCGATTCAGACATGCATTTATTGATTCAAACAGTTTCCAGTCATGTTGGATGCTATAAAATTGTCTATTAGTTATGTATGAAACTATTTAACTTAATAAATACATGTCTGAATTTAACAGTTTTTCATTAGTAATTAGTGGTTACGCTTTTTTTACGCTTGTGTGGCACATGGTACACAGATGTAAGCCCGGCCTTGTTCAGTAAAATACCTTTTATTGTAAATATTTTGCTTCAATACTGTATTCTTGCTAAAGCATTGAATATCTGCTGTTGTTGTTTACATTTATTTTCTTTACATACTTCTTACAACTACAATTCGAGCTGAAAAATGTCAGCCAATGTAGCAATGGTAAATTAAATTAAGAAAATAAAAAACATGTTGATTATTGAGTTCTTTTTTCAACTTTGATATTAGTTGAAATTCTCATTTGTTTAAATGGAAGTAAAAATGGCGCATATTCAGAAATCATTACTAGGTGCTAACTTTTTTAAATACCTATTTAAGTTATTCACAGACGGCTACGAAAGTTTAGACTTAATTATGAGTGAAGCTGTAACTAAATGTTAACTAACTTATACATGTTATACTTATACATTACATGTCAAAAATTGTTTTTTGATAGTTTGAATAGTTTTTTATTTAATTGCAATTTATATCGATCATAGTATTATCGACATTTTATTTTCTTATTTCTTTTATCAGCTGGGAGTCATTACTTCGTTAGTTTAGATTTGTGAATAGAACCTGTAACTATCTGTTAACTATTTTTTAGTATCTGTTTAATAAATTTCGACTTTAGTTACGATTTATGAATATGCGCCAATATACATATCTCTAGTTGTTACAAGAAATTTTTGCATAAAAGTTCCCTGATAATCTGCATTAGCAACAGTGAAATGCGCAAAATAAACAAAGCAAGACGTTGCCACTAAGTATTTTTAACAATCAAAAGCAGTCGGTATCCACAGCAATGTTGCCACGCTACAAAAATTTTATTATTTATTTTATCGGACAGTTGTGTTAGATAATGGAAAAAATTTTAAGTTCAGTTTTGCTAAGCTTAGGATTACCTATCCGGAACTTTATCGTCAAGTTGTTTGTGACCATTAAAAATATACATACATACATGTACACTCATATTTGTATAAGAACACGAGCCATACTTAAATGTAAATTAAAATTTATTAACAATATGGAAGAATAAACAAATAAAATACCTATAAAAGCTGAAATAGAATGAAAAGAAAACAAAAATAAAATAAAATAAATTAAAAAACAAATTAAGAATCTACTTAATACATCAATACAATAATAATAATAACACGAAAATGCTGTAGAAGGATGATGATGATGATTATGATGATGACGATGACGACGCGTCGATGAATAAAATAATGACTATCACGATGATAATTAAATGGTAGTCACTGATGCGTATACTCAACATTAACTACAACTACAACAACAATATCACATACAACAGCACCAGCGGAGGCAGCAGCAGTAGAATGAAAGAAAACAATTTGAAATTACAGCACAAATAGAAACCAAAATAAATACAGTCAAAGCTCGGCATGTATAACATACACTCATTGTAATGAATTCGCGATATATGTAACTAATGGGTAATTTTTAGGGTTCCGTACACCAAAGGTGAAAAGGAACCCTTTTGTTTTCGCTACGCTGTCCGTCTGTCCGTCACAGGCTATTTTCTCGAGAACCGTAAGAGCTACGGACCTGAAATTTGGACAGAGTGTGTAGACCTTAGGCCGCTACAACAACAAATACATGGGAGTTAAAATTTAAAGGGTGTTCCAAAACGAGCAACGAAAAATGTTAAAATCCCATGTAATATACATATGTACATTTGCAAGGTTAGTGTATTTTTATACAGACTAAAACAATTCACACAAAATTTAAAGAAATTTAAATTAAAGGATATTCCATCAGTTAATGCAATTTTGACTATGTTATTTTGACAACTTGCTGTATCTTGGAAACCGTAAGAGCAAAACTCTTGAAATTTTCAAAAACGGTAAAAATAAAAAATAAAAACATAAAATCGCCAAAAACAAAAAAAAATCGCCAAAACGAAAAAAAGCACCACATTAAAAAAAATTTTAATTTTTATAAAAATAAAAAAAAACACCAAAATGAAAAAAAATCGCCTTAATGGAAAAAAATTCCGAAAAACAGAAAAAATCGCCAAGATGAAAAAATCGCCAAAATTACAAAAAATCGCCAAAATTAAAAAATCGCCAAAATGAAAAAACCCAAAAACAGAAAAAAAAATCGCGAAAACGAGAAAAAAGCGACAAAACTGAAAAAAACGTTTAAACTGAAAAAAAACTTCAAAAATGCAAAAAAGCCACATTAAAAAATGCTCAAAACCGAATGCGTGAGTCAAAGTCGCACTTTACTGAATTTATTATATGTATATGGAGTTTGAGAATTGAACAGAATAATATCTTGTAGTTATATTAGTTATGAATTCATTTACCTAATGCGTTTGAAACAAGTATTAACAGTTAAGATTTCTTCTGATTTACTTTAACTTTTAATTTTAGTGCATATTTTCAATGCATATTTTAGGTTTTATTGCGCATTTTTTATGCGCATAACTTAGACTTTTATGGTAATTACTAATTTTACAGTCATGGCTAAGCACGTAATAAATACTTCTATATCTAATCAAAAATAAATATTTAAGCTTTATTTTCAAAACAAGAGTTGTTGGCAATACCATGTGTCACTTTGTTGTTGACGGAAACATTAACGGCCTGGCCCACGATGTCACCAGAAATCAATCGATCGACAACTTGTATTGCAAACAACAATAACTTTAGAAAATTTGTTGTTGTTTGCAATACAAGTTGTCGATCGAACGATTTCTCGTGACATCGTGGGCCAGGCCGTAAAAGGATGAGAATTTCGAAGTCAGCTTTTTTTTTGTATTCATTTCTTTTTACATACTTGGGAAAAGTTGCAAATCATTTATTAAAAGAACAAGTAATAGAGAAAAACATTTATGGGAATTTTTTTTTTTGAGTACTTACGGCTTTTTGGATTTTTGCTGACGATATGGACGTAAGTAAGTATTAAAAACAGATGTGCAATTTGCAAATTTAGTAACACTACTGTTAGCAATATAAGGATAGAATAAATAATTAAATACAAGGGAAATCATTAACAAATACAAAACATAAGTGCTCTCAGATTAATAGAGAAAAGTAAATAAATTTGTTACATTTATTTTTATTCATGTAATCAGGTATGAGTGCAATAAAATGTCAGTACTTGAACTGAAAATATTAGATATTGAAAAAAAAAAATATTATTCAATATTTTTAATGCACTTTTTTTATAAAATTACCCCCATATTCATAAAAAAAATTAAATGAATTTGATATCTATAAGAAAATTTTGTATGCACAATTTTAAATAAAATACATTTCAAACTCATTTTAAATTTTATGAATATGGGGGTTAATGTTTTTGGATTATTGAGGGGTTTAGCCAGTTCATCTAAACATTTTTAACATTTGTTTTCTATTTCATACTTCTTACAACTACAACTACAATTACTACTGAAATAAAGCCAGACTGTGTAGTACATAATGGTTAAAAAAATCACCCATAATGAAGATCACTATAACTTCTTTCCATACTTTGGGAATTCTACTACTATTCTACTATAACATGAAACACTTATTACCTCTAAACGAGTCATCCATTTTATTCATTGATTACACTGTGCAACAGTGAAAAATACACACGGTCCTGACAGTATAGGTTCGATAGTACTACCAAAGGGTAGTAAAACCCTATACCCCAGTTTGGTAATTTTGGTGACCAATTTTTTTATGGGCCTCCAAAGATTTCGAAAATCAGTGGGCCGTAAAAAAATGGTGTCATCAATTTTTGGCCAACAGCTAATTCAGATTTAGTGATAGCGCTTAGCTATATATAGCAATTATATAGCTAAGGGTTTACCGAGTAAACCTTGCTAACATCTTATGCCAAAAAAATACTTTTTTGTGCACTTTTTTTCTGCAAAAATTAAGGGATAATTTTTTTTAGTTTTTCTAGAATAACCTAAAGGGACTCCTAAATTTTTGCTAAAAATATTTAGCAAAGTTGTACCTAGGCACCCTAACAGCTCATAAAGCTCTTATGAGTTCAAGTCACAATCGCAAATATTATGCGATATGCGAGTGTAAGAATTATTTATTATATAATAAATATTATTATTTCTTTATTTAGACAACCTGCAAGTAAAGTCAGTGGAGTTATCGGCAAATACTCGTTTGTAGGTATAAAAGCTCTAAGTAAATAAATTACAAACTTGAATAAATAAACGTTTTTAAACAGGGACCGTAACTGTTATAACTTTTATCGTAAAAGTCAGAAAATAAAAGTTATTTTTTGACTTTTATTTTTTCGAGCAGAAATAAAAGTTATTTTTTGACTTTTATTTTTTTGAGCAAAAATAACAGTTATTTTTGACTTTTATTTTTTCGAGCAGAAATAAAAGTTATTTTTTGACTTTTATTTTTTTGAGCAAAAATAACAGTTATTTTTGACTTTTATTTTTTCGAGTAGAAATAAAAGTTATTTTTTGACTTTTATTTTTTTGAGCAGAAATAAAAGTTATTTTGTGATAAATTCATTATATTTATTATAAATTTTGGCGATTTTGCAATAGTGAATCGTTAAATTTACTTATTTAGAAAAGAATATTTGGAATATTAAATAATAATTTCTTTGTCAAAGGGGTTGAAAACACAAAAATAACTTTTATTTCTGCTCAAAAAAATAAAAGTCAAAAAATAACTTTTATTTCTACTCGAAAAAATAAAAGTCAAAAAATAACTTTTATTTCTGCTCGAAAAAATAAAAGTCAAAAATAACTGTTATTTTTGCTAGAAAAAATAAAAGTCAAAAAATAACTTTTATTTCTGCTCGAAAAAATAAAAGTCAAAAATAACTGTTATTTTTGCTCAAAAAAATAAAAGTCAAAAAATAACTTTTATTTTTGCTTGAAAAAATAAAAGTCAGATTTTTAAAAAGCATCGTATTTTCTGACAATTTGGTCCAATACTTGCAAAATGGTATACTTGGTTTCATTCTCCGACATTTCCTTGAGGTTGCTTTTTTTAATCAAAAATTCAAAAATAACAGTTATTTTCGGTCCCTGTTTTTAAAAGGTAAAAACGTAATAGCCCGGTCCAAATTATACCAAAAAATAGGAATACCCTTGTTGCATTAATTCACAAGCTGCAATTTTGCAGGCACCTAGGGAATACCACTTTAATGAAATCCTAAAAACTCTCCATTGATCCCGTGTGTGCAAGCAATTTTATTCAAGGTCAAAGGTGACAAAAATTGGTTTTTTTGGATTTTTTTTTGTCCAAACGGTTAGTTTTACGATAAAAATATCTGACACGAAAATGAAGATCAGGTAATTATCTATTAAGATTGTCCTAATACTTTTTATAGCTATGCTATTTATGTCACGACACAAGAGCTAAGACGTGATTTTCGTAACAAAAATAGTCGACACTATTACAGTTATAAATTTATTTTTGTTATGATTTCTTTGTACTTAAAACCAGAGTACGAAAATAAACGAAATAAATTGTTTGATTTTTTTTTTTTGTTTCGTTCTTTGAAGTGAGTGAAAGAAAAACAAAACAAAAACAATGAGAAGGATTGCACAATTTATTTTTGTATTGTTTTTGCACATGAGCACAAACCAGAGAACACAGCCGATCGGCTGTATGCCGGCTAACAGCCGCCGCCGGCCACACTCAATACAACAGTCAGTTTAATAGTACGCCACTAGAAAAAAAAATAATGTAAAATAAATGAAAACGTTTTGAAATATTTGCGGCGAATTTGAAATCATCATATAATATAATTTTATTTCTTTGTTAATTAACAAATTAAGTTTGTTTTATATAGATAAGCAGCATAGCTATAGCCGGATGTGCTAAGACACCTCTCTTCTTTTTTCTCTCAGATTTACCATTTTTGAGAAAAATCCATTCGAAAGTTAGCTGGAGCTGTATTCTCCATAATATGCACACGTTTCAAGTCTTATTGAGCTTCTGCTTCTTCCATAATTATATAACCTCCTCTTTTTCTTATTTTTCCTCTGCATCCTCCTGATTCGATCTAAATTGTTGTAGCAATGTATATGTAAGTGCTTCATTAATTTTTCTTTTTAAGAACAGTTTTTAAATGATACTATGATGTTGCGATTAAGGACCAAAATGAAATAGCTACGAATTATACATAAAAAAATATAATAATTTTTTGCTTTCGAAAAAAAATCCGTAGCAAGTTTCGCCATATTTTTGCCCCTGCATTTTTATTGTATTTAATTTTTTCCTTATAAGTTAAATTTAACTTTTGGATATTGCTCTTCATTAAACTGTATAACAATTACCAGTTTTTTTTTCCAAAAAACTATTAACAACTAATTAAATGAAACAAACAAAAAAGTCACCAACATAAAACTGAAGTTCTTCGGCAATTAACAATAATTTCCAAATAGATACTCATACTTGCGAATTCCCACAACAGTAATTTTTAGGGCAATAAATTAGAAAACAACTTTCAACAATAAAAACATAAAAAAAGAGAGATGATTAAAAATAACTGCAACAAAATGTTGTATAAACAGATTGTTTGTAAATTATTACGAGGGTTGCCAGCAGCAGGCGGAAATTTTAATATCGAATGATTTAATAATTTTGTCCGTTTGTCAAGACAAGTCGATATCTTGGAAAGTTGATGGAGCTGATCGGCCAGCAGCAATCGCCTCTATATCGCGAACCTTGTTTTGCCTTTTTATTTGGTCCCATTGTAAAAAAGTAGGCGGCGACACGCCCACACTTTTTTTAATATAATTTTATGATATTCTGCTTATTTGATTGCTGCGAAACCTATAGAACACCTTTGGTTCTTGCAATTACACAATTTCAAAGTTAAAAAAATTGGCGGAGTTACGCCCATTAAAATTTATTATAATATTTCACGCAGTTCTACTAAACCGATTTTTACGAAACTTACCACACCTTGAGCTCTAAAATAGACAGAATCCTCCATTTAAAAAAATGGGCGGAGTCGCGCCCACTAAAACTTAATATTTTGTTTTAAGTGGTTTTACTTTACCGATTTTTACGAAACTTACCACACCTTGAGCTCTAAAATAGACACAATCCTCCATTTTAAAAAAATGGGCGGAGTCACGCCCACTAAAACTTAATATTTTGTTTTAAGTGGTTTTACTTTACCGATCTTTACAAAACTTAACACACACCCTGAACTCTGAAAAACACATAATCTTGCATTTCATAAAGTGGGCGGAGGCGCGCCCATTTAATTTTAATTTTATATTTCAAGTACATATTCGTAACCATCAGATTTAAAAAAAAAATTTTTTGGAAAGAGTTTACTTCTAGTTTGCAGTGAAGCAGTTTTTTTTTTGCAGAATTTTTAAATTAACACCGAAATAAATAAATTGAAAAATTATTTTTCGTGGCTTCGGAATCAATGGAAAGATTTTAAAAAGAGACAAGTCGCCAATGTTTTTTTTTAACTTCGGAAATTGTCAGAAATTGTACTAATTCCAGAAGTTGCCCGAATTAAGGATTATTTTCTCGTTTTTTCTTAATTTAAAAATCAACACTCGCTCGAACGAAAAGTCAGGTTATGCAATAGGAAAAAATTAAATTAGACCAGCGGGAATTTTTAATAAAACAAAATTAAAGAACACTACTATATATGTACAGGCAACCCTTTTATAACGCGGTAGATACGTTCCAAAAAAAAACGTCACCTTATGTGGGGTAAAAAGATATTTTAAAAAATCTCCTCTTTTTGAAGTGGCTTAAAAAGTGAAGCAATTTTTGTTAAGTAAAACATTTTGATTATATTATATTATTATATATAGTTACATATGTATGTATGTACAAACGATTGTCAGATCTTACAATATTGTCAGATCGTACAATATTGTCAGATTTGGCAATGTGCTGACAATTTACTGGCAATCAAAAATTGTCAACAGCACAAGTTTGATTGTCAGTTCACACGGTTGTATCAAATTTGTCAGAAAATCTTATAATTTATTGCCAGACAATTTTATGATAATAAATTTATCTGGCAATATCGTCAGTCAAAAAAATCGTCAGTTCACACGGTTGTCATATGCAAAAATTGTCAGATCAGTAAAAAGTGAAAATATAAAGTATTATGGAACATAAAGAAGCAATTGCAATGATTTTGGCTACATATTGTTGGTGTCAAGTAGAAAGGCCCTAACTCAAATAGTTGTAACTTTAGGAAAACCGTGTTATAGATGGCTCACCTGTACTAGTAACACAAACTATACGAGTAGCATGCTCTGAAATTTGCATGTAGAGCTTTTTTATTTATTCTATCGTCACAAGGAGTTAAGAAAATCTATTACAACACATACATACCGTAATATAAAAAGGCCCTAACTCATTTTTTTTAAATCGGGGTTTTTGCATTTTCTTCTATCAAAATGTTGCAATGATTTTGGGTACATATTTGGTGTCAAGTAGAAAGGCCCTAACTCAAATAGTTGCAACTTTAGGAAAACCGTGTTATAGATGGGTCACCTGTACATATGTACATACATACCGTAATATAAAAAGGTCCTAACGTCATTTTTTTAAATCGGGGTTTTTGCATTTTCTTCTATCAAAATATACATATACATATATAATCGATTTCAAAAAAATAATGAGTTGGGGCCGTTCAACATTAAGTTAACGATATACACTTACATACATATATAGTTTTTCAGATAAGAGAGAGAAGTAGAACATCAGAGCATGAATGGAAGGAAGGACTGAAAGAACAAAGAGCGTAGAAAAAAATCAAAAAAGAAAAACCAACGACGACTAAAATTAGGTTAAATGGATGTTCATTTTATGTTTTCCTTGGATTTTAAAACAAAAGATAATCGAGAAAAATGACACACAAGCATATACTAGTACATGCATACATAAATACATACATACATACATACATACATACATACATAAACATATACATTCATATGTAAATACATGGCAGGGAAATTTATTACAGAAAATTATAAAAATCCAGCCAGGGTAAAACAGAAAAAAACAAAATCGAAAATTTATATTTAGTTTTAATTTATTATTATTGTTAATATGGAAAAAAACATGGAAAAAATATACATACTCGTACATTGGAAAAAATTGCTCTGCTTGTGACTTTTGCTGTGATTTTACTTGGTATGTAGGAGTAGACAGACAGTCACGTCGTTCAGCCTTTCAGTCGCCCCTTGTTTTTTTTTAATCTCTAGGGATGTTGCGCAATTGAAATGAGATTTTATAGCTGATGTTATTGTTGTTAACGATATGACAGCCATGTGCTGTACTGTGCTGTATTGCTTGTTCCAGCTATGTATCTACTCTGCATCTCTTTATCGTAATGACAAAAAAATGTTGAGTATAAATGTTCCCGCTGGTAAACTTGGTGATTAACAAATGTTATTGATTATGTGAGGGAATCAATCGGATATCGAGCCATAACCGCTGAAATAGCTTAAGCGACACATTTTTTGGACTTCGTTTTTTTTTTGACGAAAATCGACTATTTACGATCGCAAATAATCGATTTTGGGCAAAAAATGAAGTTCGAAAATTATGTCGCTTAAGCTATTTTGGCGGTTATGGCACGATATTACGGCCACAAGTGATGAAGGTGTTAGTAGTAAAATAAGGCAAAAAAAAAAATGCTTTCTGATAATGTATGAAGATTTTGAAATAAAATCACATGAGGGTGTTAAATTAAAAATAATATTTTTTTTTGTAACGACTTGAGCAGACGATAAGAAAAAAATTTATAAAATTTTCCGATACCATAAAATTATATGTAGCTACATTAGGTATGGCGTAGTTAACGATTTTTCGATTTCGACTTGCAAGCAACCTCATTTTGTGATGTTCGGAAAAAAAATATTCGAGCTAAAAAATGGTGGTGGTCAGATGGGGGGAAAGGTCTCCGCTTCGTGCTCAAAGTTGAGGGTAAAAGCAAAAAAAAAAAAAATACAAAAAATCATATAACTTTTCCGGGGTCATCGCTAAAAGGGTCAAATGCATAACGAGCACCCATTAATTTTCTCCGCCCAACATCTTTTTTAAACACACCGACCGCCTAACTCCTCTCCTTAAGGGGGCTCCCATACAAAGGGGAAATTTTTATAAAATTTACTCGCAGGGCTCTAACTACCCCTAGGGCGTAACTATCGAAGTCAAATGTATGACTGACCTCCAATCTTTTTTCATTAGAAAGATTTTCTCTGAACATACTTATCGTTTATCTTCAACAATTAAGGTGGTCCCCATACAAAAAAATAGTTTTTTGAATAATTTTTTTGTAAAAAATCCACTTTTTTTGGTTTTATGTTGCCTCCTAGGGGGGTAAAATGTAAGACCGACCCACAGTAATTTTTTCATCTTCAACATTTCCTCCGAACATACCTATGCCCTATCTCGACTCATTAAGGGAGCTCCCATACAAAGGCGGAATTTGTACAAAATTTACTCGCAGGGCTCTAATTGCCCCTGGCGCGTTCCTATCGAAGTCAACTGTATGACCGACCTCCACTATTTTTTCAATACAAAGATTTTCTCTCAACATACTTATCGTCTATCTTCAACCATTAAGGTGGTCCCCATTCAAAAAAAAAAGAATTCTTTGTCATTTTTAATTTGTTACGAATTAGCTAAATTTTGAATTAATTCTTTTTACAACAAAAAAGAATTGCAATTCGTTTACAATTCAAATAAATTTGTAGAATGAATTGCAAATCGCGTCTAATTCAAATGAATTTGTCAAGTGAATTGCAATTCATTTCCAATTCGCTTGAATTTATTTTGGGTTCATTCAAATGAATTAGAACAATGAATGAATTCGATTCAAATGAGTTGGTAATATATTGCTAATTACTTTTTTTAATTCATTTGAATTAATTCAAAATAAATTCAATTCAAATGAATTGGCAATGAATTACAATTCACTTTGACAAATTCATTTTAATAGGAAATTAATTGGAATTCATTTGACAAATTCATTTGAATTGGAAATTAATTGCAATTAATTTTGGCCAAATTAATTAATTTGTGTGAAAATAATTAATTCGCGAATTAATTCAAAAATTAATGATTCATTTACAGCTCTGCTACATATGTACATATGTACATACTACTTGTAAGTACAGTGGAGTTTGGTTATAATCAGGGAAACTGCAAATATGCAATTGCATTATTTTTTGTTGCGCGACGTATTAATGCGTAGATCGAACTTTCAGAACTTTTTATGAACTTTGGCATCGATTTGTTAGTGCATATTTTTGCATATTTTACCCTTTAGAGCATGTTTTTGCATATATCAGTCTTATACGCATATTTTTAAAGATTTTTAGAGCATATTTGATGCAGTTAGGGCATATTTTGATAATTTATAATTTTTTTTTATTTTAATATACTTGGTCAAATATGTTGGTCAAAGTTTTCATTTTTATTTTACCCCATCTAAAGCTCATTTCCAATGTTCTATGGCATGTAGTATAGTGTATAATCAAACCACAATTATCCAACTTTTGACGATTCAATAAAAATTTGATTTTGTCTATTTGTGACGAACGTTGTCCCGATCAGCAGAAGTTGAAAGAAAATTTTCAATGTATAAATGTTTATTTAGATGTGACAAGCAAACGATTTTTATTTGAAAATCTAAGTGAATATTTATCCAAAATACAGCAAAGTTTTTATTCTGATATAGAGATTTATTTTGAAATTTAAGCTAAATTTAATTTATTTATTAAATTTTTTCATTGTTTTATTTTATGTGCAAATCTTATTAAAGTGTTGGACTAAATATGGGCATTTCCACAGCTGCCGTCAGCAGCTCTACGTTAGGTAAAATTTTAAGAAAATTGTGTCACGTTGTTCAGAAATACAAGGTTAGTTGTTTGCTGTCGCACGCGACAAAAAATATGGATTTTCTCGGAGAAATGCCCATATGTATTTTTTTTTCCAAGTAAATCAGTTTATAGTATTATTAAGAGCATATTTTTTTAATTTTAAGTGCATATTGAATGCGCATAAAACATATTTTTTAGAGCATATTTGTGGTTTTCCTGGATTTTATGCATAATTTTATAAAAACTATTACGCTTATAGGGAACTCAGCCTAGAAACATTTATATGCACGTATGTATGTATGTATGTATATATGTAGATATCGTTACCTTAATATAGAAGGACCCTAACTAATTAATTTTTTTGAAATCAAGATTTTTGCATTTTTCGATACATTAGATTTTCTTCTATCGAAATACATATACAAAAAAATTCGATTTCAAAAAAATAATGAGTTAGGGTGTTTCTATATTAAGGTTACGATATACTATATTTTTTACCATAATGTAGCTTTTTTCTGTTAGAAAAATTATAAATCAGAAATTGATTTTTTTTTATTTCTGCTCGGGAAAATTAAAAATCAGGAAATAACTTTTATTTCTGCCAAAAAAAAAATAAAAATCACAAAAAAAACATTATTTCTGCCGAAAAAATAAAAATTAGAAAGTAACAATTACTTCTGCTCAAAAATATAAAGATGAAAAAATAACAATTATGTATTTCTGCTCTGCAGAAAATGTGGTGATAATTGATCCAAACGTACTCCTCCTACGACTTGAGAAAATGTGAATGTTATAAAAAGTACGGAGTAGTGTATGGGTGAAAAAAAGACATATCGTTTAAATGGTTACATATTCACCATTTTCGTGATTATTGTCTTGATCGTATGCCAATTTCATTCATGCTGTGGTAAACAGCACTGAACATGTTAGATGTGGTTGAATACAGGACCTATCAAATAGTGTAAATATGTTAATTGCTCCCTCCAATGTTACTCTGGATCCAGTCCCATAACTATACTCAAATATTAACCTAAGCTTAGCTGGTATTTATACTTTGGAGATATGAGTGGCTCTGTGGTCGAGTGGGTAGTGTTGTGCAAGCCTGTCATGCACGAAGTTGTCGGTTTGAATCGCAAAAAATTTTCAGATTAAAAATAAAATTTCATTGATTTTGTAACAAAAAATAATTTATAAGCGTTAATTGTTACAGTTAAATGTCGGAATGACATACATATGTATGTATATACCACATACGTATGTATATAATGTATGTTATTCTACACCGAATAGGTCAATATGGAATATTTCAGTGATAAGTCACAAGGTGCATACAAAGTATCAATTAACCCCATCCTAGGCCATCCACTAGTAAAAGTGACTAGTCCTCTTCATAGGAAGTATTATAACTCGGACTGCTAAATATCACTTGGGGACCGGTCACGTGACTAGTCTTGTGTCAGTTCGATTTCCTGCAGGGTGCTTAAAAAAGTAAAAAAAAAATTAAAATCCTTCGATTTTCGAAAAATGTAGTTGAAAACAACTACAATCACAAAATTGTGTGATTGGCCACGTTTCCTTGTACTTGCTTTTGTTCTTCAAAAATTCAAGAATAATTATTATTTTCGGTCCCAATTCTTGCACTCTAGACTTGTGCTGATACATACATAGGTATATCCAATTTTAAAATTATAAGGAGGTGGTCCTTACAAATTATTTTGAATCTTATGTGCTTCTACTGAAACGAATGTTGCAAAATTTTGCAAAATCATTCTGCACACGTTTGGTGTTTTATATAAAACAAACCAGCTTAATGATGTGGCAGAATAGAATGCGAGATAATAGGGGCCAATCTATAATTAGGTTTGTTAATTATAATTGCTCAATAGAAGAGCAATTACAATTAGGGGTTGAAATATAAAGCAAACAATATGGATTAGATTGTTTCTTTTATTCTGAACAGGCAAGTGTTCGAGAGACTCACCTTTGTGAAGGGTATCCAATGGAAACGACAAATTTAGAATTTATAAGTTCAGCTTTAATAAGTGCAAGTATACTGCTCGGTAGCTAAAGTACAAGTACGTATTAGTTTTTTCTTAACAGTTTAAGGGACTTCGGTTAGATGTCCGATTCAATAAAATGGCTATAATTCAGAGTTTACTATTAATTTTAAATTTACGATATTAAAATTAGTGTTGGTAAGTTCATTAAAGGTAATATTTTCCGGTAATAAAAGTATTAATTCAAACAATTCAATAGTTACTTATTTTGTCCCCTTTTTTTTATTATTGTCCAAAGTACTTTGGACACATTCTTTGCTTTTTGCTATTATAAAATGTTGCGGTAAATGCAACGATTTATATGAAACTTCTTTTTGTTACACAAAATAAATTCGTAATTAATTAAATTTACCTTACATACATATGTACATACATATTTATCTACGGTTATAGCATCTTTTAAAATTCTTCTCCGTCAATTCCTGATAGACTGCCCCAACGCACCTACTATCAAGCATTTTGCCTAGAACTCGTTTAATACATTTTATTAATACATTTACAGTGTGTAAACATTTGATTCTTTTGTATTAAACAATGAATGCACTTTACACAGCAACGACAGCAGCAACAGAAAATATGTGCAGCTCTTACGGTTGCAATACGAACAAGCATAACTATACAATACTCGTATTTATAGGCATTTCGTTCTATCTCGATTACATTTTGTTCATTTTGTTTTGCTTAGGCTCATCATCGTTTCAACGATAACGTCATCATAATTATTATCATCAGCTGTATGGCTGACTGCTTAACCGTCGTCTGCCCAATTAATAGCAGGCAGATCTAAAAACACCCGGATAAACAAACGAACAGTCAAAAAAACATACCGACTGACTTAATGACGACGGAATGTTAGATTTTCTCTCTGCCACTGTCAGTGTCAATTTTAAGCCAACAGCAAAGCAAATAAAATCTATAAACGTCAAAATGCTCTCACTGCACACACACACAGAATGTGGAATAAAATAAAGAAAAAACAAACGAAAAAACGTGATACGTTAGTTACTCTCATAATATGAAACATTTCATACATACATACATACGTACGTAAATTTAAATGTCCACCCCACTTAACACCCACCTAACAAAGCAACGCCACCCATCATCATCCTCTTTACAGCTGCTAAAGCAACAAACGTCAAAACAACAACAATATATATATGGATGTATGTATGTATGTATGTCCATATACATATTAACAAATAACAATAGCAGTTGTTTTAGTTACAAAAAAAAAAAAAACAGCGATGGTATATATTTACTCGGCACGTGAGCTTTGAATTTTGATATTCTAATCGCTTGCTTAATTAAATAGGTGTTATTATTACAATAATTACATTTTATAGAAGAAAAATGCAAAATAAAAAACCATAAACGAATTTTTTTTATGAAAACTATGCATTTAATCGCTTGATATGCTGATTTATTTATTATGAAATAATTTCATGAAAACAGAAAGCCTAGATAATTTTAAGACGAGTTTCTTTCATTCAGGTAATAAAAAATTTGTGAAATATTTTAAAGCCTATTTTGAAAAAGTTTAAAATGTGACATCTCTAGTTGTAATAAATCAACGACGTCACGTCAATACAAAAATTGGGTGTTGTCTTCTTGCTCTCGAGAACAATTTTGTGCTATTGACAGTCTATTTCTGTTCAATAAAGTCTAGGAAATAGCATGAGACTGTCAATAGCAGTCAGCTGTTTTCGACGTCTACCCGTTGTCCAAACTTTTTGGTATTGTATTGACGTGGCGTCGGTATTGACAACTGGAATATCGGAACAACAACAAGCACTTTCAGTTAATTTAATTATTATTTTTCGAACTGTATTTGTTTCTATATTCTTATGAATTGAACAGGCTAATGTTTTTAAGCCAAATTACATGTGATAATTATTAATGAACAAATAACATCAAAGTTAGTTGTAAATATTCTGACAACAACACACAGTTGAACGGAACAGCTAGCACTTTCTTTAACTTCCTTTTGAACCGTCTTAAAAAAAAAGGAGGAGGTTAACAATTTGTCTCTATTTTTTTTTAGGTGTGTACCTTCGTAGCACGGTACATTTTAGAGCGATTGTAAAAATTTTTTTGTTGTCTGAGAGGGTATAGCTTCCCATTGGTCGCATTGTAAAAAAGTGAGCGGGGACACGCCCACAATTTTTTTTATATCATTTTATGATATTCTTCTCATTTGATTGCTGCTATAAAACATCTTTGGTTCTTGTAAGTACAAAATTTTAAAGTTAAAAATATGGGCGGATTCACGCCCATTAATATTTAATATTTTATTTTACGTGGTTCTACTTTACCGATTTTTACAAAACTTAACACACCCTAAGCCCTGAAAACACACACAATCTTACATTTAAAAAATGGGCGGAGGCACGCCCATTAAAATTTAATTTTATATTTCACGTAATTCTTCTTTATCTTCTTCTACGAGTATCGTACCTTTGCATTGAAGTCGGTTTTTTTTGGCAGAATTATTTATTTTAAATTTTATTTCAATTAAGGATAACCCAGCAAAAGATTAGTAATGACCAGGGAAACCGTAAATATGCAATTGCATGTTTTTTCTTGTGTGATGTAGTAATGCGGGTTTAAGATATGAGTATTTAGTCGTTTCAGAACTTTTAATGAATTTTGGCATCGATTAGTTAGTGCAATTCACAGCATTTTTTTTGCATATATCAGTCTTACACGTATATTTTTAACATAATTTCTAATTTTTAGAGCATAATCTACGCTTTTAGGGCATATTTTGATGCTTTATAGAATTTTTTTATGTTAATATGCTTTCAAGCTTATGTGTGTGAAGATAAATTCATCGAGTTAAATTCATTTTTCAAAAATATCGCATGCGATATTTTTTTTGTACGCATTTTGTACTGAAATTAAGGGGTTTCGGCATAAAAACGTTCACTGTGGCTAAACCCTTCTTCCTCAGCGAATCAAAGCTGGTGGAAAATTAAGGCAACAAATCATACTATTAAACTGCATTTACAGTATATCTGAATTGTGTTTGTGAAATTTTTTAAAAAACTTGGAAAAAATATGAATGGTTTTTGAAAAACTGCCCAAGTGATGGAACATTTATAAATCTTCAAGCGGGAAGTATCAGGTGTGGCCTATAAGGTCAACCGTTTTTTAAATTGATTGAAGTCAAAAAATTCTCAGTTGTTAAATGTTTCAATTTTAATAAATACAATTCGGCTTCTGTACGGCTGAATTCATAAACTTTTTACAAACTTCTGATTCAGCAAAAAAATGCCTTCAGTCGGACACTAGAAATTTTCAATTAATCTTAAACTCCTTTCGCAGTCTACTATATCTCAATAAAAATCTTTCGCATGTTTGGTCCACTTTGTGTTTTGTCAGTTAATGCAAATTTTAGTTTTATATATACTTTGACTTTTGCCAAAAATCCTCAAAGAAAACTAATAGTAAATCGCATATTGATTAAGTAAGCTTTTCTAATTTTTTGACACATGTTTCTGTCAATAGTGTCAAAGGTTGTTCATTTCTGAATACAAAATAGACAAAAAAAATGCATGATATTGCAAGTGTATATGTGCTCTAAAATGTAAGCCAACATCAAACGAGACATGTTACAGGCTAAACCAGTAAACTAACAACCCAGTGATACAATAACGAAGCTGCAGCAGCAACCTGTAATGAAAAGCAGGTTGATGAGGAGATTTGGCATGTACTCGTATTTTTTGTTAAGGCATTGTCTTATCCAGATTCGAGATATACAAACGCGTTCACATACCGTTTTTCTCCCCATTTCATGGTAGAGAAGAAAAAAAAAACAAGCAAACAACATGTTCTCGTTCGTATTGTTGTCGTTGTTTTTAACCACCAACATCGTTGCTGGAGTTATCGTTGTTGCTGTGTTCTTTTGTTATTGGTTTTGCTGTTGGTTGAACAAATTTGCATTCAAAATTGTTACAATAAAGTTGAAAGCAAAACGGCAGAAAGATGCAAAGAAATTTAAGCAAAAATTGAGTGTGCTCTTTTTGCACATGCTCGCTTATTGGAAATAGTACTTATGAGGCAGGAAGAGGAAAATTGTTCATTTATCTAGTACATCGTCAATGAAAATCCAAAAAGGGCGTAAGTGCACCTTGTAATGAGTGTTTTTTATTGAGGTATAGAACTTTAAGTTGGCATCACTTTTTTAACTGGCGGCCATTTTGTCAGCTGTCAAGTGATTAATATTTAATTTGGTTTGCCATTTCATCATGAACAGGTTGACAAAAGAACAACGCTTGCAAATCGTGCAAATTTATTTCGAAAATAATGGTTCAGTTCGCGAAGTTTACCGCAAGCTCCGTCCATTTTATGGTCGACATAATCGTCCATCAGAGCAATTAATTCGGTTAACCATGGATCGTTTTCGCACTACGTTTACTCTATGTGATAATACGCATCCGCAGAGACGTCGAACAGTGCGCACCGAAGAAACAATTGCCGCTGTAGAGCAAAGTGTTGAAGAGGACCCGAATGAATCGATTCGCCACCGTGCACAGCAATTGGAGCTGATAACCGACTATTTTGTTCCCGAATTGGATGGCATGAATGTGGATGAGTTGTGGTTCCAACAAGACGGCGCTACATGCCACACAGCGCACGTCACAATCGATTTATTGAAGGAAACATTCGATGAGCGCATAATTTCGCGGAATGGACCTGTCAATTGGCCACCAAGATCGTGTGATTTGACACCATTGGATTATTTTCTTTGGGGATATGTGAAGTCGCTCGTCTACGCCAACAAACCAGAAACGTTAGGGGACTTGGAAGCCAACATTCGTGGCGATATTACCAACATACGGCCCGATATGCTCGAAAAAGTGGTTGAAAATTGGACCTGTAGAATTGGCTTTATTCGAGCCAGCCGCGGCGGCCACATGCCCGAAATCATATTTAAACATTAATGGCATAAAATTATCCTTCCAATAAAGTCAAATTGATGGACATTAAAACGATTTTCTTGGGTTTTATTTCAATTCGAAGTTCTATACCTCTAAAAAAACACCCTGTATTAAGTTTTAAATATTCTGACAAACACTAGCAGAACGGAACAACTAGTTGTTTTCGAAGGCAGGAAGAGGAAAATTCTTCATTTATCTAGTACATCGTCAATGAAAATCCAAAAAGGGCGTAAGTGCACTTTGTATTTAGTGTTAAATATATTCTGAGAAACACTAGCATAACGGAACAATTAGTTGGTATCGAAGGCAGAAAGATGAAAAATGTTTCATTTATCCAGTACACCGTCAATGAAAATCTAAAAGGGGCGTAAGTGAATTTTGTATTTAGTATTAAATATTCTGACAAACACTAGCATAACGGAACAACTAGTTGTTTTCGAAGGCAGGAAGAGGAAAAATGTTTCATTTATCTAGTACATCGTCATTGAAAATCCAAAAAGGGCGTGAATGCATTTTGTATTTAGTATTAAATATATTCTGACAAACACTAGCATAACGGAACAACTAGTTGTTTTCGAAGGTCGCCACACCTTTGTGTTTACAAATAAATTTCGAACAATAATAAGTAAACTAACTAAAATTGACACTGGTAAATTCAATTACATATTTTGCAATAACTGAATTTACCAGTGTTGCCAAACGTACATGTCTTTGAATGTATTTTGTTGTCATTAGCGGCGAGTCTATTAAAAAAAACACCAGTGAATTTTTTAGCTGAAAAATTTCCTAATTGACGGGTTTTCAGCGTTTTTCTGAAACTTGCAAAGATTAAAGCAAAATTACCTTTTTTTAAACGCAGTTATGCAACACGTACCCTAGTAAATGTGTTGGATTTTAATCGATATAAAAACATACGAGTACATACACATTTGGCCAAAAAAAATAGGTACTTCCTTTACCCTTTCAGACCTGACGCTAAAATATTTCTTCATAATATTTGTAATATATGGTGTCGACATCGTATGAAAGACACTATAATCTATGTTTAGATTTTACCGTTTTTATATCATTCAAGGATTATCAGGACATGCATAATTGATGCACTCGTTAAGTTTATTTTAGATAAAACGCATTTTTATTGCATAAGATGACTTCCATTGGTTTGAAACATTAAAACTTATAATTTTTTAAAGTTAATATATGCCTACTTTACTATTTGTTAACGATAAGTACTTTTGTAATTGAAAACACAACTTTCTTCTGCTGCTCAAAAATAAAACAGCTGAATAATGTGAGAAACAAGTATAAAGAACAATCAGAGCAATACAAGTCACCAGCACAATCGATGCATCAGGGTCTGAAAGCGATATAAGCTGTGAAAATTCATATTTTTCGATTTTATTTAAAGAAATAGTCGATCGATGCTCAGAAAAAATATTATTTTTTTTTACAGTTGCATATTTCGGTAAAAAAATAGAAAAATTAAAAATTCTTTAACATTTACAAATTATAAACCATTAAACTTTATTATTGAAAACAAAAAAATTTTGAGCACTTTCCATTTTTCACTCAAAATTTTTAATTATTATTTTTTCCCTTACATTATGACCCCTCCTGTACGCCCACCTTTCTTTTTATTTGAAATATTTTCTCTGTTTCATGTTGACATTTTCCACTAAAATTTATATAAACATAAAATGAATTCAAACGAAATTCTTCCCTTGTTTCTTCTGCTATTTTTGAATATACATATGTATGTACATATGTATGTAGATATGTATGTATGTATGTATGTTAGTATGTACGTACTTACTTATCGTTTCCTTAATATAGAAAGCCCCTAACTCATTATTTTATTTAAATTGAGATTTTTGCATTTTTCGATGCATACTCGTAAGATGTTATTCTATCGAAATATACAAAAATATCAAATACAAGAAAATAGAATTATGGGATTTCTATATTAAGGTAACGATATGTACCATATATTAGATACACACAAACATACATATGTGTCCATGTAAGTATAATTTACTGTTTGCTTTGCATATCGTATTAACAAAATCATTTTTATTTAAGGGAATGATGATACTTGCTGCTGTTTTGTCTTTTTCCTGACTAAACCTACACAGCATTAAACTAACAAAACCTCTTGATATTCGCATTGCCTTCTTCGCCATCTCCCACACCTATTTTACTTCTAAAGTACATTCAAGTGTTTGCTCATGTATTTGGTGTTTTATAAACTCAATAAGAAGAATAAATAAAACACATAAATGTGGGAAGAGAATTTTTGGATATTTGATCCTTAAATGATAGTATTTCATGAGAATGGGAAAAATAGAGGATTGATGGATGACATAAAAAGTCATATTTATTTTTAAAATATTCACTATTTGAGCTTTCATTATATAAAAGCTTTCAACAACTTGGAGTACAAGGAATCAAAAATATACATACCTATATGTAAATATATATGTATGTATGGGCAAAACCGAAAATATTTACATACAGTGATGTTCGATGAAATAGAGCCACCATATTTCATATTTTTTCAAACTAAAAATAATGGTCAAAAAGTATAACAAAAGAATTTTTTATTTTGTTTTTCTTCTTTTCACATACAAATCTAAAATATTGCAGCGCACAATTGAAAATTTAAAACTTAAAAAAGATCTCATACCTAAACTTAAAAAAAAATTTCAATTTTCGGTGTGAATAAAAATAGAGCCGCCGATTTCGGTTACCTGAAATTGAAGTTTCGCAAGTTTATAAAACACACATATTTGTAAAATTCTCTTTGTTTACCTTAATATTTAGTAGAATAACCATTATTTTTAATATCGGCTAAGAAACGCTTAGGTATTGAGTCCACAAGTTTTTGGCAAGTGCCGACTTGGTTATTTTCCCACGCGTCTTGAATTAATGCCCAAAGTTATGTATTTATTGGACGGATTTTTGCCTCGAAGATTTAACTTAACAATTTGCCAAAGGTTTTCTATAGGATTTAAGTCTGGTGACTGTGATGGCCAGCTTAAAACCTTAATTTCATTGGTTTGAAAAAAACTCTTGCTCTCTTCCATGTGTGTTTCGTGTCATTGTCCTATTGAAACACCCATCGGAACTGGATCTTTTCACTTCCACAATTCAAAAATTCTTAATTAAAAACAATTCGAAAGCTAGGAGTGCGCGTAGAGTTCCGTATCTGACCATAAAGCATATTCAAAAATTGGAAATTGCCGAAGAACATTTGAATTGGTCAACAAACAAATGGAAAAATATTTTGTGATCAGATGAAACAAAAATATACTTGTTTAACTCTGACAGAAGCAGCCTTTGTGTAAGAAGACCTCCCAACACCGAATTCCGTCCCCAATATACCATTAACACCATCAAACATGGTGGAGGAAATATAATTGTATGGGGCTGTTTCTCTTACAAAGGAACGGGGACCATTGTTTCGTATTGAAGATAAAATGGACGCAATATATTACACGAATATTTTAAGTAGCACCATGTTGCCATACGCTGAGTGGGAAATACCGCTTCCATGGGTGTTTCAACGGGACAATGACCCGAAACACATATCGAAGAAAGCAAAAGAGTTATTTAAACGCAATGAAATTAAGTTTTTAAGCTGGCCATCACAGTCACCAGACTTAAATCCTATAGAAAACCTTTGGCAAATTGTTAAGTTAAATCTTCGAGGCAAAAATCCGTCCAATAAATACATAACTTTGGGCATTAATTCAAGACGCGTGGGAAAATAACCAAGTCGGCACTTGCCAAAAACTTGTGGACTCAATACCTAAGCGTTTCTTAGCCGATATTAAAAATAATGGTTATTATACTAAATATTAAGGTAAACAAAGAGAATTTTACAAATATGTGTGTTTTATAAACTTGCGAAACTTCAATTTCAGGTAACCGAAATCGGCGGCTCTATTTTTATTCACACCGAAAATTGAAATTTTTTTTTAAGTTTAGGTATGAGATCTTTTTTAAGTTTTAAATTTTCAATTCTGCGCTGCAATATTTTAGATTTGTATGTGAAAAGAAGAAAAACAAAATAAAAAATTCTTTTGTTATACTTTTTGACCATTATTTTTAGTTTGAAAAAATATGAAATATGGTGGCTCTATTTCATCGAACATCACTGTATGTATGTAGTATGTATGTACATACACAGCAAACACGAAATCAAACCTTTGAATTAAGATGACTTTATAATTTGATATCAAGTATAATTCTCAAATCTTTTTCAAAGATTTGAGTTTAACACTTGAATTCAAGTTGATAATGACTTGAATATAAACATTTGACAACCAGTGTTTTATCAATTTTTTCTCAACTTTAATTCAAGTGTCATTCTCAACCAAGGGATATTTACGAATTCGCCTTGGTTGCAACACTATTTAAAGCGCAAAATAAATTGTAAACATTTTAAATATATGGCGATCAAAGTGTATTGCAAGTAAAGATTAATTACATTACTGCTTGCTCGTGAAAAAAGTTACTTATTGTTTGTGAATAAAAAATTAATTATGACTAAGAACACGAATAAGAAAAAGAATAAGAAATACTATTTACTTATAACTTTATATGAACATACAAGTACATAAATATGTCAGACAATAATGAATTCCATGAATTTAAATATTAAACATAAACAAAGCAAAAATTGTATTTCATTTATGTTCCACATTATATTACAATCCATATTTGAAAAACAATTGAGAATAACGTTTGAAAGTAAGTTGAGAATAAAAGAATTTCTCAATTTGAAAATAATTTCCCCTTTTTGTTGAGAATGCTATGTTTTTCAAGTTATTTTCAAATAATTTTCAAACGTTCATCGTTTGAGAAAAGGTTTGATTTCGAATCATTCTCATTTTGAAATTAAGCCTGCGTGTTTGTTGGGTATGTATAGCAAGGGCAGAATATTAAAGTTGTCAAAATTACATGTATTTGTTAATAGAATAGTGGACTATATGTATATGTATATTTTACCTTAAAAATATATGTATAAAGGATAATGCTTTCTGGGGCCCGTTTCTCAAAGCTACAAATTACAAATCTACATGTAAAATACACACAAAACAACAACACTTTTACAAACTTTATCGGCTGTGTTAATATAAAACAGTTTACAGCACCACAGTTTACATTAACACGGGCGATAAGCTTTAGGTGAATCAGTTTAATGTGCGATCTTTTACAAAAGATCTTTGACAAGAACCTTTGAATGAAAGATGAAAATAAATGATTTTCTCAATTTGAAAATAACTTCCCTTTGTTTTTACCTTTACGGTTTGAAACTGGTTAAACAGTCAAACCCGAAACGAAAATTATCCTAACCAGGTAAAAAATTTATTTTTCCAAAAGAATTCGTACCAAATATGAAAAACGGTTTAGAACCGGATAAAAAATAATCTATATTTGACTCTGGTAATACAGCTTTGTAATGGTAAAAGAATTTTTAAAGTCGGTTTAGCGGTTAGTAAGGATAAAAAAATAATTTACTATTTTTTTATAGAATTATATTATGCATAATAGCCACTTCAATCGACTTTTACACTAATTGACACCATACACAGTTAACCAAACACAAGAACACTGATGATGTAAGTGCGGCGGCCTTGGAAAACAGCATGTTGTTCCGTTCTGCTAGTGTTTGTCATAATAATTTGCAATTGACTTTAATGCAATTTGTTTGTTAAAAATTATCACATGTAATTTGACTTACAGAAGGATACATAACGACTTTAGCCTAGTCGAATCGTAAAGAGAGAAGCCAATAAGTTCGAACGAAACCGAACTAAAAAAAAGCAATGTGAGTCCGATCATAGGGGAGATGTGTAAACATCTAGTAAGTCCTAGTTTACACTATGCAAGTCTTATTGCTTAGCTGATTAGTTTGTTAGGAGAGAGAGTGACGAGGGGAAAGAAAACTTATCTGTTCCCCTCGTCTCTCCGTCAAACTAACCAGCTTAGCCATAAGACTTGCATAGTGTGAATTAGGACTAATGAATTTTTTTTTAATATTGGCTTATGGTAACTAAAATAAGATACATACATTTTTAACTCTACTGTATTTAAAAATCTATGGAAAAATGCATCTATAGTAGAGGAATTATTAGCTGTGGGGGGTTTGTGGAGAATTGCTCATATGCAAGTGGAAAATGTCAAATAAAAATTTTGATAAAGCTTGAGACTGTGGGTTTGCAAAATTCGTATTAGAATCTCCACCCATAATAATTGGCATGAGATGGAGATTGTTACCTAATTGTCGTGCACCAGCTTCAGAGTAAGGCAACAGTACGTAATTAAGATATGTTATAATATAATATTATAAATTCTTTATAAAGACTGCCATATATCTTTTAAATGCTCTTTTATTTAAAATTTTATATTTATTTTATATTTGTCAACTTTTTAACAAAATTATCCCCAATCACAAGCAATTTCTATTAAAATTAACATTGCTCCTGAAGGTATGCTTTAAAATTCGGTTGAGTGTATTTCTATGCAGCTGTTAAGTTTCTCTGTACTTCTTGTTGTCCGTATGATTACACTAATACACTCATACATGGCTCACACCAATTTGATAACGCTTTACGATCTTACTCAAAATTTGTGATTGTATTGTGAAAAAGATTTTTACCCCCTAGCGTAGATATAGATGTTTACACATCAAAAACTTGTTTATTTGTACATTTTTCATGTTTTGTTTAGTAAAAAATGCCGAAATTGGTAGAAAAACACCCACATACTAAAGTAAAGGTTCTATGTCACCTAGGTTAAACTTAAAGACAGGAAGAGCTCAATGAAAGGCCCTTTTTATATAAAGAACATACATAGAAATTACAAACAATAGTACCTATACACACCTTCTACGTAATGTTGAGCGACATGTACACATTACTTACATAGATGAATACATAATATACATATGTACTTATAGACATACTCATTCGTTGTTGTAAAGAATTTTTTTGGAGTATGGACGGGCCCATGTTGACAGACAGTGAAGTGTCTGTTGTTACATACATATTATTAAGTCACTGATGCCAAATCACCATAGCAAGTTATGCGATTGAGTAGCACATCTAAAGACCCAATGAAACCTCAATATCAACATACATACATACAAACTTACACACAAAATCACCAACACTTTCGCCATAACAAATTGACCATGAGAAAAGTCACATGTGTTGCTACTAACAAAGGTAAATAGACTTAAAATAGATTAAAAAAATAGTAATAATAAAAAAACCTGAAGTAGAGCAAAACATAACAAAGTAGAAAATAAGTGCTTACAAAAATAATAAAAGAAAAGATATACATAGGTATAACTTTAAAAATGTTATAAAATATCTTTAAAATACTTTGAAAAACAATTTACAATAACTGCCAAACAATCTGTGCTGCTGCTCCACGAAAATTAAAAGTTTAGAGAACAAGTTTTTTTCTCATTCTTTACATTTTCTTTTTCATTGCTTGATAATCGCATATAATTTTGCTGCTGCAAGTGTTAAAATTGCCCATTAGAATGGCATAGAAAAAATCACGGCAACATGTATGTATGTATGTATGTACATACATATAAAATATATAAACATACAACCAACACTGCAGATTGTTGTTTTGGCTTGTTAAAAAGGGGGTGCTTGGTGGCAGAGAATAAGTCGTCCCGACCCGGCCACTAAAACTTAAATAAAGATTTGCTGGATTTCAAATACTCTGTATTTGCTTTTGCTTACCAAAAAAAAAAAAAAGTGAACACTTTGTTAGTGTAACCCAAGAACAAGACAGACAAGACAAGAAAAACAAGAACAAGTGCTTGTATGGAGAAAAAGTAAAATATGGAGATTTGATGATAGTTTGTTGCCGTTTTAAGTCGTGAATTTTTTGTTTTGAATCGAAGCGAATTAAAAAGGAAGATACATGGATGTAAAAAATAAAAAGTGATGTCAAATTTTGCTTTTAAGAAAATCCATTTAAACGAATGTGCGCCAATACTCGTGCTGGGATGGCCGGCTCAGTTTAATCCATGAATCAAGAAAACAAGAATGCGAATTGCGCAGGTCCGATATTTTATTTTCTGCTTGTGACGTAGACATAGAATTTTGTTGTAAACAAAGAACATACCTACATTAGTTTTTTTGTGGAATGTGCTCTCTCTCTCTCTCACACACACACACTTTTTACAACAACAAGAAGTGTGTATTCTATGATGGCGTAGATGCGCAGTTAAAAATTAATTTTGTAATCTATATTTTTTATTCCTAAATATACATACATACATTCTATTAATAAACACGCATTATGAAGTGAAATGACAAAGCAGATTATAGGCCCTATTATGAGTTGCATTCGATTTTCGATCTTCGCTGGGTATCGAACATCGAAAAATTCATATTATGAGCATCGAAAATTTCGCTGAGCAACGAATTTTCTATCGAACAGAATTTAGCTTTCGATGCATTTTTTTAATAAGAAATTTTTTTTGAAAATCTAAATTTTAAACAAGTTTTATTTTTAAGTACACAAACAAGAATTATAATCTATTTTTTGTCGATTTTATTCACAATAACGACATTCTTTGTCGAATGCTCGTCGTAATACCAAATGACATTTCTTTCGATCAGTACTTTCGACTACAGTCGAAGATCGAAATTTGCTCATAATAGGGCCCTATATTCACCATTATCGGAAATAAGAGGCGAACATTTTGGCGAACAAAAATTATAAAATAGTACACTGACACAACATCAACACAAAAATTGACGATTACAATTTGAGGGAAAGGGAACACATTTCACGTGAACTTTTTTAAACCGATAATTGTGATTACACACGACCTTGGCTAGATATCAGCCGTTTTATGATTGGAACATTTAATTATTGAGGTAAAACTTAGGTCTTTTGAATTGAAAACAACGTGATTACTACCTTAACTTTACAACTTACTACCCAGCAATTTTTTTATCACCTTTTGTCTTTATGGCAGAGGAACAGAGTTTGTCAATATGATGTTAATAGGATTTATTTTGTATGCTGTATAAAATTTATGATAAATACATACGAGTACATATCGTCCCTACCATGTCGAACTATCCAATATGCAAATTTGTACAAAAGAGCACAAAGACCCGTGAATTGTGAATTTAAAGTCGACGTATTCCTAAAAGTTGCAGGCTTAAAATATTTCTTATTGAACTATCTATCGTACATGAGAATTTCAGCATTTTGAAACGAGGCATATCGTACAAAGTAGGGTGCCAAGATAACGAATCTAAAAAACGAATTTTGCATATTGGATAGTTGGACGTGGTAGAGACGATATATGTATACATAAGTAAGCTTTAATAATCGTCCATGTTCTGTAAAGCGAGTCCGAATAAATTTTTCATTTTACAAAAATAAATAATGATCCCAATTGATGTGTTTTAAATCATACATACGAGTACTAAATTAATTTCAGATATGATATTTAAAGCTGTAAAAAATTTAAAACTACAAGAAAGTCTGAAAAAAAATTGCTATTAGTGGATTTAATTTTTCTAAAACGAGCGTTTTTAAAATCTGCTCGATTTACAGAACAGCCAGGAATATTTTCATATATCTAGACCTGTGTTCAATTTTATCGTAAGTGACAAAATTTTAATTTTCCAGAAAGTTTCTTTAAAATATACATTGTGACAATTCTAAACTAATATATATATATATAGAAGGGCCCATAAAATTTTAATTTCTTTCAATAAAAAAGTATATTTTCGATATCATGTCGCTTACGATAAAATCGAAAATATTGCTCGATATCTTATCGATTTTGCTATATTTTTTCTTTAAATTTAGTACAGCAACAAACCTTGTAATATAGATTTATATTGTCTAGATAGGCTTTTATATTACTATGAAGTATATATGTAAATAAAAAAAAGGGGGCCATCATATTTTCCTCTTTCTCCCATAAATTAAAAGCTGTTCAAATAAAATGCTTTATGAGCACAATGACAAGGGCACATACTACATACATAAATATGTAAGTTGTTATTTTGGAATTCATTTCACTACTTTTTTCTTAAAGTTTTACGACAAAGGATTTTTATCAAATTTGTTGCACAAGATCATTTTATTTGCTAAATAAGAACGCTATAGTAGAAAAATAGTGAAAATATGATGCCGCCTGAATATTTGAAGTAGGTATATTTTCATAATTTTAATTGAGACTTTGCCGCTTTAGGTGCCATTCACATATTATGTAAACCTATTTTCGGAGTTTTTATAGCGCCCCCCCCCCCCATATACTACTACTAGTATTACTAATGATGGACTTAAGTGGCTCTGTTTATCTAATCAGGAATGTATAATAATAATCGGCCCTGTTCTGTAAACCGAATCCGAGTAAATTTCTCGTTTTCAAAAAACTAAAAATGGTCCTGCAGACATCTTTAAAATCATAGACGATAATTTTCTTTCAGATATGATATTTGGGAATCTATAGAATTAAAAAATTAAAAAAAAATCTAAAAAAATATTTCTATTGTCCGAGTTAGTTTTCTAAGATCGTGCGTTTTCAAATCGATCGGTTTACAGAATAGGTCCGAATAATAGTTAAAGATAATGGGACTAATTGCGAGTGTAGTACATATTTAAATATCCACTACGACGATTTTGTGCTAGACTAAAAATCATTGAAACACGTTTTCTTTAATCTACTAGTACAACATCGTCATAGTCGAAGTAAAAATACAACAATTGTTGTTAGGTTAGCATAATAGCTTGGAACTAAAGTTCTAGATCGGACAATAGCTCCATATGTATGTATCTACAGTGGTGAAAATTTTAAGCAATGAATTAATGCACAATTTTTGTATACAAAAATTTTCAAAAATAATGAGATGACTGTGCAACAGCAATACAAAAGATTTGCACGTTATAAAACATCAACTACCTACATATGGGTATTTTTCCAGGAAAGTCTACTTTTTGTCGCGTTCGACACCAAGCAAATATGCTTGGTTTTTCTTTATGCATTTGTGTAGGGCGTCAGCAGCTCTACGTTAGGTAAAATTTTATGAAAAATTTAGTCACATTGTTCGGAAATACAATGCTATTTGCATGCGGTCGAACGTGACAAAAAATTGTAATTTTTCGGAGAAATGCCCATACATATATTCATAAATATGTATATGTAGGTATGTACAATTAAGCTATTTTTTTTAAATTATCCTGTAGTGGACAACAATTCTTTGATTATATGTTGAATTCGAAGGAACAAGACATTATGAAGTCTTTATGAAATTATTTCAATATGAACTTTTGTCAAAGGCAACAAACTATCAAAGAAAAAAATATTTCTAATAGGTATTTCCCTATTTGCTCAGGTTCAATTATAGTTATGACTACTTTTTTTCACACACACACATCGCCGCCATGTAATCTTGTAAATAAATTCCACTTGATTTGTTTATGAATTGAGAATTCCAATTCCAAGTCCAATCAGCATGTCGAATAGATATGGTCACTTTCAAACAGAAACACACAAGTTTTTGAAACAAAATAATTAACAGTCAAAATACTCGTAATGGCTTACCGCGATTTATCGTGCCATTAGATATGGCAGAATTTCCATCAAGCTGCCATCATAGACTTAAATCGCTTAAAATGAAAAATCAGCTTTAACAAAATACAGAATAATTGTGCGAATGCCTGTTACTGGACATGCTAGTCGTCGGTATGGATGTGTGTGAGTGTGTTTCAATTTACGTTGTGTATTGTGCTTCTGCGACTGGTATTGTTGTGACACAGTGACCCAATTCATAGATTCGATTTTCTGGTTTTTCTAATGACCAGTCAGAAGAGTTAACTAGTAATAGGAATAATTTTACAACTTTTGCACGGATGCTTTATAAATAAATAAGATGCTATTGTGGTTTTTTTAACACAATTCTAACACTGTTCCGACAGATAAGGAGAATAAAAAGAAAATCGATGCTTATTTTACAAAAACAAGTACATACATACATGTACATGCACGTGCACATGTATGTACATATTTATCATATACATACATATTACACTTGTACATACAATTTATTTTCCATAATACAAAACTTACCGTTAGTTTATGTTAAGAGGAAGAATTAATTTCACAATTCCTTATATTATTGTTGTTGTTGTTTTAGTTGTAGTAGTGTTTTTCACACAGAAATATTTTGTAAAAATTTGTTTCATATAACTGGCAAATGAAAATTTGCCTGGAACTTTTGCTTAAGTGCGATTTCTGGAGAAGAATCCTTTTATTTTTTTAATAGGTATGTATGTATGTGTTTAATACACGAATTTATTTAACTTTTTGAAATATCACAAAAACTTGTGTTGCTTGTTTTTTTTTATATTTTAATAACAAAATATTTTTTTTTATTATTTGCGCTGCATGTAGTTTTTTAAGGTGTTTTCTTTTTGGGCGAGATACTAATCTTTTCTTAACGCGTTTCTTACAACTTTTTTCACTTTTTTGGCGCCGTATTCTTGTTACATGAATTAAGTTTAATGGCTTTAAAAATTTCGCTTACTCGCTTCTGATCGAATTCAAAAAATTAGCTCAATTTTCTTGCATTTGCAACTTCTTTGAACTGTGCTGTGATAACTTTGAAATTAGTACGTAACACGCGTAAGCTGGCTTATAACACACTCTGCGAAGGGAAAAATTCTTATAGTGAAAATTTTTCCTTTTAGCACCAAAGTTTTCTTCAATAAAGATTTTTCACATTAATTCGTTCTAGAGTTGCGAATGAATGGAGTACCTGGTTACTTATCAGCCATTGCTGTTAGTGTGGTCAATGAAGCGATTTTATACATCACAGGGTGCTTTACACTACGACCACACGAGCAATTTGATGTATCTTAACACAAGCAATAACGCCGGCAGAGCGATGACGTCAAATTGCTTGTGTTCAGCAATGTATTTAGAGCAGTGATGTGCACTAACACATAAACACACTTGCGCTTGTGTGTGGAGCAGAGAACCTCTGCTTACTTTTAACAGAGGTGGAAATGTTTTGTGAATCACATTCTGTTTATTACTTGTTGAGACAACAACACACGCGTAAAATGTTTAAAGAAAATTAAGAAAGCGAATTCTTCTTTAAAGAAAATGTTGATGGTAATGCACAATGCGTTATATTTTATTGTGTTTTACATTTACCTACCCATTTTTTTTAATAAAAAGACATCAAAATGTAGATAAAATTTACAAATACTTGTTATCCATCCCTGCTCTATGCTAAAGAGAAGCCAAAACCTAAAGAGAGCAAAATTTTTTTTCGTGTACGTATATGTTTGCTTCGTAAGCAGAATTTGTTTTTTTCTTGCTTTCCTATAACGCGTTATAGGGAAAGAGATGCTTGAACATCTATGATTTAGAGGTGGTGAACACGTATATTCAAATATATTTTGTTTTTATGCATATAAACACTTAAACTATCAATAAATATATATTTTTCTAATTGTAAATTGAACTTTTATTGTTTTTATGTAGTTAAAATAATTGCCAAGATTATTGCTCGTGTGGTCGGCATGTTACACAATTTCAGCAAAAGTTGATACAATTGCGAATATCACGATGATTTCTTGCATGTTTCTTGAAACGCGTTTTTTGAGCTTCTTGCTTCTTGGTAAACGGTGTGGAGAAAAAAGCGTGGTATATATTTTATTTATAAAAATTTAATCATTTTTATTGGTATTAATAATACTTCCCATGTGCTGCTTCATCAGGAAATTATAAAATTGTCTCAAAGACAATAGAAAAATTAAAAGATTAAAAAGAAGAAATACTGTTTATTTACTTGTACATTTTTTTAACCCCCGACCAAAAAAGGGGTGTTATAAGTTTGTAGTGTGTATCTGTGTCTCTGTCCGTGTCCACCTACAGACCAAACGACTGGACCGATTTTGATTTAATTTATTTTGTTTGAAAAGTGACTTGATAGAGAAGGTTCTTAACTATGTTTGAAGAAAATCGGTCCATCCCCTTAGAAGACACCACATCTTTTCTAGATATATCGGGGGTTTTTTAAATTTTTAATTTTTGTTTTTTAATCTATAAAACAAAAAGTAATAAAGTGCTTTCATCAAAAGTTTTTTTTTTGAAAATTTAATAAAAAGTTACTTTGGACAGCTTTGAATTTGAAATTAAACGAAAATTTTGGAGTACATAAAAGCCACTGAGAAATAAACTAAATTTTTAACATTGTGAGGACAACAAGGGCTGTGCTCATTTCCATTCAGACTTGCAATTTTCGTTTCAGCAACTTTTTATTTTTTAGTGAAAGAAAGCGAGAGTAGAATACAAGATGTATATATATATCTATTTCAACACTCTCCCAGATATTCAAGAATTGCTGCAACAAAAATTGGCCCGGACTAACGCAAATATAAAAATTTCAATAAATAAAATAGAGGATTGTGTTCTTATAGGGCATTTACATCAGCACAAAATCTATCATATTTTGATTAAAATCTTTGACTGATTTGTTTCCAAAACTACAACCAAACAACTGCATTTTAGCCAATTCCCACAATTTTTTAAGCAGACCGTAGCTAATTCACTCACCTTTTGTTTTACAGGATAGTAAAGAATAAATAAAAACATTAGATTTTTATTAGATTTTCTACAAATCTACTGAAAAACTAGATTTCATTTTGTATGGGAAATCTGGAAAAGTGCAGCTGAATTTAGCTCGAAATCTCGAATGTACTAGATTTCGAGGCAGTGTAAATGCACTATTAGAGTCATGATAAACCGATGTTCAATAGCTATAGTGGTATTGTCTAGATCTATCCTGATCTGTTTAATATACCAATGTGAGACCAATAAACCTTTTCGCGGACACTCCCAGCCAACCTGAGTTTCGAAAATAAACGAATGTTCGCTATAGCCAACAATTCTCGAAACATTCTCGTAAAAAAAGTTTTGCAATAAGAAACAATTTGTTTCTTTCAATTTTTTTTTTTTATTTTGCATGTACAACAAAAGAGGAATAACGTTTTTTGCTATTTAGAAGCAATGAAATCGATTGGTAAGAGCGAAACATCGAAATCGAAAGATTTGCTGCCACAAACTGAGCGACGAGTGAGCTCTAGCAGCACTTTCTCTTTACGTTTACGATAGTCGAGTTTTGTTCGAGAAATGTTTACGCAACATTCCAATGCGATATTATTTACGAATGTTTTGGTTAGCTGGGCTGACGCTTATACACGTCATAACAAAGGTTTCTGGTGGAACATGACGTTCATACACGTCATTAACATATTTGCCTCTGCAACTTTTAGTATTGAAGCTTTTTAACAATGGATCAGCATTTGTGTTTGATATATTGGTTTTGCATATAGTGAATGTATATTAACAAAGTTGCAGTCATATCATATCTTAGCAAATCTTCAACTGTTTCTAACGCTACAGTTACACCACCAAGATTTGCTTTCAGGTTTTTCACACATAGTGTTTGTCAAGTCACACGCACGCAATTTCAAAGCATAATTTATTTATTCAAATACAATTAAAAAATTTCGGTGGAATATAACATTATTTGCAGAATATTCAACAAAAACGAAAAGTTAGCTTTATTGAAATTGCTGTCAGTTGTTTTTTGTGTATAGACTTGAACACACAATTGGAAAAAAAATTAAGTCAAAGTTGAATCAAATTCTAAAAGTATGACCCCCATATTCATAAAAAATAATAATTTTAGGAAAATTTTGTATGAAAAATTGGATATAAAATACAATTCAAATTCAATTGAAATTTTATGAATAGGGGGGTGAATATATTAGTGAAAAAGTGTAAGTGGATTGAAATTTGAAAGGCAAAAATTTATCGTCTAACCCTCAATTAAGTAGCAAAAAATCCTTTTATTGTTTCCGCTGTAAATTCCTTCCTCCGTCTGACGATTATAAAGTTCATGCTCCCGAACGCCATCACTGAGATACAAGAGCGTCATGGAAATAAACGTCAAAATCGTATGCCCTTTTTATCCTTTAGATAGAATGTTTTTTTTATTATAATTTTGTTTTCAAAATTTCCTTATCTAAAAATATGACGCAGATATATACAAATGGCCTTCGGTAAAAAGGAGTGTCCGCGAAAGGGTTAATAAGATTTTTGCCTACATTGCGTTTTGAATATTATCAACCTCTATACGAAAACCCGTTAGACATCTAGTTGTCAAAGTTGATGCTGCCACCTGGAATGAAAATGGCTCATCAGCTGTGCTGTTATCATTTTGTTAATTATTCACAAATACTTTCCTTTGTTCCTCAAATTTGTTTTATTATTATTTATCAGAATTCCAAAAGTATTTGAAAAATTTTGAATTTATAAAAATGGCTTTAGTCGATGTAGACTCTTGGTAAGTTTAAGCTTATTGTTTGAAAGAGGTCAGTTACAGCTTTATACATATGTATGTATGTATATCTCTTTAAAAGGCTTACAGAGTTTGAATCATGCAATCGCTTGAATACAACTTTATTGTCGCAGCTTGATCAGCGAAAATCTAAAAAGCATTTGTCACCGGAATACAATCGTTATACCGCTGCCATACAAGTGGGCCTGAAGCAATACGACCGGGAATTGCAGCAGTTGAGATATAAACTCGGGGAAGCAAACAAAACCAATAAAATGTAAGTGATATTAACAGAAATTTGGGCCGTTTAATAAATTACATTGTTTAAAATACTTAGATCTATGGAAGAGTATCAACAAAGACAGCAGCAGCTCGATACACTACAAACACAACGTTTACAATTGCAACGTAAATACAACGACTCTGCCACCGATGATCGAGCTGCTCTGTTGCAAAAACCTTCTTCCTCATCAAACCCTTTTGCTGAAGAGGACAGTGATGCTGCACCCATAATTGATATAAATGATGTGCAGGCCCTAAAACAGCACCAAATTGATATGCTGGAACAACAGAACCAAGGTTTAGATACATTATCGCAAACTTTATCCAGGCAAAAACAACTGGCCACGCAGTTGGGTCAAGAAGTGGAAGAGCAAAATGGTAATAGTGGTTTTTTTAGCGTTTATGAAAAAAGTTAAATTTAAATTTTACAGATATTTTGGATAATTTGGCCAATACAATTGAGAGAGTGGAAACGGGCGTAACAATTGAGACCAGAAATGTTGGAGTTATTAACAGAAGAGATAGCACTTGGGGTAAATTTTTTATTGAATTTTGTTTTAGATCTTTTACATACTTATATATCTTGTTTTATATCTAGGGTACTGGATGATTATCTTAATTTTAATGATAACTATTTTAATTGTAGCAGTTTTGTAATTTTATTATAACTAATTATTGTTATTAGTCGTTATTTCTAAGAATTTTTTCGTGTGTCTTATTTTTTATACCACGTACATATGTAGATATCTATAAGTAATACTATTGAACTATACTCGTACTATTTTGCATGTATGTACATATATTTATTATATTATTCCAAACAATTTCAGATCGAAACTATATTTTTAGTATATTAAGTTAAATTTTTAAAATAAAGCTGATATATGAAAAGAATACACAGGATTTATATATTATTACCCAAAGAAGAAAAAACATAAATTCATTTTAATCAACTAAATTTTTCATGGTTTTTAGTAAATGTAGACTAAAATGTTTTGAGAGCTTTACCGAAATGTTTAGATATGATAACCTTAATTCAATCGCCTATAAAAAAAATATTAAACGCACATCAGAAAATATAATATTGAGTAATATCAAACTCCAAAATAACTGTACCATTTTTTAAAGGAACAGTGTCCCTTATTATGAGTTGCATTCGATTTTCGCTGGCTATCGAACATTGAATGTGAAATTCATATTGTACGCATTGAAAATTTCGTTGAACAACGAATTTTCTATCGAACAGAATTTTGCTTTCGATGCAGAATTTTAATATGAAAAATTATTAAAAAGCTGAGTTTTAAACCATTGTTTTTTTTTTTAATTAATAGTCATCCAAAAACAAACTATTTTTAACCCCCGACCAAAAAGAGGGGTGTTATAAGTTTGTGGTGTGTGTCTGTCCGTGTCCACGTACAGCCCAAACGGCTGGACTGATTTTGATTTAGTTTTCTCTGTTGGAAATGTGACTTGATCGAGATGGGTCTTAACCATGTTTGAAGAAAATCGGTCCAGCCATTTAGAAGATGTCACTTCTTTTCTAGATAATTCGGAGGTTTTTAAAATTTTTAATTTTTGTTATTATTTTATTAGATCTAAGGTCGTAAGGACTAAACAATTAGAAAGGTTTCACTTGAATAATCGTGGCTGTGCAGGACCAAGAGTATTTTAATTTGCATTACTTGATTCTTGAGATAAACATCTTAAAATTGTTACAAATTTTAAAAGTCACTGTGAGTGAAATTCACAACATCGACATTATTTGTCAAATTCGCGTCATAATACCAAATGAAAATCTAAATTTGCTCCTAATAAGGGCCAGTAAAACATTCAAAACTGTGATGAATTTAGGCTTTTTACATTTATTGATTTCAAATTACAATTACCATGACAATTCCTTTGAAATATTTTTTTGGATTGATTTCATTGGGCCTAATTAAGGTCATATTTCGACTACGACTACGACGATTTTATGCTAGATTAAAGCAAAATTATGTTCTTTAGTCTAGTACAAAATCGTCGATGTCGAAATACGACACTCTTTATTAGGCCCATAGCTAAACAAGAAAAAAAAACTACAATATTTAATCTAGTGTTGAGTTTATAGGTATTTATTTTAATAAATTAATGAATTTAGTTTCGTTTTAAAATTAGCGCTACATCCCTTGTTTTCATAAAATTTCACTTGAATTTATTCTTTGACTCACACACTTTTTAGTAAGACCTTCATCTAATAACCCACACTCAAAAAACAAATAAGTTCCATCGATTTTTGTATTTCATAAATTTTTTTTTGCTTATTTCAATTGGTTTGGTTTTGTATGTTTTACAACATGAATTATAGTAATATTAAACTAAATAAGATAAAAATATTAAACAACACCGCATTTTATAAAATTTAAGCCAAATCAGAGGCATAGGGCACGTGAGCCAAATTGCCAACAGCACCTATGGACAGTTTAGAGGATCCAGCCTTCCTGGCGGCTTGTTGAACATCTTGTAACGATACACCATCGATGGCAGATTCTAAGGCATCAGCACTTTGAACTTGTTGAGTGAGAACTGCTTGCAAGCCCATTTCGGCGATAAGAGAACTATCGGTAGCATATGCTTCCAAAACGGCAGACTTAAGAAGAGCTTTGCCGCGATTAACATCATCAGAGGAGATAGAACCCGATTTGAGCACACGCGCTACAGCTTCCACAGCTTTGCCGGCCTTCTGGGCTTCAGTAGATAAAACGAAACCGAAAAGACCAGCATCAGAATAAGTGGCGTTTAAGGCAGCAAACGAAACGTTGGAATCGCCAACAGCGGTGCCGAGAGCTTTACCGAAGGGACCATTGATGGCACCATACTTTGTAACGGCACATGCGCCGACGGCATGTTGAAGCACGGCAAAAGCCAAAGCTTCCTTTGTATTGTTGATCCCACCACCAACACCTGCAACAGCAACATGAGCCATATTACCACCCTTATCTTTGCGAGCATCACCACCATAATAATTGGCAGACTCGCTACCAGCTTTGCCACCGCTGCCAAGTTCCAAACTCTGGGCAAATCCCACCAATGCACTTTGATCAACACCTACACCCACTACGGCACAACGGGCAGCAGTACAGTTTTTGGCAACATAGTGCAGCAAACTTTCCGAAGACAATTTACCAATTTGGAATTTTGGAATGTACACAGAGTTGCCCAAGCCGATGCGGAAGGCAGCTCTATGTAACAATTCAACGGCACGTACCTAGATGAGCAGTAATAACTAAACATATTAATATAACAGCTTAAATTAAATATATCGCGCGATTACTTGAGGTGGCACTGCTGCAACTTGGGTTTTCACAAATGGTACAATTTCGTTCAATTCCCAGGGCTTGAAAGCGGGATTAATGACATCTTGCAAATAATGTAAACCAGTTTCCAAATGATTGGCAGTCGTTTCAATGGTGTATGCTACAACCTCGCGATCAGAGGATACGGTCAAAGCTCCACCTTTCTGCTGAATGTTGCGGGTAACAGCAAAGCCCGAGCTGTTCTTATTGGATAAACCAGCAGCCACACGTAACATGTGAGAAGAACCTTGGGTATTGTAGCATTCATTACGAGAACCAGCGCTACAACAAGAAAATTATTATTGATCCTTATACATAAACAGATATTTTTTTTTCATTGAAAATACCAACCGGAATACTATAGACACACGAGTTACTGGCAATTGTGCTTCAGCGGAGGCTACAACAATTTTGTTCTCAAGTTGTTTGCATTCCACACTGGCCGCTTGTCCTAATGGTCTGGGACAAGCAGAGGCAGAATAACCACGTTTCTAGTATAAAACAATATTAGAACATTATTTTGAACACTTTTCTTGATTACGTTTTTCCCAACATTTACGTAACCATGTCTTTTTTTTCACTCAACCAATATTTTATCGTTTGGTTCTGTTTTATGGATTAGTAACCATATAATTTTATACTTACGGCAATAGCACGCAACAAGGGAACTTTGCTAGCATTGCAAGCCATTTCGATATTTATTTTAATTTTATGTTAAATAACTATTTGCAAGAAAGTGTTCCTCGGTAAATTCACCCACTGAAAAAAAAAGTCTACAACTTTTTCTCTTTTGTGCTCGTTTCTGATGAAATGCTGACAACTTGTAAATGCAAAAATATTGCTTTTGACCAGGGCTGTCAGATGTGGCGATTTCTCGCCAAACGTGGCGATTTTTCAAATTGTTTGGCGTCCAAATTTTTGGTTTGGGGATATGGCGGATTTTCTGGCGATAAATAAATTTGTTGGCGATTTTTGTGGCTATTTTCAACAAAATTGAAATTCAAAATTTTTGTAATTCAGCAAAACTAGTTTGTGGAAGGATTAGTTTAAAATAAAATAAACCCTTCCAAAAGTCGTCTGCAAGATTTTAAATCAACTTGATTTTGATGATTTTTCTTATATTAATTATTTTAATTAATTCATTTTGAATTTGGATGAGAAAAATTAAAAAAAATTATTTTTGGCGACTTTAATTCTACTTTTGGCGATTTTCTGTTAAATTTCTGTACGACTATTTTATAAAAATTTATATTAAAAAAAGTTGTATATAAAATCAAATTTCTTATCAAATATTTATTAAGAAAAACTACATAAAATTGATTTTGGCGACTTTAGCGATTTTTAAAATCAATTTGGCGAAATAGATCAGAAAAAATCCGACAGCCCTGCTTTTGACATTTGCGGTCAGACTAGTTCAGACACAAGCCCTTGTAATTCTGATCAGTGATGCAAAATGTGGCACAATTGGGCCATTTGTGGCACTTTTGGATGTTTGATGGCCCTGTGGTACTCTCTGGGCTATTTTGGCCCTTTCAGCTCAAAATTCAACTAATCCCTTTAATCCTTTGAGTACACTTTCTAATTGAGTTTTCTCCATTTTAAAAACTACTTGTATTTTTCGAGATTTTTATTTAAACTTGCCTCCGAAATCTGCGCCAGATCATGTTTTAAGTGGGGAAGTCAATAGTATTGTACCACTTGCTATTAAACTTTTTCAAAAGGAAACAAGTTAATAATGAAAATAGGGCAGTATAGCAAGTTCCATAATTTAAAAAGCTCAAAGATTTAAGTAGAAGTAAATTTTGCAAAAGGATTTCTACCATTAAAATTCGCTTAGGTAATCCTTTGAATACAAATTTATACAGAATTATTCAAGGAACTCTTTCTATTCCCTATTCCTCAGCATGTGTGGAAAGAATCTTTTCTTTCGACTGAAAATTTATATTGAAATCAACAATAAAATATGAAAATTCGCTTTTGTTTTCAATATAAATTTTTAGCCGAGAGTTTTCTTTCGATATCGTGAAACAGGCCATAATAGAAGAAATCGTCGTCATGTAAAAAATACTGTGTCATATTTAATATAATTAAAAGATTTAATGAGATTTAATTCCAATAATTCTTATGACGAAGATATTTTAAAACTTAACACAAAAAACAGACTAAGAATTTAGAGATTATGAATAATAAAGTTAGAATTACATACAGAATGTTTTTTAACTAAAATAAATTTTTTTAAGCAACATACATATGTATATATCGTGCCTTAATTTTTTGACCATAATCGATAATTTGCCGTGGTAAATAATCGACTTTCGTAAAAAAAAACGAAGTCCAAAAAATGTGTCGGTTAAGCTTTTTTGGCAGTTATGGGTCGATATATAATATGAATTTACTTTAATTTAATAAAAAATACTTTAAAAACTTTGAATTTTTATCGCTAATTTCTGTTTTTGCCCTAAACAAAATAAATCACATGTTTGATATTATTAATACATACATACTTTTGTTTTTATTTAAATTAACAGATTATAGTCAAGTACATTAAAGAACTTTTTTGGCCCTATCAAAGGTATTTTGGCCCTTTTAAATCGTTAATTTTGCCCTAAATCAAAAAACTCAAAATGCATCACTGATTCTGATTATGTATTACCAATATGGCAGCACTATTGAGTGAAAATTACAAAGTGACAATTCTTATTGTTTTTGTTTTGTGTAGTCATTCGATAAAAAATACATAAGTGGAAAAAGTGAATACGGAAAACTTTAATAGAGCAAAGAAAGGTTTTTACAAAATAAATTAAAGTGGAAAACAAATGAAAAAGTTATAAATTATTGTTTTCAAACACATAAAAAACAAGAAGTGTAATAAATTAAACAGTCAATTTAATAATATTAAAAGATATAAAAGTGATATAAAAAACAAACGAAAATGGCTTCTTTTTTTAATGTGGGCACTAACCCATTTTCTACGCCTGTTGGCCAAAGAATTGGTGAGTTGTTACGTATGTATGTATGTATGTACATATGTAGGTATGTATGTGCATATTTGGAAAGCGTAGTTCATTTTTTTTTCACATCATACATACATACATACGTAGCATTTGTAATAAATTTGGTGTTTTCAGAAATTTATTTCCTAATTGCTTTTTTTTTTTTTGTCTCGCAATAACAAAACAAGTTCCTCTTAGGAGAAATTGAATTTTCACCATTCGTTTATATATATTTTCAATTACTCACTCTTTGTTCAGGTGCATATAAGAATATTTATATTATATTAGTTTTTCCTCCCCTTGGGCACTTTTCTGCAGCTCTCAAAATAATTTCTTTCAAGTTGATTGAATTTTTCGAAATCTCTACTATACATATGTTGGGCTGGTCACGTTAGTTTATCAGCTGGTTTGTAACATTTTGTAACTTGGGGGGAAAAAAACTAAACTAGAAGATTTCGTACCCTTCGTTTTAATTAAATAAGCAATTTCTTGCCTGTGTCAATAAACATTTTTAGCCACAATAAAATATTGAATTTTTTTCTTTTATCTTTCAGGTAATTAATAACTACAGAATAATAAACAGTGATAACTCAAAATGATCCCAATGGTTCACGATCGCAAAAATTTGTTCAGCAACAACAGTTTTTTGCCACTCCTGAACATCTGGGATTTTTTTTGACTTGTGACTGTTTATGATTTACGGCCTGTCCCACGATGTCACCAGAAGATAAGAAAATTTCTTGTTGTTTGCAATACAAGTTGTCGATCGAAAGAATTCTGCTGACATCGTGGGACAGGCCGTTAGTGTGTGATATTTTGCTTTTGGTAATATGTAATGTTAATTCATTATCAGTTATTAAAATAATAAAAATTAAAAATATTAAAAACCCTCGATATATGTACATATCTAGAAAAGATGTGATATCTTCTAAACGGCTAGACCGATTTTCTTTAAACATAGTTAAGAACCTTCTCAATCAAGTCACCTTTCAAACAGAAAAAACTAAATCAAAATCGGTCCAGCCGTTTGGGCTATACGTGAACGCGGACAGACACACAGACACACACTACAAACTTATAACAGCCCTTCTTTTTGGTCCGGGGTTAATAAGGGAAGATTAAAAAATTTATGAATTAGAAAACCATTTTTTTTTTGCCTAACAATTTAAATTTGATATTTAATAAAAACTTAAATTAAATTGCAATGAACTACGAAGAAGAATTGTTATATATTGTTATAAGAGTTTTGCAAAAGGTTTTTATAAAACAATTGTAAAAATAAAATTTATTACTCGTTATAATATTAGATACCTATAATAAAGCGCTGTAAAAATAAAATTTATTACACGTGAAAATATTGTAATAAAGCAAAAGAAACCGCAATGAATAAATTATTTTCACTTGAGCTTCACATTTACATTTTTACAGCCTGCATTTGAACAATGAATGTGTGAGTGCAACGTTTGCATTGTAAATTTTTTTTTTTGAATATTTAATAATTTATTTTATTTTTTTTAAATACACAACACAACCCGCGAAGCGATTAGCTTGTCTGCGGAAAACACCCAGGGTATATGGTGGGAATCGAACCCACGACCTCTGGACTGAGAAGCTGGCATCACTACCACTCAGCCACAGAGGCACCCTGTCTTTTGTTTTTATTATATATTTTAGTTTAAACCATAATTATAATATTTTATTAAATGCTTCAGGTGTTTTATATTAATAGCCGTAATTTCTATATACATATGTACAGACAATTTATTTAACTAAGAGTTTTCCTTAAAAAATTTAACTTACGCGATATAGTATATCTGTACACTAATAGATATCTATGGGTAGAAATACCGAGCATAAAAGGTGTACATACAAACATACATACATACATTAGAGCGTTGCATGAGCAACACCATGAGCATGCTTATGTGTTTTCAGTTTAGTAAATTCAGTCAGTGCAGTGCTCTAATATACATACATACATATACAGGGCTGGACAGGTTGTGATTAAAATACAAAACGCAAAAGGTCCTATTTAACAAAAAAAAAATTTAAAATCAATTTTTTCTATAAATTCCTTAGTATTTCGTCAAAATAATCACTACAAAAAAAAAACGAAATCTACTCGAATAAAAACAGCGATTTCATTTTTAATTTATAACATTGGACAAATTCGCATTGAACAGCTCAATATTTTTCCATTTGCATTTGCAAACAGTTGCCATGTAAATGTAAATGAAATATTCAAAAAGCTTAAAAATGTTGTCGACCGATAGTGTATCGATCATTCGATTTGTAAATACATACAAACTACTTATTATTACTCGTGTTTGGAAATCAGCTTACAGGTACATATCTACTAAAAATTATATTAAAAATAATTTTGCGTACATATGAACGTATATTTTAAATGACTAAATAAAAGTAAACAATAAACAAATAAAAAAGAAATGATAAGTAAAAGTAAATATAAAAAAGGTAAACGACACACAAAAAAAAAAAAAACAAAAGTTGTTTACACTAAAAAAACAGTTGATTTTATTTCACTTCAACTCTCATGCAAAGTATAGACCAGGCGGCGATTAAAGCAAGCAAAGTAATTCATTGCTAAATTTGAAGTTTCGTCGCTTATTAAAATATTAAATGTTGTCGCAACCGTGGCCTTAAATAAAAATAAAAATACGTCTAAACTGTTGTGGAAAACTCTTTCTGTACTATTGGTCCTTTGAAAAACTCTTGTTTTTAATGAACTTCGACATAAATGTGTACATAGTACATGAGGTAACACCATATATTTTAATAAGCACTAAATGGGGTAATTTAAATAAAAAAACTAATACAGAAACTTTCGAAACAACAACACCCATAATACTCGTATGTTGGTTTTATGTATTGTTTTATCGGTAGCGTGGTGTGTATTCAGCTCTATGACGTTTTTATCAGGGATCGTAACATTTATAAGTTTTATTTTAAAAACTACTTTTTGGCTCTAAATTCACAGTCTATAGTTAACTACTAACACAAGTGGTTTAACTAACGAGTTTTCTTGTAAATTCCATTGGTTAAACCACCTTCATTAGTTAACTAAAGACTGTGAATTTGAGTTTTATTTTTTTCTCACAAAATAAAAGTTATTTTTTACGTTTTATTTTTTACTTAGATAATTGGTAGTTTTTAAACTGAATAAAATATAAAAAAGTTAATTTAATTTGACTTAAAATAGTTTTTTACAGACCCTGGCGATAATTACAATTTTAAATCGCCTAATATTAATTTTAGCGGTTTATACAGTTTAATAATTATCTTTTATAAGCAAAAAATTAAAACTCAAAAAATAACTTTTAAGGCCAAATTTTGTAAATATGTACAAACGATTTTTTCGTTTTGAAAATTGTATGGAAAAAATATTTTGTGAATCGAATTTTCGTTATTTTTCATACAAATTTGAAACGTTCTGAAACGAAATTTTTTACAAAATCTGCCTATATTTTCTGAGGAATAAATAAAAATCAAGAAATAATTTTTAATTTCTGAAGAACAAATAAAAATTCAGTAAAGTGCCAATTTGACTCGCGCACGAAGGGTTCCGTAGGTTGGGCTTTGAGTATTGTTTTAATACAGCGTTTTTTTTTTAGTTTTTGACATTTTATCAGCTGAAATAATTTTTTTTGCTTATTTTTCGTTTTTTTTTCTCATTTTGGTGATTTTTTTAATTTTGGCGTTTTTTTAATTTTGGCGATTTTTTTTCATTTTGACGATTTTTTTCATTTTGGCGATTTTTTCTTCATTTTGGCGATTTTTAAATTTTGGCGATATTTCCGGTTTTTCGCGATTTATTTTTGTTTTAGAAATTTTTTTAATTTGGTGCTTTTTTTCGTTTTGGCGATATTTTCGGTTTGGCGATTTTATAATTTTGGGATTTTTTTGTTTTACCGTTTTTGAAAATTTCAAGAAGTTTGCTCTTACGGTTGTCAAAATTACATACTCAAAATTGCATTAACTGATGGTACACCCTTTATTTAAAATTTTTTTAAATTTTAGTGTTAATTGTTGTAGTCTGTATAAAAATACACTAACCTTACAAAATTCAAGTGTATATACTATTTACATACAATTGTATATATTTTACATGGGATTTTAACATTATTCGTTGCTCGTTTTGGAACACCCTTTAATTTCCAACTCTCATGTATTTGTTGTTGTAGCGGCCAAAGGTCTACATACTGTGTCCAAATTTCAGGCCCGTAGCTCTTACGGTTCTCGAAAAAATACCCTGTGACAGACGGACAGCGTAGCGAAAACAATAGGGTTTCTTTTCACCTTTGGTGTACGAAACCCTAAAAATAATCGGAAAAGTTGAAATTTTAATAAAAATTAAACAATTAAAAATTAATGCACCTGTCTAAAGGTAGTCCATGTAACAAGGAGTATGTATCTTGGTGTATTAACGAATTCGCACGCAGCACTTCTCTATTAGTTTATTTTTTTTAATTTAAATTTGGAAAATAATCGTCATTTGCGGTCCCTGGTTTTTATTATTGACGTAAAATTCTTTGTTTAATTTTAAATTTGTACAAATTAAAAAAAAGTCTTCAAATTTTATCATGAATGTAATCTAATCTGTTCTTGGTATTACGAGTAATACTAAAATTTCAAATCGCCAAAAATAACAATTTAACTTTGAACCAAAAGAAGGTATGAACAATTTTAGTTTATTTAAAAAAAAATAATGTTAGTTTTTTATGTAGAAGTAGAAATCTTTATATAAAAAAACACACACAGACAAATAAACATTTGGGGTATTCAAATTGAACCGATAAATTAATATGTTTTAAAGTAATAACATGAAAAAATATGACTGCTGTCAGAAACCCCTCATAATTTACAACTATAAATATTGTACTTAAGCATGATACAATTATAACAGGTACATGCACAAGCCCAGCCTGTTACTGTATACATTGCAGATAAATGTCAAACTTTGTTTACAAGCTGCAAAAATGTTAGTGTATGTGTGTGAATAAAATGTTTATAGTGTTGCCAATGAATTTACACAAGGCTGTGTCTGCAATTAAACATTGAAGAAAATTACACTACACATCTTTTGTGTAGGTTAAAATTAAAAGAAAAATAAATACAAATAGAACCCAAAGTAGAATTTCACAGACATTATACAAGAATTTAATTCCATGGCCTACACATGTGAGTAGAAATTACACACTATTTAACTACACACAGAATGGCAACACTGAATAACTATAATCATGCAGGAATGCCGCGTCTGCAATTGTACTTTAGTTGCCCTGTAATTGCAATTTTTTATAAACAAAAGACATTTGTTTCTGACAATTTATCGTTTGTTTATAACAACAAATACAACAAAATTCCAATTGTTGTAGTCGTGCATGTACCTAGTATAATTGTATCATGTACTTAAGTGTATTTTGGCCTTAGCACCTTCGTACATTGCTTACTCTCTCTCTCTCTCTCAATTCTACGTATAATTATGACAGAACAATAAACATAGCTCAGAAAGTTTTATTACTTTATGACCTTTTTGTTTGAATCACAACAATAATTTTTTTAAACTATGTTAAAATATTAAGACATTATGACACTTAAGACACTATTTGAATACCCCCATTAATTTGGCAACTCGACCGCCATGGCTGTCTTGTTTGTTACAAGCACGATTTATCGTCATTTTGACGATTTCTGGTGCCGAAAATAGCAGAATGACGATATGACGATTTTTTCCCTTAAAATTGACGATTTTTTGATTTTTTAATAGTCCAAAAAGGGAAGCTGCTGTTAGAATTCATATATGCATTTTGGTGAATGCATGCTTACATATCGATGGTCACAAGACGAAAGGCCCTGCATCCTATTTTTGGCGAAATTGAGTTTTTCAGTGATTCCAATACACCTCGTCACAAAAATCATTTACAGCCTGGCCCACGATGTCACGAGAAATCGTTCGATCGACAACTTGTATTGCAAACAACAACAAATTTTCTAAAGTTATTGTTGTTTGCAATAGAAGTTGTCCACCGAACGATTTCTAGTGACATCGTGGGCCAGGCCGTTAATCAGCATGACTATAAAATGTAATCAATTGAAAATGTTTAATGTGAATTGTAAAATTCTATAGAAATGCCCATATACAAAATAATAACTTCTATTAATTAATATTAAAATCAGACAAAAGTTTTTAGCCAAGCGCAACAATTAAAAGAATTGTTTGTTAATTAAGTGTTTTCGTAGACAATTGTTTTATTTTTTTGTAATCATCAACCATTAAAACGCTGAACTACAAATACTACAACAAAAACAGTCAGAACAACAACAACAACAATAACAACAACTTATTACTAATAATGATGACTAACACTGCTGGGAAATGAAATAATTTCTTCAATATGGTTCAATACAGTACGAAATGATTGGGTACACGGTGAAAAATTAATCGTGCCTGTTCTGTAAATCGAGTCGATTTAAAACCGCTCGACTTAGAAAAACTAAATCCGCTTGAAATATCATATCTGAAATTAATTTAGTATGTATGATTTAAAACACATCAATGGGGTCATTATTTATTTTTGGAAAACGAGAAATTTACTCGGATTCGTTTAACAGAACATGCCCGAATATATAAAGGAAACTCTAAAACTTGATCGTATTTTATTTGGGATTTTTATATTATGCTTTACAATAAATAAATATTTGTATTTCTAATATAAGCAAAGTCTGCTATAAAATGCATTAAATTAAATTATATTTTAATGAATTAATTTTTTAAAGTGTAGATACTATTTGGAAAAATAGTAATTATGATATAAAAAAATTAATGACATTATCTGTTTTATGTATTGATAAAAAATTCAACAAAAAGCAATCAAATTTTGTCTATAGAAACTATGTTGTGTAGTCTACAAATATAAATTTACATCTTAGCAGAATAAAAGCTTTAATTATTGGAAATGACATTTTAATCGCAAGTTTTTTTAATTCGCCCATGTCGGGACAAAAATTAAAAAAAAAATATATATTCATAGTAAAAACAAAGTATACTTTAAAAATATAAAAACAATGGCGCATATTCATAGTAAAAACAAAGTATACTTTAAGAATTTAAAACCAGTATTGCCATACAAAATACTGGTTTTAAACTCTTAAATTATACTTTGTTTTGACTACTAATATGCTCCAATATTATCATAAAAAATACTGGTTTTATTAAAGTCTTAAAGTACACTTTGTTTTGACCATGAATATTCGCCTTTATTGTTAAAGCTGAATCCAATTTTACTTTATAAACGCTCTATCTATAGACAGACAGAAAGAGATAGTATTTCTCCCTCTGTCTTTCACGCAGCTGAATTAAGACTTTGCAAAGTAAACTTTCCGCGTCAAAAAGGTATTACATAAACTCAAAAATTGTTCAACTAAAATTGCCGTTTGAGAACCCAGTCAAACGAACTTAAAAAAATTCCAATTATTATTTTTTATTTCAATTCTTATCTGTTTGTTATTGTTGTTATTTGCTATTGCTACTAAATAATTTGCTGCTTCATAAATAATAACAATAAAATGTATTGACCCGAGTAATTTTATTTGGTTTTTTTTTAATTTTTTGTTTTCATGCAATTTTTTATTTATTATTTGTGATGATATGACAATGAATTGTTGCGGATAATTATTAATTTTTTTTATTATTTTTTTTTGTATATAATTGTTAAGGTATGGCAAATACAAGTAACTTATTTGATTGTTGACCCTTTGGGATCATTCATTCACTACCTAGTAACACAAATTTTAAAGGAGCCAATGCTTTCATATGTTTCGAAAAATTTTATCTTTTAAGATTTTAATAAATGTTTAAATTTAATTTATTTTAAATTTGAAAAAATTAAAAGATCTAAGGTTGGCGCTCGAATAAGATTTATTTAATTAATAGAGGAATTTTCTTTTGATTTTTCTCGAATGAATATAAAGTTTAACATTTGTTAACACACTAATAATCCTAAATTATTATTTTACTTATTAACAGATATTCACCCGTATTGCGCATGTCGAGTCGAATATTCGTCTACGAGAATTTTGTCATAGAATAAAGAAAACTTGTACAAGTTTTGTTTAATCAAATACAAAATTGTCGTAGACGAATATTCGACTCGACATACGTAATACGGGTGATTGTTAATTAAAAAATAAAATTCTTATTAAATTTCTACTGCTGAACTCTTGTTTTGGTGCATAATGAAATGTAAACGTTAAACAGCTGATCGAGATTTTTCCCCCTCCAGTACAAATTGCTTATTTGGAGTAGGAGGATTTTTTCCCCGGCAACAAATAAATGGGAAAAGAAAACCTCCCTGAGGAAAATTTATAAGGGCAATCGTGAATAAAATTCCGGGAGAAATTTTTGCTGGGGAACAATTTCAAACAATAGCAAGTAGTAGAGAAAACAAAAAAATTCTCCTTATACCGGCCATACACTACACAAGTCCACTGCACAAGTCTGGCAATGTGCAGTGCGTTTGTGTAGTGTATGGGGGTGGTTGTGCTATTTACGCAGTGAACTGATTAAATATCAAAATGATTTTGATATTTGCTCAAGTTTGAAAAATGTACAGTGAACTTGTATAGTGTATGTTGCAAACGCTCAGTTGTATCGTGATTTTTTAAGAGTTCACAACAAGAAATGAGCACAGAACAAACATTCTGGACAGAGTTCCTAGATTTATACAAAGAATCACAAGCATTATGGGGAATTAAAATAAAAATTGCACAGTTTACTCTTGTAGTGTATGTAACAAGCTTAGTTTACACAGTGCCAGACTTGAGCACTGAACTTGTGTAGTGTATGGCCGGCATAACAAACTAATACTATGTTCACACTTGTTTTTAAGGCAAGTGTTTTAAAAAACTAAACACAACCGTTCACATTATACTTGAGATGTTTAAGGTTGACGTTTTGTCACTACATTATTTTATTTGTAAAAATTACGAACAATTATGTTTTTTATTTGCTTTATTATTTTTAAACAACAAAAGTTGTTGTAAATAATTTAGTATTTTTTTAAACTAATTACTTGTTTACCAAATAATAATAGGTGTGTTCCACAAGATTTTGTACAAGTTCGGACTAATGAGAGAAAAATGAAAATTACTCTCTGAATATGCAAAAGTTATCCAAAATTGCTGGAACGCAAAAAACCATAATTGCCCATCTTGAAATACCAGTGCTGCTTACTTTTTAAATTAAATTTTATTTTAGTGATTTCAGTCGCTTAAAACGCATAACATTATAAAAACATAAAATTTGCATCATTGTCATCAGCTGTAAAAAGTAAATGAAAAAAAAAAACTCCAAAAAAGTAGAAGCTACGTGAATTATGAAAAAAAAATCATAAAAATCATTTTTCTTCATAGTAAAGAAATGGAGAAATGTGCACAAATGTACTTACAACTTCAGCTTTATTTCAAAACATTCCATTATGCTTTTTAATAAATAAAAATTCATTGCTTTATTTGCAAATTTTCTGATTAATTTTTCAGTTTCATATGTAAACAAAAAACAGCTGGTTATTCAATTCTTGTCCGATCTTACCCAGAAGAAAAAGTTCGTACTAGTTTGTACAGGAAATGAAAAAAACTACTCTCTCATTCGCTCTCAAAATTGTACAAAAATTGCTATCTGGAACGCTTTTGGATTACTTTGTACAAGTTCTGACTGTTTTGTTATGCATCTGTAACAGACCTAATAATAACAACACAAAGTTGCCAGAGTTATCAAAAACGCACTGAACATACTCCATTTACGTGCTTAGCGAAATATTTAAATCTAAAACATCTCATTTGAGATGTTTATTAAAACAAATCAATGGTAAAACATCTCAAAATCATCGTGTTTAAATTCTTTAACACGAATGAGACGTTAAACATAGTATGTATGTATATGTGAACATAGTATGTATGTATATGTCATATAATACTATGTTTAGACGGTACGTGCTTCGCTCTCTATTCATGCTTCACGCCCCAATCATGACCGAATCCACTTGCTTCGCCATATAAAATTATGAGAGCGAATCAAGTAGATTCAATATGAATCTACTTGCGAAGCACGTAAAATTGGTATCTTCTCTAACTTTTATCGCAGTTAATCGCCACTTTATCTGAACTAGCTATCAAAACAAAATAGGTATACAGTATTTTTCGGTTAATTGCACATCAAAATTTGCACAACTTTTTGTTCAATTAACCGGGGAACCAATTAGCCGATACCCGTTTAATTGAACAATTCGTTCAATTACAAGAATCCCGTTTAATTGAACAGTTTGTTCAATTACAGAAATCAAGCATAATGGGAACTACTAATGAATTAAAAGAAATCGCATATGTGCACTTTAAGTTTTCCAAAATAATTTTTTTTTACTTTAAACGAAAAAAATGCAAGTAACAGAAAAAAATTTACATATATGTGTATACGCAGGTATTTATTATTACTTCAATTAGTAGAAATACCACCCAGTGTTTTTCACAAATGATGTCAAATATGTATGTGCAAAAATGCTAGATTATTATTCAATAATAATGCAATTAACCGGGTAAAAGTAAGAGGAAATTTATTTTTGATGACATGAATTTTGAACCAATTAAGCGCGAAAATCAATTAACCGGGTTCTATTATCCGAGGAAATTTACATGTGCTTTCGTATACAATATTTTTTGCCCGATCATATGGTTCAATTAAGCGTGGAAACCAATTAACCGTAGGGTCAATTAACCGAAAAATACTGTATGTGTATGTGTGTGTTTGTAAACAAATGAAAACAAGCCAAAAAAACATAGATGAGAGTTTAATATAAATAAATTTAATTAAGTTATGAATAATATAAAAAGGAAAAATAAGAAGAAAATATAGAGATGCCTTCAAAAACAAGATTTTGTTTGAATCGAATTTATGTAAGTATGTATGCATGTATACACGTGCGTATGATACGTATGTTTGTGTGAATATACATAAAAAAATGCCACGCGAACAATGATGCCTACTTTTTCAGAGCAAAAATCACTGTGTGTTCATAAAAAAGCACTAAATGCAATATATTTTTTATTTATATTTTTATATTTATCTATTTATTTTCAATACAGAGAAAGCCCACATGGATAATTATATATGTATTGAATGAGTAGAAATTAAAAATTTAAGTTAACTACAATTTTAAATTTACTACATTTCATAGGTTTTTGTAATAATTTCAATTATATCGAGCCATATTTCGATTTTGCGTATAAGTAGAATATGAGTAGGAAAATAATTGAAGTTCCTTTGGCAGTACACTGCAATTATGGTGTATTATTTTAAGAAAATAGTATCAACGAGAATTATATCCTCGTTTCAGGAAATGCAGTTTCATTTCTTTCAGTATGTTACATTCTGTAGCTCGTTTCTGTATTTCTCGCATCGTAAAATTTCCCGCATGAAACAAGGGAATCGTAACAAAAACAGTGTAAATTGAAACACAAAATGGCTTTTCTCACTAAGTGTTTCTGTATATTTACTTTGCGAAAACTATCTGTCATTTATATAAATTTCCAGCAATTATTGGAAGGATGTGAGAAAGGGTGTTTCTGTAACAATATTCTGTGAAAAGTTTCTCGCAAGAACCGTCTAAATAACTCGCATTTTAAATTGGTGCGAGAACAACAAAATTTGTACAGAAACATGAAACATGAAAATATGAATAATAAACTAGTTGAAAAGATATGCAACGAATTATTGAACTAAAATTATTATTAAGGAGTCGATATCATTATATTTATTTACAATTTTTTTGTGGAGTTTTCTATAATAGAGACAGTTGCTAGAAAAAACTTATTTCAAGCATTTTACATTCACTTTATATTCATGTTCATTATAAAATTTTATTTTTCTTTAAAATTATTATTTTTTTGTTATTGAAATAATATTTTTGTGACTTTTGTTTTCATTTGACACTCGATTACTGGAAATATTCCAGTAAAAACAGATTCAGTGTTGTCTGTTTTCACATTCAAATACAGAAACACTTTTTTCACAAATCGAGAAACGATGGAATTTTGTGTTTCACACTTCATGTGAGAAATTTTACGATGCGAGAATTACAGAAACGAGTTACTGAACATCATAAGCCTTTTCTTTTTAGACCGTATTTTATATGAATGAAACAATTTGATTTATAAAATCATTATTGTATTTCTTACTTACTTTTAAAATAGATATAAGCGCTAAAAGTTATTTCTACTTCAACATTTGAACATGGTTATGTTAATAGTCTTAGAGGAAATATTGACAGTATTAGAAATGGATTATGATTAGTTGAATTTCTATAATTATAAACTTCAATCCCAAAATTGATCACTTCTGAGCAAATTTTTCCATTTATGTATCCTTAAATTTCTGATACTTCGTTCCATTTCTTCAATTTCACCATCCCAGCAAAAATTACCGCTTTTCAGAAGAGTTTTTGTGAGACAGCTAGAAGCAATGCATTCAGTTTCCAAAAAGCCATTCATTTTTTGCTTTACTAGTTCGTTTTACAGAAGTAATAATGTGTAGTTTTTGTGTATTCAGATGCAAAAGTTACTGGTTTACATTTTTTTACTTCTGTCCACTTTGTTAGAGAGCCTTACGTTAGTACTTTTCAGAAGCATTTTTGAAAGCTTTCGTTATCAAGAAAGCAATACATTGCTTCCCTCAGTGGTTAGTAATTAGATTATTGTAATTAAGTTATTTTATAACGTGTTTCCAACGTGGTATCCTCTGTAATTTCTAGAAATATATTTTTTCTCACTATGAAATCGAAAGTTTTTCTTCCTTCGTATTTCACCCAGCTGAATTAACATTCTGCAAAGGAAACTTCGCATGTTTAAAAGGGGTGAAAGCAGATAGTTTTTGGAAAGTGAAAATAAAGCCACCACACTTTAACAAATTAATATTTAGTAGATTCGCAAAACGCACTAAAATCAAAGGTGAAAAGCACCAATTTAGTGCCTTTTTTTAAGCAACAATTTGAAAAATTCCGCACTGTTATGAATTAAAAAACTCTAAATCTAGTACGAAAAGCACTAAATTGGCACGCTGCACACGAAGCACGAATGAGTAGTCTAAACAGCATGATTCATAAACATGATTCAGAGAGCGAAGCAGGTGATTCAACTCGTCGTCTAAACATAGCATAAGGCGGTGTCAGGTACAACTTCAACGCTTTGCGTGACGTTTCTAACTCTCGGAAAAAAAGCGTGACGGAAAATGTGTATGACACAATGAACACTTTGACAACACTCACTTTTTGTTTTACTGCTTTGTTTAATGCATAAAATACAGCACAATTCGATTACTCTGATGCCACTATCTCGTTTTTTATGTAAATTTACCAAAAGTTTAATAAAAATTCATATTTACATGCGAGTTTGGTCAAACAAGTTAAGAAAAGTATACCAACTGATTGTCAAAGCACGCAAAAAGGTGAGAGTTGCCTAACTTTTCGCTTCGCTTTGCGTTAAAAGTACTTTATGTGACATGTTTCATATAACCATGTACATTTCATCTTAAATGTCAAAGCGAATCTTCTTCAACGCAACGCGAAGCAAAAGTTTTATCTGACATGCCCTATAGAGTTTGATAATTTTGAATTGTGACTGTTTATGATTTATTGCGCGATATGTATAAAAGAGGTTTACCCCGTATTTCGAAACGAAAGAAAATGCTTTTGAATTTGTATGTTATTAACATTATAATTTGAAAGCATTTGCTATCGTTTCGAATTACAGAGTAAATCCCAGGTACATATGTGATGGAAATCGATCGACTTCAAAAGAAATGTTTTTAAAAGGTGTGATCAGTTTCGAAAGATTTTGAGAATCATTTTTGAATAAAAATCATCAAATTGCTAACTTGTAAAAATCATAAAAGAAGCTAAACAAACAAAAAATATTAAAGAATTTTTAAAAGAAATTGATCAAATATTATCCAAAAAATTATTAATTATCACAACTTTCTTGGTTTTTAAATAGGAGTAGATTCTTTTTTAAAAACGATTTCCATCGCGATTTCGAAATCAAACGAAAAGTTTCGGTTATTAAAATTCGTGTTGTCACCCAAAGGTGAGAAAGTTTAAAAAATACCTTTAAAGATGGTAATGACAAACTTGTTAAACATTTTCAAACTATGTAGACCTCTTACAGTTCGCTTTGTCGATTAACTTTACAGTGGTTGTCTGAACGTGTTATAGAAAGATATTCAAAAACCTATTTTACATATTCTTTAAAAAAAAAGTGTATTCGATTTCGACAATTGCATTTTATAATATTGTTATAAATATGGAAAAATGCTATAAACTGTTTAGATTTACATTAACAATTGCATGTGTATTTGAAATAAACCTGAAAATTTGTTTGAAAGATCTTTTGCTTAACTAATAAAAAAATATATTAAAACTCTCTCTAGTGCTAATTGTCAAATATGTACATATAACAAATGAATTAATGTACATATCGCTCATTTACTGAAACAACGTCATAACTAAATAAAACCAGTTTGCCAGAAAACGAGTTTGAAGTTTGCAACTTCAACGTAAAAAGGAAATTTAATTTTTCTCTCAAGAGTTACAAGAAAACAAGATATTTGTATGAAATTTCAACAAAATATGAAAAACTATGTGAGGATTAATTCTGCACAATTTTTTGAGTTATGACGTTCTTTGAGTAAATGAGCGATATGTATGTATGTACATATGTATGTCTTTTGTATGTACCCAAGACATTTTCTCTTTTGCTGCTTTTAGAACAAGCTACCGATGCATCTTTGGCCTCTGAGAATTGGGCTCTAAATATGGAAATTTGTGACATGATCAATGAATCTTCCGATACGGCACGAGATGCCATGAAAGCCATACGCAAACGTTTGCAACAGAATGCTGGCAAAAATAATCAAGTGATTATGTTTACACTTATTGTCTTGGAGACATGTGTTAAAAATTGTGGCAAAGCATTTCATGTGCTGGTGGCACAAAAGGACTTCATTCAAGATTTGGTTAAACTAATTGGACCCAAAAATGACCCACCTATGGTGGTGCAAGAAAAGGTGCTCAGTCTAATACAGACCTGGGCAGATGCTTTCAGAAATCAACCGGATCTAAATGGCGTTACGCTAATGTATACGGAGTTGAAAAACAAGGGAATTGAATTTCCTCAACCTGATGCAGAAAATATGGCACCCATATACACGCCTCAAAGGGTAAATTACATATTTATGGCCCGTTTCACAATGTACAACTAAAAGATAACAGGGACTTTAACGGCAAGTTTTGTATGAAGAACTTGCAGTTAAAATTCACGTTAACTCTTAATCATACATTTGGAAAAGGGAAGTTTAACTATTTAATAATATATGTAAATACATTTTAAACTGCTTTGTAGAGCGTTCCAGAGCAGCCACCACCTCAAGTTTTGAATCAACCAGCTGTGGTATCACCACAACATCCCATGATAACAGGGGCTGGCATGCCGGTAAGAATGAATATGTAACCTTCTCCGAGAAAAGGGACCTAGTTTGTCAAAAAAAGGGACTTGGGAAAATCGATAAAAATGAGAAAAACATTAAAATTTTTAACTTTGAATGCATTTTTCTCAAAACTTCATTTTCACAAACTAGGTCCCTTTTCTCGGAGAAGGTCACATATATCGCTCATTTACTCAAAGAATGTCATAACTCATAATAACTAGTTTTCTGTGTAAATTGAAAAAGAAAATTTTATTTTGCTTTCAAGAGTTGACTAAGCAAGATATTTGTATGAAATTTGTACACAATATGAAGAGCGATTGGAGCATTAATTTTGCATCATTAACTCAAAAAGGAAATTTTTTGAGTTACGACATTCTTTGACTAAATGAGCGATATTTATGTATATTAAAAATTTAATATGTTTTTTTCAGACTGCTGCTCCCACACAACTGTCGCCAGAACAAATCGCTAAATTACATTCTGAATTGGAAGTTGTTTCAGTTAACATGTCGATTTTAAGCGAAATGTTGACAGAACTTAAACCGGGTGAAGAGCAGCCAGATGATTATCAATTGATCAATGATTTAACAGCTACTTGCAAGTAATTAATAATTACAGACTAACAAATTGCACAAAAAAAAATAATATTTTTCCCCCCTCAACTAGAGAAATGCAATCACGTATTGTTGACCTAATTGGACGTGTTACCGATGACGAGTTGACAGCTGAATTGTTACGCATCAATGATGAATTAAATAATTTGTTTTTGCGTCATCAACGTTATGAGAAAAATCGTAGCGGTCATACTGGTGGTGTCACTTCACCTTCGGCTGTGTTGGGTGCTGCCATTGGTATACCACCAACAAATTCTGCTGCAGCCGTGGGAGCTGCGGCTGTTGGTGGTGCCACATCAGAATCGCCAAAATTATTAGATTTTCCCGATAGTAATAAAGATGATTTGTTAAATAGTTTTAGTCGTTTAGGTAATTATGGTAAATGTATTAATTAAAATGTTTATTATAGTTTGTTTTATTTAATTGTAGGTGTCAGTAACACAACGAAACCCACAGCCAAGGATGCCGATGAATTTGATATGCTGGCACAATCTCGCACTAACGGCAACAAGTAAATTATTTGTATTATTATTTTTTTCATATGAATATTATGTACATAAATATGGAGCAAGATAAATAATTTAGAATAACTATTATTTATAATGTGCATTGCAAAGAAAACAATAAATTTAAACAGTCGTTAAGCAGCTCTGGGTCGAAGAACATCATTTCGCGTCATAGTAATTATTTCTTAAGTGCGGTCAGCCTTATTTCTGTTGTTGGGCCTTCGAGAGTTGTTCGTCTCGCTCGCACTGGTTGACTGATCTGCCACGGATAACCGTATAATCTTGCGTTGCTACTTCCTATGTGAAGGCATAGGTCGTACAGTCAGTCACGGAACTTTTTTGAAAATACTGTTAATAACATCTTGGGCATATGGTCTAGTTACTCCGCACATATTCGTGCAACACCATACTTATAATAAATAAATAAAAAATAAAATAAATTTAAAGTTTTAGGGGTCATGTTTGAGTTCGAGATTAGAAATTAAATTAATTTAAATGTTTTAACTTTTAATTTTTTTCTACTCATTGTTTCCCCCTTTTAAAAAGTCATTTGCAAGTTTTCAGTTAAAATGAAACAACTGGAAACAAAATGGCTGACTTTGAAAATTCGAAGTTCTCGCTAAAATTTTAATTTTTATTTTGATTTCGAAAATTTTCACAAAACAAAATTTTAAAGTTCAAAATCTAATCATTAATCTTATGCCGAGTACACACTATAGCATTTTGTGACATCGCAATTGTGTATACTGGTGGGAACGTTTGTCATTTCCGATATTTTTCATTGTGTGGCATTGGTTTCCATGTAAAAAAACATAACGGGAACGGCGTTGCACACATTTTGAAAATGACAACACAAGAAGTGCCAGATGTGTACTCAGCATTAATCCAAAAAAAAACGTAAATTGCTACTAATTCGACTAAAATCGTATGATCCGTTTCCGCTTTCCATATTCTTTTTTAAAAAAAGTTAGGAGTTGTTCAACGATGTTGTGTTATAATATAAAAGAATATTTTTTTTAATGTATGTGTATAAATTATAAAAAGAACGTATACTTTCGATATCCTTGAATAGGCCTTCTTATTTAAAGTGAAACAAATTTTGTTTAAAAATTTAATTTTACAAAAAAAATTTTTTTTTTCAAATAAAATAATAAATAGCTTTGAAAAGCTTGCGTTGGATTTGTAAAAACTTTTTGAGAGTAAAAACAAAAATTATAGTTTTAAGGGTCAGATTGAAAATCAAATAAAAATGTTTCTTGTGAGAAAAAAACCGCAAGATTATACGGTTATCCGTTTCAGATCAGTCAACCAGTGCGAGCGAGACGAAAAACTCTCGAAGGCCCAACAACAGAACTAAGCCTGACCGCACTTAAGAAATAATTACGATGACGCGAAATGATGTTCTTCGACCCAGAGCTGCTTAACGACTGTAGTTTAATAAATATTGCACAAGCTTGAAATAAGAAATAAGTCTAACCACCTGTTTCTATAACCCAGGCGGTCGACTTGAGTATAAAATTTATGTAATGAAGGCATTAATTTTTTTTATTGATTTTCGTACAAACTTTGTAGACGATTCGTCTGCCTGACTTGTAGAAACTGCACATAAATAAGCTTTAGTTTAAAAGTTAAAAAAATACATATATGTAAGCTGCTTAACATTGTTTATATACTCCCCTTGCTTTCTTTTTTTTTTTGTAGCAAAAGTGATTTATTAAAAGACATTCCCACATTGGATGCTACAGCTGGCAGCTTAGGATCTCCCTTTAAGCGTACCGGCAACAATATGCCGGTGGTAAGTAAAGTGAGTATTGCTGAATTCCACCCAAAAACTAATATTTCTCTTCATTATTTTTCCTTGAAATGATTTTTATATATTACTTCAATATTTATTTATAAATTGGCGAAATATATTACAAAAATTTTTAATAACTTTTTTTTTACTTTTTTTAATTTTATCCTTGTTAAACGGCTTTGTTATAAACTTTCGTTTGAAATGAACAAAAAAAAACTCCCCTTTCTTTACATTTGGTTTTTATGTATTTTCCTTTGAAAAATATATAATTTTATTTTGGTAAACAAAAAAAAAAAATGAAAACTTAAAAAGCCTGCTAAAGAAAATGAGATCGATGAAATGGAAGAATGGTTAGGCAGCTCTGTAAGTAAAGTATAATTTATTATTTTGTTTAGTTTTCATTTAGTTAATTATTATAAACTAATTTTGTTGCGTAGTTTCATTTCTCACAATTCATTTAAAGCAATTTAATTTTTCATACCACAACACAAACATATTTTATATAAATAATTTGCTTTTATTATTTTTATTTAATTTTTTTTTTTGGTTTGCTAGAAACTTTATTTTGTTGCGTAAATATTTCGCTTGTAAAAATTTCTATATCATTTGTAATTTGTTTGCAGAAAGGAATTGAGGGAATTGAAGAAACAGTTACCAGTTCAGAATTTGATAAATTTCTTGAGGAGCGTGCGGCCGCAGCCGAAAATCTTCCCACTATACAAGCTACTAATAATTTAGATAATGCCCAGCAGCAGCAACAAGCAGCTGACAAAAATAAATCGAAAAAAGTCGAGGAGGATCTATTATTACTTTGAGCTTATGCGAGTATTTATTTAATTTGTTGTTAAAACTTCTACTTTATTCCACTTTGAAGGGAAACCTCATAACGAAAGAAAAATTACACAAAAACTTATTAACAATATTGGCTTTAACTACATATTTATTTACTAAATGTCTAACACAATACAAGTAGTAGATAAAAAGATAACTCTATAATATTTATATATATCACAGCTATAAAATTCTAATAGTATTAATGGTATAAAGCTAATACATAATAACAAAATGTGCACCAAAATGATAGGATTTGATGGTTAAAAAATTATTGATTTTAAGATTTTATCTTATAAAACCTAATAAGAGTAAATATGGAAATTACTTTAATTTTGCTGTTGTATAACCAACAAAACTTTATCATTTTCGAGCGCATTAAAAGAAAACACCTTAACCTTTAATCTTGTTGCGATAAAAAGAGGAAAAAACCTTAAAATAATGAAAACAAACCAAAAGCCATTATAAATAACTCTCTTCACATTTTCCTCAAATACCAAATTTATGTCACTGATTTCAAATCATCATAAAAATTTAAAAATCATTAAACTTTTTCAACTAGTTTTAAATATTAAAGTAAATCCAAATAATTTATAAAAATTTTAAAAATATGTATGCATGTATTCTTTTTATTGTAAAATTTTGCTCGATTTTTTTTTAACGAAAAAACGTTTCTTAACCTATTTCAACCACCAACTTATTTAAATATCAATTCATATTTAAAAGTAATTTTTCCATACAAAAATTAATGGAAATCGACATTTAAATCTGAATTGATATTTAAAGTTTGTATGAAAAATTTTAAATTTCAAAATTCAATAAAATTCAAAATTTCATGCAAATTCGAAATGTTTAGAAACGTTGTATTTTACAAAATCAGTGGAGTCTACTCTGCAAATGGAAACGGTAGACAATGCTTTCGAATTGCAATTTTAATCATATACATACAAATTCGAAAGCACCTTTTTTCGTTTCGAATTATTTAAGCACATAAGTTTTTTTTATTGTAATTTTGTTTTTGTCTTTTTGCTTGTTTTCAATTTGGTTTAGTATTATTATAAATGTATTTAAATTTTAAGATTTGTTGTTATTATTTTTAATTATTAAAATACTTTTCAATTACGTATGTATGTATGCAGTATATTATTCCACCAATTGTATTTAAAAAATATTCTGACTCACTTGAGGATATTCAAGTTATATAACATTTATCAACTGTTTTATTTATTGTTTATGCATTACAAGTAGCTTAAACCAGTTTTAAGTTTTTTTTTTACAAATTGTCAAAAAAAAAAGTATTTCAGTTATAATCTTACATACATATATATATGTATGTATGTACTAAAAAGTTTGTTTATATACATGTTTCCTTTTTTTTTCAAAAATAAATATTCATAATACATATTTAACAGTTAATGGTAGTTTTGATCTAAATCAACTTCACAGGCAGCAATTTTATCCTGAAATTTAATCTTAAAAGTGCCTTAATCAAATCTTATGTTCATTTCTTCAACTGCGCTTAAGCTTAATTCAAGCTGAGAATGTTCATTGTTATTCATAAAATTTTGACCAAATTTTAGTAAAAACGGTTCATACTCATTTGCTTTTTTCTTTACTCAACAAAAAACCGAACCAAACTTCAAATAATCTGATATGTTTTCTTTCGTACTGATAGTCCGATTGGATCGAAAGGATTAATGCCAATTTCAAGATTCAATTTAATTTTTAATCAAAAAATGAGCGGAAGTTATTTATCAGTCCGTTTATAGAATTTAATACGGATTGAAATTATATTGTGCTTGGAATAATAATAAATTTTACCTCGGAAGACGATTATGAATTTAATTTATGGGATTTTACAATCCCTGTTTCGAAATAAAATTTTTAATTAAAATCAGTATCTGAATTCATTTATTTTCAACGCAAGTTAATATGAATTCGTTTTAGCACTAAAGAAGTGCAAACTTAAAGTTCTGTACATACATATAATACATATATTATGTAGTTTGTTTACGAATAAAGCAAATCCTTTTTATTTGTTATTGTTTAAACACGTCTAAATACATTTAGTTTCTACTTAGGAAAGCCATCAGTAGACTTCAAACAAACAATTCTTGAGTTTCCTAAACAGAAACGAAATTCAATCAGACGTCCTTACCAACAACAACAACAAAATTCTTCATAGTAATGCTTATACTTAACGACAGTATTTTTACATACATATGTACATATCGTCATGTGAGAACTTAAGTGTCCAATAGGCCATTATAAACTATTGGATATTGGCCACTTAAGTTCTCACATGACGATATATCTATATATAAAAAAGTAAAGTAAAGGCGAATTAAAATTCCTGCAAAATAATTTTCATATTGTACATTTCTAATCAATAAATCGCTCATACATACATATATAACTAAAAAACTCTCAGTATGAATTAAATAACGTTAATTTTTTTTAAATTTGAGAACAAATTTCTTCGCGTTGCCAGCCCTTATTAAGTTTAAATTTAAGCTTGCCAACTTTTTTTACTCTACCCAATCAAAATAAACATGTGTTTGACATTTGTTGTAGAGATTCGTAAAGCAGCTCTGGGCGAGTCAACATCACGCGTCGTTGGCAATTATTTCTTAAATGCAACCAGGCCACTGTTGTTTATTGGCCTTCGAGAGTTTTGCGTCTCACCGCAAGTGATTAATCATGATACAATTATAACAGGTACATGCACAAGCCCAGCCTGTTACTGTATACATTGCAGATAAATGTCAAACTTTGTTTACAAGCTGCAAAAATGTTAGTGTATGTGTGTGAATAAAATGTTTATAGTGTTGCCAATGAATTTACACAAGGCTGTGTCTGCAATTAAACATTGAAGAAAATTACACTACACATCTTTTGTGTAGGTTAAAATTAAAAGAAAAATAAATACAAATAGAACCCAAAGTAGAATTTCACAGACATTATACAAGAATTTAATTCCATGGCCTACACATGTGAGTAGAAATTACACACTATTTAACTACACACAGAATGGCAACACTGAATAACTATAATCATGCAGGAATGCCGCGTCTGCAATTGTACTTTAGTTGCCCTGTAATTGCAATTTTTTATAAACAAAAGACATTTGTTTCTGACAATTTATCGTTTGTTTATAACAACAAATACAACAAAATTCCAATTGTTGTAGTCGTGCATGTACCTAGTATAATTGTATCATGTGATTAATGGTTGGCGTCGGTTAACGGTATCACCGCGATATCCCGTTGGTTTCCATTAACCACATGCAAAAACAAAAACAATTATAAAAACAATCACCACAAAGGAGTGGATCTTGGAAACTCCTACTTCCTATACGAAGGTATAGGTCGTTCGCAGGAACCGAAGGAAGCTCCTACACAACAACAAAAAATTATCACCACAAAGGTGACACCATGGACTAAGTGTCCGAAGTCACCTTTTTTGACATACTACATAGTATGTCAGCACAACAGGAAGAAGAAGAAGAATACATTTGTTGTAACACAACAACAAGACAAAGCAAAATAGTAAAAGAAAAGTAGCATAAAATTCTTTCGTGGAGGAAAAAAAAGATGTTAAATTGCCGAATATTTCGCTTAATACGTGATAACAGATTGAGTGTTCCCATAATAAGATGTTTCCAGCATGAATTTTCGCAGCCAGAAACAAAGAAAATGCAGGATGAAAATTCTGGAACGCGTACAACGGATGATGCAAAAGGTACTACTACCAGTCCACAAACAGAAAATCTAACGGGAGCTTTAAGCCAAAAGTATAAAATATTTCGAGAAGAAGAATCTCCCGAGATTCTGGATATATATGAAGAACGTGAACGTTATCAGTCGCAGGATAAGCCAGAGGAAGTGATGGATGATATTTATATGAGTTTGAATTTAAAACGTAAGTTGTGGCTGTTCTCCGTTTTGGAAATGTATTTATGTATGTTCTTATAATCGTCGTTTTAGGAGGAGCTACAGGTGTTTTTGAAATTGAGGATCTAGTAGATGTTTTGCGCAAAGAAAATGCTGAGGATATATTTGTATGTTCCGTGCCCAAAGAGCTGAAATACACAGATTACATGGTAGTTTGTAGTGGACGCAGTTATCGTCATATGCTGTCCATGGCTGAGTTTGTAAGACGTGTTTTTAAAATGAAATGCAAAAAAGGGGATATTTTGCCCCGAATTGAGGGAGAAAAAAGTCGTGATTGGATGGCTATGGATTTGGGTAATATAGCGCTGCATATATTTTCTCCCACCACACGGGAATCTTATGATTTAGAATCACTGTGGTCGGTAGGTGTTGAATATGACAGAGAGTATAATAAACCTCAAGATCCTTTAGTTGAACTTTTCGAAAAACATTCAACTTTACTGGCCGACATAAAACCACCAAAATAATGATTTTTTTTTAGTTTATTGATAATTTGATTCAAATGCAATATGATATGAACACAGAATAATGAAATCATAACTTATTTTAATCTACCAATATATACAATTATTTGCTAATTTTTTATGTAAGTCAAACAGACTGGGAAATACAAAATTTTTATCGATTTTCTCTTCGCCATATTTTTTCATTAAATATTGGGCATTTCGTTCATGTACCAGTACCGCATTCCAACCACAAGACCTGGCGGCCATATAATCGGTGGTAGGGCCATCTCCTATGTGTAAACATTGTTCTGGTTTGAGATCCTTAATGTCTGCAACCTTTAAGGCAAATTCAAATATTTCCTTATTTGGTTTTTCCACCTTGCAATCGTATGAATTGAGTATAAAGTCAAAATAATGATCGATTTTTAGATTTTTCAATAAAATAACTAGACGTGGATCGAAATTGGATATGACACCCATGGTGAATGGTGGTTGACGAGTTGGTGACTCACTCATGCCCAGTTGCTGTTGCATACGCAAGTAATTCAGTAAATCAATGCTGCCATTGCAATGTTCCCAAACCGATGTCGATTTGTACAAGTCCAATAGATTATTACTGAAATCTCCAATTTTTTCGGGTGGTATTCTTGCACCACATTCATCAAAAGTGTCTAAAGGTAAAAATATACAACTGTATGAATGTAGCCAAGTATGCTCCATTATGTACAAGATAGTCATATCTCAAAAAATTTATCAAAAAAAAAAAAAATATATATATCTGCATATATATATATATCTGCATATGTGAATTAACAACCTTAAACTTTGTTAGCTTTTATATTTCACCTTTTTTGAGTTATGCCCATGTTGCTATAAAGGGGCTATATGAATTTATGAATATTTTTGCTGGTAATCAGCTATGCCAGTTCTTAATGATTTTAAGCACATTTCACTGAATAATTTAACTATTTTTAAGCACATTACAACTGAAGAATTTTGGGTACAATTAAAAAAATAATTTTTAAAATTCGGAAATATTTATGTAAAGAAATCTGAATTAGAAAGTTTATAACTTTTAAATATAGTAGTATGTATGTATGTATTTAGTTTGAGCATTCAAAGAATTTTTTAGCAATGGATACAAACAAATTTATGTAGATTTATTTAATTTATTTAAAGCATTAGGGTAAATTCTGAATTAAAATTTGATGTATGTATGTAAGTAGTGGGCCCTTTTAACTAGGCCTTACATCACGTACCGCCAAAACGAGTCGGCTTAAATTCAATCGATTTCAATCATATTGCTGAATATCTTTTATTGCTAACATTAAAAAATATTTGATAATGTTTGAAGTCAACAAGCGCAAATACGTATGTATGTACTCGTATATAGACGCTTGTGTATACATATACATACATACATATATACATATATACATACATTTGTATATAAAGGAATATTCATACACATACATAAATATGACGAGATAAGATTTTAAATGCGATTTAATGAAGCGACTAATATAATAAGCTTTGGGAAGAAATTTTAAAGTGTCTTTAGATTAAATTTCGGTAATCAAATCCATATTGATATTATTTATAAAGCCAATAAATAAGCCGAAAACACCAATCTGATATTCGCTGGCCTCTTAAAAACATGAAAGGGAAGCTGAAGATCAGGGTTATATAGACCACATTATATGGGAGCATACGTATATTTTCAAAAGTGATTATCACCACTTATAGTTCAGTTCGCAAGAGGATAAGGTACTGGCTCAATATTAGTTCTTAAGTTTTTTTAAGTTTTTTGGTTCCCTGCGATTTAGATTTACACATGTAAGTGAATTAAAAACCAAATAGAGAAAAAAAATTTAAGAATATTTGCCAATATTTAATCATTGCTTTTCAATAACAATAACAAACTACGGCTAGATCAACCCTACACGTAATATGTAATAATTGCTTCTTAAGTTGACTTCGGATGATTCTACTTTCGTGTGTTCCTTTCTTTGCATATGTAGCATTGTAAACACTTTCCCCCATATTCACAAAAAAATAAAATGATTTTGTTAGTATTTTTAACCGACTTCAAAGTAGAGGGTATAGCTTCCATGTGGTCTCTCTCTTGTGACCCAATTTCGAAGTTGAAAAAATGGGAGGAGCCACGCCCATTAAACTTTAATATCATATTTCACAAGCTTATATTTAACCGATTTTGACGAAACTTGGCTTGACTTGAGCTCTAAAAAATCCTCAATGTTGCATTTAAAAAAGTGGGCGGAGCCATGCCCACTTAAACTTAATATTATATGTCGCGTGCATATACTTGATCGATTTTTGCAAAATCTGTCACACACACCTTGACACAATTTTGCATTAAAAAAAGTGGTCGGGGCGACGCCCACTTAAAATTAATATTTTTTCACGTACTTCTGCTTAACCGATTCTTACGAAACGTAGCACACACCTTGAACTCTTAAAAGTACACAATTTTGCATTCAAAAAAGTGGGCGGGGCAACTCCCATTTCAAATTAATCTGCCTTATCGTGGTTGGCGTATTTCAAATACGACTACGACTGTTTGGTAATAGATTAAAGAAGACTTCAACAGTTTTTCTTTAATGTATTACCAAACAGTCGTAGTCGTATTTGAAATACGCCAACCACGATAAGGCAGAATATTATTTTTCACGTACTTCTACTTAACCAACTTTTACGAAACTTGGCACACACCAAGCTCAGAAAAATACTCAATATTGCATTTAAAAAATTTTTGTTAATATTAAATTATATGCACTCCAACTTTTCCGATTCTTGCGAAACTTGTCAAACAGTTTCGCTCTTAGACATACATAATTTTTGTGCGTAAAGGAGTGGTCGGGCCATGCCCCTTAAATATTAGTATTATATTTCACTTGCTTCTGCTTGACCGATTTTTACGAAACTTAGCACACACCTTGAACTCTTAAAATGACACAATTTTGGATTAAAAAAAGTGGGCGGGGTAAAGCCTATTTAAAATTAATATTATTTTTCACGTACTTCTACTTAACCGACTTTTACGAAAAAAAGACTCAATCTTGCATTTAAAAAAGTGGACGGGGCCACGCTAGTAGTAGTAGTTAGTATTAAATTATGTATATGTACTTCTACTTTTCAGATTCTTACGAAACTTGGTAAACAAATACATAATTTTGTGCTTAAAAAGGTGGGCGGGGCCATGCCACTTGAAGATTAATGTCCTTTTTCCCACCTGCGAAAGAAAACGTTCGACTTAAAATTTATATTGAAAACAAAAACAAATTTTCATATTTTATTGTTGTTTTCAATATAAATTTAAAGTCGAACGTTTTCTTTCGCCGGTGGGAAATAGGCCATAATATTATACATATTTCCCTTGCTTCTACTTGACCAAATTTTACGAAACTTGGCACATACCTTAAGCTCTAAAAGTGACGCGTTTTTGAATTTAGAAAAGTAGGCGGATACTAATATTTGCAAAATTAGTCGTGGCCACGCCCCTAAAAGTGAAAAATTGGCATTCAAAAATTAAAAATTGAACTTAAGAAAATGAAACCCACTTCAAATTAAGCATCGATATGCATTGCATACATATCGTCAGCTAAAATGCAAAAAGGCGCAACTAACAAAAAATTCAAAATCGAGAATGAATGCCATTAAACTATGTCTTGACAAAATGTCACACTTCTGCGATCAAAAATTACGCTTTTATTAACAAGTAACAAGGGAACTTAACTACACGTTTGTTCAGTTTTTTGTTTAGTTTTTTGTTTCTCCTATTAAATTATATTTTTTTTAGTTACGCCTTTTTGCATTTTAGCTAACGATATGTATATATAACACATTTAAGAAATGTTTTATCTAACTGGATCTAAGGTGTTTTTTTTCCTTGGAAATAATGTTACATTTCTTGCACTTTTCAATGAAAATTTGCAATAAAATGGATTTGTGAATAATCAAAGCTTATTACGAGAGTAAATTTCTGCTTTAAAGCTTAAATAAACGCTAAATTTAAGTTTTCTTAATAAAAAGATAAAAAAATGTCGCACTTTTTCTAGAAAATATATTTTTACCTTTTTAGTGCTTATTTTTGAAGTGGGTTTAATTTTTTTTTTAAGTTTTATTTGGTTTTTAGAAAATAAACTAAAATATGTACATATGTTTGACATGGAGAATCTTTGTTTATGAATCCAAGAAAATTATTTTGCGTAGTAAAAAAAAATTTCTCAATATTATACACATACATACATACATACGTACATACTTATGCATATATGTAAATGAAATTCTCAATTCATTCATTATTTTTTTACATTTTGCCCACAAAACTTTTTAGGTGTAGTGTGCTGTTGTAGTCTTCATAATTATGATGCATTTTAATTCATTTAATTTTTTTTTTTAGATTTAAAATATTTCTTACTATTTTACACTCATTGCACACTTACGTGATATAAGCTCACGCCACCATTGCTGCCAGTCCATTAAAGCTGATGTTCGGCCAAAATTTGGATACAAGCGATTCATTTTGTGCCTAAGATCACATTTTTATTTAATACATAATATAATTGAATTACATTAATTTCACTGTTGTTTAATACAAACCAATTGGATTTGAAACTTTTGGCCAAATCATCATTATCGCAACGTACACCGAAAAGAGCACCAATTTCTCCATACTGTTTGCCAGGAGTTGTGCGAAATTTTAACAGAGTATTGGTGACATCAAAGGTTATTAAACGTAAACGTGCCAAGCTGCTGGTCATACTTAAACGAACTAAATCTAAGTCTATCTAGTAGCTTTCAAAAAAAAAATTCCGAAAAAAGATTTAACTTTTATTATTAGATATTATTTTTTTAATGGGTCCGTGTGAGAGTATTTTTAGTTGGTTGATGTTCAACTGCACCCAATAACTGATTGAATTGCCGGCCGACAGCTTAAACCGCTGGAGCTGCTAGTAGTGATATGTGTGTGTGTATGTATGTATGTATGTATGTATGTATAACTTGTCTTGTAGAAAAATAACAAAATTACATACATATGTATGAACATACGTATTATGGCAACAACAATGCAAAACAGACTAATTAAATATTTGTTCGTCGTACAATAATCTAAATTGGTTTATTTTTCATATATGTACTTATGTACCTGCATTAATAAATAATATTAAAATAAACTCAACTGAAAATGAAACCGATTGCTGCTAATATTTTTGCCACTTTCTTCCGTCCTTCCTTCCGTCTGGTTGGATTTTCTGTCTATAAGTTTATTTCTATCTTCTGTTGTGTTTTATACATACTTCTTTTATTTTATTTATTTTTTATTTTTGTTGTTGCTACCGGTATATGATAAGCCGACTTTTTTTGCCGTCATCTTCTCTTCATTGTTCAAATCGGCCCAACCATAAAAAACGAACGTTATGCACTTCTCATTTGTGTGTGTACTAAGGAGGTACCGAAAAAAAGCCCAAAAAAAATTTTATACTAAAAGTAGCTGACCACCTGACTGGCGATTATCATGAATAATATTAAATTAAATAATTAAATGTAATTTTTAAGGGGGGGGGGGTAGGGGGGCCCCCTAGGAGCTGTCCACATATTATGTAAAGCTCTAAAGCGGTCCACCCACATGCAATATATTTGTGCAATTTTTCGTATTGTACAATAATATCGCCGATGTGCATGAAATATTCGAAGGTGGAATAATAATTGGGAAATATTTTCTTTGAAAATATTGTGCTATTTACTGCAAAGGACAATAATATGTACAACAACATATGCAATAATATTGTATAATGGACGGGCCACGTAAGTGTTACGCATGAGATAATTTATACTAAAAACTTACTAAAGTGTTACGCCCCTTACCACCAACCAGTTGTGGTCGGGTTGAGTATTATTTTTCCAGTCATGTGGGCATTCTTGTTGGGAGTGCGTTAAATAATTTTAGGATTTAAAAGGAGCTGAGAAATTATTGGGAAAATGTCACACCTACAATTTGATACGTTTTTTTTTTGCAAAGTAATTCATACGTTCATAAATACATTTTGATATAAAAATACACATTTTTTTTTATCAGTAGTCGTTAAAGTTAACGTTAAGTTTTTGTTTTTGATAAGAATTATAAAAAAATTAATATAAAAAAATAATGACAACAGCGTAAGTCGAAAAACATAGTTTATAGAAAAACCACTTTAAACGTATGACCGTTTTTTTCGAAATCTATATATATAAAACAGGATGTGTGTATGTAACGTATGGACTCCAAAACGGCTGGGCCGATTTTGATGAAATTTTCAGGGAATTTTCAGAATATTCAGGCGGGTGACACTGTGAAGTCTGATTTTCGATTTTCGGTCTGCGGGCGGAGGGGCGTGGCAAAATCAAATTTTCATATTGGACCACCAATGCCATATATATGTACATACATATGTATATACATATATATTTATTTTTTTTGCGGGGAGACGAGGGGTAGCGAAGCACACCGGGTTAAGCTAGTACACAATAAAAATGATCAAATTAAAATAAGTTTTTCGTAAACTATAAAGATTACTGTATTAATGAATACAAGTATAAATTATGTATTGCTATTTGCGTGAATTAAAACCAGCGATGCCAATTTAGCGCCTTTCGCGCTAGTTTTAGCGCGTTTTAACTATGCCAAACGCGCTTTTTTCCTCTTAGCGCGTTTAATAAAAAAAGCGCTAAGTTAGCGCGTTTTGATTAAAGTCAAAAATATCATCTAAAATTTTTTTTTATAAATTTAATAATTTTCTAATATCCAAAATTTAATTTTTTCTTAAATTCGTTAATGATTCAGATGTTGTAAATAAAATTCCCCTGACTGTGGTTAGAATTAAAAACGCATTTTAATATTGTAATTGGCAAATATCTTGAAATTTCACAGCTAAAAATATGTACTCGGTATTGTACTGGGGTCTAATCGTCACTTTCGATACCGACCTGATTCGATCACGTTTTTCAGTTTGAGATTATGGCATTCTCTATCGATTAATGTAATAATATGGTTCGATATCGAATGCCATAATCTCAACCTGAAAAAACGTGATTGTATCAGCTCGTTATCGAAAGTGACGATTAGACCCCTGGTATTTACTAATACATAAATCGACCTTTATTCAAATTTAATTTAGCGCGTAGGAAAATGGCGCGTTTTGACTATAAATTGTTGATGATGCTGCAACTTAGCGCGTTCTAGCGCGTTTTGAGAAGGTGTATAGCGCGTTTGGGTTATAAATAGTTGGCATCGCTGATTAAAACACATCGGTCAATTATCTTACAAATATTTATTAATTTTAGTCTTAAGATTATTTTATTTTAGTCACGATTTATATTAATGATAATTAATATTTATATGATTTATATTAATGATAATTAATTAATTAGGTTTCAAATTTCATTTCATATCTTAAAGATTTTTAATTATAACTTCTATGAAGTCCTTAATTTACAAATTGTTACACCTTGTCTAGGAAAAGTGTTTTATTCCTTGTTCAACAATTTAATGTTCAATTTTATTACAAATATTTTAATACTTCTATGTAGTTCTTTTTACCCAACTATGTCGGTTCAGTGATACTTACGAATGACTTAATAAGTATAGTTAAAAATACGTAAGAAGTCTATATTTTCAAATGCCAGCGCTCTCTGCTCTCAAAGAGGGGAATATTTATCAATACCTATCACAAAGCAATACAAAAACATCGGCACGAGTCGTTATCGAACGAAATTACGAAATCATTCAATAGAGTTTATATGGAAATAGTTTAAAATTTCGAATCGTATCGAAAGCCGAAATTTGCCCCCTGTTTTTGCAACACAAAAGAAAGAAAGGAACTTGAGTATAAAATGTATATGAAAAGCACTAATTTTATTTTTAGTGATTTTCATACAAATTTTCTAGACGAATCGACTGTCGTGACTTTTGGAAACATTGAGTAATATTTGTTATATGCAGTGTGGCCACAACTAAAAAATTTTTTAATGCTAAATGGGGCTTAAAATAATGCTAAAAATGCTAAAAAAATATTTGAAAATGCTAAAATATAATGCTAAAACTTTTTAATGATTTTTTATTAATTATATCGGTATAACGAAGAAATATTTTATTTAATTTTAATAAAACAAACAAAGTTGATTCAAAAGTTAAAACAACAATTCAGGAACATACAAAATACAAGTACAATTGCTGAATTCATAAAACCTCCTGTATCTTTGTACGATCGTATTAAATATAAAAGTGTAAAATTTTTTGCTGGTAATTTTCATATAAAAATTAAATACATAAAATAATTTTACACTTTTATTTTATATGTATGTTTTAATGTATTAGCATGCCTGCTATCAACATAATATGAAAGACATTTAAAAAATACTTTTTGCATTAAAAAATGGATTAATTTACTTTTCTATTTTTTACTGTACGTCCAGGAGCCGGATTCAGCAACGATGAATTGTGAAGTGTTCGACTCCGAAAAACATAATTAAAATACTTTTTTTCTTCTTATTATTAGGTGTTTGACGTTTAAAATACATTAAGGCGGCTATTAGACGCTCATACTCGGTATATGAGCATGACAGACTTTCGTACATTCCAACAAACACCTTTTAAAATGCGCGATCTAACTGAATGATTTGGCAATAGTTATTTCAATCCAAGCACATAAACTTGTATTGACACTATTTTTGTTTGCCGGGTTGTCCTTCAAGCACTTGAACTTGAAAAACGTAGTAAAGATCAATCAGTAAAACACTTTAAATGCCTTAAGAAGATTGATAAATTCTTTATTTTAATTCTTGCTTTTATACTAAATTAATTAATAATAACAAGAATAAATTGCTTACCTTAACTTAATAATAAAATGCTTAAATTAATTTTATAATAACAAAAAATACAATGCTTAATCAGCTATTGGTCAATGAGTAAATTTCTTGTTGACTTAATTTTAATTATTGTGTTTGAATTGGCTGTATTGGCATATTTGTATTTAAGTGAATAATGGCAAGTTCAATGACATAGGTTTAATGTGAAATTAAATGACCTACTTTTCATGTTACAATAAATTGCCTTTTGGCATATTTAATAATAATTGAAATATATATTAACAAATGACTTACAGTGACAAACAAAATTTATTGTTAAAATAAAAACTATATTTTATAAAGTAATATGTTGAGCTAGGTGTCAACATTCTCCCCCGCATTGACCAATGGTTGATGGTTCTACAAGGTTGACTTTAGATATCTTCAACATCGATGTTGATGGCTCGTGGTGGTGGAACTGGCTGAGGGGTGGTTTGGTTGCATTTGGAATTGCTGTTCTTTTGCTGTTTAAAATATGTGTTGATGATTAAAATGGCGAATAGTATGGAGATTACAAGCGCAGAATAGCTGACTGCGTGATGGTGAAGACTATTGGAATTGATGAGTGCTGGTATATGAACAATGGTTGAGTCGTCAAGTTGCCTTTTCAGTGCGCTTAGTTGTTTTTGATGGATTTCAATCTGGTTATTGGTGGTATTGAATATTTTACTTATTTCTTGCGGTGTGCTAATATGATCTATGGGCCGCAATTGAGCATATGATGTGTGTAGAGTATTCGATAAGCCAAAGAGACCTTGGATTGTGATAAACGTGCCTTTGAGTGTGCAGCTCGCTTCAATCTCTATTATTCCTGTGCCGTTTATTGTATATTGGGTATGTTCGGAACCGCAAACTGCTGATATCTCTAATTTTGTGGTGGTAGCGAAGATCCATTTATTTGGAAACCTTAGTTGTGTCCATGTGGAATTGTCTGCCAGTCGAATGAGCTTGAATTTCGTTGTTTGTCGGCTGTTGAAAATATTGATTTCGCAGGAATCACTCCCCTCATTCTTCCTAAGTTTGAACTGTTTGTTATTGCATATAAATACCTCATCCTTAGGCGTAATACAGTTTGATATCTCATGGGTTGTGAATGGAATGTATTCGTCTCTATGGGGGTTTATGGCAAGAAATGATTCCTCTGGGTGAATTGATATTAAAGTGTTGTCCCTTATGGTCGGTATCGGAATTATGTTAAAGAGTTCTAAAAATTGATGGTCGACTAAAGGTAACATTACTTCGAAAATGACTTCATTCTTTGTTACTGCTCCTTTGACCTTCATCAATTTGTATAGTTGAATTAAACTGTCGTCTTCAATTGGAAGTGTTCGGCGTGTTGGAAGGTGAGCCTTTATTACCCTTAATTCGTTTTTTAGTTGAGCTGGTGACAATAAAAGTGGACTAATTTTTCCATGGTGGGTATCGGTTAGTACATCAATAATCTCCCTTTCCACTCTTTGTAAGTTTATCGCTGTCAACGTCAACTGGTTGGCTAGAAGTGAGATTAATTGCATTTGATTGAATTGGTCAGCCTGCTTAGATATTGAATTCTCTTGCTCATTGACCTTGTCAATTATATCCGTTATCTGTTTTTGAGTACTTTGTTCGTCTTGCTTGATGATGTTGATGGTTGAGTCAATAATAGATGTTTGATTTTTAAGCAGTTGAAACAAGTAATCTGATTCTTCCTTAGCATTCTTGATGGTGTTTGACATTTCATTTGCATAGTCGGAATCAAGAACGCCAAACAAAGATCGTGCAACATTTCCAATAATGTTGAAGGCTCCCCTTTTTACTCTACTGCTGGAAAATAGCTCCTTCTCTTGAATCAATTCGGTTTTTATTTGATTGAAGTTGGTTGCCAAAATGTTGCAAATTAGTTGATGTTTAATGGGCGAACATAGCTGTTGTAGGGTCGTTATTCCTGACTGGAAGGCCTGCAACTCGGACGTAAATGGTGCTAAGTCATAGTATATCATTAGTCTCCATTCAGCTGTCACTAGTTTTACATTTCCAATTCCCTCAAAATATAGTCCTGGGTTATCATGAAAGTTGGTTATTTTGACATTGCTACTCATTGCTACTGGAATTAAAAATATTGTTGTTATTATAGTAAGTAGCATTGAAGTGGAGATACGCCTAGATTTTTTTGATGGTGGACTCTCTGTTTCATCAACTGATGGTGGACACTCAATTGTTATCGGGCGAGTGAGATTAGGTACTTCATTTGTTTCCTGCTGCAGTAGCGGCGCTAATCTATGAATAGGTCTTTTCTTTATTCCGGAGGCTGTTTTAATATCTGCCACTCTGACCTTGCCATCAGTTCCCTTATAAGTTTTCAGGATTCTACCCAGTGGCCATTCCATTACGGGCAGATTGTCCTCCTTTACTATGACTAGCTTTCCCTCTTCCACATTTTGAGATGACGTCTTCCATTTCTGTTTTTCTTGTAGATGGTGTAAATATTCCAATGACCATCTTTTCCAAAACTCGTGTTTAAGCTGCGACACAAGCTTCCATCTTTTTGCCAGTGAGCAAGTTGGATTAGGCATTTGAGAGTCGACTTGTGCCGTCAGTGGTTCCCCGATTAAGAAATGGCCAGGAGTTAAAGCTGTTAAATCGTTTGGGTTGCTTGATAAAGGAGTCAGAGGTCGTGAGTTCAGAATGGCCTCAATTTCAATGATGATTGTTTCTAACTCTTCGTGCGTTAGCGAAGCCGTTGATATACTGCGTAAAAGTAATTGTTTGGCTGACTTAACAGCTGCCTCCCATAACCCACCGAAATGGGGTGCCTTAGGAGGTATAAACTTGAACTCTATTCCGTCATTACTGCAAGATCGAGTTATTGCTTCTTGTGAAGGTTTGGAAAATATGGCGTTGTCTAGTTCTTCGAGCTGGTTCCGTGCCCCAACGAAGTTCGTGGCGTTATCTGAATAGATGGTTTGGCAACGTCCTCGTCGGGCTACGAACCTCTTGAGAGCTCCAATAAATGCTTCTGTAGTGAGGTCAGTAACCACTTCTAAATGTACTGCTCTTGTTGAGAAACATACAAAAACTGCGATGTAGACCTTGTGAGGTCTCTTACCTCTTACCTTGTAATGTACCCACAGTGGACCACAATAGTCGACGCCTGATACTATAAATGGTCGAGTCGGAGTCACTCTGGAGGCAGGTAGGTCTCCCATAATTTGTTGCATTAGCCTTGGTTTTGACCTGGTGCACCGAATACAGGTTTGAACTGTGTTTCTGGCAATTGATTTCCCCTTTATTATCCAAAATTGTTGCCTGGAGATGGATAATAGAGTTTGCGGGCCGCAATGATGATTGTCGTTGTGTAACATTCTCATTATTAATTTTGAAATTGGATCGTTGTAGGGAAGAACCATTGGGTGTTTAGCCTCGTATGAGATATTTGCAGCCTTCAATCTTCCACCAACCCGTAGTATGTTATTTTCGTCAAGAAAGGGTGATAATCCACATATAGGACTTGTCTTATCGAGCTCCTTCCCCTGGTTTAATGTACTTATTTCATTTTTAAAATCTGAAACTTGCATAGCTCTGACTATAAGATGTTTAGCTGAAGTTAGTTCTAACGGGCTTAGTATATTGCTGGTCGGTCGTTCGTTCTTCGCTAATTTGGTGTTTTGGATGAAGCGCTGCATGTATGCTACTATTCTTTGAAGTGTCTTGAATGAATTTCGGTTGTTGATTTTATATATGATGTCTTCCAATGAGGTTGAAATTGCTGATAGAGCACTGACTGAATTCGGTTTGAATTCTTCAGTGGAGGATGGTTTCTGATTTTTGTTGAACTCCTTTGGCCATTGACACTCGTTGCCGTGTAAAAACATTGGCCCAAAAAACCAAAAACTACTTTGTGATAATTTTTCTGGACTTAAACCTCTTGAGATGAGGTCGGCCGGGTTTTGTTTAGAACTGACGTGTCGCCATTGAATGTTTATAGTTTGTTCTTGAATTTTGCTTACTCTATTTGCGACAAAGGTACGAAGAGACGATGATGTTGCATTGATCCAATGCAGTACTATTTCAGAATCTGACCATAGATATGTAGGCATGTTTTGAGCTCTTAATTCCCTTTTTACTCTTGTGGTAAGTTGAGCCCCCAGTAGTGCTGCGCATAGCTCTAGTCTTGGTAATGTTACCTTTTTTATAGGGGCAATGCGTGATTTGGCACATAAAAGTCTGACCACGAGTCGGCCATCTTGTAGTTTGGATCGTATGTATACTGTGGCACCATACGCCTTTTCAGAAGCATCTACAAAGGTGTGTATCTGTGTATCTTTGGAAATCTGCCCATCAAACATGTGCCTTTTGGTGCTTATATTGTTAAGGTATTTTAAATTTTGACGAAACATTACCCATTGGTTGGTAAGATCTGCTGGCAGCTGTTCGTCCCATGAAAGTCGTAATTGCCATAGTTGTTGTATGAATATTTTAGCAGAGACGACAACAGGTCCGGCAATTCCTAACGGATCGAATACTCGTGCTACATCTGATGTTACAGACCGTTTGGTTATTTTATCATTGTCTTGAATTTCAGCTCTGAGACAAAAAATATCCGCCTTGGGATTCCATGTTAACCCCAAAATTTTTTTTGATTGATTATCAAAATCTAGATTTAATTCTATATCTTCAGGAGAAATGCCAGATAGAAGCCTTGAATGATTTGCACACCACTTTCTTAATTTGAAGCCAGCTCCTTGTAACAAGGTAGTCAACTGTCGTTGTTTTTCAATTGCTGTTGTAAGGCTGTCAGATCCACTCATAGCGTCATCCACATAAAAATCATCTCTTAATGTTGTTGCACCTAATGGATAATTTTTCATGTTTTTGTCTGCTAACTGCTGCAAACACTTTGTTGCCAGGTAAGGAGCTGCAGATGTTCCGTATGTCACAGTGTTAAGTTTGTAGGTTTTCACTGCTTCGTTTGGACTATTTCTCCAATATATTAGTTGCATGTTACGGTCTGCTGAGTGAACTAGAATTTGACGATACATTTTTTCAATATCTGTACAGAAAACAAATCGTGGCATTCGAAAACGTAGTAGCAATCCAAACAGATCTCCTTGTGTCGGAGGACCTACGCACAATATGTCATTGAGAGATATTCCTGTTGAAGATTTCGCTGATGCGTCAAACACCACTCGAAGCTTGGTGGTTGTATTTTCAGGTTTGATTACGCAGTGATGTGGAATATAGAAATGAGTGCCCACTACTTCTGAGTTATTTATGTGGGTCATGTGACCCAATTCTTCATATTGCTTCATAAAGTCAACGTATTGTTGCTTAAGGTCGATGTTCATCGATAAACGCCTTTCTAGAGCCATCAATCTTGAAAAGGCTAACCTTTTTGTCTCTCCTAGGGAGCTTGGGCTTTCTGAAAAGGGAAGCCGAACTACAAATCGGCCCTCAGAATTTCTTGTGGTTGTTTGGGTGAACTGTAGTTCACACCTTTTCTCTTCGACGGTGAGAGTATTGTCTGACTCGAATTCGTCTAGTTTCCAGAATCTTTGTACAAGTTCGTCTGTGGTTGCTTCGTTTTCCCCATATACTGCGCATACCGCTGAGTTGCTGTTGTTTTCCCTCATCCTTCCACTTACAATCCAACCCAGCCTTGTATTTTTCAAAATTGGTAATTCTGGTGAGAGGTGAATTTTTCCGGTGGTCAACAACTCAAGGTAATATTCGGCGCCTAGTAAAACGTCAATATTAGCAGTGCTGTTGAATTCAGGATCGGCGAGTTGAATGTTTTCTGGGATTGGCCAGGAGATACAGTTGAATTCTGTTGAGGGTTGGGCCGGAATTATGTTGGGAAGAACAAAGGCTTCTAGTCTTGTATTGTAGCTACTTGTTGTAGACTGAAGATTAACGTTAATGCGTTGATTTGTATTTCTGGACTGACTGCCGATTCCTTCGATGCATAAGGATGTCTGCGATGGCTTGAGTGATAAACGATTTAATAGCCGGTTAGTCACAATGTTGATTTGTGACCCTGAGTCTAATATTTGCTTTGAAGACTCCAGACCTTCCATTATTGCCTGTAATTTTTACCCGAGCTGTGGCTAACAATACGTAACCCTTCGCTGTTCTGGGACAGTGAGCTGAAGCTACCGTTGATGTTGAGGCCTTATTTTCAGTGGAGGAGTTATTCGATGGTAAATTTAAGGCGTTGGTGCCCTGTGGATGCCTTTCCAAATGTACAAGTGTGTTGTGGTTTTTCTTACATTTTCTACAGGATCCTGCTGTGCAATGTTTTGACATATGGTCACCCTTGAAGCAGTTGACACAGAGTTTTTGTTGCTGTATCCACTTCAGTCGATTAGGCACTGACATCGATAAAAATTTGTTGCAATAATATAATTGATGAATTCCATTGCTACATAGTTTGCAATGGTTGTTTTCCTTGGGAATGGTTGCAGTAGCTAAAGTTCTCTTTGACGTAGTTTGCGTTCGTCCGACTGCTTCTAATGATTGGAATCTGCCTTCCAGGAAGCCCAAGAGCTCTTCTAATGTTGGCAATGATCTTGGTAGTTGTATTGACTGCTCATATAATAAGTGTGTGCCTTGATCCAGTTTTTTGATTAATATATTAACTAACATGGGGTCCCATGTTGATGTGTTGATATTCAAATTGTTTAGTGCTGAGATGCACTCCCGTGTTGTGTCATGTAACCCCTTTATGGCTGTAGCAGAGGGATTATCAGTTATTTTTGGTTGGCCCAATAGTCTGTTTTTTTTATTTTCAGTCTTTTCGAACGATTGCCATAGGTTAACTAATTCATCTTGTTTTGCCTTGTAAAATGCCGCTGTTCTTCTGTCAAGTGGAGCCTTTTTTATGGTTGAAATGACTCTTCCAATCTCGCTTGCAGTCGCCTCTTGCTGTTTCATAAGTTCTTGTACTGATGACATCTTGAGTAATTGTTTGTATTGCGTTTGATGGAGGGTGCTGAGTTTTTAATGTAAAAGAGTTAGATATTGTAGCCCTGTGCTACTGTTTGTACTTGTGAGTTTTCAGCGTAGCCCTGTGCTACTGGTTGTTATTTTGAGTTTTCAGAGTAGCCCTGTGCTACCGTTTTGTATTTTTGTTGATATTTGAGCTGATGTTCTATACGTGGTTGCGCGTTTGTTTATTTCCTTAGAATTCTAGAGAGATCCTTACCACTGGTGGGGGGAATCTCAGTGAATTTAGAAAATATTAGGGGTCACCAATGAATGATTTGGCAATAGTTATTTCAATCCAAGCACATAAACTTGTATTGACACTATTTTTGTTTGCCGGGTTGTCCTTCAAGCACTTGAACTTGAAAAACGTAGTAAAGATCAATCAGTAAAACACTTTAAATGCCTTAAGAAGATTGATAAATTCTTTATTTTAATTCTTGCTTTTATACTAAATTAATTAATAATAACAAGAATAAATTGCTTACCTTAACTTAATAATAAAATGCTTAAATTAATTTTATAATAACAAAAAATACAATGCTTAATCAGCTATTGGTCAATGAGTAAATTTCTTGTTGACTTAATTTTAATTATTGTGTTTGAATTGGCTGTATTGGCATATTTGTATTTAAGTGAATAATGGCAAGTTCAATGACATAGGTTTAATGTGAAATTAAATGACCTACCTTTCATGTTACAATAAATTGCCTTTTGGCATATTTAATAATAATTGAAATATATATTAACAAATGACTTACAGTGACAAACAAAATTTATTGTTAAAATAAAAACTATATTTTATAAAGTAATATGTTGAGCTAGGTGTCAACACTAACTAAGTCATCTTTATGCTTTGCGTACTCTACGTTTCCACATGGCATGACATTTCGTTGTAACTTGAAGTTATAAGTGATTTGTTAAAACAAATGCACTATCAATAATGTTATCACTTGAAAAAAGCATTAATTTGAGCAGTCTACACTTAACATTAACTTACAAGTTTATGTTCAAGTGAGCCATCTTATGTTAGGAGACCGCAAGTTACGAAAACATAAATGAAATTTGCACTGAATTTGACAGAACATACATATATTAAAGGAGTATGATGACAAACACAAAAATTCAAAATTCCTTAAAGCTGAAAAACACGAATTTTGAATTATCACACCATTCTCAAATACCAAGTATGACAGCTTAATAGCCGCTTAAGACGTCTTTTGCTGTTTACATGGTTTCCATCATTATACATTTCTACAAAAACGACAAAATACAATGAAATACAGAAATTTTTACCTGTATAAATGGAAAAGAATATATGAAATTTATAAAATTAAAAATGCTAAATAATGCTAAAAAAATAATACAAAAATGCTGAAAAAATGCTAAATGCAAAATAAAAAATTCACTGCTAAATCAAAATACATAATGCTAAATTTAGCAGTGAAAATGCTAAAAGGGTCACACTGGTTATATGCAATACATAACGCTCTTTTATTGTAACATAGACATATCTCAAAAAATCCGTTTTCAGATTAATAAGTCCTAATTTACACCATGCAAGTCTTATTGCTAAGCTGATTAGTTTTTTAGGAGAGAGATAGACGAGGGGAAAAGAAATGTATCTGTTCCCCTCGTCTCTCTCTCCCACAAACTAATCAGCTTAGCAATAAGACTTGCATAGTGTAAATTAGGACTAATGCAGAAAAATTTGTTATATCGTTTTTAATCCTGTGTAAAAATTTCTACAACCATTTTTGCTCCGAAATATTAAATTAATCTTAAAAAAAACTTCAATTTATATTTAATAAATATTAAAAAAGTTTATATTAATTGAAACTAGTACAAGTCTAAATTAAAATGTTGTATAATATAGAAATATATTTTAAGTTGTTTAAATGTAATCTACTAGACCACTTTCCACTTTCATAATTAAGGGCACATATGTATGTATGTTCATTGAGTTATGTGTAAATTAAAAACTTAAAACTTATTTTCTACAAAACTCGCTTTGTTGAGTTATGCCACTGTTGCAATAAAGAAGCAATATGTATGTATTTGAAAGTTCAATACCATGCTAACATTTACATATACGAGTCTTTTTATTAAATAATAATTTCATTATTAACAAACCAAAAAAAAAAAAAAAAAAAGAACTCAAGATAATCTACTCATGAACAAATTGGCATTCGCCTTATCACTGAGAGAATGGAAATTTTGATATCACCAAAAATAAAAAAACAATTAATGGAAAAAATATTTAACAGATTACAAAGAAAAAAATAATAAACAGAGCTCTATCTAGGAGGTACTTACAGCAACAAAATTAGTTCAACGCTAAAAAGTTTATGTGGGAATTATTAAAATTTACTATTTTTAACCCCCGACTAAAAAAAGGGGTGTTATAAGCTGAACGGCTGAACCGATTTTGATTTAGTTTTTTCTGTTTGAAAGGTGGCTTGACCGAGAAGGCTCTGAGCTATGTTTTAAGAAAAACAGTCCAGCCGTTTAGAAGATGTCACATCTTTTCTAGATATATCGGGGGTTTATTAAATTTTTAATTTTTATTATTGTTATAGTAAATAAATTAAAAATTTTCTTTTCGTAGTTTTTGTTAAAAAAAAAACAATAACAAAAACTCGAAGTTTTTTTCTGTTAACAATATAAATTCTGAAACACAAGTCTCAAAAACCTTTATTTCATTTCATTAAAAACAGGCAAATATTATTTATTTATCTCAACTACAGATGAAATGAATAAATAATTTGTTTTGTATGGCCTCTTTCACGATATCGAAAGAAAACTTTCGACTTTCGACTTTCGACTATATTGAAAACAACAATAAAATGTGAGAGTATTAAATATTGGAAAGAAAGAATTGCTCTTCCTTACGTGTGATAAAAGGGGGCGGGGGCGAAGGATATATGTATTGTAACATATATGTATATAGTGTACAGAATAAAATAATTTTATAGCCCAACTATGTAAATTTTTAAGTGGAAACGGCCAGCGTTCACATTGTTTGTATAAATCATGCCTGATTAAGCGTGATCACTCATGATCTTTAGTAAATTGTTGCTTCAATCATGTGAGCTCTCATTGACATGAGCTACAGTAGACTCTTGATAATTTGAAACTGAAGGGACCAGAGAAAAAGTTCAAATAATCGAGTTTTCATTTTAACGAGACTTCAAAATATCGAAAGGGAGATAGAAAAAATTCAAATTAACAAGAGTTTATTTAAAATTTCAAAATTTTTATTGGGAATTTTCTTACATTTACAGATATACCTAGTAAAGATACAATCTATAATGAAAAAAAGGGGCCTGTTCTGCAAATCACGACATGTCAAATCACGGTGATTTCAACAAATTGATAAAAGCTAAATCACAGCTTTTGTAAATTTCACGATTTATAGCGATGGAAGTTGGAATAAAATGTTCTATTATACATGACAAAAACTTAAAATAAAATAAAAATCCACTAACAAGTGAGTTATTAATAGTTTGTTTTTGAAATCACTGTGATTTAAATCACCGTGATTTTCAGAACAGGCCCGAAAGTCAGTAATTTTTTTATTTTATATTTTGCATAAAACACAACAATTAAAATAATTCAAATTATAGAGTGTAGAGCTAAAAAATTCGAATTATTGAGGGGACCAAATTACATAGATATTTTTCAATTTATTGAGTGTTTTTCAAGGGACTTGGAAAACAGTTCAAATTACCGCGAGATTCAAATTAACGAGTTTCAAATTATCAAGAGTTGACTGTATGTTTAAAAAACCGTTTTAGTATCTAAGTCATGTTTTAGACCTGGCAGTTTTTCTTGAAGCAGTTCTTTTCAATTCTCTTTTAAAACTGCTCGATTGTTTACACACGGACGGTTTCTTGTTCAATTTTCCTATTGTTTTAATGCAGCGAGTAAAATAACAAAAGAGAATTGAAGTAACTGTACAAGCAAGTCAGTATCCCTCTTCTTTCTTCTTTCCCCTCTCTTCCATAAACTCAGACTTGCTTCAAGAAAAACTGCCGAGTGTAAAACATGAGTAAGCTTTGATAGAAACAACAGAGAAATTATTTCTTTAATTTCAGAAAAAAAATTTCGTGAAAATTTTGCGACTTGCCTCTGTGGCTGAGTGGTAGCGATTCTAGCCTATCAGTCCAGAGGTCGTAGGTTCGATTCCCGCCATATACCCTGGGTGTTTTCCGCAGACAAGCCAATCGTTTCGTGTTATTTAAAAAACTCAGTTTTTGCGATCTTAATTAATTTTTCTTTACACTCGTGTGAGCGTACATGAGTGTGAGCTACACGCAAGGTAAATGATCGAAAACCTTTTTCTTATTATGAGCCCCTGCATGATCGTGACTGAAAGTTTACTCACGGTACCATCTCTATTTCTAAAACCTACCACATTACCCCTTAGATCTTACGTGGTGCTTTTTGTTGTGTGTACCAGTATTGGTGAAGGTGTGTGCATAATAATAATATGTATACATAATGCATACATACATATCACCCATTAATTTCAATAACGTCATAACTCATAAAATTAAACTATTTTTTTTTTCACAGAGCGTGACAAAGTACAAACGGCAGAAAAGTACTATGATATGGGGAAAAAATTTAATTTTTCTGCTGTGCCAAATGATGAAAAAATTTCTGCGGCGGCGAAACAAATATTTTGACTACAAGCCACCTGCTACTAATAATTTTTTAAAAGGAAATTTTTATATAAAACAATTTTTTTGTAGCAAGAAATTGTATACATACATATATGATGAATTTTTTTTTCGCAAATTGAAATAAACAATGCATTTTTAACAGTCTAACCACATTTAAGAGCCGTAAATATGGATGTACATATTATTTGCTGCTTGTCAAAAATTTATCTGTTGTGTCAAAAATTCTGCTACTCCCTAGGGCTAGTGAAATTTTATTCACCTCAGAAGTGTCAAAAATTTACTTACAATAGTACTTTGCTACCGTTTGGCCCAGGCCCACATTGTGTAAAAATTTAATAAAAATTTCTTGTATGCTGAACTCTTGAGAGAAAAATAAAAATTTCTCTTTCCATTAAGTTGTGTGGTAAATTGAAAACCTTTTTTTTCAAGTTATGACGTTGTTGTAGTAAATGGGTAGTTTGTACATTTGTATACCAGCTAGTAAATTAAAGAGCTTTTGTTTTGAAGCCACTGCATATTAAAATTTAACGATGATATATCAATAACGTCCCTTTTCACAATGTATGGTTAAGAGTTAACGTGAACTTTAACTGACAGTTCTTCATACAAAACTGCAGTTAAAGTCTCTGTTGTCTTTTAACCATACATTTTGAAAAGGTACCTAAGAGGAATATTAAAAAAAATACTTCTAATTGCACTATTATAATGAATTAGTTGACTGACAGTGAATGTCATGACATTAGTTATTAAATTCGCTAAGCTTCAGTGTATTTCGAAGCGAATTGGTTAATAAATTTAATTGAATGCATGCAATTCTTTACTTGCACGCATGATGCACTAATAATAAACAATTCTATGTGGTGCTTGTTAGTTGGAATAACTAAAAATTGAGCAGTTATAATAGTAAATTTTGAGTTAGCCCCCTTTTAAACTTAGACAATTGATGAAAGATGTTCGATCTACAATAAATATTTATTAGTTTCTTTCTTCCACTTTTGGCGATTATTTCTCTCTGTGCAAAAATCTGTCTGTGCGCCAATTTTCCAAGTCTTAAAAGGTTTAGTTAAGTTCAAAAGAGAATTAAAAAATTTGCTTCTTTTAAATATTTTATCGGTAAAAGTGGATGTAATAATCATCCTTAAATGAGTTTAACGAGGTTAGGAATAACACAGACGAACTAGGAATTATTTTTACCAAAATTAAATAACGCTGACAATTTTGTAGTTTCGCGGTGTAAAATAAAAAGAACGAAATGAAAATCCGGGGTGATTTTTGACATATCTCTTTGCCTTTTTTGTATTCCCAACATTAAGCGTGTACATAGACGTGTAAATGTACATATGTATATCAAGTGAAATTAAAATATTTCTAATTCACAACATTTTGTTTTCACATGGAACACAGATGCATTTATTACATAAATAATAAAACTGATTGATATTTTAAAATATTAATTTCAAGGGTTGTTGCGAAAAAAAAACATTGTTTGCGCAACGAGCATGTTTCAGCTTTTGATCTGTTCTGAATTATTTGCTGGGTAGCTTTTTATAACATCCCTAAGATATGCTACACTATTCGACTGTAAAATGCTTTTCTGTATTATAGTATTGCCAGATTGAAATATTTAACATTGGTTTGCCTTTATCAGTCGTTTTTTTTCTTTTCATTTCAATTTAAATTTTGCGAATTCTCGCAATATTCGCTATGAAATTGAGTTTTTTTTTATATTGAACAGTTTTGGTGATTTTAATGAACTTTAAGGATTGTTTCCGATATTGCGAATTCTCGCGAATTGTTGCAAGTACATCCTATATCGTCGGTTGGTTTCTGGTTTACTGCAGACATAATGTATTTTGTATATACTGAGCCGCAAACCAGAAACCAACCAACGATATAGTATTGTGGTAATAAAACGCGTTATTTTATTACTAAACTATTACAAAAGAATTGCGATTTATTTATTTTATTTACGAACAATTGAAAAGTATTTTAAATAAGAATTTCTTCAGCTGAAGCAGCAAACACAACTCGTGGAGCTAACTTCTGTTTTCTTCTGTCAGACTTTTGGCAAGAGTTGCCAGATTCCAGGTTTCTAATTGTCGGCAAGCGTGGAGCTGCCACACATATTCTGATTCTTAACAGCTTTTTTTGCGAACTTTAAACTTTGGGATTATGCTGTTGTTTTTGTTTTTGGGAATGTTAACTATTTTCGCCATTTTTTTTATCTAATTATTGGTATTCCTTAGAGTTTAGAGATTTTTAATAATAATTCAGGTTTGTTGAAAATTTTGCATTTTTTTTCGCGAATTTCCGTTATTTTTGCAAGTGATTTTTGCCGCAATGAATATTTGCATAATTTAGTATCCATGAAAAAACATACATAGGTAACAAAGTTTTATTGTCATATGACAGCCATAAACGTTTCTGACTTACAAGAAATATGACGAAATAGAACACTTTGTGAATTCGCTCAATATATTTTCTCAAGTCTTACAGAAAAAACTGCACCACCATAAAAACTGAAATATTGTATTCAGCCAAATAAAACTTTAACACATACACTGCGTTTAAATATGAAATTGGATCTAAAGCATCCCCTCAATCCTCTTCATCACAATTTTCCATCAAAGCCTTGCCGTCTATGGGCACCCAAAACTGCAGTTATTACAATTAGTCCTACTTTACATTATGCAAGTCTTATTGCTAAGCTGATTAGTTTGAGGGAGAGAGAAATGAGGGGAACTGAAACGTTTCTTTTACTCTCTCTCCTAAAAACTTAATCAGCTTAGCAAGCCTTAGCAAGTCTTCATAGTGTAAACTAGGACTTACTGGCATTTCATGTATTCATTTAAAAAATTTTTTTCAATGGTTTAAAGTTACTCCGTCCCCCCTTGTATTACAAGGGATGATTTTTAAATTTTGTTCAACAACAAAAATAGTTGTGTCTTTGGAATTTTGTTTTCTTCTTCTTCTCTGTCATATTTAAAATGGAAACAATCGAATTGAAGCTTTTTCGGAATGAACAAAATCGGTCGAAATCGTAATCAAAACAATTTCGATCGATTCCTGTGACAGGTCTGTATGATCTGTGATTTCAAATAATCCCATAAAAAGAAATTTAATGGTGTTAAATCACACTATCTCTGGGGCCGATTCTTATCAGCGAAACGGTAAAGTACACGACCTGGAAATTTCTCATGCAGTAATTGAATTGTCATTATCATTAGGCTTCAGTTGTTGTTTTATTTGTATTTTGTAAGCATGGAGACCTGGCTTTGGCTGAAGTAGTTAGCAGATTGACTACAAAACCGAAGGTCCTGGGTTCGAGCCCGGTCTTCGACAGTCATTAAAAATAACAACACCACGCATTTTTCTGATTTGCATTAGTGTCCTTTGTATCAGTTATTGTGGGAAAAGTTCTAATGATGCAGGCATAAGGCACTGGTCACTAAAAACTATACCATTAGATACTAATCCTAATGTAAAATCAAAGCGCCCTCCTTCGTTGTGTAGCAGAATCATTGGCCATTTTATTGGTTACTAAACACAGCTTCAAAATTTAATACGCTTCATTTGACACCAGATAGCGCTGCAACACTGCATTATCAAAAAACGTGCAAAGAGCAGAACAGCACCACCTGTCTTCTTTATCAATGTCTCTTCCCTATCACCCTCTCTCTCTATCTTCTCTTCAACTAACAGGTAGCACAAAGGGATTATTGTATTGGACCCAAGTGAGCTGGACTCTAAATTTCACGCTTCCTTACCAGCAGCCTGCTAACCTAACCTAACCTAAGCATGGAGACACAGATATGTACATATTTAGTGAGTATGGTCTGTAGAGAGCTTCTCAAAATTTGTAATTCTTGTCCATGACGCCAAATTGAACGACAATCTAACTCACTGCTTCGATATTGACATTTGAACGGCTTGTTTTTGCACGACTAGTGTGTTTGGCGTCTCCAACGGATCCAGTCTCCTTGAATTTTTTAATTAATTTCTTCACAGTTGGCGAAGTTAAAACACTATGCCGACTATATTTTATACAAAATGTTCAAACTGCACTCGCAAAGCTTTTATTATTTTTAACTGACTTCAAAAAAAGGAGGAGGTTAACAATTCGTCTCTATTTTTTTAGCTCTGTACATTTTAAACCGATTGTAAATTTTTTTTTTGTCTGAGAGGGTATAGGTTCTCATTTGTCCTATTGCAAAAAAAATTAGGCGGGAAAACGCCCAAAATTTTTTTTATATCATTTTATGATATTCTACTTATTTGATTGCTGCAAAACCTATAAAACACCTTTGGTTCTTGTAAGTACACAATTTGAAAGTAAAAAAAATGGGCGGAGTTACGCCCATTAAAATTTATTATAATATTTTACGCGGTTCTACTTAACCGATTTTAATGAAACTTACCACACAAATTGAGCTCTCAAATAGACAAAATCTTTTATTTAAAAAATGGGCGGAGTTACTACGCCCATTAAAATTTAATATTTTATTTTACGTGGTTCTACTTAACCGATTTTTACGAAACCTAACACACACCCTAAGCCCTGAAAAACACACAATCTTGCATTTAAAAAATGGGCGTAGGCACGCCCATTAAAATTTAATTTTATATTTCACGTACTTCTTATCTCCTTCTATCAGATCTTTGCATTGAAGTCGGTTTTTTTTGGCAGAAAGAATTATTGAAATACTGTTCAATAATGAAGACACGTTGTTCTATCGTGTAACGCAACATTTTTACAAGCCCTATACTGTCAGCTGTCAAATTTGTTTTTTTAAGGGTTGCCAACCCTTTAATTTAATTCAAATCTCACGTTAGTTTTGGGACACCCTTTAGTTGAGAATACTGTAACTAAGCGCATTCTAGAGCGTTTTAAGAAGGGGAATAGCGCGTTTTGGTTATAAATAGTTTAGAGGGTGGCGTTGGCTGAAGTAGTTAGCACGTTGACTACAAAACCGAAGGTCCTGGGTTCAATCCCTGTATCCGACAGTCATTAAATAACAACACCACGCATTTTTCTGATGTGCATTAGTGTCCCTTTGTGTCAGTTGTTGTAGGAAAGTTCAAGTGATACTAGTCCTAATGTAACATCAGAGCGCCCTCCTTCGTTGTGTAGCAAAATCATCGGCGAAGTAAAATAATCAATAAAATGGCTACAAGACACAGCTTCAAAAAATTAATACCCCTCGTTTAACATCAGAGAGGCGCTGCAACACTGCATTATTAAAAAAACGTGCGAAAAGCAGAGTTGTAAAAGAATGAAGCTTTCCTCTATCTCTTCTTTCACCACCTGTCTTCTCTCTCACTATCCCTTTCCTAAAGAAGGTAACACCTAGTATTAGCAGTAGGCATTAATTGCCTGAGTAACACTCTCTTCTCTTTTGTAAAAAAAAAAAAAAATAGTTGGCAACGCTGCCGGTAGTATAGGTTAATGCAAGGCGAATTGATAACAGGTGACCTTAACAGTCCAGATGATTATCAGGTGTTCGAGGACTAATTGAAATGCTTTAAACTCCGACTGTCAAAATCTCTTCTTTTATCTAATGCTTGTTTACATTTAAAGTGAAAAGTGTATGTATTTTATAAATATGTGTGCGCATGTATTGGTATTTTAGTCAACTGTTTTTGACAGATGGGGTTTCTTTTAAGCCAGACGAATTGCATGTTGTTTTTAGTATTGTTGCAGCGATAAGGTCAACTAATATGATTTTCGCCTTGGGTTAATGATTACTAGAAAATACAATAAACTTTTCGTCAGACCCTTTTATATTAAAAACACGATTTCGAGTCTGACGAAGTAATCAAAGAAATGATTCTTTTACTCTAGAGAGTGTTTGTATCAAATCTGAAAACTTCTGCTGGTAATGGAAAAACATTTTTAAAAATTTTCCTTGCATTTACTTAAAATAATAAATATTAAAAATATCAAACTTAGCGGGTACTTACGAGTACTTAGATTATTTTCGGTGGGTGATCACTGATCAGCATTCTGTGTAATTAATGTATTCTGAAAAGAAAAAAAACATTAAATATTTTCAAAATTAATAATAAAGAAGGATCCATATAAAAATTATTCAAATTCTTTCTGTCTGCCGAAATCCTAAATTTAAATGTAATTTTTAAAATTCCTAAAGCCTGCATTCGATAAAAAAGCTCTTCCTGGAATTTCTAATGTGCAGCATAAAATAAGAAAAGTATGTCTTTAAAAAAATAATTCTCACACTTATACATACATATGTACATAAAAAAGAACAAGAGAAAAATAAAATAATAAAAACGATATTTATATTTTGAAAGGACTTCTTCAGACAAGTTGTTAATTTCTTGAGTGACATTTAATAGCCTGATATATATCTTTTTCACAAGGAAAATTATCTTGTTTTTTTTTTTTTTTTTTTTTGATTTTTATGTATTTGTTGTGAACGTTTTCTGATTTCTAATTTAAAACTAATAAATACATTAAGAACAAAAAAAAAAAAAAAGAAATAAATTTTAAAAGCACACAACTTCAGCATAAAATCATTTTGAACAAGAATTCTTTATTTTTTTTTTTGTTGTGCTTGTGTCTGCATGATATTTTCACAATATGTATGATTTTTTTTTGTTTGTGTTTGGTGTTTGAAAATTTTTGTGTTGAGATCTTAAAGATACCTATCGAGTATTTTTGTCTGGACAAAATGAAACTATTAAATACCAAGAGAAATAAATAAATTCGAAGGGAAATAAAAAATGTGTGTGGTTGTAACGAATTTTAAAACTACTATAACGTTAATGTATGGTAGGTTTGCTCTTAACATAAAAAAATTACAATTTTGTAGCGATTTTAGATTTGACAGGCGTTCAGACAGACAGACATACAGACACAACACAGTTGATCGGAGCTGATTGCTTCATTTATTTGTTTGAAATAATTCTGAGCAGCAAAAATCAATTGTGTATCGTATAGTGCGTTTAAATTTGAGCAAAATCTAGAACTTACAAGATTTCGAGCGAAATCTAGTCGATTTCCCATACAAAACAAAGTCTACTTCATCACTAGATTTTTTCGAAATCTACTCAAAATCTAGCAGAAGTTAGTTATAGTGCATTTACACTGTCTTGAAATCTACTACTTTCGGGATTTCGAGCTAAATTAAGTTGCTTTTTTCCAGATTTCCCATACAAAACCAAATCTAATTTTTCAGTAGATTTGTAGGAAATCTAATAAAAATATAATATTTTATTTATTCTTTACTACCCTGTTCAACAAAAGGTGAGTGAACTAGCTACGATCTGCTTAAGAAAAGTGTGTGAATTGGCTACATTTCAATTGTTTGGTTGTAGTTTTGGAAACAATTAAGTTGATGGTTTTTGTCTTGGATAAAAAAGTCTTGATAATTGTCAATAAAAAGTTGGTGTAAACGGTATAGATTTTCATAAAGATTTTATTCAAAATATGCTAGATTTCGAGACAATGTAAATGCCCTATTATGCAACTTTGGTTTCTTTAAATTGTACTAAAAACTAAATCGATGTATGTATTTAAAAAGGTGTGTAAATTAGCTATATTACAGTTGTTGGGTTGTAGCTTAGGAAAATTTTCACTTAATGGTTTTTGTCTTGGATAAAAATTTTTGATAAATGTCAAGAAAAAAACTTGTTGTAAACGGTATAGATTTTGATAAAGATTTTAATTGAAATTTGCTTTATTTCGTGCAGGTGTACACTATTTTTTTTTATATTTTTATGGGTGCTCAAGCATAATTTAAAAGCTTATAGGGTCAAGTATTTTTAATCTTGATAAATGTCAAGAAAAAAACTTGTTGTAAACGGTATAGATTTCGATAAAAATTTTAATTCAAATTTGCTATATTTCAATATTTTTTTTATATTTTTATGGGTGCTCCAGCATAATTTAAAAGCTTATAAGGTCAATTTTTTTTGAGATCCTTTTCAGATTTTTCGTAAGAGGTTTACAAGTCACACAAGTCTAAGTTTTGCCAAAAATCGAGTTTTCTTCATAACTTTGACCATAAAGCCTTAATAACACTGTGCTACATCAAAACTATGGAGGGGGTCTCATGCAACAATTTTGTTTTCTTGGAGTCCATAGAGAACGAAAATACCTTTGGTTTTTTTATACGTTACTTCGTAAAGTGATTTTATAACGGAAAATATAGAGCAAACAGTTTTTTTTTGGACTTTTAAATGGAAAGAGTCATACCTTCTTTGTTTCCCCAACAGATTTCTATAAATTATTCTTATGTTTAAAGGATCTGATAATATCTTTCAAACAAGACATATTTTTTGTAAATCGGTTAATAAATGGTTAAAGTGTGAAAAAATACATTAAAAATTTTCTTCTTCTCATAAGTAACTTAGAGCATGAGGAAATTTTTTGTATGTGTTTTATTTCACACTTCAACAACTTTGCCATTTATTAACCGATTTACAAAAAATATGTCTTGTTTGAAAGATAGTATTAGATTCTTTTAACAGAGGAATAATTAATAGAAATCTGTTGGGAAACAAAGAAGCTATGACTTATTCAATTTTTCTAAAATCCCCTTTTTCATCATATTACGGTTATAAAATCACTTTGCGAAGTGAACTAAAAAAACCAATGCTATTTTCATGCTCTATGGACTCCAACAAAACAGAATTGCCACATGAGAACCCCTGAATATTTTTTTTCTCAACTTTTGTATCACAGTGTAATTTTTATAAATAAGGCTGAAATATTTTCCAAAATTACAAGCTTCTAATGACTCCTTATATAAGTTGTATTGGCATTTTGGATATTTTCATCTGAATCTTGCATAAAAGCAGAATTGAGACTCCTATTTTGCACGTTATTCTGGTGAATCGGCATAGGAAACCGTGAAAACCTTGCATTTAGGGTAAAACATGTGTTCAGCAATATTGAGGAAAATCAAACAACCAACATTTTTTTTAGCCTTTTAACCTTCTTCTTATGCCCCAATTCAGTAAGAAGATTTAGGATGTTTTTTTTTTAATGCTTTTGAGTTCTTGTTTTTGAATTCTCTAAATTCTTTTCTTCAAAAATGGTTGTTGTCTCTGATAATGAAAAATATAAATATTATTGCCATGTTCTTAAAACATAAAAATTAAATTAAAGAATTATGCAACAGTTTGAAAAATACATGAAAAAATATGTGTTGGATATAATGTTTGGAGCAAAATGATAAAGCAAATACACGAAACTTCTAGCATAGACAATAAATAATAAATAATAATAAATAATAAATTTTATTGTCTTGTCCATAGACACAGCACAGAACAGCAACAGAAAGTAAAGACTAATGAGGCCTTTAGATTAGTTGAGGTATTTCGGTGGCCGACAGTGGTCTTTAGCGATACCAGCAGATGATAAGAACCCTTAAGTATGGCAGATGAATTTCAGATTATCGTGAGTACCTGCCATTACTGCCTAATCTCTCGGGGTGGTCTAAACATCGGGTGTAGGTAAGACGCCAAACCATCGCCCCCATGCACCATTTAAAATGAACCATGTGCCCACTCCACAAGGCACATAGGTTGCAATCTTCAATCATAGTATCCCTGTACTACGCCCAGTACCTTGTTGACAGTACTATCTTACTGCTTATACTCACAGCGAATACCTCACCATTGCCGGCACAGCTCGACCACTCATCAGAGCTGGACGCATGCCTGTGCCGCCAAATATCCAGTGCCTACTCCACACTGCTCAAAATCATTCCTTTAACACCGTGGGGTAGGACGTACTCGAGCTTTTAGCAAAGGATCCTGACGGCCGCTACATGCACCCATACTCCTATAGCAGCCTTACTGTCAGGCAACCGGCACCCGTGGTACTAGAGACAAGCATCTGCTGATACCCGAAAGGCTTCCCTTCCATCGTCTTTTGAACTCACCTGATTGACATAACAGACCTGTTTCCTTTTATAAATATGTGCACATCAACTTCCCTGTTGCCAGAGATAGGTAATAAAAAATAGATCCTCCTGGGAGGGGGAGGGTATAAGTATGGCAGCGACGAATTCGTCGTTCGTCCCGGTTGTGTTCCTATCAAAACACCACGGATGGGAGTCGTTGGATTAAACAGCGAAAAGAAACAGCAGGGTGCAGGCGGTCGAAATGGAGAACTTAAGGCAAATCCGCAAATGGCAGTATACAATTACAACTATTTTTGAAGATAAAGGAATAGATCCTAGAATATGAATATCTAAAACTAAAGCCCAATACAGAGCGAGCTGGGGAGGCTTTCGCAGAAAATCTCTGCACTGAGAGGTAAAAGATGTCTAGAATAAGTAAGTAAGTAAGTTTCACAGTGAGTTTGTACACAAATTGAATCGTTTGTGGGCAAAAAAAAAAAATAAATTTTATTGCGAGACAAGGTTGTGCCAACGGTTGCAACGTGTGTCGCCTCTGCTTCACACAAACACTTCTTAATCCTAACACTTTTGTAAGAAAAATTTTAAATGAACTATATTTCAAACTCATTTTAAATTTTATGAATATGACACATTTGAAGTCTATTTGTTTCTTTTACAGGAAAAACTGGACAAATCAATTTTTTTTATCTTGAATGATTGATGCCGAAGTGTTATATATTTTGTATGATGTTTATTTAGGTTAGGTTAGGTTAGCAGGCTGCTGGTAAGGAAGGGTAAAATTTAGAGTCCAGCTCACTTGGGTCCAATACAATGATCCCTTTGTGCTACCTGTTAATTGAAGAGAAGATAGTGAGAGAGGGTGATAGGGAAATGATAGTGATAGAGAAGACAGGTGGTGAAGGAAGAGATAGATGAAAGCTTCATTAGTTTACAACTCTGCTTCATTATTTTACTACGCCCATGATTATGCTACACAATACCGACAAAGGAGGGCGCCCTGATGTTAGGTTAGGATTAGTATCTGATGAAGTCGGTATAGTTTATAGTGACCAGTGCCTTATGCCTGCATCACTAGAACTTTTCCCACAAGAACTGATACAAAGGACACTAATAGACATCACAAAAATGCGTGGTGTTGTTATTTTTAATGACTGTCGGAGACCGGGGTTCGAACCCAGGACCATCGGTTTTTCTAGTCAACGTGCTAACTACTTCAGCCAACGCCACCCTCTTGTATGATGTTTACAAGGAGAATTTCTCTCTTTCATTAAATTTCTCGCATCTTTTAGCAAAAATTTTTCAAAATTTTCTTTTCCACCATAAATCCTCGATTCTTTTTCTTTCAATGCGTTACAAACTTATCAAACGTCTAAAAATATCACCTGCCCGCCCCCAACAACTCATTAATAATACATTTCGTCGAGCACAAACACATTCTTTGCCTCCGCCTCATGCAACACCGCTACAACAAAACCCATAAGAGAAAAAAAATTTATGTACATGTGTGTTGTTCTTGTTGACGTGGATCCATCAAGGTGGCGCTGAATACGTTCTAGCTTTTGCCTGTGACAATGGTTAAGGGCATTTTTAAGAGGGGATGGCGAATAAGAAACAATGTGTGGGCATTCCAAAAAATAAAAAATAACGTGTTATAAATAGATATCTACGTAATTTATATCCATGCTTATTTAAAAGAGATGAATAATTTTATCTTGTGGAAATGAAAATATATAAATTTTTATTTCTGAACACATTTTTGTGTTGGTAACAAAAGCTAAAAATTGTGGCTTTTTTCCCCGCTCAATGTCGCCCGAAAGGGAGGAACATTGTTGTTGTTTTTCTTTCTAAATAAATAAAAAATATTGTGGATGGAAAATTCGATATGAAAAGGTAATAAATTTTATTTTCCTAATTTGGATTAGAGAATTATTTTGAGAAAAAAGAAAAAAATTAATAGAATAATGTCAAAGGTGGTTTTCGGAGGGGATATTGTAGATTTAAATAAAAACAGCCATTAAATTTTTAATTTAACTGCCCTGATTTTATTGCCGATTATAATTATTAGTCATGCCCAGCAAAGAAAAGTATATATCGATGGCTTAATATAAAAAGGGCGTATCTCAATTTTTTTTCGAAATCTCGTTTTTAACGTTTTCTGGCATACAAGGTATAATTGCATCCTCCTTGAAGATCTTAGTACGTTACAATTCAAAATCAAGGACTTATGGCCACTTAAAAAATTATTTCTGCATCTAGTTTTTTTCGAGTTCCGCCTTTCTTATATTAAGCCATCGATGTATTTCTGAGTATATGTATGATTGCTGAAATAAATGCGCTTAAAAACAGTGTTAAACGTATGCCGAGTACACAGTATGGCATTTTGTGACATCGCAATAGTGTGTACTAGTGGCAACGTTTGTCATTTCCCATATTTTTCGTTGTGTGGCATTGCTTTTTATATATAAGAAACATAATATGAATGTCGTTGCTCACATTTTGAAAATGACAATACGAGAAATGCCAGATGTGTACTCAGCATTAGGCTTAGCTTACATCTGTGGTGCGATTCAGTAACTTTTAACGATCCGACAATCATAATTTTTGTCTATACATTTTGTCGCTTGCAAGAACGATTGTGTGATTCTGTAGCTTCTTTTTAACGATAGTACTCTGCAGATGTCTTGTGTTGATTTTTGTCGATAAAATTAACAGGACATAAATTATTGTCGCTTAAATAACGACACAGCTGACATTAACCTACAGCGATTATTGTTAAAAATGTTACTGAATAGCAAATTCGATAAATATTCGTTATAATTATTTTGACGATGCGATTATCGTTAAAAAAGTTAGTGAATCGCACTACTGGCATTTCTGGTGTTGTGATTTTGTGGTGTCATTTGCAAATGTGTGCAATGCCGCTCCCATCAAGTTTTTCGATAACATACAATTTTGTTGCGTCATTGTGACAGGAAAGTGTCCCATCCCTAAATAATGGCAATATGCAACATTGTCTACATAAAGAGCTAATTATTATATAATCGGGGTTGTCACAGAATTCAAGTCGATTTTGGTAATTGTCGCTTTTGAAAAACGATATTGGATTCATTTGGTGTCATGAGAGTCAGTCGGTTTTGTTATTTTCGAATGCAAAATAAAAACGATATTCGAATCAGCTGTTTTTGATCTTTCACTTTTATCGTTTGAACAAAGAGGCTTTCAGGTGAAGGGCACCTGCAACGTTCAAAAATTTGTACGTTGTGCCTTTTCACGTTGTTAAGCTGAAGGATCCTATCAGAGGTCTGTTGGGAAGGACTCAGCTGTTTAATGTCTACATTTTATTCTGCACTAAAGCAATAGTTCTGTAATAAAAATTGAAAAAAATGTCATGTTTTCATTGCCAATAAGATAGTTTTAACATAAATATCTGTTTTTGCTCAGATAAAGAATAAAATAAACAGCGTAACCATTCAGAAGTATTGTATATAACTTTATGCTTGAGAAAGTGGAGCTAAGACTGGACAGGAAATTGTAAATTTTATCACGTTTTTCTTATCGATCTGGATATTATAGGGCAAGAAATCTTCCATTTGCCTATTATGTGAACTTAAAGTATGCATGCAAAATTTAGTGTTTTAGCATTTTTTCTGAAGGCAGAAGTACCCTGTCGGAAATACCGTTAACTTTAAACTAACTTTAAGCTAACTATTTTGCAACTTGTACTGACTGACACTTGGATTACTTTTCAATGTAATCAACTGACTATTTTAACATTGCAATGTCCTAGGCGGTAGTGAATTGTCACTCTGCACTACTTTCAGCTAACTTAAAGTTGATTTTTTTTAAATCAGCTGGTAGTCAGTAAATTTAAAAAAAATTTCCTGGGGTTCGAACATGTATTACACGTTCTGTACTCAACGTGCTACTACCAATCTAAAATAATAACAGCCAAATGTTAATATAAAAGTGAAATTAGTTTCAAAGTAGCTGAGAATAAATTTGTTGGCTCTCACCAAATTCGATTACGTATGGCATATTTCCCACCTGCGAAAGAAAACGTTCGACTTAAAATGTATATTGAAAACAAAAACAAATGTTCATATTTTATTGTTGTTTTCAATATAAATTTTAAGTCGAACGTTTTCTTTCGCAGGTGGGAAACAGGCCATTAAGAATTAATTTTGGTTTTGTTCTGGTTTTTAGTCAGTCTAAGAAAAGTTAACTATAAGTTAATTATTTTTGTAGTCAACCACTCATTCTCCGACAGGTTGGTTCATACTTTTGAAGTGCATGTGCGCAGGGCTTGGATAAAAATGCCTAAAGCAAGGGGGAAATATAACATTACGGCGCTTATTTAAACTTTTTGTTCTAAATAAATTCTTATACTATTATTTGACAACACTTATTTGCATTAGTTCCCTTCAAAATGTTTGGGGGGAGAAAGCTCTCAAAAAATTCTACCTCTTCTACCTGTCCCTCATGCCTACTTTTTTCCCACGGAGTTTTTTTTTTCTGGGGAGATTTTAATTCACAATAGCAGGAGTGGGAGAAGGGAAAAAACTCTCGGGGAATTGTTATTCATAATTCAGTTTTTGATTTAAATCATTTTCTTTCAAATGATCTCAGCTTGAATTATAGTGAACTTTTCAATGTTTGAATTTGTGATAAGATTAAAAAGGGGAAAAAACTGATGCTGTTAACAATTTTTTATCAGTGAAATTGATTTGAATAATTTTTCAAAACAAAATTTGGCTTCGTTGAGGCAAAAGTTGCAAACTTTTTGCAAAAATTTATTGTTAAGGTGGCACCAGCAAGGCCCTCGGAAAATTAACACTTTTGCCAAGTCATATTTTGTTTATATGGCTTATACATATGTAATTTTTTTATCCCTCTTTCGTATTTAAAAAAAAAAATTTGTTCGTTCATTTGCGAGACTTTTAGTTGTTTTAACTTTTTTTCCATATGGTGGCAACCCTAAAAATTTCCACTAATACAAAATTAAAAAAAAAAATCCAGCTGTGCGTGCTTATGAAAAACTCTTAGATTCCAAATTTCAGCCATATCGTTTCAAAACTTTGGTTGAACTTAATTTTGGCCGCAAAAGTAGCTCAAATTACTTAATGTACATTGTGCGTATAGTGGGATCTCGGCTTCAGTCTATGCAAATCGTACAAGATTCTAGTTCTCCATTAGCAAAACGGTAGGCCAAGGTAGGTAAAAAAGTTAAAATCTAAGATGTAAGCGGAAACCCACAAGACTTTTTTAGCTCTATATTTGCTACCAGATAAAAAACAAGCAATGTGAGTCCGATCACAGGGGAGATGTGTAAACATCTAGTAATAACATTTTTTTCTTAATATCGGCTTATGGTAACTAAAATAAGATATATGTATAAATTTTTGACTCTACTGTATTTAAAAATGTATGGAAAACTGCATCTATAGTAGTGGAATTATTAGTTGTGGGGGTGTGTGGAGAATTGCTCATATGCAACTGGAAAACGTCAAATAAAAGTTTTGATAAGGCTTGCGACTGTGGGTTTGCAAAATTTGTATTAAAATCTCCATCCATAATAATTGGCATGTGATGGAGATTGTTACCCAATTGTCGTGCACCAGCACGTTATATATAATGTTATAAATTCTTTATAAAGACTGCTATATATCTTTTACAACAAATATTTGACATTTAAAACGCTCTTTTATTTAAAAGCTTATATTTATTATAATTATTTTATATTTTTCAACTTTTTAACAAAATTATCCCCACTGGCAACACTATTACACTTCACAAGCAATTTCTATCAAAATTAACATTGCTCCTGAAGGTATGCTTTAAAATTCGGTTGAGTGTATTTCTATGCAGCTGTTAAGTTTCTCTGTACGTCTTGTTGTCCGCATGATTACACTAATACACTCATACATGGCTCACACCGATTTGATAACGCTTTACGATTCGTTAACGATTACATCGCACATCTTAATCAAAATTGTGAAAAAGTTTTCTACCCCTTAGCGTATAGATGTTAACACATCAAAAATTTGAGCTTGGCATAGGTTTAATTTTTTTTATAAACTCAAGGTGGCCCGCTTTGGGGTCTTGTGGCTCCGCATCCTTTAAAGATATAAGATCCAAACTCCAAGCTTAAGCTCTTCAAATGCAATTGCACTGAATTAATACATTTAACTATCTGCCACATTCCAATAGTATATGTACTCGTACATAATACCAACAAAAATCGGCTAAAAGTAAAGTGGAAGAAAAGAAAATATGCTGTGATAACAAAAGTTGAAAGTTTATGTCTGTATAGTTCGTTGTTGGCTGAATGAATGGCTGGCTGGTTGGTTGGTTGGTTGGCTGGCTTGTTGGCTGTTTGATTGTTCGTTTGCTGTGTCTGTGTGTATATTTCGGACATACTACATATTTCTCATATTATACGATACATATTTCGGTAACTCGTTTACTAAAAGTCAATCCACATATAGGTACGTGTCAGTTTTATTAATGATCGTGGGAAGGGAATGCGACTTGCGACTAAACGCACGCACAAAGCACGTTCCCTCTTCTTGCTTTTAATTTTTGTTAAATCGAAAGAGAAATAACAACAGCAGCAATAACAATAATAATATTATATGACCAAATCAAAACCAAACCCTTTCCTTTACCAAGAATCATTAACTGGCAAATGTGGCTGAAACGGCGGCAACCACAGCAGTAGCAGCAAAAGAAAAACAAATCACAAAAAAAGGCAAAATTTTTTTGTATTCCATAGAGTGACCAGATTTGGTTAACAGTCGAAAAGACACTAGCAAAACCTTGGGTAGTAATTAAAATCAATTGAGATGAGATCACAAAAAAAAAACACAGTTGTATTCCAATTTGTGATAAAACAGTTTTTTGCCTCTACTGAAAATTTTTGTAAGTTTTGAGTTGACCTCTTTTAGAGGATACGATATATAAGTATTTATATAGTGGAATCTCTCTTGAGCGGACACTGAAGGGACCATTGAAATGTGTCCGTGCAAGGGAACTGTCCGGTCAAGAGAAAACTAAACATTTAAATGGAGCGCTGCCGGGACCTCTCAAAAGTGTCCGCCTATAGGAAGTGTCCGTTAAGGGAGATTCCACTGTATATCCAACTATTGAAAATACTTATAAAGGGTGATTTTTCTTAGCAACTTTCTGTTTGGCAATACTGAATTCGTGTATCATGTTACTGTTAGACATGCTCAGTTTGGCCTATAATTTAACCACGAATCGATTTACAAGTGAACAACGCTTGCAGATTATTAAAATGTATTATCAAAATTCATGCTCGGTTAAGAAAGTTCATCGTGCACTTCTTCCATGTTAGGGTCAGTTTGGGCGACCTTCTGAGGCGGCTATTTGGACCATTTGTGACTAAATTTCGCACCAAAATTACATTATTGAACATTAAGCGACCAACACGCTGTTGCGGAAGTTATCGCATTTTTTTGTGTGGCAGATTCCAATTGAGCTAATGACAGTATGGGAACGACCTATAGGTGCCGTGTCCACTGTCAGCAACTACTGAGCTACTACTATTCGATGTTTGATGCAAGTGGTCTGGCGTAAGTGTAAATGCAAAATACCGTAGATTTTCTTTGAAATCCAACACAAAATACACACATAATCCTAAGAATACCTACGATATTTTGCATTTGCACTTACGCAAGACCACTTCCATCAAACATCGAATACCGCTATTCTTTTGTAGCTGACAAGAACAGGAGTGCTCGACATTGTACCCTACGCGATACAAATTTCGTATGCTCTAGCTCAATGCAACGGTATAGATCTACTACGACTGATGAGTGGATATACGAGTATGTATGTATTTTTCTTATGTAGGTGAGTTCATAACTGCCTGCTGATGATGTATTAATTTCTCCTTCTATTTGTTTCTTCATCAGTCTTGCACCTACGTAAGTCGGAGTTTGCACGAGAGCCAGGGTAAAACCTACATTACATATCCCGTGGAACCTGAAAGGTTGTACCCCGTTCTTGCAAGCTAATCAGCCATAGAACTTCCCTGAAAACCTATATGCCTTGGAATCCAGATGATTCTAATGTTGAACTCTCATGCCAGTCGAGGGCTGTTGTTGTTCTAAGAAGTAGGGGTTATAAAACCACGAAAGCGGCTCGACTATTAGTGTATATGTTAATTACGGTTGTTAAAGTTACATTAACTCTCAACCAATCAGCAACTTCCTTGACAGCAAGCAAGGTTCCCCACTTGGTAAACACTGCAGTGATACTCAAGTCGCTTTGCAATACGAAGACCTAATCTAAATGAGTAAACTCCGTAACCCACAACGTAGTACTCACACACACTCCGTAATACACAACTACTTGAGTTTTGGAGCCATTCGTATAAAATTCAAACATCCTTTTCTACCTGGATTAGAATTTCTCCACGTTTCTCGGTGTCCAGGTAGAGGTTTGATTAATACTCCATCTCCAAGCTGCGGGTTCCATTATTCTGTACTGACCGATGCCGTTTCCGCTTCACATAGAAATGCAACGAAGACAAATTGCTGTGATTGTTACTATCTCCTTGCCTACTACGTGTCTGAATCAAACAGTTTTCAGATACTTTCTTCATCATCATTGCAACTGAAGCAGATATACCCATACGTTTAGCATGGGTTCCGAAAGCGCAGTGACCGGTCAAAGTGTCCACGAGGTTCCTCGAGTGCTTCCTAGTGAAGTTCGTTTTATGGGAGGTTTTTTGTTTTATGGGAGTTTTAGAGGGATGTCGCTATACCGCAGGCGGGCTCATTGCGCCATCTGTCTTGCGCTTATTCAAGAAAGGCAACATCTAAGCGTCTCCAGCAGGATGGGAGTGGGAAATCACAGAGATTATCGATATCGACTTCTCTTAATAGAGTTCCTCTCTTTGGCAGGTCATCGGCAATTATGTTGACTGAAATAGTCCCATATCCACGCACCCAGTTTAATAAGATACGTGAGTGCTGCGCGAGTCAATCCAGAGCTTTGTGACATTCTTGGACAAGAAAAGATGTGGTATACACATCTATAAAGGACTTAATTGCAGATTGGCTGTCAAGAGGATTATATTTTTAAGCCATCGTATCCCGTTTTAAGGTTTTACTGTTTTAATTGCTTTTCCGAAAGTGCCGGAAAAGATATATACGGAGAATAGTTGGGGGGTTAAAATGTTGCATGAATATGTAAAATTTAGTACAAAAATGCTGTACACTTCATATAACGGACACGCACACAACAATTACAAAAGGGGCGAAACTTCAAAACAGCTTTAAATAAGATCTAGACTTAGTACATTTTCAATATTCTAAATGATAGAATTTATGTTCGTCTCTGTCATAATCAGTCCTAAATAAAAAGGCACATGCCTATCAAGTGAATTAACTCTCTCTCTCAAACTTTATTCTGAGTATGCTTCTACTCCGACTATGGATATTTAATTGGACAAAAAATAATATATGCGTGATACTTGGGATATTTATTCATCATTCGCCACCGTATATACATAAATTTGTGTGTATAAAAATCGAATGGAAAAGAAAATGTGTGGATGTGCGTGTGGCTATTTGAAAACATACTTTGCGTATGTAAATAAAATAGCTCTGTATATACTCATGAGTAACCAATTAGTACTCAGAGTATTTTTATACTAATGCGTATGATTGCAGCTCATACAGTCTATAAAGTGGAATTATAGTTGTTGGATGTTTATAGTTATACGTATTCGGTCTAAAATTAATGCATGTGTTTTTAATTTTTTATTTTAAGCTGTACGCATTCACAGTTGTTTGACGGCCAATACTCAAAGCCTACTTAACAAGATACTTCTGTCGTCAACCTTGGTAGGTTAGATAAAAATCTGTTGGGGCGGTAGGTGCAGAAATATGAGCACCACCATATATGTATGTTATGACGATGGATGTGTAGCAACTAGGATGTGTTATTTTCATTTTTATATTCAAATTGCAACATGGCAGGCATGCGGTAGGTATGTAAGTGAAACTAAGGAAATTTTCACTTCTTATGAAAGTTTCATGGATTTTCGAAGCAACAATAACATTATAGATACATGATTAGTGCCCATTGGGAAAAAGTTTTCCTGGAAGACGGCTCACTTAATAAGTAAAAGGACACTTTTTCAGAATTACAGCAAATCTTGAAATTTATCATTTTTGAAAATATGTAGTCCCTGGATTTTATTACGCTCATTTCCGGCGCTTTGATCTTTTCATGAAACAACAAATAACTGGATTTGTGTAATAGAGAAGTGCAATTTTATTTTGAAAATATCCAACATCGATAGATAATTAACAATAAAACGAAAACACTTAGGATTGGGAAACACAAACACACACACAAAAATAGTTAAAAGGCAATTGAAGAAAACAAAAAGGATGTGGCCAAACAGCCAGTGTTGTTGTTGGTTATTGTATCTGCACCAGGGACGGCATTGAGAATTTTAAAATTGTACCAACAACTTTAAAAAATTTTACTTTTCTTAGCTTAATTGTACTAAAGGATTTCTTAGTTCAAATTTATTAAAATAATCGACTTTGTTCTGGCTACCGAATCCTTTTCAGAAATTCGCTTGCAAGTTAAAGCATATGGTTACACCTGTTTAAGTTGAAATTTAAGATAAAAATATTAATAGCAAGTGCTCTAGCATAGGAATTTAAAAGAAAAATTATTTGGAAATGGTCGAGCTCATATTTTTTTAATTTGCTTGCTGCATTTTGCTTTCACAAGTCTGCTTTCAAGTGAGAAGAATATATGAGTTTCATTGTTCAAAAGTTAAAAGTGACATATGCAATCGTTTGAAAAGAAATGCGGAGTGATACTGGGGAGATTTCTTAAATGTACTAAATTATGCCGGCCATACACTACACAAGTTCAGTGTTCAAGTCTGGCACTGCGTAAACTAAGCTTGTGACACACACTGTACAAGTAAACTGTGCATTTTTTATTTTAATTCGCCATTATGCTGGTAATTCTTTGTATAATTCTAGGAAATCTGTCCGCAATATTTGTTCTAAAAATCACGAAACAACTGAGCGTTTGCAACATACACTACACAAGTTCACTATACAGTTTTCTAACTTGAGGAAATATCAAAATCATTTTGACATTTACTCAGTTCACTGCGTAAATAGCACAACCACCCCCATACACTACACAAACGCACTGTACAGTGCCAGACTTGTGCAGTGAGTGAACTTTTGTAGTGTATGGCCGGCATTAGTGATTGGTGTACTATTGTACTTTCCGAGTTTGAATAGTATCTACCAAAAAAAAAACAATTGTACCAACTTTGCCATCCCTGATCTGCACTCATGCGCACACAAAAACGCACACAACTTTGTCTGGGTTTTAAGTGTCAACACTTTTTTTATTTTTTATCAAATTGCAACAGTAACAGCAAAGATAAATTTAAAATTCCATTTAAATTGGTGTTTGTTTGTTTGGTTATGAGCACACATTTCTAGGAAATTTAATTGAAGATTATGCCGACACTCCCGCACTAACGAGTTTTAGTACAACTGAATAAATGGAAATACCCTTCTCTGCATGTTTGTTTGGCCTTACCTACTGTGAAATCCTCAACAATAATAATAAAAAAATAAAAATACTTGTAGGAAAGAAAACCTTTGGCAACGGTGAGAACAATGCGATGCAAAAGTGAGATTAACCAAATAATCGTAAAAAGTCATAAAATTCCTAATTTGATGGGAATGTTAAAATCTCTTATTCCTTGTTTGTACGAGTATTTACGAGTGGCTGTCTAGTAACGTGGATACAAACAATTTTATGCTTATAGATTATACATACATACATATGGGCATTTCTCCGAGAAATTCCACTTGTTTGTCGCGTGCGACAGCAAGCAATTAAACCTTGTATTTCTGAACAACGTGACTCGATTTTTCTTAAAATTTTACCTAACGTACAGCTGCTACGGCCTACACAAATATATAAAGAAGTAAAAACAAAAAAGTTTCGTTTTCTTTGAAAAAAAACAAGCATATTTGCTTGGTGTCGCACGCTACAAAAAGTTGACATTTCTGTGGAAAGGCCCATATGTATTATTTTTGGTATTTAGCAGATAATTAATGGCAAAATGAGAAACTCAAATTCCCATCGTTTGAACAACACCAACAAATTTCACTGATGGGAACGACAGTGTGATTGGGAGTGTGTGCGTGTGTGTGTGTTTATCTTATTGACTACTTTCACACTGTTAAGGAATTTTGCACTTCCTCTTGTCTTATCGGTTGCATTCCATTAGATACACGTACATACATATGTATGTATGTATCTTTTACGTTCATATCTAGTACGTAAATCGTACACAAATCGATGTTTAATCACATGCTAAGTGTGTGTAGTCGTACTATCGGTTAAACTTAACAAAACACTTGTTTATCAAGCATCGAAAGCATCGTAGAGCATGTCCGCTACGTGTGAAAGTATTAATATCGCTGATCAGCTTGAAAAGTATTCACATGACATTTACCAGTAAGTTCAATGCGTTTCCTCTAGAGGCGTCAGCAATTTTCTTCAACTGTTAAGTGGCACACTTAGTAAAAATAAATATTGCACTTGACTACTTTAAGGCCCTGTCCGACGATGCACAGTGGGGGATTTCGTTTCTAAACGATTGTTATGAAATTTCATACAGCATTTGAAAAGTTGTCACAGAGCTTAAGTCTTGAATTTGGACTATATATGTATCTTTAAAGGGGTATCCCAGCAGAAATAAGCGAAGATTTTTTCATATAGATTCCTTATTGTTTTTATCTGGTAAATCTTATTAATTTTATCAAGAAGAAAACCACATAAAATCAAGAAGAAATCTTATTATTCACAACTTTTTTTACTCAATTTCCATTATTTTTGGCACCAAAAAAACAATCCATAGAGAAAAACTTCTTGATTCTATTAGGTTTTCTTATAAATTGTAAACTATAGGGATTTCTTATTGATTTGATTAGGTTGCCTTATTAATTTTTTTAAAAAGGTTTTCTTCTTGATTTGATAAGGCTATCTTACTATTTGATTATGTGTAAGGCATCTTATTGATTTTTTTAATAAGGAAATCTTCTTGATTTTATGAGGTGTCTTGTTATTTCGTTTCTATAAATAAACATAGAGACAATAATGTTTGCACAATAATTTCAATGGTTATTCAGGCTGCTTGTTAGCATATTGGGTAGAGTGCTTGTCTATCAGGTAGAAGTTTGCTGGTTCAATACTTGGTGAGTAAGTTAGTTAAGAATATAACCTAATGTGTATGTATGTATGTATATATGTATAAATAAATAACATCTACAACATACTACAAAAATACATATATAGAATTTAAATGAAAATACATAAGCACAGAGAATAAAGACGCAATTTTTGTTTTATTTTTTTATTGAAAAAATCAATAAGATAACCTCATAAAAACTACAAGATTTCTTCTTGATTTTTTCAAAAATGTTTTCTCTATGAAATTAATAAAATTTCCTTATTGAAAAAAACCATAGAGATTTCTTATTAATTTGGTTCTATTTTATGAGGTATTTAGTAGGCACTGTTTTCTCTGTGTGGAGCCACAAAGCTCCAAAGTGGGCCACCTCGAGTTAATGAAAAATTCAAACCAATGCCAAGCTGATGTTTTTGATCTGATAAAAAAACATTTTTTGCAAGTGGATTTTTCTATCCAAGACCTAAAGAAAAGTCTACTTACTACATTTATGGGTTTCGCTTACAGTTTAGGAATTATTCGAGAAATTTTTTTTGGCTTTCTTACCAACCTTGGTCCACTGTTCTGCTAATGGAGAAGTCAAATCTTGTTCGATTTATTATGGATTAAAAACAAAATTTTTAACATATATACAAAAATTTGGTATCAAAAGCACGATTTAGTCGAAAGTTATAGGTAATTTAATCTAAATTTTTGAAAAAATTCAATTTTTGCCGTTTTTGCAGAAAAATTGGTTTAATTATTTCACTATTATTAAAAAACATTGCAAAAATACCAACCCCATATTTTTATTCATTCAAAAGGTACTATACTACGAGCATAAGAAATATTACAAAGAAATTTTTTGTTTAAAATTTTCGTTATTGAAGGAGCCAGATCGTTTCGAAATATACCTATTTTTGATACAAATATCAAATGTAAGGCCTTTTTTCTGAAATTCCAAAGCTGTAACCACAAAATTTATCATGCCACATTAAGACATGATATGCCTTTAAAAAATATAACAATCGAACGGCTCGTTTAGAAACTGCAGAATTATTTCTATTTTTTTTTTAACAAAATCCCCCACTGTGCGATGTCGAAAGAAAGCGTTCGATCGACAAGTTCTATTGAAAGCAACAATAAAATAAGAAAATTTGTTTTTGTTTTCAATATATGTAAGTAATCGAGCGAACGTTTTCTGTAGAAATCGTGGGACCGGCCGGTAAGTTTATCAGAACTGGTCTTCAGGGCTTTGGGGTTCAGGTTTGAGATAATGCAAACGACTTATGACACGACCTGATTTGATGGTCGCACCACCTGGTTTGAACAGGCTTTGTAATCCAAATTACATTTGATAATTATTAATGAACAAATAACACCAAAGTTAATTGTAAATATTCTGACTAACATTTAGTAGAACGGAATAGACTTGTGTCCAACAGTTCATTTTGAACTAGTTCGTTCAGTTGGACACAAGTTCGGCCAAAAACATCAATGTATTTTAAATGGGTTTGATGCAACTTTTGATTCAAACGCTCTCAAACTAGTTCAAAAAGAACTGTTGGACACAAGTCTAGAACGGAACAACTAGCTGTTTTCGAAGGCCACTGCATCTTAATCACCAGCGTTCTTCTGTGTTTGGTCCACTGTGTATGGTGTCAGTTGATGTAGATTTATGCTTTATATACTCAGCCATCATTGCAAATGGAATATGTGAATTGTTTATATTATATTGTATTGTTGTATATTGTTTATTGTATATAAAGCAGAAATCTACATCACCACACACAGTGGACCAAACACAAAAGAACGGTAATGATTAAGGTGCAGTGCCCTTCGAAAACAGCTAGTTGTTCCATTCAACTATGTGTTGTTAGTCAGAATATTTTCAACTAACTTTGGTGTTATTTGTTCATTAATAATTATCACATGTAATTTGGCTTATCAAGCGATGTGTTCAAATCATAAATATAGAAAGAAATATTAGTTTCATTATCCAAAAGTGAAAATTGGCACATGCAATTGTTTGAAAATATGTACTATCGGCCATGTCACAGAGTTCGATTCCGTTCGGAAACGGAATTAAATCTACCCCCTTTTTGTGAGAGATGAAGTTTAAAAAAGAAAACTAAAATACGGAAGTTTGTTAGGGATGTCCAGACTGTTGAGAGCGCTGGTATTCTGGGGTATGCTTCGACTAGGGCTTGATATTTTGAGGTGGATTGAATTCCGTTTCCGAACGGAATTGACTTTTGTGACATGACCGTATATGAGAAGTGAAATTAGGGAGATTCCTTAAATGTACTAAATTAACCATTGGTGTGCTATTGTACAATTGTACCAATTTTGCCAACCCTGATATGCAGTATGCGTACGAAACCCTTCGTGTGCGGGTAAAAGTCGTACTTTACTGAATTCATTTACTTTCTGCCATACATACAATTTGATCTACCCTAATATAATGCTGAAGTTTGACCTATAAAAATCGGTTAAGTTTTCCAATATCTCTCGTATTCAAATTTATAAATTCTATGATTACACGTACGCACATATGCATGCTATGGTATATAGCAACTTGTTGTAATTGTCTTCGATGCTCTTTAATTTGCATTTTTCTGCTTCTCATACATTAGTGGGGTATCAACATTAAATGCAAGTCCATGCATCTGCATATTAAATACTTATATTTAATAGAACATAGAATAATAAATGCATCTTATCTTGAAATCTTTGTTCACTGATCTTACAATCCGACCCCCGTCGTAACGTCATCAGTAGTTAATAGACATATGAACACACATACATACATACATACATACATACATACATACATACGTATGCATTTATCCATGCGTAAGTATGTTTGTACTTATGCATGGGAGACACCAATATAAAATGTCAATCCATTGATAATTCTATTTTATTTATGAGTATGACAAAAGAATTCCACTGATTACATGACCATATTATATCCGTCCGTCCGTCCGCCCGTCCGTCCGTTTATGAAAATAAAAAAGAAAAACTGAAAACTGAGACTTGTGGCTACGTGCAACTACTAATTGTCATGGTTGTAATGAATGGCCAGACCGACAATAGAGTAGGCCAACAACAAACCAAACCACAAACAACAGCAACAACAAGAGCAACAGCAGCAGACTAAAGACAAAAAACACCGTTCATTTATTGCTAACGAAGATGATGACGATGACGATGACGATGACGATGGCGATGTGGTGATGCTGACGATGATAATGATGATGAGATTGGGGCTGTTGTTTAAGTGGCGTCAGAACGTAACTCTTTAGCATACCGGCATCTAAATTCCCAACTTGCTTAAAGCAAGCGTAAAAACAACAACAAACATGCATAATAATTTTACATACATACATACATACATACATACATATTTCCATTCCATTGAATTAAATTCGATTCCACTGAATGAAAGTTAACTTTATTTCACTTCGGTTAAGTTCAAATTTATTCACACACACTCCCCAACATGCAGCGCTTGTCGGTCGCTCCACCTCTCCACTGGTTATATACTCTTAGTTAGCTGGTTAATTCCATTAATGGCACTCGTATGGTACAACAGTTTATGCATGTATTTCGGTATGGTACGAAGAACAACAACAAAAATTAACAAGGCATAAAACCAAACTTGTAGCCAACATACTTTATCATTTAACACTTCGTTTTTTTGAAGGCTTTTTTCACTTTTTTTTTGTTGAAACTTTATTTTAAAGGCATCAACATATACTCCTCGTATCGTGTTGCATTTTTTCTGTTTGTTGGACGATAATTATTAAAAGTCTTGTGAAGTTATGCGACAATGATTTTGAACAACTTTTTCGAACATTCCACGATGATCAACGAACATTTAGTATTGAATGTTGGTGCAGAGGCTTAAATGAATGAAAAGTTTTTACAGCTTTTACAACCTCTTCTTTGACATGTTTAAGCTTCACTACAAATTCTATCAAAATAAATGAAATGCCAATAAAAACAGCAACAGCTGTTTTTGATAGTGATGGCAATAACATTCACTGCGTAGTCTGCGGTATTTTATATTAAGCAGTGAGAAGCCAAATGTTCACAAAGTTTGCAAAGCTTTAACTTAGCTACAACTTTGCCAAATATTACATATTAGCAAAAAATTAGGAGTCCCTGTGGGTTATTCTAAAACAAATGAATACACTTTTTTTCCCTTAAGTTTTGCAAAATAAAGTGCACGATTTTTTTTTTTGGCATAATATGTTAACAAGATTTGTTTGGTAGACTCTTAAGCGGCCCATTCACCTGCAATATAATTGTGCAATTTTTCGTATTGTACAATAATATCGCCAATGTGTATGTTATATTCGTAGGTGGCACAATATATTGACAATTATCAAAAGACTTTTGATTTTTATTGTGCAATCAAGACAATTGTGGCAACATTGTTAAATTTTAATTACTTTTTTACTGTCAGGAAAATTGGTCAATATTTTCTTTGAAAAAATTGTGCCATTTATTGCATAGTATAGGTCAAAACGACAATAACATGTGCAATAATATTGTATAATGGATGGGCCACTTTAGCTACTTTATTGCCATATAAAGAGGCACAAGTCTGAATTAACTGTTGGTCAAAAACTGGATGACACCATTTTTTAGGAGCGTACTGAATTTTGAAATCTTTCAAGGTCAATAAAAAAAAAAATTGCTCACTAATATGGCGGTGTACGGTTTTACTACTCTTTGGTAGTAAGTACCCTTTGGGTAGTAATCGACTTAATAAAATCCCCTAAACTTCTATTATGCACAATTTGCGTGTCTTTAATAAATTATAAATTTTTTGTCACATTTCCATCTCAGACAAGACCTCCAAAATATGTTCTTTTAAGCCTCTCCATTTGGCAAAAGGAATTATCAATCCCAGCTGATTGATATTAACTAGGTATCATCTGGAATAGCTGCTGTCAAGTAAAAGGTCTACATATACGAGGGAATAGTAAATAATAACAAACAATTTTAAATGAAAATGTTAAACCATTTCTCATAGCAGTTTTTCTATTCCTCTTAAAACACCTCCAAAACATGGCTTATGAACGCTTTAACTGCTTCTTCGGCGCTCGTAAAGCGTTGACCAGGCAGTTTAGCTTTGATATTCGGGAACAAGAAGTCATTGAGTGCCAAGTTCGATGTTTTGACTGCTGAAAAATTCACTTGTTTGACGAGATGTACGAGAGCTCGCATTGTCATGATGAAGAATGATTCGTCTTCGGGGGTTATCTTTGCGAATTTCTCCGAAGACTTCCGGCGAACAAATGATCGCGTACCACACAAAATTGACTGTTCTACGTTGCTCCAGAGGAACATTGGCCACATGACCCATTCGGCCGAAGAAACCAGCGAACATTTGCTTCGCTGTGCTTCTTCCACGAACAACTTTTGTTGGATTTCGCTCGTCTTGGAGTACCCACACGGACGATTACTGTTTAGTTTCCCGCTTCATAAGCACATGTCCATGATTCTTGATCTGTCACAATTTTATACACGTTCAACCACGGTTTAACCATTCAATCATTTCCTTACACCATTTGACGCGAGCCTTTTTTGAGCGAATTATAAATTATGGGGTATCCAACGACAGCAAATATTTTTTTTTATAACTAAGTGCTCATGCAAAATCGAATATATTGAAGTGGAACTAATGTGTAAGGATGCCTCTATCTCACAATATGTGACACGACATCTTGCATTATCAGTTCACGCACGGCATCGACATTTTGTGAAACAACAACCGATTTTGGACAACTTTTACGGAATTCGTCGGCAACGGAACTACGACCATAATTGAATTCACTATACCAGCGATACATGTACTGTGGTTTTTGATGATGCTTTGTAGCCATACAAAGAACTGAGTTCAACGACACATTCTTGAAATTTCCATTTTTCTGCCAAATTGATTTTCTGAACTCACCTTAAACAAAACAAATAACATTTGTACATCAAAGCGTTGTGAGTACGTTTAATGATCAAACAGAATTGGGGCATAAACACATTTTCCATACAAAATGACACAAAAAACTAGCCTCAGAAAGCAGTCGATAGATAGAATCTATTTTATTTTGACAACGTTTTTTCTTATGCTCTCATATATAAATACTCATTCTCTCAAGAATGCTACCATATTTTCAATAAATTTCATACAAAACTACAAAGAAAAGTAAGCACAAAAGAAAATAAAACTAAAATTATAGAGCATTTGAAGTTACTGCCGTAGATTTTATTATGGGCTTTGTTAATTTGACAACGATTTTTCCTGAAGTTGCGGACATATTCTGTTTGATCATTTATGCTAAAAAAAATGTCAAACTTTATTATGGTGTTGCCAGATTTTAGCTATTGACATTAGTGTTGCCAGTTCCCGAAATATATACACCTGCACCTGCTTTTCCGCCACTTAACATTTTTTTTTAAATTTAAAGATTGCATTCATTAAGGATCTGCTTATGCATATTAGTTGTTGCTTTTTACATATTTTGTGTTTATTGTTTGCTTAACTGACTAGACTTCAAGTTTTAAAATGTATGTAAATACATATTCGTCTGTAAGTGAAGAAGTAACTGAAAACTTTGGGTTGTTCGTTCGGTAGACGGGCGTTTGCATTGATGAATGGAATGTTTATTGTTTGACGTCTGCTTTTCTTATTTTATTTTGTAAATTTTTCCACATATTGTCTGTTTGTATTTTAGGTGATTGAAATGCATTTTATTTTTTTAAATTTTTCTCAAATCTATTCTAATTTTCTTTACTTAAGATGCAAAAGAAGCTGCAACGTCATTAAAAATGTGAGGAATATTTAAAAAGTTTTATTAAATTTGAGAGAAAACATACATAGATATGTACATATGTACGTGCATACACAAGTATGTAGACAAATATTATTTGAATAATCACATATAAAGTTTAAACGATTTATTTAAAATAGGAATTTATTTCTTTTCCATGTCAGGTGTACAAATACAAAAGGAATTTTCTTTTTTTTTTGTAATACAAGTTGTTATAAAAGTAAATAGTTCAAAATTATCACAATGGATCCAATTAGGTCCCCGAGTGGAGGGGCAGTATAGCACCACCCTTCCTAACCTAAATAGTTCAAAAAATTGTGCAATTTACTTCATGATAATATCTATCAAATAAACAGAAGAAGAATTGAAGATTTTATTGGCTTTTTCGGAAAAATGTTGTAACCTGGGGTCGAATCGTCACATCCGTGAACGTACAACTCGTAACATAAGAACACCATTGTCGGATTATGACATACGTGAACGTACTGAAATTCCATTAAGCTTATACGATTGACGTATCATGCTAGGAACACAATTGGAACGAACGACGAATTTCGTCTACGTCGACGAATTCGTCGATAAGACTTCGCTGCGTAAATTCGTCGTGTGAAGCACAAGAACGACGAATTTACTCAGCGAATTCCTCTCTTATATTTGATAAATTTGGTTGTTGTGTGCAGGGTGACCGATGACATTTTTCAAAAAGTGGCACCGAATAGGGGATTTATAAAAAAAAAGCCAAAATTAAAAAAAAACGAGAAAACTACACTAAACTTTTTATTTGTAATGTATTTTTATATAATTCACTCTAAAAAAAGGGGGACAAAAAGTGACAATGCAGTCGAAAAAGTGGCAATTTGCCACTTTAGTCGGTCAAACGGTCACGCTGGTTGTGTCTACAAAGTCAGAGAGTGATAGAGAGAAAATTGTTTTTTCGTCGTTCGTCGGCGTACAAATTATAAATAAATCTATCTCAGAATTCGTCACGCACGACGAATTTCGTTGTACGGCGGTGTTGTGTTCATTTTCATATGCACAAATGTGTTTTATTTTTTATGACGAAAGTTCGCACCGAAAAATTCGTCGTTCATCCCAGTTGTGTTCCTAGCATCACTCAATTTGTTTTCGTACGATTTTCGATACGATCACGGATGTGACAATTTGAGCCCAGGAATTAGTGCAGATTAGTATTATGATTTCAGCTTAGACTTGCTGCCATCGTATTTCTGAAACATTTGATTTCAATAATGCTTTTTTTCACTAGAGGAAATACTATACTGTGGCCATTAAGGCTCAGTTACCCGACTGTAATGTAAAGTAACTGCAACAGTAGGAAACAGCTGATCGACATTGCTATATGTACCAAACCAAACACAAAACAGGTAACAGCTGTCGAAGTGGCACACATATCAAGCAGTATTGCCAACATAAAATTCTCAACTCTAAGAAAACACATGTAAAGCATTTGAAATTTTCTCTTTTGGGGAGAAAATTGTTTCAATTTCTCAATCAATTCCCCTTATCGGGAACAACTTGTTTCCAGTAGTGTAGACTACCTACTGGGTAACGCAAAAACCCTACTGGAATTTTTTGGGTTTCTTTTCATTTGATTGTCCTTGATGTTCCTAATGATTCTATACAATTTTAAATATTTTATATTATTTTCGACTAAAAATGCAAAATTATTCAAGACTTTATCTTAATGAAAAAAGAAAAATTAAAAGTTTATAGACTAGATATAATTATCGTACGTCAGAGCAATTAATTTGAGGAACCATGAATCTATTGCGCATCATTTTTACTCAGCAGGACAACAAGCATGCTCGGAAAAGTCGCACAGTGGGATGGCTTCATTAATTTTTGTGCAAAAACTACAAGGAGTGGTTCTAGAATCTAGATTATTGGAACTTGGCACCGGGCATTATATTGAAAAAATTAATGAAAAACGTCAAGCCACGCCCACCACCCACTAACCATGCAATCCAAATATAATTCTTCGACTTCGACTACGACTCGTTTTCTACTAAAAATATAAAAATGTTTCTTAATTTAGCACAATTATCCTAGCAATTGTCCTAGCATTTAAAGCAAATACGATTTATCATCGTCCCGACCCGTTGGCTTAGTTTTGGGGTTCTGTCTCAATGAAACCAGCAAAAATTAAATTGAATTGCAAAAATTTTTAAATTAATCTCTTTAACATTTTGGCCCAGTATACAGTCTGGCACATGAAGTATGCAGACGCACAATATTTTACATACAAGCAAAAGAATTTCTAATGTGGAATTGTAATAAATTGAATTAGATACATATTAAATTTAATATAAAACAAAAACAGCTTGTTTTTAGATATTTTTTCACTTCCTTCTTATACCACAGAAAATTGGCAAAAATAGATTTAGAATTGAGACAATTTATAAATAGTTTGTGTTGTAGACATTACCGTGATGTTTCTTCTGTTGCTCGTTGCTCGTGTTTTATAATTTTGAACTTTTTTTTTTTTAATTTTTTTAAGATAAATGTTTTAGTAGCTAGCCGCTGTCGTTGTTGCTTTTTTTATGCTGATGTCGCAATGATATTTTGTTGTTATTGCTGTTGTTTTTATTGCTATTACAGTAGAATCTCGAAAAAGTTAACGCGAGTAAAGGTTAAGTGTTATTCAACGCTCATGTCGTCGGTTGGTTTCTGGTTTGCTGCAGACATAATGTATTTTGAATATACTGTGCCGCAAACCAGAAACCAACCGACGATGTGCTGCTCTAAAAGGTTAACTTTTCAGTTAACTTTTCTGAACGTAAGAATTTTTTAAACCAACCGGTTTATTTTTGTCACTGAGTGGAAATTTGTCAACGCTGAGCTCTAATCTTGTGTTTCTTTTTCTAATTTCTTTACCATATTCTTGATTTTTCTGATCTTAAAATATAAAATATGTTTAATTAACACAGAAAACAATTCTTTTACTTAGGTTACTTTACTCAGCCCCTGTGGCAGCGATGCTAGCTTATCAGTCCAGAGGTCGTGAGTTCGATTCCCACCATATACCTTGGGTGTTTTCCGCAGGCAAGCTAATCGCTTCGCGGGTTGTGTTGTGTGTTAAAAAAAAATTAACTAAAAAAAATTTTAAATTTCCAACTCTGGAGATGTGTATTATACACTAGAGGTAGAGGACTATCGATAGTGTCACTATCGAAACTTTTACCAAATGCGGGAATTAAAAAACTCCCCGGGAAAACATTGAGATATTATGAACGCAGTTAAACTTGTTTTTTTTTCACTAAAAATCTTTCCCTTGCAAAAGGGAGTTTACATAAAAATCACTTAATAATCCATTAAACTAAAATTTATATAAATAAATTAATATTTTATAGTTCTTGTATTTCGAAAAAAACTTGTTTTAATTTATTCTTTCAAGTTGTTGAGTTTCAATAATTTTGTTTATGCGCTTCCACGCTTAAAATAAATTCAGTAAAGTGCGACGTTGACTCGCGCACGAAGGGTTCGGTTTTGAGAATTTTTTTGGTGTGGCTTTTTTAAAGTTTTTTTCAGTTTAAACGATTTTTTTAGTTTTGTCACTTTTTTCTCATTTTGGCGATTTTTTTTTAATTTTGGCGATCTTTTCTGTTTCTGGGGTTTTTTTGATTTTGGCGATTTTTTTTATTTTGGCGATTTATTTTTCATTTTGGCGATTTTTTCGGTTTTTCGCGATTTATTTTAATTTTAGAATTTTTTTTTTAATTTGGTGCTTTTTTCGTTTTGGCGAATTTTTTTGTTTTTGACGATTTTTTTCGGCTGGCGATTTTATAATTTTTTGATTTTTTAATTTTACCGTTTTTGAAAATGTCAAGAGTTTTGCTCTTACTTACGGCTTCCAAGATACAGCAAGTTGTCAAAATTACATAGTCAAAATTGCATTAACTGATGGAACACCCTTTAATTTAAATTTTAGAATTAATTGTTGTAGTCTGTATAAAAATACACTAACTTTACAAATTTCAAGTACATATACATACATACAATTGTATGTATGTATATTACATGGAATTTTAACATTTTTCGTTGCTCATTTTGGAACACCCTTTAATTTTTAATTCTCATGTATTTGCTTTGCTTTGTTGTAGCGGCCAAAGGTCTACACACTGTGTCCAAATTTCAGGTTCGTAGCTCTTACGGTTCTCGAGAAAATACCCTGTGATAGACAGACGGACAGCGTAGCGAAAACAATAGGGTTCCTTTACACCTTTGGTGTACGGAACAATAAAAAGTGAGAATTCAAAATGTCAACAAACAAGCAAAGCAACGTACTTCGTGCTGCGGTGATGCCACGTATTACTCTTTTTTTTTGTTCCCCAGGAAATTTATGATGGGAGGAATTTTTTTTTCGAGAAAATTATTTTCCGTGAGAAATAAATTCCGAGTGAATATTCATGATTGGGGTGAATAGTTCGAAAAAGTTTATTACCCTTGGGACATTTCGAGTTAACTTTTTCGAGATTCTACTGTACTGTTGTTTTAATTCAGTTGACGTGTTCGCCATTCTTCATGTGAAAGTGTATAGAAATGTACGAAAATTTGTACATACACTCACACACACTAAATAATATTGCCGGCATTTGTAGGTACGAGTACATATGCAGTATTTGTTTTTATAGAGCATTTCAAATGAAATATCGTCTGGCCACAGGGAGCCCAGTCGGAAAAATCTCTACCGACCACACCGCACTACGGCGGGACGTCTATTAAAATTCACTAAATAAAAACAGCAATAGGCAGCAAAAACAACAACAACAACAACATCAATATTATTTAGTTTAAATGCCTAAAAAGCAATGACAAACAAATACACCAGACCGACCAGCAACTAAAATAAATAGAATTAAAATAAAATAAAAATATAATTACATACATATATAAAACTATATATTAAGTTGTTTAAAAGAGATTTCTGCGCCTGTATAAAAATATTAAAAAAAGCAACAAGATTTGATTTTTCTCAAAGAAAAAGAAATTATTTCTAGAAAGTCGCTTTCTTAACATTTGTGCCCATAATCCTCTTTAATCTGTTTATACGAGTATGTACGAGTACATATGTATTTACTGGCGGCGTTTATGTGGCGAATCATTACAAAGGAAAATTTCACTTTTTTTTTGTTTCTGTCCCTAAAATTTGTCGAATGTTGTTTTGTTTTACAAAATTTTAATTAACTTTTACGAAATTAATTTAATTAATGTAGGTACAAACACTTCTAAAAATAATATGATGCATTTGATTTGCACACACACACACACACAGACACATATACATCCGGAATTACATATCGCTCCTTTATAGCAACATAGTCATATCTCAGAAAGTACGTTTTAAGGCTATCTATGTATAGGCGATTGTCAGATCTGGCAATGTGCTGACAATCATAAATTTGCCAGCACAAGGTAGATTGTCAGCAGATAATGATCATGAGTAAATAGTCTTAATTTTAGTAACTGCGTATAATCATAATTGTAGAACAAACAATTTGTAAGCTCATAGTAGCTATAGCCGATTCCAACGTACCAGAGCATCTCTACATCGTTTCTGCGAAAAACTAAAATAGTTGTAGCGTATTATAAAAATAAAATAGCACATGCGTATCAATCAGATTAACTCTCTCTCATACTTTTAGTCTGAGTATGTTTCTACTCAGACTATGGATATTTAATCGGACCAAAAATATACACGTGATAGTGGAAATATTTATTCATCATTCGCCACCGTATACAAACATTTCTGTACATAAAATAGGAATGGAAAACATGCTTTATGTGTGTGTGTGCAAATAAAAAAGCCCTGTAAATACGCACGTGTAAGGAATTAATAGTCAGAATATTTTATACTCATGCAGCTCATTCAGTCTATATTTAAATTTAATGGATGTGTTTGCATATGAGCGTGTTTCTTTATTTTTAGCTGTACGCTTTCATAGTTGTTTCCCGGCCAATACTCAAAGAGTACTTAAGACGATACTTTTGTCATTCTCTGATTGTCAGTTCACATGTTTGTACCAAAATTTTCAAAAAATCGTAAAATTTTTTGCCAGACGATTGCATGGAAATAAATTTGGTCGAACAACAAGTTGTTAGTTCTCACGGCTGTCATATGAAAAAATTGTCAGATTCGTTTTATGCGAGTGAAAGGTTTTTACAGAAATTGTCAATTACTAAAATAAAAATACAAATTCTCTGGCAATAAGGAAAATGTGCTTAAGTCATATTTTACTGTTTTGTAAGAAGCGAATTTTTGAAAAATTTAAAAAACACTAAAACTAAAAAATCAAATCAAAATAAAAAAATTGCAAAAAAAAAAAAGAAAACATCACCAAGCCCGAAAGCAATCGCCAAAAACCGAAAAAATCGCCAAAACTAAAATATTTTTACCGTGTATTTAAATTGCTTTAAAAAATCTCTACCTCAGGTAAAATATCGGCTAAAGTTTGTATATCGTAGTATCAGAAAGGTAACCTTCGTGGGCGACTCAAGGTCGCACTCTATTGAATTTATTTCAACATATCAAAATTAAAGCTCTTAAGGACCCTTCTATTCGTGTCAGGGGAGTTGCCAGAGCAAAGTAAAAGTGGGATGTTATGGTCTTGCCAGAACGATGTGAGTTTTTTTTTAGCTTAATGACCTGATACGGAATTATGCTTAAATATAAGGTCCTCGCCTTATAATAAGAGTTGGTAACAGGCAAACACAGTGGTATGTACTTTTCAATTAGAACCTCAGAGTTTTGGCTTCACCAGAAAATTGTGCAAAAGTAAGATGAACTTCAACTCCTTCTTATAGAGGAAGTGCGGGTAATATGATACGGTAGCTTTTCTGTTAAGCTAATAATATAGGTGTCTGGCTGATTTCCGGCCTATGCAAGCAGTTTGTGTATTTACACGCACTCATTCATCATACTAACTGACTCACAGACTGACTGACTCACTCATCAATATTACGAAGCATTTCCGCTATACCCAGAGATATTTGTTACACAAGTAGACCTAGGTGAGTAACCACCTAGAAAAATCTGAAAACCCGGAAAATCTAGCAAAGGGGTGGGGCGGAACTATGCCCATAAAGCTCAGAACTCCAAAACAAATCTAAAGCGTTAAACTCAAGCGATTTTATTGAAATTTATAATTTTTATGTATTTATTATTATCCGTTTGCAACGAAACTCGATACGAAAGATAAGCAATAGCCAAAAAAATATTGAATTAAAAAAAGTGGGCGTGATTACGCCCATAAAAATAAAAAAAATAAATTTTGAAATTTCATACAAAAGTAGGTCTAGGTGAGAAAGTAACTTGAAAAACCTCTAAGCTTTAAAAATTATAGCCATGAGGGCGGGGCTACGCCCATAAAGCTCAGAATTAAAAAGCAAGTCTAAAGCGTTTGACTCGAGCGATTTTATTGATATTTTTCATACAAGTTGCGATAATGCAACGCTATGAGTTTTGGTTAAAAAAAAGTGGGTGTTCACATGCCCATAACATTTAAGCCTCCTGTTTCATGTACATAGGCTCAGCACATTTAAACATACTATTTATATATTTATTATTATCAGGGAAACCAGAAATATGGTCTAAAAAGTGCTTTATGCGCATTCAATATGCAGTATAAACTTGAAAATATGCACTAAAAAGTAAAAAAATATTCTGTTAAATATAAAATAAATTGATTTTTTTGTGAATGAAAATATATTTTTAATTCAAAAATTCAACACTTTGATATAAAATAAGACAAAAAATAAAATAATTAACAAAGAATAAAAATTTTTATTTATAATTTAGAATTTAAAATAAAAATCGTTGCCTCTCACAACTAAATACACACATAAATTGACAATGTTCTTTCAACCTCTACTCGGGGCAGAGTCCGACACAAATAGCAAAACCGATTTTTGTTGAAATTAACGTCCGTAATAACTAAAATAATTTATATACATATTAGAGTTCGACCGATTAATCGGCTTCGGCCTTCGGCCAAAAATTGGTAATCGGCCAACATTCGGCCTACGGCAAAAATCGGCCGATTAGCCGAAGCCGAATATTTTTCATTCCAAGCTTGAAAAATAACATTATTTTTGGTCGTTGCTCGCCGACAGTTTCTACTGTGTTTAACGTTTTGAAAGGGTTACTTTGAAATACAACCCTGTTGCTTTCTATTTTTTTTTTTTTTTTTTTTTTTTATATAAAGAGAAGTAACACTCAGGCAATTAATGCCTACTACTATTACTAGGTGTTACCTTCTTTAGGAAAGGGATAGTGATAGAGAAGACAGGTGGTGAAGGAAGAGATAGAGGAGAGCTTCATTCTTTTACAACTCTGCTTTTTTTTTTTTTGCACGCTTTTTGATAATGCAGTTTTTGCTGCGCCATCTGGTGTCAAATGAGGCATATTAAATTTTTGAAGCTGTGTTTTGTAGCCATTTTATTGATTATTTTACTTCGCCGATGATTCTGCTACACAACGAAGGAGGGCGCTCTGATGTTACATTAGGATTAGTATCTGCTGAAGTCGGTATAGTTCAGTGACCAGTGACTACGCCTTCATCACTTGAACTTTCCTGCAACAACTGATACGAAGGGACACTAATGCACATCAGAAAAATGCGTGGTGTTGTTATTCAATGACTGTTGGATACAGGGATTGAACCCAGGACCTTCGGTTTTGTAGTCAACGTGCTAACTACTTCAGCCAACGCCACCCTCAATTTTCTTTTACTTGGACGTTCTTGTGAGTGATCATATGAAAAAGCAATATAGAAATTGCAAAATAGTTTTATTTTTCTTGTTATGTATCCAATAGATATTACAGCTATTTCAGTGATCTCAAAAAAGCAAACTTTTTTCTTAATTCATCATCATTTTTAAAATTTAAAACGTTCGGCTTCGGCTTCGGTTTTGCCCGAAGTTTAGGATTTTAGCCGAAGTTCGGCTTCGGCTTCGGCCAAAAAAACCGCCTTCGGTCGATCTCTAATACATATACTATATGTAAACACTACTTGGAACATTGGAAATAAGATTTAGATGGCAAAAAATAAAAGTAAAAATTTTGATCAACACATACGCTTGAAAGCATATTAACATAAAAAATTCTATAAAGTATCAAAATATGCCCTAAAACCGAAATTATGCTAAAAATATGTGTGTAACACTGATATATGCAAAAAATGCTTTAAATTGTAAAATATGCAAAAATATGCACCTTAAAGGGTAAAATATGCAAAAATATGCACTAACAAATCGATGCCAAAATTCATTAAAAGTTCTGAAACCGATAAATATCTTAATCCCGCATTAATATATCACACAAGAAAAAACATGCAATTGCATATTTGCGGTTTCCCTGTCATTGTTGCCAAGACAACATTTTTCCTATATAAATATCCATTATTCTCTCCTTTTTCGGAAAGATAAAATAAATTCGGAATAAAATATACTGCAAAAATCGATTAGCTGTGAAGTCTACCTTTTTTTTTGTGCTGTATATTTACGGTACATCACATTACCCGCACCACCTCCACTGGGTTCAAATCAGTCGTTACAACTTTGGTAATTTCAAGAAATGTGCACAAGTCTTTATGAAAACCTTATAAATGATTTCCTGTTGTTCATACGATAATTTTAAATGCCGCAAGATTTTCTGCCATTATTATATGTGACCCGGTATATGAAAAGGTGGCTTATGGCTCAAAAACAAAATTTCGAGAAATCAGCTGTTAAAGATAAACAATGCATTTCGTCAGTTTCTCGGTAGTTGTTCTCCTTTGTTCTATTTCTGTTGGTCTTTTTCGTTATAAACTAGTAAAGTTTTGAGAAAAAAACTGTGTACTGTGTGTTGTTGTTGTTAAAATGTCATTTATTTTCAATTTCTCCTTTTCCACTCTAGGAAATTTTGACGTGAATACCTATAATGTCGTTCGATGAAGAATTTTGCGAGGTTTTTTTTTTAATTTTCAATAAAATTCTGTTTTTCTTTTATTTGTGCTCTTCTTTCTCTACATTTTTAGTACACTTCTAAGCAAGTTAGGACTTGCTGCTTTTAACCATGTTAAAGAGCGTCTCAAAAACTATCCGAACCAAAAAAAAGTGAAAAATAATTTTTTGGGTCATAAGCCAACTTTTCATAGACCGGGTCACATATATTTATTATAGCAGCCAACTTCTTTATTGCGCTTCATAGGAATGTGATAGGTTCCAGAGATGTATTTAGCAAAGCTAAAGCAGCTGTTAAATGAATCATCCAAAGAATCACAAGTATCAAATTTGCAGGTGTGAAAAAATATTACAGTAAAATAAATAAATTAATAACGGCCTGGCCCACGATGTCGATAAGAAATTTTCTATCGCTTACTTGTATTGAAAACAAAAACAAATTTTCTTATTTTATTGTTGTTTTCAATACAAGTTGTCGATCGAAAGTTTCTTGTCGACATCGTGGGCCAGTCTGTAAATTTATATTTCCCTCTTCTCGTAAGTTCTGAGAATTTTTACATTTGACACTTGTTTCCTTTTCAGATCATTCCCTCTCTCACAGAAATATGGATTTTTATCACTTGATTAAAATGTTTGCCATATACATACATACATACATACATACATACGAAGAATTTCGCATTTCCTTTATTAATTTGCAACTATTGATCAGACGGGCTCAAACGTACACTCGTGCCACACAACACGTTAAAAAAAGAAAAGAATGTACTGGTAGATTCATGCAACAATTTATGTAAATATGTATGTAATGATGCATTGCAACTAAATAGTTAGACAGCCAAGTTGCAGCATCAGTAGTAGTTGCTGCTGCTATTGTTGTTGTTGTTGTTGTTGTTACATCAGCCGATGTTGTAATATATAGTCTGCATCAAACATACACACAAACATACATATGCAAACATATTCATGCATAAAAAAAATTCCTTTTGGGGTCACTTTTCTAAAGAATGCGGAAATTTCTAAAGAAATGTAAAAAACCACAAGTTGAGAATAAATATAGAGTTTTTTCCCTCTTCTTCTTCTTTTTCTCCTTCTACTACTGCCATGACTTCTTCTTCATTTGGCTATATCGAGCCATAGCAGCCAAAAATGCTTAACCGACACATTTTTAGATATATATCTATCTATACGTTAGGGTGTAAAAATCTTTTTCAAAATACAATCACAAATTTTGAGTAAGATGTGCGATGCGTTATCAAATCGGTGTGAGCCATGTATGGAGTGTATTAGTATAATCATACGGGCAACAAGAAGTACAGAGAAACTCAACAGCTGCATAGAAATACACTCAACCGAATTTTAAAGCATACCTTCAGGAGCAATGTTAATTTTAATAGAAATTTGCTTGTGAAGTGTAATAGTGTTGCCAGTGGGGATAATTTTGTTGAAAAGAAAAAATAAATATAAACTTTTAAATAAAAGAGCGTTTTAAATGTCAAATATTTATTTAAAATATATACATATAGCAGGCTTTATAAAGAATTTATAATATTATATTATAAAATATCTTCATTACGTACTGTTGTCTTACACTGAAGTTGGTGCACGACAATTGGGCACAGAATACACAGAAGTGAAGAAAGTGACTGGTAAAAAAAATTCGTGAAAAAAAGAGAAATTCATAGTGTTTTTGATACCGTAGTGTATTACTACTTACCAATTAACGCAGCTAATAAAAAGTGTAATAATTTTATTGCACTATAAAGAAGAATCAAAACAAAAACGCCGACAAAATTTGAGGGAAAACGAGACAAACAGAAAAATACCCTTATCTTCCGTCTCGTGACACTTCTGTATGTTCTGTGAATTGGGTAACAATCTCCATCTCATGCCAATTATTATGGGTGGAGATTTTAATACAAATTTTGCAAACCCACAGTCGCAAGCTTTATCAAAAATTTTTTTTACGTTTTCCACTTGCATATGAGCAATTCTCCACAAACCCCCACAACTAATAATTCCACTACTATAGATGCAGTTTTCCATAGATTTTTAAATACAGTAGAGTCAAAAATTTATATATCTTACTAGCTGACCCCGGTCCGCGTTGCTGGCCCTAAGCAATCTTTAGTGTTGTATATGTCATTGGTGGTTCAATATGAAAATTGGATTTTGCCCACGAATAAACTAAATATTGCGCCATCTGCCGGACGAACTTCAAAATACACAGAAACGCTCTTCACGCCCCATACAGCGTGTATATAAAGTTTGGTCGAAATCGGTGCAGTAGTTCTTGAGTTACGGTGCAAAGTCACAAAAAAAAACTAAATATTGCGCCATCTGCCGGACGAACTTCAAACTACACAGAAGCACTCCTCACGCCCTATAGAGCATGTATATAAAGTTTGGTCTAAATCGGTTTAGTAGTTCTTGAGTTACGGTGCAAAAACACAAAAAAAACTAAAAATTGCGCCATCTGTCGGACGAACTTCAAACTACACACAAACACTCCTCATGCTCCATAGAGCATGTATATAAAGTTTTGTCAACATCAGTGCAGTACTTCTTGAGTTACGGTGCAAAAACACAAAAAAACTAAATATGGCGCCATCTGTCGGACGAACTTCAAACTACACAGAAACACTACTCACGCCCTATAGAGCATTTATATGAAGTTTGGTCAAAATCGGTTCAGTAGTTCTTGAGTTACGGTGCAAAAACACAAAAAAAAAATAAAAATCACTATTTCTGAAAGGGGCGTAGCATTTACCGGGGTAGAATATATATAAAACCACGCGCCGGTCTTTTACAAATATTTTGTGGGGTGGAAGGCGAAAATCTGCTGGGGCATTGAAGAGTTCACCCCTAACAAATAAACGTGTTTTTGATTTTTATATATATTAAGATTTTAGATACCATAAGCCAATATTAAAAAAAAATTTCATTACTAGATGTTTACACATCTCCCCAGTGATCGGACTCACATTGCTTTTATTTATGAAAATCGATTTTGGTATAGAAAAAAATTAAGTTCAAAAATTATGTCGCTTAAGCTTTTTTGGCGCTTATGGCACGATATTTTGCTGCATCGTTGCCTTTGCACACAACCACACATACTACACACATACAACATCCATGCATATACATATGTACATTTCATTTACAGAAAAAACCAAGTTGCAAACACGACTGTCTGCAACATTTTTACGTTGCAGTAGTTGCTTGCAATCAGCTTAGAAATGTTCAAGTAAATGCGCATTATATGCTTTCATGGATGCAATTTGTGCGCGAGAATGTATCGCGAAATGGTTAAATTGGGCATAATTCTGCAATTTTTAATCTAATATTGTTTGCGGTAAATTGTGGTCCATAATTTCCTAAAAAATGTTAATCTAATTGTTAAAAACTCGTTTCTTTTTTCGTCTTCTTGAGGACCACAACAACTTGGTAATGTAAAATTTCGTTGCACTTTAAAGCACTTATTTGTTAAGAGCTGTGTCTGCTATTTAAAAAAATTTTGAAACTTTTCTACTAGAAATTGTTTAAGACATTTTTAAGAAAGATTGTATTGCATGCAGCTGATTTGTAGACTGAAGATGAATGGGACCTCGTAGCTACAGTCACACAACTGGCTTTTTGCAAATAATTCCCCCAAATATTTCTAAAGCTATGTACAGACGGTTGTCAGATCTTACAATATTGCCAGTAAAATGTGCTCAAAATTTCTTACAACCGTGTGAACTGGCAATTTTTGTGAGACGTCGTTGTCAGAAAAATCATTGTCAGTCCATTGCAAGACTAGCAGCTGACAACAAATTGTCAGACATCTTACAATCGTGTGAACACATTGTAAAATTATTGCCAGCTATTTGTCAGACATTTTAATATTGTCAGATGCGCGAAGTTCGTGCATCTGACAATGGCGTCATTGTAAGAGAATTATTTCTATGGGCAACACTGTACACGCTTGATTTTAAAGAAAATATATTTAATAAAATATATGCAGCCAAAATCATTGCAGTTGCTTCTTTATGGTCCATAATAATTAATATTTTCACTTTTTACATTTAACACCACCACAAACGATTGATATTTAACAATTTCTAACAAGCGCTTTGAGTCTGGCAACGCATAATAATGTCTGACAATTTTTGCATATGACAACCGTGTGAACTTACAATTTTTTTGCTGACGATTTTGTCAGCTGATTTTATTGTCATACAATCATCTAGCAATAAATTGTAAGATTTCCTGACAAATTTGATACAACCGTGTGAACTGTCAATCTGCCATACACTTGCAATTTTTGATTGTCAGTACAATGTCAGCACATTGCCAGATCTAACAATATTGTAAGATCTGACAACCGTGTGTACATAGCTTAATGCTCGCAAAAATCATTTAACAAGGTCTATGATTAAATTTAACCAAAAGTAGTCATCCTCGTCTTATCCCCTAATTTATGCGATTTTCTTTTTCGTCTATTTTGACTCATACGTAAAGTTTAATTGTTTACAGCGTGACCGTTTGACCGACTAAAGTTGCAAATTGCCACTTTTTCGACTGCCTTGCCACTTTTTGTACCCCTTTTTTTAAAATGAATTATATAATAATACATTAAAAATAAGAAGTTTTGTTTTCAATGTTGCCCCTTTTTTTTGATAAATCCCTATTTGGTGCCACTTTTTGAAAAATGTCATCGGTCACCCTGTATGCTTGAATTGCTTGTGCTTTATCGAAATTGCTAATGACCGTTTGACCGACTAAAGTGGCAAACTGCCACTTTTTCGACTGCCTTGCCACTTTTTTTCTCCCTTTTTTTAGAGTGAATTATATAAAAATACATTAAAAATAAAAAGTTTGATGTAGTTTTCTCGTTTTTTTTTAATTTTGCCCCTTTTTTGTGATAAATTCCCTTTTGGTGTCACTTTTTGAAAAATGTCATCGGTCACCCTGGTTTAATACTTCAACATCTCTTTTCTCTCTTCAATATCCCTTTTATAAAGAAGGTAAAATAAGAGAGAGAGAGAGAGAGAGAGAAGAGAGGTAGCTGTCTTAGGACATCCGGTTAGAGCTATGCTGCTTAGCTATATGAAACAAATTTCATGTGTTAAATAATAATGCAATAAAATTAGATTATATGATAATGTGAAATTCGCCGCAAATATTTCAAAACCCTTCCATTTATTTCCCATTATTTTCTTTTCTAGCTCCGTACGCTGAAATTAATGTATTGTTTGTGCTCATGTGCTAAAATAATACAAAAACAAATTGAGCAATCGTTCCCATTGCTTTCTGTTTTGTTTTTGTTTCACTCACTTCGAAAAAATAAACAAATCAACCGACCCTGTTCTGTAAACCGATCGATTTGAAACCGCACGATTTTAGAAAACTAACTCCGACAATAGTAATATTTTATTAGATTTTTTTTTTAATTTTTTTATTATATAGATTCCCAAATATCATATTGGAAAGAAAATTATTGTGTATGATTTTAAGCACGTCTGCAGGACAATTATTAATTTTTTGAAAACGAGAAATTTACTCGGATTCGATTTACAGAACAGGGCCGAACATCAAACAATTTGTTTCGTTTATTTTCGTACTCTGCTTTTAAGTACAAGGAAGTCTAAGCAAAAATAAATTTATAACTGCAATATCTAGTGTCGATTATTTTTGTTACGAAAATCACATCCTAGGTGCTGAGTCGTTGCATAAAGAGCTTAGCTCTAAAAATTAAATATTTTTCCTATATGTTCCCTTGTTTATATGATAAAAAACAAGTCGTTCTTGTTTTGAGAACAGTCCGTTATTGGTTTTACAAATTTCCGTTCTGGATTTAACAAATGTATTAGATTTTTTATTTTTTAATTTTTAGTTTGACAACGTTTTGTTCTATAGGGTCTTTCAATGAAAAATCTGTGTGTGTAATTGTAAAGTGGAGGGTATGCCATTAATAATGGAAAACAATATCAATATCAAAAATATACTTTTCATTAAATTTTCCTTTACCAATTCGCACATTTGTGGCTGTAAGTATGTCCACGACAACTTTAGGAATTCAATCTGTGAGGTGCTGAATCGATTTTAGGCCATTGTAATAAACCTAATATTTCACGTAACTAGAAAGAAACAAGTCTTAAGGTATTAAATCACAAGATATCGGTGGTGGCCAATTGTGAATGCCTCTTCGTTCGTTGCGCAATACATTCACTTTAGGATTTGCTCCAGTCTTTTTTTTAATGAATAACGAAGGTCCAATAACTCCTCCAGACAAAAAACCGCACCAAACAATCACACGTTGCGAAGTTGAAGATGCTTTTCAACAATAATTCTTGAGTTTTCCGAGCACCAAAAAATGCTCTAAACTCAAGATATTTTTCGATGAAATTTCGGATCAGTTTAATGTATTTCAGGAATCCAATCAGCAAATACAGAGAGTTGTTGATGTTCGGTAGGCGTGAGTTCTTGTGTTAACTGAACCTTAATATTAAAACGCAAATATTTATGTAAAATACGGTTTAAAGTCGTTTGTGTAATGGCCAATTCCAAAGATCGACTAAAACTGGACAAACTTGGATTTTCCTCGAAACCATGGGCTGCAGCAGCAATATTCTCAGTTAGTCTTGGGTGAAGAATACGAGCTTGTCCCAAATGTTTCACAATTGCTGACCGAGAAGAAGATTCACAACGATCCAACAAACTTGGATTTTCCTCCAAACCATGTGCAACAGCAGCAATATTCTCAGTTAGTTTTGGCTGACCAATACGAGCTGGATGTGAAGACTTTACTAACTTGTCCCAAATGTTTCACAGTTGCTGACCGAGAAGGTGCTTCACAACGACCCAAACAATGCTTTAGTTTTGCAAAATGTGACCTCAAAATGTTCACAATGTTTTCATTGAGTTTTAATAGTCCAATGCATTTTTGAAGCTCATATCGTTCCATTTTTGTTAATGGCTTTGTCTTTACTTGTCATCTGTCAAGGACACTGCAGAAAATTTGGTGGCAATTGACTCAAACGCACTCGTCATATGAGAACACACATATTGTTATCAGAAGTAGGAAGTATTGTATATTTGAAAAAAAGATATATCGTGTAAATGGTTGCATATTCCTTATTTTCGTGATGTATCGTCTTGATATTAAGTCAATTTAATTAGGACACGGTCTAGTATTTTAGTAAACGGCACGGAACGCATTCGATATGGTGGTATTCAGGATCTATAAAATAGTATATAAGTAATGATCCCTTCAATGAGACTCGGGAACTAGTAGCGTACCTATACTTAGATATTAAACTAAGCTTAATTGTTATTTATGGTTTTGGAATATGTGTGGCCCTGTGGTCGAGTGCATAGTGTATAAGCCTGTCAAGCCGGGGGTTGCCAGTTCGAGTCACAAAAAATTTATGATTAAAATAAAATACCATTACATTTTTAACAATAAGTTTAAGTTTTCATTGTTGCATTTAAATGTCGAAATGACATTTATATATAATTTATATTACTCTACACCGAATAGGTCCCTATAAGATACTACAGTGACAAGTCACAAGATGCATACAAAGCATCAATTAACCCCATACTAGGCCATCCCCATGTAAAAGTGAAGTGATTGGTCCGCTTCATAGGAAGTGTTAGAACGCGGACTGGTCGCTATCACTTGGTAACAGATCACGTGACTAGTCTTGTGCCAGTTCGATTTCCTGTAGCCGAGTTACAGCTTAAGTCATGAAAACTGTTAAAATGACGGGCTCTTTAAAATTAAATATCTTATTGGAATAAAAGTCAAGACATATTCATATATATATATATGATATATTTCTATCATAACAAAAGTCAAACTTTATATTGAAAAATAATTTTTTTATGTTAGCTCTTTTTCTATATGGAATTTTACATTTGTCATGATTAAAATATATCAGGTGTAGACGTAGGGTAAGATTCAATTAAACATGACATAACCATAATGATACAAAACAGCTGTACAAACCAAACTTACGGGCAACACTGTATTTGATTATACGAGACTGCCCATAGTGCCATAGCCATAACCGTTACCATAGACCCCCATTGGGAAATGAGAACATAAACAGCTGTTTATGGTTATAGCAGCACTAGTAGGTGAAGCCAATTTGCTTATGGTATGACAATGGTTATGGCCATGGCATTATGGTATGACACGTCTGATTGAACTTTAAATTCTAAGTCTTAATGCAAAGCAAGGTGTGAGTTCGTTTCTGGAATACCTCACTGTAAACATTGATAGCTAGTAAAGGCCCTGATTCACTATCCTACACGATCGCACGATTCATTCACAAGAAAATCTTACAGAAGTCTGACCGACTTTACAAAATCGCTTCGAAATGGTGCTTTAGGTGCCACCGTATCATACAAAAATGCGGTCTGACAATGAAAACAGGATAGTGAATCATGGCCTTAACTTCTCAAAATAAATATCAAAGGCATATCTTACCAAAAAGAAATTTGGTTTACTCCAACTATTCCCTTGAAGTTCGATAGGACTTTCTAGCAGCAATTTTTAAGTTTGTGTTGAATCTCGAGCTTGGCATTTTATACCTTTCTTTGTTGAAGTCTACTTTTTTTAATTTTTTTATGAAAGGGATGAAAAGACTAATGCAGAGTATAGTTGAAACTTTAAAATGTTCCACAAAAATGCTCCTCGTAAGGACACCCTATACAAAATCAGGAAACACTGCCAGTGCTCTCCGTCCAGCAGGGTTATTATGTAATTCGATTCGAAACGGAAACTTTTCGAATTTGTATGTTATCAACATTACAATTCGAAAGCATTTCCGTTCGATTCGGATTACATAATAACTCCCCAGAGGTCGTAGGTTCGACAAGCTAATCGGTTCGCGGGCAAGCAAGACAAGCTAATCGCTTCGCGAATTGTGTTTGTTTATACTCCTAAAAAATTATGGAAACATTGAATAAAAATCACACCATTTAAAAATTGTTTCTTCAAGTTATTAAGCATTCTAAAATATCTCAGTCCTTATATATATAGTATATATATATATATGTACATATAAAAACATCCTTTTAAAGGATATGCATTCATTTGTATGTATGTATGCATGGATCTGTGTGCCTATTTCTTCAATAATCAACATACATATAGTGAAGATCAAATCCTTCTTTGTCAAATAAACAAAAGGAAAAAATTTAATATTCCTTAATCTCTTCATACTTAAAATATTTCCTAAAAATTAAAATTAAAAAAATAAAAAATCAAACATTCTCATGGAAAAAGTCTCCCACAGAATTGCAAACAACTTTCATCGTTTTAACTCAACGAGACGATGCTCAACAGACAAACATTTGTACACACACACACACACACACACACACACACACATATGAACATACACATGCTCGCAAAACAATCGTCTTGTTATTGTTTTTTTTTTTTGCAAAACAAAACAGTGCTTTTCCAAGAAAAATCTGCGAAAAAAAAGAAGAACAACTCACTAAAGTCATTGTCTTTTTTGGAATGCCTCCTTTTCTGCAAGTTGTTGTTGTTGCTCCTTCTGCTGCCGCTGCCACTCTTGATAATGGATTTTTGAGGTTGTTATTGCTGCTTTTAAACCCTTTTTCCATTTCATTGCTTACATTTTGGATTTTAGCTTTCATTAACGTAGTTCACTCCCCCTCATTCCTTCCACCGTCTTTCCCACATACATAACTACATACATATTCCATACTTACCTTTCAAAGATTGTGTTATAGTGCATTAAAAAAAAGCAAAAAAAAAACTTATGGATGCTACCGATGCTTGTTATGTTGTTGTTGTTGTTGCTGTCATCTGTGGAGATTTTTATTTAACCTGTTTTGTTGACTTGAATAATACAACGTGCAACGTTCATACAACATTAATAAATAATTTTTACGAATCCTGGTCAAGGGAATGGGTTGGTTACCAACAAAATTCAATAACAGAAGCTTTATTGGTGAGACCAGACGCCGACAATAATGACGATGTTGTTGTTATGATCACAGTGATTTAACTCATACTAAGCACATGATCATGAACATCATTATTATGATGTTGCTGGCGTATTTTCCATTTTAGTATCAAATATACTTAATTCTTACCCAAAAGTACAAAAAAAAACAACAAACGAAATATTACAGACGGCACATCACATGTGCACATCACATCCTCAACATCAAGAAGGTTAGTCCGATAAACAACCCCGATTTAGGACCAACCAATCCTGCAAAAAGGGTTTTAGGAAAAACTCTGGTTTAAACTAATACATCGGGACATCAAGGGTCTATTGCGTCTTGGATCACTAAAGGCAGAATAGAGGCTGGAGAAGCCCATCTCTACACAGAAACGACAGATCCGATTTATACTTCTTAAAACAATGCCTTCATATAGAAAATAGGCCACAGATGGCAAAAAGCTGAAAGATACTGTTTACTTCTTCAGAGGGAAAACCAGTGATCGGTTTATGCCTTTAAGCGAAATGGTTTAACTAATATTTAAGCTTGTCTCTTAAGTGGAGAAGTAAGCCAATGCCTATTTACGTTTAATATTTCATATTTCTGGACCCATAAAGGAAATATAAGATCTCCATTTGGAATTTGATTGCGCCTCCTCGTTATCCTGATGTCCAAAATTTAAAAGCCTTTGTACCTATTTATGGCTTTTGTAGTGAGTTAGCACAAAGCAAAACAATCTCAGATTGGATTTCCCATGAACGCAGAGACTTGAGAACTACCGGAAAGGGAAGCTATATGCACGTCCCTAAAACCCTTACTTCAATTGATAAGAACTTTTCTGAATTCCAGTCTTCACATTGGATACAAAGACAACATCGCCAAACCTATTTACTGTTTCAGATACGACCCTAAGCCATCGTATGCTTCTGGAGCTCACAAGAGAACGATAACCATCCCACCTAGCCCTTGACGGAAGTGTGATATTTAATATCCTTCCTTCGGTATACCCAACAGTTCTCTCCAGGAAATAGAACTTTTATTGAATGCTCTTTGCTTTAATCAAGCTTTGCCACAGAGAAAGAGAGAGATACCAGTTAAGGGCTCAATAGCTCGGGTAGGATATATCCTCCGAGAAGATATGACAAACTCTGGTTGAGGTCTTCGGCCACCTTGCATCACATGCATTAACAAGTCTGATCCAAGTAAACATTCATGAGCTCATAATCCAGTTGCATTCACTGAACTTTGTCGTTTTCTTCCAATAAAAATCATTTTGCGAACGGAGACCTATTGCCGCCGAGATATGGCCCTAAATACTAAGTGGAAAAAATTATCTTTGTAATAATGCCGAATTTTATTAGAATCTCAAGGATAATTGCATTGATCGACATTCATAGATCTTTCGATAATATCGCAATATTGACAGAGAGAAATTTTCTTTCCAAAATCTGTTTAATCCATATAGGGACAGGTAAGGGAATAGAAAGCAGCTGGCTGGAATGTTAAGAAGGTGTGTTTCAGTTGGCATTACAAGTGCCATAAGCAGCACTCCTCAAGAGGTTTTAGATGTTATTAAATATTTCCAGCACATGGAAAAATATGTAATGGAAATCGAGCTTAGTCTCAGACCTTATGTTAGGTTACGTTAGGTTAGGTTGAAGAGAGGACTCAATCCGTTTCTCAGACCTTACAAGCAGGCCAAACGAGAACTTTGAATAAGGTTGGTATTGCTTCCGCAAAACCTGGATTCAAGGCTGCTTTGATTCACTTGTTTAAATAACTTTCATTGGCGAAGCTCAATAAAGAGTTTTGCTTTTGCTTGAGTAGCCTTTACTGATGTTTTTAAATGAGCGTAAACTGGGTATACATTAAGGGAACTAATGTTTCCAGATCCTAACAAGTTGTAAACAACCGTAACAACTATGAAGGACGCAGGATTGGTGGATGAGAATGTCACTGAACCCGAGAAGATTGCCATATAACTATTTATGTCGAAAGGCAGACACAATTTGTAAGAGGCCATTGTCATATCGAAACTTGTTGATCACTGCAGGAAGTTACTGAAGACACTAATGAACAAGTATAAAATACGACTGCGGTAGGCTTCAGGATATTGCAATGCTGTAAGAATAGGACTATTGACGAGTTGGAAGGATTAGCTGCAATGTTAGAAGGGACATTGATGGAGACATCCGAGGCTTTCAGTTAGACTGTACTTTAAGTAACTCAGTAATTGGCTTTTAAGAAAAACTAACTAACCAAGCGTGTTTAGAATAGTATAGGAGCTTTCATGATCAATCTCGAGATCCAATCGAGATTGTGGGTATAAACAGAAGGGTTTTCATAATCTTGATAGAGGTATTGACTACTCACTGCCCCGTTTTGGTATCCTAAGTAAAGATGAAGGGAAACGAGAGACCCTAAAATATATCATGCATTATTGTCCGAATCAAGGTAAAGATTTTATTTATGTGAGATTACTTTGCAAAGCTTTACATACTTGTCCAAGTTGCTAGAGATTTTCCGATGACAGCTTTGGCAAATTTCACTTTAATTGGAGGCATGATAACATTCTATTCCCGAAATCCACACTGCCTACATTTTTGTAGACGGATGATTGTAATATATTAATATGGACACATATTTTAAATTGTTTGTAAAAAAAAATCTTCGCTTAAATGCTCAATAAGATAAAAGTTTCGACATCTAGTTACTTCCTGTCACTGTTGAATCCGAAGCTAGCCATAAAAAAAGTTGAAGTTGTGCAAAGAGCTGATCTTTTGCACACGCCTTCTTAATCATTACATGAAGTGATATAATGTTTAACGCTTCCCTAATTCCAAATAAGTTCATTATTCAAGTGATGAAAACTAACATCCACAAAATTAGGGAAAATGCAGAGATTCATCAGCGACTTATAAAATTATTTATTTTTTAACCTACCTACAAATACGTCTTCGAATCCGAGAATAGGCATTGACTTGATTCATTAATTTTAATGAAGGTTATTTTATGACACGTTTATTTAAAAATCACACATGATTCCCCTAAATTGAACCAGGTTGTTATGACTTGTCCTGTTTGTTTTTTTACTGATCATTTTCATCAAAGCAACTGAAATTTTTTTAATAATTAGGTAAACCTGTCGGTTTCGTTGCGTTTGCTATTGAATATGCACAAGGAACCATCAAATACACAGAAAGAAGATTAGGAAAGAGTGATATTTAATAACTTGTTAGATATTGTAAAAGGATTAGATGTTGCATATGGAAAATGCTAAAAGTTGCAAGAGGAACAGTTCAACTTCCTAAATATAACCTCATTAATTGGGGCAACGGAAGTGCTTATTTTTTAATGAACTAGACTATGAAACATAGAACACAAGCACTACTGCAACCAATAGTTCCCGTAGAAAGAAATTGCCTTCGATTCGCAATGAAAAGAAGAAACTATAAAAATTCGAATAATTTCACTCTCGAGTTACAGAGACCCAATAGACGATTTTTGCGAACACATATCCTTCATTGAGCAAAAAATTTCAACATGCCCAGCACACAAACTAATTTGAAAGACGCTTTCTGCTTATACACTTGACCTGAGATTCGATATCAACGAATTCGCTTTAAAGAGAAAAAATTTCGAAACAAAATTAATCGATAATCTCACTAAAGCGAAAAAAATTTCGAAAAAAAATTGTTCGATATTTGTTCGCGAATCTATAAAAATTCGAATTTTCGCTAAAGTGAACTTCTCTCGATAGTTTCTGGAATGTGTGACGATAGCCTAGTGGATTCCACTTGACTTGAGATTAGATATAAATGGAAGCTCACTAAAGCGAAATTATTTCGAATCAAAATTTTTCGATATTTGTTCGCGAATGTACAAAAATTGGAATGTTCGCTAAAGTGAACTTCTCTCGATAGTTTCTCGAATATTCGTGATACATTCGAAATCGATATCATTAATTTATTTTATATTTTTCAGCCTTGCGTTACACTGTGACGTTGCTATTTATAAGTTGGTATATGTTATGCATTTTTTGCTTCCTAAATCTCTTGATTCGTTAAAAATGTTTTCATTTCAATTCGCTTGGTAGTTCTTGTTGTTTTCTTCACTGCACTTCGTTTTAGTTGTGTTTATTTGAACTTATTTTTATTAAGAGAATTTCCAGGAATTTCAAAATATGCTTGAGGTTGATAATGAAGAAAAACAAGCAGAGGAAGCTGTCTGCAGTCAATCGTTTTGGCAATATGAGTTGATTGCGCCGACTTGCGCTAATGTTGTCTGCACAGACAGTAGCGCAGTTGTAATGTTGGCGTGAGCGATAAAAATTCTTTCATTTACATACTTATGCATGTAAAAAAGAAAACGTTTCCTTAGTTACGAAAAATTTTTGATTGCATCCCAAAAAATTTTTGCATTAAATTAAAGTAAATGTTGTAAGAAATTTTTTAGAATGAGACGATTTAGTCTGAGTATTTGCAAAGTGCATTTTTTGTTTGCATGCTAGAGAGAACGGCAATTATTTGTCTCATGAAGGAGACAATTGTTTACAGCAAAGCAGCTGCAGACTTATCGCCTGAATTGTAAATTAGTAGCCAGAAGTGATTTAGTTCTTGTTTTTGTTTAAGTCTTCTTTGCTGGCATACATATTTTCGTATTTTATATATGTACAGTGAAACCTCTCATAACGGACACCTCCCATAACCGGACTCCTCTAATAACCGGACAAGTTTTGTAGACCCGAAATTAATATAAAACAATATGTACCCTCTCTCATATGCAGATACCTCTAATAACCGGACAAAAATCCCACGACGGTGAGTGTCCGGTTATGAGAGGTTTCACTGTATATATATGTGTGTGTATGTTCACACAGGCATATATAAATATCTGTATATATGCATTTATATGCAGTTTATTCATATTGTTTGTCCGTCTAGTTGTCTGATTTTCCTTTTGCCTTTTTTCTTGTTTTTGGTTGTGGCGATCAGTCTAAACGACCTTTTGTCGTATCGTTTGAGTCCATTTACTTGTTAATGCTTTTCCATTTTTCAATAAATTACTTTTTTTTTCTGTAAGATTAAAGGCAAAGGAGCTTAACCTGGTCAAATGTATTCCATGTGTACTTCTTGGTGGTGCGTCCTGATTATAATGATTGTGTGTATGTGTGTGTGCGTGTGTGTGTGTGTGTGTGTGTGTGTGTGCAGAGTTATTCGAGACTAGTTTAAGTTTAAGCTTGTTATTGTTGCCTTTTCTCGTCTTGGGTTAAAATATTGAAAATGTTTGAAATGCCGAATGTGAATTAAAATCAAAACCACAAAATTGGTTCTTTATGGTCGATAAGCACAACAACCTAAAATTTTTGCTAACTTGCCAAATTGAGCATCATTAACGCAACAAATCGTTGCGGTACGTAATAGTTTACCGTATGACAGCAACGTAAGCGTAGATACTTGCTTGGACATTTATTTCAATTAAACGTTTGTTGCTCATTAAGTCCTAGTTTACACTATGCAAGCTGATTAGTTTGTTGGGAGAGAGATGAGGGAAAAGGACAAGTATCTGTTCCCCTCGTCTCTCTCTCTCTCTCTCTTCCTCAAAATGATCAGCTTAGCAATAAGACTTGCATAGTGTGAATTAGGACTAAGTTAAATTAAACACACTTTTTGTGGAAACATTAAATTCAGTCAAGTCAATAGGCTTCACCTATTAGTTCTGCCACAGCCATAAAAAGCTGTTTTTGTTCTCATTTGTTTATTAATTTCAAAAGTGCAACAACAAATATGTACACATGTCTAACCAGCAAGCAGCTGTTTATGGTTATGACAAAAAACCCAAAATTGAATTAGTTTCTATGGTTATGGTTTTTGCTATGGCGTTATAGCGAGTCATCTATAAGCAAATACAATATTGCCCATAAGTTTGGTTCGCCACACAGCTGTTTTGTATGGTTATGGTTATGGCACGTTTAAATGAACCTTAAAACTTATAAATCCTTGACACAAACCTTAAGCTTTAATAGATCTCTGCTAGCTTACCACGCTAGGGCTCTGTTAAGATATAAAAATTTGATTAGACGGAAAAACATAATTAATTAATAATCTCTTTGTATAGGGGGTACCCGCCTCCACTGTTCTATACCACCAAGATTTCGATGGAACATGCAGTTTATTTTCAGAGTCATCCACCTCAAATTTAGCGTGCCTGCCTGTTGTAGTTCTAAAGATATAGGAAAAGTGATAATTATTTTGTTAGGGGGGGGACCCTATGCATCTTCTATGCCCAAAAGATTTTATTGGAACATGCGGTTTGTGCTAAGAACCACCCATATAATAGTTAGCGGCACTCACTATTGTAGTTGTAGAGATATGAATTTGTCCGCGAAAAAAGGGCATTTCGTCCCACTGTGCGTCGTAAAGATGTTTCAATCGAGTTTTTGGCGATGATTCAGAGCATTGAAGACGAGTTTTTGCGTCGATTCGTAACCATGGATGAGACATGGGTTCATCACTTCACACCTGAGGCAAAGGAACAGTCAAAGTAGCAGAATGGATTGCGAGAATAGTGCGATAGGCATTTCATATGGCAGTGCGGTTTCGATTTTAAATGATCAGCTGGATTGAAGAAAGCTGTCTGCAAGATGGGTGCCGCGTAAACGTAAACGTGTGACAACTTCAAATGATTGTTTGGAGTTGTTTAACCACAATCTGAATGAGTTTTTCCGGCGTTTTATAACAGTGGATGAAACATGGATCCATTACTGTACTCCGGAGACCAAGCAGCAGTCTAAACCTGCTCCGAAGAAGGCCAAGGTGAGTTTGTTGGACAATAAGGTGATGGCAACAGTTTTTTTTGGGATGCACGCGGGATAATCCGAATCGATTACCTTAAAAAGGGAGAACCAATAAACGGCGACTGCCAACTTATTAGGATGAGGATTTAAAAAAAACGGCCCCATATGGCCAAGAAAAAAGTTATTTTTCATCAAGATAATGCACGAGAGCACACGTATGCAGTCTCAATGGCAAAACTCTATGAATTGGGCTACGAACTAGTACCCCATCCCCCTACTTCCTATTTCCAAACCTAAAGAAATGGCTCGGTGGAAAGAGATTTAGCTCCAACGACCAAACAAATGCCTATTTTAAGGACTTATTGATCACCCTAAAAGGCGAAGGCAAGCACAAAAGTTTATGGCATCTGTTTTTTTTTAATGCGTTTTCTAATGATTATTGATTATCCTTTAAAAGGAAAACTAATCAATGCTGAATATTATGCAAACTTCTTGCAGCGTTTAAGTGCTGAAATTAATTTAAAAAAAAGCCCGAATTTGTCGAAAAAGAAAGTGTTGTTTCATCAAGACAATGCACAAGTACACATGTCCACTATTGGGATGGCCGAAATCAATTAATTATGGTTCGAATTGCTTCATCATTCTGTTTCCAAACTTAAAAAAAAATTGATCGGTGGTAAAAGATGAAAAGCTGCAGTCAGCGGTTGATGGCTATTTTAAGGAGTTAGACAGTTATTACTAGAAACACGGTATCGAAGATATTGAATATTGCTGGAAAAAGTGTGTCGAATTAAAAGGATATTGAGTTACAAAATTGGACGAAGATGGCCCACTTGACACAATGGAATAGTGCTACTGCACCGAGAAAACAGTGCCTACTAAATACCTCATAAAATAGAACAAAATTAATAAGAAATCTCTATGGTTTTTTTTCAATAAGGAAATCTTATCAATTTCATAGAGAAACCCTTTTTGAAAAAATTAAGAAGAAATCTTGTAGTTTTTATGAGGATATCTTATTGATTTTTTCAATAAAAAAATAAAATAGAAATTGCGTCTTTATTCTCTGTACTTATGTATTTTCATTTAAATTCTATACCATATACATAGGTATGTATGTATGTAGTATATTGAAGATGTTATTTATTTATACATACATACATACATTATGTTATATTCTTAACTAACTTACTCACCAAGTAATGAAGTAGCAAACTTCTACCTGATAGACAAGCACTCTACCCAATATGCTAACAAGCAGCCTGAATAACCACTGAAATTCTTGTGCAAACATTATTATACAAAAATGAAAAAGATCATGAAAAAAATTGTCTCTAGATATGAAATAACAAGACACCTCATAAAATCAAGAAGATTTCCTTATTAAAAAAATCAATAAGATGCTTTACACATAATCATATAGGAACCTAATAAAATCAAGAAGAAAACCTTATTGAACAAATCAAGAAAACGTTTTTAAAAAAATCAAGAAGGCAACCTAATAAAATCAATAAGAAATCCCTATAGTTTACAATTTATAAGAAAACCTAATAGAATCAAGAAGTTTTTCTCTATGTATTGTTTTTTTGGTGCCAAAAATAACGGAAATTGAGTAAAGAAAGTTGTGAATGATAAGATTTCTTCTTGATTTTATGTGGTTTTCTTCTTGATAAAATTAATAAGATTTACCACATAAAAACAATAAGGAATCTCTATGAAAAAATCTTAGCTTCTTCCTGCTGGGATACCCCTTAGCCTAAAAACGTTTTATAGAGAAAATCTTCTTGGTTCTATGAGGCAGTTTTTTCTCTGTGTGTGGGTAATCTAACGAAGCTTCCAGATTGGATACATGGATGGCAATGAATGCAGGCCAGTCGTTTAAGACATCGAGACAATGGAGCACTTACTTTATCATTGACACCTTACAGGGCATTAGCCACCTTAGAGTAATTGACTGGGAAAGTTTGAGGGACTGCGTGAACGATACTGAGTTGCTATAAAGGTTTTTAATTCGCATGAGAGCGCACAACAGGCCTAAAATGGCTTATTTGCAAGTCTCCTCTTTTCAAACTAACCTAACCTAAAAGGAGACTATATTATGTTTTCTCTATTAAATCTTGAGACCGCCCTCGTACATACATACATATGTATACTATTGTGTAAGTGAAATTCACAATAGAGAAATAGTTCGTTAAACTCTTTCATAGATCGAAAGCTACTCAAAATAAAGAGCATTATCTGTCATTCTTGACTATTTCGCTTTCGAAATACATCCTGGTTGTCTGTTGGATGTACAAGTGTCTCTGTTTTTATTTATTTAAAGTTTAAACTTATTTATGAGCTACATGTGCCATGTACATACGTACGTCATTGAAAAAATTATCCAAAAGTTTATTAACCTTTTGAAAGATAAAAATTTATAAAAACTAACAAATATATAGTATGTTACAACAAAACTAACAAATATAATATAATTAACAAAACTAGTTTTCTAACAAACAAAAAAAAATATAATAATAAAAAAAAAAAATACTTTTTATACTATTCACAATAAGATATTTGTAATCTCTAAAGAATGCAAGGTTTTTCAACAAATATTTAGAATTTATCAAGTTTATTGTCTAATAAAATAATTTATTAATAAGACGAGAAACAAAAATTTCTTACGTAACTTTACAGTCAGTTACAATGAGCGTGGCATACTTGTACATACTTACATATGTACATACATATGGTAAGTAAGTTGTTTTGTGGAATGTCAAGAATTATAAAAAAACATACACACAAAAAGCAATATTTTCAATCTCAATGTCAAACACCAAATTAAATCTAGAGTAATGTTTGTATGTAAGTGTATGTAAGTGTTTATTTTTAAATGCTTACTAAGAGTTAGAAAACGAAATATGTTACAAGTATCTACTGGCTTTTGCTAATCGAGTTTTATCAAATGGCAAAGGTGTGCACAAGAAATGCTGGATAAAACAATTCATATGAATCACACGGTGATCACGATAATGCGTGCAACAGCATGTCTAACAAGTAAGGCTGCTATATTCGGCTGTGCCGAATCTTATATATATATTTTAAATTTAATTTAAATTTAAATTTGAATTATTTACTGCTTCTCTTTCATTATGTTTATGAAAATATCTTCATTACTATAATGAAATATAATCATTGAATGAGTGAAGCAATTTCATAAATTGAATGTAGAAACAATCATAATATGAAACGATTTCTTTATATTAATGGAAAAAACTTCATTTATGGTATGTAAAAACTTCATTAATTTCATTGAACTACTGAAATAGTTTCATTATATTTATTATTTGGCCTCCAAAATTAATTTCACAAATACAATGAATCATTATTCATTGATCCAATGAAGTGCTTCATTAGCGAGCTTTCGATGACATTGATACACTAAAGAATTTCATTGCATGAATGAAGAATTTCCTTTAAGTGCAAAAAAATTACCAAAATAACTTTAAATGTTCATAAAACGATCTTGCCAAAGCAAAATTTTTGTCAGCAAAAGATTTGGCCAATCCCTAACTTTGGTGAGAAACTCCCAATACTCCTTAGCAAGCAAAATTTTTATAGCTATGCTATTTATTTCACGACACAGGAGCTAGGACGTGATTTTCGTATCAAAAATAATCGATACAATTACAGTTATAAATTTATTATTGTTTTGATTTATTTGTACTTAAAACCAGAGTAAACGAAACAAATTGTTTGATTTTGTTTTGTTTCGTTCTTTGAAGTGAGTGAAACAAGAACAATGAGAACGATTGCTCAATTTGTTTTTGCATTGTTTTTGCACATGAGCATAAGCCAGAGAACCCAGCCGTTGCCGCCGACCACAAAAAACGCGTTAATTTAATCGTGCGCCGCTAGAAAAGAAAATTATGGGAAATAAATGGAAACGTTTTGAAATATTTGCTGCGAGGTAGACATCATAATATAATATAATTTTATTGCATTGTTACTTAACACATAAAGTTTGTTTTATATACATAGCTAAGCAGCATAGCTATAACCGGGCGCCCTAAGACACTTCTGTTTTTCTTATTTTAGGGTTTGCCTTAAGATTGCCCACGTTCTAATTAAACATAATTAGAAAAAATTTACCTTTTACAAATATTTGAAACGAGCACAATTGTGAAGTTGATTTCCAAGAAATAATAAAAAGTTTATTTTCTGATTCTACTCGTAACTGCAGTCACACAAAAATATGTCATGAATGAATAAATATTGAATGAAAAAATTATAGAGAAAATTAAATTTATATCAGAACTGACAGCAAATACACAATTAAAAAATTTCGTATCGTTTTTATCGTTAAATAATAATAAAAAATAAATAAAATTAAAATAAATAACAAACATAAAAAATACTCTTAACAATGGAATTTCATTGCAACACTTTTCGTCAATGAAAATATGCTGTATGTGCATAATAAATAATTATGTACATACATATGTATATACACGCTTTTTGTAAATTGTTTGCATAGTCGTACATATCGCTCATTTATTTCAATAGTGTCACAAGTCAAAAAAACTAGTTTTGCAGAAAACGGGTTTAAAGTTTTCAATTTACATACAACTAAATGAAGAAATGAAAAAATATTCATCACTAGCATTTTTTGAGTTATGACACTATTTAAGTAAATGAGCGATATGTACATATACACATACTCAAATATGTACGTTTGTTTGTTTATGCATTGATGGAAATACATTCTTTCATTCATTCATTAGTTCATTCCATTCATTAATGCCATAAAAACTTGTAAACTCAATATCTTTTAATAAGTTGATTTTGTTCTTTTTTTTCATTAATTTTTGGTATTTCCACATTAAGTATTACAGAAATGTGTGCTTGAAGTATGTATGTACATATGTATATCTAAAGGGGGTATTTTTGGGAGTTGGAAAATTATAATTTCCTTATAGGAATTTTATTACTTGAATAATATTAGACGTTTGAAAAACGTCAATAACATATTTGCTTATCTAGAGGAGGAGCTCAACTTGTAATGTTGCAGTTTTAACTTTTTTTTTCAAAGAAAACAATGTACAGTGTAATGGTTTCTTGCGAGCCTTAATTTTCTGACATTAGGGTGGCACACTAGGATGTCAGAAACTGAACACAACAGCACAATAGTGGGGTGGGATACTTGAGGTTAATGGCCCATAGTGCGAAACATCGACAAAAAAAATTATTTTTTCGAAATTACCTTGATATAATACTTCATATGTGAAGGTGTATGGCGCACTTTATTTTTTGTCGCAAGGTGTTACGCTCTATAGTGCAGATATGAAAAAAAAAGTTGTTTGCCTCAACTGAGAATTTTTGAATATTTCTGTAGAGCAATTTTTTTTTTGTAATTTTTTGCCCCTTTTTCGAAAATTAAAGAAGAAACCAGTAAGGAGCAGATTTATAGGATTAAAATCTTCCACCAAAATGTTGCTCGTAACATTTTGTAAAACAATGATTATTACATCATATACTTAAAATGCAAAGGCTTGGTGGTTTATTATCCCTTTTATGCGGGGGAGTTTTAATCCCCCTTTTCATTAGAGACTGGTTGTTTGTGTTTTAAAATGTTATTTAACGCAGCGGTCAAATGACCCTTATGTGACGCACAGTGGGGCTATTTTGCGAATCAATTCATATCTCCACAACTGCAATAGTGAGGGTGTCCCTAAATTTTATATGGGTAGTTATTAGAACAAACTGCATGTTCTAACAAAATCTTGGCGGAATAGCATCGGGGGAGACGGGTAGCCCTCATACAAAATATATATTATTTTTCCTATATCTTCAGAACTACAATAGTGGGGAACACTAAAGGCCTGACCTACGATGTCAACAATAAACTTTCTATCGCTTAATTGTATTTAAAACAAAAGAAAATTTTCTTATTTTATTCATGTTTTCAATACAAGTTGTCGATCGCAAGTTCTTTGTCGACATCGTGAGCCAGGCTGTAAATTTGATGTGGATAGCTTTTAAAATAAAACTACATGTTCCGCCAAAATCTAAGGGTATGAGAAAGGCGAGGGGCACCCCGAATAAAAAGTAATTATTAATTTAATTAATAAACATGACCTTTTTAAATTTGAAACAGCGATGCAACAACAAAATGCATATAAGCCGTGCTTATTCAACAAAACAAGCAAAAGTTCATAATTGTTTTATTCACACACGCTCCTAATGAATTGTCCGCCATTAAATGACTGCGGATAGGAATTGTAAAAAAAAAAACCTTTTTTAACAAGCCTAATGTAATTTTCTTCGCTTTAAGAAAGTACGAGTACTTTCAGTTTTCACTGTATTTGAACTTATTTGTTCATTAATCCGTGAAATGACCAACCTTGGCCCCTATGTGTGTCGGTGTTAAATACACATGAGGCCATTAGCGCAAAAGTGATGTAAGCCCAAACTATTTAATTACTTAATTAATTGCTTTTTTTAATTGCCATACTCGTATTATGTTCTGTGCAAAAACGACTTTTCAGATTCAACTTCTGTTGAATACTAAAATGTGACCTACTCTACTCTTTTTTTTTAACAGTTGGTAATGTAAAGAATATATTTAACACTAGAACAACAAAAAAAACTTGGCTTACACCACTTTTGGGCTAATGGGAATCTCACAGATTAAAACAAGAGATACTATAAGGAGACATCTACTAGCTTTTTCTTAATTGGAAACCAATAGTGCTGCAGACAATGCTGCTAGGCTGCTCCTCCTAGCCTATTTGCATTGCCATCCTTATATAAAGATTAAAAAAAAATCGTCTCTAGAAATAAACACCCGCCATATCTGCCCTACCGTTGGACTGTTTAATAATCTTTTTACCCACTAAATAAATATTTACATTTTACATATTTTTGTAACTTTTAACACTTTAAAATATTTACAATCAGTATAGAAATAATAATGTATGAATGTAAGAATGTCAGTATGTATGTATGTATGTATGTCTGTTAAAGTTTGACTCTGACGGCACGATTTTGAATGAACAACAACATGAACAGAGTCACAGACCTGCATAAGTACATTGCATACCAACATAACTGCACATACATACTTGTGTGTTTGTTGTTAAAATATTTTTAAATAAAATAATATTTTTGATAACCTACAAACATACATACTCGCACATATGTTTATGTGTATATGTATGTATGTCTGTAAAAGTATATACGCACATATATGTAGTTGTTTATTCGTTCATATCAATGTAAACAGTTTTTGTACAATTGCACTTTGGTACTAAAGTTGACACACATATGGGCCCATAATTGTGAAAGTGGTCTAAGTCGTTTATTTACTTTTTCGATATATATATTTTATAGATTACATTTAAATATACGAGTGTCAATCAAGATTTTTATATTATGCAACATTTTAATTTAGAGTTGTAGTGGTCTGGCAAGGCTGTCAGCTGTTAAATATCTGTCATCTGAAGTATCGCAGCTAAGGAAAAAATTTAATTAAATCAGTTACCCGACTGTAATGTAAAGTAACTGCAACAGTAGGAAACAGCTGATCGATATTGTTATGTAAAATGTAAGGCAAATGGTTATAGAGATGTTAGCCGACTGTATGGTAATGTAACTGCAACCGTAGAAAACAGCTGATAGATATTGTTATGTGAAAAGTAGGTTACGTTACATTGCATCTCTATAACCATTTGCCTTACATTTCACATAACAATATCGATCAGCTGTTTCCTACTGTTGCAGTTACTTTACCATACAGTCGGCTAACTGAGCCTTAAGAATCTGTACATTACTTTTCACATAACAATGTCGATCAGCTGTTTCCTACCGTTGCAGTTTCATTACATTAAGGCCAGCTAACTGAGCCTTTACACATATTCATTCATGCATATTTTTTTCTAAGTTAAAGTTTTTAGTCGAAAAATATTTGCTATTTTCTTGTAAAATGTGTTCAACTGAGTAGATGGCAAAAACTATTGGATACCAATAATACTCGTATACTTTTTGTATTTTATAATTTTTGCTTAAATTTGCCAAAATTTCAAATTACATTTTAGAAAATTAATCATTCGCGTAGAACTTTTTTACCTTTTGTGTTTGTTTGTTGCAACTCTAATTTCAAGTGCGTTAGATCCATGCACGCCATATTACAATTTACAAAAAAGTACACCCAGAGAAAAAACAGCTTAAAATCACTAATAACCATATTGAACTAATAAGAAACATTAACGAAAGTCTAGGCATGTCATCAATATGGAAAAATATTAATTTACAGTATTAATTTATTAATTTTATTTATTTTTAAGTATCTCAATATACATTTTCTATTATATTTAAAATTATTGAATTAAAGTGACGCGTTCTTATTTTTAAGTTGCAACTTTTCCCTGAGTGTAAGATACCTACAGTTGTGTGCGATAATCTAGCACACTGGAATCACAATAAAGCTGATGCTATTGTAAAAAGAAAATAATCGATTCATTATTAAGGTAACGATATGCATAATTACATAAATATAAAGCTTTAAATTCACAAAATTAAAAATAAAATTAACATTAAGTTCCAAGTACATAATATGAAACATGTGCAACTTCGTAGTTTGAATCCTTTTGCGCTAAATCATTGTTGATGTTCGAGCTAGTGCATTTTATCACTACTTCTCCTCAACAACGATAAACAACGATTTACGTTCCCATGTTCCGCTTACAACTCCAAATATTTTATACATACCCTGCAGTAAATGCGAATAGTAAAATTGTAGTGATTTACAAGTGACATTGTCAGTAGTATTACTGACCAGGTGTACCCCAGCCAATGTAATTATCTATTGACATTTAACATTAGCTTGTCATTGAAAATCCACCACTAGACTGTAGCAATACTGACTAAGTAGTTCTTTTGGGACCACATAGAGACATGGGCACCAAAGATTCACTAGTAAATTTTAGGGGCTCTAGTCCACAATGTCGATATTTCCTCGCTTGATGTTAGTAGTAAAATTGTAGTGATTTACTAGTGACATTGTCAATAATACTACTGACTAGGTGTACCGCAGCCAATGTTATTGCCTATTGACATATAACATAGGGTTGTCATTGAAAATCTACCAGTAGACTTTAGCACTACTCTTTTACGACCATATGGAGACATTTGAACCAAAGATGCACTAGTACATTTTAGTGACCCTCGTCTACAATTTTATAAGGCTTGGGGCAACAAACTTAAATATACACATACATATATATGTACGTAAGTTTTTAACATTATTGCGTAGCATAATAAAAAAGAAAAACAAACTATTGACACGTTCATTGACAATGGTACCAGAAATACACTAGTACTGTTGTCTCTAACGTATCTCTACTCGCGCATAAAAGGAAAGTTGTAGACATTTCAACTAGTGCAATTGTCGCTAGAGAAAAGAGTGTTGACATAGAGACATATGGTTCTAGGCTGACTAGAGGGTATGTATGTATGTATGTGCAAGTTAGGCCGGCAACCTGGAAATGTTCACTAATATAAAAGCATTGGGAATGCATTTGCTATATGAAGCACCGCCAATGATGCACTTGAGGTACTTGAAGTGATAATTTTATTTGTATAAACAATTCGAAAATGGTCTAAATTCCTCAACGCACGCAGTAAACTTCTACGTACATACATACCCAACATTCACTGATATGAACATATGCATCATATAGTCAGCCTATAACCATATGTCTCTATGTCAACACTCTTTTCTCTAGCTACAATTGCACTAATTGAAATGTCGACAACTTTCTTTTTATGTGCGAGTAGAGACAACAGTTCTAGTATATTTCTGGTGACATTGTCAATGAATGCGTCAATAGTTTGTTTTTCTTTTTTATTATGCTATGCAATAATGTTAAAAACTTACGTACATATGTATGTGTGTATGTATTTAAGTTTGTTGCCCCAAGCCTTATAAAATTGTAGACAAGGGGGTCCACTAAAATGTACTAGTGAATCTTTAGTTCAAATGTCTCCATATGGTCGTAAAAGAATAGTGCTAAAGTCTACTGGTAGATTTTCAATGACAACCCTATGTTATATGTCAATACGCGATTACATTGGCTGGGGTACACCTAGTCAGTAGTACTATTGACAATGTCACTAGTAAATCACTACAATTTTACTACTGACATCGAGCGAGGAAATATCTACATTGTGGGCTAGAGTCCCTAAAATTTACTAGTGAATCTTTGGTGCCAATATCTCTATGTGGTCCCAAAAGAACTACTTAGTCAGTAGTGCTACAGTCTGGTGGTGGATTTTCAATTACAAGCTAATGTTAAATGTCAATAGATGATTACATTGGCTGGGGTACACCTGGTCAGTAGTACTACTGACAATGTCACTAGTAAATCACTACAATTTTACTACTAACATCAAGCGAGGAAATATCGATATTATAGACTAGAGCCCCTAAAATTTACTAGTGAATCTTTGGTGCCAATGTCTCTATGTGGTCCCAAAAGAACTACTTAGTCAGTATTGCTACAGTGTAGTGGTGGATTTTCAATGACAAGCTAATGTTAAATGTCAATAGATAATTACATTGGCTGGGGTACACCTGGTCAGTAGTACTACTGACAATGTCGCTAGTAAATCACTACAATTTCACTATTCGCATTTCCTGTAGGGCAGGTACGTAGAACACATAAATATTTACGTACATATGTATGTATACACATATGTACATACATGCATACATACATATGCAGATAGATAATGTCTATAAGCAAATAAGTAATAAAATAAACTTAGATAATCAACTGCAGTTTTTAAGTTGAATGAAACGTTTACTGAACGTGCATCAAAATATTTAAAAAATATTTATGTATGTGTGTATGTATGTATGTATATAGAGTGTATATTATAGACGCATACGTATGTATCTTTTCTTTTCACTGCAACATAGTCATAAATAAAAAAATATAGGTTAGGTTAGGATGATTTGAAAGCCGCCCCAAGTAGAGCTGGCATAAATTACCCATTTGTTTTGAACATCTGGGCTGTCTTTATTATACGAGTAAAAGTAACCAGTTTGTTTAACAAAATTATCCTGTGTAAATCAATATAGGTCTGTGACAGTGGATCAGTGAGAGAGTTGTGCGCTCATTTCTTGCTCTTCTTCACACTGAGAACTTTTGCTAAAGTCGTTATAAGGTAGTCGAAGCTTTTGGGAGCTTGGCCGGTAGTTACCGCTATGAAGTTTTGTAGTTGGAATCTAGGAAGGTTTATCGAAAGCCGTCTTTTCTTTGGATTTCCTTTGGGGCAGAGTTTTCCGGTCTTATTACGGGTGGGCTGTTTATCTAATCATTTATTCGCAATTTGAATGAATGAATTTTTTGTGATATTTTCTCCTTCACCCCACCCCACTCCCCCTAATCACTTGAAGAGGACTCCAACTTTCCAGATCATATCAATTTATTCTTGAGTGCTGGTAACTTTAGCAAGGGCATTCATCCGTCAATGTTACAATGTCCAGGAACAAATATAAGGGTAACTGGTAGACTTGGGTCGAACCCGCGTAGTCGGTATTTTTTTACACAAACCTAACCATGTAATTTAAATGGGTTTGGTCATGGCGCTGATCATGAGGATGAGACACGGAACCACCTTTTAACTAACTGCTTCAAAGGAACAATGAAAGCAGTGTACTAGAATGAGAGAATCGTATCCAAAAAAAGCGACGACAGTTCCATCTGCAGTTCAGGGCATAACATGTAACTTTTGGGATGAGTGTGGTATAATTTTACTTGTACAAAAAGTAAAAACAATCAACAGCTCGTATTACGCTAACTTATTGTAGCGTTTAACTCGCTTTAGATTTAACTCCTTGGGACTATTTTCTGTTTCCATACTATAAAAAATATATCTGTGGTAAAAGAGTTGCCAATAATGAGGAGGTGTAGGCTGCAACTTTAAGGAGTTAGGCAGTTCTTTCTATAAACTGAATATCGAAGAAATGGAATATCGCTGCGAAAAGTATTGCGAGCTCAAAGGAGGTTATGTTGAGAACTGAAGAGAATTTTTCCCAAATTTGTTGTGTTTTCTTTGTTAGGCCGACTAATTTTGGAACCGCCCTCGTACATATGTATGTGTGTGCATATTTTTTTTATTGTTTATGTTGCTAAGCTAACTTTTAACAAATTGTTGTAGTTGTTATCTATAACTAACAATAATTTCTTTATACATACACACATACATACATACTTACATACTTACATATCCAATATTGGATGGAAATGTGGTCTTAACCCAGTTGGCCAAATCGAAACAGACGACATTGTCTTCGACGATTAATGTACGACATGTCGCCTGTTCATTAGGTTTTGTAATCGAAAATTTAAAGGAAATCGTCGTTCATGACTATCTGAGCAACAATATCCATCGTTTTGTCTTCAATAAAACTTTGTTGAGGACAATCTGAGCGACAGTGACATATAAGTTTTGTCTTCAATAAAGCAGTGTTGACGACAATCTGAGCGACATTGTCGCCCATCTCGTTTTGTATGACCTCGGCGCCATTTGTATGAAAATTTCGTCCACGATTTGTATGGGGCTGTCTTCAATATGTCTTCTACGACTTACCATTGTCTTGTACCCGTCGTCAAAGATGTCTTAAAGACGTGGCCAACTGGGAAAATAATGAGCTGCTAAATACACTCGTACATACATACATACATACATATGTACATATCTACGTTTTTTGTATAATTTGAAAGACTAAGAACAACAACAAAAATATCGAGCCATAACCGCCACAAAAAAATCTTAAGCGACATACTTTTTTAACCTCGTTTTTTATTGACGAAAATCGATTATTTACGATCTTTTTGTCATCAAAAAATGAGCTTCCAAAGTTATGTCGCTTAAGCTTTTTTGGTGGTTATGGCACGATATGAGCAAATATTTTATGAATGAAATCACTTACGGCATATGGAATGGTGAGACAACAACTGGTCTCAGACGGACATAACTTAAGTCTGTTAATAATAATAATAATTAATTAATAATAATATCTCTAATGGTTATTCTCTAACTTAGCTAATATTCGAATTCTACCCTTTATGTTACATATGGGCATTTCTCCGAGAAATTCAACTTTTTTGTAGCGTGCGACAGCAAGCAATTAACCTTGTTTTTCTGAACAACGTGACTCGATTTTTCTACAAATTTTAGCTAACGGCCTACACAAATATACATATAAAGAATTAAAATTAAAGAGTTCGTTTTCTTTGAAAAAAAAACAGGCATATTTGCTTGGTGTCGCACGCTACAAAAAGTTGACATATGGGCATTGGAAATGCCCATATACCTATGTAATTGATACATTTGCTGTTGGGATTTTGTATAGCGAATGATCTACAGAGAGAGGCAAAACTCTTAAAACTTTTTATTAACTTTTTATGAAGAATAATATCTTTGCAATGCTGGCAACACTGCATACATGCACACAATGAAATATTTATACATATGTATGTTTTAGTTTATATGTATTTTAACTTATACTACAGTATCTTCATAAACACTCTTTAAATTGTTGTAATCATTTGCATACCCAACAAGCAAATGAACAAATGTTTCAAAATATCTACCCAGCAAAAATAAATTTGGTACAAGTAAGCACTAAGAAAAAGCGCGAAAAAGTACACAGTGCATCCCCTCTGCCTTAGGAGGATGCAATAATGTAAGCGAATGACGAAATTTAACACAAGCACTAGGAATTTGGTCGGCTGTTTATACTCAAATTTTAAAAGTTTTTTATAGTGCATCCACTCTCGCTTACCTGGATACAAATTTGGATGCGAAGGAAGCTTTTACTTCGAGTTTTGATTTTTTAATTGAATTGTGTACGATAATAAATATGTGCTTCGGTAGTTCAGTGGGTAGTGTTCTAGCCTAACATACGGAGTTCCGGGGATTTGATTTGATATTCCGTTTAATATACAATAAATATAAAAATAAAATAAGGTATTGGAAGTTAATCTAAGAGTAGATATAAAAGTCTGATCTAAAGAGCAAATTTTTTAAATTTTTTACATATGAAGAAGGCATGAAGTATGGGCTTCTTTCTGCACATCCTATATGCATTCAGAAGCCCATAACTTAAGAGCTACCAAATGGGATATCACGAACAAAAATCATGTGTTACCGAAGCTGGTTAGTAAGCGAGAGTTGTGCTCTCTCTCTCTCTCTCTCCCTTACCAAACTGCTTCCAGGTAGACGAATATTTTTGCTGAGTAGGTTCTAATATTTGTTACCTACAAGCAATCAATTAGAATCGTGACATACATATATCACTCTGCTCATTCGAGTCCTAACCTATGAAAAAGATATGGAATGCTAAAGACAATTACTAATTTTAGCCCTATTTTCGGAAATCTGAGTTTTCGTTAGGATTTTAACATTTTAAGCGCAGATATATTGCCCCTTTTTTTAATCCCAGCATGAATACGTGAAAATAAATTGATTTTAATAACTTGTAAAGCTCTTGTTTACTATATAATTCGATATTTGAGTATACATACATATATTTTTTATTATAAAGGGTGTTTTTTTTTTCTAAAGATATAGAATTTTAAAACGGAATAAAACAGAGATGAATTCTTTAAATTGGCTCGAAAACTTACTTTATTCGAGAGATAATCTTCTGGCATTATAATTTAAATATGACTTCTGGCATAGAAACGCCATGGCTGGCGCGGACGTAATCTAATCTGGAGGTCCAATTTTCGATTACTTTTTCCAACATTTGTAGCCATATATTGGCAATAGCACGGCGAATGTTGTCCTCCAATTGGTCACTCGTTTCGGACTGATCGGCGTAGACTAGCAACTTCACATGTCCCCACAGAAAACAGTCTAGCGGCGTTAAGTCTCACGATCTTGAAGGCCAATTCACGGGTCAGAAACATGAAACTGTGAAGTTACCAAAAGTTTCCTTAAATAAAGCAATTGTGGCACGAGCTGTGTGACATGTTGCGCCGTCTTGTTTAAATCATAGCTCCTGCACATCATGATTGTTCAATTGATGAACGAAAAAGTCAGTAATCATGGCTATATAGCATGATTGTAAACTACAGAGTGATTCGGGTCTTCCTGTAGGCTACGCTCTACACTTGGAATGACTTCTGCTGCACGCACTGGACAACGTCTCTGTGGATGCGTATTATCATTTGGAATAAACGTGCTGCGAAGACGTTCCATAGTTAATCGAATTAATTGCCCTGATGGACGATTATGTTGTCCGTAAAATGGAAGTAGTAGTGCGTCATACGTATTCCGAACAGCGCCATGATTTTCAAAATAAATTAATACAATTTGGAAGCATTGTTAAGGCGTCAGTCTATTTATGTTGAAATTCCAAACCAAAATAAACATAAATTACTTGATAGCTGACAAAATGGCCGCAAGTTAAAGAAGTGTTGCCAACTTAAAGCTTTATACATCTATAAAAAAAATACCCTTTACGTAAAATAAAAAATATTGTTAAACCTTTTATAAGACAAATTCTTTTTATGAATAAGGCAGTGAATGTTTATAATCCATAGTTCAAAAATATTCCAGAAGAAATACATTTGTGACCTTCTACGAGAAAAGGGACCTAGTGTGTTAAAAAAGGGATTTGGACTTAAGAGTGGATTCTTGTACCTAAAAGGGTGTAAAATAAGATGAAATGAGTTAGATTTCTGATAAAAAAATTTATTTACCACATAAAAAAGTACAAAACGAACTTGGGAAAACCGATAAAAATGAGAAAGACTTGTCGCACACTTGCACTTGAAACAGCAACAAAATATTAAAATTTGTTTTTTGTTTTGTGCGACAAGTCGAACATTGTCGACATCGTGGGTTTGGCCCTAAAATTTAATTTTTTTTTTTGAGTTTTTGGTGTTAAATTATTTTTTTCGGCAGTCTTCGAATTTTTCGGAGTTTGGTATTTTCTTTCGGTGTTTCGTGATATGTGGTACTTCAATTGTCTTCCGTTTGACAATTTTAGTTTTTTCTTTTTTCATCGACTCTTGTATATCTTCAACGGATTCCTCCAATTCGGATATAATATTGTATTCGGAAACATCATGCAAAAAACTTTGATTTTCAGTTAGTTCCGAAGTATTAGCACCGACAGTTTCAGATAACATCATATCGACGCCATAAATTGGGTCTAATATAAAAATTATAAAATTATAAAAATTACTTCAAATTAACATCAGCTTAGTAACAAAATTACAAAAGAACCAAAATTGCGAAGCAACTTTTGAGATATTGATAACACTCGTTATACAGTTGGCTTAAGACTGAAGCGTCACTTTATTATATTCCTTTCTTATATATATATATTTACAATGTGTACAGAGCTGCAACAATAGCAAAGGTATTGTCACACTAAAAGCGAAAAAAAAATACGTCACCGAAGTCGGCAAACAATCATAACTAAGCATACCAAATCGCATCTCCCAACTGAAGGTGTGTTCAAAGTGATAGTGCGTTATGAAACTTTAAATGCGTTTTTCTCAAAACTACATTTTCGCACACTAGGTCCCTTTTCTCGGAGAAGGTCACATTTCAAGAAGTAAAATCCTCTTTTTGTGATTACATTTCCACATTATATTTAAATCATTGAGCATTTAAAGCTGATTCTTGCTTTCGGCTTGAGATCATGCCCACATGTTTGCTGGGTAATTCCTTAGGCTTAGTGTGTTTGAATTTGTATTTGATTCTTTGCTGCTTTTGCAATGAATACGAGAACGTTTTTTTTTTTTTGGTTTCTCTTAAATAGAAATCTTTTTGTTTTATAGTTAAATAAATAAAATTTATAAAATTTTTGCTCTTTTTTCAACTTTTATTACGCGTTATTTTATTGTTGTTATCGCAATAATTTGGCACATTTTTGTTTTTGTTTAGCTTTTGTACTCAACTGGCGTCCATTACGTGGCCATACAAGACCCGGTGATTTTGTATTCCAAAATGGTGTCTAATTATTTATGTACATATGTATGTATGTACTTAGTATTATACATACATATGTATGTACATACATACATATGTATGTATCTTATCAAACTGTGTTTTTTTTTGATAAATTTCAAACCCACATGAAATTTTGCTGTAAAAATTTTACACATTGATTGATACCTACATCCGGAAGTGATATACATACATACATACATACATACATACATATGTACATACATTGTACATAAATTTAAAAATGTTTCAAAGCTTCTGAAATTTTTTATAAATGCATACAGTAGTTAAATATTAGTGATGCAACGAATGTCAATTTTTTATATTCGCGAATACGAACACGAATATTTGAAACGATATTCGCGAATTCGAATACGAATGCCTATTATATGTGATATTTATAGACATAAAATTGTGGTTCTATTTACGCCTGCAACATGAAATATTAAAAAAATTTTATGAAAAAGGACTTCATACTCCTGTTGGCGTACTTTAAAGTTAATAAAAACTACCCAAAATTCTTATGATCGTCAATAAATAATATTTGAAAATGATACAAAGCACAAATTTCTATAAAAAATGTAATGGATTTGTACAAAATAATATTTTTAGCCAATTACATATATAAATTTTGTTTAGTATTTACCCAATAAGCTTTCAAAAATTAAAATTCAAGCACTTGAAATTTAACTGGAAACAAAGTTGAATTCAATAATTTTTTCAAGTAATATTCAAGTTTGAAAATGTTTTGAAATTTAAAATCAAACAACATACATACATATGTATGTATATGTTCAAACCTTGTCAAATAAATAATTTATTTATTAATAAAATTAAAATTGTGCTGAAAAACATCAAAGATAAATAAAAAAGTGAATTTTGAAAAAACAAAATGTGTAAAAACGTGAAAACAATAGTGAAGTTAGATATGCAGAAAATTATTGTAAGAAAACTTTTCGATTGCATTTTCCTTTATATTTTAAAACCATTTTTTTGAAGCTTGAAATACACTTGAATTACAGTATAATTCAAGGCTTGAATTCAACTGTAATACAATTGAATTGTTCGAATTGAATTTAAGTTCCCTTTTCACTGGAGAATGCTATTGAAATAAAGTGTAAATCAAGCAAAATTCAACCCTTGACAATTGAATATGTGACTTGAATAACAATTGTTTTACACTTGATTTCAAGCATTTATTTATTTAATTTGTTTGGAAAATATTCGTGTATGAATTTGGCGAATACAAATACGGATACGTATGTATATCTAAAAATGGCCAAATATCGACGATTCGAATACGAACATTCGTGCATCACTAGTACATATGTACATATCGTGCCTCAGATCACTTTTGATGATTAAAAACTGATTTATCACTTGGGTGATTGAAAAAGGATTCACTTATGATTCATCAGTATGATAAAATAATGATTTCTTAAAAATAGAGGAACAAAATGCAAAGAAGCAGCAAAAAGAAACCCAATGATTTAAATACTACCAGAAAATTGCTCAACAATGAATCAGCAAATCGTATCATAAATGATTCCCTGGGATGATTCATCATTTTCTCACAACGGAAGTATCATTTATGATCGAAAGATGAGCTCATATGCGGTTATTCTTCCCGTCAAGCTGATTCGGAAAAGATTCGGTTATGATACAAAATGCTAGCTGGGTACATACATATGTATGTACATACATATGTATTTGTATGTAACATCACTATAAGATTACTTAATGCCCCATTGCTCTCATGAGGGTTAGAAAAACTTGGATATGTATGAATTAGAGTTCGACCGATTAATCGGCTTCGGCCTTCGGCCAAAAATTGGTAATCGGCCAACATTCGGCCTATGGCAAAAATCGGCCGATTAGCCGAAGCCGAATATTTTTCATTACAAGCTTGAAAAATAACATTATTTTTGATCGTTGCTCGCCGACAGTTTCTATTGTGTTTAACGTTTTGAAAGGGTTGCTTTGAAATACAAACCTGTTGCTTTCTATATTCTTTTACTTGGACGTTCTTGTGAGTGATCATATGAAAAAGCAATCTAGAAATTGCAAAATAGTTTAATTTTTCTTGTTATGTATCCAATAGATATTACAGCTATTTCAGTGATCTCAAAAAAGAAAACTTTTTTCTTAATTCATATAAAACAAGTATCATTTTTAAAATTTAAAACATTCGGCTTCGGCTTCGGTTTTGGCCGAAGTTTAGGATTTTAGCCGAAGTTCGGCTTCGGCAGAAAAAAAAACGCCTTCGGTCGATCTCTAGTATGAATGTGTATTATAAATCTTTCAAGATAGGCAACACTAATCAGTTCACGCATTCACACTCCCTCTTATCAATAATATTTCCGTGAGCAAAAAAAAAAGCATGAGCAAAGTAACAAATATTTAGTTTCTTTGTATGTACATATGTGTGTATGTATCTGTGAAAGATGCTCTTTGTCCATATGTTTGTATGTACGTATGTGTGATAGATATTTTGCTGTCTAATTTGTTTTAAAAGGGGTTCAGAATGAAGGAGGGAGTCCACATTCAGTAATGGCGGCATTGAAATATATTTATTTGCCCATTGTGATTAATTCTAATTTGAGATGGACTTCTCTCACGCGATTGACGTGAATCACATGAGACCAACAATTAGCATGAGTAGATAATTTCTATAAATTGTAAGAACTTATGTAATAGTGTTTTCACACTGCAAGTTAAAACCATAAACAGCTGATTTTGCATTCACACTGCCAGTTTGCTAAATTCAGGTTTTAACTCACAGACCGTCTAATAACTTTGCTCAAAATAAAATAAATCTCCTGCAGAAATGCGTGTGTTTGTTGTTGTATTTTTTCTGCTTTTTATAACACTTATTTGACAAACTGTACAACTGTTTTTGTTTGTATGAAAAACTAAGAAACTTTACAATACGCTCTAAAATGGAAATTATTTTATATTTTGTAAATTAATATTTTAAAATTATGGAACTAGTAATACAAAGTGAAGAAGTGCTTGGAAATAAAGTTATTGTATATAAAGAATGCACAAATAAATCGCAAAATACAACTTTTTTAGTGGTGGATCGATATGTCATATCGTTTATTTTCACTTTCCAGAGGTCAATGAAAATATTTTTGTTGTTTTCCTTCCAAAGAACTCTTATTTTTCCATAATTTTTTACTTATTGTTGCTGCTGCATCCATTTTTAAGTTGAAAATCTTTCAAGCGACATCTCTTGTTATTCACTGGCATAAACATTATCAGCTGCTACCGGTCATTTTAACTTGGCAGCACTGAATTTAACACAGCGAAAACAGGGTTTCATTTCATAAAACCAAAATAAAACCAATTCAGAAATGGTTTTAAGTTGGATTTAACAAAAACAATTTGTATGGTAAAACCAGGTTTTAACAGTTGGTTTTGACATTAAAACCAACTTTTATTAAAACCAAGTCAGTATGAAAACACTATAAGTAATTAATGCATGTACAAAAGAAAAGCACGATTCAAAAAATTTAGTGTGGCAACGGCAATGACGACTTGAATCAGTGTTGCCAGTTTTTTTTTCTAGAGCTTATCTCCAATTTTTGATTTATCATTCCCAAAACTCCCCAAATTGAGTTTTTTTTATTCAAAAATTTATGTTGTGAAAAAAATAAACAAATTAATTTTATTTAAAAAATAATGACACAAATAGCATACGATTTAAAAGATGCACGTTTTTAAACAGCCAACTGTGAAAGCTTAAAGGTCCAATTAGACGTGCCATAGCCATAACCAAACCAAAATTCAATTGGTTTCTATGGCAATGGCTATGGCGTTATGGCGAGTCACCCTATAATCAAATACAATGTTACCCATTAGTTGGGTCGGAACGGCTGTTTTCTATGGTTATGGCTATGGCACGTCTGATTGCAACTTAACTCGCTGAATGTGCTGCCGTATATATATTATTTTCCTTCTTATTAACATGATTGCTTGCAGTGTTGCCATAAAGAAAATATTTTTATTTTTTTCATGATCGTGAGGGGAAAATATGATGGATCTTCATTATCTTTTCTTCACTCTTCTATAAATTCAAAAGTTGGTCAGCTAAAATTGAGGTATGTGAACCTGTAGATCTGACAATCGTAGTTCTTGTCTACACATTTTGTCGCCTGCAATAACGATTGTGTGATACTGTAACTTCTTTTTAAAGATAGTACGCACGCAGCTGATATTTGCTGTTGATTTTTGTCGATAAAATTAACGGCACATAAGCTATTGTCGCTTAAATAACGACCCAGATGACATTAACCTACAGCGAATATCGTTAAAAATGTTACTGAATAGCAAATAGAGTTTCGTTAAAATTATTTTAACGATGCGATTATTGTTAAAAAAAAAGTTAGTGAATCGCACTACTGGTCTAAGGTTTTGATAAAATGTTGTTTTCTTTATTTCTAATAAAATTAAAAATTCATCATGTGTGCAAAATAATTCTCAGTCACGCTACCGTCTCTATTTAAAGGCGCTTGTGTGTGTTTTGTTGTTTATTCATTTACTCAAATGTATAAAAAAAAGCAAAATTAAATATACTACAACGCAAAAATAAAAACGCAACAACAATACTATTAGCAACGTACAGTAAGTGTGTATGTGTGTTTGTATGTATGTATGTAAGTATTTTATTGAATTAAAGAAAGTTTAAACAAAATGGCGTATTTATTTTTTCATTAAAAAAATTACAATTGAAATAAATAATAGGTTTTTAATTTACTATTTAGATGAAAACTTATAACAAAAATGTATCAACTTTTTTTGAATAGATCATCCCACACTTTTATTTTCTTTTATAAAAATTTAAAAATAAATTTTTTTAAATGCGATATCAAATTTAAAAAAAATCAAGATTCAATATGCAATTCCTTTAAGTTCTGTGGCAAAATGGAAAAAGTGCTTAAGTCGAGATAATCTAATTTTGAGTTAGTGCATATTCGAAAGTGCCCCTGTACCTGCACTGCGATTCACTAAATTTTTTTTGAAGATAATCGCATCGTTAAAATAATTATAACGAAGATGTATCGAATTTGCTATTCAATAACATTTTTAACGATATTCGCTGTAGGTTAATTAATGTCAACTGTATCTTTATTTAAGCGGCCATAATTTATGTGCTGTTAGTTTTATCGATAAAAATCGACATAAAATATCAGCTGCGTAGTATCGTTAAAAGGAAGCTACAGAATCACACAATCGCTATTGTAAGCGACAAAATGTATAGACAAAATTGCGATTGTCGGATGGTTGAAAGTTACTGAATCGTATCGCTATAATAAATATAACGAAAATTTATCGACTGTGCTATTGAGAACATATTTTAACGATATTCGCTGTCGGTTGGAGAAAAAAAATTAAATTACAAAATCAAATTCATTGAGTTTTTCTTTATTATTCTTTGTGCTTTTCGCTTGTTTGCACATTTTCTATACACAGATACCGCATGATATTGAATTAAATGTTTAGTAAGATAAAGCTGGAGACTATCGTTAAAAATAAATTACTGAATCACATTATCGTTACCGCGGGCGAATAAATATCTCCATAAATAAAGACTATTGTTCGGTTCTCAAAAAGTTACAGAATCCAGCTACTGGTCAAAATCGCAATTAATTTGAGTGATTTTTCAGGAAGTTATAGCACTATGACTTGCGAATTAAGTATTTTTTTTAGACTTTTAATCTCATTTGTAATAATAGCTTAATTTAGGTTATACTTTGATATACATATATATATATATATATGTATAGTGTGTAGATGTAGAACGATGTTTGCTTACAAAACTAAAAGTTAATAGAGAATTTCCTAATTTAAGTGTAAAAGAAATTAATTTCTGAAAATCGACTGGAACGCTTAAAAGTGCTCTCCTGCAAAACAGTAAAATATGACTTAAGCACTTATTCCTTGTTGCCACAGAGTTATTGAGGACACTCAGCCGCGAATGTAGGAATTGATGATGGAAAATTTCATGAAAAGCATATGGTTCTGCAAGGGATCATTTGGCTGATATTTTTTTATATTATTAATGCCATACCCCCATTTTTACTATTAAATAAAGAATAGATGATTTTGCTTAAAAATACTTTATTTTTCATCAAAATTGTGTATCTTATTGAAAACCTATAAGGTATATTCAAAAATTTGCGTAAAAAAATGGTGTCTGTTCGCCGCCATATTGAATGCTAGATGGTACAACTTGTATGTGTTTTGCTAAATTTAGCAAAAAAAAAAATATGCTAAATCGGCAACATAAAAATGAACTTGAGCACTTCCTCACGGAAAAATATATTGATTTAATGTTGGTCTCTGAGATTCATTTGACTTCGAGAAGCCTTTTTAAAATTTATGGCTACACCTTATATGACTCAAAGGACCCGAGAGGAAGAGCATGCGGTGGATCAGCAATTTTAATTAAGTCAAGACTCAAGCACTACATTATTGACAACATTTGTGAAGAACATCTACAAGGAACAAATATTGGCATTGAACATTTTTGTGCGAATTTCGTGATTTTCAATCACTGAGGATCAATACGAAAATTTCTACAAATCTCTTGGACCTTGTTTTGTAGTCATTTCGAGTGGGGAACCCACTTATTGGCCTACTGACATACAAAAAATTCCGGATGTTATAGATTTTGGCGTCATGAAAAATATCTCTAGGGATTTAATTCAAATTGAAGCTTCTCTATATCTCTCGTCCGATCACTCTCCCACGATCGTTACAATTTGTAGCCCATTAAGAAGTGACTTACCTCACCCATATGCGAATTTGAAAAATCGTGTTAGTTGGCTGCGATTTAAAAAATATCTTAGTAGTCATTGCACGGAAAATATTACGCTAAGAGCACACGATGATATTGAATCTAACATTGCCAACCTTAATGAAAATATTAAACAGGCTGCTGAACATGCCACTACCTCCCATTCGCAGACTAGGGTTAATAGAATTTATTCTACGGATATTGAACGTCTCGTTTGTGAAAAAAGATGAGCTAGAAGAGAATGGCAACAGCACAGATCACCCCCCAATTTAAAATCAGATTTAAAGAGTGTGCTAAACGACTCCAAGAGTTGCTTGCATTTGAAAAAACTGCATCTCTTAAAAATTATTGGAAAGGTCTTGATGTCACACCAGCATCTAAATACTCTTTGTGGCGCGCTGCTGGAAAGCTTAAAACACCAGTTGAGTTTAAACCACCTCTGCGCCACATCTACAGGAAGTTGGGCAAGAAGCGATACTGAAAAAGGTAAACTGTTTGGTGAGCATTTAAAATCCGTATTTACCCCAAACATATGTTCTGGTGCTGTTGATTCGCCAAATGTAGTTGCTCTACCCCCTCGACCAATAAAATTTAAGACGCATGATGTACAAAAACTAATTGCAGAACTCAATCCGAAAAAAGCTCCGGGTATTGATGAAATTAGTAACCAGATGCTTAAGAAGTTGCCTCGTATTGCTATTAGAATCTTGTTAATCATTTTTAATGCCATTTTACGACAGTAGTATTATCCAAACAGCTGGAAGCTTGCCAAGGTTAAAATGATTCCAAAGCCGGGCAAAGATCTTACCAAGGCTGAGTCATATAGGCCAATAAGTTTACTGTCAACAATGTCAAAACTCTTTGAAAAGTTACTGATGATAAAATTGTCCCCAATTCTAACTGATAATGAGTGCATACCGGATCATCAATTTGGATTTAGAAGTCAGCATAGCACCATTGAACAAACTCATAGATTGGTTCAATTTATAAGAAAAACTTTTGAAGAAAAAAAATATTGCTCTGCGCTGTTCATTGACGTTTCTCAGGCATTTGATAAAGTGTGGCATGAAGGACTAATTTTAAAACTAAAGACTTACCTACCAATAAACATTCTAAATCTGCTGCAACTACTTTCAAAGATTACTTTTGATTCTTAATAAGTAATCAAAAGGAATCAAAAGTAATCCTTAGAAGTAATCGGATTATTTTTTGATTACTTTTGATTATTTTTAGTAATTCTAGGTAATTCAGATTACCTTTCCATTATTAGTAATCGTAATCAATTAGTAATCATGCGAAACTGAATATAATCGTAATTTAATCATTACTTCACCTTTAAAAAGAAGTAATCAAATTAGTAATCATTACGATTGCTAATCATTACTTAACACCTATGACCTTAAGTTTTATTATTTTCTTTATTTGGTTTCATAAATTTATAGCAAATTATTTTAGTAAAGAAAAAATGTGTGTTTCATTTTATTAAACTTTAGCGAATTTTGGCGTTTAGTTTAATAAACTCTATGGTAGGGCTCCCTATTCAGTAAAAATATTATTTGATTTTTTAATTTTATAATTGAATATTAAATAAAGTTTTTTTCTGTAAGCTATTGCATAAAATTTTTATGCCAAGTCGCTTCTTAAAGCTATTGAAAGTGCTGAAGTAGTGTTTAGCTGTCAAAAAAGGATACGGGAATCGGTTGAGCTTGCAGGCCATACCTGAAACTTCTCGGTAAGCTACAGATTTTAGATAAGTAACTATAGAGATTTGTATTAAACCTTTAATCGATTAAAAGGGGCATTTTTCTAAAACTGTCCCATTAAAAAAAAGAGCATCGAAGGGGAAGTCAATAAGATCATGAACTTGTGATCAGGAAGTAGTGCGAATTTGGAGCAATTCTAATGATTTTTACATAGCGTTGTCATTGCCAGAAGTTCTCTATTTGGCTTCATATTCAGTGAATCCGAAGTCATGCTCATGATGTTAAGTATAACTGATTTTGCGTACCTATGTTCTTTTTTTCTTTCCCTAAATTTCTTTTGTATAAATAAATATTTCGCATAAGTGAAATAGCTTTTTAATTAATTAGCTGGAGGTTGTTAATAATCGAGTTAAAAATACACTCTTACGAGTATTGATATTTTGGAAGTAGAGAAAAAATTTTTTTCTGGCGGTATTATATGAATAACTTGGAGTTTTTAGTTCTATTTGAAATTATTTTACTATAAGAACATTACATCAAAGAGAAACACATTCTTCATTCTTTTAAAAAAAAAACTAGAACACACAAAATTTTCGTTTTTCTTTTTTATTTACACTTTAGTATATTTATCATGTGCATCCTTTAAAATACAACAATATTTAATAAGCGTCCTGAGAATATTTCATTAAATAGTTTCAAAAACTGAAATTAACGGCCTTCTATTCTATGCATGGCTGTATGCACCTCTAAGACCAAAATTTATGTTGGGTTTTGTAGTGATCAAGCCATTCATTTATTCATTCATTCTTTTCATACATACATATATTCATTCAACTAACAAGAGCAATCGAAAGAAACTCCTTAAAAACAGGATATTTTTTCTGTTTTTTTTTTGTTTGCTTTCTTTTCTTAAATAATTAAAATTTCTGGGAAATATCATGAAACCTGAATAAATGAAAAAAATACACACACACACACACACTCACACACAAATTGTGGAACAAATTAAAGTGTCGCAGAACGAGCCAAATGAAATGAAAAATCTCAGCTCATGCGAGCCAGTAAACGAGAATTTGCTCGTTATCAGTTTACAAAAAGGAAATCACATATAACATCAGTTCAGCTGCAAACGTTCACACACTATCAAAGAAAACGAAAAAATATTTTCAATTGTCCGTGTGCATGTGTGCCATCCCTGAGCATGGATTGAATAGCGTATAGAAGATTGAGCGAGCCATTGCGAAAAGATTTTAGCAACCAATATGCATAAATATTCGTATCCCTACGTATGCAAAAGTACCTTTTACTCCCATAATAGTGTTGAATAGAAATGTTTGGCAATCAAAGCGGTTAGGGTAAGTCCTAGTTTACACTAAGAAAGACTTATTGCTAAGCTGATTAGTTTGAGGTAGATAACGACGAGGGGAACAGAAACGGTTCTTTCTCTCTCCCAACAAACTAATCAGCTTAGCAATAAGACTTGCATAGTGTAAACTAGGACTAAACATTCCTTCCTACACTGAGTGCTGACACAATCAACAATTGTTTAATATTACACAGAGAAAAAACTGCCTCATAGAATCAAGAAGATTTTATCTATGAACTGTTGTTAGGCTAAGATTTTTTCATTGAGATTCCTTATTGTTTTTATGTGGTAAATCTTATTAATTTTATCAAGAAGAAAACCACATAAAATCAAGAAGAAATCTTATTATTCACAACTTTTTTTTACTCAATTTCCGTTATTTTTGGCACCAAAAAAACAATCCATACAGAAAAACTTCTTGATTCTATTAGGTTTTCTTATAAATTGTAAACTATAGGGATTTCTTATTGATTTTATTAGGTTGCCTTATTAATATTTTTAAAGAGGTTTTCTTCTTGATTTTATTAGGCTATCTTATTGATTTTTTTCAATAAGGTTTTCTTCTTGATTTTAGTAGGTTCCTATATGATTATGTGTAAAGCATCTTATTGATTTTTTTTAATAAGGAAATCTTCTTGATTTTATGAGGTGTCTTGTTATTTTGATTCTATAAATAGACATACAGACAATTTCTTTCATTTAGGCTGCTTGTTAGCATATTGGTTAGAGTGCTTGTCTGTCAGGTAGAAGTTTGCTGGTTCAATAGTTGGTGAGTAAGTTAGTTAAGAATATAACCTAATGTGTATTTATGTATGTATAAATAAATAACATCTACAATATACTACACACATACATACATATGTATGTATATGGTATAGAATTTAAATGAAAATACATACATAAGTACAGAGAATAAAGACGAATTTTTTTATTTTTTTTATTGAAAAAATCAATAAGATAACCCCATAAAAACTACAAGATGTCTTCTTGATTCAAAAAGTTTTTCTCTATGAAATTAATAAGATTTCCTTATTGAAAAAAAAACCAAAGAGATTTCTTATTAATTTTTTCTAGTTTATGAGGTATTTAGTAATCACTGTTTTCTCTGTGTAGTTTAAAAACATTTTTGCCTCAAAAGCTATGCAGCAAACTAAATATATGCTGTTGTTTTTTTAATATTATTGCTACATATTAAGCAACTGACATTAACAGCCGTTAACTGGCAGTTGCCATACACACTAACATTTTGACAACCGGCAACGCAACTAAAGATGGGTTGCCGTCTAGAATGGGGCCACAAACAACATTCAAGGAATTTCATTGTTTGTTAACAAGTTATAAGCTAAATTCTGTGCATACAATGAATTTATTAAAAATATCTGCTGAATTCTTACGCAATATGCTCTTATTGAGATCTAAGTTGACAAGTTGTGATCCCCAAATTAACCGCAAAAAGCCTCACACTCTCTTACTGTCAATCAATTTTACTTAAAACCAATATTAAATAATATTAACAGCAATTCCCAATTATGGTGTTTAGGGGATGATTATAACTGCCTTGTTTTCCCTATATGCGAGGGTGGGTCATTGACTCAGTGACTTTTTGAAGAAATATAGGTTTTTATATACAATTTTATTTTATTTTTCAGCATAGCCTCCTTTTAGTTCTATACACTTAGTAAGCCAAAGTTTCTCAATTTTTTTTATGCCTTTCGAAAAATATGATTTGTTGAGGTCATTAAAATGGGCATTTTTTGTGAGATGATTCGATGTTGGAATCAAATCTCCTTCCGCCGAGCCATTAGTGCGCATGAGGGAGCAATTCTCAGTCCAATTCTTGGATGAAAACTGCACAAAATTGAAACCACTGGGCCACGTGAGATGCCTATGGCTTCCAAAATCTCTCTCACTTTCAACCTCCGAACGGCTAAGACCATTTCGTGAATTTTTAAATTTTTTCGGATGTAGAGGTCTCAAGTCTTGTACGGCCATAAGGAAATACAGTAAACCACTCTTTTGCCATTGAAACTAATGGTGAAGAATTTCCATAGTATTTATCAAGCTTAGCCTTGGTTTGAGTGATGTGTTTTTTTTCGCACAAAGTAATCCTTAATGAGCACGGTGGTCTGCTATCAAGGGCTTTAAAATTTTGAGAGGATTCAATTGATAGTTGCCTGTTGGCAGATGTGTTTCAGATTATCGTGAGCATCTGCCATTACGGGCTAATCTCACGTGGTCTAAACACTAGGTGTAGGTAAGACGCTAACCATCGCCTCCATGCATCCTTAGAAAGCACCATGTGACTTACCAAGAACACATACATAGGTTGCAATCTTCGATCATAGTAGTTATCCCTATACTACGTCAAGTACCTTGCTGAGATACTCAGAGCTATCTAAACTCTTTGCCGTAATGACTTCGCCAAGAGCACCTAGAATAGTGTCTGGCTGACCGCGCCACACCAACCATTAGCATTGCTCTAACACTAGAAAGCCAAGACTATTCTCCCAGCGATTTTGGTGGCAACCAACAGCCACATACTCACGCCGCGAGTGTAGTTGCTTACACTGACAGCGAGGTCTCTAAGAGAATACCTCATCATTAACGGCATAGCTCAACCACTCGTCAGAGCTGGACGTATGTATGTCTGTGCCACCAACAGTCCAGTGTCTACTCCAAAGTGCCTTAGCAATGGATCATGATGACCGCTACATACACCCAAACTCCTACAGCAGCCTTGCTGTCAGGCAACCGACACCGTGGAACCAGAGACAAGCATCTGGTGATACCTCGAAGTTCCACCCCGAAAGTCTTCACCTCTATCGTCTTTTGAACTCAGGGAAGTTCCAGGTGACGCTGCACCTGATTGACATAACAGACCTGTTTCCTTTTACAAATATGTGCACATCCGTTGCTCTGTTGCCAGAGATTTGGTAGTAACACATAAGTTCTATGGGCAATTCACCGAAGGTACGTCAACGGAAAAAAAAACCCCAGCTGATGCACGGGATTGGCAACACCCGTGATCTACTATAGATCAACCTAGGGGACTTACCTGTTGGCAGGACCAGTATTGCCCTTTCAGTTAAGAGACGGAAAATGCAAAAAGTCATGGGATTAAGCTTAAATCAGACGGGCCATAACATATTGCCATAACCAAAACCAAAATGCAATTGATTTATACGGTTATGGCTATGGCGATATGGCAAGTTACGTATAGTTAAATACAGTGTTGCCCATAAGATTGGTTCGAACATCTGTTTTGTATGGTTACGGTTATGGCACGTCTAATTTAAGCTTTATGCCCTTGTGCAGATTTATTACCAATATTTTTGTGATCAGTTTTCACTATGTACGATTATTTCATTCCTGATATATGTACACATATGTATCTTTTCCATAGCAATTTGTTTGTTTAAAATATCGCTGGTATGGAGAACTTCAAGTTCCCAATACAGCTTGATATGAGCGCCATTTTGTATTTGTATTTGGTTTGGTTTGGTACTTCATCATGAACAGACTGTCATTTGGGGTGCGAAGTGTGCAGACTTTTTGCCATAAATATGGTTCAGCTTGAGGAATTTATTGCTCTCTAGTCGTCCATGAAATTAATTAATTATACTTGACAGTAGTTATCCTTAGAGACCAGCCGAAGAGACCTGGTCCTTATTTATTCCAAAACTAAGCCAGTCAAAACGTAACAGCCCATATTGAGAGCATTAAGTTATGGCACCGTAAAACTCCACCTAGAATCGAACTCAACGACTGAGTGACTTCTCTGTATAAAATTTTAATGTTCTTAATGCAGAGGAGCTATCAGAGTTGATTTGTTGAAAGAAAAGTTCTATAAATAAATAATAATACGTAATGGACCCATAGACTTACCTTCAGGACTATATTTTGTGGGGCTGTGGGAAATCTTTTAACCTATGCCAATAAGGTGCAGAAGGCAATATTTATCACATTCTTACATACATACATATCTGTATGTAAATGGCCTCCGGTGATATTAAATGTGAATGAATGGGAATTCCCGGTCATATGCAAAAATTTATATTCTTATAAAAAAAATGGAAAACATTATTCTTTATTTCGGTTTTCTTTTAATTTAAAATTACATTCCTCTAAAATTGCAAATCATTGAACTGAGGTGGCGTTAGCAGCTCCGAAAGTCATAAAAAATAACAACACCACGCATTTTTCTCATGTACATTATTTTTTCCTTTGTAGGAAAGTTCAAGTGATGAAGACATGGACACTGGTGACTGAACACCACCGCCTGCAGCGGATTGTAATCCTAAGGTAACATCAGAGCTCCCTCCTACGTCGAAGTAAAAATAACAAATAAAAAAATGTATACAAAGCACAGTAATGAAAATTTAATACGCCTCATTGACACCAGAGGCGCTGCGTTATTGAAAAAAGAGTGCAAAAAGGCAAAATTGTAAAAGAATACAGCTTTCCTCTGTCCGTTTCTTCAACACCAGTCTTCTCTATTACTATCTCTTTGCCAAATAATATAATACCTATTAGTAGTAATAGTAGTATTCATTAATTGCCAGAGTATTACTTCTCTTTAAAAAATTAAAAAAAAACACACATGGATCTGGGGCACGATATCTAAAGTAATTTCTTCAACTGGATGGCATTTATTGGCGCTGGTGTCAATAAGAAAATCTTCCATCTCCTTATCTGAGTTCTATGACTGTTGGATAGAATGTTTGTGCGAAACAATTCGTTTTAGTTTGATATTTAGAGAGCTGCCTTTCATATTTCCGAAGTCTCAAGTTAAATAGATTTATATATTTCCAAAAAATTACTGCCCAGCGTGCCCATTTTAAAGTAATAAAATATTTAAGATTTTTTTCCCTCCACTCAAGCAGAATTTATGCAAAATGAGCATTTAATCGATTTTGCTGTTAGCAAACGAGACACGCCCCTTACTAAATGCTCTGCAGTGTAAATACCTTTTTACCACATTAAGATCCTGTCCCTTTACAGTTCTACTTCTTTGGTTTTCTCGTTACTTACGAGAGTATGTTAATGTTGTTCTACTGGTTTTGTCTTTCCTAAACAAATTTACATACAACATTCTACATTCAATATCTTGTTATATGCGAAATATTTTGCAACAAGAACAGGAACAAGAAGAGCTACATAGTCTACATATAAAAAGTATTCATCTTTTCATTTCATTAAAAGTGTGAAGATTTACCCTGCAAATCTGCATTCCTTTTGGGGAGTATTTTTTCCGCAAAATTTTTTTTTTAATTTTCTCCTTTTGTGTACACTGCACACTCTTCTTACATTTTTAAACATGTTTCTAAATTTCCAGTTGTGCATTAAGGAGCCAGAGCAAACAGACAGACAATTAAACAAACAAGCGAGATTGAATGCGAAAAAACGACATTAACCAGCCAAAAATAAAAAATAAAACAAGAAGTAGAAGAAAAATAAGTAGAAACAACAATCCTTTGGAATGAAGTTCATTATCAATGCAGCAACTATTCACACAAGAGTTATGTGTATGACCGCCTGCCTGCTTGCCTGCTTGCCAGCCTGCCATATAAACACTCCAGAAAACCAGTCAGTCCGTTTAGCCAGTTTAGGCTGTTGCCACACTTTAGGATCTTTTCTTTTTGTTCGTTTCCTTGTTTAAGAATTTCTATTCATAGACTTTTAGTCTTCGTTCGTTAAGCGAGCGTGTTTACTCGTATCTTTCTTATACTACGTTTATACGCGCACTATTTGCAAATAAAATTATTTGCAAATAAATTAGTTCACTGTTTATACGGCATAGCAAAAGTACACAAACTTGGTAGCACTTCTATAGAAAACTTACTTATGTTGACGAAAAAAATAGTGTAAATGTACAAAATATCAAATCATTGTTTGTTTTAATTGTTATTATTTGCTTCTATCAATGTTTTTTGTTGCAATATTTGTCCATTTGTTGTTTTTGTTATCAAACATTTGTAAGCGTGGCAACCTCAAGCATTTTATTTGCAAATAGTGCGTTAATCGTGAATAGATTTCTGAATTAGTAAGTCACAATAAAAACAATAATATGGCAACAATTTACTGTTTTATTTGCAAATAAGCCCTGCGTATAAACGTAGTATTAGACGCTCAGCGTGTTATACTAAGAATGCATATTTTTGCAATCAGTCCTTTAAAGGAGTGAATTCAATTAGTTGTTTATAAAAAATAAATTTAGAAAAGTGCGACCTTGACTCGCTCAGGAAGGAGCGAACCTAGCCTATATAATCGAATATGTTACCTAATGTAAAAATTTAAAAACAATGTTTTTTTGGCGTTTTTTTATTTTAAGCACTTTTTTTGTTTTAGCGATTTTTTCGGTTTTTGCAAATTTTTCGTTTGTTTTTAGTCCTGATTCACACACGTCAGGTTTACCTGATCAGTTTTTGTTCTATTCTATTCTAGTCTCATCAATTTGCGTTGTAGTAGAGTATTACGAAGAAGCAAACTTGACTGGTTAGTTCAATGGGCGTGGTTACGCCCATTAAAATTTATTATAATATTTCACACACCTCCATTTTCACACACCTCCATTACCACACACCTCCATCTAAAAAAATGGGCGGAGTCACGCCCATTAATATAAAATATTTTATGTGGTTCTACTTTAGCGATTTTTTCAAGACTTAACACGCACCCTGAGCTCTGAAAAACACACACAACCTCTTGCATTTAAAAAATGGCCAGAGACACGCCCAATAAAATTTAATTTTATATTTCACGTACTTTTTCTTATCTTCTTCTATCAGATCTTTGCATTGAAGACGGTTTTGTTTTCAGCAGAATTATTTGCGATATTCTTCATTTAATCGCTTTTTATTTGGGATTTTTTAGTTTTAGGGTTTTTAAAAATCTCAAGAGTTTGCCTCGTACGGTTTCCAAGATTTAGCAAGTTGTCAAAATTACATTAACTGATAGAATACCCTTTAATGTTGCTTTATTAAATTTCAATGTTTAAGTGGTGTAGTCTGCATAAAAATACGCTAACTTTGAAAATTTCAGGTGTGTCTCTAGATGTGACCTTCTCCGAGAAAAGGAGAAAATGAAGTTTTGAGAAAAACGCATTTAAAAAATACAATTTTAATGTTTTTCTCATTTTTATCGATTTTGACACACACCCGTTTTTTGACACACTTTTTTGACACACACTTTTCTCGCAGAAGGTTACATATGTATAATTGACGGTATATTACATAGGATTTCAATATGCTTTAGAACATCCTTTAATCCTTAGCTCTTATATATTTGTCGTTATAGCAACTAAACCTTTACTTATGCTGCGATACGTTCAGTTTTGTAGCTCGTACGATTCTCTAGAAAATAGTCTTTAACGGCAGACAGACGGACATTGTAGTGAAAACAATAGAATTCCTTTTCATCTTCGGTGTACGGAACTGTAATTAATTCATGGACTCTAGCAGTTCGTTTAAGGAATGGACATATTTTCATAAGATTGCATGAACCAAAATGAATTAAGTTTGCTTCCGTTTTCCATACTATCAATTTTAAATGTAACCTAATAGGGCATTTAAGCCTGCACGAAATTTAGCAGATTTCAATTAAAAACTGTATCAAAATCTATACCGTTTACACCAAGCTTTTTTTTGATTTTTATCCAAAACAAAACCAATTAGCTGAAAGTTTTCCAAGACTACAACCCATCAACTGTCATGTAGCCAATTCACACACCTTTTTCAGGACACCGGCTGACTTTTTAGTACAAATTTGAAGAAAGAAAAACAGATGTATTACCAAGTTCTACAAGAATTTAAGTAGATTTTGACAAAATCTAGTGACGAAGTAGATTTTATTTTGTATGGTTAAACTAGTAGATTTTGCTCAAATGTAAACGTACTATAAGGCTTGGTACAAAAAATTCGTATGAACCCTTCAAAATACCGACATCCTTTTAAATTATCAAGTATGCGTTAGATTGAACCGTTCTAGGGCCACTCAACAGGCCTTTACCAGCATTTTGTCTTAAATCTCTGATATCCTTCAGTGCTCTGACTCACATTTTTGTCTAAACTTTAAAATGAAAAAAAAAAAAATTAAATAAACCAACAAAATCTATGTGGTGCTATTGTCAGACAATTTAAACTGTTTAGCCGGATACCAAATACTTCTCCACTAAAACCATTTACAATAAAAATATAAAATAAAAATCAACAGAAAAGCATAAAAAATAACAAGAATTTAATTTTGCAAGGTTTATTATGTTTTTTTATAAACATTTAGTTTATTTTATTTATTTAAGGCGCCTACTGTGCGCGCATGCGCCACATTGTAATTCTAAGAAAAAATTCTTGAGCCACAAATCAGATAAAAGTAAATGGAATGGATACTTGTACAACAACAGTGTCGCTGTTGCATCCACGAGTATATAGTGTGGCAACAAACTTTTATGGTTATAGTTATTATAGAAAATTAGGAAATACGAGTAAATTCTTTAAATATTTTTCACATACAAACACGATATAAAATGACGTTTATCAAGTTTATTGCTACATTTTTTTTTCAATACAAATGAATTCTAAGAAACTTTTAAATTATGGACTCCATAGCGAGAGAAATTTTATAATTCTGCCACAGAACACATCTTCATAGAAATAGTTTTTAGTACGGAAATGAAATTTTTGCAACTCTGCTTTTTATTGCATATTTTAGGGCGTTTTAATCCCGAAAACATTTTTGTCCATTCAAGGAGCAAAATAATAAATGTTTATTACACAGGAAAAAAATTGTAGATTAATCTAATAGTGCGTTTACATATGAGCAAAGTCTGGTACTTACTAGATTTCGGGCAAATTCTAGTAGATTTCCCGTAAAAAACAAAATCTACTTCGTCACTAGATTTATGCAAAATCTATTTAAAATCTAGTAGAACTTAGTGATGCAACCAGGCTTGTCAGATTCTTTCCGACTTATTTCGCCAAAATTGGTTTTAATTATCTCCAACATTAATTTTGTGTAGGGCATTTACATCAGCACAAAATCTAGCACATTTTGATTAAAATCTTTAGCAAAATCTATACAGTTTACATCAATTTTTTTTAAATCTATCAAGATATTTTTTATCCAAAACAAAACCCATCAACTGATTTGTTTCCAAAACTACAACCAAACAACTGCATTGTAGCCAATTCACACACTTTTTTTTAGCAGACCGTAGCTAATTCACTCACCTTTTGTTGCACAGGGCAGTAAAGAATAAATAGAAACATTAGATTTTTATTAGATTTCCTACAAATCTACTGAAAAATTAGATTTCCTTTTATATGGGAAATCTGGTAAAAAGCAGCTTGATTTAGCTCAAAATCTCGAAACTACTAGATTTCGAGACAGTGTAAATGCACTATAAAATAATTGTTTAAAAATTTAGCAGAAATAAAGTTGCCGACAAATATTTCTGGTAATTTTTTTTCATTCAAATTCATTAATTACTATAATTAATATATGAAAAATCATCAAATTCAGTTTGTTTTAATTTTTTTGCAGACGAGTTTTGGTAGGATTTATTTTTGAAAGTACCTTCCTACTAACCTGAACTACAAACAATTTTTAAGTTCAATTTTATTTAAAAAAAAAATAGCCATAAAAATCGCCAATAAATTAATTTATCGCCAGAAAAATCGGCATACATACTAAATGAAAAATTTAGATGCCAAACTTGTTGAAAAATTGCCACGTTTGGCGAGAAATCGCCATATATTTCAAACCTGGTTGGAATTATGGTGTGTTTCAAAATTTTACTAAAATTTTTTGTACTTAAAAAGGTTTGTGAATTAGCTACATTGCAGTTGTTGGGTTTTAGCTTGGGACAATTTTGACTTAATGGGTTTTGTTTTGGATAAGAAAACGTGATAAATGTAAAAAAAGTTGGTGTAAACGGTATAGATTTTTACAAAGATTACAATTGAAATCGGCTAGATTTCGTGCAGGTGTAAATGCCCTATAACAAAAATTTTATAATTCGAAATACAGTTCTGCCATTAGCACATGACCATCGAAATACTCGAAGTTTAGTATTAAAATAAAGTTTTTGCAAATCTGCTTTTTAATGCACATCTTATGGCGTTTTTATCTCGAAAAAAGCGGCACATTTTTGCCCGTTCCATGGAATAAAAAAATACATGCGCTAGTCACTGAAGTATACCCACTTCATCGAATGCTAATCCTAATGTAACATCTCAGCGCTCTCCTTCGTCAGTATTATGTACCAATGGCTACTAAGCACAGTTTCGAGAGTTTTATACGCCTCATTGATACCAGAGGCGCTGCAACACTGCCTTATTAAAAACGTGCAAAAATCGGGGTTAGTAAAAGCTTCTGTCACGTGTCTCCCAAGACTTGAGTTCACTAATAACCGGTGAGAGCGTAAGTCCTTTTGCATGTATTGGAATGCAGTCCACCACAGACAACATCCTACATTTACCTACCATTTACTAAGTTAGCATCATCTTTTAAGCCCAGTAGGTCTAGAACAAAGTCTACCATCAGCCTTCGATCTATTGATCGCTATCATTCATGCAAGGTTAGTAGTAAGATACTGTTTAGACCTCGAAAGGGTTTCCTTCTATAATTTTTTTAAGCTCAAAGCAAACGTAGGTGATGCTGCTCCTTCTTCACACATCGTCAATATTCAATTCGTGCAACAAAGTCTATTCCTCAAGCTCCTCTCTTCTTCTTCTCTACCTCTTGCAGCAGAGGAAAAGCCCTAAAATGTAAATGTACTCTGAGTGTTAAAATGGGAGACCAAAGTCATCACAAATAGTAATAGAGTTGTGAGATCTGACAGCGTATCCTCTGTTGAAAATTTAAAACTCTTCCTAAGGCCGAGATTCCACTATCGGTGAAATGTAACGATTTTTTTGAGTTCGGCGTTGGCTAAATTAGTTAACACGTTGACTAGAAAACCGAATTGCCTGGATTCACGCCCGGTCTCCGGCAGTCATTAAATAACAACAACAATTAGGCGCATTGAATTGAAAATTTAATACACCTCATTGACACCAGAGGCGCTGTAACTCTGCAGCAGAGTTATAAAAGAAAAACAATGTCGGAATATCACTGCACTGTATTGTAATCACGCCTTTATTTTTAAATTATTTGGGAAACACATATCGTTGGCTTAGAGTGTAAACCTGCTAAATCCACTTTTTATAACATATGACATTTTAATGCCGTTCGAAAGAGAAAGAGCCGCCTCATCGATTTGCTTAAATATTTATTGTAATTTGAAGCTCTATATGTCGAAGAAACTTAATGTATTAGGCTTAAGGTTTGTATTGAAATCGTTAACAGTATTTTGTCTCTCCTGTAAAATTTGCTGGAAGTGAGTTGGTAGGTTTACACTCTAAGCCGACGATATGTAGTAAGTCCATTTTGGTTTTTAGCTCATGACCTTATTGCAGTGATACGACGAAAATCGATACATTGCGCCGATAGTGGGTTGTCGTCTTAAGACTTATAGTTTTTTTTTATTTCTATTTATGGCTTGTCCCACGATGTCACCAGAAATCGTTCGATCGACAACTTGTATTGCAAACAACAATAACATTAGAAAATGTTGTTGTTGTTTTCACTATAAGTATTCAATCGAACGATTTCTGGTGACATCGTGGGATTCACCGTTAATTTCAATTTGCTTGACATCTTTGCCAAATTCGAACATGTATCTTGAAAATTAAAATATATAATTACTCTGGCTCGCGAGCCGAAAAATTCGGCACTTTCCTCGATGCACAATGTAAAAACAAAAATGGGTAAACCACAAATTAGTGTCATTTTAATTTCGAGAAGAATTAATGCGATAAATCGTTTAGCGATAGGTACATACTAGGGATGGGCAAAAAATATCGATATATCGAAATATCGATATTTGAGAAAATAAATATCGATATATATCGCCGATATTTCAAAAACCGATATATCGATACATCGATTCTTGTTTACGAGTATCGGGTTTCGATACTTTTAAGAGCTATAGCCGTTTTTCAACTACGATATTGCCTTCACTACTAGTGATGCGAAGAAAAGAAGAGAAATTTCATAACAGCACAGGCGCATCTATAAGGTGACCCCACTAAGCCAGGTGACTTTTATTTGTTAACTAAGCTAAATGCCAAATTTGGATTGTGTGTGTATAAGCCTAAAAGCAGTTTTTACTTTCTATTCTGTTACGAATCAGCTGACTCTTTTTGCTTTATATATATCATCGGTTGGTTTCTGGTTTGCGGCACAGTTTATACAAAATACATTATGTCTGCAGCAAACCAGAAACCAACCGACGTTATGTAGATCTTATAAAAGCCGTTAGTTTTTCTCTTTCATTCTGTTCTGTTTCCGTTCAACCTCTGAATATCAAAAAAAATGTTAAGATTTTGTAAAGGCAGAGTTAGTTTTTACTTTCTGTTCTGTTACGAAACAGCTGATTCTGTTTTCTTCATAGAAATCTTATATAAGGCCTTAGCTTTTCTGTTTCGTTATGTTCTGTTTCTGTTTCTGCTCAGCCGTAAAACTCAAAAAAAAATATTAAGTAATTGTAAGTGACAGCATAAATTAAATAAAAACATTTTAAAATAATTGTGATTGTGCTTTTAGAATTTAAAAAACATAAATATTTACCAGAAAGACATAAACACTATATTGAAACATTAACAATGGACGATACCAAACTCATAAATTTAGTGGAAAACTATGACCGTTCTGGTCGGAAACTCCTAATTTATTACAGAAAAAGTAACTATTAAAATTCGGAAACAGAACGTCACAGCACAGAACAGCAACATAAAATAAAAACTAATGAAGCCTTAAGAAGCTACAGTAGGTGACGTATAACTTAACATACGTAGTTCCTTTGTATTAAATTTCTTAAAGTGACTAATTATGCATTGGAAATGAATGTAGTTTTTCAGAAATTATCTTAAAATACAAATTAAACATACAGATGTATGGATTTATTTTTTTCATTTTTGATACCAATATCAATTTGGGTTTTCTCCACTCGTGGAGTTCATTAAGTTTTAAGTTAGTTGTTCGTGATTTCTTTAATTATTATTTTTTTGATGCAAAGTGGATATTTCTCGTATTCCGCAATGATGAAGTTTGAAGTGATATACACGGGAATTCATTAATCAATGATTAACATCCTTATTTATAAAAATTATTAAGGCTTTCTAAAGGCTTAATCTTTTTTTTAAATCCTTAAAAACCCATAAGGTCTCAATAGTTGTTCAAAATTCATTTTTTTTTTGGCGTTTATGGCACAATATGTTAGTATGTGTACTTAGTTTAGATTTGGAATATTTTGGCAAAAATATCGATATATCGAAATATCGATGTTTTCCAAAAATATATATCGATACTGTTAAAAAATATCGATACGATATATATCGATAAATTTTTTTCATTTGCCCATCCCTAGTACATACATACATACATATGTAGGAATTTTTATAGACAAACTAATATTGTACATATTTTAAAATATTTAACCCAATTTCTCTGGAATTCAGTACATACATACATACATACTTACATACTTACATATGTACATAGCTTTATAGTTTACGAGTGGTAGATCGCCAGTATTTAGTTTTATTTTTTTCATTGTTCGACTTTAAGTGCTGGCGAGTAATGTTTTTTTTCTTTTATTTGTTGTAACTGCAAAACCATTCAAATAAAAATTGTGATGTGTACTTGTGTTTACTTAAAAAAATTCCATTGTACAACAATAAAAGCAACAATAACAGCACCAAACAACTTACAACAAATGTTGCATACAGTGGAATTTAACTTTCTCTTCTACAATACAACCGATATCGGAATAAGACTTTTTATATTAGACTAATTGAATACATACCCTGTCGGAAATTCAGTTAACTTTAAACTAACTTTAAGCTAACTATTTCGCAACTAGTACTGACTGACACTTGGATTACTTTCCAATGGAAACAACTAAATGTTTTAATATTGCGATGTCTGAAGTAGGCGGTAGTCAATTGTCTCACTCTGCATTACTTTTCAACTAGCTTTAAGTTGATTTTATTCAAGTCACTTGGTAGTCAGTAAATTTATAAAAACTTTTGCTGGGTTTCGAACTATGTGTCATCACACGTTGTGTACTCAACGCGCTACTACCAATCTAAACTAATAACAGGAGATTGTTAATATAAAACTGAAATGAGTTTCAAAGTAGCTGAGAAAAAAATTTTTTTGGCGCTCACCAACTTAAGAATTAATTTTAGATTTGTTCTGGATGACATTGCAGTTAGCTTTTAGTCAGTCTAAGAAAAGTTAACTATAAGGGCTAATAAATCAGTGCAAGTTAATCTCTGTTTTTGGTTTAAAATGTGTTTAAACTAGCAAACCTATAAATCAATACAGTATTTAAGCCAGAGCTGTTAAATTTCGATTACGATTAGTAATCAAGTAGATTACATTTTAAAAAGAATCGTAATGATTATATAATTGCCTTTAAAAGAATTGCTGATAAATAATTGATTACGATTACTAATAATCGAAAAGTAATCTGAATTACTTAAAATTACTAAAAATAATCAAAAAGAATCAAAAGTAGTCAAAAAATAATCCGATTACTTCTAAGGATTCAAAAGTAATTCTTTTTGATTATTTATTAAGGATCAAAAGTAATCTTTGAAAGTAGTCGGATTACTTTTTGATTACTTTTGATTCTTTTTGATTATTTTTAGTAATTTTAAGTAATTCAGATTACGATTACTAAGTACGAAACTGAATATAATCGTAATTTAATCATTACTTCACCTTTTAAAAAAAAAGTAATCAAATTAGTAATCATTACAATTAGTAATCATTACTTAACAGCTATGATTTAAACCATCTGTAAACGAATAAAATTGGGTGTTTAAACTACCAATACAAATTTTTTCCAATCCTCTACTTTTTCTCCAGATCATTTTCGACTTGTTTTCTTACACTCTATTATTGTTTTATACTATTCCAATTCGCCAGGCATAAATATAATACCTTTCTCAGTAAAATTTGGCGACCTTTAATTAAAATTTCTTAACTTTTTTTCCCTTTTGATTGTACAAAGAATTGATACCCTGCTGCAAAACCGCTGTCTTTTGACATTTATTCTAGTGCTGCCACAATATTATTTTTTAAATTACACATAAGGTATGGTTCAGTGGTTTACTCCTGTTGAGTTTAAACTACATATAAATTTGAGTTTAGTTAAACTAAACCAGCGTTTAAACTTTGACTGATTTATTAGCCCTAAGTTAATTATTTTTGTAGTCAACCACACATTCTCCGACAGGGTACATACACATGAATGTATGTGTGTGTGTATGTATGAGTATCTGTGTGTGAAGTACACATTTACTCGTTAACTTGCATACAGACAAGTACAAATAAGAAAGTACTTTAATCATACAAGCACATTTATTTATGTATTGTACGTCTGCTCATGAAGCTTACATATCGAGCCATAACCGCCAAAAAAAAAAAACTTAATCGACACATTTTTGGGAACTCGTTTTTTTTTGACGAAAATCGATTATTTACGATCCCAAAGAACCAATTTTGATTAAAAAAAAATTAAGTTTGAAAATTATGACGTTTAAGCATTTTTGGCGGTTATGCCACGATATGTTCGTATGTATGAATGAATGTTCGAGCACAAATGAGGCAAAGACAATAAAAGCGAACTTATTGGAATGAAAAATTCCTAAACTAATTTCTTTAAAAATTAAAATTAGATTATTCTTTGGTTCAGAATTAAAACTAATAGGCCATCTACACCTGCGCAAAATCTAGCAGATTTTAATAAAAATTTATATCAAAATCTTTACCGTTTACACCAAGTTTTTTTTTACATTTATCAAGATTTTGATCCAAAACAAAACACCTTAAATGACAGTTTTCCAAAACTACAACCCAACAACTGCAATGTAGCCAATTCACACACCAGACTTGGGTCGAACACGTTCACTAGTTCATTTTTGCCACAAACCAATGATCAAACCCATTTAAATTGGGTGAACGAGTTCGACCCAAGTCTATCACACACCTTTGTCAGGACACCGTCTGACTTTTTAGTACAAATTTGAAAAACAAACAACAAGTTCTACAATATTTTAAGTGGATTTTGACAAAATCTAGTGACGAAGTAAATCTCGTTTTGTATGGCTAACCGAAAAAATTTCCCCGAAATCTCGTAAGTACTAGATTTTGCTCAAATGTAAACGCACTATTAGTTATGAATTAGAAATATTTAAGTAAAACTCCTAAGAGTTGGAAATAATAATTGCTTTATTTTTTTTTTTAATTTCTGTGGCAAGAAGAAAAAAAGATCAAGTCGAGATAAACTTGTTTTGAGTTAACGGTATCCCTGTAATCTCCATATTCGACAGACAGTCCTAGTTAACATCAACATTCCAAATGTGAGTAATCAAGGTTAGGTTAGGTGAGGGTGGTAGTCAGAATCTCGGAATCACTTAGGCCAAAGATAAGCAAAACGCCGCCTGTGGGCACTTCGTTATGCTATTTTTTACTCCTACATTCGTACAAGCACTCATTTTACTCTCTTTCAATACTGGCAACGTCAGAAAGTTCCCGGAATTCAAGAGCGCCCATTGTGGCCATTCTCTTTCTTGCTAGTCTAAAGCAATGACACAGAAAATGTTGTACACTTTCCTCTTCATCGATGTCTTGGCAGCTACGGCAAACGTCTATGTGTTTGACCTTTAACCTTTGTGCATGACCAAATATGAATACCGGTTCTTGTGACCACCGGTTAAAACATACACTACAATCGATATTTCTTTCCTATTTCTGAAAATTAAAGGAGTTGTATTTATCTTATTAAGATGAGTCCATAACGGCCTGACGATCATGCAATCATTTCTTGTGGCCTACCTTCTACTTGTTTCATCTTCTGTCTTGAGCCTTAATCTATATTTGGGTTGGTCACAGTTCTAGCAAGTGCATCAGGACTGAAGTTCTCCTGAAAGCCTCTATTCCCCGGGAATCCAGATGAGCATAATATTAAACTACTTTGACATCTCGGCAGTCGAGGGCTGTTGTTGTTTGTAGAAGCGGGGTTTCAAGGGCCGTTATAGTAATCAAACTCCCCCATCAAATTTATGTAGGTTAGGAAGGGTGCTGCTATACCGCACCTCCACTCGGAAACCCAATTGGGTCCATTGTGATGCTCTTCTATTACCCATTAAGAGTAATATTTATCCTCCTATTTATCCATCATTAAGCCACCGAATTCCCATGATGAAGCCCCTGATGTCTTCTAGTTTACACTTCCCGATATCAGTAATGCTTTAAGGAAACATCTGCTTAGCCATATAATTCTATGACGTTGCAGCTTCGGGCAGTGGCTGATTATATGTTCAATGGTTTCTGGTTCCTCTTCATCCCCGCACATCCTACAAAATTTGGGGTGCCAGTTTCCTAAATGCTGGTTCTTGCTCTGACCGTGTAGTGACCTGTTTGCATCGCCTTCCTATTTATGTCCAATAGCAGTTTGGATCCTCCTGAGTCAAGTTTTGGCCAAAAAGGCCTCAAGACTCGCATCAAATTTATGTATGTTTTGGCAATATTTTGTTTTTAACACAGCCACACACCAAATTCATCCCTTAAAACTTTATTTCAAAGTCGTTTTTAAAAAGACTGGTTATTCGGATAATATTTCAATACGAGTATTTTCCACATTGAACCAATGTGAAAATGAATCCGGGTAAAATTTTAAATTTAAATCACTTCAAATCAACACTGATTTAGTTTTCTCCAATTTTTCTACGAAATGTCCATGTGAGTAATGTAAGATGTGAGATTCTTGAGGCCCCATGCTACTTAAGGAGTTGAACGGAAAAGAAGATGATCCTATACCTGATTTGTACTAAACCTGCCGTAATGAACTGCAGACATTGTGATTCTCACGAAAGCTTATGAGCGTGCGGCATGCTTAAATTTCTGCTAAAGCAATTCCACCCGCCTTAAAGGAATTTCCAACTTCCATCATTCGCCTAGGTTAGGTTAGGTGAGGTCAGAAATGAAAACTCTTGGGGTCCAGCTCACTTGGGTCCAATACGATGATCCCTTTAGGCTACCTGTAAGTTGAAAGTAGTAGAATAAGGGTGGATAGGGAATAAAGGGGAGGATATAGATGAAAAAATTCTTTAGAATAAGAGAAAATAAAAGAGTAGAGAGGTGGCTCAGGAGAGGGTCCAGTACATACACCTGCTATAGAGGAGGGTTAACGACTATACCAGCCGCTGCTCCTAATGTTTAGACTTAGGTTTCTGACTCTTGTTTCCGATAACTCGAACAGGCTATTGAAGTATATTCTGCCAAGGAAGCGCAGACGGAGATCCTCCAAAGCGGGGCAGAAGCAGAGGAGATACGAAATGCTTCCCCCCCCCCTTTTTCTTCATCATTGCAACTGTAGCAGTAATCATTATACGGGAGATACTTTCGTTTAGAGTGGGTTCCAAAAGAGTAGTGGCCGGTTAGTGTGGCCAAAAGATTCCTCAGGTGCTTCCTGGTGCAGTTAATGAGGTTTTTGGTTCTGTTGATATTTAGTCGAGGCCAAAGCGTTCTCGATATAACGCAGGTAGGCTGATTGCGCCATCGTTCGCCTTAAGGACTGGGTATCAAATAAATGGATTATTTTTAAATTGCACCGGGATCCTCAGAGTAAATATAAAACTATAGCTTTTATTACTCGTACATATTACTTTCCGCAATCCTTGATTTCAATTGCTTGACATATACATACATACATACATGTACGCCCAAATTTTCATGCCCTCAAGTACACACACACACACACACACACACTCAAACTCACACATTTACAAACCTAATGATATGTGTAAGACCATGGACTTATGCGTGGCCTGGTAGTCATACACGGCGTACAACAACCAGCCATATCTCCAAATTAAAGATGAAATTTCGACAATAGCAATATCACAAGAATGAAACGAAGAGGAAGACTAAACAGAAAAAAACTGTGTGTGTGTGTGTTAAAAACCCGAAATGAAAATAACAAAAACAAAGTTTCTCACGTTCCTCTTCCTAAATTCTTGGAATTGCGATACATTAAAGATCTGTCTGTCTGTCTGTCTGTACGTACGCCTGCGTATTGTTGCTGTATTCGTCTGTTTGTCCGTCTGGGTCGTTTAGTTGATTCGGCTTAAAAAGCAGCTCTATTTTATTCCAGTCCATTCAGTTCAATTTATCCGTACGAGACAAACTTCGGTATCTTCGTGCCAGTGGAATTTAGTACATACATACATATAAGTATATGTACATATGTATGTATGTATGTATATATTTATTATTTTCTGCTTTTCATTTTTTGTTGTTATTCCGAGCAGCAACTACTCACATGAGTGAGTGTTTATACAATTTTATTTCATTCTTTTAACCAGTATTTTTTTTAGCTTCTGAACATGCCGCCGACTTAACGAATAATGCATAATAAAAATGACAAAAAAAACAATAACTACAACAACAATACATATTAATAATAATATGTAATAATAATGAATGCCCAAACGATCGAGCGCATGAACTGGCTATTTCACTCACACGATTGTCAGTTTGTCTGCCAAATTTCACAAACTGTGAAAGTAGGAAAATAGCAATAAGATTCCTTTTGGTCTGGTCAAGTTAAAATTTATTTAAAGTTAGTTATCCTTGGGCATGGCTTTGCGAAGGTGGTAAATTAATAGTGCGTTTACATCTGAGCAAAATCTGGTACGTAGGAGATTTCGAGCAAAATCTAGTAGATTTCGAATATATTAGACATAAAACAAAATCTACTTTCGTCATTAGATTTTGTCAAAGTCTATTTAAAATCTTATAGAACCTAGTGAGGCAACTATGGTTGTTTCAAAATTATACTAAAAAATAAATCAATGTAGTACAGTGATAACCACTCCATAGCCTCGCGAGGCAGTCAATAATCGTATTTTTCACACAGACACGGTCGGCAATTCACATGTATACAACAACTTTGTTCGTTTCAAAACATCAGTCTCTGCTCAAGCTTTGTGAAAGCAGCACCACGCACGCTTGTTTGGCTTTGTTTTTTGTTTCTTTTTCGTAATCAACACAAAAGCACACAGACCAACAATGTTCAATAATTCTGCTTCTGTTTGCGACCGCACACAAGCACATAATATCTTTGTGTGCATGTGTGCGTGCGTTCGGGGCTTGGTTATCACTGATGTAGTAGCTAAACTAATAGTGTGTGAATTCGCTATATGATTGCAATGGTTGGGTTGTAGTTTAGGAAAAGTTGAATTCAATGGTTTTTGTTTTGGATAAGAAATCTCAATAAATGACAAAAAAAAAACTTAAGCTATGTACAAACGATTCTCAGATCTTACAATATTGTCAGATCTGGCAATGTGCTGACAATGTACCTACTGGCAATCCAAAATTGCCAGCACAAGGTACATTGCTAGTTCACGCGGTTGTATCAAATTTGTCAGAGAATCTAACAATTTATTGCCAGACTGTTGTATGGCAATAAATTCATCTAACAAAATTGCCAGTCGAAAAATTGTCAGTTCACACGGTTGTCATATGCAAAAATTGCCAGACATGTTGTTATGCGTTGCCAGACTCAAAGCACTTGTTAGAATTTGTTGAATATCAATCGTTTGTGGTAGTGTTAAATGTAAAAAGTGAAAATATAAATTATTATGTACCATAATGAAGCAATTGAAATGATTTTGGATGCATATATTTTATTATATTTTTTTTTTTCTTTAAAATCAAGAGTGTACAGTGTTGCCCATAGAAAGAATTCTCTTTCAATGACGCCATTGTCAGATGCAAAACCTTCGCGCATCTGACAATATTAAAATGTCGGACAAATATCTGGCAATGACTTTGCAATGTGCTCACACGATTGTAAGATGTCTGACAATTTGTTGTCAGCTGCTAGTCTAGCAATAGACTGACAATGATTTTTCTTGCAACGACGTCTGACAAAAATTGCCAGTTCACACGGTTGTAAGAAATCCCAGCAAAAAATTACACATTACCATCAGAACTACTTGCCATATAATGACTTACTTTTCTGATTACCAATTTTCATTACTCGCTTACAAATCTCATTACCTAAAATTTAAACAAATTATGTACAAGTTGCTAAATGAGGAGAATAATTTTTTTAGATTAAATAGATTACGTGAACAAGTTGCCAAATAAAAAAAGTAAGTACTTCTCAAGAATCGATTATTTTAGTCTCACGCCTTGTTAAAATCATTAAGTTGGTAATCCAGTAAGGAACAGCTTCCACCAAAAATGCTTAATTCCAAACCCGATTACCTTTTTTGAAATTTTTTGCTGGGATTTTAAGCACATTTTACTGGCAATATTGTAAGATCTGACAACCGTCTGTACATATGTATGTAGCTTTAGTGTACACGGTATAGATTTTGATACAAAAAATTTTATTAAGATCTGGTAGATTTTGTTTAGGTGTAATTGCCCTATAAAATTTTAAATACCTAGTATAGGCATGATCATTAGGGTGGTTCTCAAAAAATAAATTTCATTTTCTTTTTCTCAGAACCAGGTTTCAAAATTTTGTTTGGGTAAAAAATAGGCCTGTTAAAATATCAGCTCATAATATTAATGATGAGATGGTGCGCATCACACTTTTCGATTTCCCATACGATTTACATGGCATGAATTGATTTTGTTCATTCTGATTGTCATAAGTAAAGAACGGAATGTCCTACAGTACATTTTTTGGTACGGTTTTGTAGAAAATTGAAAATATATCATTCACGATAAACCATCAAGAACTTGAATACTCACTACAAAAGGAGGCTCTGGTGATGACTTTCTAAGCCGAATGAAATACGGCAAACAAGTATTTGGTCATCATAACCCAAAATGGCGATCATGGCCCAGTATCACAAAGACAACCAAGTTGAACATATTCAACTGCTGCACAAAATCCACTCTTCTCTATGAATGCAGCTTTCAAAGACTTTAACTCGTTACAAGTATTTATGTATAAATCCGTGCCTGCGAAGAATCTTTTTGGTTATTTTGCCTATTTACCTTACCTTATGTAAGATTATGGAACGAAACTGACCTACATACATAGGTTGTTTAATATTTTGAAGGACATGAAAATGTAATTCTCTTGGAAAATTTGCTTGAAGGTTAGTTTTGTGGGCAAGTCACTTAGGAACTCAATTTGTTTAATAATTTTTTTTTTTGCCTTCAGGGGAAAACAGCTAAAAATGTCACAGAGTTACATACAATACCGACGAAGGAGGGTGCCCTAATGTAACATCATTGTTGTGTAGCAGAATCTTCGGCGAAATAAAATAACCAATAAAATGCCTATTAAGCAGCTTACAGAATAATAAACAGCTTAGATAATTTAATACGCCTCATTAACACCAGAGGCGCTGCAAAATTTTGAGTTGTAAAATAATGTAGCTTTTTCGTATCTTTTCCTTCACCAACTGTCTTCTCTATCACTGTCCCTTTCCTAAAAGAAGGTAGGTTAGGTTAGGTTAGGTAGAGGTGGCAGTCAGAAAGCCGGACTCACTTAGACCGTTTTGGTCCATTGTGATGCCACGGAGACTCTGCTTATGCGGAGTCCCCACCGTCGAACCATCCAGAGCTCAGTATAAAGCTACTAATACGTTGAAGTTCAACACTAGCAACGTCAGAAAGTTCCCTGAATTCAAGAGCGCCCATTGTGGCCATTCTCTTTCCTGCAAGTCCAGGGCAGTGACAAAGAAAATGTTCTATGCTTTCCTCTTCATCGATGTCTTGGCAGCTGCGGCAAAAGTCGTTGTGTTCAACCCTAAGCCGTTGTGCATGCCTACCTATGAGGCAGTGCCCGGTTAACACGGATACTAGAACCGAAATTTGTTACCTATTCTTCGAAATTAGGTAATCCGTACCTTCTCTATTTAGGTGAGTCCATAACTGCCTTGTGATCACGCAGTCATTTCTAGTGACCCACCTTCTATTCGTTTCTTCCTCTGTCTTGCGCCTAAGTCTGAGTTTGCAAGAGTTCCCCTGGAAGCCTCTATGCCCCGGGATCCAGATGATCCTAATATCAAACTGCTCTGCCATCTCATTTAGAGATGATCGGCAGTCGAGGGCTGTTGTTGTTCTTAGATGCGGGGATTCTAGGGCCATAATAGCTGCTCGACTATCGGTGTAAATGTTAATCAAAGTCGTTGAAGTGACATTCACTCTCAACCAATTCGCAACTTCTCTTATAGCAAGGATCTCTGCCTGAAAGACACTGCAGTGATCCGGAAGTCGCCGTGCAATACGAAGACCTAAAGCCCTCGAATAGACCCCATAGCCCACACCTTCCTGTGTTTTGGAGCCGTCCGTATAAAAATCAACACTTTTTCTTCTACCTGGAGTTCCATTCATCCATATTTCTGTGGATGGTATCCAGGTTTTATAAAGACGTTCGTGTAGTAGAGCAGGGGAGGTTTGGTCAATCCTCCATCCCCTAACTTCATCATCGAGTATTCTGCAGTGGCCGGTTCCATTTCCGTTCCACAGAGAGGTACATCGAAGACGGATTGCCGAGGTCGTTGCCATCTCCTTCCCTACTAGATCTAATGGTAGTAGATGAAGAAGCATCCCCAGTGCATCCGTAGGAGTGGTGCGAATAGCACTGGTTACATACAAGGATGCGAGTCATTGCACCTTGTGTAAGATGTATAGATACGTCTTTTTCTCCAGGGATGGCCACCACACGATTATGCCATACATGAGAATTGGACGTACTACTGCAGTATAGATCCAGTGAACAATTTTTGGGGTAAGACCCCAATTCTTTCCAATGGATTTTTTGCATAGATACAGTAATATTGAAAAAAAAGAAGGTAACACGTAGTAGAAGTTGTAGGCATTCATTGCCTGAGTGTAAACAAAAAACATAGGTACATACGAATACTTATTTATGTATGTATGTATGTAAGTATGTAAATTGTTCAAATTACGTAACATTCAAAAGCAAATTGCTCATACCCCGAACTAACGCATGTTTCCCATTACTTGCGCGAGTTCTGCTGCTCCTCTCTGCACTCCAGCCAAAAATTTCAACTAAAAAAATATCTAAATTTTATTTACGCTTATCTATTGCGTATAAAAAAAAACAAAATCAAAAACACAAATTTTCATTTGCGTTCTATCCGATATATTCTAGTGAAAACTAGATTGTTACCAAGTAAGAAAGACTTCAAAGTTTCTTTTTTAGCAACAGCAACAAAAATAAATTATTAGAAAATGGCGATCATATTTTTGCACACTCTCTTATAACAATACATACACCAACACACACACACACACACACACACATGCCTACCATACATATGTATGTACCCAGCTAGCATTTGGGTGATCATTTATGGCAGAAATATCTTATATGATTCTCTACAGATCACTTTTGATGATTAAAAAGTGATTTATCACTTGGGCGATTGAAAGAGGATTCACTTATGATTCATCTATATGATCAAATAATGATTTCTTGAAAATAGAGAAACATCATGCAAGCCGCAAAAAGGTGATTTAAATGATTTAATATGAAAAATGCTCAAAAATAATCAGCAAATCGTATCATAACTGATTCTTTGGTATGATTCATCTGTAGGGTACCATTTTCTCACAACGGGAGTATCATTTATGATCGAAAAATTAGCTCATATACGGTTATTTTTCCCGTCAAGCTGATTCGGAAACGATTGGATTATGATATGAGCTAATTTTTCGATCATAAATGATACTCCCGTTGTGAGAAAATGGTACCCTACAGATGAATCATCCCAGAGAATCATTTATGATACGATTTGCTGATTCATTGTTGAGCAATTTTCTGGTAGTATTTAAATCATTGGGTTTCTTTTTGCTGCTTCTTTGCATTTTGTTCCTCTATTTTTAAGAAATCATTATTTTATCATACTGATGAATCATAAGTGAATCCTTTTTCAATCACCCAAGTGATAAATCAGTTTTTAATCATCAAAAGTGATCTGAGGAGAATCATATAAGAGATTTCTGCAAAAAATTATCACCCAAATGCTAGCTGGGTACCCAGATTTATCACTTGGGTGATTGAAAAAGGATTCACTTATGAATCATCTGTATGATCAAATTTTGATTTCTTGAAAATAGAGGAACAAAATGCAAAGAAACCGCAAAAAGGTGATTTAGTGATTTAATTACTCAAAAATTAATCATCAAATCGTATCATAAATGATTTCTTGGTATGATTCATCAGTAGGGTACCATTTTCTCACAACGGGAGTATCATTTATTATCGAGAAATGAGCTCATATGCGGTTATTTTTCCCGTCAAGCTGATTCCGAAAAGATTCGGTTATGATACAAAATGCTAGCTGGGTGGGTACATATTTATTTTCAAACATATGTACATACATACATACGCGTTCTACTCGAAAAGCTCAAAACTTTTACTTTGTGGGCAAAAAAAAAATTAACAAACAAAGAAGAAAAATTTAGACGAGTATGTAAGTTTGTATTTCTCTTGAGAAGTCATCGTTCGCATAGTCGGTTTGATCAAATATTTAATCAATAATGATCGTGTATTGTATCGTGTCGATCGATCGATTTCTCAGCTCTTTTTTTTTATTATTTATTTAATTCAACTTAAGCATGGACCGTATGAAAGCACAAATGGATGTATGGATGTGTGGAGCTTTTTAGTATGTATAATCGTGTTGTTTCTTTGTTCTGTTTTTTATAAGTATAATTTTTTTTCTTGCTTTTAATTTGTTTAGTTGTTGCTTTATTTTATTTCAATGCTAATGTTCTTTTGATAAAGATTATTCTTGGCTCCACTCAGCAGGGAAATTGGTTGAATCTAATTGGTCTAACGATCGTATTTCGTTAATGCGTCGTATCCGACGACATTTTTTATATTATTTTATTTAGTTTAAATTTATTATTTTTGCTTGCTTATTTAAGCAGAGTTTCCAGTGTTGTATTTTTTCTATATTTCTTTAGAATCTAAAGTTTAGATTACTTAACAGCAATTGTCGGTTTGCCATAAGAAAAAAATTAACTCAACTGAATTATTAATTTTTATAGCTGATATCTACTACTATTAATAGCACATTGCATAATTTTAAACTTCAATCATTTTTCAAAATAAAAATCTTTTCTCATCCATCATCAGTCAGCTGAGTTTTAAGCTACGAGTACCTATATACATATGTACAGACGGTTGTCAGATCTTACAATATTGTTTGTAAAATGTACTCAAAATTTCTTACAACCGTATGAAGTAGCAATTTTTGTGACATCGGTACCACACGAAGCATTAGCAGTCTACTGCAAGACTAGCAGCTGACAACGAATTGTCAGATATCTTACATAGTGTCCACACCTGATGAATGTCATATTGATGTCATGATTAAAATTTATCACTTATAGACTCAATTTATTAATATTATGGCAGGGTTGTGATATAATCATCAGAGCTCATGGGCTGATAAATTCATCTTGATATCAAATGTCATTGTATGTGTTGCTGTGGACTTAACGTTCATTTATTGAGCAATTTTCGTTTAAAAAAAAGGCGGCACAACAATTATTTGTGACCAAAAAATTAAACAACATGCAAATTACATATTTTTTGGCAAGTATTTTGCAAATATTTGTTTGATTCATCATGATATACCAGCGTTATATTACGAGTTATGATATAAAATTGTCTGGTGTGGCCAGTATGTTATAATCGTATAAACACAATGTAAAATTATTGTCAGATATTTTTTAGACATTTTAATATTGTCAGATGTGCAGAGTTTATGCAACTGACAATGGCGTCATTGCAAGAGAATTCTTTCTATGGGCAACACTACGCACGCTTGATTTTAAGTTTAACATAAAACATATGCAGACAAAATCATTGCAATTCCTTCTTTATGGTCTATAATAATTTATATTTTCACTTTTTACATTTAACACGACCACAACCCATTTATATTTAACAATTTCCAACAAATGCTTTGAGTCTGGCAACGCATAACAATGAATTCGAAAATTTTTGCATATGATAACCGTGTGAATTTGAAATTTTTCGGACTGACAATTTTGTCATACAACCGTCTGGCAATAAATTGTAAGATTTTTTGACAAATTTCATACAATCGTGCGAACTGACAATTTTTGATTGTCAGTACATTGTCAGAACCAGAGAAACAAGCCGCCTTAAGAAGTCAGCGACGGCGGCTTAGTAAAAAATAGTCGGCGGCTTGCAAGCCGGCTGACATTGATTTTAATAAGATTTTTAACCATATTTCTATAAAAAAAAATCATAATTTGTAAGATTTGGTAAAAATTTGTCACTACAAAAACAATTAGCCGGCTGCAATTTCGAGCCGAGTCTAGCCGCAAGCATCGGCGACGGCTTGAAATTACGTTGAAAGTCGGCGGCGGCTCTTGAGCTGGCTGTGAGCCGATCGGCTTGTTGCTCTGGTCAGCACATTGTCAGATGTGACAATATTGTAAGATCTGACAATCGTCTGTAAATAGCTTTAGCAACAATTTGTTATTTCCCGAAAATGTTAAACTATTTCTAATTTTTATCCCCAATCGCTAAAATGAAAATTCTCCAGTTTTTGAAGAAATTCGCACAAACTGGGAACGCTGTTTTTATATTCAAATAAACGTGTTGATATGTGTTATTACAGTTGTTGTTGTTGTTGTTGTTGTTGTTGTTGTTGCCCTCCAATTTTATCATCATCAACAGCAACAATATTGCCCGCGTGTTGCTGTTCTTGTTTTCTTTCATTTTGTTTTTTGTACTGTTTTATCGATAATTTCATTTTGGTGGAAAAATCTAAAATGGTTTTTGAATTTGTCCACAAATTGACAAAACATAACAATAACAACAAAAAAGAAGTTGGTCATAAAATGTGTTCATGTGGTGTTGGAATTGTTGTCGGTACAAGAGGTGTGCTGTTTTTATGACCACGTATTTCGTTTTTAGTTGAAAACTGTCAAAATTGAACACCTCCGCTAACGGATTGTACACACACATTTACATATACATATGTATATGTACTTACACACATACGTACATATGTACATTAAAATTTTTTATTGGAAGTAATGATAGCGCACTATCAATAAAGGCCCCGGGACTGGGTAGTTTTGTCAGTATCATTTCTACATCCTGCTCACATTAATAAGTAAGGAGTTTCGGAACTGATCTACACCTAAATAAATATAATTGATTATTTTATTAGTAAACTCTTTACACCTTTCATGTATTTTGGGAAGGAAGCATTTTCCAAGGTATAAAATTGTGATGTACATATGTATGTACCTTACCTTCAATATTAAAAGCGGCTTCGTCCGACTCAGTTCGAAACGCGCAACCTACTCTCAAAGCAGCCAGCGATATCAAGCGCACATATGTAGGATATCTCAGTGAATTCGGCCATATAGAGCGTGCATATAAGATAATGTCTCTCACAACACCAGGAAGCAGTTTACTTTGAAGATATTTTGGGCCGAGATAGCGCCAAGCAGGTTTTAGATGTCTTGGAAGGTACATATCGCAAGTGTTTCAATCAGCACGCCTAGGTATTTCAAAAATGGCTTGGATTCTATGCAATAAGTGGCAACAGTAGGGGTAATAGTTTCCCTAGTTATCCGACTACCCATCAAAACCGCTTCAGTCTTATGTTCAGCTGGAATTAGTCCCAGTGAGCTAATCCAGGAATTTATGAACTAAACACTGGCATTTGCAAATGGTTTCTGCCTCCAGTAATTCATTGGCTTCACATACTAACGGTAGCTGTGTCATCTGCGAATCCAATTATTTTCACTTTTTCAGGTAAACTTAATCTTAATACTGCATCGTACATTATGTTCCACAACAGTAGTTCAAGTACCGATCCATCAATAATCTTGAGTCTCCTTATACCTACATCAGTCTCATAAACTAGTTCCTTATTTCGGAATTAATCCTTCACTGTTGTCAGCAGATATACCGATAAGTCCAATCGAGCTAAGGCATCAACAATATGCTCCCAGTTTGCAGAGTTGAACGAGTTTTTTACGTCTAAGGTACTCTTTTGTACCATTCCTCCATATTTTGTCTGCGAAAGCTCCAGCAGCAGTTTCTACTACAACTTTGATAGCATCCCCTGTTGTCTTTGCTTTCCTGAAGCCAAATTGGTTTTCAGCTAGCTTCAACATAATTTTCAAGTTTCTACTCTCTAGCAATTTTCCACATGCATCTGTCATACATACAGTGGGCGACAGAAGGAAGGATGCATAGAATTTTAAATTGACGAAAAAGCACAGATAAATATGTACATATGTAATATGGAATAATTGAGAAAACTAGAGCTAACTAAAGTTTAATAGCGTTTTCGCACCTAAAATTAAGACCTGGTTTTAACATTAAAACCATAAACAGCTGATTTTGCGTTCACACTACACGTTTAATGAATTCAGTGCCTCGTTTCTGTAACGAGTGTGAGAAGTTTTCGATTTTCATCATTCTGCGAAAGCCAGGATGATTAAGAAAAAAATATTTTTCTTGATATTTTTGTAAGTTTATTAAAGTTTTTATTCAGATCAATAACTAACATAGTCCCCTTTCACACACACATCAGGTCTAACTCGTCAAGTCTTGAGTTTTTTTAAGAGAAAGGGAAAGAGATTGGAGAGGGGTACAGACTTGACTGTACCAATCAAGTTTGCTTTTTCGTTTTGTTTTGTCATTCGTAATACTCTACGACAATGAAAATTGATGAGACTTGATGACTAGACTTGACGGTGTGTATGAACGCAAATGCAGGTTCATAAGAAAATTGAACAAAACTGATCAGGTAAACCTGATGTGTGTGAATCAGGACATACGCATCGGTAGTATGGTGGAGGTCAACAGGTAAAAAGCGCAACACTAAAATTTTGGAGAAGATCCAACTAATGTGCTGCCTAGGTATAAGTTTCGCTATGAGAACTACATCCAATGCCCTGGGAGACTATTCTTTAGATCCATTCTATAGACACTCGTATTAGATACACAGCAGCTCTTGCTGCAAAACGTGTACAAGTAATGGGGGAATGGATCGGACAAGACAACATACCACACCATCAGAACATATGGACGTCACTGAACGGATACGACCAGACTTTGGAAATGCTCGACCTGGTAAGTGAGACTAGGATTATAACTGAATGCGGGACATTGATACCAGAAAAGCATTCCTGGATCAATCGAGCCCTAGAACAAACACCTGTGACAGTTTGCTGCTACACGGATGGCTCGAAGCTAGGGGAAAGAGTACGCCTAGAACCTAAAAGAACCGAAGACCGAGATTTACTTCCGCTTGCCTGACCATAATACAGTCTTCCAGGCGCAGGTTCGTGCGATCATGGAGATTTTAAAATGGTCTAGTGTGAGTATTAGGCTGACAGAGGTAAATATATTTACCGACAACAAGTCGGCAATTACGACCGAAAGAGTAAACTCTAGGACAGTTTTAGATTGCAAGAATATGATAAACGATTACGCAGTACATGGCAACATTCGTCTGGTATGGGTGACGTCCCACTATAGCGTTTCCGGAAATGAACGCGCAAATGAACTGGCGAAAAAGGCCAGAACGTTACGGACAGCAACTGCAATTAATGCAAAACCTTCCAAGGCAGATAGGACTGAGTTAAAAAAGTGGGCGAAGATGGCCCACAAGACACGATGGAATAGTGATACTGTAGCTAATCTAACCAAGGTTCTAAGGGGCGACCCGGACGAAGACAAAAGAAGGGGACTGTTGAAACTAAATAACCCGGAGCTAGGAAAGTTGAGCGGCATCTTAACGGGGCACTCTAATCCACTAGGGCATTTGTACCGGATTGGAGCCACGAATGACAATGAAGTGCAGGGCATGCCTGGAAGACATGGAGACAATGGAGCACTTCCTTTTTCATTGTCCAGATTTCGCCCAGTCGAGTTCCTGTTATTTTGGGGATTACACCTTACAGGACATTATCTTAGAGTTATTGACTGGAAAAGTTTGAGGGACTATGTGAACGATATTGAGTTCCTGTCAAGTTGGGGTACGTTTGTTAATTTACATGATAGCGCACAACAGTCCTGTACTGGCTTATGTGTATGTCCCCGCACAGGCACTGGCGCTAACAACATTCATCGCAATAGTTACACAACCCTTTAATTTCTCTACCACCCACTTCAAATCATTCAATATACTATTCCATTTTATGCAATACAATGTTTGTACATATGTAAATATGTACATAAGTATGTTAATAGATCTTTTCGTAACGTCCAACGCTGTAAAAAGAAAATCATAAGAAAAACATATACATACATAAATACGAAAGAAAAAAAAAACTTTAATTACATTTTAATTTATGCATTCCATTAACTCATTCAACTTGTATTCTAACGAATTGAAATAAAATAAAATTTCCTCCGAATACATTTAATATAAAATGAACAAAAATCTCACTTTATTGTTATTTAAAGCGAACGCAATCATTTTTACAATGGATTCTCAGAATTCTGTCAAAGAATTTCTAAATGTAAATTGTTATTTAGTATTAAAAATTCTTGTAGGCAATAAAAACAGAGAAAGCAAAATATTTATATTACCCAGTTGACCATGTCTTTCCAGACATCATGCAAGACGGATGCACGGCAATGTTAAAGCGTGGAGAACCTGTTGGCTGGCGATAGCTCAAACAGATTATTGAGGATCATTTTGAACAAATAACACCGCTAAGTTCAGCGACATTTTCCTTCATATTTTCCTAGTCTCTGTAAAATTGACAATTTCTGTAACATTTTCATACAACGAAACTATACACAATTTTACATTGAACGTTGCAAGACTAGCATGCGGATAATATCCACCAAACTAGTTTGTTGCATGACAACTTGTCATGCCTTTGAGTACAGTTTCTGTCAGATTATCTTAAAAGAAACTGTCATCGACTAATATCGTGCATGACAAAGGTGGTAATTTCCCTAATGCCGGCCATACACTACACAAGTTCAGTGCTCAAGTCTGGCACTGCATAAACTAAGCTTGTGACACACACTATACAAGTAAACTGTGCAGTTTTTACTTTAATGCGCCATAATGCAGTTGATTCTTTGTATAATTCTAGGAACTCTGTTCAGAATATTTTTCTGCGCTCATTTCTTGTTGTGAACTCTTAAAAAAATCACGAGACAACTGAGCGTTTGCAACATACACTACACAAGTTCACTGTACAGTTTTCAAACAAAACGATTTTGATATTTACTCAGTTCACTGCATACACAAACGCACTGTACAGCGCCAGACTTGTGCAGTGAACTTGTGTAGTGTATGGCCGGCATAAGTACTATATGAAGTCGTTGATGAAAGTGTCCTCTGCGACAAGTTGGCCAACTGGGATACCATGCACATAACTACATACATATTTATTAGAAGTTTGTCACAAAACAACGTCTTTGTCGCTTAAATTGTAATGGGACATTGAACTTTTTTTTTATTATTTTTGAATGCGATACAAATCAGTTAATCAATTCTTTATGTTAGAATAAGTATGTCTGTATTTATTTGCTTATGTGTGGTAGATGAAAAATGTGTGGTGCATTTATTTTATGAATTGTAAGTAATATGTAAATACATGAATGAGCTAATGTTTTTTTTACAATTAAACTGTGTTCTGTGTTTTATGGTATCCCCCCCCCCCCAAGTGCAATAGAAATTAGAAGAAAATACTTTACTTTTGCGGGATGCATTGGACGCTCTTGGATCTCTTGTGGATTGGTATCGTCTCTAATTCGTTACTTTTGTTTAGTAAAGCACAAACGACTGTTCTAAATTTAGAAATGGTATAATTGAGCTTTCATTACACAAAAGCTTACAGCAATTCACATATTCCATTTGCATTGAAAAATAATTATATAGAGCTGAACATTTGCATCAATTGATACTACAAACAGTGGACCAGCACCACAAACGCTGATGATGAAGGTGTGAAGGCTTTTGAAAACAGCATGCTGTTCCGATCTGCTGGTGGTTGTCACAATATTCACAATTTCCCGGTGAAAAAGAGAAGAGAGGTTTCTTAGGGCATCCGGTTAGAGCTATGCTGCTTAGCTATATAAAACAAATTTCATGTGTTAAATAACAATGCAATAAAATTATACTACATGATAATGTCAAATTCGCCGCAAATATTTCAGCTTAAGCAGAAACAATACAAAAACAAATTGAGCAATTGTTCCCATTGTTTTTGTTTCACTCACTTGAAAGAGTGAAACAAAACAAAATCAAACATTTTGCTACGTTTATATTCGTACTCTGCTTTTAAGTACAAAGAAATCAAAACCAAAATAAACTTATAGCTGCAATAGTGTCGACTATTTTTGTTACTAAAATCAAGTCCTAGGTCCTGTGTCGTGGCATAAAGAGCATAGCTCCAAAAAATTGCGAAGTAATTATTCAGGAACTACTTTTTATCTACTTCCTAAGTATCAATATCAATCAATAGATTTTAGCAATCGCCCAGCGGTTAAACTCAGAAGAACTTCTTGGTGCAGGCCTTATTAAAGGGCTCTTTCGCAAAAACGATATGACACACATTCCACACTCCCTTCTATGAGAAGGGAGAAGAGAAGGAGTAACATGTTTTGTTTCATTTTTTACCGAAATAAAAGCAAAATTCATTAATTTGAAGGCCTTCCAGAATCTCTGGCGAAAGAAGCAGGAAGAGAAGGCCTGCTCCGCAATGACAACGCGTGTAAAAAATATATGAGTATGCAATCGAGCGAGCAGGCCTTGTACATCCAGAAGAAAGCATACAGGGGCCTTCTAGAAGGCATCCTTACTCCTTCTAGTTCCCGCTGGGCGATGATTAACAACAGCCCGATAATTCAGATGCTATTTCACTTATGCAAAATTGGAGATCATTTGAAGTTTTCGCAAATACTTACGATATGTCGTGATATTTTAGATTTTTATTTAAAATAAATTTAGGAAAAGAAAAAGAGAATATACGAAAAGTCAGATTTACTCAACTTGATGATCCTGACTGCGAATTCACTGAATATGGATCCAAAAACAGAACTTGTTACAACTACAACCATATGTAAAAATCTTTAGAAATTATACAAATTTGCACTACTTTCGGATCACAAGTTCAGGGTCGTATTGACTTTCTTGGAGGCTCTTTTTTCCGTTAAAACTTATTACATGTAATTGACTTGCAGAACGATATGAACTTTAGCCTAATCGAATCATAAATATATAGAGACAATTCGATTTCTTGATCCACCCATTTATTCAGAAATGGGCCTCATCGCTGGAGAGGATTTTTTGATAAATACCCTTTTCGAAAAGAAAACCCATTATAAAAAAACATATTCATCAGTTGCAAGTGCTTTTGAGAGTTATATCCGTCCATAATTATTTGGCAAAATAGACTGAATACGTGACAGCCAATGCGAAACCTGAAGTCTCAATAATATAGCCGCTCTCCACCGTCAAAGTTCGGAAGTCCCTAATGAAAGATTATAAATACCTCTTTTAGACACGCAAAGTTTACTTTGCAAGGCTTTAATTCCTGGGTGATGGGACAGAGGTAAGACTATACCCGTTTTATACACGCACAGTTTACTTTACAAAGTCTTAATTCAGCTGGTAGAAAGGCAGAAAGAGATAGTATTCCTCCCTCTACACATAGTTGTCAGAAATTTTCCCAGCTATTTCGCCAATTTGATTTTAAAAATCGTCAAAAAGAATATACATATTAGATAATAAATTTTTTTTTTATGTCACACTTTATTTTTTATAAACTTTTATGTAATTAATAATCCTATAAAAATTTAGCAGGAAATCGCAATCTTGTAAATGTTTCTCATCCAAATTCAAAGCGCATTAATTACTATAATTAATATAAGGTAAGATTTATTCTTGAAACTTATCCTTTAAGAAACTAATTTTCCTGTATAACAAAAATTTTGAACTTCAATTTTGTTAAAAAAAAATATCCATAATAATCGCCAACAAATTAATTTATCGCCAGAATAATCGCCATGTCGCCAAATTAAATATTAATGAGTCAAAATATAGCCACGTTTGGCGAGAAATCGCCATATCTGTTATATATATATTTTCTCAGAATCAAAGCTTTTCTTTACTTGTAAGAGTTTGAGGCAATATGTCTGGTTTATTCTGATTAGTTTAATTTAAAAACACATTAAATATAGAAGTGCTATTTGGGCTTATTTAAGTTAATTTATTTCCGAACTACTCGTATTAATGAATTTTCATGGGCAGACTTCATGGTCGTAACTTAAAAAAATAAATAAATAAATAAAGGAGGTGGAAAGTACTTACCGGAGCAATATATTTGAAGAAGAGCTGCCTGAAATGTTGGTTACGTATCATCTTTATATCCGAAAAATGTAATTGCAGGTGCTATAGGTGGCATCAGGTGTTATCTTTTAATTGTTGGTCGTTTAAAAAATAAAGAGTACCCTCGCGAAAAATATATTCATGGAGTACAGATAAATTTAGAACTTTCCAATCACAACACAAACACGCGAAAATTCTACTAATATCTGCTCACTCGCAGGGAACTTTTTATTTTCATACCGATCGCTACATTCACGAAATCCTTACATGAGCAATGGATTTCTTTCGCGAACATTTTTCTCATATACACTCACTTTGAAACGAACTTTTTTTCTCTCATCTTCGTATCCGAAGGAAACATACACGAATGATATGATGAAAATTAACGAGTTGAGCTTGTTATTTTTAACGCGTTTTTAGTACTTTCTAATAGCGGCACTCGCGACGTAATTCTCGGATGACGAAAGTCACTCACGACGCGGTTCAGTCATCATGAAGTTAACTCACGACATAATTTTCACTCAAGACGAAAGTCACTCACGACGCGGTTCAGTCATCACGAAGTTAACTCACGACATAATTCACTCAAGACGAAATTCACTCACGACAAAATTCATTGGCGAAACTGGTTCTTCACAAAATTCACTAGTCCACTGGCGACGAAATTTTTATAATTGTTTTTTATTAATTGGTCCATGGTGAGAAAAATTTATTGATATCACATAAATTAGCTCTTTTTGAAGAATTGACGCACACATCGTGATATTCGCTGAAAATAGAAAATGGATTAATAAGTATATTAGTGATGGTAATTTTTAGCTTCCATTACAAAAAAAATTTCTCAATATATTATAATAAGATGAATGAAAAGAATTCACGTATTCCATTTCGACTGTAAATTTTTTATATAAGGCTGCAGCTTACATTAACTGACACCACATACAGTGGAAGCGATAACAATTGTAGTTTTCCCAATTATATACAAAAGAGAATAAAGTTACTTTTAAAAAACTAAATTTTTCAATACAAGGTACCTTTTAAGGAAGAAGTACAATACAAGATAAAATACAATTAGAGAGAAATTACAATTTCAGAAAAATCACTTTTCCAGAAAAAGCATCTCCTTAAAATGAAGAAATTTTTAGATAAAAATTATTTTCAGAAAAAGAACCTTTTCAGCAGAAGTTTCTTTTTTGAAAAACTACCTCTTTATAAAAAGAACCTTTTTGGAAAAAGCGCCCTTTTGGGAAAACTACTTTTTTGGAACAAGTAACTTTTTGGAAAAAATGCCTTTTTGGAGAAAGTAACTTTTTGGAAAAAGTACATTTTTGGATAAAGAACCTTTTAGGGAAAAGTACTTTTTTGGATAAAGAACCTTTTTGGGAAAATTACTTTTTGGAAAAAGTGCCTTCTTAGAGAAAGAAATTTTTAGAAAAAGTGCCTTTTTAGAAAAATACCTCTTTGGATAAAGTACCTTTCTGGGAAAAGTACATTTTCGGGAAAACTCCCTTTTTGAAAAAAAATACCTTTTTGGAAAAAGTACCATTTTGGAATAAGTACGTATTTTGGAAAAAATAATATTTTATTTAATAAACATTATCTAATATTTTAGAAAAAGAGTTATTCAGATAAAGCAAAATTTTGGTAAAAAGTACTTTTTCAAAAAAAAAGTATTATTTTTTTATCAAAAAAGGACCTCTATAGAAAATGTGCAACATCATATAAAGTGAACTTTTAGATAAAGTACCTCTTTAGAAGGAGAACCTTTATTTTAAGTCTCTAATTAAAAAAAAAAACTACGTTCTTAGAAAAAATACCTACATAACCATTTTTTTTAGACAGAGTGTAAGCATTTTTAGATATATAATTTTTCAGAAAAAGTACAATTTGAGAAAATAAAAGCACTTTTCCAAAAAAGTACAAAGTTAGAAAAAGTAGTTTTTTCCAAAAAGTGTATTTCAAATATATTACTTTTTTTTCATTTACTATTTTAAGCAAAGCGCGTTTTCAAAATAGTACCTTTTTAGAGAAAGTACTTTTTTGGAAAGAGTAACTTTTTATAAGAAGCTTACACGTTTTGAGCAAAAGTACTCTAAAAGCTTTATAGAAAAAGTATATTTTTAAAAGGTACTCATATGAAAAAGTACGGTTTTAGAAAAAGTACCTTTTTTGAAAAAATACCTAATTTTTAAGCATAAGTACACTCAGGGAAAAGCTGCAACTTAAAAATACGAACGCGTCACATCAATTCAATAATTTTCAATATATGTAATAGAAAATGTATGGTGAGATGCTTTTAAATAAATAAATTAATAAATTAATACTGTAAATTAGTATTTTTCAATATTGAAATAAGAAATTTCAACATGACTAGACTTTCGTTAAAGTTTTTTATTAATTCAATATGGTTTTTAAAGATTTTAAGCTTTTTTCCCCTGGGTGTAAGCTTTTCGAAAAATACAGAAGTCGAAACAATGACATTTTAGAAAAAAATATTTGGTACAGTGGTAAAAAAGAAGTGCCTTTTAAGAAAAGATCAAATTACAACATTCGCCAACGATCATAATTTGAAAATATATCCACATAAAATCGCCAGTGAGCGCTATACCAAATAAAAAATTTCAGTGGTAGGAGTACCCTAAACAGCTGGCATTCAAGTGTGAATTAGCGTTCGAGAAACAATTTAAATATTGTCGTCGTTAGTGGTCTTCCTCGGCTGCTCGGATTGTGTGTATGTAAATATGTAGTGTGTGTTTAATTTTTTCTTCTGCCAAGTACATTCTCATAGTTGATTTTTTAAATCTTTTATGAGACCATCTTATGGGTTTTTTTCCACTGCCCAAGAAGTAGACAAAACTATTTATTTGAACGGTACATTTACATGGAATACGTGCGATTGTTAGGACGTGTTTAAAGAAATTAATTTTTTAATTTAAAACTTAAATATGGGTTTGATAATTCTCAGACCCATATAGCACATGCATTAAAAAAAAATTAAATATACAAAGATGCATATTGTTTGGTCACCAATTGCTAGATACATAATTTTTGCGAAATATAAACAGCAGCCCTCGCATAATAAAATTACTACTGCTCCTCTGGTTCATAAAATATATTTTCTCGCCTTTTTTTCACAATGTACATATATTAATAACTAACTTGAAGATAATAAAAGAAATATGGGGATGCTGTTTTTCTGTAGACCTGCACTTCGATGCGTCCACGAAACCCCATACAAATCATGCAGAGCTGGATTAGCTTTAAGTATGTAAATATTTGTTTATTTTGTTACATTTCTATGTCATATATTCGGACTTATAGTATTTTTATTTATAGAAAATATTACTGAACTATTAATTATTGATTCATCAAAGTAGTTATCGTATCGTGCATCTACCCGACTATTCCAACGATACAACAATTCGTACCCATCTAATACTTATGTTAGCAAATCTTCGGGTGGTTACTGGTTTGCCGCAGTAATAATGTATTCTTAATACACTGTGCGGCAAACCAGTAACGACCCGAGGAAATGCTTCATGGGTGAGTTTTTTTACTGCAATTTAAAAAGCAGGCATGGAAAACTTATTTTTGTATTTTTTATGGGAATGTATTTGAAAATAGTTATGTACGTTTTTGTTATGTACGGTTTTCACCCGTGATGTCTATATATAGATATATCGGTAGACAGGTATATAAGTGTATTTTTATATTTTTTATGAACTAAGATCAGTTTGCAAATTAAATAAGGAATTTGAATAAAAGAAAAACCTAATAAATTATATATTCTTCACATATATTTTTGGATTTAAAAAAATCATAAAAAATACGATAATATAACACGGAAGTTTTTAAACATTAACTAGCGGTCTCCACTAGCCATGAACTTGGTATGGGCAACATGTCGGACATCGCAAATGGCTAATGGAGACCGCTCATGTCCAACTTTCGACCAGGCTCTGACATGAATGCCCGAACACATGTCTCAGCAACGATGTTCGCCATGAGATTCGCCGTCCATAACCATTTGCAATAGAAAGAAAAGAGACAGAACAAAATTGGTAAATATTCTATCTCTGTTGCGCTACCGCAAAATACTTTGATATGCCTGAACATGGACATCGCCCGTGCTCACCACTACAAAAAGTTGATGAATTTTTCGCAGTTGCTCTGCCGGCGTCATGTTCATGTCATGGCCAAGTTGATGGCTCGTGGAGACGTAGGGATAGGAACCGTTATGTGTTTTAATAAATAAAAATTAAAAAATTGAGTTTAGTACAATTTTCATGCAGGTATATAAAAAGCTTCCGAAAATTTTACTATTTTTGGAAAACCTGCTCTCCTGGCCAAATTTTTTTAGCAAGGGGAAACATTCAAAAGTCAGATTAATTACAGTAAAAGTATCTAACATAATTTGTAGAGACATTTGAAAAACTCGATACGAAAATTTTTTTTCTTAAGCGATTAATTTAAAATTTCGTAGAAAAATTCAGCATATTCGTTCAATGCTGGATGTAGCGTTTCAAACTGCAGTCTTTTTTGAGGTCTTTTCTTTTGGAATATTGAAAGAGAAAACTGTAAATTGAAACAATTTTTTTTTTTGAGAAAACCTTTCAACACTTAAGCTATATTTTTGCCAAATTTTATCAATTTTTCACTCTCATTTAAAATTTTTTATTTTGATTTTTTTTTCACAGATATACAAATTGAGATACCTCAAGAATTTCTCTTGCATGTTATCACAAATTTTATTAAAAATTATATAATACATTTTTCAAAATCTTGGCTATGCTACTACCAGGGATTTTTACAAAATCAAAAACCTAGTCGAGGCCAAAAGAACCAAAATTTTAAAATTCAAATTCATTAAAACTATTTTAAATATCTCTATTGTCTTTGCCTATCTAAACGCTTTACAACGAATTTAAATCCATTGAAATCAGGTGATATTTAAAAAAGTTATTAGGCCAAAAAGTTTTCATACCCTTAAATCAATTTTGGCACCCTGTAGATCAAGGTGTGTTTCAACAGGGTAGTTCAAATTTAATTTTCTTAAAGCTTAGCTCTTCCTCTATAATTTCTACAAACAACATTTTGTTATCGGATCGCAAGTTTCATAGATACATATTTATTACCCTTTTTTCAATTTCGAACCACTGTGTGGCAGCGTTAGAGTTAAACAATCCAGACTTATTAATATATAAAAATTTTTTTATGCATTTTTTTATATTAAGTACTAAAAATTAAAAATAAATTTTGTTGAATCATTTAACAAAATTTCGAAACTATGTTCGAATTTTCGAAATTGTGTTTGAATTTTCGAACATAAAAATATATATAAGTTTTTAATGATTTACATGGTTTTATTATATAAAACCAATGTAGTTTTTAAGAAATTGGGTAGAAATGGAAGAAAATTTTTAGTTAGCTTCGTTTTAAGGCATTACGTCTATTTAAGGTCCACATAATAATTAAGGCACTGAAATATGGAAATATGCATGTATCAAACTGATGCCTAAAGCCTGAAAAACTACTGTATCAAATCCAGGGTGTCTACTCTTTAATTCGAAATGAAAGCAAGTACTTTCGAATTTGTATGTTAATAAGAAGCAAATTCGAAAGCATTATCTTTCGTTTCGAATTACTTAGTGGATACCCAAAAGTTCTTAAAAATAGTTTTTTTTGTGTCCTACTGATGAATTTGATTTTAATCGATTGACTTAATATCGAATTTTAGTAATAACTCAAAGACTGGTGTGTAAAAATATTTATTTGGTATGAATATTTTAAAATATTAATTCTAGAAGTATTTTACAATGTTTCGAAATTATGCGCGAATTTTCGAATATGATTAGAACATACATTTTGAAAGAGATATTTGTTTTATTTTTTACATAAAACACATTCAGTTTTTGAGATATCTTATGTTCGAAATTTCGAAACTAATTCCGTTATTCGAAAATGTGTCTATTCAAGGCGTACATGCAAGTTTGTTACTGTAATGTCTTAATATATGTATGTATATTATTATATGTATGTATTTCAAATTGATGCAAAAAAAAAACTCGAAAAATTCTTATAAAAAATACGAAGTTTAAAAAAGTTGTTGATTAATTTCGAATTTTAATTTTAGTGAAAAAATTTATGGGTATACACACACACATATTGTAGCTATGTTTCGAAAATTCGGCAACATTAAATTTTGTCCTGGGGGTCTACTCTGTAATTCGAAACGAAAGAAAATTCTTTCGAATTTGTATGTTAAATTGTATGTAAATTCGAAAGCATTTTCTTTCGTTTCGAATTACAGAGTAGACCCCCTGATCTTTGAATTTAAGCCCGAGTTTTCGTATTTAAGCAGAATAAATATATCGAACCTTATTTTCGATTTACTCGTAAGCGACAAAAATGAAAGTTTTCAGGAGAAAACCCATCTCCTATAATTTTCAAATATGTTTTACATACATAAATTATCGCTTACGATAAAATTTTACAGCCTGTAATTTATCAATCAAATTTTGGCATATTGATAATTCTGCACTATGGGTACGCCCATACAATTTTAATTTCAATAAAAAAAAATTAATTTTAAATTTTTTTTAATCCTCAAGATATGTGATGCTCGGAAATTCACGCCAAGATATAATAAACAAAATTAGTATGCTTAAGATTTAAACAAGCATTACATTTTCCATCCCTGCAGTAAGGTGTTCAATTACGTTTTGGCTGGCTGCATCATTTATCGGTTGCATTGATTTTTTGGTTAGTTGTTTAGTTGTTTTGTGTTATTTCCCTTAACTACTTTAAGAGTTTTGAAAATAATTTTAATGTTTACTTGTAAACTGATACACACACTCACAGAGAGAAAAATTCCAGGAATTAGGAAGCATCAATAGGTCAATAATAGATAATGAATGGCGTGCGGCACTACCTCAAAGTAATTTCAGTTTCTTTGTTTTCAAACTGTATTTTCTTTTTATCATTTTTGTTTTATGTGTATTTCTCTTACTTGTTACTTTCTTTTCTTCTTTAAATAGGTACATATTTTATCATTATTTTGTCTTTTTTTTAAATCATTCAATGGATTTCATTTTCGTACAGAAAGAATTGTTGTTGTTGAAAAGTAGAAGAAAGAAAAATTTTGAAAAAGAAAAACAAACCGTACTGATAGATAAAGTTAACAAAACTATTTTGACGCCCCTCAGAGGAGTGTGAATGTGTTGATGATGATACAAGCAAACGATTTCCTAGAAGCCCATTGACCTTTGGAAAGCGTGTGTGTGGGAAAAGTTGGTATTTTTTCCATTTCAATATATTTTTTTTAAACAGTTCACACACACACACTCATGTGAACGTGTATGTATGTATGTATGTATGCATCTACATTTGTTTATTTATTTAATCTTGCCTTGAAATATTTTCGTTGTTGTTTTTTTTTCTAATCCTTGTGACAATTTTCCCCTAGAAAAAATTCACACACCCATACATGCACACATTACATTTCTTGGGAAATTTTCAAAACAAAAAATAAATCTTAAACTCTTAAATACATAATAAATAAATGTTGTACGATTTGTGTGTTGTTGCAACATTGCAACGCATAGTTATGTTGCGATAATGAATTGTTTTTAATCAGTTCGAAAATCTTTTCTGTGAAAGAATTTTTTTTTTTTTGATTTATAATAATTTGAAAAATTAGAGATCAATTTTCGAAATGATTAAAATATTTGTTTTTGAGACGTGGTGGAATCAATAACTGTCATCAAATAGTTGTCAGATAAATTTCAATTAGTGTCAACAGTTTTTTATTTGTGTTTTCGTGTCTTTGGGTAGAAAAGGTTTTTTTCTAGATTTTTATCTTGAGCCATTTCCGTTTAACGGCATTAAGCGTTTCAACAGTTTTTTTTTGCATTTTCCAAAAAAAAAAAAATCTTAACATTCTCTGGCTTAAGGTAACCCATACAGTTGCAATATTATTGTGCAATAATTAATATTGTGCAATAAAATTGCCTGTGTATGTATTATATTGGTATATGGCACAATATATTAGATACAATCAAAAGTTTTTGATTTATGTATATTGCGCAATAAGAAATATTTTTCAATGTGTTCACAACATTGTACAATAATTATTGCCATATACATCACTAAGCATTATTTTTCTATTTTTTTTTTTTAATTACTTAATTAAAAATTATTTAATTTGCTTATGATTTTGTATGTCACTGATATGAATCACGAAAAACCAATTTTAAAATTTCTTGAACGCACACATGTGTGTGTAGGTGTGTTTATTGTGCAATTTACGGAATATTGTGGAGCGAAACAACACTTATTTATAATAGCAATAAAGCACTCAATAATATTGCATAGTCTATGGGTACCTTAACACCTAGTTTTATGTAAAAAATATATGTAAAATTGAGAACAAGTATGAAGCGGTATTACCGTGTGCGATGTTTGGAGGATGCCTGCTGTAGATGACTGTTTTGTCAGATCTGGGTATCTGCTGTGTAATTCGAAACGAAAGAAATTGTTTTCGAATTTGTATGCTTATAACATGTAAATTCGTAAGCGTTTCCTTTCGTTTGGCATTACAGAGTAGACCCCTGATGATTTATCCCTTTAGTGAAAGATACATGTGGTAAATTACGTCATTCGATATTCATCGAAATTGTAAAATATTTCCATATAAGCTTCATTGAATTACTTTGAAATTTCGTGCGATATCGAATAACGTAATTTGCCCTTTAAGCTTGCTTCGCTGCTAGCTTAATAGCCGCAATTATGGCTGGAATAGTACCACAGAAGTTTGGTATTTTGTAAGACAGTTTTGAGTTCAAGTGATCTGAGTATACACCGCATCCAGAAAAATCCAACTATATCGGAATTGTAGGCTAATTACATACGAGTCCTTCGGAAGTCTTGAATGCTATAGTGGGCATTACTTCTATAGACCTATACAAACCTTGGCACCATATGGATGATGGAAATCCTGCGGAAACTGAACAATTTTAAGAACTAGAACTATGAATAACTTCCGATTATATGCTAGTCAAAACTAGTAAATTATTGGACCTTATCGTGGTTGGAGTATTTCGACTTCAACTAAAGTACTGAACACAACAGAAAAAATGGCATTTTCATCAACAGATCATCAAGATTACTTGGAACGTCATAAATTTTTGTATTTATGATTTGATCCGACTAAAGTTCGTATTGCTTTGTAAGGCAAATTACATAGGATAATTATTAATGAACAAATAACATCAACGTTAGTTGCAAATATTCTGACAAACACTTGGTGGAACGGAACAACTAGCTGTTTTCGAAGGCCACTACATCTTCATCATCAAAGTTCTTTGTGTTTGGTCCACTGTGGGTGGTGCCAGTTGATGTAAATTTCTGCTTTATATACTCAGCCTTTATTGCAAATGGAATATGTAAATTGTTTTGATTCCTCGTATTACAATTTGCTGAAAGCTTTTTTCTAATGAAAGCTCAATTTTACCATTTCGAAATTTTTAACAGTCTTGCCATTGTCGTTTGCTCTTTACTAATTAAAATTTTAGTATAAGGACGTGCTATCCAGACTTTCTCGCCAGACGGACGCAACTCTTACTCTTAATTTCATGGGAAAAAGAGCGAGTGGCCTAACTGACCAGGGCTGTATGCGCTATGGACGCCTTTAATGTATTGTCACTCGCAGTGACTTTAGACACCATTAAAAACGATATCTTTAAACACTATCTTTAGAAAGCTGAAGACAAATCGCATAAGCTGAGCATGTGAAGAATTGCAAAAAATAATGTGGCCATGTTTCCACGATAACCGCTCAAAACAAAATGGTAAGCAAAAATATTATGAGCTTGTTCGTGGTATTGACTGGCCTCTGAGCGATTGGCATATATGGTAGTTAGATAGGTCTTCGCTATAAAACATTTTGTCACACTTCTCCAGTACAGCACAAAAAAAGAGACCGCTCCTCACCTGATCTTCGTGTCAATTATGTTCATACCACAGACAGCCAACGGGTTTCTTATACAAATGAATGGTTCATACACATTTCATAAATTATGCAGCACAAACAACTAAAACTAAAATTTATAGACTGTTTAAGCTCCAATCATACGCATGAGTATAAAAATACTCTGACTCTTAATCGGCTATGCATGCGTATATAAAGGGCTATTTTATTTACACACACGTTATAAAGCATGTTTTCATTTAATTTTATATACACAAATATATGTATACGATGGCGTATGATCAATAAATATCCCGAGTTTCATACGTATATTTTTATATCCGATTAAATATCGATATATCACTCCTACTTGTTTTTGAGTACTCATTGTCATTCTCTGGTGCCAACACATCGTCCGGGCATCATTCTGATGATGATTTTAGGTTTGTATGTATATGATTTTTGTTTTTGTTTTTAGAAAACAACAGAAATAGCATATGGGCATTTCCACAGGATTGGCAAATTTTTGTAGCGTGCGACACCAAGCAAAAGTTTTTTGTTTGTTTTTTCTTTCGAAGAAAACGAATTTTTTTTTTTACTTTTTTATATACATATTTGTGTAGGCCGTCAGCAGCTTTACGTTAGGTAAAATTTTAAGAAAAATCGAGTCACATTGTTCAGAAATACAAGGTTAATATCTTGCTGTCGCACGCGACAAAAAAGTGGAATTTCTCGAAGAAGTGCCTATATGCAATCAAGGCCTATCTACAACATTCCATTGCAATCCAAATTTATTTTCCACTGACATGGATCACTTTGGAAAACATGGGTTGACGACATTAATGCCATAATTAACAGAATATTAAACATTTTTTTTTTAATTGTCCAGCAGCCCTGGAATAGAAGAACAAAGAATTTTATGCTGTTTTATAAATCCGGCGAAGGTCATTTAAGATCATGATAAATGTCTTATATTTTCGAAAACATTTTACACACATAATTTATCAAAACACTTCCCCATCATTATGCCAACATTTTGTTCCATCTCGAACAAACATACACACATATTACATACATACATACATACATAAATAATATTAATATTTATTAGATTGTTCCTCTATGTTCAGATTTTCATTGATAAATCTTAGTTAATTATAGTTGTTAAAAAATAATTTTTCAGATTTAAATCAGACATAAACACACAAACACACACACAAATACTCACAACCAACAGCCAACATTCCATGTTTGTTCAGTCAGTGTCACTTAATATTGGTATGACATTAATTTTTCTATAATTGCATTTGATTTCGAAATCTTTTCTAAAGATCGTGATGTAAGATGCCAGTGGCTGTGTGTATGTGTGTGTTCTTCATTATTTGTTTTTTTCCTGTTTCTCATGGTTAAAATGTGAAAATTTCTTGGAATGCATTATAATTGAATGATTAACAATTTCGATTCAGTAGGTTGTATGTTTTTTTATTCTTCTCTTTCCCCTCTCTCTCTCTCCCACTGTGTTAAACTTTTTAGCTTGATTTTTTTATCATGACTTGTTCATCACTAAAAATGAATGACTGAATAAATGAATGAATTTCGAAGAGAAACACAAGTTTCTAACACAAAAATATACATACATATCTATGGCTGTATGTATGTATGTAAGTATATATTTATATAAAAAAAAAATTAACACAGATTTCTCACTGCTACCGGCATAATTGCAGGAATGTTCGTTCACTTTTATACCGCCAGTCTATTCAAAAGCGTGTGCGCCCAGCAAACATGCAAGTTTGACTTGAACTTGAAGTTACTGTAAAATTTGTAGCTTACAATCAATGCAATTTTTAAAACAAAGCATTCCAGATTTTTTTTTTCTCAACTTGAGAAATATATTTATCTCCAGCTTATTCTCAGATGTTATAGTTTGTATTACTTCTCATACTTTTAGGTATTTAGAGCTAGAATTTACTTAATTTCCTTATGGCATAAGTTGTTTTGAATAAGCCTCCACAAGTCCTTGAAGGTTTGAGAAATACATTTTTTCTCCAGTATTTCTCAAAGAATAAATATTCTAGAAATTTCACAACAAATTGAAAATAAGACCCTAACGTATTATTTTGAATAAGCCTTTAAGATTTTAGCGTATATTTTTTTTTACTGAAAAATGCAATTTCCTTTTTTTGAAAAAAAAAAATGCAAAACAAAATTTTTCTCAAGTACTCAAAATTGCCATTTCTCATATTATTAAGTAGTAAAAATTTACTTGAATTTAATTGAGACAACATTGCTTTGGATATTCCCCTGTAACTTAAGAATATTTTTGAGGAACTCAATAATTTCTAAAAAAATATACTTTTTCTCAACTAATTCTCAAATGTTGGAGAATATTACAGAATCTTTAAGCAAAATAAAAATAATGAAGTTTTTTTAAACTACTGTTAATTTTTCTTGCACTTGATTCAGCTTTAATAGTTATAAATTTATTTGAGGACAACACTTGATATCCAATTGAGAAAAATGTGATTTTACAAACATGCAATAACATGTTTCTCTGAATGTAAAAGAAAACTTCTTGCGATTATTTAGATTTAGAATATGATATGAATTCGCCTTGACTAACAAGATACGAGTATTGTATTTTGAATTTAGAGAAACAGGCCGTTATTTTTAAGTTATAATCTATTTGAATGCAAATTTTGGTGTCTAATCTTTTTAAAAATTACAGCGGAAACCAAATCAACCAAATTACAGATACAGATATTTAATTAAGGGAAGGAAAGGGAGTACAAAAGGCCATAGTAAGTGGTCACAAGCTAGAAGTTGAGCAGGAAAAGCCTTTCATATACTTCTATGCCAAATCACTATGGTCATAGAGAAAATGTGGCGCACTCAGGTTCAGACGACACAAACGTAAACTAATCTTTTTAGTTATTTTCAACTGACAGTTTAATCTAAAATAAACTGACACAAAAAAAGTGATGAGTCGTAGATCATGCCTGCTAAAATCCATCTTGCCCTTATAAGCAACCCACCTTATAGCCGAAGCTAAATGTCAAACCCCCATCCTTCCTCTATGATAGCAATTAACAGGACTTGGCTTTATAATATGGCTTGTCCAGTACATCCGCTTTTTTATTCCCTTGCAAGGCTTTGCTTTTCATCATAGCTTCAAATACAGTTATAAAAACTTTATCTTGAAGAGCGTCAAAGCTCTTTATAAAAATACTTAATTAGAACCCTCATGAAAATCCTATTCAAGGGATACCTGACTATCAGGAAATATGGAAATATATACGGCCTGCAAGCTTTTATTGAAATTAATGCAATACAGCGTGGGTGGTGATTATCTGTATGATTCCTTTAAATATTAAGGAAAAACTGTTTCAAGATTTGGAAATTTTTTTCATAGCTCCAAACAAACACACTCGCATCGATTCCATTTCCAGTCTTTGAGCCATATAAAAAAAACCCTTCTTAATACTCTAGAATTCATAGGAAACCGAGTTATGTCCCACACAGCCCCATTTGTGATGGAGGCCGTAAATTGTCTGCTGAACTTCAGTTCAGAATATATCTTATTCCTTCACAGAAGTGTCTAAGATTAACGTGACCTTCGCGTCCTCATCTCATGATGGTCTTAACACACATGTTGCAATCTTTGAATATAAATATCCCTGACTAAAAGCAAGCACCTGGCTGGGGTGTGATTGCTCCCACACGCCGCGCCTCCTCTAGAAGAATACCTCACTAATTACTGGAGCCAGCATCACTCCTCCTATTTGGGTAGGAGCAATATGCATTGTACAAACATCTTAAAACCCTAAGTCTACCACCAGCTTTCGGTCCATGAATGATGCTGACACTTTCTCATCCATTAAACCTTACAGGCAGATCAGCTCTTCGGCCACCGGTGTCCATAGTACCAGTATTCATAGAACCAAATCCCTTCTATCGTCTTTAAACTAAGGGCAGTTCAAGCTGACTCTACACCTTTACCAGGCACGTAGCTAAGGTGCTTCCTTTTAATGTATATATATATGTATATATATGTATATATACATATTAATTACTCTGCCATTCCAGAGATTGGGTAGTAACACATATGTTTAAGGGATACTTAGCCAAAGGTAATGCCTGAAAAGCTGGAATACCCAGACTAGGTTGTATGGGATTGTTGCACCAGTTATCTCATAGAGATATCCTTTAGAGGTGTGTCCAACAGCTCCTTTTGAATGAGTTTGAGAGCGTTCGAATCAAAAGTTGTTTCAAACCCATTTAATTTACATTGGTGCTTTCGACCGAACTTATGTCCAACAGCTCAGTTTAGTTCAAAAGAGCTATTGGACACAAGTCTAATATCCTTGCGGAGTTATTTCTTGATATAATCCCCAGGTCCCTGAAAGAGTACGAAGAGTATAGCGGTGCCCCTATGGCTGAGTGGAAGCGATGCTATGCTCTCAGTCAAGAGGTCATGGGTTCCATTCCCGCCATAGACCCTGGGTGCTTTCTGCAGACAAGGTAATCACATGAGGAGCAGCACAGGATTCCAATAATGTATATAAGAGGTCTTTCATTAAGCGCTTTAACTTTAAATAACACAAAGTGTATGTGAGATATCATCGAAATTTTTATTCGTTTGAAAGATCTCTTGATCCCATTAAGTGTGGAATATAACATCGTTCAAAAATGTCCGACACGGCTTCTATGGGTGGATCGCATCTGAACTGTTAAATTTTCCATAGCTAAGCAGCATAAATTAGCCTGAACTTGAGCGATCCTCGCTCGCCGTTGACGGCGATATTAAGGCTAACGTCGTTCTCAAAGATGTAAGGACCAATGAAGCCGCCAGCCAAAAATCTGTAAGAAATAGTAATTTTTTTGGGATGCCTTGGATCTCATGTGGATTGGTACTCTCCCAAATTCTATAATTTTGTTTGTAGACATACCAATTCTTCCACATATGGTTCACATCGTAAAATGAAGGAAGCGCTCGGAACGTTGCCCGAACATAACACACGTTTTTGTAAAACAATTTTATCATTTGTACGTGTTGTTGAACCCTACATCAGAACAAACTGAATAACTGACACCCACTTCCACAGATGTAGCTTCAATAGTATGGCTGCTATCAACTGTCAAAGTTCAGAAGTTATTATTGGAAGACCCTTTATAAGGGAGTTAAGTCAAAATATATGGCACACTCAAATAAAATTATTTAGCTAAAATCTTGCAACATCTCTTTTACTTTCGAACCTTACGAATGGATCTTATGAGAAAAGGTTAGGATGGGTGGTACTACACCACACCTCCACTCGGAGACCCAATTAAGTTCATTGTGATTTAGAAAAAGGTATACCTTTATTTTGCTCTGCCGACCATAATTTAAGTGCTTGGTCCTTTGCTTGTTGGGTGTTTGCGTTTGTTATTTTTTTTAATGCTAATGTTTCTTAATTTTCGCTATAATGACTGACACTCATTTGAAAACGTCACGAACTTAACACACAAAAAAAATACAAAAGAATTATATAAAAATATGTACTTTAAAACAAATAATGTGTGAATGGCATTTAAGATTCTATTAGAGAACAGTTTTCATTCATGTACATGCGAGTACATGCAGAAAGTAGTTCTTAGAATTGCAAAATTTATAGCAAAACTGGCATCGATTCATGTTTCTAAAAAAAAACACGTACCTATCTATAGTTTTGTATTTGGCGTTTAAATTCTAACGGATCAAAAGTTTCTAAAATGACAAAGGTTTTACGACTTGGCTAGACTGGAGTCAAATAAAGAGGTCATTATGAAAAAAAAAAAAAAAAACAAATTGTTCTATTGTACACTATGAACAATTTTCTTTCAGGATACTGCAACCAAGTCAAGGAGGTGCGAAAATATTTGAATTGAGCAGTTCTTAAACAAATATTTTCGATCTCATTTAAACTGCAGTATCGACATCAACCGCATAGATAATATAGATCAAGACCATCGCTTCTCCAAAACTCTTGTCGCTGTTCCTCACTTCTGCCTCCATGAGTGAGCTGAGTGTCTCCTTCTTTTGTTCTCTTGCGAATTCCAGCCTATGAAAATTCTAGTGATGTCGTTTTAATGCTTTCTAAGGGTGTTGCCCATTCAGGACCATTTGCGCCTCCTTATTTCAGTCGATATGGGCTCCAGTAACTTTCTTCGAACCGACAATCGTAATATTTATCGACATATTTATTCGCTTGCTGTAACAATAATGTGATTCCGTAATTTCTGTTTTTACGATAGTCTCCAGCTTTATCGTACTCACTATTTATTTCAATATTATGGGGTATTTCTGTATAGAAAATGTGAAAACAAGCGAAAAGCAAAAATAATAATAAAGAAAAAACTCAATGAATTTGATCTTGTGATTTAATGTTTTTTTTTTTTTGCTCCAACCGACAGCGAATAACGTTAAAATATATTACTGAATAGCAAAGTCGATAAATTTTCGTTATATTTATTATAGCGATACGATTATCGTAATAAAAGTTACAGAATACACTTAGAGAAAACAGTGCCTACTAAATACCTCATAAAATATAACAAAATTAATAAGAAATCTCTATGGGTTTTTTTTAATAAAGAAATCTTATTAATTTCATAGAGAAAACCTTTTTGAAAAAATCAAGAAGAAATCTTGTAGTTTTTATGAGGTTATCTTATTGATTTTTTCAATAAAAAATAGAAAAAAATTGCGTATTTATTCTCTGTACTTATGTATTTTCATTTAAATTCTATACCATATACATATGTATGTATGTATGTAGTATATTGTAGATGTTATTTATTTATGCATACATTCATACACATTATGTTATATTCTTAACTAACTAACTCACCAAGTATTGAACCAGCTAACTTCTACCTGATAGACAAGCACTCTAACCAATATGCTAACAAGCAGCCTGAATAACCATTGAAATTATTGTGCATACATTCTTATATAAAAATTAAAAAGATCATGAAAAAAATTGTCTGTATGTCTATTTATAGAAACGAAATAACAAGACACCTCATAAAATCAAGAAGATTTCCTTATTAAAAAAATCAATAAGATGCTTTACACTTACTCATATAGGAACCTACTAAAATCAAGAAGAAAACCTTATTGAAAAAATCAAGAAGGCAACCTAATAAAATCAATAAGAAATCCCTATAGTTTACAATTTATAAGAAAACCTTGATTCTATTTCAAGAAGTTTTTCTCTATGGATTGTTTTTTGGTGCCAAAAATAACGGAAATTGAGTAAAAAAAGTTGTGAATAATAAGACTTCTTCTTGATTTTATGTGGTTTTCTTCTTGATAAAATTAATAAGACTTACAACATAAAATTAATAAGGAATCTCTATGAAAAAATATTCGCTTATTTCTGCTGGGATACCCCTTAGCCTAAAAACGTTTCATAGAGAAAATCTTATTGATTCTATGAGGCAGTTTTTCCTCTGTGCAGGTACTGTTCTTTGTTCGCGTTTGGAATACAAGTAGGGTCCTGCGAACGCAACGGTTCACGAACACTCGCACCTATCGCATGTCGCGAGTGGCAGTTCCATGTTACGCAGCCGTACAAAAAAGTGGACTTTATATTCGTATTGAAGATTGAACTTTCCATAAGAAGAGATAGGGAAGATGAATTCCCGATGAATGTTAGGCGGCCAAATATCTGACAAGTTTTCTGCAAATGATTATTAATATCCTCGCCCGATCCTCTGTTTGTGGATACAATGCTCCCAATAAAAAAAAGTTGGCAGACATACTATAGATTTCGTTTGTGACAATTACATAAAATTATCTTGAAGTTGCATTAATACAGAGAGTTTTCGCATTTGTGACGTTAATCTTCACACCAACTGATTTCTCGTAAATTCGCTGTGAGATAGAAAATTTCAATAATTTGATAGAGTTGATCTGGACTAAATTTGTCCATGATGAAATAGCAAACCAAGGTCATATTTTAGACACATCAGTTCTTCTTGAAGAAATTCTCTTCAGTTCTCTTTTAAAACGGCTCGTTTGCCTACACACAGACATTCTGTCTGTTCAATTTTCCTATTGTTTTAATACAGCGAATGGAATAGCAAAAACAGAATAGGAGTTTCGAGGGTGGCGTTGGCTGAAGTAGATAGCACATTAACTACAAAACCGAAGGACCTGGTTTTGAGCCCAGTATCCAACATTCATTAAACAATAACATCGCGCATTTTTCTGCTGTGCATTAGTATCCCTTTGTATCAGTTGTTGTAGCAAAGTTCGAGTGATGAAGGCATAGGGACTGGTGACTGAACTACACCGGCTTCAGCAGAGATTAATCCTAACGTAACATCAGAGCGCCCTCCTTCGTCAGTATTGTGTAGCAGAATCATAGGCGAAGTAAAATAACCAATGAAATGGCTACTAAACACAAAGCTTAGAAAATGTAATGCACCTCATTAACACCAGAGGCGCTGCAACATTGCATTATTAAAAAAAACGTGCAAAAAGCAGAGTTGTAAAGTAATGAAGCTTTCCTCTATCTCTTACTTCAGCACATGTCTTCTGTAACACCGAGTAATAGAAGAAAGCACTCATTGCCTGAGTGGGACTTCATTCTCTTAAACAAAAAAAACAATGTGAGTCCGATCACAGGGGAGATGTGTAAACATCTAGTAATGAATTTTTTTTATATTGGCTTATGGTAACTTAAATGAGATATATAAATTTTTTACTCTACTGTATTTAAAAATCTATGGAAAACTGCATCTATAGTAGTGGAATTAATAGTTGTGGGGTTTGTGGAGAATTGCTCATATGCAAGTGGAAAACGTCAAATAAAAATTTTGATAAAGCTTGCGACTGTGGGTTTGCAAAATTTGTATTAAAATCTCCACCCATAATAATTGGCATGAGATGGAGATTGTTACCCAATTGTCGTGCACCAGCTTCAGTGTAAGACAACAGTACGTAACGAAGATATGTTATAATATAATGTTATAAATTCTTTATAAAGACTGCTGTATATATTTTAAGCAAATATTTGCCATTTAAAACGCTCTTTTATTTAAAAGTTTATATTAGTTTTATATTTTTCAACTTTTCAAGAAAATTATCACCACTGGCGACACTGTTACACTTCACAAGCAATTTGTATTAAAATTAACATTGCTCCTGAAGGTATGCTTTAAAATTCGGTTGAGTGTATTTCTATGCAGCTGTTAAGTTTCTCTGTACTTCTTGTTGCCCGTATGATTACACTAATACACTCATACATAGCTCACACCGATTTGATAACGCATCGCACATCTTAGTCAAAATTTGTGATTGTGTTGTGAAACTTTATCGAGCTTTTCCTTGGTTTGATTGACGGAATTTTTTTCGCAAGAAATAATGTTTAATGAGCACGTGAAATTCACTTTTTTCAATTTTATTCTCAAAAGACGAGGTAGTCTGTTATCAACGGCTGCCAAACACAAACTAAATGACACAGCTTTTTCAAAGTGACAGTTGCCTCTTGAGAGGAGCAGTGTTACCATTTTAATCAAGAGGCGGGAAATTAAAAAAAAGACACCGAGTTAATGATCCATCCTCGTAGTGTGTCTGGCGCTTGAGGATTAGATACATCTACTACTGAGTAAGGGACCTTAGATGCGGTTTGCACTTGAAGAGTTTGGTGGGTGAAGTTTTCTTTTAGATAAGTTTATTATTTAAGGTTATTTCGTTTCATTGTGTGAACGTGCGTAGGAAGATTTTTTATTACAAGTAAAATCGTATTCTAGGGATCAAAATAAGAAACTTTGCCGAAGGAAGCATACCTCTAAAATGTATTTTGATGTCCCGACTTTTGATCCGAAGGGTCAAATTTTCTTGAAGGGTAAAATTTTGAAAAATCTCACTTTGACCCATTTAGAGTTCCTCAATCTAGTCAAAATGTATGACCGACCTCCACTAATTTTGGAAGGCTGAACCACCTATGCCAGTGGCACACTCCCTGGAACCACCCCCGGGGGGTTCCCCATATAAATATTTCAAAAAATCATAAATGTTTGTATGGAGAACCCCCCAGGGGTGGTTCCAGGGGGTGTGCCGCTGGCAAAGGTGGGTCGGCCCTTCGGATCAAAAGTCGGGACATCAAAATACCTTTTAGAGGTATGGTTCCTTCGGCAAAGTTTCTTATTTTGATCCATAGAATACGATTTTTCTTGTAATTTGAGCGATTTTTTTTTTGCCTCCATACAAATCGACCCGCCCTAATGTACGTATTTTCTTCTCATTCATACTTCAACAGCATCTTACGAATAATAATACATAATTGAAATCCGTTTGCGATTACATAATAGTTCAAGCTTAAAAACAACCAACTGGTTTTTTGTTCACCTGTAACTCATTAACTATTTCAAGAATTCAGCACAAGAATGCAATTACACGTTTAGTAAATAAATAAATAAAAAATAAAGAATTGAGAATAGAATTTATATAATTATAAATATTATCACTGTGACTGCTATTCCAAACAATCATGTATAATTAAATTACAATAATTATTACAACAAATTGCCCCATGCATTCGTCTAAAGCTTAAGAAAACAAAGCAAATCCATACAAAAAGCTTAAGTTATGCACCTTTATGAATTTTATTTTATTTTATTTTTTTTTTGTTTAGTTCAATTGCATAGAAAAAGAGAAAAACCTGTACCCTACCCTACCCGACTGGCATTTGTGTTAATGATTCATTCATAACAACTCAATTGATTCGAGTTGAGTTTGCAATTAAATTCATTCACATAAGCCAGAGTTTAAAGCTTAAATTAGACGTGACATAGCCATAACGCCATAGCCATAACCAAACCAAAATTCAATTGATTTCTTTGGTGAGAGTGAGAGTGAGAGTGAGAGAGACTCGCCATAGCTCTCACCATAGAAACCAATTGAATTTTGATTTGGTTATGGCTATGGCGTTATGGCTATGTCACGTCTAATTTAAGCTTTAAACTCTGGCTTTTAAATGGTACTTGAATTGAATGAAAAATATTTATATACATATTTGTTTTTTTCCTATCTTGTTGTTAAAAGTGCCTAGATAAATTGAGTAAAGTGGCAGGTCATGAAGTGCATATGTTTGAAAATAACTATGTATTTTGTTTAGGAGTAGGCAAATGTGTCAAAAATTATTTTTAGCTAAATTAGTCGCGTTTCTAACCACATAGTCGTCGTTGTTTGCTACACATACTGGGTGCTGCAATGTACTATAATACAACTGCCACTTAGTTGGTATTAAAATGTATATGTATAAGAATAAGCCATATGCGGCCAATATGTAGGGTACTCTTTGCCGCAAACCCATTACACAGTGTTTAATTTAAAATTTCGAATTAAAATTAAATCCAAAAAGACCGTTTCAAACTTTAACTATTGTTTTTTTTTTCGATTTAATTTTTTTATTTAACTTTATTTTCTTCCATATAAGAAATACCGAAGTATGTAAATATATTTATGTGACTGACACTCAGTTTTTAATGTTATAAGAATTTTTATTTGTTTTGTTGGTTAAGCAACGTCTATATGCATTTTGTTTCTGCTTAAGAAATATTAAAAATGGATTAAAAATTTAAGAAAAATTTTAGTTTTGTAAACATTTTTTTTCAAGGATTTTAATTTTATATTTGCATATTTGTGATTCTCAATAAGATATTAAGAGTCTTCCCATAAATAGTATTTTTTAAAATTTGGGCTTAGGTCTTCTAAAGAGGTTCTTAAGCAGAGACAAATTTATATTATTTAATTAAACTTAAATTATTTAATTTTAAATTAATCAAGCTTAATTTAATTTATTTTTATTTCTTAATTTTACTTTGTCTTGTTTAATTTCATTTTACGAATTAAATTTTTTATTAAAATTTATTTTATTATATTGTTTTTTTTTATATTATTTTATTTTATTGCACATTTTTATTAAAACTTAATTTAATTTCATTGAACCTTATTTTAACTTATATTTTTTTTACTTTCGTTTTATTTTAATTTAATTTAATTTTTTGATATTGTATTTTATTTTATTTTATTTAATTCCATTTTGTTTTATTTCATTCCATTCCATTTCATTTCATTCCATTTCATTCCATTTCATTCCATTTCATTTCATTTCATTTCACTTCATTTCATTTCATTTCATTTCATTTTATTTTATTTTATTTTATTTTATTTTATTTTATTTTATTTTATTTTATTTTATGTTAACTTATATTATATTATTTTATTTTATTTTTATTTTTATTTTTATTTTAATTTTAATTTTAATTTTAATTTTAATTTTAATTTTAATTTTAATTTTATTTTAATTTAACTTAATTTAATTTAATTTAATTTAATTTAATTTAATTTAATTTAATTCAATTCAATTTAATTTAATTTAATTTAATTTAATTTAATTTAATTTAATTTAATTTAATTTAATTTAATTTAATTTAATTTAAGTTAATTTAATTTAATTTAATTTAATTTAATTTAAATTAATTTAATTTTGTTTTATTTTATTATTGAATTAATTTAGCTTAATTTAATAAAATTTTATTTTATGTTTTACAGTTATGGGGCACTGCTTCAGCTTCTAATGTCGAGAGAATCCAACGAAGGCAAAACAAAATTTTACGCTTAATAACATTGGCTCCATGGTATATAAAAAATTCAAATATACATCGTGATTTAAATATGCCACTAGTGACTGAAGAAATTGCAAAATACGCTGGCAAATATTTAACAAAACTCGAGTCACATCCTAATCCGCTTGCCCGTAATATTTTGAACTTTACTGGACACATCCGCCTAAAAAAGAGGGACACATGGGCTCTTATTCATAGCACTCCAGATGGGACTTCTTGAAAATACTTTATTTTTTTCCTTTTGACTATCACTACTTATGTATTATATATAACTATTACTAAGCTTATGTCCGACACTGGTCGGGCCTAATTATATTTTTAGATTTAAGATTTGAATACTTATTGTTAGTTCATATATGAAGATACAATAAATAAAAAATCATGCATTCAAAAAAAAAAATGTTATTTAATTTAATTTAATTTAATTTAATTTATCTCAATTTAATTAATTTAATTCAATTTGATTTCTCTTTAGTTTATTTTATTTTACTTGGTTTTATTGACCCCCGACCAAAAAAAGGGATGTTATAAGTTTGTAGTGTGTGCCTGTGTATCTGTGTGTCTGTCCGTGTCCACGTACATCCCAAACAGCTGGACCGATTTTGATTTAGTTTTTTTTTTTTGTTTGATCGAGAAGGTTCTTAACTATGCTTGAAGAAAATCGGTCCAGCCCATGATACAATTATACAGGTAACCGCGAAGCGCCGCTGTTTTGCTTGTTTCGTGATGTTATCTGTCAAATGGTGCTTATGTTTTACCAACACACGCGCACAGTGCCTATTAGAACTGTACTAATACAAACGTGCTTTGCAAAACCAAGAGAAAACGCAAGTACATGTATATTATTTTCTCTTGGTTGTCTCTCTTGTCAATCACAAAACAGCAATAAAAATCACTGTTGTTTTATTTGTTGTAGATTCGCGGCTACCTGTATTATTGTATCATGGTCCAGCCATTTAGAAAATATCATATATTTTCTAGATATATCGGGGGTTTTTAAAATCTTTAATTTTTGTTATTATTTCATTTTATTAAATAAATGACACTAAATGTCATTATATCAAAATTAGTTCTTGATGTAGACAGTGGTGCCGAATTGCTTTTATTTAAGAACACTTTCCTGTCACAATGACACAACAAAGTTCTGTATATCGAAAAACTTGATGGGAACGGCATTGCACACATATGAAAATGACAACACATGAAATGCCAGATGTAAATTCAGCCTAAGGATTCCGTTTGTTGCTGAAGTCTAATGATGAGTGGCTTAAGCAAAACAGAAATGTATCTACACGTCCTTAACCAACAATAAATAAACTTTTTTAAATTTATTATATTTTATTTTATAGTTCTTGTAGCTACACCCGGAGTGCTTACATCTATTTGAAAGTGTTAAGGGAGCAGAAATAAGGTACATAGACTGTGTCTTCTTCTATGCTTTAAATTTCATTAAAATAGATTTCAACGCTTCGGAGGAGCAGGACTCATCCCTGGCCCCTTGTTCGTCTTACTTTCGAGAAGGTACATAGAGTATATCTCCTTCTAAACGAAGGGGTATCTACATATATTTTAAATTTCACTAATATCGAGTTGAGACTCAGAAATTGTCCCCCTACTTCCTCGTGGTCCTACTTTAGAAGATATCTATGGTCATGTTGTGACTTTCTAGACGCAGATTTATGTTCTGAATTTCGGAGGGGCAGAAATTTCCCCCCTTTCGCCCTTCTGATTCTAGTTTTGAAAATGTACATAGCCTATGTAAGTTCTTAGATGCAGATCTAGCTATGTTCTAAGTTTTATTACAATCGGTTTGAACGTTTCGGAGGGCAGAAATCTCCCCCTATCGCCCTCCTTTTCCAAGTTTTAAAAATTTGGATGTGCTCTGTGGCTCCTTAGACGCAGATCTTTCTATGTTCTAAATTGTATTAAAATCGGTTTGAACGTTTCGGAGGGACAGAAATTTTCCCCGTAACGCCCTCCGTGGTCTAGTTTTGAAAATGTACAGAGCCTATTTAAGCCCTTCTATGTGACTTTTTAAACGCAGATCTATCTTTGTTCTAAATTTCATTACAATCGGTTTGAGGGGCAGACATTTCCCTCAATCACCCGCCTTTTCCTACTTTTAAAAATTTAGATAGCCTCTGTGACTTTTTAGACGTAGATCTATCTATTTCCCCCTATCGCCCTCCTGGTCGAACGGGATAAAAAGTATCTTATGTCCATCTCCTGGTTCTAAGCTACCTCTCCACCAATTTTCAGTCAAATCGGTTCATCCGTTCTTGAGTTATAAATAGTGTAACTAACACCACTTTCTTTTATATATGTATGTAATAACTAGAATCAATTATTGTATGTAAACTTCTGACAATATGTCAAATAATAAATTTCTTCAAAGTTCAATTTTTTTTTTTTTTCATATACAAATTTATTTATTGTATCTTCAAAAATGAACTAACAATAAGTAATCAAATCTTAAATCTAAATATAATTATTAGGCCCGACCAATATCGGACATAAGCTTAGTGATAGTTATAAATAATACATAAGTAGTGATAATCAAAAAGAAGTATTTTTAAGCAGTCCCATCTGGAGTGTTGGGTATAAGAGCCCTTGTGTCCCTTTTTTTAAGCGGATGTGTCCAGTAAAGCTCAAAATATTACGGGCAAGCGGATTAGGATGTGACTCGAGTTTAGTTAAATATTTGCCTGCGTATTTTGCAATTGCAAGTTCAATTATTGTTTTAATTTTTATTTAGCCTTGTTAATACTTTTATTGTTATCCGATGGATTTCTAATTGTATAAGGATGTAGAAAAATAAAATGAGTTCACCTGGATAAAAATTATTTGCTGGGTTTTGTATCAGTTTCAAAGCCTACAAAGCTTATTTTTTCTTTTGTGATTTTCAAAAATATTATTATTTTATGAACTCTCATATAGTTTTTGAAAGTTTATACATAAAGTAAGAGTTTTGTGACTCTTCAGAATTTGTGGTTGAAGTCTACTGATGATTTGGTTGAAGCGCCAATGAAATACGTATATAGACATGCTAAACCACCAGCAAACAAATTTCAATTATTTGTATATACATATGTAACTAGAATCTATAATATAGAATCTATAATATAGATCTGTATATAATATAGATAGATATATAATATAGATTCTATATACATTGTAGATATATATTTAGCCTAACATGTCTCCCGAAAAAGTACAATGTTTGGCTCATTTGGGCTCGATTTTTATTATAATGAAAAAAGCTTAGATAAAGGGTTGGGAACTGCAACGTTTTTATATCAAATCTGCCTATTTGACATACTATTTTGGCAAGTTGGCTGTTGACAATACTGATTGGGCACCAAAAACAAGGGAATTTCTTTTAAATACAATCATAATATGATTATGTTATTATTTCTACATATTATGTACATAGAAATAATGCGTAATTCTCGGATTCTTTTTCTATTTTCGAAACAAAAAATCTGCAACTTATTGACTTCTAAAGGTATTGTGCTTTTATTGGTAAAAGTTTTGGTAGCAAAAATTTACAATAGCCCAATTCACAATCTAGTGCAAATGGTCTTGCATCGTAGCATTTGCAAAATGGTATAGTACATTGATACTCAGCACTTAACAATTCATAGTGGTGAGTATCAATATACTATACCACTTTGCACATGCTACGATGCAAGACCATTTGCACTAGATTGTGAATTGGGCTATTGTAAATTTTTGCTACCAAAACTTTTACCAATAAAAGCACAATACCTTTAGAAGTCAATAAGTTGCAGATTTTTTGTTTCGAAAATAGAAAAAGAATCCGAGAATTACGCATTATTTCTATGTACATAATATGTAGAAATAATAACATAATCATATTATGATTGTATTTAAAAGAAATTCCCTTGTTTTTGGTGCCCAATCAGTATTGTCAACAGCCAACTTGCCAAAATAGTATGTCAAATAGGCAGATTTGATATAAAAACGTTGCAGTTCCCAACCCTTTATCTAAGCTTTTTTCATTATAATAAAAATCGAGCCCAAATGAGCCAAACATTGTACTTTTTCGGGAGACATGTTAGGCTAAATATATATCTACAATGTATATAGAATCTATATTATATATCTATCTATATTATATACAGATCTATATTATAGATTCTATATTATAGATTCTAGTTACATATGTATATACAAATAATTGAAATTTGTTTGCTGGTGGTTTAGCATGTCTATATACGTATTTCATTGGCGCTTCAACCAAATCATCAGTAGACTTCAACCACAAATTCTGAAGAGTCACAAAACTCTTACTTTATGTATAAACTTTCAAAAACTATATGAGAGTTCATAAAATAATAATATTTTTGAAAATCACAAAAGAAAAAATAAGCTTTGTAGGCTTTGAAACTGATACAAAACCCAGCAAATAATTTTTATCCAGGTGAACTCATTTTATTTTTCTACATCCTTATACAATTAGAAATCCATCGGATAACAATAAAAGTATTAACAAGGCTAAATAAAAATTAAAACAATAATTGAACTTGCAATTGCAAAATACGCAGGCAAATATTTAACTAAACTCGAGTCACATCCTAATCCGCTTGCCCGTAATATTTTGAGCTTTACTGGACACATCCGCTTAAAAAAAGGGACACAAGGGCTCTTATACCCAACACTCCAGATGGGACTGCTTAAAAATACTTCTTTTTGATTATCACTACTTATGTATTATTTATAACTATCACTAAGCTTATGTCCGATATTGGTCGGGCCTAATAATTATATTTAGATTTAAGATTTGATTACTTATTGTTAGTTCATTTTTGAAGATACAATAAATAAATTTGTATATGAAAAAAAAAAAAAATTGAACTTTGAAGAAATTTATTATTTGACATATTGTCAGAAGTTTACATACAATAATTGATTCTAGTTATTACATACATATATAAAAGAAAGTGGTGTTAGTTACACTATTTATAACTCAAGAACGGATGAACCGATTTGACTGAAAATTGGTGGAGAGGTAGCTTAGAACCAGGAGATGGACATAAGATACTTTTTATCCCGTTCGACCAGGAGGGCGATAGGGGGAAATAGATAGATCTACGTCTAAAAAGTCACAGAGGCTATCTAAATTTTTAAAAGTAGGAAAAGGCGGGTGATTGAGGGAAATGTCTGCCCCTCAAACCGATTGTAATGAAATTTAGAACAAAGATAGATCTGCGTTTAAAAAGTCACATAGAAGGGCTTAAATAGGCTCTGTACATTTTCAAAACTAGACCACGGAGGGCGTTACGGGGAAAATTTCTGTCCCTCCGAAACGTTCAAACCGATTTTAATACAATTTAGAACATAGAAAGATCTGCGTCTAAGGAGCCACAGAGCACATCCAAATTTTTAAAACTTGGAAAAGGAGGGCGATAGGGGGAGATTTCTGCCCTCCGAAACGTTCAAACCGATTGTAATAAAACTTAGAACATAGCTAGATCTGCATCTAAGAACTTACATAGGCTATGTACATTTTCAAAACTAGAATCAGAAGGGCGAAAGGGGGGAAATTTCTGCCCCTCCGAAATTCAGAACATAAATCTGCGTCTAGAAAGTCACAACATGACCATAGATATCTTCTAAAGTAGGACCACGAGGAAGTAGGGGGACAATTTCTGAGTCTCTTCTGATCTGTATATAATATAGATAGATATATAATATAGATTCTATATACATTGTAGATATATATTTAGCCTAACATGTCTCCCGAAAAAGTACAATGTTTGGCTCATTTGGGCTCGATTTTTATTATAATGAAAAAAGCTTAGATAAAGGGTTGGGAACTGCAACGTTTTTATATCAAATCTGCCTATTTGACATACTATTTTGGCAAGTTGGCTGTTGACAATACTGATTGGGCACCAAAAACAAGGGAATTTCTTTTAAATACAATCATAATATGATTATGTTATTATTTCTACATATTATGTACATAGAAATAATGCGTAATTCTCGGATTCTTTTTCTATTTTCGAAACAAAAAATCTGCAACTTATTGACTTCTAAAGGTATTGTGCTTTTATTGGTAAAAGTTTTGGTAGCAAAAATTTACAATAGCCCAATTCACAATCTAGTGCAAATGGTCTTGCATCGTAGCATGTGCAAAGTGGTATAGTATATTGATACTCACCACTATGAATTGTTAAGTGCTGAGTATCAATGTACTATACCATTTTGCAAATGCTACGATGCAAGACCATTTGCACAATATTGTGAATTGGGCTAATATAATTAATTAATATGTATTGAAATTGATTTTATTTTTATTTTCGTTACAGCATAGAAAAATAATTTCATCACGTGAAATACATACGTACGTACGTATGTATGTATGTATGTATGTATGTATATATGTATGTATGAATGTATGTATGTATGAATGTATGTACATATGGTATTGCTTTAATAACTTAAATATTTTTATTCATTTCTTTATAATTAAGATAATCTTGACTTTTTTTAATTTTTTTTTTGTTTCTATTAGTGCTTTAAATAAATGATGAATAATTGTGTTTATTAATTAAACAAATTTCTTAGAAAAAATCTGTATACGATACACATACATACACACAAATACATTTTAACACACATACATACGAAGAAAATTAATAAAATCTTTTAAATACATTTGCATAAAGAAACAATAAAAGAGAAACAATATTTAATTTTTGTTTTTGTGTACAATATTTTGACTTAAGAGTAATTTTTTTTTAAATATTTAAACGAATATATTAGTTTATTTCACAAAATAATTATAAATGTATTGTTCACGCCCCAGCTAACACTACTGCAACAATTACCACTACTAATATCGCTGTTACCCAGCAAACATTTGTAATGCTTAATTTTTAGGGTTCCGTCTGTCACAGGGTATTTTCTCGAAAGCCGTAAGAGCTACGGAACTAAAATTTGGACACAGTGTGTCGACCTTTGGCCGCTACAACAACAAATACTTGAGAATCAAAAATTAAAGGGTGTTCCAAGACGAACAACGAAAAATGTTAAAACCCCATGTAATATACATACATACAATTATATGTATGTACATATGTATATACACTTGAAATTTGTAAGGTTGGTGTATTTTTATACAGACTAGGTACAACAATTAACACTAAAATTTAAAAAAATTTAAATTAAAGGGTGTTCCATCAGTTAATGCAATTTTCACTATGTAATTTTGACAACTTGCTGTATCTTAGAAACCGTAAGAGCAAAACTCTAGAAATTTTCATAAACGGTAAAACTAAAAATTCAAAAAAATTATAAAATCGCCAAACCGAAAAAAAATCGCCTAAAACAAAAAAAAAATTGCCAAAACGAAAAAAAAGCAACAATTTAAAACAAAAATTCTAAGACTACAAAAAAATCGCCAAAATTAAAAAAATCTCCAAAATTAAAAAACCCCAAAAACAGAAAATAATCGCCAAATGAAAAAAATCGCCAAATGAAAATAATCGCCAAAGTTAAAAAAAAATCGCCAAAATTTAAAAAAAGTCGCCAAAATGAAAAAACCCCAAAAACAGAAAAAAATCTCCGAAATAAAAAAAAAACAAAATGAAAAAAAACCCAAAAAACAGAAAAAAACGCCAAACTGATAAAAATCGCCAAAATGAAAAAATAACCCAAAAACAGAAAAAAATCGCCACAAGGGAGAAAAAAGCGACAAAAATCAAAAAAATCGTTTAAACTGAAAAAAATTTCAAAAAAAGCAAAAAAGCCACATTAAAGCGCGAGTCAAAGTCGCACTTTACTGAATTTTTTCAATTAAATATTGTTGTATAATATATCATAATTTAATTTATTTATTAATTGATTGTAATATGTGACACGGAAAGTTAAAAGGGACCTAAGTATGCTCAGAAAATAAGTTTTGGAGAAAAGCGACTTAAAGCTCCTGGATGCTTTCTTGGATTGAAATTTGTTAGTCGGTTTTTTCGGCGTCGCTGATTACGAATCTGATATTAGATTTTAAAAATTCAAAATGGCGGATTCAATGTAGATGTCCTTGAAACTCGCTACTGAGTGGTTTTGGGGGTCACTAATTACGATGCTAGTATTAGAGTTTAAAATCCAAAATGGCGGATCCAATATCAACTGCAGAAAAGTTTGTCACATCGGATTCTTTTACTTTTTTTTATAAAAGGTGTATTTTAAAGCTAATTAAGGATAAAAATAATCAGCTAGAAATTTGCCGGTTTGCTGCTTTAGAAAGAGCATATTGTCTACTATAAGAATTATGTATATAAAAAAAGCAATATCGATTTTTTCGACTTATAGGTCCCTTTTAACTTTCCCTGTCACATACATGTGTATTTTTTTTACTGTGAAACATTTTCCCATAATGAATGTAAAAGTTACTATTTAATATAAATACAGAAGTACCCAGAAAAAATTTACACATTACCATCAGAACTACTTGCCATATAATGACTTACTTAACTGATTACCAAATTTCATTACTCGCTTACAAATCACATTACCTTAAATTTAAAAAAATTTTGTACAAGTTGCTAACTGAGGAGAATAATTTTTTTATATTAAATAGATTACGTGAACAAGTTGCAGAATAAAAAAAGTAAGTACTTCTCAAGAATCGATTATTTTAGTCTCACGCCTTGTTAAAATCATTAAGTTGGTAATCCAGTAAGAAACAGCTTCCACCAAAAATACTTAATTCCAAACCCGATTACCTTTTTTGAAATTTTTTGCTGGGTATATACACATGTATATTGACATTAAGTCTGTAAGGAGGGCGCTCTGATGTTACATTAGGATTAAAACCAGCTGAAGTCACTATGACCAGTGGTTATGCCTTCATCACTTGAACTTTACTACAGCAAAATGCATGATGTTGTTATTTAATGCCTGTCGGAGACCGGACTACTTCAGCAAACGTCACCATTCATCGAACTAAATCATCTATCCACCAAAATCCAGTTTGATATTGAAAAAACTTTCCTTTGCATTATTTTAATTAAATTGAAAATTTACAACTATTTGAACAAAAATTAATTTTTTTTCTATTGCTCTATTTGTTATTAATTTATTTGCAAGTTCCTGAAAGTTTTAAAAACTCTTAAAAAGATCCCAAATATTTTTTCAAAAAATAATAGTATATGAATTCATCACTGGCTAAAATGAACTCTGGGTGTCTACTCTGTAATTCGAAACGAAAGCATTTGCTTTCGAATTGCAATGCTAATAACATAAAATTTGAAAGCATTTTCTTTCGTTACGAAATACAGTGTAGACCCTGTTTTAGTTAGACCCATTTTCAAACGAGTTCGTTGACGAATGTTTGTTGGGATACTACATACATTATTTATTAGAAACATGTGAGTGATAATACGGATACAACAGATGACACATCACACTTAATACATTACAATTCTACAAAAGTCTGAGTTGAGGAAAAAATCAAATAAATTTAATAATATGTATGTATGTATGTATGTGAATAAGAAAATTATCTATAATATCAGCATAAATACCTAGTATATTGTCTTTTTATTATAATTAAATTTAAATTGCTTCACACAAAAAATAAAACATTAAATAGGAATTTAAAAGGTAAAACACCATTTACAGTATTCGAATAACAGCTGCCAAATTGTTTTAGTATATCATCCTCTGCAGCTGTCATAAACGCTGCCTGCTGTAGGGTAGCGACACATTGTGATGATGTGACAAAATTTTTTAAAATTTTTGTGTATTTGCTTTTGTGCTGTATTGACAGGCCAACGAACTAGTGTTACGGCACGTGTCACAAAAATAGAACATGATTAACGATTTGCGTCGTTTATCGTTTAATGGAAGAAGTATTACAGTGAATGTGTGTGTGTGTGTATGTAAATATATATGTAAATATCTATGTCTATATGTATGTATCCCAGGTAGCATTTTGTATCATAATCCAATCGTTTCCGAATCAGCTTGACGGGAAAAATAACCGTATATGAGGTAATTTTTCGATCATAAATGATACTCCCGTTGTGAGAAAATGGTACCCTACAGATGAATCATACCATAGAATCAGTTATGATACGATTTGCTGATTATTTTTGAGCAATTTTCATATTAAATCATTTAAATCACCTGTTTGCGGTTTGCATGGAGTTCCTCTATTTTCAAGAAATCATTATTTGATCATATAGATGAGTCATAAGTGAATCCTCTTTCAATCGCCCAAGTAATAAATCACTTTTTAATCATCAAAAGTGATCTGAAGAGAATCATATAAGAGATTTCTGCAAAAAATGATCACCCAAATGCTAGCTGGGATGTAGGTAATATATGCGTTTTCACATGTATGTATGTATGTACATATGTAAGTATATTTTGTTACTAAAGCAAATTGCCTTGAACTAAACTAATACTCGTCTAATTATATCACAGATCTACAGCGACTTTTTTTATTCCATCCCCATCTTTTCAGTTGTTTAGTTTTAAAAAAAGTTGAAATTGCCCTTGGAAAGTACAGGGGGTCTGTACAGTGTAGTTCGAAACGGAGGAAACTGCTTTCGAATGTAAATTCGACAGCATTCTCTTTCGTTTTGAATTATACTCCCGGATTTACAAAGATATTTAACTTTAAAGTAAAAACTGACATTTTCACTAAGAAAAGAAGCGTGAATTTTGTATGGCATTAAGGGTAGTTAGCTTAGGTTAGGTTAGGTTGAAGAGGGATTTCACTTATGCCCAATTCGTTCTACTTAATGAGCACGACTACAACGAATATACATGTGTATTGTGTGACCAGCGATGCCAACTATTTATAACCCAAACGCGCTATAACCCTTCTCAAAACGCGCTAGAACGCGCTAAGTTACAGCATTATCAACAATTTATAGTCAAAACGCGCTATTTTCATACGCGCTAAATTAAATTTTGATAATGGTCGATGTATGTATTAGTAAATACGAGTAGAATTAATTTTTTAGTAACTCTTTTTCAGATTATGCAATATTGCTTCTTCGAAATTATATCCTAAATATCTAAAATTATTTAATACAGAATCAGTCTTGCCTTCCAAATATTCGAAATTCTTAGTTTTGATTTTAATTTTATTTGTCAAACCTTGTAACAACTTACATACATATATAAATTATCGAATAGTGTTGCGATTTAAATGCTTTTTGAAGTACAAAAAGAATAGATGCTTAATAAGTTATATAGATTTTTTGGGTCACGACTACGAGTACATATTTTTAACTGTGAAATTTCAAAATATTTGCCATTTACAATATTAAAATGCGTTTTTAATTCTAACCACAGTCAAGGGAATTTTATTTGCAACATCTGAATCATTAACGAATTTACACAAAAAGTTAAATTTTGTATATTAGACAAATGTTAAATTTATACAAAAAAGTAAAAAGATATTAAACTGAAATGATATTTTTGACTTTAATCAAAACGCGCTAATTTAGCGCTTTTTTAATTAAACGCGCTAAGACGAAAAAAAGCGCGTTCGGCATAGTTAAAACGCGCTAAAACTAGCGCGAAAGGCGCTAAATTGGCATCGCTGTGTGTGAATAAACGCTAAGCACATGCAGTACTCCAATGTTTCGTCCTCTACCCGGTATGCTCTGCGAGATCTATGAAACCAAGCAAGGCCCTATATGACAAAATTTACAAGTTGTAGAAATATATTATTTATATGAAAAAAAAATTATTTTCACAGCTATTTTATTTGTGTTACAACACACGCACAACACAAACAGGCTACTCATGTCCATGTGGCCTATTATTGTGATAACCGGTCTGCTGAATCATTTTTTATTTTTTTTTAAAGAGCAGTAACACTCAGGCAATTACGAGGTGTTACCTTCTGTAGGAAAAGGGATAGTGATAGAGAAGACAGGTGGTGAAGGATAGAGGATAGAGGAAAACTTCAATAACTTTGCTTTTTGCACGTTTTTTTTTAATAATGAACTGTTGAAGCGCCTCTGGTGTTAAATGACGCTTGTTAAATTGTTTTTGAAGCTGTGATGACTCTGCTACACAACGAAGGAGGGCGCTGTGATGTTACATTAGATTTAGTATCTGCTGAAGTCGGTATAGCTCAGTGACCTGTGACTGCTTTCATCAAATGAACTTTCCTAAAACAACTGTTACAAAGGGACACTAATGCACAACTGAAAAATGTGTGGTGCTGTTCTTTTAATGACTGTTGGATACCGGGCTCGAACCCAAAACCTTGGGTTTTGTAGTCAACGTGCTAACTACTTAAGTCAACGCCACCCTTTTGACTTCTTTTGATTCGGATTATCCCATAGGATCTGGTTCCTATTCCCACTGTAGTATTTTATCAAACTCGCTCGTGCTCTGCAATCGCCCACTGTTTGAATTCGGTTTTTAGTCTCTTAAAAGATCTGACGTTCTGCAAAGTGCTTCAACTTGGCATGCCTAATAGCCTGTTTGCTTCCCTTATTACTTTAATTTTCCGATATCCATATTATATGCAGGTCTCTACAGTATGCGTCTGAGCTTACCTCATTTTTACATTGAAGGTCGTTCCGAGATTTAACTTCCACCTTCAGTAAGGCTTTGAAAAGAGCTTTACTATGCGTGGAAACACGGGCTGGCAGGTTATACTGATTTTTTTCGAAACACTTCAAGAGTATCACGATTTTCAATAAAGTTTAGCCTTCAATTAACAAAAAAAAATTACTGGGACTCTCTAACATGAATAATCTTTCATTAAGACTCCCACATCTTTAAATTTAAATAAAACAAAATGTGTGTGAGATATCACTGACATTTTTTTGTACGTTTGTGTTTAATGTAAAATCGAGCAAATGATCGTAGCGGCTTCTGTGTGGAGCGTATGCTAAATTTTTAATTTTCCCTGGATCTGTCGCATAAATGAGGCTAAATTTTATCAATGGCATGGGTTATGTTGACTTTGAGGGTTATTTGTATAGCCCTCCGACTTAAGAAAATTCTTCACGTGAGGTGATCAGGCCCTCAAATTAGGGCACATGTATACATATATTTATGTATGTACATTAGGGCGGGTCCATTTGTATGGAGGCAAAAAAATCGCTCAAATTGCAAGGAAAATCGTATTCTAGGGATCAAAATAAGAAATTTTGCCGAAGGAACCATACCTCTAAAATGTATTTTGATGCCCCGAGTTTTGATCCGAAAGGTCAAATTTTCTTGAAGGGTCAAATTTTGGAAAATCTCACTTTGATCAATCGAGTCAAAATGTATGGCCGACACCCACTAATTTTGGAGGAGCAACTCACATATGCCAGTGGCACACTCCCTGGAGGGGGGGTTCCCCATACAAACATTTGTGATTTTTTTAAATATTTGTATGGGAACCCCACAGAGGTGGTTCCAAGGGATTTGCCACTGGCATAGGTGGGTCGGCCCTCCAAAATTAGTGGGGGTCGGTCATGCATTTTGACTCGATAGAGGAACTCTAAATGGATCAAACTGAGATTTTTCAAAATGTGACGCTTCGGATCAAAAGTCGGGACATCAAAATACATTTTAGAGGTATGGTTCCTTCGGCAAAGTTTCTTATTTTGATCCCTAGAATACGATTTTCCTTGTAATCTGTGCGATTTTGAAATTGACCCGCCCTAATGTACATACATACATATGTATGTATGTATGTATATATGCATATACTAGATATAACACAGACAACCTACAATTTCTAATAATTGTTCTTGTGTACCTCACAAATTTTCTTTTACTTTCCTGTTTTCTTTTTTTATTTTATTTAGATTTTTTTTTGGTAAACATTAATTTGATGTCTGGTCTCATTTATCAAACAAAACTACATAAGTATCTAGTATATTTGTCACGAGAGAAAAGACAAGAAGATAAAAATTTAAATCGAATATTAAAATGGCGTACAAATTAAATATGACGAGTACAATGAATACAAAAAGCGAAAACCGATTTACTTTCCATCATCAGTGAGAGAAGACATCATGCACGAACGTACAAACACACTACGTATTTTCTTTGAGTGTATAGATGGCGTTAACACACACAACCGCAAATAAAAAGAGCAAAAACACAATCTCGCAAATAATGACACACAGATTCATTCAATAGCAGATATCCGTCACATGTGCTAGTACAAGTTATACAATAACAAGAACAAGAGAAACAACAACAAGAAAAACAGATAATTTATTTGTGAGCAACAAACACAATAAATATAATAAAGGTAAGAAGAGTACCAGTGATCGGCAATGAGTCGTTTTTTTGCTATTCATATTGACTCATGAAATTTTAAATATAAGTGAGTAGACATCATTTAAACCATTGATCATCAAAAGGCCACCCATGGGCACCTTGTTATGCTCTTTTTTACACGTACATTCGTACAAGCATGCAATTTACTCTCTTTTACATTATATCTGTATGTGTTTGCTTATCATTGATTTAAACTGAACTACTCTCGATTTACGCATACTCACGATGACATTGATTTATAAGTATAGGTTTAAATAAATATGAATACGACGTCAACATCATAGTCATACCACACTTACGCTCATAAATCACCTGAGTTTGATATCTAATTTCAGGAAAATACTACTCACATTGATTCAGCTCACTCAACTCATGCATGTATGTTTATTTAAAAGTTTAGTCATTAACCAGTTTGCAAGTAGTATACAATAGTAGTAAATAGGGTTGTTTTTCAATTCCTGTAAAAAAAAGCAACACATAACATAATAATGAGAACTTTATTGTTCGTATGCTAAGTTCGCATTGTGAATCATACTTATTTTGCAACCTCCATAACCATTGAGTTAAGGAAAGTCGAAATCAACATTGTCATAAATGGTGCTAAGTATGATTTCGATAGGCACTTCGAACTATCGAGTGAATATCATTCATAGGCAACATTGCAATATGTCTGAGTGCGTATAAAAACAAGAAATTATAAGTCATGACTCAACTCTACTCATTATTTCACTGCTCATTGCTGTTCTCTGCACAGTACTCATCACATCGATTCTAACGCATACCATTGCACAGACAAAAACAAACTCTCGTAATTTGAAATTTAGGAGTAGTGCTGGTAAATGCTACTATTTTTCATTACTCAATAATACTTAATACTTTTATTTAAATAATTTTTTAGACATTTTTATAAATAACGATATATAAATAATCAAGCTTAAGGTGTTTGTTTTTTTTTATAAAAATTATATTATAATGAATTCCAATAGTTCACTACTTCTTTGTGTAGCTTCGTCAGGGAACTATTTATTTAATACTTTTCATTTGGTTAATCCATACTGCTCGGTACTTTTAACGACTTTTAAAGAAGTAATTTTTAGGGTTCCGTAGACCAAGGGTAAAAAGGAACCCTATTGTTATCGCTACGATTGTATGTCCGTCCGTCTGTCTGCCAGAGGCTGTTTTAACGAGAATGGTAGGAGCTACGGAACTGAAATTTTCACAGAATATATATAAAACTTTGGCCGCTATAACAACAAATATATGGCAGCTAAAAATTCAAAACACTTGCAATTTTCAAAGTTGTGCAGAGTACACCAAATAACACTAAAAATTAAAGGGTATGCTATCAGTTAATATAATTTTGACAACTTGCTGTGGCATTTCAAAAATGCTAAAAACTAAAAATCCCAAAATAAAAAAATGCCGAAACGAAGCAAAAACCAGCAAATTCCTAAGTATATGTATATGTATTTACAATATTGAAAGCTTTGATACTTTTAATTGATTATTAAAAAAAATATACTTAAAGCATAAGTACTTCCAACTTAAAAAAAAATGCATTATACCCCTTTTAGACACGGAAAGTTTACTTTGCAAAGTCTTAATTCAGCTGCTAGAAAGACAGAAAGAGATAGTATTCCTAACTCTGTCTTTCACACAGCTGAATTAAGAATTTGCAAAGTAAACTTTCCGTGTCTAAAAGGGGTATTATTAGATGTTTACACATCTCCCCTGTGATCGGACTCACTTTGCTTTTTTTTATAATATACTCCCGGTAATTGATGCTGTAGCGTCTCAATAGTAATATAGTATAATAATGATGATAATCACCACAGCATCAATAGTGCAGTTCAGAGCATTCAAAGAATGAGCCCTTTAAAGCATTAAGTTATTTCATTTCAAGCAATTTTAGAATAATCACTATAAAAGAATTATAAATACTATCTCTCGTCCTTATAACTAAAATCTTATGAATAAAAACCCTCAACCATTATGTCCGCTTTGAGCTGTAGGCCACAGAGCATACCAGAGTTGAAGAAAGTGACTTATGACGAAAGCTTAAATCAGGTGTTAAAAAGGGACAAATGTAATGTAGTTATTTTTTTTAGCAAAATTATCAAAACAAACACATAATGTGAGAAATGAACAAGTGAACATTTTTACCAAATTAATTGGATGAATCTATTGCGCTGATTTATAAAAAGAAGGCCGACAGAACTTTAATTTGCGAGGGGTAACAAAAACTTTTTTCTGTGAGTCGCTCCAACGTACATACAAACATATGTAAATATATATCGTTACCTTAAATAGAAAGGACCTAACTAATTTCTTTTTTTTTTTGAAGACTCTTACTAGCTTTCGAGATAGCACGTAATAATTACTAATTACATTCTACCACAATTTTTAATATTTTTCTTCGCAAGCTCAAAATAGTTATTCCATACCATTTATGTATGAATACTCTGACTGCTATATTATTATATTACAAATTACAACTGCCCAATTTTATATCCATCAGATTGCATTGACGTCCAAACGTAATGTTTTTGCAAAATTTCAAGTTGTTTGGACGGACGTCCTTAAGTTGGGTAAAAATAACGCTGAAATACTCCGTTACATAGATACAGGTGATGTTTATAATTGTATTGATAATACTATGTAACATACTAGCTGACCCCGGTCCGCGTTGTTGGCCCTAAGCAAACATTAGTGTTGTATATGGCATTGGTGGTACAATATGAAAATTGGATTTTGCCCACGAATAAACTAAATATTGCGCCATCTGCTCATCCCGCCCCATAGATCATGTATATAAAGTTTGGTCTAAATTGGTGCAGTAGTTCTTGAGTTACGGTGAAAAATATAAAAAAAAACTAAATATGGCGCCATCTGTCGGACGAACTTCAAACTACACAGAAACACCACTCACGCCCTATAGTGCATGTACATATATGAAGTTTGGTCAAATTCGATTCAGTAGTTCTTGAGTTACGGTGCAAAAACACAAAAAAACTAAAAATTGCGCCATCTGTCGGACGAATCACTATTTCTGAAAGGGGCGTAGCATTTACCGGGATAGAATATATACATATATAAACACGCACAGGTCTTTTACGAATATTTTGCGGGGTGGAAGGCGAAAATCTGTTGGGGCATTGAAGAGTTTACCCATAACAAATAAACGTACTTTTGTATTATATATAATAAGATATAACATATGTATTTCGAAAACCAAAAGCTTCTCAAAGCATAAAAGTTTCTTCGGTGGAAGATATTAGGGCGGAGATAAAAAAAATACAATCAAGATTTCAATATTTACTTCTCTGGATAAAAAAAAATACTATTACTTGTTATTGCTATCATCGTCACAGTTGTTGTACTTATGTGTGATTTTTGCGCCGTACTGTGGGAAAGAAATATTTTGCACATCCATACAAACATACACACATACACATACATACATACACATGCATGTAAGTACATATTACACCTAATTCTGTCTGTACGCGATATATACGTTACGCAATACACTACTGTGTTGGTTTTTCGTTTGTTTTTTTTGTATTAAGTCAAATATCTTCCAAGTTATAAAAGATAGGGAGACACATCTTAGGAAATTATTTCTTAAGAATTATGAGCTTAGCTCAAAATGCTTTATCCGGTAAAAATCAGATACACTTAGTCGCAAAACTCTACATACGACTTAATATTTAAGAAAAAAATTTACTTTTCAAAGGAAAATCATTAATTTTGTCAACTTTTTTTATTTTAGAGTAGAAGTAATTTAAATTAAATAAAAATACCACATTTGATTTCACTAAACAATATTAAACAAGCAAAAAATAATAAAATTCCATATTTTATCCGATTGCAAAAGTGTACATACGATGTATTGTTGAGTATATTGTGTAAAATTTTTTTAAAATTTTAAAAGTTTGTGTGTCCGCTTTTTGATCAAAAGCTTCTCTAAGCCTTTTAAGTATCGAAGAAACCAGATCTTTAGTTGTTTTCGCCGATACATTTTCCCATTTTTCCTTTAAAATTGTAAATATTTGATATAAGAGACTATGACCGCTATTTTGACGCCTCTACTTCATGAAAGCCCATAAATAATTGATCAGATTTAAATCTGAGGACTGTGGAAGATGTGGAAGCTTCTGTTTTACTTCATAAAGAAGCCTTTCCTTAACCAGCCTTAAGTTATTCTTGGGTCATTATCATGCATAAATATATATTTATCTTTAAGGCGCAATTTGTTCACATTCTTGTATCTTTCGCAATTTCTCTCACAATTTTGCGCCTTAGTCTTTCATCAAGCCTTGCTATTCGTCCCAATCGTGGAAAACTTTAATTCTTTTGTAATTTTAATGATAGTTATGATTTTAAATTTACAAAAATTAAGGTTTGTCCGGTTTTTTTCATTTAATTCCCTTCATTTGAAAGATTGATGACGAATTTTCGAACGTTGGTTGATATTTCCTTATTTTTCCCCATTTTTTCCAACTACTGCTAATAATCAAAGCAAAATTTAAGTAAAATCTAACACATATTGTTAAAACAAGACTAAATGAATACAAAATTATAAAATAAAACGTGCTACTATATTTGAAGTTAATACGATTCAAACGCGTATGTACACTTTTGCGACGTTGGCTAAGCGTCATTTTTCAGCAATTTTTACTTTACCAAAAAAGTAACAGTGATTTTTTATGTTTTTTATCTCGAAGTTATAAAGTAGGTCCAATATAATACTCAAGATACAATATTTTCAAAAATTAAACATGAAATAAAAATTAAGAATAAAAGATATGAAATACCTAAAATCGTATGTATAGTTTTGCGACTAAGTGCACATAATTGTTAAAAAAGTTACAAGCCTCAGGATTTTTTTTACTCCCAACTTTGGTCCACTGTCACCTCTCTCCAGCTCAAGCCAGAAGACATGTGATGACATGTCTCATAAAGCCTAAGTCCTCCTCCTCTGCAGATGTTCAAAGTTTCATATAAATCCAATTAGTAGTTTAGAAGTTCCAGATTTATTACCATTTATTCTGTAAAAGTTCCCACTGTGCACTGTGCAACAGTGAGAAATAGTACTCGTATAGTTTCAATGGTATTACCAAAGGGTAATAAAACCAATTTTCTTTTATGGGCCTCCAAACATTTCGAAAATCAGTGCGACCCCAAAAAATGGAGTAGTAATCAGTTTTTAGTGCTATGTGTTTAATTTAAAATCCTGCAAATCCAGTTCAAACAAAGCTATTCTGGTAAAAAATACTTAAATTTTTAGATTGCCTTAAATTAACTCAAGTCGCGTTAAAACAGAATGAGGTGTATTTTGTATCCGTTGTGCAAAAGCCTCGTACTGATTTGTGTGCCTGAGAATGCCTACGGAGTCGTATACTTACGAATTTGTTGCAATAGAAGACGAACAACAGCGACAACAATAATGACGACGATGACGGCAACAATAACGACGTTTCTATGGTGATGATGATGATGATTTTATTGATGGCAGCAAACTAGGTTCTTTATATACTTACATACATACATACTATGTACATATCGCCGGTTGGTTTCTGGTTTGCGGCACAGTATATTCAAAATACATTATGTCTGCAGCAAACCAGAAACCAACCGGCGATATGTATGCATGTATATACAGTGGAATCTCTCTCGAGCGGACACTGAAGGGACCATTGAAATGTGTCCGTACAAGGGGACTGTCCGGTCAAGAGGAAACTAAACATTTAAATGGAGTGCTGCCGGGACCTGTCAAAAGTGTCCGTCCAAAGGGGGTGTCCGCCTATATGAAGTGCCCGTTAAGGGAGATTCCACTGTATGTAGTATGTACATACAGACATATAACGTCCGAACAACCGACCTTGCGCGAAACGTTCGTTTATAGCAAAATCATCAGAAACTTCAAGTCTGTGAACTATGCAGAATATCTTTTACATTTGAAACAGACCGTTCGTTCGTTCCTACGTTCGGTTGTTCGTTTTACGTGTGTGTGTGTTTTTGTTCTAATACATTTTTTATCGTAAATTATTATTATTATTGTTATTATTAAGTGTTGTGAAAGCTATTTTACTGCAACAAAAGGAAAAAAGTTATGGATTGATACTAACGGTAATAATGGACGAACCATCAAGTTGAGTGCAACATATGTACGACAAACGACAAACGAACTGTATGCGTCATAATGACAACTGCGAGAAAATAATATAAGAAAGATACTCAAACAAAAACAAACGACTGTCATTTAATACACTTTCTGAAAGTGTACGCTGGGAAAATGTTGTGAGTGTAAAGTGGTTGGTTGAAGAGAATAGCAGGCAGAGTGAGTGTCAACAAATAAACATTGAAAAGTAGTAATTTTATTTAGAAATAGAGCAACAAACCGCAACTAATTAAACTGATAAACTATAAAATTGTCACATAAATGTCAAAATGAATTTGTGAATTGTTATTTTTTTTAAATAACATTTAAGCCAGACAAGGCATGCATGTCTTCGTTTTTTTTTTTTTGAGAAAGTGTGTATAGTTCCATTTTAAAATTTTTATTGTATGTTTTCTATATTTTGCAAAAAAAAAAAAAAACAATACTTTTTTTAAAATAAAACTACGCAGTAAGCAATTTTTACTTAATGTACAACATAGTACATACTATGTACTACATACAATCATACAGACATATCGATGTTAACAACTAGAAAGGCCCTAACTCGTCTTTTCACGAAATTTAGTTTTTCAGTGATTCCAATACATTTCACACAAATACCTACACCTTGTCACAAAAATTTATTGCAATAGTGTAAAAAATAACGTTTTTACAAGCAGTTGTACTGTTTACTACATATTCACCCTTATGCATTAAACACATTCACCACAGCAGGCTACACGAACACACGACTTCAAATGCCGCTAGCAGCATTTGTCGCCTCGTAGCCAGCTACTTAATTATTTTGGAGACGACAGCAGCACCATCTGCAGCTGATATTCAAGTACAAATACGTAGTTCAGTATTGCCACTTTCATATATTCTTTTAAAATGTACTTATTTCACGTAAAAGTAAAAGTAGCCAAAGAAATAGAAATTAGTTTAATCGGAGTACAACGATAAAATCAGCATAGACAACAACCTGTCGCCGTGTTGCCTTGCTGTCTGCAAAATAATCATTCTCATATAAACATGTGTATTCTGTCCTTGACATTTGGTAGTCGGTAGCTTGCTGTGCTGAATGTGTTTAATGCATTATCGTGAACATTTTTTCCCTCGAAATATATCCACTTTTCACCAAATTGCAATCGTGAATAATATTTTCCACGTGAATTTTTTCACTTTTTCCTTGGTTGTTTGCACTTTATTTTTGCCGGCGAACTGAATTAATACATGGAATAATTTCGATATTTTCCTTCGAATTATATGAGTATTAAAAGTTATAAATATTTATTTTTAGGACAAGATTAGTAAGTAACATTTACGATTGTTAATAATAACTCCCTGCAACACCTTTTTTCATGGAGTATGCATCTCTTTGGTTCATACACAATAAATTGCATGGCAGTGCACTGCGGTGGTATACTAAAGAACTATTTTTAAACTTGCACCTTTAAAATATAAAAAAAAATTTTTAAGTTAAAAAAAAATAATTTGGAATCTAAAATTTGTGTATTTCTTATTATTTAACTTAAGTTTGTCTAATTTTTAATTAATTTGTACGCTTTACAAATCTTCTTGCGTTCTTTACATTCACTGGGACTGATAGCGGGAAAAAAATTTCACGGGAGATTCACGATAGCATTTTTCCCTTCGAGCGGAATGACAATTTCACGTAAACAATAATTTCACTTGTTATTCACGATAGGGATGGATGGTTATGTTTTTAGCTTCTCCTGTAAAGTTACAGTTATTTGGGTTAGGGCCTTTCTACTTGTAAGCAACGATATACTCGTACATATATATATGTATGTGTATCTAGATACTTACATATGTACATACATATGTATGTATCTTTACTTTAAAAGCAAAAACAACTAAATAGGTACAACAAAGAAAGACTTAAATTGCGTCTTGAAATACATATATTTATGCTGCCGAAATTATAAACAAAACGACACAGCGACAAGACGCCAAAGTAAACGAATTGTATACATTCACACATAAATACTTACATGCACATACATACATATGTATGTATGTAAATATATACTAAGTTTGTATATACCTACATACATACATAGGAGTAATTAAGAAAAGCACTTTAAAAATATTGTAGTAATCAAAATAAAACAGCAAGCTGTTTAACTTCTATGAAACCGTAAAAAAATATCAATCATAAAACATTCAAAGAACAACATTTCAGATAAAACAGATCGAAAGCAACAGCGTAGGAATTTTGTATAAAGGGTAGACTTTTTGCATTTTTTTTTGCAAATTTTTTTTTTCTATTAGGAAAATATTCGGTTTTATGTACCTCTAGTATAAGAAAAATTTAGCAACAGTTTATACGCTACACAGAGAAAACAGTGCCTACTAAATACCTCATAAAATAGAACAAAATTAATAAGAAATCTCTATGGTTTTTTTTTCAATAAGGAAATCTTATTAATTTCATAGGGAAAACCTTTTTGAAAAAAATCAAGAAGAATTCTTCTAGTTTTCTAGGTTATCGTATTGATTTTTTCAATAAGGTTTTCTTCCTGTTTTTATTAGGCGACCTCATAAAAAAAATTGCGTCTTTATTATCTATACTTATGTATTTTCATTTAAATTCTATACCATATAAATATGTATGTATGTATGTAGTATATTGTAAATGTTACTTATTTATACATACATACATACATACACATACACTCTAACCAATATGCTAACAAGCATCCTGAATAACCACCATTGAAATTATTGTGCAAACATTCTTATACAAAAATAAAAAAGGTCATGAAAAAAAATAGTCTCTATGTCTATTGTAGATATGAAATAACAAGACACCTCATAAAATCAAGATTTCCTTTTTAAAAAAAATCAAGAATATGCTTTACACATAATCATATAGGAACCTCATAAAATCAAGAAGAAAATCTTATTGAAAAAATCAGTAAGATAACCTAATAAAATCAAGAAGAAACCTTTTTAAAAAAATCAATAAGAAAGGGATTTCTTTAGTTTACAATTTATAAGAAAAGCTAATAAAATCAAGAAGTTTTTCTCTATGGATTGTTTTTTTGGTGCCAAAAATAACGGAAATTGAGTAAAAAAAATTGTGAATAATAAGATTTCTTCTTGATTTTATGTGGTTTTTTTCTTGATCAAATTAATAAGATTTACCACATAAAAATAATAAGGAATCTCTATGAAAAAATCTTCGCTTCTTTCTGCTGGGATACCCCTTAGCCTAAAAACAATTAATAGAGAAAATCTTCATGATTCTATTAGGCAGTTTTTTCTCTGTGTACAACATGTCACGCTTGTTCCTTTAAAGGGGCCACTAAAATTTGATAAATGTTCAATAGAAGTAAAAAATCCTTTTCTTAAATATACATAATTTTATATCACAAAGAGGGATACATAGTGTAGATTTTTAAACGCATGGCTGCAAAATACAAGTAGGTGTTGGTTATGGAGTATTTTCAGGGACCTTAAGTCTTCGTATTGCAAAGCGACTTCCGGATCACTGCAGTGTCTACCAGGCAGAGATCCTAGCTACTAAGGTAGTTGCGGATTGGTTAAAAGTGAATTTCACTTCAACGACTTTAATTAACATATACACTGATTGTTGAGCAGCTATTATGGCTCTTTGATCCTCGCTTCTACCAACAAAAACAGCCAACGACTGCCGCTCATCTCTAAACGAAATTCTCCTCTGCCATATTGGGATCATCTGGATTCCGGTACACAGAAGTTTGCAGGGGAAGTCCAGTACTGATGGTTTTGCTAGAACTGGGACAACCTTGCAGGTTCCACCGGAATTGCAATATGTAGATTTATCTCAGACTTAGGCCCACATGCAGGTTTCCGATATAACTTTGTCGTTCTTGCTCAGTTTCAGTTGGATCTAACATGAATTGATAATTTTTGGGTAATTTGGATACGCGATAAGTCATATTTTTGCTTAAAAATTATTCTTTTTTGTATGGCTCTGTACCTCACATGACGGCCCTACTTCTCTGTGTTCCTTATACAGGGGTAAACTGAAGCGTTCGCCGCCACAAATGTGAATACCAAGAACGAACTACATATGTATGTGACTTGCAGGGAACACATATGTAGGTTGCAAGCTTTGAATAAATGTATCCCTTATTATGAGCAAGCATCTTTCTGAGCTGCATCGAGCTATCTAATCTCGCACTGCATAAGAGGTTGGCGGGAGCATTTCCCAATACCGTGACCATCAGTCACCATCATCAGAAGCACCTGTTACATAGCAACAGAACCTAGAATGGCATCAGGCTGACCACAGCCGATCAATCACTCGCATTTATCAGAAACTAGAAATTCAAAGCAGCGATTTTAATACGAGTAGCAACCACATCCACTACGTGCAAAGACGCTACGCGTGCACGAAGCAAAGCCCTCACCAATCACTGGAAACAGCGTCTGTGGTCTTGCGGGAGTTGAAACGAAGCCCACCACACACACGGTCATCACTTAGTTGCCAATAGTAAACATCATCTATTAGTTCCTGCGGGGTAAGAACGAAGTCTATCATCGGTTTTTGGCCAATGAACGATGCACATCCATGTCACAGTTCGTTTAACCTCAGAGACAGCTCAACCCCAGTGCCACCACTGCCCATAAAACCAATACTAAGTAGTTAGGCCGCGAGGTTCCGCCCGCGTTGACGTTGGCTGAAGTAGTTGTAGCACGTTGACTATAAAATAAAAATTCCTGGGTTCGAGGCCGGTCTCTGACAGTCATTAAATAGCAATACCAAACATTTTTCTGATAGTCATTAGAGTCCCTTTGTATCAGTTGTTGTAGGAAAGTTCCAAGTGATGAAGACATAGAACACTGGTCACTAAACTATACCGGCTTCAGCAAATACTAATCCTAATTTAACATTAGAGCACTTTACTTCGTCGGTATTGTGTAGCAAAAACATTGGCGAAGTAAAATAACCAAAAAGTTACTGCGCCTCATTGACACCAGAGGCGCTGCAACACTACATTATAAAACAAACGTGTAAAAAGTAGAGTTGTAAAAGAATGTAGCTTTCCTCTATCTCTTACTTCACCACCATTCTTATCGATCATTATCCCTTTCCTAAAAGAAGGTAACACCTAGTACTAGTAGTAGACATTCATTGCCTGAGTGCTACTTATCTTACGTAAAGAAACCCTAAGGGCCTCCCATCCCATGATCTTTTAAACTCAGGGCAATTCAAATGATATTTAAATAAATCAATAAAAAAATTTTAAATAAATTTATGCACATCTGTTCGTCTATTATTACAGAGTAACACGTACATTTTGTAAGTAACCAGCTAAAGTTAGTGCCTGAAAACCCGGATTGCCGAAACTAGGCTCCGCGGTATTTTCTCAACCGATATTTTAAAGACATATCCCCATACATGAACGTTTGGTATAATAGATTAAAAGAATTTTCCGGCAGAGTTACACATATATGTACTTATATTTTCTAATCAAAAGTTATGTATATAGTACAGTGGATTTCAGTTATAGCGAACTAAGAGGATCCTGGCAATTTCGCTGATTTTAGGCATAGATTTTTACAAACGGAATATATATATCTAATAAGCGAAATTTCACTATAGGAGAAGTTCGCTATAACCGAAGTAGATACGCCATAACCGAACTTTCTTTTATTATATATCAATGTAAAGTTTTTTGGAACCAGAGAGTTTGTTCGTTGTATGCATTAATTCGTTGTAACCGCACCGCACCGAACCGATTGGCAAGTATATTTGTTTCTTGATATTTTGAATAACCTTATCGCAAATGGAAAGCTACAGTTCTTGCTACAATTTTACTACACCAGCTGATTTAAAAAAATCAACTTTAAATTAGTTGAAAAGCAATGCGGAGTGAGACAATTGACTACCGCCTAGGACATCGCAATGTTAAAATAGTCAGTTGATTACATTGAAAAGTAATTCAAGTGTCGGTCAGTACTAGTTGCGAAATAGTTAGCTTAAAGTTAGTTTAAAGTTAACGAAATTTCCGACATGGATTTAAATCAAACAATAAAAGTGAAAAATTCAATTACTGCTGAATAAATACTTATGTACAATTGTACATATATTTATGCATATACATATGTATATACATATGTATGTACATATGTATGTATGTATGTATGTACTTATTTACACATATTTAAAGATTTGTTTCGTTTCATTTGTTGTGTTTTTGCTGACGTTCTAGTGATGATTGGAAAGCAAATGTGTCTCATGTCTGCTGTGTTGACTTTTCAGCAACCAAAATAAAAACTCAGAAAATATGATACCATTATTTTCGCTTTCTTCATTCCCACCATCATTATCATTATCATCATCATCATCGACATCGACTTGTATGTATTTTGTGGTTTGCCATTCCCATTCAGCCAATCGTCCATCTCTAGACATTCAGTCCATATGAGAAAAAATAACATCACTAAATGATAAGATTTGTCAAGTGGCATATTGATGTATGATGATGATCATCATGATGATGGTGTGGTGTGGTGTGGTGTGGTGTTACGCTTTATCAAAAGGTACTGCCAAGGCGAATGGAGTGCGGGGCACAAAGAAAATAAGCGTACCACGAAATAAATAAGCGATTGAACGCCATTGTCCGCTTCAGGGACAATTGCCAAAGTAATAAGCGCCATTAGCGCCAATTGGTTTTTGGAAAAAAAATTTAATTTCATTTTCTTGTTATTTTATTTAACATGAGAGGTCTGGGACACTTCAAAACCAGTCAAGAACAACAAAAACATCAACGGCAAGTTCTTGCAAAGCAAAATATTGAACCAACGACCGACCGACCGTGTGTGCAAATAACAAAACAAGCGAAGAGTGCGTGCTTTAACAATCAAGCACAACATTCCCTTAAGTGTATTATCGAGTGCTAGTGATGCCAGATGGCGGGTTTTTGCAAATTTCCCCTGCTGGGTATACATAAAGTTGAATTCGATTTTCGCTGGGTATCGAACATCGAAAATCGAATCAGTACAGGCAAATCTCGGTATAACGAATCTCGCTTTAACGAAAATCCGATATAACGAACGTCCAAATATTTTACATTAGCAACCTTATATAGCGAATAATATCCTAATTTTATACTGGATATAACGAATTATAAAGAAAAAATCAAAAACAAAAACTTGCTAGCATCATATTTATAACATTTAGTTCTACTTTATATAGCGAATGTTTTATAACGAACGGCAAAATATTAAACAAAATCTACAGCATCATTTTTTCAAAAAGAATTGTGATACCGTTTGTTTGTATTTGGTAGCTTATTTAAAAAAAATTTACCCTCATTCTTTTTATTCTAATTCAACATGTCTACAGTAATAAAAGTTAAAATAACACTTGAAAAAAACTTTGCAAATTGAGTCTTCAGAGTTTTTCAAGCTTATGTACATATATTGCAAGACTTCGTGGTTTAGAAACCATATAAACTACACAAGCGGCTTGTCAAACATAATAGAATTTTATGCTACGCTAGAGTATTTTTTTATAGTTTTGAATATTCTTCACCCTTATTGCGAATGTCGCCGTCGAATAATGTGTCGATAACAAGACATTTTCTTGTTAACGATAATGTAAAGCACATAAATAACATCTCTATAAAATTTTACATTTGTTTAATTTATATGATTGTTGAAACTTAAATTTAGTTTTGATTTTTTTCAAATTGTGCAAAAATGTTTTTGCAGAGGTATTCAAGTGAAAATTTCAGTGGCTAAGAAAAAAAAAAAATAAAGGATTTAGACGTAAACGAAAAGTTATGCGTTAAATATCAGACATTTATAATTTGCCAGATGCCAAGAAAGTTGAAAAAAAAATTTCCTATAAATTTGTAATTAGTTTAGAACGGGGATAATTATTTTACTAAATTACAGATTTGGAGGAAGGAAATAAGGTAAACATTTATTTCCAATGAACTAAAGCTGGTAAAAGCTCTACCATTTTCGGCACAAGGGTATTATTACCAACTATATTGTAGAGACGACTTTAAGCTAGATTTATCACAACCTACAGAATCAGAAATTCTGGAAAAGACACTGTTGTGTGTTCCTAAACTATCTGTGTCAACTTTTTAATAAAGAAGAAAAGGCTGCATCTAAAATGGAATTTTATGAGAAAACTGACTTGTACAATCTTTTTGGCTGAGTGTAAGGGACACATTTAAAAATGTTGGCTTCTAGTTAGGTAGAACAAAGCATTTTTTTTACAACAGGAAAGGGTTTTTATACATACCTATATATGTATGTATATGACTTACTTATTTAGTCAAGTGGCTCCAATGAAGTCGAATGCAGGCCGTATGACAGTGACAAAGCTGTGAATTTCGTCTTGCAAGGCGTCAAGCGCCTTTTTATATTTAATTACTAAATCACATAATTCCCATGATTCACATTCTCAAAATTTACCACCCCTTAGTTTTCATTACTCACTGTGCACCATGAAAAAACTACACTTCTGGCAGCTTTGACTTAAGGAAAATAAAAAAAATTTATAAAATATAAAATAATAAATAAAACAAATTTTTTTACCAGAACGCGACGAGAGAGTAATAAGTTGAGATAGACTTTGTACCGCTAACATTTAGTATATTGTTTTATTTTTTTGCTATAGCTGTTGTAGACGTTTCATTAACAATATGAGTAAAGAACAAAAATGTGAAGCATACAGTGGGACTAGAGTTTGTAACAAAAATCGCAAAACGTAAAACCGCGATTGTGGTTTAAAATTTACTTAAACCGATCGGTTTTGGTTTCGGGTTTTTAATCCTGTCGAAAGGGGGGGGGTGTATTGTCTAATTCGATAAGAAAGCAAGACTGGGGTCTACTCTGTAATTCGAAACGAAAGAAAATTCTTTCGAAGTTGTATGTTAATTACATGTACTACATTCGAAAGCATTTTCTTCCGTTTCGAATTACAGAGTAGCCCCCCTGTTTTAATTTGTGTGCTTTTAACATTCAAATTCGAAAGCTTTTTCTCTGGCTTATGAATGGATGGATGTTGTGAAACAACCATAACTACAGTTTTGTTGAGTTTTCTAATTCAAATTTAATATTCACTGCTGCTCCATTGGCAGTTCCAGCCACAATATCCAAACCGAATGACTATAACATTTGCCATTTGAACTGTGCAAATTTACATTTATATATCGCATAGCTTTAGCACTAGTCCACTCATTCAATGTTAAACTGTATTTTTGATCATTGAATTTTTCATAACTCAGATGTTGTTATGTTTTTGCAACAAACTAGGAAAATTTCATGAAAACTTCATAAAAGTTGTTTACAATTATGTAAACGTCCACCATAATTGGCCGTGATATATGGATGAGTAAGCACGAGAATTTTTGTTCGTAGGAAGTTCTCCTTACTTACAATTCGCTCCACAGTACACTACAACAACCAACAACGTCTATTATAAACAGTGTTGCCACCGAAAAAAAAAAATTAAGTAAGTGCAAATTGCCCCGGTTGCAAATTACACATGTGAAATTGGAATTGATACAATGCAATGGTTGCCAAATTAGGCCCTACAGACCTCGGGCAATTCATCGCAAATAGTTAAACAGTTTCCAATAAGGTTTCGTTCTATTGCATTGTGTATTGGTTATCTATGAAACTGTTTATACTTAATACACAAGTGTCTGAATCAAAAGGTTTTTTTAGTGGTTACGCTTACTTGTTCAAGTGTGAACGTACCTTAAAACATTAAGAAGCGATAACATATCGTGCCATAACCGCCAAAATAGCTTAAGCGACATAATTTTCGAACCCCATTTTTTGACCAAAATCGATTATTTGCGATCGTAAATAGTCGATTTTCGTCAAAAAAAAAAACGAAGTCCAAAAAATGTGTCGCTTAAGCTATTTTAGCGGTTATGGCTCGATATAAAGAATTAACAAGTTAAATATTACTCATCCGTTTCATCACAAATTGTTATGATTTACATTTAAGCCGAAGTCTGTTTCGAGCAGAAAGGTTCTATTTTCGGGAAAAAATATTTGTATATGAATGAAAGAATTATATTCAGGGTTGTCACTAGGGATGTAACGAATACCGGTTTAGCGAATGCGAATGCGAAAGCGAATAATACATTTTTAATTTTTGCGAAAGCAAATGCGAATGCAAAAGCGAATGCAAATAGCAAAAGTAAGCGAATAATTTGCGAATGCGAAAGCGAATGCGAACATTCGTTACATCCTTAGTTGTCACCATTAAAAACATTACGGCGGTGGCTTCTTGGTCGGCGTTAAACGATCGACTTATTTCTCTAGACAGCAAAAAAAAAATTAACAAAACAGCAAAATTCTCAATTCACTGCAGTAAAGTATACGTATGGAGCACAAAAAACTATTCTTTGAAAATAAATTACGTATGCGGGACAAAACGTGTTTTTACTTTTACAATAAAGTAATATTAACATCTAACTTTATTCATGAAAGTTCACAAAAATTTTTCTTCACAACATGTGTCGAAAGCGGTGGTGCAAATACAAAAGAAATCCATCGGATATATTTTGAGAAAACTTCACGTGAACCTTCTTTGTCGTTTTTCTCCACTCGAACTTTGTGGCGTATGGTCTAAACCAATTCTGAGGACACGATATGTATTTATTATAGCAATACGATTATCGTAATAAAAGTTACTGAATCCAAGTACAGATATTTAGGAAAAATTCATAATTTAAATACCTGGTACATGCATATGTACATTAGAGTGGCCGTTAATTGTATGGAGAATTTTTTTTTGTTGATTTCTCTTACTCTCACCCCCCAAATCGGTTCAGTTTTATGTTATTCAATGAAATTTTTTTTTGGTTTAGTTTTCTTATTACTACATCTAATATACATATGTATGTATGAAATAATTTAATAGATATAAACTCTTATTGTAAACGCTTAGTAAAATAATTTGCATATAAATGAAATTTTGGTATATATAATTTTTGGTATTTTGTTGGTTATTTTCTTCATTATTTCCTAAAATATTAATTTTAGCAAAAAATTTTCTTTGAGACTAACGTTGTAGACTAGAAGTGCTATAATATTGCCATACATCATATTCTTGTAAAATGTTTGTTTAAAAAGATAGTCATATGCAAACAAATTACATTGAAAATATGCTTGAAGGCCAACTTTGAAGGGCGGGCGCACCCCCTAAAACACAACTTATCGCTATGAAATTTTTTTGTATTTTTTTACATAAAACTGAACCGATTTGGGTGGTGAGAGTAAAAGAAATCAACAAAAAATAAATAACGGCCACCCTAATGTATATGTATGTAAAAATAGGACCAACTGATGAACCCGAGTGAGCGATGCTTAAGCAAAGGCGTATCCAGGCTGCTGTTCAGGAGTGGAGTCACATAGTGGAAATGCAATCGGTACAGTGCCTACACCAAATGGCGGTGTAGCAAAAATATATTTTAGTGCTAATTAAAAAATGGCAACACTGGCAATAATACGACAGCAGTAGCAGCTGTGCAGTGGAAACAGTTGATGATGTTTAGTGTTTTTTCAGTTTTGTTGTAGATACTTTGCTTGGCCCTGTTGCTTTTATTGTTGGTGTATTTATTCATTTTAAAGTGGTTCGTTCTGGAGTACATTGAACCAAAACTGTGCTGAACTGATTTTGATACATATTTTTTAAACATACATACACACACTTATACATACATATATAGTATGTACGTGCCCATAAATGTGTACGTATTTATGAATGTATATTCATACCAGAGAACAGCAATGAGTAATGAAAAAGTGAGTAGAGTTGAATCGTGACATATAATTTCTTGTACTTGTGCGCACTCATACCTATTGCAATGTTGTATATGAATTAGACAACAGTTCTTTTTAAGCTAGTTCGTTCAATGTAAATTAAATGGGTTTCAAAAAACTTTTGATTCAAACGCTCTCAAATTAGTTCAAAAAGAACTGTTGGACACAAGTCTACTATGAATCATATCAAAGAATATAAATCATATAGAATGCGCATCTCATACAAGCTAAAATTTTCTATGCGGGTATTTCCAGTAGAACCCGTCAGCATACGTGCTCTCATTTCTTTCTGCAGTGTATGCTGCGCTCGCATTGCTGAGAGCGAAAGCATGTGTGTATTTATGTTTGATTTTTATTATTTTGCTTTTTTACAGTCTCGTAGACAGCGTATGCAATGATCAGCGTTGCCGTTTTAGTTACTTGTAACCAAAATTGGTTACTTTTTTTCCAATGTGTACTTGTGTACTTTTTTCCATTTTGGTTACTTTTTTTAACACAAAATTAAAAATTTTTATATGGTATTTAAATTAGAAGAAAAGATTATTTTTATAATATTCAAATTTGTTTTACATAATTAATTTTCGCTTACGATAAAATTTTACAGCCCGTACTCGTATCTTAAAAGTTATAAAATATTTGGCATTTTGATAATTCTTAACTATGGATAGGCCCATAAAATTTTAATTTAAATAAAAAGGTCTATTTTCAATTAAATCTCACTTACGATAAATATCGAAAATAAAGCTCAATACAAATATGAAACTGAATTACAAATTTAAATGTAATAGCTTAAAAACATTGCATCCTAAACAAAAAATGTGTGTATTTCTCACTATCAAACATAAATTTGTGTAATTTTCTTCCCGTTTTTTACATTCACTACGAATCAATAGCGGGAACAAACGTTCCCATGAAGTTCCCGATAGCAAATTTCCCCTCATGGGGTATGAAAATTTCATGGGTTCAAAAATTTCTCATTTTATTCACGATAGGGGTGAATGTTTACAACGTCAAGCACTGGTGCCAGAAAATTTTACAAAAAATCTGGAAAAATTGGCTAAAAAATCTGCAAAATTATTTTAAAAAATCGGAAAAAAAATCTGCAACAATAAAAACACCTATATTTAGAACTGTTTTTCATTTTGTTTTCGAATTATTAACCGTCTTCAATTAAGGAGGAGGTTATATGTTTGTCATGTATGCATTTTTTATTTAATTTGCGAATTAAGATAAATTATATCATATACCGATATTACAAATTCTTTAAAATAATGGCACATATGCGTGACTGTTTATGATTTAGAGTGCGATATGTTTATATGTATGTATATTCATACATCTTTGCACAGATTAGCTAGTTTCTTCCCTCTAGTCAACCTAGAACCATATGTCGCTATGTCAACACTCTTTTCTATAGCGACAATTGCACTAGTTGAAATGTCGACAACTTTCCTTTTATGCGTGAGTAGAGATACGTTAGAGACAACAGTTCTAATGTATTTCTGGTGACATTGTCAATGAACGCGTCAATAGTTCGTTTTTCTTTTTTATTATGCTATGGAATTATGTTAAAAACTTACGTACTTATGTATGTATGTATGTATGTATTTAATGTATTTAGGTTTGTTGCCCAACCCTTATAAAATTTTAGACGAGGGTCACTAAAATGTACTAGTGAGTCCTTAGTTCAAATGTCTCCATATGGTCGATTACATTGGCTGCGGTACACCTATTCAGTCCTACTATTGACAATGTCACTAGTAACTCACTACTATTTTACTATTGACATCGAGCGAGGAAATATCGATATTGTAGACTAGAGCCCCTAAAATTTACTAGTGAATCTTTGGTGCCAATGTCTCCATGTGGTCCCAAAAGAACTACTTTGTCAGTATTGCTACAGTCTAGTGGTGGATTTTCAATGACAAGCTAATGTTAAATGTCAATAGATAATTACATTGGCTGGGGTACACTTGGTCAGTAGTACTACTGTCAATGTCACTAGTAATTCACTACAATTTCACTATTCGCATTTTCTGCAGGGTTTTTACCATTGTTATGTTGGTGGTATGGTTACTGCAAAATTAAACGTCAAACACTACTTATTTGTTAGTGTTTCTTATGTGTATGTTTCTGACAGTGACACCATGGTTATTTCTGTTACGGAGTAAAGAAAAACATGAAATATTGATGTTACACAAGCATTTCAGAAAATCTGCAAATTTCATTTTATAATTTTTTCAATGAAAAATCAGCAAAATGCAGAGAAATCTGCAAAACTGGCAACAGTGACGACTAGCTGTAGCAGAACTCGAAGCTCTGTCGCTGTATCGTACAGAGTGACCGTTTGATCGACTACAGTGGCAAATTGCCACTTTTTCGATTGCCTTCCCTCTTTTTGTCCCCCTTTTTCTAAAGTAACTTATATAATAATACATTAAAAATAAGAACTTTAATGTAGTTGTGTCGATTTTTTTAATGTTGCCCCTTTTTTTTGATAAATCCTCCCCTATTTGGTGCAACTTTTTGAAAAATGTCATCGGTCACCCTGGAAGCAAATGGTCTCTCTCTGCGTATTTGCTTGCGCTTTATACTTTCCCCCCGCATCAGTAACGAAATCAAAAAATGTTTAATTTTTTAGCTCAGATGCGCATTCTATATAATTTATATTCTTTGATCATATTCACTCGAAAGTTTGAAGTGCGTATCGAACTCATATTTAGCAACATTTATGACGTCGTTGATTTCGACTTCCCTTAACTCGACGCCTATGGACGATACAAAATAAGTATGATTCACAATGCGAACTTTGCATACGAACATTAAAGTTCTCATTATGAGGTTATGTGTTTCTCTGTTGCTTTTTTTGTTTTTTGTTTTTTGCACGAATTAAAAAACAGCGCTATTTACTACTATTGTATACTACTTGCAAACTGTTTAATGACTAAAGCTTAAATTAGACGTGACATAGCCATAACGCCATAGCCATAACCAAACCAAAATTCAATTGATTTCTATGGTGAGAGTGAGAGTGAGAGAGGCTCGCCATAACTCTCACCATAGAAACCAATTGAATTTTGGTTTGGTTATGGCTATGGCGTTATGGCTATGTCACGTCTAATTTAAGCTTAAACTTTTAAATAAACATATATGCATGAGTTGAGGGAGGGTGAATCAATGTGAGTAGTATAAGTATTTGCCTGAAATTAGATATCAAACTGCGATGATTTATTAATGAGAGTGTGGTATGACTATGATGTCGAGGTCGCATTCATATTTATTTCAACCTATACTTACAAATCAATGTCATCGTGAGTATGCGTAAATCAGAGTAGTTGAGTTTAAATGATGTCTACTCAGTTATAATTAAAATTTCATGAGTCAGTATGAATAGCGAAAAAACGGCTCATTGCCGATCACTGATTCATGCATATGTATGTCGTGTTGTTGTATTTGCTGTTTGTTTTATTTATTTATGTAGTACGTACTATAAACATACAAACATAAAATTTTGCTACTCCAAGCATTCATTACTCTTGTACTTATTTTATGGGCCGCATTTTGCTGTTTTCTTTGTGAAAATGCCGTTTCCAACCCACCGCAATATGTTTCTCTTAAGCAGAAACACACAGAAAAGGAGATAAAACAGAAAAGTTATATATGTACATATTATGTATGTATGTACAACTAAACGCCAACACCAGCAACAATAACAAACTAAAGAATATAACCACACATTTTATCCGTAATACTTCAGTCTACGCTCTACCCTTTATTCTGCAGGCCAAACAAACATTTATGACATGCAATCTTTAAGATATTGCATCTATGTAACTCAGGCTGTGTGTATGGCGAGCAATTGTGTTGTATGTGATAAAGTGCGTGAGTTTGTACTTATAAAAAATAATGTTATATAGAACAAATACATAATAGTAATAATAAATAAAAACTGCCAACTAATTAAAAGCCGAACTAACACAATAATGAATGCCAGACAGTCAATTATGGAACAATTTCATACCAAAGAAAAAAATTGCAACTTAAATTGTGGGGAGGAGGTAAGTACATAATTGGTTTCTTTTTAAATTCATTATAGTTACCTAGACCACTAATAAACTTAATCAATTACAATTGCAAAGGGTTTTATTTTGGGAAAATGTAAAGTGCAATTACATAAGTATTCCTATCTAGAAAAGAAATTTCATTGTGTAGAGTCAGATACTTTTTGCATGCAATTTGTATGCATGCATATCAGAGAGCTGTATGAGTTGATTCACTTTCGCTCTCCACTCACTATTACAATGCTTTTCTTTTGTTTTTTAACATCAGTATGTACTAATGATATTGCTTGCAGTGTTGCCTCTCTAACAACTGACTGTCATTAAGACAGGATTCAGATGATGAAATTTATGACGTCTATTTTGCTTGATTCCCTTTTGAAGTTTCTACCAGAAATTATTTGCGTTCATACGATGATTATTTTTACATGTCTAATTTTTTATTGATTTTGATTTTTATTGATTTTATTGTTTATACATACATTTGCAGTACATACCCTGTCGGAGAATGTGTGGTTGACTACAAAATAGTTAACTTATAGTTAACTTATCTCAGACTGACTAAAAGCTAACTGCAATGTCATCCAGAACAAACCCAAAACTAGTTCTCAAGTTGAGTACGTAAACAAATTTGATGAGAGCAAACAAATTTATTCTCAGCTACTTTGAAACTCATTTCAGTTTTATATTACCATTTTGCTGTTGTTATTTTAGATGGTACCTTAGCCGAGTGGTAGCGCGTTAAGTACACAACGTGTGATGATACATGTTCGAACCCCGGAAAATTTTTTTAAATTTACTGACTACCAGGTGATTTAAAGAAAGTTAATTTTAAATTAGTTGAAAGTAGTGCAGAGTGAGACAATTGACTACCGCCTAGGACATGGCAATGTTAAAACTGTCAGTTGATTACATTGCAAGTAATCCAAGTGTCAGTCAGTACTATTTCCGAAATAGTTAGCTTAAAGTAAACCGAATTTCTGACGGGGTACTTTTTTAATAAAATTTTGCTTCGAAGAACACACTAATATGAGAATATTAATAATAAAACGTAACAACAAGAACACAAATTATTGTAAAGAAAAATATGAAAAAAACCATAGAAAACAGAAATCGAGTAATTTTTTTTACCCCTCTTTCTTCTCTTCCCCGTTCGCTATCAAACCAAAAATGACGTCGAAAAATAGACTTCATAAAGTCTTCGTGTGAATTAGGTGTAACTCATTCTCTTTTTTTAAGAGTTGTTAGTGAAAATCAATAAAAATTCTTACTGTTGTTTGATTGTTTTGTATAGCAATCAAATAACTGACAAAAGCATGTTGACTAGATGAAGTCTTAAGTTAATAAAACATGGCGTATTAATCAATAGTTTTTCTGGTATTAAAACAATTTATAAAATAAAATGGGGCTAGCTATTTTATTTTATAATATTACATAAAGCTATATTTGTCAGAAGGGGTTTTAAGAAGTATTCAAAACAATCATACTGATTCATTGCTTTAATGAATCATATGAATGAATAGTGATTGCAAGTAGTGGCATTTATTTATTAACAACAGTCTCATTGATATGAATTATGCAATAGCATCATTCATTATTTTAATATTAAGTGCTAGCTCAATATGCATTTTAGAAAATGCAAAATTATGCCGTTTGATTCGTAATCATGCAGATCTCTGATGCATTCACAAACATAGGTACTTATATTTACGTATGTATTCATATGTAAATATGTATGTTTGTATATGTGTGTTTCTGTAGCGTATATTTCACCCACTCAACTAACAAGTGAAATGAGTGTTTTAACAAGCCACAGACAACCTGTTGCATTCCACAACACTGCATGTTGTTGTTACTACTACAACAATGTGAATATGCGTGTGGAAGTATTTGTAACCCTATGGATGGAAGTACAATGTATAAACACTCCCCGCCAAATGAATAGGGTACCCTCGTAATTCTGAAATGTATGTATATCGCTACCTTATTATAGAAAGGCCCTAACTCATAATTTTTTTTTATATCGAAAGTTTTGTATATTTCGATAGAAAAACATCTATCTAATTTATCGAAATATGCAAAAAACTCGATTTCAAAAAAATAATGAGTTAGGACCTTTTAATAAAAGCCCAAGCTAATTATTGTAACACTTAGTCTAAGGCGTAAATCGAAACTAAATTAAATCTAGACCGCCGCTAAAAATATATTTGTTATCAATTACATACTTACATATCGTCACCTAAAATCCAAAAGGCCGTAACAACCAAAAAAATTCAAAATACACTTTTTGATTGATTGTGATGTGATTAACCAAAATACATACTTTCTTAAAATTGTACTCACATATGTTCAAAAATACCGATTTTATTAATTATTCAATTTGGCACCTAACATATAAATAGTCTTAAATTTATGAAGTTTTTTGCTTCTCCTGTAAAATAGTAAAAAGTGTACTTACGGCCTTTTGGATTTTAGGTGAATAGAAAAAATAAAAATCTAACTTAGCAATGAATCTGGAACAACAATACATACTTACAATTGCCAAAGAAACTGGTATAAGCCACAATTTAGTGTCTAATCATGACTCAAACTATGGGAAATTGTAAAAGGTCGCACTAAAAGTATGCTTTCAGCTGTTGATAAATACATAATACGAGTGCTTAGATCGGCCTTAAATTTGCACGACACTGTGCAACGTATTACATATTTCTAAAGTTAAACATTTTAATATATAAATTCAGTAAAGTGAGACTTTGGCACGATTTTGATTTCCGTACATTGGATTTTGAGCATTTTTTTTTGCGTTTTTTCAGCTGAAACGATTTTTTTTTGTTTTTTTGCTTTTTTCTCGTTTTAGTGATTTTTTCTTCAGTTTTTGGCGTTTTTTCCATTTTGGCGATTTTTTTTTTCATTTTGACGATTTTTTTTTCATTTTGGTGATTTTGTTTGATTTTGGCGATTTTTTTTTCATTTTGGCGATTTTTTTTCATTTTGGTGATTTTGTTTGATTTTGGCGATTTTTTTTCATTTTGGCGATTTTTCCGGTTTTTTGCGATTTATTTTGTTTTAGAATTTTTTTTTTGTATTTTGCGCTTTTTTCGTTTTGGCGATTTTTTTTTTTGGTTTTTGGCGATTTTTATTTCGGTTAGGCGATTTTATAATTTTGGGATTTTTTAGTTTTACCGTTTTAAAAAATTTCAAAAGTTTAGCTCTTACGGTTTCCAAGATACAGCAAGTTGTCAAAATTACATAGTGAAAATTACATTAACTGATAGGACACCCTTTAATTTAGATTTTTAAAATTTTAGTGTTAATTTTTGTAGTCTGTATAAAAATACACTAACTTGTATGTACATTGCATGGGATTTTAACATTTTTCGTTGCTCGTTTTGGAAGACCCTTTAATTTTTAACTCTCATGTATTTGTTGTTGTAGCGGCCAAGGTTCTACACACTTTGTGGAAATTTCAGGTCTGTAGCTCTTACGGCTCTCTAGGAAATAGCCTGTGACGGACAGACGGACAGCGTAGCGAAAACAATAGGGTGCCTTTTCACCTTTGCTGTACGGAACCCTAAAAACCAACTCTCAACGATGCCAGAAAAATAGGGTTGGTACGCTTGACGTTTTGTCGAACCCACATGATGTGGTATAACGAATAGCACCCCATCGACTTTGAGTATAAAAAAAAATTAATTTAGTTGGTTCTGATGAGAGCACACAACAGGCCCTTTTTAGTGGCTTATTTGTATGTCCCCTGCAATGAGCGTAATGGCTTTTCCCATTAACCTAACCTAATCTAACCAAAAGGAACCTGATGGGTTTAAATATTATTTCCATAACCTTCGCATTATTCGAATCATTTATATAGCCACGAAGTAGGAGTTATGGTCGCGTCTACTATACACGCTAATTGCTACAAAGATCAGCCTAAGAAAAATTCTAATGGCAAATTTGTTTAATTTAGCAGATACATACTATTTACGTTCAGGTAACTGTTAGATACACGGTCCTATTTATGTGACGAGGAGTGTATCTATGCCTGTATGTCGAAAAATTTTTTAATTTTTATTTTGTTGTTCTTTTCCGCTTAACAGCTAAAATGTTTACAAACAAACGTAATCAAAATAACAACTCTCCCTTTTACACGAACTTCCGTTGTACATATTTTTATTTTTATTTTGTTCTTCTAATTTAATTTAAATTTAATTAAACGACTCTTGAAGCGAGCTAGTGGCACTAAAATTTAGTGACTAAATGCTTCTAACGAATTAAAAACATTAAAATTGGGTTTTAACAGATTGCTGTAGAACATACACATACATGTATACATACAAACATACATACATACATACAAACATGCATACATACATGAGCCCTATTAATTTCAACCTATTGAGCCACTTTTTGTTTGTCTCACAATTTGTCAAGTTCACTGAACTATGTTTTTGTGAATTATACCGAATTCAGTGAATAATTTCGGCCAAGGTCAAGTTCGTTTTTCGTTCAACGCTTGTTAGGTCCCCGTTCGCACTATGCAAGTCTTATTGCTAAGCTGATTAGTTTGATGGAGAGAGAGAGTGAGAGAGAAGACGGGAAAAACTTCATATAATGTCAATACGTTTTGCTTTCTCAGTCGTAATGTTAAGAAAGCACACATGCATACACTAAACTATGCCTAAAAAATATGTGCATAGTGTGAACGCCGATGAAAGTTCAAAGAAGAAGTAGGTACATATAAGTTTAGCAGTAATGCTTGTGTAGTGTAAACTGGGACTAAGCACATTTTCGTTGTTCAACTTGTTGACAGTAAATTGTGTATCGAGGTCTTTAAATAAAAAAGGGTGGGAAGGTTTTGACTAGTTTAAACAAGCACTTCTTAGCAGGTGAAAGCAATGATGGAACATTTGGTTTTATGCCGGAATTGAAGAAGGCCGAGGCTCTACGCGGCATGCGGTAGAGCGGCTTATTGGTATTCTCTAACGCCATTTCTGAAAGGTTACAACTATTACTAAGTGTCACCGCTCAAATATACCGCTCACAGCGTGGCCACTTCGACAGTACATATTCGGTATGTTTCAAGTTTTTGCCGCTCTGTCGCTCACCGCTTTAACGTTTATTGCGTGACACTGGCTAAACGAAAGAAAATGAGAAGTTATTTTAGAATTTGCATTTTACATGCAAATACGAAAGAATTTTCTTTCGTTTCGAATTACAGAGTATAGCCCACTGAATTCAAAAAAGGAGGAGATTCGCAAGATCAATTGTTTTGTATTAATAATGCTGGGAACACAACTTGGACGAACGACGACTTTTTCGTTGCTAAATTTCGTCATAAAAATAAAACACATTCCTCGTATAACTCAGTCATTTGTAGACCAGGCCGGTGTCAGAAATTATTTTTTGTCTGATAAAATATACATATCGTTACCTTAATACAGAAAGGCCCTAACACATTTCAATTTAGAAATCGAGATTCTTGCATTTTTCCATACATTAGATCAGAGCTGGCCACCGAGAGAAACACTAGAGAAATGCATTCGCGTATGTGTATCCATTATACATATCGTCAGCTAAAATGCAAAAAGGCGTAATTAAAAAAAATTCAAAATCGAGTTTTTGATTGATTATTATGAATGCCATTAAACTACAGGTCTTGAAAAAATATTACACTTCTGCGATCAAAAATGACGCTTTTATTAACAAATAACAGGGGGACTTAACTAACGTTTGTGCAGTTTTTTGTGTAGCTTTTTGTTTCTTCTGTAAAATTATATTTTTGTTAGTTACGCCTTTTTGCATTTTAGCTAACGATATTTTCTTCTATCGAACTATACAAAAAACTAAATTTCAAAAAACAAATTTTAGTTAGGGACTTTTTGTATTAAGGTAACGATATGTAGCTATGTACTTCCCAGTTCTCAGGTTATAACCAACATTTCTTCATATCTAACTCCAAATTTTGCACTATTTACCCTTACTCTTTTCTAGAAAAAGTGCAACAACCTTTATAGCTATGGTATTTATTGCACGATACAGGAGTTAGGACGTGAATTTCGTAACAAAAATAATCGACACTATTACAGTTATAAATTTAGTTTTGTTTTGATTTCTTTGTATTGGAAAGCAGAGTACGAAAATAAACGATGCAATTTGTTTGATTTTCAAACAATTTATTTCGATTCGTTCTTTGAAGTGAGTGAAACAAAAACAATGAGAACGATTGCTCAATTTTTTTCTGTATATTTTTTTTGCACATGAGCACAAGCCAGAGAACACAGCCGTTAGGCTATAAGCCGCCACCGGCCAAAAACATCACATTCATTTAATAGTACGCCTCTAGAAAAGAAAATTATGGTAAATAAATGGAAATGTTTTGAAATATTTGCAGAGAATTTTACATCATTTATGTGTAATATAATTTTATTGCATTGTTATTTCACACATGATGCTCGTTTGATATAACTAAGCAGCATAGCTATAATCGGGTGTCCTAAGACACCTCTCTTCTTTTTTTTATTAAGAAAAATTAAATTTAGGGCTCATTTCAAGTAAAAACTAACGCTCTTAAGAAGTTACAATTATAATTTATAATAAAATTTATATTTCAAAAAATCAATTTATTGCAAATTTTCATTGAAAAGTGCAATAAATGTAGCATGTTTTCCTTAGAAAAGAAAACGCAATAAATATTTTTCCTCAAAAGAAAAAAATCCCCTTTAAATTTCCATAGTTTTATCTCTAAAGTACACAAGCATTTCCAAACTAAAATTACGTTCAAAATAAATTGGCAAAAAAACAACACAACAACACAAAATCAAACAACGTAAACGTTCAAAATAAATTGGCAAAAAAACAACACAACAACACAAAATCAAACAACGTAAACGTTTGTTTACACTGTGTAAAATAAAAAGTTTATCGAGAAAATACGTAAAAATAATTAAAACAATCAAGCACAATTATTTTAACAATTTAATTAATGACGCAAAAAAAAAAAAAAAAAAAAGAAATTGTATAAAATTTTCACAAGGCTATTGTGGGAGCAACCAAGCGGTCTAGTATTATACACAGGTCTACAGCCTATAAATGCGTTTGCAGCATTTACAAAAAAAAAAAGAAATGAAAAACTAATAAATATTAAAAACACATTAACAAATCAATAAAAAAAACAAGTATATAGTAGTGCCTACGTCATGAAAATCCTCATTTGATTTACTTTACAACATTTCATTTGCGTCAGTTCGATATTTAACCTCGACGAATCGGGTGTTGTGCAGGCAGCTCAGCGGCAAGCGAATATTAGTATAGCGAGTGTGAAAGAGAAATTAATAGTATGCAATTGCATGTCGCTGATTTGATTGAAGAACATCATAACTCGAAAAAGGAGGTTAAAAATTCGTCTTTATTTTTTTTTTTAGGTGTGTAACTCGGTACATTTTAGACCGATTGTAAAAATTCTTTTGTTGTCTGAGAGGGTATAGCTTACCATTGTAAAACAAAAGTGGGCGGGACACGCCCATAATTTTTTTTTATAATTTTATGATATTCTACTTATCTGATTGCTGCAAAATCTATAAAACAATTTTGGTGCTTTTGTAGGTACACAATTTGAAAGTTAAAAGAATGGGCGGAGTTACGCCCATTAAAATTTTTTTGTAATATTTCACGCGGTTATACTTAACCGATTTTTATGAAACTTACCACACAAACGCAGCTCTAGAATAGACAAAATCTTTTATTGAAAAAATGGGAGGAGTCACGCCCATTAAAACTTTATATTTTATTTTACGTGGTTCTACTTTATCGATTTTTACAAAACTTAACTAACACCCTAAGCCCTAAAAAACACACAATCTTTCATTTAAACAATGTGGGGAGGCACGCCCATTAAAATTTAATTTTATATTTCACGTACATACTTCTTCTTATCTTCTTCTATCATATCTTTGCATTGAAGTCGGGTTTATTTTGACAGAAAGTATTATTTGTAATTATTTCATAGAAGAAAAATTCTAGAGCGAAAAATAAAATTTTCTTTTTCCCCTGAGAAATGTTTTTTTTTAACTTATTTTCTGTAAAACTAATATTTTTCAGAGTTATGACTTTCTTCAAGTAAAGGGGCAATATTTTTTGTCATATGGCCATAAAGATGGAACTTTTAAGTTTCATATTACTTCAAAAATCACGGTATCGTTATTTTAATGCATATTTTAACTTTTGTAACCTATTTGTGCATATTTTAGCTTTAAAGCATATTTGTGGAATATATTGAAATTTAGCAATGTATGTATATTACTCTTCTTTAAACCGGTTGATTTGGCATTATAAGGTCGTTTATAAAGAAAAGCCAAAGAAATGAAATTACGAAAACTCTCTATATTGGGCCTTATCACGAGTGTCGTATTTCGACTACGACTACGACGATTTTGTACTAGATTAAAGAAAAAATTTTACAATATTATTTAGTCTAGTACAAAATCGTTGTAGTCGAAGTCGTGATACGACACTCGCGCTAAGGCCCATTATTTAGTTCACTATTGGCCCATTGGCGTAGATGTATGTTTTTTTTTCTGGAGGGACTATTATGTGTTGATTTTCATAAGTAATTTTAAAATAAATAATTACAGGCAATTTTTATTAGTTTTGGGAGGGGGAGGAGCAATGCCCCCTCTGTGCCATGCTTATGCCTGATATTTCACCTCAAATCTAATATTATTATTTTACCCTAGGCCACAATTTTCATATTCTCGCACGTACAGGATGTTCCAATAAGACATTTAACATTCACTGGACTATTATTTTGACAATTGTCATGACTCCAGCTGTAACTATTTGACAGATGACAAGTAAAAACTACGCCATTAATAAAAATGGAAAGGTAAACGCTCCAACAACGTATTGTACTTATTAAAATTCACTAAATACACAAATTTTGAAAATTTCCTAGTCACAGTTCGGAAAACCAAAACATTTTTTTGGGCATTTTGAAGTACCAGCTCCGCCAGCAATTGTGAGAGTGGTGGGAAAGTTTGAGCTGTTGCGAGATGTTAGTAATGGGAAGGATCAAACACGTGTACATCGCTGAAAAGCAACTGAGAATATTGTTTCTGTTGCAGCGCATGATGTTGTTGGGGAGAACCCAGATTTGTCCATTTCCCCACCACTTTTAGAAACGGGCTTGCACCGTATTTTGCACAAACACTTAAATTTTAAGCCTTTTAAAGATCCGTTAGTACAAGAAATCACACCCAGCGAGCATTAGCAACGTCGTGTCATCGAAAATTAATTATTCGGAACTTCAACGTAAAATCATCTTGAGCGAGAGGCACACAATCGTACGACTTTTGAAAAAATAAATAATGGGTGTTTTTTATTGAGGTATAGAACTTTAAGTTGGCATCACTTTTTTAACTGGCGGCCATTTTGTCAGCTGTCAACTGATTAATATTTAGTTTGGTTTTCCATTTCATCATGAACAGGTTGACAAAAGAACAACGCTTGCAAATCGTGCAAATTTATTTCGAAAATAATGGTTCAGTTCGCGAAGTTCACCGCAAGCTCTGTCCATTTTATGGTCGACATAATCGTCCATCAGAGCAATTAATTCGGTTAACCATGGATCGTTTTCGCACTACGTTTACTCTATGTGATAATACGCATCCGCAGAGACGTCGAACAGTGCGCACCGAAGAAACAATTGCCGCTGTAGAGCAAAGTGTTGAAGAGGACCCGAATGAAGCGATTCGCCACCGTGCACAGCAATTGGAGCTTTGTCCATAAATTTTATGGAAGATTTTGAAGATTTTGAATGTGGATGAGTTGGGGTTCCAACAAGACGGCGCTACATGCCACACAGCGCACGTCACAATCGATTTATTGAAGGAAACATTCGATGAGCGCATAATTTCGCGGAATGGACCTGTCAATTGGCCACCAAGATCGTGTGATTTGACACCATTGGATTATTTTCTTTGGGGATATGTGAAGTCGCTCGTCTACGCCAACAAACCAGAAACGTTAGGGGACTTGGAAGCCAACATTCGTGGCGTTATTGCCAACATACGGCCCCATATGCTCGAAAAAGTGGTTGAAAATTGGACCTGTAGAATTGGCTTTATTCGAGCCAGCCGCGGCGGCCACATGCCCGAAATCATATTTAAACATTAATGGCATAAAATTATCCTTCCAATAAAGCCAAATTGATGGACATTAAAACGATTTTCTTGTGTTTTATTTCAATTCGAAGTTCTATACCTCTAAAAAAAACACCCGTTACAACACCCTGATCTAATGAATTCATCATTAACAAACAGAAGTGTCTTATTTGGGGCTCGCAAAACCCAAAAATTATTGTCGAAAAACCTCTACATCCTCAACGTGTGACTGTTGGGTGCGGTTCTAAAATGAGGGTGGAGCAACTGTTGCGGTGAATGGATCGCGCTATCGAACGATGATGAGCTATTTCCTAATATTTGTGAAAAATGTTCAGTACCATTGATTATTTCGCGTGAAAAATTTGACATATTGATCATTTAAATGTCGTATGTGGATTTTTTGCGGTTTTGAGTTAAGATCGATTCCTTAGGGATTCTAACCTGATCTTTCATTTGGCGTAATCAGTTTTTCGATATCTCATACGGTTTTCGAAATATGGAGTGTTGAGTTTGTCTTATGTGGCACTTGCCACTCAATTTACTCGAAACTATCAAAATCCACCTACGACAATTAGATTATCAATCGACGATATACTAAATGTAGCCCAAATCGCGGTTTTTATTATAAATTTCTCGCTTTTATTGCTAGAAAGTATGCAACACTGTTAAAATTCCGTGCGAAAAAAGCACTGCTAATCAGTGATGGGAAATGTGGCACAATTGTGCCATTTTTGGCACTATTGGATGTTAGCTGGCACTGTGGCACTCTCGCTCGTTTTCTGGTACTTGTTGTCCATTCGGCCCATAACCGCCAAAAAAGCTTAAGCGGCACATTTTCTTTCAGTTCTTTTTTTGACGAAAATCGATTATCTGCGATCGTAACTAATCAATTTTCGTCAAAAAATTAAGCTCGAAATTTATGTTGCTTAAGCTTTGTGGCGGTTATGGTTAATTACTTTAAATTTTTTTCACTGGTAATATGAGGATTCATTCTACATAATTAACTCAACAATCCCATTTTTTGAGTCATATTTTGTTCAATTATGTTGCAAGACTAGCTGAGCCTGCTAAACGTTGCCTTGCCCTCAATTATTGGTTTTTCGTCGCATGTTTGTTTTATAGATACCTACATATTTCCATTTTCATAAAAATCGGTCAGCAGTCACTTTCACAATTCGGCCAGGTGACGGTCAAGCGGACAGATAGAACAGCGTGTTCACGTTAAAATAGCTTTATTTTTCTTTTGAGTAGGTAAACTATTGCTTTAATAGATTTCTTCTAAAATGATAGTGAATATTTTCTGAATATAGGAAGTTTAGCGCCCGTGTTAAAAACATTTTTAAAATCAGACCTAATTTTGGAACTTTTTTTTTTTGTAATATTCATGGAATTTTCTAGATATACAGAATAATGTATCATTCAAGGACCATGGTATACTAAACGAACATCAAGTGCCAACATTTAAATTATATAAAAATGGGTTTGGCACTATTCATGTGATTTTGGCACTATTTAGAAACAGATTCTAATTCCCATCACTGCTGCTCATGTTGTTTCGCATCTAAACTAAAATGATGCCAGACTAATTTTGCATGGAAAAACATGCTGCCAGAAAGATTTTACGTGTTTTTCGCAACAAGAACAGAGTACTACTTTTGCGAATTTATTTCGCAAAATATTTCCTACCAAATACTTTTATATGTTTGACAACATTTGGTACGAAATTGTGAACGGAGTACCAGGCTTTATATTCGATAAGGGTGAATATCATCGCTCTTTTGCGTGAAAAGTTGCCTGACCGTGTTATTTGTTGTGATTTACACTTTTTTCTGAAGTTATGAAGTTATCGAGGACATATAGTCGCCAATGGTGAGGGAAAATTTCATAAAATGGTGCTGCAAGCGTAGCAGTGCTTGCCACCTGACACCCAATTTTTTTTCTTACGGTTTGACGTTTGTCTTTGACCTTGGATTCCAATCTATAGCTTCCTTCGCAATATCGTGCGGTAATTTGCGCATATAAACATCCGATGCATTCGCTTAAAAACACTCTTTTTTTTCGTAGCAAAATTAAACCTTTTATTGGAAGACCCTTAATTAGTTCTTTTGTTTTGTGTTCTAATTAAAATGTAAATTAATTTGTAGTCCAATTGATTTTGAATATCTGTGGTTACAAGCGATAACAGCTTAAGTCAAAAAAAGAGAAAAACCACTTTTAACGTATGAAATTTTTTTACCAAAAAAATCAAAATGGGCAAATTAAAACAATTTTTTTTCGCAAATTAAAGATTAGTGTTTTAACGAATTTACCCAAGATTTTATAAAAATTTAGCATTTTTTGAATTTTTTTTAAGACTTAGGCCAATATTATTTTGTTCATGTCTTTAAGGTAAATAAAGTTCGTTATAGACAACAGGATTTCTCGTAAATATGAAGCTTCGTTTGTAAAATTTTTTGACATATATATGTAGCTCGATGTTGTCTTAACTCGACTTATGCTGTTATAGCTTTTCAGCACAGATATATTGAAATGCTCTATATATAAAAGCTATTGCAACACTTACATATGTAAATCACTTTTGTAACTTTAAAGTAGCGCAAAATATTATTTATGTAAGTGCCTCAAATAATATTTTTAGCCTCAAAGCAAAACAGATATCAATCATTAAAGTTCTAAAATCCACTCTTTACACGAGCATGTGCGGCTTTTGTTTCAATAAAAAAAAACACCACAAATAGCAAAAACAAAGCAAAAAATTAATTACGTTTTATGACAAAAATACATACATATGTACATACAATGTACATTAGGGATATAACTTTTTAAAATTTTTTTAAAATGAGACATTATTAGATTTAATTGAACTATAGTGAATTTTTAATCAGAAATAATTTCTTAATCAGGCTTGAGTTCAGTAATTTCAATTCTTATGAATGAAATATTTTTATTAATTAATGTGAGTATCTAAAGAAGAGAAGAAAAATTAAACTAGACACTATTAGCTGGGGGAAATACCGATATTTTTCTGTGCAGCCACGCACTTCATCAGCACCCATGTCTATCTACTGGGGTAGAGATTATTATTAACATCAGCTATTAAACTTAAATTTCTATGAAATGGAATATGAGAATTGATTGTGTATACAATTATTGATTTGCCTTTGGCAAACACATTTGTAAGTATCACTATTCATTTTCTGTTTTTCCATTTTCTATTTAGGTTAGCACGAAGTTATATCACTCTACCTATGTATGTTTAACTATTCTTACTTATCTTTTACGATCATCACATTAATTATTTTTACTTATTCGATGCACCATCGGTACATACATATAAGTATTATTGTAGTGGCTTTATGTTACTTTGTTTTTGCTTTCTACAGTTGACTTAGCTTTCCAGCATTCTGAAGCAGTTCTGGCCAAGTGAACAGTGATCGTCAAGTGAACATATTTTTGTCACGTGCCCATGATGAATTAAATGAGACATTATTAGATTTAATTGAACTATAGTGAATTTTTAATCAGAAATAATTTCTTAATCAGGCTTGAGTTCAGTAATTTCAATTCTTATGAATGAAATATTTTTATTAATTAATGTGAGTATCTAAAGAATAGAAGAAAAATTAAACTAGACACTATTAGCTGGGGGAAATACCGATATTTTTCTGTGCAGCCACGCACTTCATCAGCACCCATGTCTATCTACTGGGGTAGAGATTATTATTAACATCAGCTATTAAACTTAAATTTCTATGAAATGGAATATGAGAATTGGTTGTGTATACAATTATTGATTTGCCTTTGGCAAACACATTTGTAAGTATCACTATTCATTTTCTGTTTTTCCATTAATCAGAAATTATTTCTGATTAAAAATTTTTTTAAAATATCAAAATTGGCATAGTACAGTTAGGGATGAAACGATACCACTAAGGTATCGATACTTTTACTTGATACGGTATCGGTTCAAAAGAATCGATACTTACTGGGTATCGCATAAAAAGTATCGATACTTACTTGTATCGGTCAGGTTCTTCATATCATTTGAAGTAGTGAAACAAAAGTAAATACACACAATACCCACATATCGTCGGTTGGTTATTGATTTGCTGCAGACATAATGTATTTTGTATATACTGTGACACTCCCTGTATGTACTTGCTTTGAAATACATATTTTTGTCGGCAGGAGCAGTATAGTCGGTGTATTGCCCCAATAACACACGGTTTTAAAACAATTTTTTCAGCTCGCAATTTTATCGTCTTTTTTATAAAATATAACCACACACTTAACTCGGGGTCCCATTTTCTTGAACTTACTTTAATATATATATTCTAAACAAAAATTGAGATTTAATACGAACAAATAACATTTTGTTAAACTGACGTCATGTTCAACATTGTTGTAGCCAATAAGAAACGAGTATTTTTTTTTACCGATACGAGTACTTTTTACCGATACCTACTTTGTACTCGGCAGTAAAGTATCGATACCAAAAGTACTTGGTTTCTAAGAAAAAGTATCGAGTACTTACTTGTATTTACTCGTATCGTTTCATCCCTAAGTACAGTCCGATAGAGCATAAAAAACTATAAGGGAACGTATATTTATTTTTCGCTAAGGTCAAAAAAGTTGTCACACCAAGCGCGATGGAGTTTTGAAAATTTTTAATTTTCTTTTTGTTTAAAAATATTAATAATATGTTTATTTAAAACAAAAAATAAATAAAAAAAAACACCGTATAAAATTATGAATATTCAAGATTGCATTAAGAAGGCCTCGAAATAATTTTAGTTTATGTAAAATAATATTTTTGTTAGTTCAAGTCCGTGCTTTAAGTGTTCCAAAATGTCTTTCTTTGGTTTAGAAAAATCAATTGGTGTGTGAACTTTTTTGAGAAAAATTACAAAAGATTATGATTTTCGTGGTTACTAGGACATGTTTGACCTCATGGTACTATGCCAAAAAATTAGTTATACCCCTAATGTACATGCCTAAAGAGTTGTTGCTAGAAAGTCAGCAACACACTTGATTGACTACGTACTGTTTGTAAAATTAGCTTTACTTAAGCTTAACTTTGTTATATGAATTTGAAACGACAAACAAAAAAAAAATATCTCATGTTTAATTAATAGAAAGGGATTTCCACAGCAACTTAGAAGGAAAAAAAATACAAAAGCTGGCGACACGTTGGTACCACTTGTTAAGTATGTAATTATGAAATATTTTTTACAAAATATTCTGCAGTATGCAATTTATAACTTTAATTTGTAACTACAGACAGTTCTCGTATATCGCGGAACATCTGTAGTATGGAGTAAATCAAACATTCCAAAAACATTTCATTAATTTGTGTGGTAATTGAAAACTTGAAACTCGTTTTCTATCAAACTGGTTTTTTTTTAGTTATAACGTTGTTTGAGTAAATGAGCGATATGTACATGAACCACAAATTTTTTTAAATCGAAACTGACAAAAACTAAAGTTCAGATTAGGCTGTATCACCAGCCGCCTCAAGCATAAGCAACTTGGATCAATCAGTAGGTTCCATTGTGATATCAGTACCTGGATTCAGTAACTTTTATTGCGATAATCGCATCGCTATAATAAATATAAGCATAATAAATGAAACTTATCGATTTTGCTATCCAGAAACGTATTTTAACGATATACACTGTCGGTTGAAGTTGAAAAGTATAATCAAAATCTCGGATTCATTAGTTTTTTATTTTTTTTTGTGCTTTTCGCTTATTTTCACATTTTGTATGCAGAGATGCCACATGATCTAGAATTCCATGGCGAGAAAAAAGAACATAGCAAAATCGCTAAAATAAAAGAGTTAAAAAAATGCTGCAAAGGCATTAAAACTATATTTAAATGGCCAAAGCTCGTGAAAACAATTCTTCTTTCTTCTTTTGAAAAAAAAAAATACAAAAAAAAATTCGTAAAATTAAAACATGTTAGATATAAAATTTATAGTTTTTATTGTTCACAAGCTTTTGGCATCCCAGTAAAAAAAATTGGAAGTCATCGATTTTTTTGAAGAAACTTATGAACTAATTTTGGTCTAAAATTTTAAAGTTATTTGCTTAAATTTACATGAAAATACTGTTTCACGTTTAAAGAAACTAATTGTTAAAATAAGTAACTATTAACCATTTTTCCTAGATGAAAATATTATCATAGAACACAAAAAAGGAAATTTTTCTTAAAATCGCTTCCAATTCGGTGACCAGGCATCGAAAAAGAGAACTTCTTGCAATGACAACCCTATATAAAAATCATTAGATCGGATCGAAATTTGCACTACTTCCAGATCGCAAACTCTACATTTTCATGACTTTTTTGGAGTGTCTTTTTTTACTGGGATATTATAAAATTTGCATTTTATTATTTTTCCCACCTGTTCCTTCATTTTTATCAGTTCTTTGTTTCGTTTAACCCATATCTGAATAATACAGCAAGTTTTGAGCATTTCCCTACCGCGTTATACGCGTACTAGCTGTAGTCAATAGCTTTTAATCCTAAGTGGAGGGGAATGCGAAAAGATATGTACTTACATACGTATGTAGTTGGAAATTCCAAAAGCATAAGTGGTCAGTTGATAAGAGATTAAAAAAATTTACAGGTCTTTTTATTGTATGACGGCGCCAACAATTATAAAAATAAACTGCATTAAACTCTACTTCAAATTTCATTATATTTATATGAGAAATTAATTATGAATTTGAATTGAAATTTGTTTGTTCGGTAAAATATGGTTAATTGGCCAATAATCGGCCAACAAATTTTGACAAATTTTACCGAATTTTTTAATACAAAAAGCCGCTCTTAAAAAGTCAGTGTGGATCTTTTTTCTGCTTTAATTTTGTGATCTAAGAATTATGTGTAAAAAGAGTGCATAAATTCAGTATGATAAATTTCTCAGATCAACTCCCACTTGAAATGGAAAGTATTAGGAATTTCGGACATTTATTGTCCGTTAGGATGATATGAAAGCAACAAACAGAGAGCGCGTATAAATTGGGCCACTTTTGCAGAACCAACCTAGGCTTGCATAATAAATTACAATTTACCCATTGATAAAGTCGAATTATTGATTTTAGGATTGCAGCAATGAAATCTACATATATAAATCTGATGAGAGGGTAAATTTTATCGGAGACGATATATCTCATTGCTTCCGTTTTATTCTAAAGAAATGGATTGGTTTTTTTTTTTTGGATTAATGCCACTGCTTGAATAAAATCATGTCTCGCTACTGAATGGCGTTTATTTATTTATTTATTCCCCAAAAAGAAGCATGAAAGCAATTTTATTGTGTAATGGAAATAAACTATTATTTTTGCCCCTGGCTGAGAATGAAACCTACGATGTTATGAAAGTTGTAAGAGAAAAATTTGAACTAGAAGAACATAAATTGCTCATTTGCTCAGATCTTAAAGTTGGTTCTTTGTTCTTTGTTAACTGGCTTGCTTGTTTTTATGACTAAAAATATTTACCTATTTAAAAAATATTTTTTTATTGAAAGATAATTGAACTCAAGAATATTAAATTTGTTTTTTTATTGTAAATCTTTGTTAACTGGCTTGCTTGTTTTTATGACTAAAAATATTTACCTATTTAAAAAATATTTTTTTATTGAAAGATAATTGAACTCAAGAATATTAAATTTGTTTTTTTATTGTAAATCTTGAAAGCAAATTTCAGCATTCGCTTAAAAAAAGTATTTCGGTCGGACAAATCAAATACATATATAAAGTATTACAAATTCGTTCAAACAAAGAACACTCCTCTAAATATGTAGTTCACAATTGTTTTAAAATGACATTTACACCTGAGCAAAATCGTCTAACTACTAGATTTCCCATAGGTATAAATCGATATCTAGTTTTTCACTAGATTTTATGCTGCTTAAAAATTAACATTACGCAATAGCATGGATTTAGTTTTAACTTATTCAATGTAAGAATAATGCCCTTTATTTTGGTAAATTTTTTTTATAAAAATTTTTTTAATCTGCTGTTATGATCATACAAACGAAATCTTGCGGCAAAAAGGAAAAAGTGCTTAAGTCGAGATAAGCAAATTTTGAGTTAATGGTACGTCCGTAATCTGCATATTTGAAAATATCCCTGGTCAAAATCTCAATTTGTTAGTGTGATTTTTCATGAAGTTATAGCACTATGACTTCCGACTTATTTTTTTTAGACTTCTAATCTCATTTGGAATAATAGCTTAATTAAGGTTATAATTTGGTATATTTCAACTCAAATGTGTTACTTGGTTAAAAAAATAAAGGTTAACAGAGAATTTCCTAATTTAACTGTAAAAGAAATAAATTTCTGAAAAACGACTTGAACGCTTAAAAGTGCTGTCCTGTAAAACAGTAAAATATGACTTAAGCACGTTTTCCTTATTGCCACATACATAATTAAAGCGAACAAAGATGAATTCTCGTTTTTATGAAATAAGTATGTATGTGAAGGTACCTACTTACATATTTAATGCATTATTCATAAAAAATAATATTGGTTTACAAAATGTTTAATAAAGAAACTTCCATAAAAATGTCTCGTTTTGTAAAACATTTTGTAAATCAAAATTATTTGTTGTGAAAAGTGACTTGGGTAGAATGGTAGAAATCAAAGAAATGGCAAGTTATTTAAAAAAATACTCCTCTAAACAGTTAAAATTTTAATACCTATTACATTTGTAAAAAAATTAAAAAGGAAATAGGTACCTAGTACCTTCTCTTATAGCCAAAAAAGCTTAAGCGGTTATGGCTCGATGTGTAGATACACACATAAGTACAAAAACCCATACATGCATATCGTTACCTTAATATAGAAAGACTCTAACTCATTATTTTGTTTAAATCGAGTTTCTGGTATATTTCGATAAAGGAAAATGCAAAAATCTCATTTAAAAAAAAATAATGAGTTAAGGCCTTTCTATATCAAAGTAACGATATGTATGTACCTATATGTGTACATATTAGGGATGTAACGAATGTTCGCATTCGCTTTCGCATTCGCAAATAATTCGCTTACTTTTGCTATTTGCATTCGCTATTGCATTCGCTAAAATGTATGCGAATATTTCAAGCGAATACTGGCGACAAAAAATTGTATTTCTTTTATGAAAATAGTTTGCGATTAACAAACGTCAAAAAAAAAACAGAACTACTTTTGCAAGATTTTTTTAAGAAAAATTCCTTCCAAGTTTTTTTAATATGTATTTTGACAGCATTTCACATGAAATATTGAATAGAGTACCAGGGGGGTTACTCTCTATTACGATGCGAAAGAAAAATGGTACGAAATCGCACGATTGGTACTCTCTAATGCGTTTGCGCATTTACCTTTCGCATCTTTTATTTTCCGTTTCGCAAGTCTGGTATCACCGTACTCTACAATGCGAAAGCGCCTGTCAAAATCGCTCGATAAGCGCAAATATCTTGCGTTAGCTAAATACCAAACGCAAAGTGAGAAAAACATGTAAATACGTTGAAAAAAATATTTATATATTGACTGTCTTATTCATAAAAAATATTTTTGTTTTATAAGAGGTTTATTAAACCAATTTTCTATGGAAATTTGATTAATAAACCTTTTATAAAACCAAAATATTTATATTTAAATCGAAGTTTTTAGGGAAAATGCCAAAAATAAATTAAAAACAAAACAACGGCAGTTTGAAATTTTAGTGGATTGCATGTGAGCAAATTGCAAATAAGCCGCAAATAATTTGTGGACAAAATTGACAGACGGCTTAAATTCTAATGGACATCCTGTAAGGGATATAGCTGGTTGTTTATAATGAAATGTGACACTAATAGTACTTATAATATTACACATGTATGTTTGTATGTATGTATTCATATTTGATTTAAAAAATCACACCAAGTGAAAATGCGTAAAAATAAATTAAGCATTTCCAGCACAGGTGATGGTCCCTCTCAGTTTTGTATTTGCTCAATCGCTACGTAAAGCTCTTTTAAGCGACGGGACATTGACTGCTGCTATATTCCTAAGGTATGGTCCTGGCCAATTTGATGTTGGTATCCTTGACCAAGTAATTTTAAGGCAGCGGCTAGTTTTATAAACTTTTAGCTAGTGTTGAACAGCGTTTAGAACATACAGAAACGCAAATTTTGTACAAAGTTAAAATAAAGCAATATGTATTTAATAACATACCGCTACAGATTTTTTCTTACCTGCGGTCATTTAAGGAAAGTATACCGGAACTATCTCTTAAGCTTAAATAAAATGACATCGCCATAATGCCATAGCCATAACCAAACCAAAATTCAATTGGTTTCTATGGTGAGAGTTATGGCGTTAAGGTTGTTTTCTATGGCTATGGTTATGTCACGTCTAATTGAACCTTTAAGACTCGTTTTGCAACTCGTTATACATGAACGTTTTCTTCATAAAACCATAACGCTAAACAATCCATCAGTTTATTATCAATTAAAAGCTGTTACACTTCAGTTTCTCTTAAATTTTGATTTTAACCGTCGTTTTTTTTACATATTTTGACATTTCAGTACTGCCAACCTTTGCCATATTTTCTTTTGCAATGTCCGTGTTGCCACTTTTTCAAGCAATTTTGCGAAAGGTTTTGCGAAAGTAATAGAGAGTACCAAATTTGCATATCAACGCATTTAGCTTTCGCATCGTAATTGCTTTCGCATCGCAATAGAGAGTAACCCCCCAGGCTTTAGGGCCAAAATAGGAATGGGTTGATTCACTAACATTGTGTTAACTTATTATTAATTATTATCCATACTTACTCTTATATAAATTTATTTGCATGTGATATTTTAACGAATTGTAATATTTGCATTCGCTTTCGCATTTGCTTTCGCAAAAATTAAAATGTATTATTCGCTTTCGCATTCGCTAAACTGGTATTCGTTACATCCCTAGTACATATGTATGTCCTTATAAAAATATTTATCCTGAAATTAAATTTAAGTACATAATAATGTTTTTTTTTCAAAATTAGTTGATATGTGTACGTATTTAAGCAGACTAAAAATCAATTAACATTTTTGAATGATACCTAAAATGCCATAAAACTGCCCTTTTTATTTAATGCACTAATTTCGAAGCACTTTCCTGGAAACAAAAAATTTACTTTTCCAAAGTTCATCTCTAATAAATCTGGCAACACTGTAGGTATTTACTTTACGGATCTGTTGTTGTTTGCAATGAAGAAAGAAAAAGCAAATAGGTACCTACGAAATTGTCTCCATACCAAAACAAATGTGCACAAAAAAATTCACGAAAAGGGGGTTGAAAGAATAATTAAAATATTACGAAATAAAAATACGGAAAGACCGCACCAGAGTAGCAAGCCGTAACGGCGCGATTTTTTCCAACAAGCCGAACCGCCGCCGAACCACTCGGCTTATCGGCGGCTTAATACTCAGCCGATATTTTGTCTTCTTTTTATTTTTATATTTTTTGAATTATTTTTAATATTGTGTCTACTCAAGTTGCGTATAGTTTTTATCTATATATTGAATATGATAGCAAGCGTCCCTGAAAGAAAGTTGTTTTTGCTCCCACATAGAATAGAATGTTTATATGAACGGTAATGTAGCTGCGAATATGCGTACGTTCTCTTATTATGAAGTCCCTTTTTAAGCTTAAATTAGACGTGACAGCCATAATGCCATAGCCATAACAAGACCAAAATTCAATTGGTTTCTATGGTAATGGCTATGGCATTATGGCAAGTCACCTATAATCAAATACAGTGTTGTCCATTAGTTTGGTTCATACGGCTGTTTTCTATGGCTATGGTTATGGCACCTCTTATTGCACCTTTAAATCCATGCACGTTTACATAGATTTTTTGTCGCAGCATTCTGGCGACCTTTTGATAACTTTTTGATTCGTTCATCCGTAGCAGTGTTGCAATAAAGTAACTAATGTTTAATTCAAACGGAAAGCCTAAATGAAATTATATATAGTGTAGAATATATTGCTATGGTAAAACAAATAATTTACGAAGTTACTTTTCTTCGCATTTAGGACATCAACTGCTGCAATATTAAAATTATTACAAAATAAATAATGCTACAACGTGGTGATTCAATAACTCTACTACTTTTCCAGAAACGGACTGTGTTAAAAGAATTGTTTAAATGCTTAAATTAATCGGCGTTAAGCCGTTCAGCCGCCGCCGCCGAAAATTTTTGGTCGGCTTGCTTCTCTGGACCGCACACGAGATTTACTTAAAGTGTTTCAAATTTTCCTTTAAACTTTGTTTCCCACTTCTCCACAGACAAAGTTTACTTTGACTACTACCACGTAACGAAGGATAAAACGAAAGAAACGAACGAAGAACAAGGCAACTTTGCGAACACACCCAAGTCTGTACTTGCCTCTATTCTTTATCGCTTCACATCGAGAAATTAAATACCAACATACATACATACATACATACATACATATGAACTTTGCAAAATAAAATTGGCGTGTGGAAAAAGGGTCACACTAAGATAATGAAAACGAAAGAAAGAATGATAATTTGTTTTACTTACAATTGCATCCAGACGGGCCGACACCTTCTTCATATTGAATTATCGCGCCACTTGCATACATATGTACATACATAAATACATACATATGTATGTACATAATTCCATTCATAAGTACTTAGTATGTACGTAAGTATATACATACATATGTACATACCTATTAGGTATAAGTTTTAAAACAATTCATTATAGGTAGGTACTTAGATACACAAATAAATATGTATGTATGCACTTATGTACATATATTCATATGTACATACTTGTAGGTATATACATACATACATACATACATACAAACAAGTGTAGACACAATTTAAAACTTTCATTTGATTTTTATTTCTGCTGGAAGGTAGGTACATACATTTTAAAATGGCAGATCGACATGTGCCTTAACTGCCCATAACACTTACATACCTACATACATACATTTATTTCATTACATTTGGATTAATTTGATCACTTTCTTAAAAGATTTTCACTAATTGCCCCATATCCATAAGTAAGTAGTTACACATTTAATTAAAATCACTTTTATTTATTCTTTATTTTACCAGCCTTTGAATATAAATAAGTAGTATGTATGTACATATGTATGTATGTACCTATTTATGTTTTTTTACACAATAAATTAATCACATTTTGCAATTAAGCGTTCCCGACCGGACATCCCGTTTGAAAAACTCGAACTAAAAGATGAGCACTAATCGTTTTTAGATATCAGTGATTGACATTACAAATAACTTCTTCCAATATTCCATAAAAAGAACGAACAATTAGCCGAATTTAAAAACAATAACAACATTAATATTGTAGTTCATTTGAAGAAGGTGGATAATTACAAACAAGAGCGGTCAAAGAATGCAAGCAATAAACTTGATAACTAGAACACACACACACACATATGTAAATATGCAAGTATGTGATCATTCTCTTATTGTCTACTCTTCAATCTTTGATGTTTGTATTTTCATGGAAGAACTTTTTCTTTCCCTATTGTTTTTCACCTCACAGCAGGGATGGAAAAGTTAATGGGTATGATAATGTACTAAGTGCTACTATTTCGTTGGTGATGATTAGGCCAATCGAAAATTAAGCAAGTGCTTATTAATTATTATTATTATTATTATTATTATTATTATTTGTTTCACAAGTTGTAGTGTTTTTGATTGAAAACAAATTTCGGTCATAAAAAAAACAAATAAAATGATATGTACTTACATATGTACATAGATATTTGTTAGGGCTTTTGATGCTCATATTGGCAATATCGGTTTTTTTTTACTTATTTTGGCAATATCGACTTTTTTTAATTACTTTTTAGACGGCAAATATTTTTTTTTAGTTTGTGAATGTGTGATGACATGTGCATGTGTCTATAAACTTTTCAAGATGTTGATTGCATTCTTTTTAAAAAAGTAGTAGTAATACATGCCGTATACTATTATAGGCTTAAGAGAATACTATTCAAATGTAGACTAATTTACTTCAAATACAACTTCCCTAAATCTCCTGCAAGAGTTCAAATTTTTCGAGAAATAACACCAAATATCCTTCACTGTCACAGTGACAACTATATGGTACTCGTGGACATTGGCTGTTAGTTATTATCAGCTTTTGCTTTGACTGTGCTGTGACTGCCAAAAGTTTCAAAGCTGACAGCAAAACGAAAGCACAAAACAAAATAAATTCAGTAAAGTGCGACTTTGACTCGCGCACGAAGGGTTCCGTACGTTGGGCTTTGAGCATTTTTTTTAATACAGTGTTTGTTACGTTTTTTCAGCTGAAATAATTTTTTTTATTGTTTTTCGCTTTTTTCTCGTTTTGGCGATTTTTTAAATTTTGGCGATTTTTTTTTTAATTTTGGCGATTTGGTTATTTTTTTTTTGCGATTTTTTTCATTTTGGCGATTTTTTTTTTCATTTTGGCAATTTTTTTAATTTTGGCGATTTTTTTAATTTTGGCGATTTTTTCATTTTGCCGATTTTTTTTCATTTTGACGATTTTTCCGGTTTTGCGCGATTTATTTTCGATTTAGAAATTTTTTTTAATTTGGTGCTTTTTTTTCGTTTTGGTGATTTTTTTTTTTGATTTTGGCGATTTTTTTTCGGTTTGGCGATTTTATAATTTTGAGATTTTTTTGTTTTACCGTTTTTGAAAATTTCAAGAAGTTTGCTCTTACGGTTTCCAAGATACAGCAAGTTATCAAAATTACATAGTCAAAATTACATTAACTGATGGTACACCCTCTAATTAAAATTTTTTAAATTTTAGTGTTAATTGTTGTAAAAATACACTAACTTTACAAATTTCAAGTGCATATACATACAATTGTTTGTATATTACATGGGATTTTAACATTTTTCGTTGCTCGTTTTAGCACACCCTTTAATTTCCAACTCTCATGTATTTGTTGCTGTAGCGGCCAAGGGTCTACACACTCTGTCCAAATTTCAGGTCCGTAGCTCTTACGGTTCTCGAGAAAATACCCTGTGACGGACGGACGGACAGACGGACAGCGTAGCGAAAACAATAGGGTTCCTTTTTCACCTTTGGTGTACGGAACCCTAAAAACGAACGAACCACTGTGCTGTTAACCAAAACAAATTAAATTAACTGTTGCTGTGCTGTGAATATCTATGCAACTAAAGCCGAAACAACAGGACACAAAATTTGACTGTTGGTTTTGCTGTCGCTTTGTTTTAGCTAGGCTAAACTTCTTAAATCATTAAGTACAACACACCAACGATGACTCATAGCTTCGGCAGTTATCGCATAAAAAAGACCACGAACTGTGCTTTGACTAAACTGTTTGCAATTTAAAAGTTAAAGCTTAAATGTAGACATGTGCGCAGCACAGCACAGTAGCAAAAGTATAAAAAAATAGTTTAGTATACCTTACTTCCTCTTTAACCATTTCGATTTTATGCACTTATATGTTCAAATTCATAAATAACAAAAATTAAATTTTTAAAAACACTCGATGTGATATCTTCTAAATGGCTGCACCAAGTTCTTTCAAACATAACTAAAAAAACCTCCGATCAAGTCACTTTTCAAACAGAAAAAACTAAACCAAAATCGGTCTACCCGTTTGGTATGTAAGTGGACTCGTGCATACACGCATATACACGTGGGTGTACAAACTTATAACACCCCTTTTTAGGTCGCGAGTTAAAAATAATGCTTTTTAAGAACACTTAAGGCTATAATGCCATTTTAAGCGTCGGAATCTCGTTCAAATCTTCACTTTCGTCTCAAATCTTCACTTTCGTCATTCTGATAATAATTTTCCATTTCTTTATCAATTGCATGCTCAAGGCTAGTGATCTCCATAGGATTCTACACCAAGGCACATTTTTTAATGTATACAGCTAACTTTAATTTTTTATATAAAAATAATTTAAAATTCCATAAAAATACGGTATATATACAAGCATAAACAGTGCACTTAAAAACTTTTTTCGATAATAATAAAAAAAAAACAAATATTTTGTGCTGACTAAACAGCACAAACTTTGATATTTTGTATGAAAACAATTTAAAATTACCAAAAATTTAGTGTATTTATCTTACATACATAGGTATGTACTATACGCTCATGAGCAATCCATCATTTACGAACAATACAATAGAAATACTCGCGTACCCAACTCTGGATAAATTTCTTGTTGCATTTTCTACACCCACAAAGGGAATTGTTTGTTTTTTTAAGGGAATTGCGGTGACTGCCATCAAAGCAGAATCATTGATGTTGTTATTGTTTTTAAGTTCCGTTATCTTTTCAGTTGCTTTCTCATAGTGAATATTTGGAAATGTTGGAAGTTTGTTAATCAAGTTCATGTGTAGGTACATAAATTATTATTAATCTCTTTAGTTCGAATTTTTTAAATGTGGTGTTCGGTTGCCAGCGCTTTATTTAATTTCGAAATGTGTTTATAGAAATGTGCAAATAAAAGTGAGTTTACTACTTATTTACAATGTAAATTTTACATATGTAGGTACATTGTATCTACATACATATTTATGTAGGTATGTAGATACGTATGTATGTATGTGTAGTTGGTATGCAAATTTATTTACGTACAGTTTTAAAGTAAAAATATTGTAAGTGCCTATGCATCAAGAAGACAAAAAAATTATAATATTATTATGTATGTACATATGTACATACATTTATCTGTACATACATCAGAGCTGGCCACCCAGAGAAACACGAGAGAAATGTATTGGCGTATGTGTATTCATTTGTATAAGAAGCCGATTTATGTTCGGCACTCTGGTGCTACTTTGGGCAGCTCAGACATACATACATATGTGTGTATGTATGTGTGTATGTATGTATTCTATCGACACCACCCGTTTGTATAGGATTACTATGTATCGATATTTTTTTCCTATCGATCTTTTCGATAGTATTGCAGCACTACAGTACACGCCGTTTAAAATGCTTTTTAACTGGAGCTTTGGAAGTTGTTAAATGACTTCTTAAAAATTCAAAACAAGCACCCTTGGAAATCTGGAAAACGTCATTCCCTAGGAAAGACTTCCCCACCTTATCTTTGTTCAGATTGTTTAAAACAAAAATATAAATCATATGTTGACATCACCCTAATAAATTATTTATATTAATTCTGATACTTATTAAATTAATACACGTATGTACATATGTGCGTATGTACATACATACAGCTATGTATATGTATGTATGAATGTGCTTGCATGTGCGTGGTTATACAAATTTGTTTGTATGTATTCATCTATGAATGTATGTATGTATGTATGTCCATATGTATGTATGTATATGTAAATCAACCTTATCAAGAATGTAGTTCCGCAAGAGGAAGTTATTAAAACTGTAGACAAACGAGAACACCATGAAAAGAAACAAACAAAAATATTTCTTAAAAGAAAAAAGCACACACAACACGACACGACAAGTAGTTAAACGGATGAAGAATAAAAGTGCTAATAAGTATATTGCACCGAGTGAATCCATACATCCATCCATCAACCACTTACATATAACAACTATACAACAAGCACACACAGTTCATGCACTTCGGCAGTGCATCTTATTCTTCTTCTTTTCTTCAAGTCAAAAAAAGATTTTTATTTCTTAAGATTTCGTTCTTTTTTTAAACAATTGTGGATGCGTGCAAGAGTATGAGCTAAATTGTACAATGGATGTAAAATTTTGTTTTTTTGTTGTTGTAATGAACAAGATTTATGAACAAATAAATAAATAAACAAACCATCTACATACATACATACATATGTACATACATACTTGTATTTATAAATGAAGGAAAAACATAATAATGAACTATTTTAAAATAAAGATGTCAAATTGTCAGTCATCATTATTCATTCATGCACTGTGTGGAATAAAAGTAATTTTAACTTTGTACTTTAAGAATTTTATACATACTTAATGAAATTAAAAAAAAATATTAAAATAAAAAAAAAATTGTGCATTCACACACAAAAGAGAGAAGCAACAATATCATAATTTCCTACATCAACGCTGCCGACACGCCACCAGCAGCATCCACATCAACAACAATGGAATTGTTTTGTTTAATTCCCCAACGGATGCGGAAAGTTTCGTTGCAGGAAATTTCCTATTTTCACATACTCATACTGTGTATGCAATAACAAGAAAATTAATGTGGAAAAAAAACGTATTTCTAATACACCGAGCGAAAAAGTTCCAATTAATATAAATGTTGCAAATTTTACAAATAAAATTAAAAAATTTCATTAAAATTTTTGGACCGCAAAATTTAAAATTAATGAAAGGGCCTGTCCCACGATGTCGTCAGAAAACGTTCGATTGACAAATTGTACTGAAAACAAAAACAAAATTATAAAACTTGTTTTTATTTTCAATGTGAGTACACACAGAAAAAAATATCAATGTAAAATCAACATGCCAAAAGGTTGATTCAACTTCCTTCAAATCACATTAAATTTACAAGAAATAATATGTTGTTTGAGTGTGTTGGTGTTTATTTGCTTTGTTCATAGCTGCAATACACTTTTGAGCTTAGTTGTGTAGGTTGTTTTTGTGTTGTTGTTGTTTTTGATGTTTGTAAACAGCCGACAGACTGCTGCTGGCTGGTAGACAGTGCACTAGTCTTGCAGTCGGAGGATCGCAGGTTCGAATCCTGGAGTCAACTCAAATTATTTAAAATTTTTTTTAACTAAAACTTTTCAAGTCAAAGCATTTTGTTTTTTTAATTAAAACTAAAATTTTTCAAATAAATTGTATGTTAAATGATAAATAATGTTAAATTATAATTTAATTCAAGATGGTACATATTAGTGTGTATCTTAAGAATATTTAATGTTGTTGTGGCTGCAGGGGTAAGCACGTTCCTAGTTCAAATCTTGGCCGGGGAGGCCAACTTAATTTATATACAAACATTTTTCTGATGTCTTTGTCAACCACACGTAAGTTAAATAATTAATAAAGTACAACTACTACATTACATTAAATTCATGTTGTTCCAACTTGAAACAACTTTGATTCAACATGATTCTTCATTTTGATTTTAACAGTAGGTAAATGTTAAATCAACATGAAATAAAGTTATTTTAAAAGGAAAAATTTTCTTTGACAATTACTATAAATCATGTTAAATTAACATGAAACAAACATGAAGTAAAATCATTGGCAAAAAAATTTAAAATTAACCCTATTTTTAACGATTTATATTGTTTTTTTTTCTGTGTGTAGTCCATCAAACGTTTTCTATCAATATCGAGGGACAGGCGGAAAATATTTAAGCAAAGATAAATATTTTTTAAAATTAAATTGAAGTCTTAATCAATCTTGTAAAACACTATTTTAATAAAGCTTCAAAAAAATTTACCCGATTTCAAAAATAAGCACTTAAAAGTTAAAAATAATTTGAATTGAGTTATATAAATAAATATATACATTTTTATATGCGTTGCCTATAGGGCTACTCCAAGTTGGTGTCAATCAGCTTATCGAATTCTCCATTTATCATTATTTCTGTCTCCGACTCCGAATTCAAATTATTTTTTAACTTTTTAGTGATTATTTTTAAAGTCGGTTAAATCTTGTATAAAAAGCTTTATTTTTAACTTTTTAGTGCCAATTTTATATTTGATGGGGAATGGTCACGCCTACTTTTGCAAATATTAGTGGCAGCATATTGCCACTTTCAGGCCCAGTTTCAATAACTCTATTTAAATATCAATTCATATTTAAATGCCGATTTTCATTAATTTTCGTATGGAAAAATTACTTTTAAATATGAATTGACATTTAAATAAGTTGGTGAAATTGGCCCTCAGAGTTCAAAGTGTGCGTAAAAATTCATAAGAATCGATCAAGTAAAAGCACGTGAAATATAATATTAAATTTTAATGGGCATGGCCCTGGCTACTTTTTTAAGCACAAGATTATGTCATTTAAAAAGCCCGAACTGTTTGCCAAGTTTCGTGAGGATCAGTTAAGTAAAAGTATGTGCGTAGATATTGATACTGGGTTTTAAGGGGCGTTCCCTCCGCCCTTTTTTCAAATACAATATGTTGTCATTCCCAAACTGTTTGCTAAGTTTCTTAAGAATCGGTCAAGTAGAAGCATGTGAAATATGAGATTAAGTTTTAATGGGCATGGCCCGCCTACTTTTTAAATACAAGATTATGTCATTTAAAGAACCCAAACTGTATGCCAAGTTTCATAAGGGATCAGATATGTAGAAGTACGTACAAGTTAATATTAAACTTTAATGGGCGTGGCCCCGACCTTTTTTTTAAAGTCGTGCAATTTTTAAAGCTAAGAGTGTTTGTTAATTTTCGTAAGCATCTGTTGAGCAGAAGCAGGTGAAATATAAAATTAAATTTTAATGAGCGCAGCACCGCCCACTTTGTAAGTTCAAAATTCTGCCATTACAAACGATCAAGGTTTGTGCTGAAATTCGTAGAGATCCGATAAGTAAAAATACATGAAATTATAAGAAAAAACTTAATGGGCGTGTTTCAGTCCTATTTTTTGACAGTGGAATCAAGTAGAAACTATACACTTTCAGACAAAAAAATAATTTTTTAAATCGGTTTAAAAATGGAGCGAATTGTGGAGTAATACACACTTAAAAAATACAGACAAATTGATAACCTATTCCTTTTTCGGGTAAAAACTTTTGTGAATTCCTGAGAGTTGTAAGCAGCTGTCTCGGTGTACAATAGAGTGGACTTACCCTCGGTTTCCACAACACGGACGATTGCCTTGATTACAAAATTTATATGAAAAGCACTAAATTTTTTTGAGTGATTATCTTACAAATTTTGTAGACGAGTGTCGCCTGCCTGACTTATGGAAACAGGATATTAAAAATTCTGAGAAAAACGCATTTAAAAAAATAAAATTTGAATGTTTTTCTCATTTTTATCGATTTTGACACACACCCGTTTTTTGACACTCTAGTTCCCTTTTCTCGGAGAAGGTCACATATGAATTTCTCTGAAAGTTCAGTTTGTTGAATTTAATATTTTCTTTAGGATAAATATTTATATTTTATAAGTAGAGCAAGAAATGCATTGCATTATACATATTGTAAGAATGACGTCACGTCCGACAGAGATCTAACAAAAAACTATATATAAACATATGTACATACATACATACATACGCTTGTAAATTATGCACAACTTTGGCCTGTGTTCGTCATCATCATTCAATGAGCGGAAATTCTTGTTTCACAAACAACAAATCATTAAAGTAGAGGAAGGAAGTTGAAGACAAACATTGAATGGGTATGTGTTGAAATGGGTCAAATATTTTAGTTATTGCAAACAAATTGTAAACTTTAAGAACAATCCGGTTTAAATACTCGTACATATAAAAACTTAAATTACTCACAGTTTATGTTTAACACATCATCTTTTACATTTTATTTTGCTGCTTCTTTCCTTTTGTTGGAGTTGTTATAATATCGAAGTAGGTAATTAATTTATGTGTTGACAATCTTCTTTTTTGTTGAATAAATATTGATTTCTTGAAGTTACCGGCTCTACCTTAGAATTACAAGGTCGAATAGTTCGGCATATCGTATTTTATCTTGTTAGAAATGCCATTTACTGTGTTTAATAAATTCTTCAACGTGCGAGTCAGACTCGTCCATATAGGACTCTGTACCACTACCGAGTTTCCTAAAGTTCAGTTGTTCTTCAAAATCGCTTCAAATACGCTTAACACACAAAAATTATCCTTTATCGAAAATGGGACTCCTGGGACTTAAAATATAAAAAGTGCGTGTGCGTTTAGACGCACATGCATCCATGTTTTGAGTTTCATAAAAATTGCTTTCGTAGATTCAGAGAGGCAGAAATTACCCGCTGCCTCCATATTGGTCCTAGTTTTAATTTTGAAAATATATAAAGCGTGTGTGTACTTTTACACAAATGTATTTATTTTTCGAATGTGATAAAAATCAGTTGGACAGTTTGTTTTGGAGAGGCAAATATTGCCCCGGTCCTCTCTGGCCCTAGTTCCTAAAAAATATGAAACCGATGTGTCCTCTTAGACTCAGAGGTTATATTTCATAAAAATCGTTTCGATAGTTTTGGACGGCAGATATAGGCCCATGTGCCTATATATAACCTATGTGTTCTTTTAGATGCAGATCTGTCTATGTATTAAATTTCATCAAAATCGGTTCATCCCTTTAGCCAATAAACCTTAGCAACCAAATAAAGTTGAGAGAATGAATTAAGTCAAACGGGAAGCACAGGACACTGCGACCAAAGTAGATCTATTGTATCCCCTGCCAGGTGCTAGAGCACCTCATCTAGACCTACTCTCCTGATGACTCTCCGGATTGCCAGTGGGCCTAGGGTTGGCAGTTCCTAATCCTCTAATAAGTGCTTGCCAAATTGGCTATATCTCCTGTGGCTTAACGCTTCACAGTCCTTCAGAATATGCTCTGGAGTTTCATCTTCAGAATCACAGAATCTGCACAGGGTGTTACTCTCAATGCCAAGTCTGTTGCGGTGTTTTCTCAGTCTGCAATGGCCTATGAGGAAGCCTGTGAGCATTCTTAGATTGTTTTTACTCAGGGACATGAAACCTATGAAACGATTTTGGTTATACGTTCCAATCATTAGCTTTGCATGGTGTTTCCTGTTACTCTTGATCTCCGTCGATATATCTTCCCTGGTTCTGTCCAATCCGAGTCCACATGGGTGTACTAGCCCCCTGCTGGCCATTTTGTCTACATTTCCACCCCGACGTGTCAAGGAACCCAGCAGAGTGTGACCTTATTCATGCTGCTTAGCTGATTTAGCTTAATGCGGCATTCCCACGCTAACTTATACATAGGTAAACTTATATGAGCTGAATGCTTTGATGACAGCCTGACTATCCGAGCAAATGGCTATTTCTTTCCCTTAAGATTAAATTGTGGCCATCTCTCAATGGCATAAACTTTCCGATTGAAAAATGGTAGGAGATTTTCCCAACGACTCGTGGTAGTTAGTCCTTGGTCCTACAACTCCCACACCAGAACCTGCCAGCACTCTGGAACCATCAGTGTACCATATGATGGTGCCAGTTTCAAAGGAATACCCCCTCCATTCCCTTCTATTGGCCAGAACAGTTTCAAACCTCTTGTCGAAGTCATACACTTTATTCATCACGTCAAAGAAAGTTTCTTTTGCATTCGACCTTGTGACATACGAACTGCTGGTGGGCCAAATACGAGTGGCTTACTCACTTTTATAGGATTCAGTTTTGATTTTGTGTAAGGATCCCTAAAAAGTATTAAACGATAATAATTTGGGTGGGTGGTATTTCTTTGTTATATCGCTACTGCAATGGAATGTGTTCAAATCAAATCAGGGAACTTATACTCGAAACCCGCATATTTTTACTCATAAGACCTGTTGCTTCATTAAGACCCTACCCTATTGTGGTAGATTAGCTAATAAATCGCACGACGAATTACAGAGAATTCATTCCTGGCACTTTTAATCTGGAAAAATTCAGATCGATTGTCCACAGTCACTACTCTGTCTATCAAATTCCCCACAAACTATTTACCAAAGTGCTAATCACTTTAACGCAACAATAAATATTCTATCTCTGATGTTATGCTCCATTCTAGATGTTGCTGAAAATTTTAGAAGTTGGACCCATTCTTCCGAAGATTACCTCCTTAAAACATAGAAACTTCTTGATCTTTTTATAATATTAAAAGTTTAGCTCTTGCTTAAAAAATATTTAAAACTTAAAGTTAAGGTAAAAAGTACCTAAAAAATTTAATTTTTTTCCCAGCTTCTTAAAATTTTGACGGCAGTAAAGTGACAGTTGTTTGTTCAAAAAGTGACGGACGTACGAGTCAGTGATGGTATTTTGGTGCGTTTCGGGTATTTTTTGGTGCTTTTTGCCTCTTCATAAACGCGAAATTTTGGTTAATACCCTTTTTTAAAAAGCGGGTATTTACAGTGCTTTTTAACAATTTCTCACAGTGCTTTTGGTGCTTTTTTGTAAAATAAAAATATTTTTAATTTACAAACCTAATGTACTTTTAAGAGCTAATAGCAGCATCTTTTGACTGAGCCTTCTTAAATTGTTTTTAATGACAATAACGGAAACTATGTTAAAAACAATTTAGAAAACTTTTCATAATTGGGATTAAAAAATTAAAATTCTTCTTGCAAAATAGAAAACGGAAGTAACTGGAAAGTACCACATAATTCTCTGCATAATAATTTATTAATAGTATTACGCAATAAGCATTTGTTAAAGTTTACACAAATATTTAATTATCCTAGAACAATTGACAGCAAGAGGTTGTCAGTTGTTTTAGACAACGGGTAGCCAAGTCCCAATTTTTTGGTATCGTATTGACGTGCTGTCAATGTTGGCAACTGGAATAAGTGTGAATATCGCAAAAACAAAAACGTTTAAGTTACTTAAGGAAAAAAGTGATGCTTTTAATGCTTTTGTATGTTTAAAATATTTCTCAGTAACATACATATGTATCGTAATGTAAGCCTAAGAAGCTTCACCTACCAAATAACTAACACCGATCATATAACTACTAACATTTTGAAAAATTAATAAGGGTTTTCATGAGAACTCTTAAAATTGCCATTTGTGCAATTGGGGAAATATGCGAGACATGTTTCATAAAGCCCCTTTGACTTTTTAAGGCAATTTGAATGAAATGTCAAAAAAAAATTAATTTAATAAAAATAACACAAGAAAATTTCAAGCAGTTTTTAATTTCATATATTTCATATATTAAATATTTTGAGACAAAAACTTGAAATTATATTATGATGTTTTACACTCCAAACTCTCCTTTTTTAAGTGGATTAATGTGTTACAATTAAAAAAAAAAAATGGTGCTTTTTTACCCTCTTTTTCGTATTTTTTGCGCTTTTACCCTTTTCGCAACAGCTTAATGTGCGTTTGATGTTCGTAGAGATACCAACACTGGTACGAGTACATATTGACTTAATATCTGTATATATTTGGATTCAAGTAAATATCCAATAAACTCTGTACATATCGTCGGTTGGTTTCTGGTTTGCGGCACAGTATATTCAAAATACATTAAGTCTGCAGCAAACCAGAAACCAACTGACGATATGTATGTATGTATTTTAAATGATGATAATTTTTCTATATCTAATATCTGCAATTCATGTTACAATAAATGCAACCTTATAAGTAAATAAGAAATATATTAAACTCTTAATTAATTCCAGCTTCGATATTATGCATATGTATGTGTACATACATATATATGTATGTATGTATTTATAAGAAAACTGTGCAACTTTCTTAAACTAATAATTTTTTTTACCGCATCAATGAGTATCAAACTAATGCACCCATATGCTTCACATCCGATATGAAATTTTTCTACACCCTTTACCCTGCCATCGTACAACACACATTGTCAATAAAGTGAATGAATCAATGGATGAATGAATGAATGAATGAATGAATGACACAGAATTGTACTTTGCCTTCCTGCTGCAAACGAATTCTATATTTGGTTACTTCCAGTTAAACCAAACGCCAATTACAAGTACATACTCGTACTACATACGAGTATTTGTTGTAATAGTACGAGTGCGAGGGCTAGTTCTGCAGTTTACATAAAACCAAAAACAAATTTGATGCAGTTGTTGTTGCTGTAGTTGCTTTAATATAGATTAAAGTGGGAGCGAAAAATTAACTCAACATCGATGTGTGTTTGTAATATACGAGGGCAACATGAAAAATTCTCTCACAGCATTTGTAGAAAGATAACTGTTGTTTTACTGCAGCTGCACTTTTTAAGACTATTTATTTATAAGTAGCCAAATATTTGAAATAAGGCTATAATCCAATAAAAAGAGTGAAGAAACAATAGTATTTCTTTCCAATGGTATACGGTCTTTTTTAATCACTTTTTCTGAGACCGAAAAAGCGTAAGTGCTTTGATTTTTTTAGTCCAACTTTGTTTCTTAGTTTGTATTCCTTTTCTTATGTACATATTTGAATATTATAAAAAAAAAGCTTTTCCTAAAAACTTAAATTTTTGTAGCTTACGCTTAAATCGAAAATAGGGGTGGATATGTAAATCAAAAGACTTTTGATTTTATCCAATATAGTGTGCCATATACCAATATAATGTATATACGGGTAATTTTATTGTACAATATCCAATTATTGCACAATAATATGGATTCAGACTACCGTTTGAATTCCCCAAATATACCTACATATCGTCACCTTAAATCAGAGCCCACCAAACGTGACTGAACGCTTTTGTGCGCATGTGTATGTTCTTTCTGCTTTTTATGTGTGTTTGTTGTTCTTTTTGCAGTTCGAGTCATCATCATCACACACACTTTGTCCGAAGTAGCTTACGAAACAGCCAAACACACAACATCACACACACTTTGTACGAAGTATACGTGTGTCACCAAAACGTCGACTGCGCAAGCCCATGGGATTGCAAATAAAATTTTGAGTGGCTATGCCTTAAATGCAAACGGATGTAACTACACTTTTATATTTTTGACGGGGGAAAAACAACCCTAACGAAATCAATAATTATAAAGTAATCTCGAAAATTTTCTTCGAAATTTACTTGTCTTTTGGATACTTATGTATATGTTTCTAACCATTTATTTCCTTTTCATATATATTTAAGCTTTTAGGTTAGTTACGTTCCTTGCAATAAAAAATAGATGTATTCTTAATTACGTCCGTTTGAGTTTTAATAATAATAAATTCGTCATTTTTGATCTCGAGAGGTCGAAATATTTGTGTGAACATGTAGTTTGATAAAATGAACCATAATCAATCAAAAACTCCATTTCGAATTTTTGCGTAATTACATCCGTTTGCATTTAAGGTGACGATATATTGGAAACAACACAGATGCCACCTTTGTTATAATTTTTTTAACCGACTTCCAAAAAACGAGGAGGTTAACAATTAGTCCCTATTTTTTTGATGATTTGGGGGGGGGGTGCTACTTCAAAACTCGAAACATTTTAGACCGATTGTAAAAATTCTTCATTTTTGTCTGAGAGGGTATAGCTTCCCATTGGTGCAATTGTAAAAAAAGCGGGCAGGGACACACCCACAGTTTTTTTTAAATTTAATTTTATGATATTCTACTTATTTGATTGCGAAACCTATAAAACACCTTTTGTTCTTGTAATTACACAATGTGAAAATTAAGAAAATGGGAGGGGTTACGCCCATTAAAATTTATTATAATATTTTACGCGGGTCTACTTAACCGATGTTTAGGAAACTTACCACACCTTGAGCTCTAAAATAGAAACAATCCTCAATTTAAAAAAATGGGCGGAGTTACGCCCACTAAAATTTAATGTATTATTTTAAGTGGTTTTACTTTACCGATTTTTACAACACTTAATACGCACCCTAAGCTCTGAAGAACATACAATCTTGCATTTAAAAAGTGGGCGTAGGCACGCCCATTAAAATTTAATATTATATTTCACGTTGGGATTGTAGTTACGGTCTTTTATTGAATTAAAATTTTATTAAAATCGTTATTAATTAGCGTTTCCATATACAATTTTAAAGAAAGATGTATTTTTCTTATTCACATCATTATCAATCAAAAAGTCCATTTTGCATTTTTTGTGAGTTACAGCCTTTTGGATTTTAGGTGACGACATATAAAAATGTTTTATTTAAACTGAATATAAATTATTTTTTATATTTGAAGCCGGTTAAATTTTTTTTTAATGTTTTACTTTAAAAAAAACCTAGAGCTTACATTTCGCTCATTTACTCAAAAAACCAGTTTGCAAGAAAGCGAGTTTGAAGTTTTCAATTTACACACAACTTAATGAAAAAATAAAATTTTATTAAAGTTTCAGGAGCCGAAGAATGAGAATTAATTCTGCATTATTTAACTTAAAAATAAAATTTTTTGAGTTATGATATTCTTTGATTAGATGAGCGATATGTACATAAATGCAAGTGCAAAAGTAATTCATATTTCAGTGTCTAAGAAAATTTTTTGCTGCTACCCTCGTACTCGCAAGCAACAACTGCATATATGTATGTATGTATGTAAATCTGTTGCATTGGTATATGCATATGTATGTATGTATGTATATGTGCGTGGCATACATACTTGTACACTTGTGTGAGTGGAAGTAACATTATGCGCACATTACGCAATAATAATTTTGTATAGAAACGTATGAATGGCTGGATTAATGAATGAATACTTGTCAGCATTTTTAGTTATCTATCTATCAGACCATCCGTCCGTCCATCCTCTTGCCTATCGCACTTCTTCTTCTTCTTCTTCTTTTGGCTGCCATGTACTTTTTTGTTTATGAATAGCAACAGCATTAGCAATTTCGTCAGCTTTAATACAGTCGCGACAATAGATAGATACCTTACTCATGCAAGTTGCAGCAGCAGCAACAGTAGCAGCAGTACTCGTAGTAACAGCAACAACTGGTATATACATATAAAGCTACAACATTTTTATAATACATACACTACATACAATAATAGCAACAACAGCAGCTCTCAAGTGGCAGAGTTCACTTCCGTTCTGCGGATTTATTTGGTATTTAAAACAAATATAAACAACAACTCACGCAACAACAAAAGCATAAACAAAAAAAAAAAATAAAAAATATGTTGTTGGCGTTATTGTCGCTGCTGACAAGTTGTCGTTAACAAAACAAACATTATAGAAAATGAAAACAACTAAAACAACATTAGCTACACATGTATGTATGTATGTATGTATGTATGTATGTATGTATGTATGCATGTATGCATTGCTTTAAAGAAATAACAGCAACAACAATAACAAACTACATATAAAGATTTGATATCATGAGAATGGTGCTGATGATAATGACGACGACGATGATGTTAATCATGATGATGATGATGATGATGACGTGAGTTACATAACTCTCCTTTGCTGTTTTTCATTCATGAATTCTTAATAATTGCGTGCTACAGTGCAAGGAAATAAAAACAACAACAACAACAACAACTAAATTGTATTTAATTAATTTTGTTTTTAATATGTACTTCGTACTTAGATTTGTTGTACAGCAGAGTTTGAACAGTAAAATATTCGTCTCTTATACATACACATACATATGTATGTATGTATGTATGTAGTATATGGATCTGAGTGTGTGTGTGTGTGTAGGAGTAAATGACACTTTTGCTTCTTTTTTTTAGTGCATCCAAATTAAACGAATGCAACCAGTTGCTACTGCAGCTGCTCTATATTCAATAAAATTCATTCATGATATTTTTTCCAACACGCTCACACCAATTGAGTTTTTTTTTGTTTTTTTCTTATATTTTTTTTTTCAATGGGTATTTATTTTTCTCATTTTATTTGCTTGGTGTTACGAATGAATGTGTGATTTAGTTTCAGATGTTTCGCTTTTTCGTTTATGTGTCAGTATTTGTTTACTGATAAGTTCATTTCCTTTCGTCCGCGGTGTCTTAGTTTAATTTGGCAGTGGGGCAACTTTTCGATCCCCCTTAAGTTTGTATGGGTACCTACATACATACATACTTCGCCCTATTCATACATACATACATATGTACATACCACTGACGCAGGAGGTCACCAGTGTTTGACTTTTTTACAACGTTTGTGCTTTTTTTTTCTATAAAATGATAATTTTTATACTGTTTATTGGAGCAGGGCAGAACAGCCAAAGAATTAAATAATTTTAAAGTTTATTTTGTATATGTATTAGGTGTCCACTAATTTAATTTAATTAGGCAATGTATTAAGGTACCTAAGAAAACTGCTTTCAAGTTTAAAAAGTTACCCCCAAAGGTCCAAGGCGATGGCGGCTGAGTGCTAAAGTGGTCGGCGGATGCTCTAAGCCGGCTGAAGTCGATACATATTGAAAACAAAAATCAAGTTTTTTATAGGATTTGTTTACTTTTACTAAATAGGTATGTATAGAACTATACTTACATATACAGGGTGGGCCAAAAGTTACCGTGGGGTTTAAAAGTTTAATCACTTTTCCGAATTTCTGGAAATTATTCGTTCTCCAAAAATTTGACTTAAAAGTGCCATTGTGTCTCAAGCAGTGGCTCCGTTCTTCTGAAACCACATACCAGGTCTGTTTTCAAGAGCAGGACGTAAAAAATTTTCTATCATAAACCGATACCGCTCTCCATTTACGGTTACAGCACTTTCATCTTCATTCTCGAAGAAGCAAGGCCCAATGCTATTTTCAGATGTGATCCCACACATATTGTACACCTAATGGGGTGCAATTGGCGTTGATGAATGGCTCTTGGAGTTTCAGAACCCCAGAACCTACAGCTCTGCTTATTAACAAAGCCATTCAAATGAAAATGAGCTTCATTACTCATAATCAAATTTTCAATAAAGTTGATTTCATTTCTGGCCAAATTTGAAATTTAACTGCAAAATTTAGACGTTGCCGATGATCTCCGGGTTTTAATTCTTCCACCAATTGCACCTTCTATGGGTATAAATGTAAATCTTTTTTTAAAATGAGCAGTAGTGACGTTCGAGACATTCCTAGCTGAGAACGCCTTCTGGCAGATGTTTCTGGTGTTTCGTTAACACTTTGCTGTACTAGTTCAATAATTTCCGCAGTGCGACTTAAACGTGGTCTACCTTTTCGAGGCAAATCTGTTACGGTGCCATGTTGGTGATGACGATCAACTAAGCAACGAATCATTGCTTCAGAGGGCGAAATTCTGACGTTAAAATGTCGACGATATGCTCTTTGCGTTAAAATAATTGATCTCTGATTTAAATAATAAAATTCTATTATTCTGGTTCTCTGTTCAATTGTGAATATCTCCATTATTTATTCTCCATGTGTTATTTATATAATCTGAAATAAAAAATATATATAAACGAAAAAGTTATTAAATTTGTAAACCCCATGGTAACTTTTGGTCCACCCTGTATTTATGTAGAGACAGGTATTTTTTCTGAAATCTATGTGGATTTGGTTCAATATTGTATATCGCACGTAAATGATTCAGATATGAATAAGTTTAACCACTATATATTTATGTTACAATCAACAAAATTTCTATTAACTTATCCTTCAAGAGCCACATTCACCTCTTGAAATCATAGCTTGTAGCATAAAAATATCAAATATCAAAATAATCTTCCAGCAATTTGAGATTACACTTGGACTTGCTACAATTTTACAAATGCTTTTATTACAGCTCTTTTTAAAGCTCATTCACAGTCAGCATTTTATGAAATGAATGATGGTATTCGAGTCTCCTCGGAGCGTTTAAAATAATTATTTATGCTCTCGTTTCCGAGTCGAAGAAGACTGTTCATTCATTGTCTTCAAGATGTTTTCTTATAATTTATTATTGTTTGTTTTAAATTTAGTTTATAATATAACATAAACATTACAATATAAGATAACATGATTCGTTACATCAATTAGAAAAATTTCTTGGCAATTCACTTTTTTCACCTTGAAACATAATTGTTTTTCGGCTTCAGTTTGTTTTTAACAATTTTTTAATTTTTTTTTTGCTGACATTAACTTTTTTATTTTAAACTTTAAATTTAAAATAAATTTACCAAAATCATATGCTTCCAGATTTGTAAAAAAATTTGTCCCTTTATACTTTGTAGCAAACAGCAAAATAAGGATTTTTTCATAGATAGGCTGCGCTGAATATGAATCCAAAATAATAATAAAACAGTCACATTTTGAGCATATGCATGATCAATTTATGATTGCGCACATTCTGTGCATTTGCTTTTTTGTTTCTTAACCCCCGACCAAAAAAAGGGGTGTTATAAGTTTGTAGTGTGTGTCTGTGTATCTCTGTATCTGTGTGTCTGTCTGTTTCCACGTACAGACCAAACGGCTGGACCGAATTCGATTTGGTTCGAAAGGTGATTTGATCGAGAAGGTTCTTAACTATGTTTGAAGAAAATCGGTCCAGCCGCTTAGAAGATATCACATATTTTCTAGATATATCGGGGGTTTTTAAAATTTTTAATTTTTGTTATTAAATAGTAAATCACTTTCTAAGCATTTATAAGTAAATTTTCGAAACTGGTTTTAGGTGTAGAAGGGATTAATCAGTTTTTGATTATCTAAGATAACCGAAAAGAACTTAGGCGAATTGATAAAAGGTGGTCTCGACTTGCAACTCTGCATAAAACTAATGTGAATACATATGTATGTATATTTGTTGATATGAAATTTCCTGCTGTCAGGAAATTTACTAACGTTTTGTTTGATTTGACATAAGAGAATATAACAGCTGATCACCATTTCCTGAATCGATATCATCTGGTGTTAATTCGCATTGGAAACAATCTTCCACATACTGACTGGGTTGTAGTGTTAAATAGTATTTATATGTATGTACATATGTATGTATGTATGTGTTGTTAGTTGTTGGTTGGTTATATTTGCTCCAAAATTTTCTGACATTTTGGATTTCTTTCTAAAAATAATTCCTTATATATTTTTGTGACATTAGTTTTTTTAACTTATCTTGAGCTTTTACACACCGATGAATGCTTTGGAAAAAGTAACGGTACATTTTGTGCACCGTTTTTTTTTTATCAATATTACCATATTATATTTTTATTCCAGTATTAAAGAGTTGCCAAATTTTTATTTTAAAAATTTATCATAAAACACAATGTCAGAGAAATCATATGACGACGGCGCAACTGTTAACCGAAATCAGCCGGCAGAACCCAATGATGTTCGTCTCTAGCGAAAAGTAATCGGTGGCCGACAAACTTCGATCTCTGGTTTTCCCTTCCGACAAAACTAAAGAATTTCAATATGATTTTACATCTTAAAGTTTCTGTAACTTCAACAACATATTCATATGATACTTTGTTGTTGCTGTTGCCTAATTTTTTTTTGTATTCCTCCGATATTGTTGATTTCTACTGTTACTTGTTGTATTTGTTTATGCGCTTATTTGCGGTTTTATTACTTCCGCTGTTGGAAATAAAATAAATCCGAAAAGAAAGAAGTGTATTTTTAACTTTTAGCCCCACACACCAATTGCAAAACATTTGAATATTTTCAACTCCATAAATAGCACAATATTTACCACTGTACTGGCAACCAGTACGACCATTTCCCATTTCCCATCAGCAAACGTCAAACGAATGAATGAACTAACTTCTTCTACTGCTGCTGCTGCTGCTGCTTGTTGTCGTTGTTGCTGTGCATAAGAATGTTTGATAAGACATGCAGCAGATAGGAAATCTTTGAAATACATACTTACGTACTGTCGTCATTAGACGACGAGCGGTCCCATATACTCGTACATATGAAGGGAATGTATATAATGTACTATCTAAAACATTGTGCATATATTGTGTGTATGTATGTATGTATGTTTTTCTAATAAGAAATATTTTTTAAGAAAAGAATGCAGTACGTATAGATACTTAAAAAATTTTGATAGACGGAAGCATCAGTCATCACTGCTATAATTTTACGTCTGGGTAAAATTTTACAAAATTTAATTGAATGATTTAGAATTTGACATTCTGTACTGGGACCAGCCCTTGCGGATAATATAGCACTTATTGCAATTTTTTTTGGCAATAGATGGTATATTATCTGCTTATGGGAAGCAGAGTTGAGTACAATCGGAATTCCTCGAAATTCCGAGTATGTCAATAATCTTTGAAAGGTTAGCCGCCATAAAATCAATAAACCTACGACAGATTTGGATCGGCAGCCCCGTTACCAGACTCGGATGCAATAGGCTAGGTAATTCTTGTTCATCTTACCTTACCTTTCATTAATGAAACCACAAGGCCCTATGTTGCTGCATGGAACCAGAGCCAGGACCATCACTCGGGGATTGCCCTATGCATTGTGCAAGAACTTATAAAATAGGTTGTGGGGTGTGAACTTTTCCACATGGAAAGTGATAGGAGAGACCTCTGGACACATACAAACTGTATGGCTCAAAAATGAATATTTCTCTGCGAGACACTGGCCAATCGACCACAAATGGGTGTGCTCTTAATAAAACAAGTGCTGTGCGCACACTTCCTTGTAGTAGCGACAGAATAAACAGATGCAACTCATATTGCGGTTGTTGCTCTATGGAATTAATAGAGCAAATAATATGTGGCGTTATCTCCTCAGCTTATAGACATAAACGACACAAGGGTGAACGAACTTTGTTACTTCTCCACAGAGGATAGTTGAGTCCGAAGTGACTAGAAAGAAAACCTGTAACAAGCCGTAAATCATTTCTGTTGAGATTCAAGATGCCACTATTAAAAAGTTGCTGCATCAATTCTTTGGCCTGCATTAAGCCAGAAGAAGTTAGACACATTTGGTTTGCGGTCGAAGAATCAGTTCCCTTTATGGGAGAGAGAGAGAGAGAAAGAAAGAAGACACGACCAGCTGACGCCACAAAACGGTTCATGGCCCATAAACGGAGCAGCAGCGGACCTCCTGCCTCGTTCCCCGGACGATAACTGTGGCCAGGTAGCCAGTAAACGGAAACCCTGTTGTTTTTGTAATGAGTCAAAGCACTCTAAAACAAGGCTGGAACGGAGATCCCATGAAAGAAGAGACTCAAGAGCTGCCTATTGGAAAAGATAGCTGTATGCGAGTCTTTAATGCCTCCATTTCTACCTGATTGCCTGTATTTCTATCTCAAATACATGGGAAGAGAGATTTTTACGTTGGGCTCAACGGCCTTTTCCCTCTACCAACTAAAGTCAACGTCGGTTATTGCAGTGCTACTAATTAACCGGTTTGTCATTTGCTGAAACCGAGTAGAAAGTGTGTTTGTTTCTTCCTTGTATTTAGAGAACACGCTAGGGCTTAGGTTGCCGAGATTCCACCTACGGGAACTCACAGCAGGAATAGCCAAGGCACATTTTAAAAATATAGCGGATAGGAGGATACCACTGAACATATACTTGCTGTGTAATTTTCAAAGAGATAAGACATAAAGTATTCCCTGTTGGTTATCAAATCTTTTTCTCTATCATACTATTTCCCATATCGTCGGTTGGTTTCTGGTTTGCGGCACAGTATATTCAAAATACATTATGTCTGCAGCAAACTAGAAACCAACCGACGATATGACAGCTACTTTCATATTCCCATTTTTTTTTTCAATAAAGCCTTACAAAGTTCATATTATATCAAAAACGTGCAGGATTTTGTAAGGCTACTGGTGGAGTTCCTCATCAGTGGGGTTTCCAAATCTGCTCTTTGCCTGACAACGACACACAGTGAGACAGCCCTATAGTAACCGCGACAAAAAATGTTTTTTGGCGTGTCGTCCAATTTGAATGAAATTTTCACAGTATATTAACAGATATATGAGTAACAATTCCCTGAAATTTCAGCCTCATAACTTCATTACTTTTTGGTCTAGAGCAAGTCAAAGTTGAGGTATGCCAACGCGCTTGAAATATGTTAGTTCAATATGTAATATTCAAAAGCTTATTAATAAAAAAATACATAATAAATATAACTTTAAAGTATTTTGTTAATTAATTTAGTTGTTGCAGAATGAGTAGATGAAAGAAAAAATTAAAAAAAAAACACAAACAAAAAATTTCTTAACAACAGAATTGTGGTGTAAAAATTTAACATTTTGCATTTTCAATGGACTAGGAAATATAGAGCAGCCCCTCGCCCTAGCTGCAGACTTATATCAAATGAAAGATTGAAGTCTCAGCTTTCATTTGAAGTAAAGGACATATAGCAAAAGTTTACAAAAGTAATTTAAACATACAAAATACTACAAAAAATACGCAACGCGCACATTCTGTCGCTACACGAATGTTAGCATGTTTACTTTACTTTTATTTTTTTTAATTATTAATTATTTTTTTGTTAAACAACATAATAAACATTATTATTAAAAAATTATTGACAGAATGAAAAAAATTTTTCTATTTTATTTCATTTCAATGGCGTAATAGTGTGGGAGTGTTATTGTAATTTTTGCATGCAACATTACAGTAAATATCAAATTTGAAGGTTGAATTTTTTTTTTAGCTGGAATTGTCTCAAAAATAACCTGTGCAAAATTTCAAAGCTCTACAATGACTCCTTGTATTTAATGCCGGTGTTGTCTCACTGTGCGACATTCCGAATACATACGTTTACTCGTACAGTGTGCTAGACCAAACCAATTTGATAAGCAGCAAAATCCAAGAGCTTCCATTTGAAATGCCTTTAATTTCAATAGATTATTTTCAAGAAAAATAATTTCTTTGTTATATTTTTCCTTTGCAACTTTAAACTTTTAGTGAAATTTTTTAACAACAAAAATAAATACTTGCATACATACATACATACATATGAATGTATGGATATATTCCAAGCCTTACAAAATTATGCTGATAAATTGAAATAAACAAACAATGTCTTATATTGCAAAATTTATTTAGAAAACTTCTTGTATTGTTGCACAAACATAACGCTGATATTGGGTGGCATAAAGCAGACATTGCAAACATGCAAAGAGAAAAAAAATCAAGAAATTATTTTGAAGACACAAATTCAGAAGAAAAAATACATATTGCAAATTGCTTGCGATTTGTGTGGGCGTTGGACTTTTGAAATCCACTACTTGCATTTATATGCCGGCTATATATAGATATACTTATGTACGCCTGCTACAAGGAAGAAAAGTAATTTACTTACATGAAAGTGCAATAGAAGCCCATAAGGGCAATTCATTCAAAGGAAAATAATCGGAGAACGATAAAAATACTTGTGCTAAAGGTGGCATTGATTCGGAATAATTGATTTTAATATCATTATCTAATCGTGTTTGGTTAAGAAAAATTGGTGTCATATGATATCTGCTTCTCATAGCGACATAATGCTGAAAATACAATCAAATTATTTTTATTAAAGAAAAATCCTTTTGCACTTTCTTCATTATCTTGAAATAATTTTCGAGATATCTTTTCAGCTTTCCGAAAATATACGAGCGCATCCAGCCAACCACTATCAAAACTCTTCTACCAAAAATTTTTTTTAGCAAATTTATCTTCTCCAATAATTTGATTATGCGTAAATTTAGAGTTGAACAGCTCAATAGTTGTTCAGCTGTAGTAGTCTACAGTGGGCATAGTCTGAATTCTCAGATCATCATTCTTATCGAGCGATAATGTCCTAACGAGTCTCTTCCGTTGTATACTAAGTTGCGGCAGAAAGGTCTTTCCGAAACTATTTCAAGCAACTTTAAGGCGTCTTCGTTGAATAAATAAACCCTTGTAGGGAAATTCGAAAGGGAAAACTTCATATAACTCTTTGAGGGCAATTATGAATAAAATTCAGTGGGAAATTTTTCCCGGGAAACAATTCCAACTAATGGTAAATTATAGGGAAAATAAAGAATTCTAATTGAAAAAGGGAGAAATTTCCCTCGGAATTTTATTCATAATTGCCCTGTTTAACTATTTGCCTCGATTTAATTCCCCTTATTGTGAATGGCGTCGTCGACGTCACATCAAGACGACATTAAAAATTCTCACTTGTCTACTCTTTGTCGACAAAAATTGACTCCTATTAAAATGCTACATTAGTTTACAAAACCATAGAGATTAGCAAGAGATTGTCAATAAGAGAATAAGTGACAATATTAACTGTCGTCTCGATGTGACTTCAACGACGCCATTCACAATAAGGGCGCATGTTTTCACGTACATAAAAAAATATAGACCGGAAAGAAAACCAAACAGCAAATACACAAAAAATCATCAATTCTATCGAATTCTATAATCTTATGAAACGAAATTAAAAAAAGAAACAAAAAAGAAACTAACGAATCAACAAAAAATCTTTTTTCCATTAAGATTAATTTTTGTTGGTTTTTCTTTCATTCAATTTATACAATAATGAAGATAAGAACAATAATGACGACAAAGACAAATAACAACGACGACGAAGATGATGATGATGAAAATAATGGAGCTTTACGGTTACTGTGGAGGTGTTAGCGGTGTAAGCCCAAGCTTGATTGATGCCGACACATAACAACCGTGGCGCCACCACTACAACCATACAACAATAATCATTATCATCAACATCGGGATGAGGTGCAATAAGCATTTGCTCGAGAGTATTCATTCGTGTATCTGTTTTGAAAACCTTCAGTTTTGTTTGTTTGAGAGTTTTGTTTGTATGGGAGTTTTTTGCTCTTTTGGCCCACTGCAAATACTGAGTACGAGCAAACCAAGCAATGGAATTGTGTTGAATTTTCCCCAATTGAATTTGTTTTTTTTTTTGGCCAGGGATGGAAGATTCAGTAGGTGTATAAATGTAGCGAAATTAAAAATAATATATAATTATTTCTTCTTAATTCAGACGTTGCCATGTAGAAAACCGTCACCCTATTTCCAGGCTGCCCAGAGAAGCGCCTGAGGGCCGAACATGAATCGGCTTTATATAATGAATAGACAGACATACGCTTATACATTACTCTCTTGTTTCTCTCGGTGCCAGCTCTGCCCTATTTATACAAATTTGCATATTGGTACATATATCTCGCCACACTTATATACATACATACATATATATGTATGTATGAAAAAAATGCCAATGTAAAATCAGCATGAAAAAATTTTGATATTAAATCATGTTGAATTAAAGTATAAATCATGTTGATATATACATATTTGGTGTGTCTCTAAAGAATATTTAAAGTTGTTGTGGTTGCAACGGTAAGCGCCTTAACTATGACGTAATGAGTTCCAAGTTAAAATCTTGCCCGGGGAAACGAATTGCATATATACAAAAAAAAAAATTTTTAATGCCTGTTCTACTTTACACATGTTAAAGTTAATTTATTAATACTCGTAAAATATAATGACTACATTAAATTAAATTAATTTTGTTTAAATTTGAAATAACTTTGATTCACTGATTGTTCTTCGTGTTATTTCAGTATCGAACATTCGTTGTTTCAACTTGAAAGAACTTTGATTCGACATAATTCTTCATTTTGATTTAACAGTACGATAGTGTTAAATCAACATGAAATAAAGTTATTTCAAAAGCAAAAAAAAAATTACTTTGTTAAATTAACATGAAACACATATGTATAAAGCAAAATCATTGCCCCAAAAAAGGTTAAATATACCTTGTTTACATAGATTTTAAGTTGAAATTTTTCTGTGTGTATGAAACTTAACGTATAATAACTGATGTAGACATTTACAAAAATATGGATATTAGAGTCGAAACAAATGGCTTTTTTTTGTGAAAATAGCTACACACCGCTTTGGGTTGCGCACAGAGAAAAAACTGCCTAATCGAATCAAGAAGATTTTCTCTATGAAACGTTTTTAGGCTAAGGGGTATGTCAGCAAAAAGAAGCGAAGATTTTTTCATATAGATATTCCTTATTGTTTTTATGTGGTAAATCTTATTAATTTTATCAAGAACCACTGCGCTAGTGGCTCCAAAGTACCTTAAAAATTTGTATTTGATTAGCTTGCGCTTGTCAATATCATTTCAAATCTACATTTTCCGTCCCTGGCTTAAGCTAGTACTGTTAATATTACTGTTGTTATTGCTTCTTTTGATCTTAATTTGAAAAATGTTTGTGTGAATGAATTCTATTTTACTGCATGTTAAACAGAGACGGATGCACTAACTTTTCATTTCCAATAGTCATAATTAAGAGTTAAGAGCGCTAGCTAAGTGCAACCGCAATTTCCAACTAACGCATGCAATAAGACGACAAATTTCGTGAGCAATTCGCTAGAGTATGTATGTATGTATAAATGAAGGCTTTGAAACAAATTTTAAGTAGATTTCAACAAAACAAAAATAAAATTAGAACACAACAAAAATAAGAAATGCTTTTGTTACGAATACGAATGTGTGTGTTTTCCTTTTGAATTTAATTAAGAATAATTTATCTCAAAAGTGTAGGTATCTATCGTCAAGACAAAGTTCCAATGCACTTACATACATACATACATACATACATACATATGTATGTATATATATTTCCAATGTATACACACATTATTGACCTTCACTGATACAGGAATCGTTCTACATTTAAAATAAAAATAACCTTGTACCAGCAGATAAGCTAAAGCTAAGCTTTAAAAGCTAAATGCAGAAAATGTTTCAAATTCTTTCCAAACCCTGGCACGTTCCCTAAGGAGAAATTCTAGTAATTATTTTGGCTGGGGACCGACACCGTCATCATCGCCTTTATGGTACGTTACATTAAAAGGAACCGCTATTGTTAACTAGAACCATCCTCAGGTTATGTACCAGCGTAAATAATGCCTTCTTCTCTTAACAAAATGACTGGGAAGCTCCATATAATAATAAAAGCTTTGTGCCTAGATTAGGTTGTTTTATATCAGATTTTCAGCTCACTTCAGTCCAAATAACAGGTCTTTTAGTAGAAAATTGATAGTCCAAATGCGCAGTGACAGATATATAGAGAGGAGAGAAGCTTAATTAATTTGTTTGTTTTTACAACTCTGCTATTGTATGGTTTGCTAATTTTTATAACATCGTTGTAGCGCCTCTGGTGTTAAGTAGGCGCCTGGCAGAGTTAATATCAGCGCCTCTGGTGCTAAGTAGGCGCATTACTTTAAGCCAGTGCTGGTCACCATAATGTATTTGTTTATATGTACTAATTTGTAAACAAGCCGATTGAGCAACTATGCTTTAAGCCAGAGTTTCTCACAAGCTCTTTCTTCGGGGACCCCTTCAGAAATTTTAATAGTAGCACGGCCTACCGCAATGCGAAATATACGTTTTACATTTGTTATACAAAAGCCATATTACTAAATCTTATTAATATTAACTTTTGAGGAATCATAACAATATTTGTTTAGCTCTTCGCGGACCCCTTGGAATTTTCATACGGACCCCCATTTGAGAACCGTTGCTTTAAGCTATGTAGCCATTTTATTAGTTCTTTTACTTCGCCGAAGATTAATTAACGATTAATGTCACCTAAAGGGGTTTGATCATACATTTGTGTAAAAAATGAAGGACTAAACTAGTTCGAACCAAGTCTAGTCACAACCTTAGCAGAAATCTTGAACAGATTAAACCCTCAAAAATCTTTGCAAATTTGTTTCGATAGTAGCTCGGGAATGTCCACTCAAATGTTATTCCATGAGCATATCAATGAGTGAAATTTTCACCATTGACATGCTGAAGCTACACCAAAAAGATAACTGTTTGGCACTTTCATTGCTCCTTCCCTCTTTAAAACTAATGGCTTCGTTAGTCAAAACGTATCGTGCTGTTGCGTATCAGCTGACAAAATCCATATCAATTAATAAACATGTGGATCCTTATTGAAAACGCATTGGCAACGTTTGCTACATAAAAATCTACAGAAATTAGATTTTTCTGTAGCCAACGTCATCTTCTGGCTTATATACATACACACAGACGTATAAGGCAAAGAGAAATACAATAACAGCTGACACATTCGCTGGCAGCCTCACGTTTTTTTTATTTACTAAAGGCCGGGGCACAATGAATCCGTCATACGTTAAACTTCGCCTTTTTCAACTGACATTAACGCAACGACGTAGAAGGTTGGCACAATGAGTACTTTATTGACCAAAGTATTTGAACAGCTTCAATAGGTTTGTCCATTTTATTTATTAAATTCAACTTTTTTATTTATTTAGTTTATTTCTTTTGTTTAATTTCATTTTTGCTGCCACAAAATACATAAACCTAAATCAGAATATATCACAAAAAACCAAACAATATCTGTCAAACTACTCAACGTACGCAAAAAGTTAAAAGTTGGGCAAATTTTGTACTTTGCGTTGACGGACAAATAATGAATGTAATATACCTCATAAGAAACCATGTATTTCAACTTAGCTGTCAGTTGAAAAAGGCGAAGTTTAACGTATGACGGATTCATTGTGCCCCGGCCTTAACATCCAAACTTAACGATACGATAACTTCAAAAGTAAGACGATACGATTTGACTAACGAAGCTATAAGGCCGTTAGTAATAGCTGATATTTAGAGATCCCTTCCTACTTTACCTGCAATCATACTAAGAAGAAGTCAACTCAAGTCAACTGAGCGTTTGAGGGGGTAGTCTTGTTTGACTATCTGATTTAGCATCATTTTAACGGAATGGAATGCATCGACGAGCACTGCTGGCTAACCTCTTACCTAATAACGTCATTTTGAACAATCCCGCATTTAATATTTATTTATTTTGCACATATTATTTTCATAAAGTTTGCCATTATTTCCACACATATTTTTAAATCTGTGTATACTCTAGTGTTTACCAGAAAAAAAGAGGAAAAGAGCGAGACATAGAAAAAGAACTATAATAGCAACAACAACAAAAAAAAATGATTAAATACTTGGCAACATGCAACAATTTTAAATTAAGTGAAAAACTTAAACTTTCCGTATGCAATTGATAGACGACGCCATCGACCAAAAACTATGCAGACAGTCAGATTTTTTTTTCATTTGCTTCATTTTCTAATCGAAACAAGAAAGATAAAATAGACAAACCGAGGAACAGTACAACAAACCGTCTAGGAAATACTCGCATAAAATCCCTGTACTTGCGCTTTTGTTGCATCCAAAAAACAACCTATCAATTGCACACAAGAGTTTGCTGGATATCTATTTGCAGTACTAACCTACTATTACCTGAATGACTTCAGCATTTTTATTTCTTTTTCCAAAATATATGAATTTAACTAAATGAATATTAGATCTAAAGGTTGATTATATGCCTGTTCGGAAATGCATCACTGCGCTGCAAATGGAAATTTAAATGTCCTGAAGTGCGCCGCTTAAGTAAATAAGGCACAAATAAATGTCAAATATGATATACAAACATAGCTACTACTAAAAAAGATTATCAGCGAACATGTATTGCGTTTTAAATTAAAGTTTGCACGTATGATGCAGAGCAGTGATGCATTTCCGAACAGGCCCTATGTTTGCGGTTCAAACAAGTTGCTTTTCCAAATTCTCGAAAGTTCAAAAGTAATAGACATCCTTATAATATTTATGCTTGTAATGGATCTTGAAGTAAAACACGAATACCGGGGGTCTGCTGGAATTGTTGAAATACTTCCTTATTCCTAGTTTACATTATTGGAATTGTTGAAATACTTCCTTATTCCTAGTTTACACTAGGCAAGTCTTGTTGCTAAGCTGATTAGTTTTTTAGGAGAGGAGGAGGGGAAAAGAAACGTTTCTGTTCCCTTCGTCTCTCTCTCTCTCCCTCAAACTAATCCGCTTAGCGATAAGACTTCCACAGTGTAAACTAGGACTTAGCAAAAGTTTAATGATTTTTCTGAAATTAGGGTGGTACCATAAGATGGTAGGAACTGAGTTCTGGTGGTTAAATATTAAAACGGGATCCAACTGCAAATGCCGAAAATATAATGAAAAATTGATTTTTGGCGACCCCTACATTCGGCAAAAAAACACTACTTTGTATTCAATGGTGTATGGCGAACTTTTTGTTTTGCCTATAATGAGGGTCGGTCTAATGTACATATAACGGCTGCTTTCATGCTCGAGTGGTTTTCCTATGTGGTTACTCCATTACCTGTTCCAAGGGTGGTGCTAAAATGCACCTCCACTCGGAGATCCAGTTGGGTCCATTGTGATTCCCTTCTATTGACCATTAAAAGTTATATTTACCACCCCTTTGTACCCAGAAGTGACCCTATTATCCGTCATTAAGCCACTGAATTCCCCTGATGAAGCCCCTGATGTCCTCTAGTTTACATATCCCGATCAGAGAAACAAGCCGTCTTAAAAAGTCAGCGGTGGCGGCTTAGGAAACAATAGTCGGCGGTGGCTCTTGAGCCGGCTGTGAGCCGATCGGCTTGTTTCTCTGTTCCCGATATCAGTAAGGCTCTCATGGAAACGTCTGCTCAGCCATCTAATTCTCTGACGTTGCAGGTTCGGGCAGGGACTGATAATTTGTTCAATGGTTTCTGATTCCTCTTCATCCCCGCTACGCTACAATCAAAAACTACAGTGATTATTTATATCCAAACGTTTTTAGTGAATTTTTTTGGCAAAGTTGGCCACACTGAGCAACTGAACAGAAAACAATGCACTTACACACATCATGCCTCGTATATCAAACATTGGAAAGAATAACGAATGCATTGCATTTAGCCAGCCACTTAATGCACTAGTATGCATATATGCAACAACATAACAAGCGCATAGAGAGAGAGACCGAGAGGCAGTAAGTAAGGCAAGGTGGCAAGGTGGCAGGCAGTCAGTCAGTCGTTTAGTCAAAAGTCGAGTAAACATTTTTATGAATGAAATACATTTTTGTTTTCAGTTCGTTGAACTGAAATGTTTGGTTCACTGTTTGGGATGGCTGGCTGGTTGTCTCGTTTGCTGGCTGCTTGTGTTGTTGGTTGGTTTCATCGTTTGGCCGGCTGACTGGCTGGCGCGATGTTTGAATGGCTGTGAGTAGTGCAAAGTAGAGTGAAGTTCATAATGCACTCACTCATTCGTCCGTTCAGTTGTAGTTGTTGTTGTTTCTTTTTCATGTATGAACATATGTACATATTTTCTTCACTGCAATTTGATGAGATACATGCGAGTTGGTATAAATAAATTAAACAATATAGAAATATTTCTTATTCCTATTTAGTGAATTGCAAAGGCAGCAGCACAACAAACTCGTCTGCATGTCTGTGTTGGTATGTTTGAATTTTTGAGAGCAAATATCGTTCGTTCATGCACATGGTGCAATGATTGTTGCACTCTCCTCGAATGTACAAAATGCATTTGTGTGTGTGTGTGTGTGTGTGTGTGTGTCTGGCAGTCTGTCTGCCTGTAGCTGTATCTAGCAAATAAACAACATATCGCACGCTAAATCATAAACAGTCACAACTCAAAATTATCAAAGTGGTTTTGTTTTTTGTTTTTTTAAACCAGTTAATTGAACAAATCTCTAACGACCGCAACAATTTCTTTTGCAACACACTCTTCTTGAAGAATATAAAGTACCGTTATGCTTATTATTAAGGCTCAGTTACCCGACTGTAATGTAAAGTAACTGCAACAGTAGGAAACAGCTGATCGATATTGTTATGTGAAAAGTAATGCAAATGGTTATAGATATGTAATGTAACGTAACCTACTTTTCATATAAAAATATCGATCAGCTGTTTCCTACCTTGCAGTTAGTTTACATTACAGAGCCTTTAAGTCTCAGTTACCCGACTGTAATGTAAAGTAAATGCAACGTAGGAAACAGCTGATCGATATTTTTATATGAAAAGTAGGTTACGTTACATTACATATCTATATTCATTTTCATTACTTTTCACATAACAATATCGATCAGCTGTTTCCTACTGTTGCAGTTACTTTACATTACAGTCGGATAACTGAACTTTTATGTTGCATACTTGCATTTTGACGAATTGACGATTTTTAAATACTCGTAATTGTAAATTGGCATCTTTTTTAGGGTTCCGTACACCAAAGCTGAAAAGGAACCCTATTGTTTTCGCTACGCTGTTCGTCTGTCCGTCTGTCTGTCGTCACAGGCTATTTTCTCCAGAGCCATAAGAGCTACAGACCTGAAATTTGGGCAGAGCATGTAGAACTTTAGCCGCTACAACAGTAAATGAGAGTACAAAATTAAGGGGTGTTCCAAAACGAGCAAGGAAAAATTTTAAAATCCCCTGTAATATACATACAATTGTATGTGTGTATATAGACACTTGAAAAAAGTTAATGTATTTTTTACAGACTACAACAGTTAACACTAAAATTATAAAATTTTAAATTAAAGGGTTAATGTAATTGACTACGTGATGTATCGTGGAAACCGTAAGAGGCAAACTCTTGAAATTTTCAAAAACGGTAAAGCTAAAAAATCCCAAAATAATAAAATCGCCAAATCGAAAAAAATCGCCAAAACTGAAAAAATCGAGAAAACGAAAAAATCTCAAAATGAAAAAAAAATCGCCAAAATAAAAATGAATCTGAATTTAGAAAATTAAGGTTATTAAAATTGGAAGAAAAAAAATTTGGGATTTTCGGGTGAAAAAATTCAGTAATGAAAAATGAGTAGTGTGATGTGACCGACTATGGTCCATAGGCTAGGTATACATAATGAATAAATAAATGAAATGAAAAAAGGGGCTCTAGTCTTTTATTTCCCACGTTAGGTTAGGTTAGGAAGGCTGGTGCTAAAACGCACCTCCACTCGAAGACGCAGTTGGGTCCATTGTGATTCTCTTCTATTGCCCATTAGAAGTAATATTTACCCCCTTCTGTACCCCGAAGTGATTCTATTACCAGTGAATTCTTATGATGAAGCACCTGATGACCTTTAGTTTACACTTCCCGATATCAGTAATGCTCTCATGGAAACGTCTGCTCAGTCATCTAAGCCGGTGACATTGCAGCTTAGGGCAGCGACATATAATATGTTCAATGGTTTCTGGAACCTCTTCATCCCCACACATCCTACAGAAACCTGGAGTGCCAGTTTCTGCTCATGATTCGCTTGGCCTTCCTATCCATGTCCAGTAGCAGTTTCAATCTTCCTGAGTCAAGTTTGGCCACATATCCCTCAAGACTCTACAATCTTCCCTACTTTGCCCTGAACTGTTGGGCCCGCTCCCTACCTGCTCTAACGCCAACCCTATTCTTTCATTTCTCTTAACACTGCTATGGCCAGGAACCCAACATAGTCTGACACTATATTTGTCCATAAGCAAGTTAAAGGGCTCTCCTACAGTCACTACCAAGTTTCGATTTGATATTGTCTCCCTTCAAAGCTGTTAGCGCTGCCTGGCTTTCGACGTAGAAGGTTACCTTACCACCTTCAGCAACATGCCTGGCCACCAGTTACATTCATTCGTCAGTCTATTCTTTTTCCCACGTTAACTAATTTTATCTTTATGGATAAGAATTATTATATAATTAAAAACTATGAATTTATTTATTGAGCTACGTTTTCTTTAAATAAAATACATATTTGATTTGAAAAAGTATGTTTTATTTTCGATAATCATTTTGACGATTTTGAGGACTTTCCGCTCGAAATTTGACGAATTGACACCTATCTCATCTGGCAACTATGCTTGCGTCACTTGTACAGTATCAATATTTCGTCGGGTGGTTACTGGTTTGCCGCACAGTATATTAAAAATACATTATTACTGCGGAAAACCAATAACCACCCGACGATTTGTTTGCCACTACTCAGCATCTGAAATTTGTTAAGTTGTGACTCTTTATGATTTAGTGTACGATATGTACATATTTTTATTTTATTTTTTATTTTGTTTTCTTTTTCTTTAACCAGGTTGATGGTTTGTAATTTAAACAATAAGTTGTTTTATTTTTTATTACTAAACATAAACAATACAGTGTTGAACTTATAAACTAGTTCAAAGGCTAATGAAATACCAATTATTAAGTACTTCTTCCCGTGCAACATATACATACATACATACATACATACGAACACTCCAAATATATTATTCACTTGCACTTTAATTGCCTCTGTAACCTTAACCCCTGCTCGGGAAACTTAAACAAGATGTGTGCACATAGAGGCACCCCAATTTTCTTTTGCTCTCAAGCTTAAGTGCTTCAGCATATTTGGATATAGTACATAGTTAAGAAATTATTATTAATTTCGGTGGAAAAACCAACACACCTTTGAGGTTAAGGAAAGTTATAAGGTTATGGGAGCTGGTTGTTACTGCTAGTTAATATTTAAGATATGCGGAATATGAAGAGGTAATAAGTGCAGCATCAAAAGATTGTGTGTTAAGAAAGTTAAATTCTGTATACCTATAAAATTGTGCAAGAGTGTCCAATCAGGTTTACAGGTGTCATGCTGTCATCTTTGCTTTTTATAATAAATAGCTTTAATTCAATTAAGCCGAAAGCGGAAAGTTGGCACTGAAATTTAGCATATATTAGGCAATTGTGTGCGAGAAATCTGTGACATCGAGGCATAAAATTTCTCACATAGTTATAGTAGAACGGAACAACTAGCTGTTTTCGAAGGCCACTACACCTTCATCTTCAGCATTTGTTGTGTTTGGTCCACTGTGTGTGGTGTCAGTTGATGTAGATTTCCGCTTTAGATGAATTGTTTTGATGCATCTTATTTCAATTTGCTGAAAGCTTTTTTGTAATGAAAGCTCAATTTTACCATCCAAAAATTTACAACAGTCTTGCCATTGTCGTTTGTTCTTGTTTTGAATGTTTTGTTTGTTGTTAGTTAAGCACGTCTTGATGCATTTCGTTAATGCTTAGGCATTTAAACCATCGGTAGACTTTAACCACAAGCTTACAAAAGCTTATAATGCTTAGAGACAATCTGCTAATAAATGATTGAGAATTACAAAACTACAAATATACTGTGTTGGCGAAGAAGCTTTTAAAAGAACATAGACGTTAAGCAGCTCTAAGCTAAAGAAGAGCTCTCTTTATTATTTCTTAAGTGTGGTCAGTATTGTGTGTGTTGTTTGGCCTACGATAGTTTTTAGTCTCACTATTTCGCAGATATTAACAAATAATCCAAAATAATACAAGATGGATTGGATAGCAAGGAAAGAAACTAAGTTCCAGTTTTAATTATTGAAAGTTTTGTTGCAGCAATTTTTAGTTTTTTTCCTTACACTTGCATTTGCTTTCAAACGAAGAAAAATTTCTTTTAAAATATTTTTTATATATTTTTTTGCAACATTGCAAATATCTGATGCACCTCTCAGAAAGGAAAGAACATTGTGATAAAAATTTTTATAAATAAGTAAAGCTTATTTTTTTTAATTACAAATGAAAAAAGTCTTGTATTCGCAGTGTGTTAAAACCATCCCTCGAAAATGAGGGTGGCGTTGGCTGAACTAGTTAGCACGTTGACGACTAAATTGAAGGTCCTGGGTTCAAACCCTGTCCCCGACAGTCATTAAAATAACAACCCCACGCATTTTTCTGATGTATATTAGTGTCCTTTGTATCAGTTGTTGTGGGAAAAGTTCCAGTGATGCAGGCATAAGGCACTGGTCACTAAAACTATACCGGCTTCAGCGGATGCTAATCCTAATATAACACCAGAGAGACTTCCTTCGTCGGCATTGTGTAGCAGAATCCTCAGCGAAGTAAAATAACCAATAAAATGGCTACTAAACACTAAATTTAATACGCCTCATTCACCACTAGAGGCGCTGCAAAACTACAAATAAGCGTTAAAAAAAGCAGAGTTGTAAAAGAATGAAGCTTTCCTCTATCTCTGCTTTCACCACCCCTCTTCTCTATCACTATCCCTTCCCTATCACCCAATCTCACTATCTTTTCTTCACTACACAGGTACCACAAAGGGATCATTGTATAGGACCCAAGTGAGCTGGACTCTAAAGTTCATCCTTCCTTACCATTAGCCTGCTAACCTAACCTAACCTAACATATCCCTCGATATGTATCGTATCTCTGATTAGAAAACTCTATTTGTCCGTTAATCATGTATGCTTCACATATTTAAAAAAAAAACGTTTTTGAAAGAATTCGTTTGATAAGAAAACTCTAAATAGAGTCCAATTTAAGCAAAAACGTTTATTTCCTGCTTTCTTATGGATACAAAAATTACTTAAAGATGCAGAATGGAATGTGGCTTAGCAAGATTTTCTTTTTTGCTTTGCAAAAGAACAAGTTTCAAGTTCGCACACAAAGAAAATTATTTAAAAAATAAAATAAAATAAATAGTAAGCACGATCACCGCCATCGGAGTGTCATAAACACAAGCTTCTTTCTCCAAGTCTTCTGAGTACACAACACAAACTGTGCTATTGTTATGTTGCATACCACATAAATTGTATATAACCACAAATCTAAAGTATTGTTTTTTTTTACTCGCAGTAGTAGACTTCATTCATTGGTATTGTTAAAGAGAAAGAAAAGCATTTGCTATTTACACAACAGCTAGAGGTATGCCACAATACAGGCATGCAACAATTGTAAGAGTAGTAAGTACATACACACATACAACATACAACATACATCGTTATTGTATCCATATTTTTGTAACTGATGTTAGTCGTAGATTTTTATATTTTGTGAATGCATTTCCAATCACCACCAGTCAAGCAGCCTGCCTGGATGCCGTCGCCTGCCCGCTTCCTATCCAACTAACTGACTGACTGACTGACTGACTGACTGTCTGTCTGTCTGTCTGTCAAATCAGCCTGCATTCTTAGCACGTGAAGCATGTTAAGTGGTGCTAAATTTTATTCTTATTTTATTTCAATTCTTTTCTTTTAACTTACAAAAAAATAAAAAATTTTAAATAAAATGTAATGATTGTTTGATACATGCATACATACATCCCTGTATTTGAAGTTGTTGTTGTTGATGTTCTTGATGTTGTTGAATGGGGGCAAGTAGTTAAAGGGGTTGTTGCAAGTATGTTCATTAAACGAGCTTTCCTTTAATTGCTTTCAGATATGACTTATTGCAAACGATTTATTTAAATAAATTTAAGTTCTTACAACTCAGGGATGGATAGTTTTGCGCTATAGTACAATGCAGTTAGGTTTGTTTAGCGAAATCTCGCAATAAGCTTACAAAATATATATGTATGTACATAGGTGTCTATATGACTTATCACATATACATACACATACATATTAGAGTTCGACCGATTAATCGGTTTCGGCCTTCGGCCAAAAATTGGTAATCGGCCAACATTCGGCCTATGGCAAAAATCGGCCGATTAGCCGAAGCCGAATATTTTTCATTACAAGCTTGAAAAATAAAATTATGTTTGGTCGTTGCTCGCCGACAGTTTCTATTGTGTTTAAAACGTTTTGAAAGGGTTGCTTTGAAATACAACCCTGTTGCTATCTATTTTCTTTTACTTGGACATTCTTGTGAGTGATCGTATGAAAAAGCAATCTAGAAATTGCAAAACAGTTTTATTTTTCTTGTTATGTATCCAATAGATATTACAGCTATTTCAGTGATTTCAAAAAAGCAAAATTTTTTCTTAATTCATCATAATTTTTAAAATTTAAAACATTCGGATTCGGCTTCGGTTTTGGCCGAAGTTTATGATTTTAGCCGAAGTTCGGCTTCGGCTTCGGCCAAAAAAAAACGCCTTCGGTCGATCTCTAATACATATCTTATTATATATAATACAAAAACACGTTTATTTGTTATGGGTGAACTCTTCAATGCCCCAACAGATTTTCGCCTTCCACCCCACAAAATATTTGTAAAAGACCGGTGCGTGTTTATATATGTATATATTCTATCCCGGTAAATGCTACGCCCCTTTCAGAAATATTGATTCGTCCGACAGATGGCGCAATTTTTAGTTTTTTTGTGTTTTTGCACCGTAACTCAAGAACTACTGAACCGATTTTGACCAAACTTCATATACATGCTGTATAGGGCGTGAGTAGTGTTTCTGTGTAGTTTGAAGTTCGTCCGACAGATGGTGCCATATTTAGTTTTTTTGTGTTTTTGCACCGTAACTCAAGAAGTACTGCACTGATGTTGACAAAACTTTATATACATGCTCTATGGGGCATGAGGAGTTTTTGTGTGTAGTTTGAAGTTCGTCCGACAGATGGCGCAATTTTTAGTTTTTTTGTGTTTTTGCACCGTAACTCAAGAGCTACTACACCGATTTAGACCAAACTTTATATACATGCTCTATGGGGCGTGAGGAGTACTTCTGTGTAGTTTGAAGTTCGTCCGACAGATGGCCCAATATTTAGTGTATTCGTGGGCAAAATCCAATTTTCATATTGTACCACCAATGCCATATACAACACTAATGTTTGTTTAGGGCCAGCAACGCGGACCGGGGTCAGCTAGTGTATATATAGAATAAATATTTCCCAAATTAAATTGTATAACACTTCTTACATTTGAATTTTTTTGCTTTTCATTATGCAAATACAATTTCAGCTGGAGCAAAATTTGCAGACAAACTTTTTGTTTAAAACTGAATGTTGAACATTTTTTTTTTGGAAAATCAAACAGCACTTTTATGCATTAAACATATAGAGAGCAGTAGGCTACACAAGCACATGACTGCAAATGCTGCTGGCAATTAACATCGCCATGTAGTCATCCATATCTACATAATCAGCTGATATTGAAGTATAAATATGTAAATATTTCAATGGTGCCAAATTTATAAAAATAAAATTACTCATATAAAATGTACTTATATCACGTGAGTATGTATAAAGTGTGATTTTTTTGTAAGTTTCTTTTTGGCAACTATGGTTGCGGCCGCTCAGCTGTTTTCCTGTATCATGTTACTGTTAAACATGTTCAGTTTGGTCTATAATTTACGGCCTGTCCCACGATGTCACCAGAAATCGTTCCATCGAATACTTATATTGAAATCCAGAAGAAATGATCTCATGTTATTGTTGTTTGCAATAAAAGTTGTCGATCGGACAATTTCTCGTGACATCGTGGGACAGGCCATTAACCACGAATCGACTTACAAATAAACAACGCCTGCAGATTATTGAATTTTATTATCAAAATTCATGCTTAGTTAAGAAAGTGTATGGTGCACTTCTTCCATTTTGATGGTCAGTTTGGGCGACCTTCTGAGGCGGCTATTCGGAATGTTGTGATTAAATTTCGCACCAAAATTACATTATTGAACATTGAACCACCAACACCCATACGTAGATTGTATCCGCCAGAATTGCTGCCATTCGCAGCAATGGGGTATCGGTTCCTTTTTTTTTTTGCAGAAAATAGAAGAGCTGGACTTGGCTGACATGTGATTTTAGCAAGACTGTGCCACATGCCACACAGCACGCAAAACAATGGCCCAATTGAGAGAGGAGTTCGGTGAACAGTTTATTCCACGTTTGGGGCCGATCAATTGGCCTCCTAAATCGTGAGATTTATCGCCTTCAGACAATTTTTTGTGGGGCACGCAACGGATAGCGCACATTAAGACAATCTTGAAGAATTTATTCGTGAGATACCGCCGATATGATGGAGAAATTATGCCAAAATTGGACCCAGAAGTATGAACCATTTCCAACATATCTGCCGTCAAAATTTACATGAAATCATCTTTAAGCATTGAATTATATGGATCGTTCTACCGATTGAAATAAAGATTTCATAAATTTTTTAAAATTTTATGTGTTTTTTTTTAATCAAATCTGAAAGCTCTTAAAAAATCGCCTGTAAGAGTGAATAGATTTATTTTCTTACATAAATTATGAGATTTTCTTTCTCTTAAATAATTTTAAACTATCATTTTTATCTGTGAAGCGGAAGCATCTGCCACTGCAGATGGATGGAGGTTTGACAAAACTTCCCATGCTCTATTTCATTAACGTCTCTACTGAACCTGGATGCCACCCTGATAAGCGTAGAGGAATGGTACTCCAGGTAGAAGAAGGTGCGAATTGCTTTATATGTAGCTCTGGTTGGTTATGTGGGAACTTCGTTTAATCACACCATCCGTGGCATCACAATCAGTAACCCGAGATATAATTTTTTTTTACATATAGTATTATGTTGGCAGCATTATATTTGCCGTATTTTCCCTTACAAAAATAGAAAACAGCCTAAGTTGGTTGTATAGCCGTGTCTTGTGTAATTTGTTTCTGGCAGATTGCAGTTGGTAGTCTGCTGTGGACTATGTGTTTGATTTATTGGAAATAAAATTGAATTTTGTAGAATTCAGTAGACTTGCCCAAATTCACTTTGTCGTCAAGTTGAGCAATCAGATCTATTTCTGAAAGAATAGTTACATAAATCTGCACAAAATTGTTTTGAATTTTGGAAGATACCAAATCACATGATATCCAAATGCTTCCAATGAATGCATCCCGAAAAAATCACTGTTTCGTATAGATTTTGGGCTGGTGGTTTCGATAGCCCATACATCTAGGAAGATTGAAGATTTCGGATGCGCGCCACCTAGCAAAGCCGTGGCGTACATTTCTACGACATAATGCCACCGAGAGGCCTTCGAAGCGTATAAAAATGTTGATTCTATCTCACACATACTTTGTTTTATTTAAATTTCAAGATAGGTAAAACACTTTATGAAAGACTCCCTAGATCCAATTTTTGTTGGTGGCTTAAAGCTTATAGCAATGATTATATATCTGTAAACCACCAAAAAAATATTGAAGAAAACATGAAAACGTAGTGATGACATTATGCAGAGTTTTCCATCTCTGAATGGAATGCATAAATCAATTTTATAAAAATTAATGTTATGAAAATGAAGCATGTTAAATTGAAATTGATTTGCCGACTCTCTTTTTTATATTCTTCTTTCACATTTCTTTCTTTTATTTTTAATTCACTTTAATGAATAAGTTGGACGACGATGTAGGGCAATGGTGCATTTTGAAAAATTTATGAGGATTTTTTTTTCAGAAAATTTAATTGCTAATTTCAATTGAAAAATTAATAAAGACATACTGAATTTATAATTGATCAGTTAATTAAATTACGATTGTAAATAATTATGTACATGTATTGGCTTGTGGAACCATTGCAATTTACAAAAATATAATAATAATTAAGAAAGGGTTTAAAAAATTAGAAAAATTATCAAAATTATTGTAGTAAATATAAAAAACATAAAAATTTCTTGTTTTAGTATGATTGTATCCTTAAACAAGGCAAATCTCGTGAGTCGGTGCTCATAAATACCAGTACGAATTTTCGAACATTATAACTGTTATTCGCATTTCGATGATAAGGCATCTATTTTTCTGAAGCTGTTTTTAAAAATGTTGAATATACAAAAATTACGCCAAAATTTAAAGTTTTTAGAAAATTTGTTGTAATTTTTTTATGGATTTAGTTCCTTTACTTGTCTGGATAAAGAAAAGAAAAATAAATTTGCTTGTATGGATATGGATATGATTTCTGAAGATAATTTTTGCTTAACTGACCTTAAATCCTTTATATATATCGAACCCTCACTGTAAGAACGTCATAACTCCAAAAAATTGTTTTTAGGGTTCCTTACACCATAGGTGCAAAGGAACTATATCGAGCCTTTTTTTCGATTTAATCGTATACGACAAAAATTTAATCTTTAAAAATGTTGAATATACAAAAATTACGCCAAAATTCAAAGTTTTTAGAAAATTTGTTGTAAATTTTTTTTATGGATTTAGTTCCTTTGCTTCTCTGGATAAAGAAAAGAAAAATACATTTGCTTGTATGGAATATGATTTCTGAAGATAATTTTTGCTTAACTAACTTTAAATTGCTTTTTATATATCGAGCCCTCACTGTAAGAACGTCATAACTCAAAAAACTTGTATTTAGGGTTCCTTACACCATATCGAGCCTTTTTTCGATTTAATCGTATACGACAAAAATTTAATTTTTCAGGAGAAGGTTTTTTTTTAAATATTCAAATATGTTTTTGTACGTAAATTGTCGCTTAAAATTTTACAGCCCGCATCGCAAAAGTTATCAACAATTTTGGCATTTTGTTAATTCTAAACTATAGGTAGGCCCATAAAATTTTAATTTCGATAAAAAGGTATATTTTCGATAAAATCGAAAAAAAATGCTCGATATTGTTTTCGCTACGATGTCCTTCGTCTGGCTGTCTGTCTATCACAGGCTGTTATCTCGAGAACCGTAAGAACTACGGGCCTGAAATTTTCAAGGAATATGTAAAACTTTGTCAGCTACAACAACAAACATATGACATTTAAAAATTGAAGGGCGTTCGAAATGCAAAATACAGACAATTATATATAGACAACTAAAATTTTCAAAGTTAGTGCATTTTTATGCAGACTGCACCAATTAACACTGAAATTTAAAAAAAAAAATCAAAATGAAAAGGTGGATGTAGCTTAGACTATGCAATTTTCACAACTTGCTGTACCTTTTAAAAATGCTAAACTAAAAAGTCCCAATTATTCGTTCCGACATGAACGAATAATCGCCAAAATGATAAAAGCGCTTAAATGAAAAATATCACCAAAAATAAAACAAATCGCTAAAATGAAAAAAAAAATCACCAAAAGTAAAAAGGCCGCCAAAAAAACTAAAAAGATATCTCCAAAAAGCGCAAAAAATCGCCAAAACTAAAAAAACGCTAAAACTAAAAATAAAAGGTGGAAAAAAATGACAAAAAAAAAGAAAAATCCGCAAAAACGAAAAAAAAAACCAAAACTGAAAATGTGTCAATAAAAAAAAATCGCCAAAAACAACAAAAATCGCCAAAAAAAAACGCTAAAACTAAAAAGTTCGTATAGTAGTATTACAAAGTCCTAATTTACACTCAGCAAGTCTTATTGCTAAGCTGATTAGTTTTTTAAGGAGAGAAAGACGAGGGGAAAAGAAACGTTTATGTTTCCCTCGTGTCTCTCGTATGGAGTCCTTCGTGTGCGAGTCAAAGGCGCACTTTACTGAATTTATTTTATTATATTCCCACAGTCCAATTTATTGGCCCTTTTCTGTAAACCGATTCCGAGTAAATTTCTCGTTTTCAAAAAATTAATAATGGTCTTGCAGACGTGGTTAAAATCATACACGATAATTTTCTTTCAGATATGATATTTGAGAATCTATTTAATAAAAAAAATTAAAAAGATCTAAAAAAGTATTTCTATTGTCGGAGTTAGTTTGCTAAAATCGTGCGATTTCAAATCGATCGGCTTACAGAACAGGGCCGCATATTTTATTTCTAATTTTTTTTTTTTTTTGCAAAATTTCAAAATGATATGGTTTTTATAATTTTTTCACCAGTGAATTCGTAACACTTTAAACTAGTTAAAAAGATTTTTCAAATGGAATTTTTTAATGAAATTTTGTTTGAAACAAATGAATGAATTCAACTTTAGTTTATGTCGTTTCCCTGCTTGTAACTTTTTTTCAATAATTTATTAATTTTGCGTTTATTTTTTTTTTCTTTTAGACTTGCAATTCAATGCGGACGATGTACGAAAAATGCAAAAGTTGAATTTCTTACAACAACGTAAATGAGGTAAATTTTAAACTTTAATTTAAGTATTGATGTATAGATTTTTAACTTCAAATTCGGACTTTTTCATATCAAACTCGATATCTTAAAAATCAAATTCAGGTGTGTAATTCGAATCGAATGAAAATGCTTTCGAATTTGTATGCTTATATCATGTAAATTCGAAAGCATTTTCTCTCGTTTCGAATTACAGAGTAGTCACCCAGAATTTTCTATATCAAATTTAGGATTTTAAAAATAACATTCGATTTTTTTCATATCAAATTCGGTATTTATTAATACATACATAATTGAAAAAACAAAAAAAAAAAAGGATGCATAATTAGAAAAAAGTTAATATTAATAATATTGAGTTAGTGAAAAATAATATAAATTTAATTTAATGCAAATATTTGTTCCGAAACAGCTGATGGGAATTTCATCGTCATACCCAGGAAATAATTGCCATAATCCCTAGTACTTGGATGCAAGAACTTTTTTGTGAATCGAAAATCGTAATATTTATCGTTACTGTGATTCTCTAATTCCTTTTTACAATAGTGTTCATCTGTGTTTTACTCGCCATTTATTTTTATATCATGTGGCATCTCTGCATACGAAATATCAAAATAAGCGAAAAGTACAAAGAGGAATTAAGGAAAAACTAAATAAATTTGAGCTTGTGATTTTACTTTTTTACTTCAACCGACAACGAATATCGTTAAAATATGTTACTGGATAGCAAAGTTGATCAATTTATTGTAATAAAAGTTACTGCATCCAGGTACAGGAGTGATGGTTCTGATTCTTCAAATATGTCAACTGAATTCTGCTTATTTAGAGGATCGATTCCCCTAGAATCCTTGGGCCTTGAAATTGGCTTTAGAAAAAAACATTTCAATTATATCCAGCACTTTTTCTGTCTTATGAATTGCTGCACTGTGCAAAATCGACAATGCATTAGTTAAAGATTCTTCTTGAAGTTTATTAATACATCCTGAATTTGATATGAAAAAGTTCGAATTCGTTGTTTAAAATCCCGAATTTGATATGAAAAATTCTAAATTTGATATTTGATACATACAAACATATTCATTTTGCAATTCAGGTCCGGAAAAATATTTTTAATAATGTTTCACTTTAACATTTTAACTGAAGCAACTCAATACATACGCACAAAATAAAAGAAAAACGCTTCTAAAATTCCTGCAAATGTGGCAGTGAAGAGAGGGGAAGACATAATTGCAAAATATTCAGTTATTCAGCCGTTATCAGGTTGGTTGACTGAATATTACAAAAAAACACACATTGTTGCACTAAGGGATTTGGCCACTGGGTCTTCGTTGTAAAGACCTCAATGCAATTATTCTTCGCATTGTTGCAGTTTGTGCTTTTGCTTTTTATTTTTCCACCATCATATATAACGCAAAATATTAAAATTATGGCAAAAACCGTAATTGATTCCCCGCCATAATTTCAACGCTTTTTGCATCACATTTTTTGTCGTTTTTGTTTTTTTTTGTTTGTATTTTACAACTTAAAGGAACATTCTCACATACCTGCACTTGCAGAGTGCAGGGCAATAAAATTGCGGCAGCAGCAAAAGGTTGCATAGAAAAATAAAACTAATATCAAAATGAAATTATTATGGCAATTATGCCATAAGCAATTTTATGCATGACAGCTTGATGTACCCGTAGTAGAATAGATAATATTGTACTCGTATCGCTGTTTTGTTTAATGCAATTCTTCAGTTTGAGTAAAAGTACAAAACAATTTTTTTTAATAACCTTTTCCTCGCTTACATTACTTCTCTCGCTGAGTAGGTATTATCTGAACTTCCTAAAGGTAGGGCACTATTTATTGAACGGGCATTAAGCATGGCAAATAATATTTATTACGCAGTACCGACACTATCAAAATACTCATCAATCATTGTGTTAGTACTCGTACATATTTGGAAAATGAGTTTGTACGTATTGCACCGACAATGCTCGATGAGAAATAAAAAAATTATGATTTTCGACATGCTTTATGAAATATTTTCGAATACGGGGGCATTGTGGTGCATTGTTGGCTTGAAAAAATATTGTCATATTCTTGTATGGGGAGTCGCAGAACAAAAGGTGCTTTTTTTATTTTTGCTTTTTTAGAACTGTTTTTTTGATGTATTTGCATTAATTTGGTTAAGTTCTATTGGAAAACATCTTATTTGCATAATATTTGTTCCCTTCTCATAGAAAAATTGAGTCTTCAAAAAATTGACGCAGTACCGACACTATCAAAATACTCATCAATCATTGTGATAGTACTCGTACATATTTGGAAAATGAGTTTGTACGTATTGCACCGACAATGCTCGATGAGAAATAAAAAAATTATGATTTTCGACATGCTTTATGAAATATTTTCGAATACGGGGGCATTGTGGTGCATTGTTGGCTTGAAAAAATATTGTCATATTCTTGTATGGGGAGTCGCAGAACAAAAGGTGCTTTTTTTATTTTTGCTTTTTTAGAACTGTTTTTTTGATGTATTTGCATTAATTTGGTTAAGTTCTATTGGAAAACATCTTATTTGCATAATATTTGTTCCCTTCTCATAGAAAAATTGAGTCTTCAAAAAATTGACGCAGTACCGACACTATCAAAATACTCATCAATCATTGTGATAGTACTCGTACATATTTGGAAAATGAGTTTGTACGTATTGCACCGACAATGCTCGATGAGAAATAAAAAAATTATGATTTTCGACATGCTTTATGAAATATTTTCGAATACGGGGGCATTGTGGTGCATTGTTGGCTTGAAAAAATATTGTCATATTCTTATATGGGGAGTCGCAGAACAAAAGGTGCTTTTTTATTTTTGCTTTTTTAGAACTGTTTTTTTATGTATTTGCATTAATTTGGTTAAGTTCTATTGGAAAACATCTAATTTGCATAATATTTGTTCCATTCTCATAGAAAAATTGAGTCTTCAAAAAATTGACGCAGTACCGACACTATCAAAATACTCATCAATCATTGTGATAGTACTCGTACATATTTGGAAAATGAGTTTGTACGTATTGCACCGACAATGCTCGATGAGAAATAAAAAAATTATGATTTTCGACATGCTTTATGTAAGGTAACTTTGTTCAGACCTTTTTTTTTAAGAAATAGACCAAACACTCTCATACGAGGTGGAAGTAAGAAGGCTCAAATGATCTCAAAAATATTCCTTTAACTAAAATAAAGTGTTTCATGTCCTAAAAATCAAATTTTCTTTATAAAAGGTTCAATAGTAAACGTTCAAACATTTTTGTTTGTATTTTTTGTCCTCTGGCAGTAATTTTTATTTTATTAAGAGACGTAACACTTAGGCAATGAAGGTGTTACCTTCTTTAGGAAAGGTATGGTGATAGAGACGTCAGGTAGGTGGTGAAGGAAGAGATAGAGGAGTGCTTCATTCTTTTACAACTCTGCTTTTTGCAGTTGCAGCGCCTCTGGTGTTAAATGAGGCGTATTCAATTTTTGTTATGCTGTGTTTAGTAGCCATTTTATTGGTTATTTTACTTCGCCGATGATTCTGCTACACAACGAAGGAGGGCGCTCTTATGTTACATTAGGATTAGTATCTGCTGAAGTCGGCATAGTCTAAGGCCCTTATTATGAGGTGTATTCGATTTTCGATCTTCTCTGGCTATCGAACATCGAAAATCTAATGTTAAATTCTTATGAAAAAAACTTTAAATGGTGGGAAATTAAAAAAAAAGTGAGTGAGCTAGATATTCAAAATAACGACATTCTTTGTCGAATGCTTGTCATAATACCAAATGAAAATCCACCCGATTAGCATTAATTAATAAAAATATTTTCATGTCTAATGAACAGAGAATAAGAGAAAATACTCCTTGAATTGAAAGAAGTCAAGCTTATGGCAAAATTACTTATCTCCCTTCCTTATTGTGTAGGGCAATTCAAAATTTCCTCTTTGTCATTATTGCCACTTCAAACGTTTTCTTTCATTGCAAAAACTAAAAAAAATTATTTGCTGGTATTTTGTGTCGAAGAGGGGTGGAATTAAATTTCATATTTGAACTTTCGGTCGGACAAATAGTAATGACGACGTCCCTCCCTACGTCCAACTATTTTGGTATGTGTGCTGTGATGCATAAATGCTGCTGGTACTGGGTGTAATTGAAGGTATAAAAACGTTTATGTCATAAAATTAACACAAAAGTTCACATTCCGTTTGTTATGAAAAAGTTTTATAACGTTTATATTGTTTAAAATTGCAGAAGGCTAATGAAATTAATCTAAGAGATACACACATATAGATTGGAGTGTGTTGCAAATTTGCTTTGAGCTTTTATTTAGATCTAAACCTACATACTTTCACTGTTTTCCCCAACTGACTTAGGCCATAAATTTTTTGCTTAATCACGAGAGTCACTAATTTGAAAAGTGGCATAAGTCATTAATGCCTTATTAATAAAAATTATTAAAGCTTAATAAAGGGTTCATAAAGCCTTAATATTTTTTTTATAAATGAGGCAGTTGAATTTTAAAGTAATTTCTTTTAATTTTAAAATAAACCCTGCAGGAACTCGAACCGACACAACGACTAGCCACTTGACCGGTCCCAAGTGATAGCGATCAGTCCGAATTCTAACACTTCCTATGAAGCTAACCAGTCAGTAAATTTTACATGGGGATGGCCTAGTATGGGGTTAATTGATGCTTTGTATGCATCTTGTGACTTGTCACTCAAGTATCCCATAGGGACCTATTCGGTGTAGAATAATATAAATTATATATAAATGTCATTCCGATATTTAACTGTAGCAAGGAACACTTATAAACTTTTTTATTGGTACAAATGCATTAACATTTTATTTTTAATCTGAAACTTTTTTGAAATTCGAACCGACAACCTCGTGCATGACAGTCTTGCACACTACCCACTCAACCACAGGGCCACTCATATTTCAAAAGTATAAATACCAGTTAAGCTTAAGTTAATATCTAATTATAGTTACGTGACTGAGTCACATTGGAGAGCGCAATTAACAGTATACTTACACTATTTGATAGGTTCACTACAATACTGGACTGAGTGAGTTTCAATTAAATTGGCTCAAGATCAAGCCAAGGCATCACTAAAATTGTGAATATGTAACCATTTGCACGATATATCTTTCTTTCACCATACACTACTCCGTAATTTTGGTAACACTAGCATTTTCTCAAGTCATAGAACGAGTACGGTTGGATTAGTTGTCACCAAATGCTATGCAGGGAGCTTACAGTCTTACAAAGTGGAATCATATATTTAATACATAACATTAATCTGTAGGGTGTTTTTTTTAGAGGAATAGACACTTTTTTTAAATAAAATACAACAAATTCAGTGTCGCTTCTATTAGCTCACAAATATCATGGCATTTAATGGTTAAAAATAATTTCTGGCATTTGGCCTCTGCGCTTTATGAACGCCATCCTGTCGGTCTAACTTTGCACCACCCGTTGTCTTATGTCGTCAATAGTGCAGAATGTTGTCTTCTAGAATGATTAATCTTTGCTGGTTTAGACTAGAGATTTGTCATACTTAAACTAAAAAAAAGTATTCTAAAGGTATCAAGTCAGATCAATTTCTTGAGATAATTTGGTCGCCAAATATTTGGCTTAACAAAGTGATGGTTTCACGCACTGTACGACATTTTGTGCCATCTTGTTGAAACCGTTTCTCCTCCAAGTGATATGCAATAATTTGAGGAATAATTGAAATAAATTCAATAAAGTGGGACTTTGACTCGTACAAGCAGGGTTCCGCAGGGCGTTCGTTTCTTACTGGCAATTTTTACGATTGTTGGCGTTTTTTTCGGTATTGATGCTGAAGAGTTGGCGTTTTTTAATTTTGGCGATTTTTTCCGTTTTGAGTGATATTTTTTGTTGTTGTTTTCATAATACATATTTTTAGTTCTAGCGATTTTTTAGTTTTGCCTTTTTTCCGTTTTGGCGATTTTTTCGGTCTTCGTTGGTTTTGATTTGTGTTTTTATAATACATATTTTTAGTTTTAGCGATTTTTTTTGTTTTGACTTTTTTCGTTTTTGCGGTTTTTTTTTGTTTTGGCGATTTTTTCGGTTTGGGGCGTTTATTTTTTTTTTTGTTTTCTACAATATTATATTTAGTTTTATAGCGATTTTTTTAGTTTTGGCGATTTTTTTAGTTTTGACTTTTTTTGTTTTGGCGATTTTTTCGGTTTTGGGGTTTTTTTTGTGTTTTACAATACATACATTTATTTAGTTTTATAGCGATTTTTTTTTGTTTTTGACGATTTTTTTAGTTTTGTCGAAGTTTTAACTTTTGGTATTTTTTTACCATTTTAGCGATTTATTTTATTTTTGTGATATTTTTTCATTAAAGTGATTTTTTCGTTTTGGCAATTTTTTTCGTTCTGGAGATTTTTTATAATTTTGAGACTTTATAGTTTTAGCGTTTGTGAAAATTTCAAAGGGTTTCCAGATACGGCAAGTTCTCAAAATTACATTAACTGATAGAATACGTTTTAATTTTGTTTTTTTTTAACTTTTGTGTTAATTTGTGCAGTCTGCACAAAAATACACAAACTTTGAAAATTTCAAGTGTCTATATATAATTGTCTGTATAATACAATAGGATTTCAACATGCTTCGTTGCTCGCTTTAGAGTACCCTTTAATTTTTAACTGCCACATATTTGTTGTTGTAGCGGCCAAAGTTTTACATAGTATTCTGGGAAAATTTCAGGTCCGTAGCTCTTAGGGTTTTTGAGGAAACAGTCTGAGACGGGCACACTGAGATTTAGACAAACGGACAGACGGACAGCGAAGCGAAAACAATAGGTCTCATTTTCACCTTTGGTATGGGAAACCCTAAAAATCAGCTGTTTCCTTGTGTTCAAAAAGAAAAGCACTAAAACGTGTGATTTACAGAACAGCAGAAAATCACTTTTCGAATTTTTAAATTCCGTGTGAATTTAAATCACGTGATAGGAAGTATATGCCTTTTTACAGCTTCTCTGGTCAAGCAAAAATATATTTAATGAAAAAGTAGCAATGAATCGTCAATTGTCATGTGAAAAAAAGCTCCAAATTAAAAAATTTCTAAAAGTCAAATAAATCGCAAAAAACCGGAAAAACCGTCAAAATGAAAAAAAAAATCGCAAAAATTAAAAAAAAACGAAAAAAGTACCAAAACTAAAAAAAATCTTTTAAACTGAAAAAAAACGCTCCAAACCGAAAAAATCCCAAAAACTAAAAAAATGCCAAAACTATATATTATATAGTATAGTATAGTATTATACATATATCTAGTGTCCGTACGGAACCCTTTGTGCGCGAGTCAAAGTCGCACTTTATTTAAAGCTTCTCTGGTCAAGCAAAAATATATTTTGTGAAACCACCAATGAATCGTCAATTTCAGTTACTTTCCTGCTTCCAATAACTATGGTCTATTTGGAATGATCTTGTAATTTTTTTACAGGAGGAAAATTCCGTCAGTCCATATCTATTGAAATTTTGAAGTAAATTTCATTAAAATATTTTGAAATTCTATTCGATATCGATCGAGTGCGGTAATTTGCTCGCCGAAAAAAATTACATATGATCATAATAAGTTTGATGAAATAAATAAATATAAAAAATATCACATGATAAGTAAAACACGACAATCAAATTGAAATTTATTTTCTTTATTAACTTATCACTACAACGATTTCGTTTCGTTTTGTTAGATTATTATATTATGTGGGGAGTTTTGGCTTTCTTGTCTTGCCTTCCTTCCATTGCACCAAAGTCAGTATTTCTAATTGTAGTATTATTAATTATTTGTGCTCTTTTAAAAAGCAAAAACAAAAGTAGACTTTGGCCATACATACATACATACGTACTTGTCTAAATTTTTTTGATAGCTGCTTTTTGAATCGGTCCACAAAATAGTTGCTGGCTTTCATATACTCGTACACTTGAATAAAAGCTGAGGTATATTTTTTTTTTGGTTTGTATTTGGTAATTATCTTGATTGGCTTAGTTGGTAGTTATTCTTTGGGTTTTTTTTTTTTTTTTGGTATGTAGGTAGTATCTTTTACTATCAAGCTTTTTATAAAAGCAGTGAATGACGTTTATTTTTTCACTCATGTGACTTTGTTGCTGTTTGTGGAGTTTTAAGAGGGGTGGACTGAGAGGAACTTTCCCTTAAGAAATAAAACTAAATATTAAAAGTTAATTTAATTTTTGCTAAAATTTGGCTGAAAGTTGGGTTTTTTTCTGTTGTCCCGTCAGGTTAGTGATTGAAATGCGAAAAAGCTTTAAATGCAATAACAATACCGTGTACACGTCACTGACTAAACGACATGTTAAAATAAGTTATTTTTATACCCATCACCATTAACTTTGTAGCATAACTGTATATTATGGCTTATGTCCAGATTATGTTAAAAATGTTCATCTGTCCGTGTCACTATAGGAAATGTTCGCCGGTTTTTTTGGGAGTGTTTTTCGTGTATGTATAATAAAATTTTTTTAAATCGAAAATTTTTTTAAATCGAACTTATTCAGAGGTCTACAAAAGGAGTGCTTATAAATTGTCACGCATGAGAGTACGTGAGAGTGAGTGAAAAAATATTTTTATATATTAATAATAACTCTTTTTAAAATTGTTCGACAATTTTGATTTACTGTCACTCAAGTGTTTTGTGTGTGATTTCAAATAACGAGTGAGAGTAGTAAAAGTTTGCATAATACAAAATTTATAGTTTTTGAAAATTAAAAATATTTAATATAACGTCCAAAGTGAGTGTATTATTAATATTAATAAAAAATTGTTACGCGTGAGAGGACGTGAGCATAATTTGCCTAATAAAAATTTATAGTTCTTGAAAATTAAAAACATTTAATATAATGTCTAAGGTGAGTGTGTTACTAATATTAATAAAAAGTTGTCACGTGTGAGAGGACGTGAGCGTGAGTGATAAAAATTTTTTCTTCATGAGATTAAGTGATTTTTTTAATGGAAATTATTAAAAGGTCTAAAAAAGGAGTTTTTAGAAATTGTCAAGCGTGAGCATAGGTGAGCGTGAGTGAAAATACATATTTTCTTTGCTTTAATAAAAAAAAATAGCAAAGCAAATAACTCTATTTGAAATTAATCGACAATTTGGATTTATTGTCACTTTATCAAGTGTTTTGTATATGATTTCAAATAAAGAGTGAGAGTAGTAAAAGTTTTCATAGTAAAAATTTATAGTTTTTGAAAATTAAAAATATTAAATATAATGTCGAAGGTGAATGTTTTATTAATACTAATCAAAAGCTGTCACGCGTGAGAGGACGTTAAAGTGAGTGATAAATATTGTTTCTTCGTGAGATTAAATGATTTTTTAAAATCGAAATTATTGAAAAGTCTAAAATAGGAGTGTTTAAAAATTGTAACGCGTGAGAATAGGTGAACGTGAGTGAATAAATATTTTTTTTTTTGCTTTAAATAATATAAATATATAATATATATATATAATATATAATATATATCTCCAAGGCGTTTGATAGAGTGTGGCATGGTGCACTTTTGTCAAAATGTATTGCCCTTGGTGTCGGTGACAACTTCTCTCGATTCTTATCGAGTTTCCTCAGGGATCGCACTATAAGAGTTGTTATAGATGGGATCTCATCAAATGAGTTCAAGTTAAATTCAGGGGTACCGCAAGGTTCTGTTCTTTCACCAACTCTATTCCTAATCTTTCTTTTTGTAAAACTTTCAACCCTATTTATTCTTTCGCGGACGACAGCAGCATTTGCCATTCTTTCTCATTCAGCAATAGACCTAGACTTCCGGAGGTTGAGGCTATGCGACAAACAATGAATGAGACATTAAACTACGATTTAGAAAAAATTTCTGAATGGGGTCATGCGAATAGGGTCGATTTTAACGCCCGTAAGACCCAATGCTGTACGATTACTCACAGACGCATGACCGTTAATGCTGCTGCCTCTGTAACTATGGGTGGTATAAATATTAAGGAATCGGAAGCTCTTGATGTTCTTGGCATGAAAATTCAGTGTGATGTTCGTTGGACTGAACACATTTTTCAGGTCTCAAAAGAAGCATTCAAGTGCCTAGGATTTTTAAAACGGTGCAAGCAATACTTCACTCGACCATGTACAGGAGAGGGCGAAGAAGCTCATTGGTGACAGTAGGGTATCCAACTCTATTGACTCATTGGAGCATCGACGCAATGTGGGGTGCATTTCCTTGTTCTATCGCTACTACAATGAAATGTGTTCTAATGAAATTAGGGAACTTCATTCAGGGCACATCCTTTTGTGGTCGATTGGCCAATGAATCGCACTACGCATTACAGAGAAAATTCCTTTTTTAGCCGTACTATTCGTATGTAGAATAATCTACCTGCGGAAGTGTTTCCTGTCAGTTTCAACGTGGGAAAGCTTAAATCGAATGTCCAAGGACACTACTCCCTCTATCCTCCTCTCCAAAACCAATTTTCATAGTTCTAGCACAATGCATTGCATGAGTAGGGGTTATCCCCTGAGTGCTGGTCCTACCTAAAAAAAAAAAAGAAAAAACAAAGAAAATACCTCTGTTTAAAATTAATTGATAATTTTGATTTATTGTCAAAATTGTTTTCTACGTGAGATTAAGTGATAAAAACGTTAAAGACGTTAAGAGGCTGGCTTTCGCAGTTTGATTCCAAAAAATCATTAATAATGGTCACAAAATGGGTAAAATGTCATATAGTGCCTCTGTGTATATGTGAAATCGATTTTAGTGCCCAGAGGCTTTGGCGTCGAACTGATGTGCCAGCTTGATTGGCATTGAAAACCAGCAAAATCGAAAAAGCGATTAACAAGATTGCGTCTATGTATTATAAGCCAGGGCTGGACCATGGATAACTTTTTGTGGTGCATATATACATTTTTTCAAGAACATTTCCAACTCCCAGAGTATTAAAATTAATTTATTTGCCAAACAAATGTTATTATACTTTGGAAGCATTTTTACTTAAGAGCTTTTCCCTCCTTTAAAACTAATATTTTTATATGCGACAAATTTTTATATAAAAATTTAGTGTAACTTCTCAAAAAAAAAGCAACAAAAATTGGCTCTAATCATGGGTTCACGTAATGGTGAACTGGTTCGATTTTGGGGAACATGTATTATTTTTAATTTGGAGATCAAGTGTTTGTGTGGAAATTTAAATAAATAGCTCTTCATTAAAATGAGTGCATGTGATTCGAAAACCTTTTTTTCACAGGGTTTTCAGTACTTCAATAATGACGAATTTATTCGGATTTGGAAAATCGTTAAACATCAACTCACTTGTTGTTATTATTAAGAAGGTGTGAAAATTACAAAATCCTTTCATTACTTCACTTTTTTTTCACCAAATTCGAAAACTCCATTCGATTATGGTCCTGCGAGCCTAAAAGATATTTCACATATCCGGTGAAAATTTCGTGCTTATAAACAGGGCAATTTTTTTTTTGGCACGAAGAATGGTTCAAAATGGCTGGCAAAAAACTCTGCATAAAGAAATTTCTTCTCGGTTGCAAAAAGGTATTTTATGGCAAAGTGGAATAATAAAAATGGCTTTTTATGCCAATAATTTAAAAAATATATGTCAAAAATACCATATGCTAAAAAACTTGCCCTGCATTAGTAGGATGACGTGTGTAGCGGTAACTATGCTTTGTTATCAGCAAACAAAACCGATCAGGTAACTCTTTGTTAGCTGGAAAGAGCTGCCAGAAATAATTATGATACTCTGCATGTGGGCCATTAATACAACTTGGCGTTATTTAAAGGTAGGATGTTAAGAAGTTAAGGCTTAGTTAGCCGAATGTAATGAAATGTAACTGCATCGGCAGGAAACAGCTGATCGATATTGTTATGTGAAATGTAATGAAAATCGTTATAGAGATGTAACCGGAATGTTAAGGCTCAGTTACCCGACTGTAATCTAAAGTAACTGCAACGTAGGAAAACAGCTGATCGATATTGTTATTTGGTTATAGAGATGTAATGTAACGTAACCTACTTTTCATATAAAAATATCGATCAGCTGTATCCTACGTTGCAGTTACTTTACATTACAGTTGGGTAACTGAGAGCCTTAAGAATCTGTACATTACTTTTCACATAACAATATCGATCAGCTGTTTCCTACCGTTACAGTTACATTCCATTTCAGTCGGCTAATTGAGCCTTTATTCATTGTTAACCGCTCAGGTTAGATTAAAATAAAATTGTAGTAATGAACAACTTTTTATACCTTCTAGTTGTGCAACAATACCTGTATATCCCTGGGAAACATCCAAATACATTTATAATAATTTTTTTCTTATAGTTTATAAGCACGCGTAACCAACGCTGTGATAATTCATTTATTTATTTCACAATGACTTCTGTGATAATTCAATAAAATATCACACTTGAATGCTGGCAACCTAAAAAATTAATTAAGCTTGAAAGTATTTAAAATTTTGTACAAATTTAACTGTGTTTTAAGCAACTAGCAATTTAATTTCAAACTCTATTTAAAAAAACAATTTCATTTAATTCTTATTTGGGATAATTTAAAAACTGACTTTAATCATTAACAATTGAGAAACTAACAACAAGAAACTTGGAAAAATATTTTCTTTCCCATTCATTAAAGCATGACTAATTATTATTTTTTTTTTGCTTAAGCACAATTTTAATAAAATAAAACAATAATTTATTAAAGCGGCTTAGTACTCATATATTTAATTAAATTTTAAAAGAAATAATTTTTGTAACCCAGAAAGAAAAATTAGATCGGGTAAAAAGCACATGATCTCTTACTGCTGCTCTGCTTTATATGTGTCCCTGTGTTTGTTGAAAACTATTAAAAATTCGAAGAAAAAAAATTAAAATGATAAGATAGAGACTATAAAAACTATTGCATTCCATTGGTATGTTTATGTGACAATGATAAGAAATAAATTAAATACCAGCGCCAATAAAAAATAATAATAAATAATAATAGCAAGATATCAAAGAAATGAGTAATAAAAATTATTACGCAAATTTCTAAACATTCTAACATTCCAGTCCATTCGAAAAGATTTCAAAACTTCTGCTTAAATTATAACTAATTCTGAATAATAATTCCCGGAAGTTTTTTCTTTATTGCTTGTTCCCGTATTTCAAAGAATTATTTTTTGATGGCGAGATAAACAAAAAGTGAGAGAGAATTTCGAATTTTCGAAGTCAACAATTCCCGTTTTAGACACTGAAAGTTTACTTTACAAAGTCTTAATTCAGCTGTGGGAAAGACAGAGATAGGAATACTATATCTCTCTTTCATTCTTCCAGGTGAATTAAGACTTTGTAAAGTAAACTTTCCGTGTCTAAAAAGTGTATAAGTTTGTTTTCAAAAGTCTGTAAGTCCCGGTTCATACATTTCAACTTTTGTTGATCAACTCGTAAGCTGTTGTTGATCAGCTGTAAGAAGAAAAGAGATATTTCTATTTCCTTTTCCCTCTTTCTTACTGCTGAATTACGAGATCATGAACAAAAGTTGAAGTGTGTGAACCGGGACTTACAGACTTTTGGAAACAAACTTACTGACTTCGAAAACTCTCTCTCAAGTTTCATTTCTTTCGCCATCTGTTTACAACAGAAGAATATTATTCTTGAAAAAAATTAAATCCTTGGGAATTATTTCCCGGGGAATACTTAGAATTAGGCTGATGATGATGATAAATGGATGGATGATAAAGAGAGGTAACACTCAGGCAATTAATGCCTAGTACTATTACTAGGTGTTACCTTCTTTAGGAAAGGGATAGTGATAGAGAAGACAGGTGGTGAAGGAAGAGATAGAGGAGAGCTTCATTATTTTACTTCGCCGATAATTCTGCTACACAACGGAGTAGGGCGCTCTGATGTTACATTAGGATTAGTATCTGCTGAAGTCGGTATAGTTCAGTGACCAGTGACTATGCCTTCATCACTTGAACTTTCCTACAACAACTGATACAAAGGGACACTACTGCACATCAGGAAAATGCGTGGTGTTGTTATTTAATGACTGTTGGATACAGGGATTGAGCCCAGGAACTTCGGTTTTGTAGTCAACGTGCTAACTACTTCAGCCAACGCCACCCTCCTGATGTTGTTCTAATACCTTAAACTTCATTAAGCTCTTCCTATCTTTAAATCTAAAAAAATCAAAGTTTGTTGATATATCATCCGTTATTTTCAGTCCTTTGAAAGGACCATGTATGGAGTATAGCTTCGCTCAAATGTCCGCTGCGGCTTCGCTTAGTGCCGCGTATCCGAAATCTTCTCTTTCACATGACTTTGGCGTATAATAAAGCTGAATACGACCAATTGTATAAGTTATGCTGGCTTTGAGGGTCGCTGTGGTTTGTTGCTTATTCACATCGATTTGCGACTTAAGCAAACCTCATAAGAACAAGTATAATCGGGTCAAATCGCATGATCTCGATGGCCAATTCATATCCTCAAATCGCTCGTACATAATACCATATGTGGCCATGAGTTGTGAATCTTGTTGTGCCGTCCTGTCGAAACTTCATATGTTTGGTGTCCATATCATCCAATTCTGGCCGAGAAAAGTTAGTAATTATCGATCAATAGCGTTTACCGTTGAAGGTGATGGCCTGACTAATGTCGTTCTCAAAGAAATATGCAAAGATGATGCCAACAACAAAAAATTCTCACCAAACTCTGACTTTTTCGGGATGAATTGTACGCTCTAGGATCTCTTGTGGACTGGTATTGTTCCGAATTCAACAATTTTGTTTGTTGATCTACACACTCATCCTGAAATAAACCTCATCGCTGGAGATGATTTTCAGTTTCCAACTGCTCTAGGGCACATTCAGTGAAGACACCTAGTTTGGTATGGTCGCTTCAATGCAGCTCCTGAGCCAGTTGAACTTTGTACGGCTGCAGGCTCATATAGCGACCCAATTTAACTAAATTGTGGTCTACGAATGGAAGATTGTTTATGGAACAAGTTGCCTCAAATTAAACCACCGCTCTATGAAAGCACTATCGGTAAGACGGTTATGGAGCGTAAAATGTGTGAAGAACACCCATTTTGATAAAAGAATTTTATCAGTTGCATGTGGTTTTGAACACTTTATCCGTCCAAGGTGAATTCACAAAGCAGGTTGAATAAATGACAGCCAATTCGATAGTTGTATAATATTGCCGCTATCAACCGCCAAAGTTCGGAAGTCCCTTTATTAGAGCAGTTGTCAAAAAAGATAGGTTGCTTTGGAATTATTGGGACTTGGCAATTCACGAGACTGTTAAGGACCCGATCAAAGCTTGCAAGTTTTTTGAATTTAGAGAGAGATGGAACCTTCGAATGACTCTGACAGTGAGACTTTTCAAAAGTGTGCGACCTTAAAACGATGAACCAGTTTGGTTCCACCAACCCATAATACTGCCGTGAGGCTCTCCGTCACGGAGTGGAAAAGGTCGGGTCTATTCTCTAAACTATATTTAATCTTCTGTGAATCTCTTCTAGTTTGCGTAGTTCTGATGTAGCTGTAATTGAACAAACCCTACAAAATTACATACAATGGTTCAGTTATAAAAGGATTCTAGCATAAACGGAATGATGTTCTCCGATCTGATGCTACGCCCTACATTTTCTTCTAAATATGATCTCCAACTATGAAGTCGTAAATAAACAAAGAAGAACAAAGAAGACATGCTCAACATCATTTACAACATTTCCACTACAATTCGGGTGAAATAGAATACTGTCGTGTCCGAAACGGTGCTAGTACGACGTTAAGCAGCCATGCCCAGTTAATAACTGCGTGAAATAGTAGTCCCATTCAAAATGCCTTGTAGTAAACCACGTCCTGATCTTGGGTATCAGTGAGTGAGACCATCTTCCTAACTAACAAGAGTTATTGACCAAGATTCTTGCCACTTTCGCAAACAAAAATCTGTATGATCATCTCTACCTGCGGAATGTAAGTCGATAGGTATTATATGTGGTAATAAGGCCTCGTCCGATACAGTTCGGATAGCGGTATATGCTCGTAAAGCCTATACCCAAGGGATATCAGCTTTGCATATGTCTATGGGGTATCTTAGTGAATCTGACCGTATATAAAGTGCATATAGGATAGTTCACCTCACTACACTAGCGAACCACGTTTACTGAAGACATTTCGGGTCTTTCGTATTTGATAAGATCTGGGATAGCGCCATACAGGTATGTACATCAAACTGGCACAAGAGTGCCGAACATCAATCGGCTTCTTATGCAAATGAATACACATACGCGAATAGATTTCTCTCGGTGTTCTCTCAGTGGCCAGTCTTGATATACATATTTACATATGTAAGTATCTAAGGATTTAGGCAATTGCAATTGGCAAATTGCAGTGCATAGGTGGTATTCATATAAACTAGGCTCGCCCTATTTCGCTTTAAAAAATGAGGATTTGGGATGTCAAAAAAAATTGACTGCTTTGACATCTGAGAGAGAGAGAGAGAGAGTTTAAAATGCCCAGCCGCGAAAACAGTTATCTGGGCTCTCGAGACCACCTGATATGATCTCGCCCTGGTGTTTACATACAAGCTTATTTTTACTGGAATAAATTTTGCTTTTTATTCAATGTATGCATCTGTTGGTCTATTGTTTTGTTGTTTCCTTTAAAATGTGGAATAAGAATATGGAATTTATTTACATATTTTTTTTTAAGAAAATAGCAAATTTTTAAACAATTTTCCACACAAGGCTCTTGATTTTTTTAACCACTTAAACAACATGAAAGAAACATAAAACTGTAGTGGTGAATTAGTGGTGAATAAAAGCCATCAAATACAACACACTCAGCGTTACCATATCGCACCCTAAATACAAAAGGGGCACAACTCAAAATTTTTCAGATGCTGAGTAGTTGCAAAGAACTGTTGATTCTGTACAAATGCGCCAAGTATGTGACATAAAAACAAGCATAACTGTATTTTATATTCTTCAAGAAGACTGTATTGCAAAAACAAATGTTGAGGTCGTTATAGATTTCTTCAATTAACTTGTTTATCAAAAAGCAAAAGCACTTTTATAATTTTGAGTTGTGCCCCTTTTGTATTTAGGGTGCGATATATACTTTTTAAAAAACTTCCTAAATCTGAAAAAAAACTTTTTTTCCAAAACAAAAACTTTTTTTTCTACAAAAGTACCAAAATTTTAAAAGAAATCAGCTGATTGATATTGTTATGTGAAAATTAATGAAAATGGTTAGGCTAACTGAGCCTTTAGACACTGTTGCCGTAATAAGGGAGTAAGAAAATATAAGATCGTTTTATTGCATACAAACGTTACTTAATATTTTCATTCAATATACTGCAAAAGTTCAATTATGGACATATTTATAAAAAAAACTTGAAAAAACTTTATATTTTCAAAAAACTTTTTGACATCTCCAAACTTCCAAAAAAAGGAAAAACTTGACAAATGGTAACGCTGAACACACTGTTGAAAACAGCGTGACCGTTTGACCGACTAAAGTGGCAAATTGCAACTTTTTCGATATATCGATTCCACTTTTCCACTTTTTCAACTTCCTTGCCACTTTTTTTCCTCCTTTTTTATGGTGAGTTATATAAAAATACATTTTCTCGTTTTTTTTTTTTTTAATTTTGCCACTTTTTTTTTTTGATAAATCCCCTATTTGGTGCCACTTTTTGAAAAATGTCATCGATCACCCTGGTTGAAAAAGCACCACACAACGAACTCTCACACCAACTCTGTACAAACAACACAAAACTAACTGTGGAATGTCGTTTTGTAACTTCTAGAATGAAATTGTTGTTCCTATTTGTTGCTTGTCTTTTTTCCAATTTTATTTTTCAAAGTTTTTGTTGTTGTTGTTGTTGTTGGTGATATTTGCTTTTCGTATTCGTTTTCTTGTTCTTCTTCGAGTCAATACATACATACATACATACATACAAATTTTATCGCTGTCTGTCTGGTTTACGTCGTAATCGTGGACAACGTCGTCATCAGTCGTCATAATTTTTACAGCAAAAATACATATAAAAAAAACTTAAGTTTTGTAAAGCTCAAATACTTGTGGATGTGAGACACAAAACAAACGTTTTATTAAAACACAATTTATGTATAGTGCCGTCGTATCAAAGAGCAAACACATACATACATACTTGCGCTAAAACACGCACACACACACACACACACACACACACACTTATAAGCGCAGTATATCTGTGTGCAGCATTACAATATTTTTGTGCTCATTTTTCGAAATTCTTAAATATTTACACTTAAAGAAAACTTTAAGATTAATAAATAAAAAATCGCGAACAATAGTTAGCATTGAACTGCGTATGAGTATTTCCTCAGGAAAGCTTAATTTCGTTACGTGACGACTACATTGTTAATTCTAGGTAACGCTATAACTGCCGACAAAGTGAATTTTTTTTTAGGGCCAGCACTCAGGGTATAACCCCTACTCATGGAATGCATTGTGCTAGAACAAGGAAAATAGGTTATAGCGAAGGAGGATAGAGGGAGTAGTGTATGTGGACATTTGACTTAAACTTTCTCAAGCTGGTAGTGACAGGAAAGACCTCCGCAGGTAGTTGATTCCACATACATACGTACAGTTTGGCTAAAAAAGGAATACTCTCGCTAATGGGTAGTGCGATTCATTGGCCAATCGATCATAAAGGGATGTGCTCTGAATGAGGCACGTGTTGTAGGTATAAATGTGCGGGTTTCAGGAGCAAGTTCCCTAATTTCATTAGAACACATTCCGTTGTAGTAACATTGCGACGATGCTCCAATGAATCAATAGAATTGGATACCCTACTGTCATCGATGAGCTTCTTCGCCCTCTCCTGTACGCGATCAAGCAGCCCCAAAATAGACTTTGAAGGGCCGGCCCATACATGAGAGTTGTATTAAACATTTTTGTATGGGGACCACCCTAATGATTGAAGATAGAGGCTAGGTGTGTTCTGAACATATGTTGGGGCAACAAAAACATTGGTGGGACTAGTTGGGCGAAGAAGAGTAATTGTATAAAAAATAATAGTTTATGTGGGAACACCCTTAAGGAGCGCAGATAGGGGTTTGGTATGTTTATAAAAAATGTAGGTGGGGTCGGTCTTAAATGTTACCCCTCTAGGAGCAACTCAGGGACTGTTGTGAAGATTTTTGTGGCTTTTGCTTCGTTTTCCCTAGTTTTGACCCCGATGAGGTACCATTTACCCTCTTTCCACCACCATTTTTTTTTTCTAAACTTTGCACAATTCGGGTTCCTAGCTTATCTAAATCCTGTTGCTAAGGATTTCCATATAGCACTATTCCTCCCCCACTGTGCAACAAATTCATTGTGTAGTGTTACAAGAATGTCGCACTGTAAAATAATTTCGTTTGAACTGAAGTCAAAATTTTGGATGAATGTAAGACAAATCATAAATATAAGGAAAATTACCATTAAGACTGAAGAAAATGCAAAAAATGTCACGTCTTTAAAAACCATCCAACAATCATTGTTTTAAAAAAATACTGAGTTTATCAATATACGAGTATAATAAGAGCTCTAGGTGTGCTTCATGAATTAGGAACTGTCTCAAAAAGAAGAACTGTAGAAATAGATTGGGTTAAGAAGGGTACTACTTAATCATTTTCAACCAGAAATCCTTAGTAACGATTGTGATCTCCTTCTAAAGAAAGCTTCAGGTACATACTACCTGCCTGATTCTAATGATATAACCATTGATATTTTAGAGTTTGCAAACATAAGTATATATGTATGAATATTTGCAATTGTGTATGGTGCAATATAAAACCAATTTCCAAATACTTTTCCTAACCTAGCTTTGACTATTTAATAAATACCCTTATTATGATCCTTAGAAACCTTCTTCATAATGGATCTCATTAAGTTTAACCTCTATCATTGCCTATAGAGATACTTCAGCCAACCCGGCTATTCCAGGGCTGATTATTTTCCCTTAACCTCTGATTAATGAGTTCCTCAAAATAGGGGCTAATCGGTGGTTTTAAAGGAACCTTCCGCTAACTTTGAAGATATTAATGCCAACTGGCAGTCTGATTCACTCAGCAATCCACTCAGTGACTTCGAGTCCAGCAAAGTCGTGCACTATAACTCTTCCCAAGGCTACACTGAACTCATCCCAAAAACTCTAGGCAAGCTCCTTGCTGCAATTTATACCAAAATGTTCGCTACAGGCAATGAATGGGAGTGTGATGACAATTTAAACTAGCGTGCCATTTTAGCGTTGCTCGTTAGCCTCAAGCCGTAGAAGTAGAAAAAATTATTATCAAGCATGATGCATCTGATGACTCTAATGCAAATAAAAAAAGTGAGCTAAGGGAATAATCATGAATAATCAAACTCGAAAGCCGCCAAGAATACAGCCAACTTGAATCATGTCTTAATATGATTGATAAAAATTCCATTATTTGGTTTTACATTAATTTTTTAGAATTCTTGTTGTATAAGTTGAGCTATGATGGGTAAGTATTTGATGAGGGTTCTTGAGGTCAATGACTATTAAAGAAAAAAAGGGCTGCTCAAGATAAAATATGGATATATCATACTTTAAGATCCGCCTGTACATACCGAAGATATAACAAAAAATTTAAGAAGCCATCCCTACATTCGGCAAAAAAAAAACATAAAACATCTTTTAATATAGATCTGCTGGAATTATTGAAATACTTCCTGAGCAAAAGTTTTATGCTTTTACGAGCTTTAGTATTTTGGCATTAGGGTGGCACATTTGGGCCTTAGGAACTGAGATGTGGTGGTTAAATACTAGAATGGGATATTTGAGCTCAATGACTATTGAAGCAAAACATTGGTCACCTCAAGACGAAAACATCGATATATCACACTTTAAGATCCGACTTTAAATTCCGAAGGTGTAATGAAAAATGGCGACATCTACGTTCGGCAAAAAAATATAGCTTTTTTTTCGAAAATGCCTTGCAACAATACTTTATATTCGGTGATATACGGCAAACTTTTTTTTTTTGCCTGTAAGGCGAGACTGTCTAATACTCATGTATGTATTTAATTAATTTTTTGAAATTAATGAATACTTTTTATTGATACCTTAGCTCTAAACTTAAATTTCAAATACGTAGACTATAATTACAAAAATTCTCCAGTGAATCCCTGGATAAAAAGTCTAATAAAAGCTTTTAAAAGCGTAGACTGACAAGCACATATTAAAAAACTACAGCATAGATAATTGTCTGGGGAAAAATTTGTCAGTACTACAGGTGATATATTATATATACGATATCTTATATATTATTATATTAGATATTACCCGCCCTTTCTAACCTAACCTAACCTAATCTAACCTATTACCATGGACCCAATTGGGTCTCCGAGTGGAGGTGCGATATAGCACCACCCTTCATAATAGTATATCACCTCAATTGTGAATTCCACGAAATGGAATCATCGAAAGGCTCTGGAAGTGGAACTTGTTACGAGTGCGAGACTTTAAAACGCTAAACCATATCAGTTCCATCCTCTAAGTCCAGAGGTCGTGGGTTCGATTCCCGCCATAGACCCTGGGTGTTTTCTGCAGACAAGCTAAACGCTTCGCTGGCTGCGTTTGTTTATTTAAAAAAAAAACCCACAAGATTCACTACCGTAAGGTTTTCCATCACGGTATGGAAAAGATTATATACGCAAACTGAACTGTATTAGTTCTTCTGCAAAGCTATTCTTATCCAGCTAGCATTTGGGTGATCATTTTTGGCAGAAATATCTTATATGATTCTCTACAGATCGCTTTTGATGATTAAAAAGTGATTTATCACTTGGGCGATTGAAAGAGGATTCACTTATGATTCATCTATATGATCAAATAATGATTTCTTGAAAATAGAGGAACATCATGCAAACCGCAAAAAGGTGATTTAAATGATTTAATATGAAAATTGCTCAAAAATAATCAGCAAATCGTATCATAACTGATTCTTTGGTATGATTCATCTGTAGGGTACCATTTTCTCACAACGGGAGTATCATTTATGATCGAAAAATGAGCTCATATACGGTTATTTTTCCCGTCAAGCTGATTCGGAAACGATTGGATTATGATACAAAATGCTACCTGAGTACCTACGTAGTTGTAACAACACTAATCTTGCAAAATTATATATGCTAGTCCGGTTTTAAAAGAATTCTAGCATAACCGTAACGACGTTATCCGGTCTAATGCTACGCCCTACAGCTCTTCCAAATACGATTTCCAATTGGGAAATCGTGAATAAGCAAATAAGAATTGCTTAGCATACTTGATAATATTTCCACTACAAATCGAGCAAAATGGAACTTTGTCATATCCTAAAGTTTAGTTAGTGCGACCTAAAGCAGCCATGTCCAATTAATAACTGACATAGTAGTGCGTCAATATATTTTCTAGTCGATCATGTCCGGATATCGGATATCAGCGCATAATTCCATCTTCCCTTGTCTGTCATTGGCGAATGTTTTTGCCACTTTGGTAAGCACAAATCTGTAGGATCTGTTCTAACTGTAGGTGGGCATTAGACATTCAATGGTAAAAGTGGTGTAGTCCGATACGGTTTGGAATGAGCTACATACTTGCAATGCAGCCAGCCTATACACAGGGAATATTAGCTTCACGTATATGGGGTATCTCAGTGCATCTGACCATATATACCCAGCAAAAATTTTTCAAGATTTTGTAATGGGTAGTACTCTTTTAATGGCTTACAAAGTAATGAGTGGTACTTATTTATACATATCATTACGTGAAAGTACTTATTGTAATACTTTCTAGTTAATAATGAAGTTTATATAGAGAAAAATTTATTACAAAATTTAAGTATTTTTGCATATTATTCAATATACATACATATTCATATATTTTCTTTGCAAAATTATGCTTTTTACAAAATTCTATATATTTTTATTAGCAAATAAATTATTTTTCAACAATTTTAGGTAAAAAGTAATCCACAAAATAACCCATTAAATTTCGAATACGTTCAGGCAATAAGTAATATACTAACTTTTGGATATTTGTAGGCAAAAAGTATAGGCTACCGCATACTTTTTGAACTTCTCAAACAAAAATAATGGGTTATTCAGTCAAATTGTATGTACTTACAACTGAAGAGTACATACACTTTTTTGCATTCTAGTAAGCAAACTTTTTTGCTGGGTATGTACATATATGTACTGTTCCTTACTACACTAGCGAGCTACCTCCTCTGAAGATATTTCGCAGTTTTAGCATTTGGGATGAGCCGGGATAACGCCAAGTAGGACTCTAAAGCTTTTGAGGCTATATTTGTATGTAAGTATAGGTACATCGCAAGTGTTTACAAAAAGACAGACGTGAATCAATCATCACGCCTAGGTATTTCAGGCGTGCCTTGGATGCAACGATATCCGACTTATGAGCAACGCTTTTATTTTATGGCCAGATAGAATTAATACCATTGCCGTTAGCCAAGACTTTACGATCTGTCATTTGCAATAGCGAATCCAACTATATTCACCTATATTCTCAAGTAAATTCAATTGCTATACTCCATCGTACATTACATTTCCCAATAGTGGTTCAAGTATCGATCCTAGAGGCACTCCACCACAAATAATCTCACGTCTTCTAATATATGCATACATGCATACATTTGTATGACTGTTTTATAGTACACATACATTTGTATGTACATATGTATGTATGTACATACATAACTCCAGAAGTAATTTATAATTTTGAACATTGACCCCTGCTTTAGTGATATATGTACCTACTATGTTTTTTTTATTATTTGAATTAACTAAAGTAATAGGTAATTACCGAACTAATCCGCCTTCATAAAATTTGCCAAAAACCAAAAAAGAAAAAAAATAAGGGATAAATAAAATAATGAAAACAAAACAAATAAAAAATAGTTGAACAAGACAATGACCCCTTTATTTTATTATTTTTTTTTATTATAAATTTACTGCTAACCTATTTTTATGAGTGTATTAGAAATTTTTGCATAGAAAAAAATAGTGTATTAACTCACACACTCAGGCATGTGAACGTGTGTGGCTTTCTCTTTTAAAAGAAAAAAAAGCAAAAGAATTCGCAGGAAATGTGCTCCCGCTCTCTGGATTTGCAATCATATACAATGTTGCCATATATGTACGTTTGAGGAAATGAAATTAGCAGCATGACGTGCAAAGATCTATGGCGGATAATCTAGACCATGTGCCCATGATATTATTAATAATATGTATTATAAAAAGTTTTTTTTGTCTAACTATACACGACCTATGCATTCACAGGAGGAAGTGTATTATATATTATACATATTATTCAATCAAGTTATTTATGTACGGTCTTCAATCTCGTTGTTCTACTGAATGCTTTCATTATTAGCCCACAGTTGCAACCCTTGCAAGAGGCAAAATTTATATTATCACTTTTCCTGGGACAGAGTTTCATTATTGCTTATTCTTCTCAAGATATAGAAGGAAAATTTATAAATCCAATTGTATTGAAAATATGAAAAAAAGTTAGCAGGACAACGCTCCCCAGCATTCTTCTTAACTGGTGAAAGAGTGGTTACCTTACAATACAACATATGTACGATCATGTAAAAAGTGCACGTTAAATCAGGTAACACACGAAAAGAGGCATTGATGCAGGAAAAAACTTTGCTATTTATTGAAATTTCGCTTTTTATATTTAATGTTTTAATTACAATACTCGAGACTGCAAAAAAAACTCACTTTTCATCATCATCCATCTAATTCGCCAAATTTAGAAATATAATCTGCGTCATTAGAATTTTTACATGACGTCAAAATTACAAAATTACAAAATACGCACTTTTTTTCATTTAGGCAAAAAAAAATGCATTTTTTCGTTGTTTCTCTTTATTTTTAGAATTTCATCTTCAAAACTTTCAAATGAGTAACAACAAACTTAGTATAAATTCTTCTAAGACCAAAGCGATGATTTTTAAACCGTCTAGTGCTGCGATTATCCTGTCTATCACGATGGATGGCCAACCTATTGATATTGTCGATCGAATAAAATGCCTTGGTGTTTTACTAGACAACACACTTAGTTTCTGCCACCATATTAGTGGACTATTTTCACTTTAAGAAGACTATATGCAATGAACTTATACCTGAAATTACATATTAGAAAGAGCATAGCTCACTCCTTATTGATGTCTAATCTATTGTATTGTATTGAGGTCTATTCTTGTTGTAGCACTGAAAATTTAAATAAGTGTGCTCTACTCTTTAACAGAATAATACGCTTTATATACCAACTGCAAATTAACGGTCATATTTCAATGTATGTTAATGATTATCTAGGTTATAGTTTTAAAACTTCATACAGATTAGATCACTACTTTTCTTTTATAATGTTATGCTCACAGACTGTCCAGGCTATGTCCGTAGAAATTTTACGTTTATGCAAAGTGATAGAAACACGCAGCTTCTATTTCCCATTGGAAATCGTCTTATTTATGACAGATCATTTGCTGTACGAGTCGCCAAATGTTGGAACTCCTTAACAGCATTCGATCTTACTCGTAATTCATTCAAAGGAAAGCTTGTTGAACATTTCTCACAATTGAACTGATCTAGATTCTGAATACATGTAATTAATTTCATGCGCAATATATCTTCCAATTAATAAGTAGTAGTCTCATATAATAATTTTATAACTACATATTATTTTTTTCATGAATATTGTGTCTAGTTTATTTGTTGCCTACATGTTTAATTATTCTTATGCTATACTTGAAGTCCACCAACTATATATGGCCCCATGGGCTCAGGGTTGGTTATTGTTATAAATACATGAAAATAAAATAAATGATTTCATAGAACCTTAATCAACATAAAATTTTCTTTCGTTTGAGACTTGTTTTGGTTAAAATAAGTATACGTTTTTGAAATAATTCAGATTTAGCCCTATAAATTTTATATTCGCAAATAACTTTTTTTAAATGTTGTACCACATAAAAACAAGATATAGCAGCAAGCACATCAGAGGCTTAACAAGTTTATATACATCCGGTAGCTCATAAGATATAAGGAATACAACTACAAACTTTTATTTATTTTTCATTTGCTCAACATAACAGTCGAATTAAGATTAAAACTAAAAACTCCTTTAAATAAATATGCATGTAAAAAAATATACTACTCAATGCCTAAACTGTCTTCTCGACATATCCGTATGATTTTCCACAACAAACAGTATAAAACTGTATCATAATTTTCAAACTTAATTTTTTTTAATGCGATATTTGCATTAAAAAAATTACAAATATCTTTAAAAAAAATTGAAGTTGTTTTTCATATCTCTCAGCAACTACCTAAGGAATTTTTATTTTTTTCCAACAATGTGCTCATTAGTACATCCAGCTTTATGCAAAAATTCTGTTCGAATGTCAAACTTATTGACATAAAATTCAAACACAACTGGAAAAGGACATTTCTAGTTTACGTGAGATGAATCTCACTTATTCCTACCGTAACTATAAGAAAATCAAATTCAAAAGAAAGTAGATATTGTCCCCGATACGAATATGTAAAAATATTTTATAATTTGTGGTATATTTGTAATAAATTTACACAAAAGTTATAATATTTGGCATATTTTTTTACAATTTTCCTATAATTTTTCTTCAATACAACTCAAAGTCTATAAGTGCTGTGGACCTTTTCTAATTTCAGATTATTAGTACTGAAACTCCAGGCATTTCACATCACAGAGTTTAATAAATTTTTCGTCAGTTTGTTTGCGAACTTCATGCCATTTAAGTTGAATATTTATTCATAGGGTCTTATATTTTGTTAAAAAAGAGTGGAAGTAGACACCGTATTTATACTTTAGTAATTATGTGTAATTACTGATAGCTTAAAAAACCCTTGTTATATTGATATCAAAAAATTTACTTACATACATACAGGCAATTATGCGTATAACGAAAATCCGATAAAACGAACGTCCAAATATTTTACATTAACAACCTTATATAGCGAATAATATTCTAATTTTATACTGAATATAACGAATGATAAAGAAAAAATCGAAAAATAAAAAACAAAAACTTGCTAGTATCATATTTCTAACATTTAGTTCTACTTTATATAGCGAATGTTTTGATAAAGACGTGCTCTGTATAACGAACGGCAAAAAAATATTAAAGAAAATCTACAGCAGCATTTTTGGAAAAAAAATGCGGTACCGTTAGTTTGTTTGGCAGCTTATTTAAAAAAAAAATTGCACTCATTCTTTTTATTGTATTGTATCATCTCTACAGTAATAAAAGTTGAAATAACACTTAAAAAAAACTTTGCGATATAACGAATTTTTCGGTATACGAATGGGACTGACATTATATCGTTCGTTATACCGGGATTTGTCTGTATTTATGTATAAGTAAAAGAGATGCAAAAGCAAAACACTACAGGAAGTGGCAAATTCACGACAAACTGGGGAAATAGATAAATTTTCGCGACTGGCAACGCTGTTCATATAAACACACACTTCCATTTTACTTCCATGCTCTCTTAATAATTTTAATAGAGAATTTGCAAACACAATCTAACACAGCAATAAATTTAATTATATTTCTTAAGAGTGTTTGCTTACACACATACTTAAAGAATTTTTGATCATTTTAATTTTTTGTTAGTGATAATGCTCTTGTTGTTGTTTTGTTTCATTGTTTTTTTTTTCTATATGGAGTTCAGAGTGAGAGACAAAGTTAATGTTTTTGTTTTGTATGTTTTTCGTCTTGTGCTTACCGTTGTTGTTGTTGTTCTTGTTGATGTTGTTGTTGTGCGCTTTACTAGTAGGCCCATTGAATTTACTTTGAATTTGAGTTTGGGTATTGTGTGTTGTGAATGTGCGGATGTGTGTGTATTGTATATCTGGTGTTGTCATTGTTGTGTGTTTTTAGGGTCTTAAAAAAGAAATCATTTGCTTATTTTAAAGACTCTCTGGGCAAATACATGCATACGTATGTATGTATGTATAGCTGATACTTTGTCTGAACTGAAGAAAGATCACACGAAAAGAAAGCTACGATTTTCATTCAGTAATTTTCTGTTGTAGCAAACGCATCGTAACGGTCAGAGTACGCGCGTCTTTTAAGACATTTTTTGCTTGAATTTTAGTCAAAAAAATTATTAGGTATAAATTTTTGCTCATAAAAATTGCATAAAAAGCACAATATTTTATAGCAAAAATTACAATAATTATGTAAAAAGTAAACGAATTTAATAATAATTTTGTTGTCAAAGCAAAATGTTCAATTATGTTTGAAAAAAAAAACGTGTTAATAAAAATTTTAATAAAATAAAAGGAAAGGATATTTTTAAGTGTTGTGGAAAATTAAATGCCTACATACTTAATATTTTGATTAATAAACATTAATAAAATAAAAAAATAAACTTAAAATCTAAAACAAAACTAACTTAAATGTTCGTTTTAGATTGCTAAAAGGTGTGCAAAAAACATAAAAAAATAATAAAAAAAAATTCAAACAATAGAAACTTTTTAGAGCTACAAGCGTAAGATGTGTTAGGAATGTGGTTCCAAAAGATGAAAAAAGAACTTTAAGGATTTACCAGCAAATGGCAAAAATACTGGCTTAATACGAAACATATACAGTCGGACGCCAACCAACCTAAAAAACTGCGTCTTAAAGTCTCAAACTTTAATTAATGATTATTCAATGACGACAAACGCAAAGTAAAACAATAGACATTAAACAGAAACTAGCACTCAAGCTGAAACGGAACATGGAAAAAATAACAATAAATAACAGATTCCTCTTTGCCTCTTCCCCGCCCAGAACCGCACAACGCCGATAAGCAGCTGGAGGGGGAAACACTGCTTAAGAAATATGTCTTTTGGTTTTCTCAAAAAGAAAAAGAATTAAAAGTGCATTTAAGAATTTGTGTAAGTATGAAGGAAAGTATGTGAAAAAGAGAACAAAAATAAAAGAAACTGGAAAAAAGAAATAGTAAAATTGCAACTAAATAAACAGTAAAACTAATTGTATGTAAGTGCAAGCGAACGAACACACAACTTTTGAAAGCTCGAACCCAGTTCCGTTATAGAATTTAAAGTTGCTTAAGTGTAATATTTCACTTTTTTTTAAGCGTCGGCTAAAAAGTTTTTTGAATTTAAAATTTTTTTTTTTGCCTATAAAAAATTGTGTTGAGCAGGTTCCGGATTAATAATTTGAATTACAATAAAAAATAAATTTAAATTTTAAACAAATTGTTGGAAATTGAACTAAACTAACAATTAAATATCATTTGCAAAATTATAAATAATGGAATACATTTGAAACTCGAACAAACTCTTAAAAAATTTAAATTATACCATTGTGGCTATAATAAAATTCAATTAAGAATTAACTTAAATTTTGCATTCGCTTAGAAAAAATATATGTACCTATACGTAAATAAGATTTATCCGTGTTTTCTTTAGAAAAATTAAAAAAATATACCTAGATACAAATTATGATTTAATGAAATCTTGTAAAGCAAAATTAAAAAATTAGAATAATTGGATTAAAACGTGATTAACTTGTTGTGAAAACTTTTTGCAAAAAGAAAGCACATGTTTTATGAGTGATTATGCATAAATTAAAGTTTTTCACCTAATGTTTGCGAGTTCATTTAATAATAAAATAGTCCACTGTGCGCCCACATGTATTTTTCATAAAATTAAAAAAATTTTAATTAAAAATGTTAAAAAAAAAATTGTTTTCAAAAGTTGAAATTTTAATATAAAAATAATATACATAATTGGGCAGTTCAAACGGTAGTGTTAAGTGTTTTAAAATTTTTGTTAAAAAAAAACTAAAGCAAAAACAATTAGGTATATTAAAATAATTTAATAAGACAATAGGACACAATGACACTTAAGACTACCGTTTGAATACCCCAAATTAATTTTGTAATAATAAATTGTCATAATAATTTCGCTTAAATTAAAAAAAATAATAACAAAATTTTCTACTTTCAAAAAAAAAAAAAAAGAGAATGTCCCCAAACTATTTTAATTTTTATGTGATAACTAACGTACTATAAATTTTCTTTTTAAATTTCTTTATAAAACGGAACCATACTGTAACACGCACCCATTCCTACATATGTATGTATCTACTCAAGAATTTTCGGACAAGCGTATCTACATATCGTTAGCTAAAATGCAAAATCATGTAACTACCTTTTTTTTTAATTTTATAGAAGAGAAAAAAAACTAAATAAAAATATTGCAGTGTCTGAAGTAAAATTATTTTTATTAAGTTTTTATTTATGACCAAGTATTTTAATTAGATTGTCAATCGGGGTTACCTACGGGCTAAAAATTTTTTTATTTTCATTTTTAATTCGGATGATTTTTTATGATAAGGTTTTCGAGTTGGTGTTGCGATTAATAATTAATTAAAAATGCCATTTTGAATTTTTTGTTAGTTACATATGATATAGCTACAAGTTAAAAAAAGAAGTAAAAAAGTGTTTCAATTAATTTTGAAATTATATATTTCACTCAGTAAAGATACGGTCACGCTTGACAAACATTTGCCCAAAAAAGCGTAACCAATAAATACTAATGCAAAATTTTTTGATTCAGACACGTGTTTATTAAGTTAATTAATTTCGTATTTAACAAAAGAGCAAAGTTATAGAATACAATATTATTGGAAACTATTTACCTTAATAAACACGTGTCTGAATCAAAAGATTTCTCATTGGTATATACTGGTTACGCTTTTTTGGGCAAATGTTTGTCAAGTGTGACCGTATCTTTATTAAGGCGAAAACATTTGGATTTCAAATGCAACACTGCAGTAAACATACATATGCATATCGATCGTCTCAACTAGCAAGGCCCTAACTCGCATTTTTTACCAAATTGAGTTTTTCAGTGATTCCAATACTTTTCACACAAATACAAATCGTCACAAAAATTTATTGCCATAGTGCGAAAAATAACGCTTCTACAAGAAGTTATCCAAAAAAAAAATTACATTAGAATTATTCAGTTTCCATTATGTTTTTAACTTCTCCTGTAACATTAGAATTATTTAAGCTAGGGCCTTTTTACATGAGACCAACGGTATGTATCGCTTATTTACACAAACAACGTCATAATTCGAAAAATATAGTTTTGCCAGAGAAACTACTCTTTTGCCGACATGAGACCAGCTGCTTATGAATTCGCTTTAAATATTTAAATATTTGGGTTGGGCACTTAGCAAATATTTGGCCAAATAAGCGTAACCACTAAATACTAATGAAAAGCCATTTGATACAGACACGTTTTTATTATGCCTGATCCAAGCAAATGAAAGTATTTATTAATAGGGCAGTTGTTTCAAACAAAAAATTTGGACCAGTTATTGTGATCATATCTTGTAATCATCAAAAAAAGTCTTTCAGATCTAACAATCGGACAATCTGGAATTTGTTCAGACCCACAAAAGTGCGTAATTTGAAACTGTGTATGTTAATTCGAATTTAATTACCGTATAAGCCCACCTATGTTAACAATCATTTAAAACTCTGCTTATGATCTGCTGCACCACCTTGGTTGGTATCTATGCATACATACTAACAATAAATATATAAAATGCTTACATGTATACATACATAGATATGTAGTTATGTATGTATATACATACATACATACATATGTATGTATGTACATACAAAAATAAATGCCTTACAAATGTTTTCATTGCCTCGTCGTCGCTAGTGTGGCTTGAAGCTAAATGTCATAGTTGTTTCTGAAGTTGTTCTTTAAGTCACGGATGTAAATCTACATTCTTCCAACATGAGTCATTCGCACCAAAGCTAGCAACAACAATAACAACACTATGGCCTATGGTAGTGATGATGATGATAAAAAAGAATTTCATAGCAGAGAGTGGAGATGATGAAGTTGAGGCTGATGATAATGATAATGATGTTGTATGCTTTACAATGAAATTTTTAAACAGCAGTAACATTTTGTCTAATTAAACTAATCAAAATGATAATAGAAAACTGAAAGAAGAAGAAAAGATACATTTTATATGCATAAAGAAGATATGTGTACACATGTACATATGTATGTAAAAATGTATTTCAGAAGAAAGATAGTGAATGAATTGGAAAAAAGAAAGCCGACATTTAAAAGAATGTGCATATGTACATATGTACATATGTGGGTATGGATCAGTGATCGGCAATGGTTAGTTTTTTCCCTATTCATACTGACTCATGAAATTTTAAATATATGTAAGTGAGTAGACATCATTTAAAGTTTAAATTTTAAACTGAACCATGTACTCTGATTTATGCATACTCACGATGACATTGATTTATAAGTATAGGTAGAAATAAATATGAATGCGATGTCGACATCACTCACACTTATAAATCACCTCAGTTTGATTTACATATAATTTCAGGAAACTACTTATACTACTCACATTGATTCAGCTCACTCAACTCATGCATGTATGTTTGTTTAAAAGTTTTAATTTAATGCAAGTAGTATACAATAGTAGTGAATAGCGTTGTTTTTCAATTCGTGCAAAAAAACAAAATAAAAAGCAACAAAGAAACACATAACTTCATAATGAGAACTTTAATGTTCGTATTCGAAGTTCGCATTGTGAATCATACTTATTTTGCATCTCCCATAGGCATTGAGTTAAGGGCACAGAGAAAAAACTGCCTCATAGAATCAAGAAGATTTTCTCCATGAACCGTTTTTAGGCTAAGGGGTATCCCAGCAGAAAGAGGCGAATATTTTTTCATAGAGATTCCTTATTGTTTTTATATCGTAAATCTTATTAATTTTATCTAGAAGAAAACCACATTAAAGCAAGAAGAAATCTTATTATTCACAACTTTTTTTACTCAATTTCCGTTATTTTTGGCACCAAAAAACAATCCATAGAGAAAAACTTCTTGATTCTATTAGGTTTTCTTATAAATTGTAAACTAAAGGGATTTCTTATTGATTTCATTAGGTTGCCTTATTGATTTTTTCAATAAGGTTTTCTTCTTGATTTTAGTAGGTTGCTATATGATTATGTGTAAAGCATCTTATGGATTTTTTTTAATAAGGAAATCTTCTTGATTTTATGAGGTGTCTTGTTATTTCATATCTATAGATAGACATAGACACAATTTTTTTCATGATCTTTTTCGATTTTATATAAGAATGTTTGCACATACTCGATGTTCGATAGCCAGTGATGATCGAAAATCAAATGCAGCTCAAACTCATAATGAGGGCCATAATTTCATCGAATAAGCTGGTGGCAAATATGGCATTCGATATCGATCGAAATTTCCATACAATTAAAATTGTATGAGTATTGTAAGATTTTCTGGAAGGCAAATTACGGCATTAGGTATGGATCAAAATTTCCATAAAAACACAATTAAAATTGTATGAAAATTTCTGCGATATCGAATGCCGTAATATTAATTATTAATCTGCATCATTAATTAGTGCAACGCGAGCCTGGCGAGCCCCCAACACTTGCCGGTTATTATGTTATACAGTTGCCTGATAATTGGCCTTTTTAGCTTTAGTATCTTTCTAGTCTTCTCTTGATTGCCTACCGTAGAATTCTGGGGTCTAATCGTAGCTTTTTTCAGTTTCAGATTATGGCATTCGGTATCGAACAATGTAATACTATACTACGATATCGAATGCCCTAATCTCAAACTGGAAAAAAAGTGATAGAATTAGCTCTTTATCAAAAGCGGCGATTAGACACTTGCTTTTTTAATGTCCACCGTTTAAGTTGGGTTGTATATTTTTTATAGGATCTTAAAATTGGCATTATTCAGCTTATCGGTAATTTCGTTTTCCGTGACAGTTTGATTTTTTAGGATTCGTATTATCTCAAAGTTTCCATAATCTGTGTATGAGTTTATCTCACTTTGACATATCGTAGGTTGGTTATTGGTTTGCGACAAAGTATATTCAAAATACATATGCAGCAAACCAATAACCAACCGACGGTATAATTCGAATTTGAACTTTGTCATCCAGAAAATGTAGTGTTAATGAATTTGTGTATGTTTCGGAAACAATTAGTGTGTGTTGCGGCTCAACAGAGGAGCTATTTCGTGCTTTGCCGAAATGTTCAAATTCTCTTCAAACTTGTTTCACGGCCTCGACATGCAAATCCAGAACATTATATTTACACAGGAAGTCGTAAATAAGTTTTTACACCCACCAGAGTCGTATGCATGAATGAATGATGACTAATAATGTTACACGGTATCTCTAATGATATCCGTTTTCACTCTAACTGTAACATTTTTAATATCATTTTAATATAACAAAAAAAATATTTAACTAAATGTGTATTTTATTGGTGTGGCAATTTAAAACTATCGCTTAAAACAGTGATTAAGTCATTAAGTTATGAGTTTTTTTTTTATTCCGAAAACGTGGGAATATAAACATTATTTTCATCTAAAAATTTCTGTGTGGCCTTCTCTATGGTGTGTAAAACAATCACATTTTTTTTTCTATTTCCACCACTAAAGTGTTTGTGGTGGATGTAACTTGGCTGTGTATGTATGTATGTATGTATGTACGTGCTAGTGCTTGTTTCCTCCCCTTAAATGTTACAGCAGTTATACCCAGTGTTACCATATGTGAAGATTTATCTTATTTTTGAAGTTTTTAGACATGAAAAAATTACCAAAAAGATTTCTTGATAAAAATAAGATTTTTAAAAATTTTACTTTTGGGGCTTTTAATACATATGTATGTATATTATTGAGGCGTCTTTTGACTAAACTACTGATTTGCTTCATAATAATCTTATAGTGTTTTCACACTGAATTGGTTTTAATAAAAGTTGGTTTTAATGTTAAAACCAGCTGTTAAAACCTGGTTTTACCATACAAATTGTTTTTGTTTAATCCAACTTAAAACCATTTCTGTATTGGTTTTATTTTGGTTTTATGAAATGCAACCCTGTTTTCGCTGTGGTAAATTCAGTGCTGCCAAGTTAAAATGACCGGAAGCAGCTGATAATGTTTATGCCAGTGAATAACAAGAGATGTCGCTTGCAAGATTTTCAACTTAAAAATGGATGCAGCAGCAACAATGAGTAAAAAATTAAGAAAAAATTAGAGTTTTTTGGAAGGAAAACAACAAAAATATTTTCATTGACCTCTGGAAAGTGAAAATAAACGATATGACTTATCGATCCACCGATAAAAAAGTTTTATTTTGTGATTTATTTGTGCATTTTTTATATACAATAACATGATTTCCAAGCAATTCCTTACTTTGTATTACTAGTGCCATAATTTTAAAATATTAACTTACAAAATATACAATAATTTCCATTTTAGAGCGCATTGTAAAGTTTCTTAGTTTTTCATACAAATAAAAACAATTGTACAGTTTGTCAAATAAGTGTTATAAAAAGCAGACAAAAATACAGCAACAAACACATGCATTTCTGCAGGAGATTTATTTTATTTTGCGCAAAGTTATTAGACAGTCTGTGAGTTAAAACCTGAATTTAACAAACTTGCAGTGTGAATGCAAAATCAGCTGTTTATGGTTTTAATGTTAAAACCAGGTTTTAACTTGCGGTGTGAAAACACTATTACACATATTCTATACAGTAAATATTTTGTGTTATTTAGCCTTACGTTTAATAGTTCCCTGGGGAAAAAAATAGATTTTAACTTATTCTTGTTCAATAAAATAACAAAGAAAGATTTTTAATTAAAAAAAAAGATTTTTTTGCTCGACTTGAAGATTTTTGAAAAATAAATATGGCAACACTGGTTATACCTATTAATGGCCTGTCACACACGAGACTAATTTTTATGCGGCACAATTTTTGTTATTTTAAGAACACACGAGACTAAAGCTTAAATTAGACGTGACATAGCCATAACGCCATAGCTATAACCAAACCAAAATTCAATTGATTTCTATGGTGAGAGTGAGAGACACTCGCCATAACTCTCACCATAGAAACCAATTGAATTTTGGTTTGGTTATGGCTATGGCGTTATGGCTATGTCACGTCTAATTTAAGCTTAATTCATCCGACATAAAAATGTATACGCATACATAGATTTGTGTGTATTAGTGTTTTTTGTATGCATTTTATATTTGCTGTTTTTTAAGTTATGTGTGTATTGGTTTTGTGCTGGTGATGCGGGGTTGTAGCTGGTTGAAAAATTATGCCAAACACGAAACCCCTCCTTTGCCTCTCTCACCAACAAACTGGCATGTTATGCCAGCACAATTGTTCTCGTGTGTGAAAGGCCAATGAGTGTAAAAATAATTTTTTCAAACAAAACACAGTGTAGCCCAAAGCAGTTGTAAGTTGAATTGAAGTTGGTGTTTGATTTCAGGCATGTATGTATGTATGTGTGTTTTTGCAAAGCACACACACGCACACAATTGCAGCCATGCATAAATAAAATTGCAGATTCAGATCTGAACTTTTTGCAGAGTTTGTTTGTGTGTGTGTGTGTGTGTGTACGTATGTATCTTTTAACTAAAGTCAACAACTTCAACATTCTTTTAAAAGTTTAAACTTTAAAGTTGTAGAAAATGTCTGCATTCTTTATGTTGTTCAAGTTGTTGCTTTTAATTTTTGCTGACTCTCTTTAATTTATTAAAGTTGTTGTTTTTAAAGAGATTTCTCTGGCTTTATTCAACTCCGGTCTTTAGCTGTTGTATTAACAAACAAAAAAATTTTTAGAATTTGTTGTAGGCAAATGTTTTGAAATGTGAGCGTGTTTGTGTATCTGTGTGTGTGTGTATGTGTGTGTGTTTGTGTGAATGTGCATAATAAGTTGTGTATGCCATTTTTTTGTAATGGATGTAGCTTTTTGCTGGTGTCATTTAGTTGCCATTGTCGAACGTTCATCAATGACGGTGGCATTCCATGCTGGTGGTTGACTTCATTTTTTTTTAATAAGTTCAGAACTGTTGTTGCTGGAATATTTTTGCTGTGCTGTGAGTTATTTTGTTGCTTTTGTGCGTGTGTATGTGTGTGTTTGTGTGGAACAAGCTTGTTTTATGGCTGTTTTGAATGTTTTTTTTTTGTATGTAGCTTAACCGTCTGTCTACTTGTATTACGGTTATAAAGTTATTAAATTTCAGTTTAATTCACATTTTCATTATACATACATACCTACATACATACATACGAGACATTTTTTATAATAAACAAAAACGTAAAAATCAAATTCAGGAATTTTAATTGTCAATTATGTAATGAATTTGACACAGTGGAATTACAAAAAAAAAAATCCAGACATACCATAGGTACATATCGCTTATGTACCTACTTGAACAACAAAAAATGCGATTTTTAACTTACACAATACATAAAGGGTGTTTTTTTTTAGAGTGTCACAACTCTGAGTAGGCACCCATTTGACAGCTGATAGTTGATTTTGGTTCAGTTTGCTTTGAAATTTCATTATGACTCGACTTACACCAGAGCTACGCTAACTTTAAAAACTTAAATTTTTAAAATTTTCAGTCCTTCAAATGAATTGCATGAAAGTTGTAGGTATGAACCTTATAAGATTTTCAGAGTCTAAACAATTTCAAAAAATTGCTCGATTATGCATTGCAACCAAACTTCAGCTAATTGGCAACGCAACCGCAATTAAAATTATATAACCTATATCCCTATATCCCTCTTATACACGGAAAGTGTACTTTGCAAAGTCTTAAATCAGCTAAGCGAAAGACTTTGCAAAGTAAACTTTGCGTGTCTAAAAGGGGTATTAATATTATTAATGGCAAATTTCTCCTAAAAGTAATTTTTTCGCTTTGCCGGGCTCTGCTTTAAATCACACATATTTTTATCTTCCCAAGAAAGCAGTAGTTTATTTAATTAGATTTCATATTAATTTAAAAGTTTGCCAGATTTTTGCCTTAAAAACTATGCAGCAAATAAAAAGTTATTACTGCAATTTAGCCACTGGAATTAAGAGCTGTTAGTTCTAGTTGCTCTACGTTAAAAAATTTTTTGCAACTGGCAACGCAATTCAAGATTGGTTGCCATCCATAATTCAACAATTATTGTGTGAATATTTTGTTTTTTTTTCTCGTACAATTTGAATAAAACCAATGCAAGAAATCACAAAATTAATGGGAAAATTTTTATGTTTTCGGAAATCACGAGTTGTCCAATCCCAACGACTTCCACAACACTCCTGATAATTTAATTCTCATGATTTCCTACTTACTGTAGCTTTTTTGTTGGTCACGTTCTTTGTTCCATACTTCGGTCAGATACGTACAAGTGTATGTATGTATGTATGTATGTATGTATGTACATGTCTATTGTATGCATAAAAAATTAAAAAAATTTAGATAAGTTTATAAGTAATGACGTCTGCACCAGTCACCACAATATGGAATACTTCGCTAAGCAAATATTCGTTTAGAAAGTAAAACATGAAAGTATGGTTGTATGTTTGTATGTATGTGTATATGTGTAGTTTTATAAATATGCCAAATATTTTAACCAACCCAGTTGGCCACGTCTTTAAGACATCTTTGACGACGGGTACAAGACAATGGTAAGTCGTAGAAGACATATTGAAGACAGCCCCATACAAATCGTCGACAAAATTTTCATACAAATGGCGCCGAGGTCACACAAGACGAGATGGGCGACACTGTCGCTCAGATTGTCCTCAACAAAGTCTTATTGAGGACAAAACTTATGACACTGTCGCTCAAATTGTCCTCAACAAAGTTTTATTTAAGACAAAGCGATGGATATTGTCGCTCAGATTGTCCTCAACAAAGTTTTATTGAAGACAAAACGATGGATATTGTCGCTCAGATAGTCATGAACGACGATTTCCTTTAAATTTTCGATTAGAAATCTAATGAACAGGCGACATGTCGTACATTTATCGTCGAAGACAATGTCGTCTGTGACGATTTGGCCAACTGGGAAAATAAAAAGACATCATTATTAAGTTTGTTAATGCAGACTTTCTTCATTAGCGCTCGTGCACACGCATGCACACATACTTACATGCATGTATACATATCGTTACCTTAATATATAAAGGCCCTAACTCATTGTTTTTTGAAATCGAGATTTTTGCAAGAAGTTAGCATAAGTGGCAAAATTTAATACGATCTTAACGAGTTTTGCCATTCAATGTTATATTAAAAATCACGCTAGGATTTAATAGTGGCTTAAAACTACATTATGCGCCAATTTTTAATGTAAAAAAAGTCCTTCAAGGTCGTCACTTATGCCAGCTATACAATACACAAGTTCACTGCACAAGTCTGGCACTATACAAAGGGTGACCGATGACATTTTTCAAAAAGTGGCACCAAATAGGGTATTTGTCAAAAAAGGGGCAATATTAAAAAAAAGGAGAAAATTACACTAAACTTCTTATTTTTGATGTATTATTATATAATTCAATTTAAAAAAAGGGGACAAAAAGGGAAAAAAGTAGCAAGGCGGTCGAAAAAGTGGCAATTTGCAACTTTAGTCGATCAAACGGTCACGCTGCCTGTACAGTGCGTTTGTGTAGTGTATGGGGGTGGTTGTGCTATTTACGCAGTGAACTGTATAAATATCAAAATAATTTGATATTTGCTCAAGTTTGAAAACAGTACAGTAAACTTGTGTAGTGTATGCTGCAAACGCTCAGTTGTTTCGTGATTTTTTAAGAGTTCACAACAAGAAATGAGCGCAGAACAAATATTCCGGACAGAGTTCATAGAATTATACAAATAATCACCAGTATTATAGCGAATTTAAATAAAAAATGCACAGTTTACTTGTATAGTGTGTGTGTCAAAAGGTTAGTTTACGCAGTGCCAGACTTGAGCACTGAACGTGTGTAGTGTATGGCCGGCATTATGCTAACTTCACCCCATTTTTTTCTTATACATAAAGCTGTAGATGTTCTTCTATCGAAATATATGTACAAAAAACTAGATTTCAAAAAATGTATGAGTTAGGGCTTTTCTATATTAAGGTATAAAATTGACAACGAAACACGAGCAACGTTAACTAAATAAAACACATGATCGACAGACACTCACATAATTGACAGCCAGGCCTCAAAAAAGCAGCGCATGAATGAGGCTGGGAGCTCATAAATACTAATAAAAACAACAACAACAAATGCAAAAAAATATACCAAACATACATACATACATACATATGTAAATAACAGAGTATGTACCTATTAAACATTTATTAATGGATTGATGGTGGCATCGACACACAAATACACACTACAGCCCACATCCTCAAAAGTCATTCACTTACATGTACATATGTATTTTACACACTCACACACACACAGAGATGTTAATATTTATAATAAATGTAATATAGAGAAACACGGAGATAATTAAATGCACGTTAATCAAGTTGAAATAAAATGTGAAAACTATGCGTGAAAGAAATGAATGAAAAAAGTCGAATTAACACAAAAAAAAAAAAAAAAGAAACAAAAAAAATATACGGCAACAAAACTATTGTAAAGCTTAAGCAACTAAATATAATTTTTTTTTTCAAATTTGACCTAATTTCATTTAGCATGAGTTTTTGTTTTGTACACATTCGATCATCGAACAGAAAAAAGTACTCGTACATATAAAAATGTGTATGGCTGGGTTTGTTGTTGGCATTTTAGCAACAGCAACAACAGACCGTCAGCAATAAAAAAAAACAAAAGAAATAAATAGCAGTCGCCGTGCGCTACACAGAAACGCATAAATATACATACATACATACACACACAGACTCACACGCACACACAGGAAATAAAACTTAACATTAATTCATATCAGGTGATCTCATTTCAGCAGATGATGATCAGCTGTCAGTTTCTCTGGTGTCAAAACCAAGCAAAGTTTTTGACAGCAGGAGATTTTACACCAACATATATAAATGTCTTTTTGCAGAGTTGCATTTCATATCAAAATGAGTTCACCTTATTGAATTCGCCTTACTCATGACTATACATACATTCGCACAGTAGTATCTCTATGAGATAAAGTCTGTGACAATACCGCGGAACTTAGTCTGGGTGATCTGGCTTTTCACACATACATACATATGTATTGCTGCCCAATATCTGGGATAAGAGAGGAACGGATAAGCACATATTTATTAAGAAAAAGTAGCTTTGCTATGTGCCTGGTAGAGATGCAGAGACATATTAAAAACCTTGATAGAAGTGAAGGATTCCTTTCGGAGTGGAAGTTCGAAGTTTAACCAGTAGCTAAATACTGTTACTACGAGGACCGCTGGCTCAACAGATGATCCGTCTCTGTGGTTTAATGGATGATGACGTGTCGGCTTCATTAATCAACCGAAAGCCGATGCTAGACTTCCTTCTAAACCAACGGGGCTTAATAGATGATGCTTACCCTACTAAGCAAATGTTGGATGATGTTTGTGGAATGCATTGATCCTTAACTTTATTCCTTAACGCTATGTGCGGTGGTTGTTAAGGTCTTCTCCTGAAGCACGTGCCGATGATAGACTTCGTTCTAACCCTACGGGGTTTAATAGATGAACTGTACCAACACAGTGTTTGTGACATGCATTGATCCGAGGAGCAACGCTATGTGCGGTGATTGGTAAGGTCTTCTGAAGCAGGCGCGGCGAGTTTGAACAACAACATTCGGCATGTGCTTATCACGGGTTCTCGGTCTCCGACAGTCATTAAATAACAACACCACGCATTTTCCTGACCTGTATGTGGCTTTTTCCGTTGACGTACCTTTGGTACATTAGCCATAGAACTTATGTGTTACTACCCGATCTCTGGTAACAGACCAAAGGATGTCCACATATTTATAAAAGGAAAACAGGTCTGTTTATGTCAACCAGGTGCAGCGTCACCTGGAACTGCCCCTGAGTTTAAAAAACCAGAGGCTACTTCCGGTTCCACATGTGCCGGTTGCCCGACAGTGGAGCTGCTCTGGGTGCTTGGGTGTATGTAGCGGTCGTCAGGATGCTTTGCTAAAACGTCGCGTTCGTCCTACCCCCGGGGTTAAAGGGATGATCTTGATGTGTGTGGAGTAGACACTGGATTTTTGGCGACACAGGCATGCTTCCATCTCTGGTGAGTGGTCGAGCTGTGCCGGAAACGGTTGAGGAATTCTCTGGGGGACCTCGCTGTGGGTGTATACACAACACCTGGGGGCGTGAGAACCAGGACACTAAACGTGGTAGCTGTGGTTGCTACCAAAATCGCTGGGAGAATAGTATTGGCTTCCCAGTGTTAAATCAATGCTAGTGATTGGCGTGACGCGGTCAGCCAGACACCATTCTAGGTGCTGTTGCCATACAACAGATAGTCATTACGGCGAAGAGTTTAGATAGCTCCAAAGTACCTAAGCAAGGTAACTATATTCAAAGATTGCTACCTATGTGCCTTGAGGAATGGGCACTAGCTTCATTCTAAAAGGGTGCATGGGGGCGATGTTTGGCGTCTTATCTACTCCCGGTGTTTAGACCACCGTGAGATAAGGCCGTAATGGCAGGTGCTCACGATAATCTGAAACACATCTGACCTGTATAGTGTCCTTTGTTTTAGTTGTTGTAGGAAAGTTCAAGTGATGAAGGCATAGTCACTGGTCACTGAATTATACCGACCTCAGCAGATGCTAACATAAAATCAGAGCGCCTTCTTTCGTCGGTACTGCGTAGCATCGGCGAAGTGAAATAACCAATAAAATGGCTACTAAACACAGCTTTGAAAATTTAATAGGCTTCATTGACACCAGAGGCGCTGCTACACTGCATTATTAAAAATGTGCAAAAAGCAGAATTGTAAAAGATTGAAGCTTTCCTCTAGCACTTCCTTCCCCAACTGTCTTCTCTATCAATATCCCATTCCTAAAGAAGGTAACACCTAGTAATAGTATTAGGCATTCATTGCCTGAGTGTTACTTCTCTTTAATTAAAAAAAAATATGGTCTTGGATGTCTAGTGCAAATCAAATCTAGTGATTGGACTGACTGAAACACTCTACAATATTGCGGGTAAACAACTCTACGAAGTTGTCTTACAATTGAATTTGTGGTCGATTGTGAGCAAATGAGGCGCGGCATCCATCACAATTTTGTGTAGAGAGAGTCCAGACCCTGTACAACATACTTATAAAAAAGATGAGTGAATTAGCTGCGTTCTGCTTAAAAAGGTGTCTGAATTGGCTACATTTCATTTGTTTGGTTGTAATTTTGTACAATTTTCAGTTAATGGGTTTTGTTTTGGATAAAAAAAATTGTCATAAATGCCAAAAAAGTTGGTGTAAATGATATTGATTTTCATAAAGATTTCAATTAAAATTTGCTAGATTTTGTGCAGGTGTAAATGCCCTATTAGTGGCAAAGTTGGCTGCTAAAAGCAGTTTTTTTTGTTATTGTTATTGTCTTTTTTGAAAGCAAATATTTGGTCCTCAGACTAGAACCAAGTATCGAGCCCATTTTATAATTTTTCACTTTTCCAGCTCTGTACGCAGTCAAAGAAATTCCATTAAAATGTTTTGCCAATAATCCAAACTTAAATGAGTCTGTACCTTTTAGCAGACAATAATAAATATTTGTCGTCTTGGTAAAAGAATGGTCTAAAAATGTTGCCATCGAACTAACAACACTTTTAGAGTCTGATGACTCTAGAACGGCATTAGAGTTAGTTAGTCAATGGAATGTGGTTTGGTGCTGCTGTAAAAGCAACTTTTTGCAGTTTTCTCTAAAAAAATTTCATTTGAAATAAGAGATCAGAAAAAAAGGAAGATTTGCAAACAGGCCAATGAAGATGTAGACAAAAAAAAAAAAGAGAAGAAAAAAAATACTGGAATTGCCACATTCCAGCACGTTTCTTTCGCTGGTTGATTTGAAAAATTGTTTCATGTTGTTTGTTTTATCTTGTAAAAAGAAAAGAACAGAACAAAACGACACAGCGCTGCACAGCTCAGCTCAGCTCAGCTCAGCTCAGCAACATTATTAACTGAACTCTGTTAAATGCCTTAAAGGAATTAAAAAACAAACTACACACATTGAAATTTCTGGGAATTTTATTTTAAAAAAATCAGATTTTATTATATCTCGTTTGAGGTTTTTTTTTTGTATGCATAAATCTTTGAGAACTTTAAAAGAAAAACTTAAAAAAACCGCTCATTTAAAGTGTAACGCCTTTGTAATGTTAACTTCTCATACTATAAAAAAATTAATATAAACGTGCTGGATTATTTAGATTTAATGTTTTATTTAATTTTTGTGATTTAAAAAGTAACAGAAAAAATTATCTGCTTAAGGGTTTGATGTTTTTAATATTACTGTTTAGCATGAAGTACGAGGGTGAACTGTAAATGTATAAATTGAATGGCAATGCCATTCTTAGTCTAGACGAAAACCTAACAAATTACTAAATACACCTATACCTCGACTTACACGATAGATACGTTGCTGAGAAAGTCGTGTAAATCGAAATTTTAAATTTTTGTATGAAAAATCCTGTAAATCGAAAATAAAGGCAGAATCGCATAAAAAATTGATTTTATTAAGAAATTATATATGTATGTATTTCAACTTAGTTTTTAAAATATCAGAAGCGTTTACTCAAAACACATAAAAATAAATCTTTATTCATTAAATAAAATAAATGCTATTCATAAAAACAAAAACAAAATTAATGTAATTCATAAAATATTCAAAAATATATAATAAAACACATAAAAAATCGTGTAAATCGAGGTATTTAATAAATCTCTCAATTTACACGAAAACCAAAATAATCGTGTAAAAGTGAAATCGTGTAAAAAAGTATCATGTAAATCGAGGGATACGTGTAATTAACTTATCGCACTTGTGCCTTTAAAGGGGGAACAACAGAATTTACAAATTCTGTGTTTTTATTTTTTTAATAAGAGGAGGAATACAACCGCATTTATTTTGCCATCAAAGGTTTTTTTAAGTTTTTTAAGGTTTTAAGATTTTTACAGTGGGTAGATGTGAACACTTATAGGCAAGGCGAATTCAGTATCAGGTGACCTTATCAGCCCGGCTGATTATCAGCTGTTGCTGCCAAATTTAGCATTTTGAACCAAAATGTCAAAATTTGCTTAGAAATCTTTTGACAGATTGGTTTTGTAGCATAGCAAACTACGTGTTGTTTTTTTGTGTTGTAAAATTGTTGTAGGGATGAGTTCACCTGATACTGAATTCGCCTTGACTTATAGGTATAATTTTCTTGCAAAAAATTAACATTTCAAATATTTTCCGTTTACACCCTTTACAGGAACAAGCGCAATATGTAAGTGTGTATGTATATTTCTTTTTTTTGCGTCTTATTTTTTTAATTTTATTTCTTAATATAATTTATATATATATATTTTTTTTTGCTTTATGTAAATGTTTTAAGCACTCGTTTCTGTATCTCTTTATTTTTCTTGTATTTGTGTAAACAAAATTAAAAAAAATACGCAAAAAAAGTAGTGAATACCAATTTAAAAAATCTAAACAAATACACAGCGACAGTATTTCAAATTCAAAGTGTTTTTGTGGAGGGGGGGGGGGGTGGGTGGGTGGATCGCGGCGCAGAAATTGAGAGCGTGTGTTCAAAATTAAATAAAAGACGGCAAGAATGAAAACAATAATCTAATCAAAATTAAAGTAGGCCCCTAGTATTTACCTCAAATGTAATGGTTTCAATTTTCGTTTACTTTTTTTTTGCTTTTAAGGTCAGACAAGTATTTAAATCAAAATAGATTCAATTTATTTTTTTATTGTCGTTTCTTGGTTTGTGATTAATATTATTTCATTATTATTTTCATTATTCGTTTTTTGATATAATTTAGAGCAAACGAAAAAAAGTCTTTATTTAATTTGAAAAATTTTCTCCTGTTTTTTGTTTTTTTTTTGTTTAAGCAACGTCTATATGCATTTCATTCCTGCTTCACGGAAATCTTCAGCAGACTTTAAGCCAAAAGATTTTAAAGTTTTTTTTAGCTGATTTTCCTTTTCTCCTGCAAACACAAGACTTTGCAAAGTAAACTTGACAAAACGGAAAAAATCGTCTTAACAAAAGATGTCGCTGAGTTTGAAAATATTTATGACCAAAACGGCGAGTGTGTTCGGTCTCCTGTATATCGAGCATTAATTTTAAAATTCTTGTTATACCCTTTAACAAAAATGCTAAAGGGTGTATATAGGTTTGTCATTCGGTTTGTAATTTCCACAATATTCATATGCGACGCATAAAGTGTATATGTATGTATATTCTCGGTCCTTATAAATAGGGAAGACGAATAATCGATGTCCGTCTGTCCGTCCGTTCGTCTGATGTACATGAAATCGGTTTCCCGAAGCTCCCACAAAAGCTAGAGACTTCTTGGAGTGGTGTATCAGAAATGCTTCAAAATAGATTGGTATTGAAAATCAGCAAAATTGAGCAGACGTATTCAGAGCTGGAAAACATAAACTTGATTTTGCCAAATAAAAAAATATTTTTTTTAAAGTAATACAATGCCATTTATCGGGCAGACAAAATCCTGCTTTTAGCTAAAAGCAAGTTGTGAAAATGGCCCTTATTTTATGTTTTAGTACAAACAAAAATGGTATTAAAAATATGAAAAAAAAAAAATAAAAAAGACTTTTCCAAGGTTGGAAAACTTGAACTTTTCTTGTTATATAAAATTAACCTACCTTAAATTAACCTAAATTTTTGCTTTTTCTCTATAAATAAAAAATATCTTGCATTCTTAAAAGAAAAAGCTTGGTATAAGAAATCAGAAAAATCTAAAATTGTGATTGCAGGGTTGGGAAGCTTACACTTTTTGTGATATATAAAATTAACTAGGTCTAATTAATATTTTTTCTTTTTCTTTTTGGAAAGAAAAGCTTGAAAATTCGAAAAATTGAAAACAACAGCTTCAGGGCTGGACAAATTTAAACTTTTTTTTGTTGATATTAAAGTAACTAAATAAAACTAATTCTTTCCTTATTTCCTTTTTTCTTTATTCACTTAATATATTTTATATATTTTTTTAAAGAACTTGATTGTTATAAGCTATCAGAAAAATGTAAAAAGATGAATCCAGGGTTGGAAAACAGACACTTTTTGTGATATATAAAACTAATTATTTCCTTGGTAATTAAATAAATAATGGTGAATAAATAATTTAGAAAAAATTAATTAGTGTTAATAAAACGAAAAATCAAAATTATGGTTCCAGGGTTGGAAATTAAAAAAAAATATTTGTTTGGGAAAAAAAACCAAAAATAATTTTTTTTAAATATAATTTTTGGGTTAATGATTCAAAATTAAAATTAATTAAACACTCACTTATTTTAAAGCTTTAAAGCCACAAAAGGCTTTGTGAGTTAATTGCGTCAAAAGCTCAATAGAGCTAAAATCTATGCACGCGTTAACTTTTATATAAAGCTGCTAAGAGCAAAAATTTACAAAAAATTATATTCAATTATTTTTTAAAAATTAAAATCCATTAACATTAATAATAATAAAAAAATCATAAAAATTAATTAATTTGTAATTTAAGATTCTCCAAAAGAATAACTCTTGCATAGAAATCAATAAATTTTTATGCAAATTTTTTAATATTTAATTAAATTTTTTTTGTTGGACATATAAAACAAGAAACAAAAATATGTTAATTGTTATAAAGGCGAAATTTTTTTTTTTGTGATACATAATACTAAAACGAAAGAACAAAAGAATTTGAAAAAAAGAAGAAAAAAATCTGGCCAAGTGGCATTTTCTTTGGCTTAGAGCTTTTAAGACAGCAAGTCTAGCAAAGTCTAGAAAACTGCCAAACCTTGAGCCAGTCAGTTATTCAAATAAGCAAATGCCATATAGCCAGCCTCAGCAGAGGCATTAACAAAAATTAGTAAATGACAATTTTTATTATAACCTTTTTTAATGCTTTTAATTATTAACAAATAGTATTATATGTATGTAAGTAACTATGTGTATGTATTTTTATTAATAATTTTTCAGTTACATTTTTCCTTATATCTATGAAGAAAAATTAATAAATAAATTAGGTACTCGTATGTGAATAAATTTGTTCAGTGTGTGATACATGACATAACAATTATAAAAATGTGATAAATTTCTAAAATGTTATAAGCATATTAAAAAACGTGGTTCCTTTAATTTTTATATACACACATACATACATACATATACCTAAATACTTGTAGGTATGTATAGTATATAAAAAACCAGCAAGAACAACAAACCGGGCCAACACTGACAGACTGGATGTCTTCTCTAAAACATTTTACGATCGAAGTGTTGGAATCCCAATGTCTTAAGTATCGAAAAGATAATAACAATATGGCTAATAAAACGATAAATTAGGAATGTGTGAATATATATGTACATACATATGTACATAAATACGTGTATATGTATGCGGTGGTATTCTCTCCAACGATTCGATTGATTTGACTACGAAACCGGTTTTCGATTTGATTTGACTTATTTTAACAAAGTGAGATCATTTTGAAAGCTGATTTTGTCAATGAATAACAACAAAACGCAAAACAAAAATCTTCGAAATCCAAAATATTTTCCCACTGTCATAATAAAATTTTAATAAACTTTAAGCACAGCCAAAAAAAAATGTTTTAACCCAAAAAGTAAGTAAATACATATTTCAAGCACAAACACTTAAATACCCCCCCTATCACCCTTCCTCATCACATTCTGGGAAATACATAAGTAAGTATTTTAAAATCATATGCCAGCTTTTAAAGCTACCTTAAAGGTAAGTTTTATTTTGTTTTTGGAATTTAGCTGGATATATACCAGCAAGCAACCATTCAGCTAATGCTAATGCGCATGCGCATCGTCGTGATAACTTTGAACTTCAGCCGACAAAGTTGTTTGCTATTTGTGTGTGTGTGTGTGTGTGTTTATGCGCATTGTAAATTTGTTGTTATTTTTTTTTAATTTTTGCTAATATAAAGATACAAAAACGTACCCAGCAACCAGCAGACAGCTACATACATACATACATACATACATATGTAAATATTTCTCAAGCAAATATGCATGTAATATTTATCAACTGTTAAAAATCATTTTTAGTGGAAATTTTTGTTTTATTATTTTCTCACCGTTTGGTTTATTTAAACTTTACCCCAAAACCACTGCCCAACATCAAGGCGTTTTTAATATCTATCATAAACTTTGATAAGTATGTAAGTATGTAAACACACATACATATGTATGTATGTATATTTATCATTACAAAAGCCTTTAATAAAAAAAAACAAAATTAGGACAAAATATTTACCCACCGATTGCATACACATATACTAATTTGTGTTCAAAAAGGCCTAAATAAACTTCATACATACATACATACTTATATACGTTTGGGTGTTCATAATCCCAGTCAGCATTTTATGAAATTAATGATCATATTCGAGTCACTTTCGACTCCTCCGCGCGATTAAAATAAGCATTTATGCGCTCGTTTTCGAGTCGAAAATGACTGTTCATTCGGGAGAAAATGGTACCCTAGCCGCGACTCTTCTAAAAGAGTATTTTATGACTCGCGTTTCTGATCAATTTCGGCTCATTTTCGAGACATTTACATTTTTTTGTTCACATTTTGTACTTTATTGAATTTACTGCATGAGCTTGCTGTTTGTTTTTTAAACAAATCACCTTCTAAGCAGTTCTGGGAATCATTTTCGAGTCTTATTTTAAGCGCATAACTGATTAATCAGTTTTTGATCATCTAAAGTAGTCGAAAAAGACTCAGTTTGGAGAAACAATCTTCAACATGCTGACTGGGATGGGACTCATAATGACGTGCATACATACATATGTACATACATATTTCTTTATATATTTTTTTTTTTTATTTAAACTAATTTATAGAAAATTATTTCAGCTGAGAAGTGTTTTAAGGTTCCATCTTCCCATAACAATTAAATCGATAAAGCTGGCAACTCTATATCATTTACGTCAATAGTGCGATTCATGATAACGATTGACAATAGCAAAATTTACCGTTAATTATTGCTATTTGCAGAAATGATTTTGCAGCTTATTTACTGCTTGCACAGAAAAAACAATTCCTGCAATAAGCACGTTTAATTGAAAAATAAAAACAAAACTCAATTAAAAATTTTACTAAGTCAATTAAACTTTTACTTAAATTAAATTTTTAAACAAAAGTTTAATTTAATACATTTTCAATTGATTTTTGGTTTCTTTTCAATTAAACGTGTTTATTGCAGAAAAATTATTTTCTGTGTGTTAATCAAAACCGCTATAAACTGCTACCAGATGGCATCTCTGTCAAAATATACGAAAATAAACAAATAAAGTTTGTTTTGACAGTAGGTAAGTCAAGAAAATTTTTTTATGAAAACTTTTAATTCGAATACATACATTTAAAAACCATTTTAAGTTTTATGAATCAAATTAATAATACCCTGGCTATATTTTAGAATGTTAAGTCAACATGGATGCCCCAACAATATAGACTAAAGTCGGCTAAAGTGGCACCAGAGTGCAGAACTTCAATCGGCTTCTTAATACAAATGAGTGCAGCACATACACGAAAACATTACTCTCGGTGGCCAGCAATGACATATAGGCTATAATATAGACTCACCTTGTGAGCAAATGCTTGCTAAATATTCAAAAGTCATCTCAATATAAAATAAAAACTTCGCATCGATAAAATAAATAACGTACAAATTTTTGTCGCTTGTTTAACGATAAGTAAAAAAGAAAACAAAAACAGCTGATTTCAAAGAAAATTACATCAATTTAATTATCACCCACGAAATGGCAACATTGAACGAATAGCATCAAAAACGTATGGTATCAATTTTTCCATCCCTGTTGTGGGGTGAAAAACAAGAATGAAAGCAAAAGTTGTTTCCAGTAAAAAAGAAAAACAACAACGCTGTAACTTATTTAAGAGCAAGGCTAATAAGAGAATGATCAAATGCTTGCATACATACATACATACATACAAACCTACTTCCATATGTACATACATGCAAATGTGTGCATGTTTTTTAGTCTAGTTAAAAAAATACTTGTTGCATTTTGTGACAAATACATAATTATTAACCGAAGTTTATTGATGTTGTTATTGTTTTTAATACGGCAATATTTTTTCCTGTTATTTGTTGTTGTTGCATTTCCAATATGTTTCTGGAATTCTTGGAAGAAGTTATTTGTAATGTTAATGACACGTATAATTTGAATTTACTCATCTTTTAGTACGAGTTTTTCAATCGGGATGTTCGGCCGCTAGCGCGATTTTGTAATTTTTAATAAAGTGATTTAAATACATATTTACATATATACATACATACATACATGCATATCTAAATAAATATTTATGTTCATAAAAACAATGTAGATTGTCGGTATGTACATACAATTATGCTTATTTACATGTTGTAAGTATTCTAATTAAAAGTGAAGTCTATTTTTAAGCATGTTCGTACATATGTATGTATGTATGTATGCAGTAAATAGCCTAGTGTGAAAAAGTAAAAAAACATACATACATACATATGTATGTATGTATGTATTATTGAAAGTTTAATGAAATTTTAAAGTAAAGTGTGTGGAAATTAGAAGCAGGTGTCAGCCATTTTAAAACATGACAAAAGAAAGAACAAATATAAAACATATGTAGGTACATATGTATATACACATGCACAGCTACTAGTGATGTTAAATGTTAATTTTTGATATTCGCGAATGCGAATACGAATATCTGAAACAATATTCGCTAACACGAATACGAATATTATCGGGTATGTTCTGTATTCCAACGAAAAATTAAATCGTTCGGAATTGACAGCATCGTTGTTATAAATACATACATACATGTACATACATATACATACAGTGAACAAAGAAAAAACTTGTACAGCAAACGCTCCGCTCTTCTAATCAAAATATCTCTGTTGCTTTGTAAGATTTTAAGATAAAACCAAAAGCGATTTCAAGGAAAATTAATCAGCTTTCTATGAAAATCTTTAATTTTATTAACAAATTTATTTTAATGCGAAAAAAATAACCTAAAATATAATAACACTATTTTCCAGAGCAAAAAAAAAACTTGTACACTAACTCTTCTTTCAGGAAGGAGCTATGAAATAAGGAATACACTAAAAATTAGTACTAAATGTGGCCACGTCTAGCATCTAATAGATTATTTTCATAGAATGAACTGGGTTTTTGGTAATTTTGGGAGCTATATGGTCCAATATGCCCTGGAGAGCACTTTTGAGTTAATTTTTACACATAATCTACAGCTCGCGTAATTTTTTGTTCACATACGCCCACAGAATTTCATTTGTACTAAGGCCAAGGATCTAGGGAGGATGTGCCTGCAATTTTTTTCCATTGAATGGAAGCCATTCTCTCATTATTGAAGACGAAAGTTTCGGGTATTTAACTCTAACTAATCAATAGTCTCCACTTACATTTAATTTGCAGCTAACTGTGCTAAATTATCTCTTAGTATTTTTAAATAATTCATTTTATTTATTGTACGTTCCATAAAAACCGGATTTCATACACCACTCGATCCAATTGAGCCCCATACCATCATATTACACCCCCCATGCTTCACCGTGTTATTCAGGGTTTAATCACTAATGCTGGAATTCCTCTTCGCCACAAAAATCTACAACGATAACATCCAAATATATTAAATTTGGATTCAGCAGTGTCCCAAAAGTCATCATAGTGATTAATATAATCTTTCTTTGCGTGGCAAAGAAAAGCTCCAGCTTTAACGATAATAACCTGAATAACACGGTGAAGCATGGGGGGTGTAATATGATGGTATGGGGCTCAATTGGATCGAGTGGTGTATGAAATCCGGTTTTTATGGAACGTACAATAAATAAAATGAATTATTTAAAAATACTAAGAGATAATTTAGCACAGTTAGCTGCCAAATTAAATGTAAGTGGAGACTATTGATTAGTTAGAGTTAAATACCCGAAACTTTCGTCTTCAATAATAAGAGAATGGCTTCCATTCAATGGAAAAAAATTGCAGGCACATCCTCCCTAGATCCTTGGCCTTAGTACAAATGAAATTCTGTGGGCGTATGTGAACAAAAAATTACGCGGGCTGTAGATTATGTGTAAAAATTAACTCAAAAGTGCTCTCCAGGGCATATTGGACCATATAGCTCCCAAAATCACCAAAAACCCAGTTCATTCTATGAAAATAATCTATTAGATGCTAGACGTGGCCACATTTAGTACTAATTTTTAGTGTATTCCTTATTTCATAGCTCCTTCCTGAAAGAAGAGTTAGTGTACAAGTTTTTTTTTTGCTCTGGAAAATAGTGTTATTATATTTTAGGTTATTTTTTTCGCATTAAAATAAATTTGTTAATAAAATTAAAGATTTTCATAGAAAGCTGATTAATTTTCCTTGAAATCGCTTTTGGTTTTATCTTAAAATCTTACAAAGCAACAGAGATATTTTGATTAGAAGAGCGGAGCGTTTGCTGTACAAGTTTTTTCTTTGTTCACTGTATGTATATGTACGTAATATTATAATTTGAATTATAGGTTCGTTCGTATGGCCGATTCGGTCGGAACGTTAATTGTAATGTTTTGTGTCTTTGATGTTGTACATATCGATGGCTTTTAATATAACAGCATGTTTATAGAACCCAATATGTCTAAAATACGCGTATAAAACCTGACGTTTATCAAGTTTGCGGTTGTATAACGCGAATGTCATTTTATTTGTGTAAAAAACCCAAACAAGTGACAGTTTTTTTGGGTTTGTGTAACGCGTTTTCTGCTGTCAAAACAAAAAAAAAGTGCACGAATGCAAAATTACATTCGTCGGTGGAAAAAGTTACAAATTTTATAAAAAATAAATAAAATAAAATTATTATTTCCGCAAAAAAGTGAGTGTTGCTACAATTAGTATGTTTTTATTTGTTTTTTTTTTATTATTGTAAGTGGCAATTACAGCATAAAGTTGAACAGCCGTGCAGTTATTATTTTTGGAAATTCATTTTCTTTTCTTGCAATATAATAGCTCATTTTATGCTATTACATTATTTGTATATGTGTATAAAGTTAAAGATTTCGTTTTTAAATAAAAAATGTTTATTTACATAAATACATCCATCTTGCCGTCAAAAAGGGTTACCTTTTTTAATGACAAAAATAAAAATTTTACATGAAAAAATGTAAACAAATAAAAATTATTTACAGAAAGGCAACACTGAGATTTGGAACTAATTTGCTAAGAGCGCCACACGACGTAAGACGGACGAAAAAAAAATTAACGTGTTCTAAAAATGCAAATTCTTACGTATTCGTGCGTGTGCTATTCGTGCGTGTCTTGATTGTGACGTGTTCTATAAACATGCTGTAAGAAAGGCGGAACTAGAATTTTCAATATTTTATTGGAGAAGCAAAAAAACTGAAGATAAACTAAAGCATTTATACCTTTGCAGAAATAATTTTTTAAGTTGCCATAAAAACTGGATTTTCAACTGTAACGTACTAAGATCTTCAAGGAGGATGCAATTATACGTTGTGTCCCAGAAAACGTTAAAAACGCGGTTTCGAAAAAAAATTATTATATTTTTATATTAAGCCATCGATATGTTCATACATACATATGTATATAAATACATAAGTACATGTTCGGTCGGTCATTTGTTATAGTGCAATGTAGTGTTGTTCCTGCTGCCCACAAAAGGCGTGATAATTCATTGTCAAGAAGATGTCTGTCGATCATTCGGATCCTATCGTAAGTAAAATATATTACATACATACATATATTCATATTTTGTTTTTACATACATACATACAGTATGTCATCGGTTTGCAGGTACAATATTTTGCGAAAAATTTCGCATTTGGGCATTTCCACAGGAATGTCAACTTTTTGTAGCGTGCGACACCAGGCAATAATGCTTGTTTTTTCACAGAGAACGAAACTTTTTGTTGATTTATTTATATATTTATTGAGGTTGTCAGCACCTCTACGATAGGTAAAATTTTAAGAAAAATCGACTCACGTTGTTCAGCAATACAATGTTAATTGCTTGCTGTCGCACGCGACAAAAAAGCAGAATTTCTCGGAGAAATGCCCATTTGTCGTAATATATGTACTTACAAATTAAAATTGTGTGGATTGAAAGATACAATTTAATAACCTTATGTAAAGAAAAGATTTAAATCTAGTCCAAAGTACAATAAGGTTGGGCGTTGGGAATCATTATAACAACATTATTTCAACAAGATAACAATCAAAAGCAAACAGCCGAAAATGTGAAGCTTTTTCTGCTATATAATGTACCAAATCAGTTGTGCAAGGCTACTCAGTCTCCAGATTTCAATCCAATGTACTAGTAGCATTTGTGGGATTTGTTATAACATCAAAAACAATAGCCCAATTCACAATCTTGTGCAAATGGTCTTGCATGGTAGCATGTGCAAAAAAGTATAATATATCCATACTTTCCACTAAGAACTTTTAAGTGGTGAGTATCAATAAACTATACCACTTTGCACATGCTACGATGCAAGACCATTTGCACAAGACTGTGAATAGGGCTAATGTTAAAAGCAATTTTGCAAACTAAATGGGGCAAAATATCACGAAAAGAACTGTGAAATTAGTTCATTCTATGCAAAAAAGGTTTGCTGAAGTCTTGTAAAAAAGAGGATATGCAAAAAGATATTAGCCCAATTCACAATCTTGTGCAAATGGTCTTGCATCGTAGCATGTGCAAAATGGTATTGTATATTGATACTCAGCACTAAGAATTGGTAAATGGTAAGTATTAATAACTATACCATTTTGCACATGCTACGATGCAAGATCATTTGCACAAGATTGTGAATTTGGCTATTAATTTCTTACTATTTTTTAATAAAAATCTCTTAAAACTGCACGCACACATACATATTTGTACGCAGACTTATAGCTATATCTATCTTCCTCACAATTTAGTTTTATTGCAATCTATATGATCATTATCAATACTTTTGTATAAAACTGATATATGTATATTGTTCAAAAACATTCAAAAATATCTTCAAATGATTATAAATTTTCAGTTTATAAGATCTGTCACTTTGTCACTTAGGTTGTCTTAGGTAAATTTTCCATGTATGCAGACTTTTTCTAGCAAGTGTAAGTACATACATGTGTATGTAGAAAAATATATACATATTATTGACCTGCACAAGACCATTTATAAGACCTTTCAAGACATGCGACATTTTTCAAACGCTTTACTACAGCGAAATATTCTAAAATAAACGCTAAACAACACTGTTGGCAATATTTTTTTGGAGTTATTTGTCTTGCCAACATTGTTTTTTAGCGTTTGTTTTAGAATATTTCGCTGTAGTAAAGCGTTTGAAAAATGTCGCATGTCTTGAAAGTTCTTATAAATAGTCTTGTGCAGGACTTTAATACATATGTACTCAGAATCCCATGTTTTCCGAGATATGTGCCTCTGAAGTTTTCATAGAGGAGAAAAGGTTTGCCAGAGAATCTTTAGTAATCGGGAAAAAACTATAGAGGAGTAAAGCCTTCGGATATGCAAATAATCTTTATTAATACTCGCTGTATCTGTATCTCTTTCGTCCGGCCGAGGTCCGGCTATGCAAATAATATTTATTTATACGCTCCATGTCGGGAGCCCTCACAGAGGCCGGCTACACAGGAAATTTTTGTTTATCCTAACACTTATATACCTTATATTTTAAAGCAACCGTGAAACTCCTACTAGATGATCTTGACAGTATAATGGGTTCAATAGTACTATAAAAGGGTTGTAAACTCCTATACTCAGTTTGGCGATTTTGGTGACCACTTTTTTATGGGCCTCCGAAGATTTCGAAAATCCATGCGCCCTCAAAAAATGATGTGTTCAGGTTGGTAATAGCGCTTAACTATATATCACAATAATGTAGCTAAGAGTCCACTAAATAAATCTTGTTAACATTTTACGCCAAAAAAATAATTTCTTTGTTCACTTTTTCTTCAAAAGTAGCATTCGCTATCGAACAATGTAATAGCTACTATGGTTCGATATCAAATGCCATAATCTCAAACTGAAAAATAAGTCATGGAATCAGCTGGTTATCGAAAGCGACAATTAGAGCCCGCTTAAGAAGTTTTGATTGGAAAATAGAGGGGAGATCTTTTAAGAAATATATTTTTTTTGAAAAGGAATGAGAAGCATGAATAGAGAGCGTGGCACGTATAGTGGAAACATACTATAAGTTAAAAATTTCGAAATTTAGTGTGTTCACAGACTTATAATAAAATTGTATAGTAAAAATTTTTGCAGAGTATTTTAATCTGGGGTCTAATCGTCGCTTTCGATATCGAACAATGTAATAACTACTATGGTTCGATATCGAATGCCAAACTGGAAAAAGTGATTGAATCAGCTCGCTATCGTAAGCGACAATTAGAGCCTTGTTTTTTATTAAAAGTATCAGACGAATTGAAGACGTTTAAGAAGTTTTGATTGGAAAATAGCGGGTAGAATTTCACGGCTAACTTTGATCTTTTAAGAAATATAATTTTTTGATAATGGATGAGAAGCATGAATAGAGAGCGTAGCACGTATAGTGGAAACATACTATAAGTTAAAAATTTCGAAACTTAGTGTGTTCACAGACTTATAATAAATCGAACAATGTAATAATATGTTTCGATATCGAATGCCATAATCTCAAACTGAAAAAACGTGATCGAATCAGCTCGTTATCGAAAGCGACAATTAGAGCTCTGTTTTTTATTAAAAGCATCAGACGAATTGATACCTCCCCCTTTTTTGAAATCGGTTATGAAGTTTTGATTTGCAAATAGCGGGTAGAATTTGACGGCTAGCTTTGATATTTTCAGAAATATAATTTTGTGAAAAAAATACCATCAGAAAATTTTCCGAATTTATAGTTGTTATTGCTCGTGTCTTTCGTCCGCATCGCCTTGTGTTTTCGTGTGGTTGTGCATTGGGTCAGTGTAAGACTAATTTACGTAACAATACTCGTACATATATTGTGTTTGACTTTAAAGCCAACTAAACAAAATAGGTAGCTCACGCCCGAAAATGTAATTTTGCATATTACACAGTTGCAAGGTTTGACGTGAATACATTTCCCAAGTTACTCGTAAAATAAGATTTCTTAAATTCTTAGCTATATGTGAACTATTTTACTTTGTTTGTTTCTCCATCAGCTTTGTAATATCGGATTTACACTACGACTTTTAAAAAAGTCTTTTTCTTTTTGCTGTTTACCCCAGTTCGTCCATAAACTCGTGGGCAAGCCGCGCATTTGACGCAATTGATTTTGATTACATATCGCACATTCAGTTCAATAGTGTCATAACTCAAAAATTTCATATAAATAGCTTGTACTATCACCTCCTGAGAGAAGAATATCTGTTCATGCTTTCAATGAGTTGTATGTAAATTGAAAACTTTAAACGTATTTTCTGCAAAACCAGCTTTTTTGAGTTATGACACTATTGAACTGAATGTGCGATATGTACATTATTTATTTTTGTTCCAAAAATACCAAAGGTATGATGTTTTTTAGTTTGGAGTTTGCATGTGTGTGGTTGCTTTAATCATTTTACTTTACAAAATTCCAAACATTCCATCCACGTCAATAATTTTTTTCAAATGTTTTTTTTAACACAAATATGTACGTACGTACGTACATATGTATGTGCATACATATTTCGGTTTTATTACATAATTGAAGTTTTTTTTTATAAAGGCGAAAAAATCAAACAAAAATTGAATACCGCCCTCCAGTGCCACAGCACACTCAGGCATTTCGGTGTCAGTTCGCTGATGAACTAATTACAAGAAAGCAAAAAAAAAAAAAAAAACAAGCAAATCATGCCGCCCAAAAAAAACCTATAAAAACGAAAATAAATGCCTAAACTAATGCCTACGGATTCATTGATATCTGTGGTAGTGTTGGTAGCGCTACTTCCGATTTAAATTATTCGGATTTCGTTTTCTTTATTTTATGTCGAAACTTTTAATTGATTTGAGTTTATGCAAACGAAGGAATTTGTTAAATGTATGAAATTTTACCTTGTATTTATATTTGTTAATATGATTCGAATGCCAGAATCAATTTTTATTATTACACCGAAAGAATTTTGCTTCGTAAGTCCAATGAAACAATTTCATTAAAATTTGTTCACAAATCTAATGATAATTTCACAAATCCAATGAAAAATTCATGAATATTGTGAAAGAATTTCATTGGAATTGCTTCGTTGGTATTCTGGTTTCGTAAGAATATTTTATTGGATTTATGACAACAATATTTTCTAATTATTAAGAAACCCCTTTATATTTAAGTTATTTCATTATTTTCATGAAATTATTTTATTGTTTCGATGAAGTTATAGCACTGTATTAATTACACTGTTAAATAAATTTGATGAAGTTGTCAATAAAATAATTTTGACGAAACTGGTTTCATTAATTCAACGAAGCATTAATGAATTTTTCATTAGTCGAAATTCATAGAATTTATGCCGAAAATTCTTTCAGTGTATAGCATTTTCTTTGGGCATAAAGCGACGGTCGCAAAAGGTGATGAATGTTTCAATATTTGACGTGTAATTTTTTAAGGGTAATGGCCCTCATTATTCCAGTGAAAAAATCAGGGGTCCAATCGTCGCGTTCGATAACGAGCTGACTCGATCACTTTGTTTTAGTTTGAAATTATGGCATTAGGCTATCGAATAATGTAATAATATGGTTGGAAATCGAATGCCATAATCTCAGACTGAAAAGCGTGAACGAATCATTATTACATATATATTTTGGTAGACAACTGCTTACATATTGCATGCAAAATTTAATGTTTTTTCTCTGAGACTCCTTGAGTAGAAGCTATGGCACGGTAATAAGAAATGAGCTTCCTTCACCCTACTTAAACTACCATGAATTCGAAGAAAGAGAAATGAAAAATAATTATTTTATATTGAAATGTGTTGTTAATATAATACAAAAATTTGCCTTACAATAGAGATTTTAGTAAGCTTTAACCGACTTAAAAAACGGACCGACTTAAAAAACGGACGAAGTTATCAAGTCGTCCGTATTTTTGTGTGTGTTATTACTTCATAACTCCGTATACTGCCTCAAGGCTCAGTTACCCGTCTGTAATGTAAAGTAACTGCAACGTATGAAACAGCTGATCGATATTTTTATATGAAAAGTAGGTAACGTTACATTACATCTCTATAATCATTTTCATTACTTTTCACATAACAATATCGATCAGCTGTTTCCTACTGTTGCTGTTACTTTACATTACAGTCGGCTAACTGAGCATTTATTCATAACAAATTGCTTAGGTTTATTAAGAGCTTGTTGTTCAATAAGCTTACAATAAACTTTAAATCTTTTTTATAAATACGGCAGTTAATGCTGAGAACGTTTTCTAAAAAGTATTTTTTTACAAAACTAGCCGTTGGAGAATTGATAAATTTTGCAGTTATTTTTAAGAATATTTCAATGGCGGTATTCGATGTTTGATGCAAATGGCCTTGCGTAAGTGTTGGATTTTAAAGAAAATCTATGACATATAACATTTACGCCAGACCATTTGCATCAAACACCGAATAACGCCAATGTAAAATAGAACATGCGAAGCAGGGATGACATTGAGAATTTTTAAATTGTATCAACTACATATTTTCAAAAATTTTACTTTTTTTGACCTTAATTGTACTTAAAGATATTTTTGGTTCAAATTACATATTTTTATGTATTTTTATTAGAATAATCGCCTATGTTCTGGCTAACGAATCGTTTTCACAAATTTGCGTGTGAGTCCCGAGGTTAAAGCATATGGCTACACCTGTTAAAGTTGAAATTTAGGATATACAAATTAATAGCATCTGCTCTAACATCTAGAATTTAGGATAAAAATAATTTGGAAATGGACGAGTTCACATTTTTTACTTTTTCGTTGCGTTTTACTTTCACAATGTTGTTTATAATTGTTTGAAAATAAATTTAGTGTGAAACTGGGGAGATTCTTTAAATGTACTAAATTAACCATTGGTGTACTATTGTACTTTTCGAGTTTGAATAGTACCAAAGAAAGTACAATTGTACCAATTTTGCCAACCCTGATGAGAAGTATTCAAAAAAACTTTTACGTTGCCATTGTTGCCGTTGAGAAATTCTATTTTATGCAAATTGGAAGCAACAACAAAAAATGAGGGTGGCGTTGGCTGAACTAGTTAGCTCGTTGACTACAAAACCGAAGGTCCTGGGTTCAATCCCTGTATCCAACATTCATTGAATAACAACACCACGCATTTTTCTGATGTGCATTTGTATCAGTTGTTGTAGGAAAGTTCAAGTGATGAAGGCATAGTCACTGGTCACTGAACTATACCGACTTCAGCAGATACTAATCCTAATGTAACATCAGAGCGCCCTCCTTCGTTGTGTAGCAGAATCATTGGCGAAGTAAAATAATCAATAAAATAAAATGGCTACAAAACATTTAACATCAGAGAGGCGCTGCAACACTGCATTATTAAAAACGTGCAAAAAGCAGAGTTGTAAAAGAATGAAGCTTTCCTCTATCTCTCCCTTCACCACCTGTCTTCTCTATCACTACCCCTTTCCTAAAGAAGGTAACTCCTAGTAATAGTAGTAGGCATTAATTGCCTGAGTGTTACTTCTCTTTACAAAAAAAAAATCGCCAAAACGAAAAAAAGCACCAAATTAAAAAAAATTTCTAAAACGAAAATAAATCGCTAAAAACCGGAAAAATCGCCAAAATTTAAAAATCGCCAAAATAAAAAAATGGCCAAAATGAAAAAAATTGCCAAAATGAAAAAAAATCGCCAAAATGAAAAAAAATCGCCAAAATGAAAAAATCGTCATAATGAAAAAAATCGCCAAAACGAAAATAAATCGCTAAAAACCGGAAAAATCGCCAAATTTAAAAAATTGCCAAAACGAGATAAAAGCGAAAAATAAATAATAAATAAATTATTTCATCTGAAAAAACGTCAAAAACTTAAAAAATGCTCAAAGCACAACGTACGGAACCCTTCGTGCGCGAGTCAAAGTTGCACTTTACTGAATTATTTTAATTATTTTTTATTATTATTAGTTAAGTCATCTGGCATCTGCTTTTTTACGAACAGAGAATCATAAGGAAATCGAAAACTTAAAAATATAAACAAAAAAATCAAACCAATATAAATTTATAACTATAATAGTAATATGCCCTAATTCAGTAAGAAGATTTAGGACGGTTTTGTTTGAAAATGCTTCTGAGTTCTTGTCTTTGAAGTCTCTAAATTATTTTCTTCAAAAATGGTTGTTGTCTTTGACAATGAAAAATATAAATATTATTGCCATGTTTTTAAAACATAAAAATTCAATTAAATTATTATACAATAGTTTGAAAAATATATGAAAAATATGTGTTGGATATAATGTTTAGAACAAAATCATAAAGCAAATTCACGAACCTTCTAGCATAGACAATAAATTATATTTGTTTTAAAGAATCAAAACTGCTTCTTTTTTTCGTCCATAGACAAGACGATACATTCGTCGAACAGAATTAGGGCAATAGTGTCGATTATTTTTGTTACGAAAATCACGTCGCCGATCCTGTATATGACATAAAGAGCATAGCTCTAAAAATTTCGATGATATCACACACATACATACTTTGGCTGACTTCCAAAACGTATCAATACAAAGTTTCTATACTTTTCGTATGCCGTATTTACATCGTGTATAGATACACAGCTGCGGAATATTGTAATCATTGGCATTAAATTTGAAACCGATGCATTGATTGCTTGTTTGCGACGACGTTTTGCACTTTGTTCGAAGAAATATCAATTGACGTTTCGCAATCCAGCCTTTGTCTTATTTAAATTTAAAGATAAATAGCGCTTAATGAAAGACCCTTCATTCTTAAAAAAATTAATAATAATAATAAATCCTTTATACCAAATGTGCTGAGAGAACCATCATACCTGATTTCTGCAACCCATTAAATTCCGAATCATCAAACGACATTATCCAGTAGAATGCAATATACACTAGACTATAAATATCGTTATTAAATTGAATAACAATGAAAATCCAAAGATTATTTAAAAATGTTTTCTCTCTTTGACTTTAAGTAAAAATACATTTTGTTTTGCTTTTTGGAATGTGAAATGCGAGTATTCACTCCAATATGATTCTCATTAATTTAGTAGGGCACGCTTGTAAGTGTTTTAAAAATAAAGACCCTTTTCATGCAGCCGCCACAATTTATTACATTAAAGTCCAGGTAATTTTGTATGCGTAACTGAATAGTTTTTGGTAACAAACTGGCACCCACACAAAATCCAAAATCCAAAATCATGTAGGTACACACCTATGGAACTGTGAGTAAATTGTACTAGATGCCGAGGATGAAAGATATATTGGAACACACCGAAACCAGTCAGCACCGCCATTTGCTCCACTCCACCACGCAAACACTTTTAATCGTTTATGCGCCTGTTTCGTCATAAATCAATCTGATTATTTAATTTTCGGTAAATTGTAGGTACATATGTATGTATGTATGCATGTATGTATGTATGTAGGTGAGTGTGTTTGAGTAAATCACTTTGGAAGCACTTCACTTCATGGAGGCATAATGACTTTTACTATTGATGTTTTTCTCTCCATAAACATTTTATTTTATATTTTTAAACGTGTGCTTTTATTTTTGTTTTACTTCACGAATATATACCGGAACCAAAATATGTACATACATATGTTTTTTTGGGGGAAGGGGAGCAGGGCAAAAAGAATAACGTGATCATTTGGCAACAAACATCAGCCAGATAAACAAATAATTTCCCTTCTGACACAAAAGTTCGAATTTTAAAAATAGACGAAAAATTTATTACGGGGGAATAGCAAAGTCATTTAACAAACACACATATTTTATTTTCTGTCAATGATATGATATGGTTCACTAAGGGGAGTTCCAATTCGGAAGTACATACATACTGCCGCATTGTAGGCACCGGTATATTTTTAAAAGCACACACATACTTTCATATATTGTGCTTATTTGATGAGTTGAGTGAATACCCATAAACGTTTTAAGCTTTTTCCCTCTTACAACTTTTTGAAACAAAAAAACAGGAGGGAAGAACTTTTACTTTTACACACTAAATTCGATTTAAAATTTTGTGATATTTTTTTAAATCGGGTACATTTTAAGCTGCAATATTTTGACTTCTAAAAGTCCTAAACATATATTATCACTGGCGTAGCTATAAATTTTTTCTAGGGAGGCTTTAGGGGTGGGGTTGTTTTTAATGACACAAGCTGCAGTAAACTTGGTTCAATTGAGCTGATTTCTCGATGAATATTTTCCTTTAAAGCCACAAGATATTGGGGATTGTCATTAAAAACCCTTTGTTTGAGGTAGGCCCATGAAATAAAATCCATGGGAGTTAGATCGGGCGACTTCGGTGGCCATGGGATGTATCCAAAGCGACTGACTGAAATTTTATCGAAGCAAATTCATCGAAGCTCTAGCTGTGTGTGCAGTCGCCCCATCCTGTTGAAACCACGTGTGTAGAGAGTACGATGAATGAGCTCGCAAGTTTGGCAAAAATAATTACATAATCATGCGTCTAATTTTCACCGGAGACATTCGTCGCCTGGCGTCGATAATTTTACAAAAAAATGGCCCTATTATCTCATGCGTGGATAAGGCACACCAAACAGTAAAGCTTAAATTAGACGTGACATAAACATAATGCCATAGCCATAACCAAACCGAAATTCAATTGGTTTCTTTGGTGAGAGTTATGGCGTTATGGCGAATCTCTCTCACTCTCACCATAGAAACCAATTGAACTTTGGTTTGGTTATGGCTATGGCATTATGTTTATGTCACGTCTAATTTAAGCTTTACCCTGGGGCAATGCAATGATTTTTTATGTTTCAATCGAGGGTTGCGGGTTCTTGGAGACCAGTAATGGCAGTTTTACTTGTTGACGTGGCCGTTTAAGTGAAAATGAGCATCGTCGCTCCAAAAATAAGGGATTTACAGTGCGAAAGCTTGAACATAATTTCACAAAAATGTTTGCGTAAATCAAAGTCACTTTCTTTCAGTTCTTGAACGATTTCAATTTTAAAAGGATGAAACTTCACATCCTTTTTTAAAATTTCATAAATAATCACTCTTGGAAGTCCCAGTGAGGCTGCTCTTTTCCGTATTGAAAGTCGCGAATTTTCACGGAAGTTGCTGTCAACCAGTTCAATGTTTTCGGGAGTCCTTGAAGATCGACTGGAAACAGTTGCGCGGTATCTCTGCACCCACTAACGAATTGAATTTACAATCGGTCCATCACGTATTCGCCGTATATCGAACATTGAACAAAACTGTCGACGAGAAATTACGTAAGAATCATTGCTCTTAAAAAATGTCTTCACAGCGAACGCGCGATGCTCACTCGACCACTGCGACATCATGACTAACAAATCCGCACAATCGATAACTCCAACGGCGCCACCCTCCCTCCACACTGTTGCCACCATATTATACATAAAAAAAATAAAAAGTAATAGTTCCTTTAAGCATGAGCAAAATCTGCTACATCTCGCATGTTCTAGTTCGTCACTAGATTTTGCCAAAAACTCTCAAAATATTATGGTACAACTTTAGCTTAAAGTACTTTAGGATATATGCAATAATATTAAGGGGTTCTTTCGAAATGAAAGAGTCATATACCCGGAACAGGTTTAATTTCCGAAAAGGAACCAGTGTAATTTTTTAAATAAATTTGTAGGTTAGGTTGCAAAGAGGAGCCATTACGGTCATATCCGGGGACATACACATAAGCCAGTATAGGCCTGTTGTGCGCTCTCATGTAAATTAACAAACAAACCCTACCTTTATTCAGAATCGTTCACGTAGTCCCTCAAGCTTTTTCAGTCAATACCTCTAAGGTGGGCAATGTCCGGTAAGGTGTCATTCCCAAAATAACGGGATATCGGCTGGGCGAAAGCTGCACAATAACAAAGGAAGTGCTCTATTGTCTCCATGCATGCCCTGCTTTCATTGTCATTCGTGGTTCCAAACAGGTACAAATGCCCTCGTAGATTAGAGTGCCCCGTTAAGATGCCGGTAACAAATACAAAAAAAAAGTGTCAAGGCAAACGTTGCAAGCGAAAAAAAAACCTGAGTTCGTTAGTCTCCAAATCTGTATTTGCATAAAATTCACACATCAAATTAGATCGGAATGTTGTAACACATGGCCCATTTTATTCTGTCCAATAAATTAAACTATATAAACTGAATATATGTATGTATGTATGTTCATGTGGCTTATGTTATGTTTCTTGGTGTTTGTTGGAATTGTCAAATGCATTCCCAAACGTATTTTGAATAAATTATAAAAACTACCAACAAAGACGAAAAATTAACAAATAAATTTTTATTACTGTTATAAAGAAACTAAACCATTTAAAAACAGAAATGTACACGAAAGAAAATTTTGTTACTAAATGTGTGTGATAACATGATATTTCAAATGAAAGGTCTTTAGAAAGTCGCCATGAACAGACTCGGACTAATTCAAATTCAAAAGCCAACACAATACTCTCTCCAGCCTTTCGGTATAAACCTCCTGCTTAAGCATATCTTAAAGATATGCACCAGAAACAGTTGTACGCGCTCTGGGACGTTCTGCAACATGGCCGGAAAAATACCATCTGGGCCCAGTGATTTATACGGTTCAAATGTATTTATTGCCCTTATTGCTTTTTCCATGCTCATGTCCTTAAGTATAAATAATTTGAGAATGATCACCGGATTTCTCATAGTACCTTTCAGGTTGGGAAAATACCTTAAAACACTTGGCATTAAGAATAACAGCCAGTTCTGTGATTATGACGATGATGGAATGTGAAGCTGTATGCCACAGTGGATACAGCCAATTGGGCAAGCATTTGTTGGAATTTTGGAAACTGCCAATTCTAGAATCAATGGCTTCCTTAAACGAGATGGTCTAGATGAGGTACTCTAGCTCTAGCTCTTTTCGGTTGCAGTGACCTGTGTTTCTCGTAAGACTTTAAAGTCATTCATTCATTCAATAGTAGCAATTTTCCAACACATGAGAAATTCGTTATCCAAAGCGGGTAAGGCAAGCCACTCAAAGCCGAAGGATTTCAGGCCAATCAGTCTTTCGTCGTTTCTTTTGAAAACATTAGAACGACTGATTGATCTGGATCTAAGGAACACAATTGACACCCACGTTATAAGTGGCGCTCAACATGCCTATCGTAAAGGCAGATCTGTTGAGAGTGCGCTTCATGACGTGGTTGGTGTTATAGATAAAGGACTGCAGCACAAGGAATACACACTGGCTGCATTCTTAGATATTGAGGGAGCCTTTAACAACATAAGTATAGAGGCTATTAGGGAGTCACTGGAAACTCTTAGGGTTCACGGATTTCTAGTGGAGTGGATAATTATTATGCTTAAAAGCAGAATCATCAATTCAGGTATGGAAAGAGAAAGCCTGAGGAGATTAGTGACAAGAGATACACCACAGGGAGGAGTTTTGTCACCTCTATTGTGGTTGTTGGCGATGAACGCAATTCTTAGACGTTTTGATAGGAGCGGACGGAAGATAGTTGCATATGCGGATGACGTGGTTTTACTGGTAACGGGAAAGTTTCTTCCCGTTATAAGTGAAATCATGCAGTCGGCGTTGGGCGATCTGTCCTCCTGGGCTAGCAGTAAAGGACTAGGAGTCAACCCAGAGAAAACTGAGCTAGTCCTCTTTACCAGGAGATACAAAGTAGAAAGTTTTGTATTACCCAGGATGGGAGGGGTGGAGATGAGACTAGCAGAGGGGGCTAAATACCTAGGTGTTTACCTAGATAGCAAGCTTTCTTGAAAAATTAACACGCAGGAAAGGCTAAGAAAAGGGCTCAATGCCTACTACGTATGCAGGAACTCCATAGGAAGGAACTGGGGTCTGCAACCGAAGGTAGTAAATTGGATTTACACATCGGTTGTCAGGCCGGTTATTTCCTATGGTTGTGTGGTATGGTGGGAGGCATTGAAGAAGGAAAGTCACAGGAGATTGCTAGCTAAGGTTCAGAGATGTGCCTCGATGGGCATCATAGGTGCTCAGAGGAGCACACCTCAGGCTGCCTTGAACGTCATTCTTCATCTACTTCCTATAGAGGACTTTGTGGTGAGGACGGTGACTAGAAGTCTCCTTAGACTCGTAGAAACAGGTTTGGTGAGGACAGGAATATCAGGTCACACATCGATCTTAAATAGGATCGGTTTTGGTGATCAGGAATCCGTAACCCCAGGTTTTACGGACTATAAGGTATGTGAGATCGATTTTGGTAAGACACCCTTAATGGTAATTCCGGATAGGTACCATTGGGTCAATTCCGATAGGCTGTATGAAGATAGTGCAGTCTTTACAGACGGGTCAAAAGTGGGGGAAGGCACAGGCGCTGGTGTCTATATCTTGGGAACGAACATTCGTAGTTCTTTCAGACTGCAGAATGAATGCAGTGTTTTCCAGGCTGACATCTTGGCGATCCTCAGGGCCACAGAGCTGGTGGCCGGGAATGTGGCTGGAGGTGAAAAGGTAACCTTCTACGTCGACAGCCAGGCAGCGCTAAAAGCTTTGAAAGGACACAATGTCAAATCGAAGCTTGTTAGTGACTAGGAAAGCCCTCAACTTGCTTATGGATAACTATAGTGTCAGACTATGTTGGGTTCCTGGCCATAGCAGTGTTGAGTGAAATGAAATTGCCGATGAGCTGGCAAGAATAGGATCAGCGTTAGACGAGGGAATGCCTGACAGATCGGTGAAATTACCGATAGGTCATTACTATAAAGAACTCAGTAATTGGGTGGAAAGCAGGACCAACAGTTCATGGCGAAGTAGGGAGGATTGTAGAGTCTCGAGGGATTTTTGGCCAAAACTAGACTCAGGAAGATCTAAACTACTACTGGACATGAATAGGAAGGCGATGCGAATCATTATAGGCGCGTTGACAGGTCACTGCTCGGTCAGAGCAAGAACCAGTATTTGGGAAATTGGCACTCCAGATTTTTGTAGGATGTGCGGGGATGAAGAGGAACCAGAAACCATTAAACATATTATATGTCACTGCCCGAAGCTGCAACGTCATAGGCTTAGATGGCTGAGCAGACGTTTCCATGAAAGCATCACTGATGTCGGGAAGTGTAAACTAGAGGACATCAGGGGCTTCATCATGGGGATTCGGTGGCTTAATGACGGATAATAGGGTCTCTTCTGGCTAAAAATGGGAGGGGTAAATATTACCAGTAATGAGCAATAGAAGGGAACCACAATGGACCCAATTGGGTCTCCGAGTGGAGGTGCGGTAGAGCACCACCCTTCCTAACCTAACCTAAGGACATGAGAGTTTTAGAACGATTTTGGGTAAAGGTCTCAATCATTAGTTTGTCATGCCCCAATCCAGCGAGATTGAACCAGAGGCGCTCACTGGTATTTTTGATCTCCATCGCTACATCTCGGATTTCATTCGATCTGAGTACATAAAAATGTTCTAGTCTGATCATGGCTAGCTAGGAATTTCCCGGCCAATTTGTCTTTCAATTATGTTACGGCAATATCGAAAAAGAAAGATGCTAATAATCCTGAAAATCACCCTCCTATCGCAATATGTTCTACGCTTTGCGAATTGAGTGAAGGTATGGTTAACTTCAATCTTGTGAGTTATCGATAGTTCAAAAGCTTTCGTAGTGACTAGAGATGGGTTTAGACCTGAGTAAATACCCAACGCTGGGTATTTACCCATTTGTACCCACTTTCATACCCGTGTATTTATCTAATTTCGGGTAAATAATCATTTGAATAACAAATACTCGTTGTTACGTAGAGTAAGAGAAATGTGAACATTTTCGACTTTATTTTGAACATATTTTGTTTAAGTGTATTTTCTTTATATATTTCTTGATGCGTTTTGCTCAGATAAGGCAGTTTTGACTGCAACTGGAACTTCCTTTTTAAAACTAGTTTACCACCTTCAGCAGAAGGCACGCACTCCACTCAATTTGAGTTTGTATCGGATACGGACAGCAACAGCGATTACGATTAAATTTAAAAATTATTTCATTTGTTATTAAAAAATCTAATTCATAATAAATAACAAAAATTAAAAATTTTAAAAACCCCGATATATCGAGAAAAGATGTGATATCTTCTAAATGGCTGGACCGATTTTCTTCAAACATAGTTAAGAACCTTCTCGATCAAATCACCTTTCAAACCAAATCGAATTCGGTCCAGCCGTTTGGTCTGTACGTGGAAACGGACAGACACACAGATACAGAGATACACAGACACACACTACAAACTTATAACACCCCTTTTTTTGTCCGGGGTTAAAAATTAAATTCTTTTAATATTTCTTTATTCTGATTTATACCCAAATTTTGGGTAAATACCCAGGTGCTTGGGTAAATACCAATGTTTACATTTAAATACCCAATTTACCATTTGGGTATTTACCCTTGTCCCATCACTGGTAGTGACTGTCTGTATGGCTTGCGCAGTGGCTTTCGCCTTCTTTCAGGGAAAATTATGCAATTCAATTCACAATTTCGCCAAAAGTAAGGTGGTGGTCGAGGATATCTCTAAAGCATGGTGCACTCTTGCCAAAAATGATTAATTTTGTTGTCTCTGATGACTTCTCTCGCTTTATATTGAGGTTTTCAGGAATCGCACTATAAGAGTTGTCATAGATGGGATCTCATCAAACGAGTTGAAAGATTAACTCAGGTGTATAGCAAGGATCCTTTCTATGTCCTTTCTTGTGGAATTTCCAACCTTATTTACTTTTTTGCGACTGGTAGAACCATTTGCCATTTCTGCTGCAATCTGCGAAGACTATGGGAGGTTGAGACTAAAGGCTACAATATGAATAATATGCGCAAATGCAATTCTAGTAAGACCCACTGTGGTATAATTACACATAGACGTTCGGCCGTTAATAGTGTTTCATCCGTAGTTATGGATGTTGTAAATATTAAAGGAGCTAGAAGGTATTGATGATCTTGGCATGAAAATCCAGTGTGAAGTTCCTTGGACTGAACATATTTTTTAAAATCTTAAAGAAGCATTTGGTTTGGTTTATTGAAACGGTGTGAGAGATATGTCACTTCACCTAATATCATTGCTTGGTACAAAAGATCCATCAGGCGTCGCAGTTTCGGCCTTTGGACCAGATCTTCCCCCTATTCTAATATCATTGCTATCTATACCATCAATATCCGACTGCGCTTTCAAATATAATATATGTATGTATATAGGATCTTCTCGGTGACAATAGGGAATCCAAATCTGCTTACTTACCTAAGCATCAACGCAATGTAGGGTGTAGTTCTCTGTTGTACGGCTACTAAAATGGAATGTCTTCCAATGAAATCAGCAAACTTGTTTCTAAAACCCAGATCTTTTCACGCACAACACCTTGTTCCTCAAGAGCACAAAAATTTGTGGTCAATTGGCCAGTGAATCGATCTACCAATTACAGAGAGAATGTGAAAAAACTACCTGCAGGGGTTTTACTGTCATTCCCAGTGGCGAAAGATTAAAATAGAATATCCACAAACGGTACTCTCTATGTCCTCCTCCCCATAACCTATTTTCCCAATTGTAGCACAATGCATTGCATGAGTAGATTTAATGTCCTTCCATCCCAAGAAGGAATTCAATTAATTTTTTTTTCTCTCCATATAAAAATATGCTTGGTATCTATGTACTCGTATACATATTGTGCTTGATTCTTTACATGAATAGCAAATGCCCCTCCCCAACAATTATCAATTTCAAACTTTTTTCTCTCCATGTAAGAATGTGCGTAATATCTATCAGACAATTGCGTGTCTGCCCTGAAGCATTTGTGTGCTTTAAATATTTTCAATGGAATTTCTTGGAATGCATGAATATATGAGAACATTGGTTTGGAATTTAATTGAATAGAATTTGATTTTGTTTTCAATTATGCATTGATAAAGGCCAATAATAATAACACAAACGTTCAGACTTGTTTATAGAAAGAAACGAATATGAATGAACCTTTAACTTTTTTTTTGTATACAAGTTCAATAAATAAAAGTGTTAATGCGAAGAAACAGTGTAAAATTGACATTCCTTTTATCTGTTTCTACAATATTTACTTACATACATACACAGCTGTATGTAAGTAAATATATACATAGTACATACATATGTATATATAATTACATCACATCTTGTTTTCAAATATTTGGTGTTTTTTAGGTTTGTACCGCCCGCTTCTCAGGCTAAAAATAAAATATTTACACAGGGGAAGACGACATTTCTTGAAATATTGCACAATATTTATTACAATATACATACATACTCGTACATATGTACATTGATAAGATGATCGTACAACAAGAACCAATTTTAATTGCCATATTGAGATGTAATTTTAGAAGCACGGTTTCCTCTAAAGTACCCGGCACGTGTGTTGATTTAATGACAATCTTAAAATCTAGAATGAATTTTTTTATTAAAAACCACAAAATCAATTAATTTTTTGGAACGTAAGTTCCTTGTGGCGCGCCATGCATGTAAAACAAATTTTTTGAAAATAAAAAAATATTTACTGTTTACGGATATTGGTGCTCTTGACTTGGATAAGTGGTTCGTGGCAGTGATAGCTGAAGTTGTCTCTGCTAACTAATATTATAAATGTGAAAGTAAATTTAGTGTTTGTTTGTTACTTTAACGGCTAAGCCGTTGCGTAACCGTTTTTTATGAAATCTTGAACCTACATAGATCTAAATCTAGATGAACACATAGATTATATGTTTTTTAAAAACTAGTAGCGCGAGGGTATGTAGGGGATTATTTCTTCCCCTCAGAAACTATCTATCTGATTTTTATGAAATTCAAAATATAGATAGATCTGAGTCTAGAAAAGCACATGGCTACACACTTTTATAAAAATAGGAGCACGAGGAGGGGTATAGGGGCAATTTCCACCTCTCTTGCAACTATCTAACACTATGACTACGCGCCAATATATTTTATCAAAAATAAGACCAGGGGGTAGAGGACAATTTCTAAGGTAAGTAAAACGTAAGGAACTACGTTTCTATCCGGTGTCCCATGATACCGTGCGTCCTTGTTTTTGTTTTAATATTTATGTATGTAGACTGTAAAAAAAAATTTTTTTTTTTTTTTTTTTTTTTTTTAAAAAGAGAAGTAACACTCAGGCAATTAATGCCTACTACTATTACTAGGTGTTACCTTCTTTAGGAAAGGGATAGTGAGAGAGAAGACAGGTGGTGAAGGAAGAGATAGAGGAAAGCTTCATTCTTTTACAACTCTGCTCTTTCGCACGTTTTTGAATAATGCAGTGTTGCAGCGCCTCTCTGATGTTAAATGAGGCGTATTAATTTTTTGAAGCTGTGTCTTGTAGCCATTTTATTGATTATTTTACTTCGCCAATGATTTTGCTACACAACGAAGGAGGGTGCTCTGATGTTACATTAGGATTAGTATCTGCTGAAGTCGGTATAGTTCAGTGACCAGTGACTATGCCTTCATCACTTGAACTTTCCTACAACAACTGACACAAAGGGACACTAATGCACATCAGAAAAATGCGTGGTGTTGTTATTTAATGACTGTCGGATACAGGGATTGAACCCAGGACCTTCGGTTTTGTAGTCAACGTGCTAACTACTTCAGCCAACGCCACCCACATTGAAGTAATTAAAAAAAAAAACAAAAATTTCATTGCTTCCAAAAGGACCTTCATTGAAAATATGCATATAATTAGTAGAAAAGTGTGTAAAAATTTATTTTAGTCATGCGAAAATTTCTAGTTCCGTTATAGTTTTAGAAAATAGTAACGAGCTTTAAAAAAATATGTATATGAACTAATTTTCATCTAGAATTGTTTAACTATTTACTGAAATTTGGAGGAAAACAATGTTTTTTTTTGCAAAAATGTGCAATTTTTTACGCTTTTTCCCACAGGAAAATGTCATTACAGTACGACAAAAAGGAAATTTTAGTTAACATATTTTCCCATTGAGTGATTAGAAATAGTAAAAGAGAATTTCTTCCTATGACAAGCCTATGTAAAAATCATTAGAGATGGTCCAAATTTGTACTACTTCCGGATCGAAAATTCTACATTTTTTATGACTTTGGGAATGAATTTCTTTAACTCGGTATGTGTACGTTTGTGATACAAAAATCGTGGTGAAAAGTAGTGAAAATTGATACATTCATCGATTTTGAGTGGGGGGAAAATGGCAAAAGGTGTAATGCGTTTAATGGTTTGTGGATGGTGGGTTAAGGAGTAATTTCAGGGGTATTAGGTCTTCGTATTTTAAAGCGACTTCCAGATCACTGCAGGGTGTACCAGGCGGAGATCCTTGCTTTAAAGGAAGTTGCGGCTTGGTTAAAAGTGAATGTCACTTCAATGACCTTAATTAGCATATATACATATATACTGATAGTCGCGCAGCTATTATGGCCCTTGAATCCTCTCGACTGCACATCATCTCTAAACGAAATGGTAGAGTTTAATGTTATAACCATTTTGATCATGGGGCATAGAAGCTTTCAGGGGAACTCAAGGACTGATGAGCATGCTAGAACTGGGAGAACCTTATAGTTTCCACCGGAACTGGAATGTATAGGTTTACCCCTACTCTCTTGCAAACTCAGACTTAGGCACAAGACAGAAGATAAAGGGTCTCGAGAAATCATTGCTGATCACCAGACAGTTATGGACTCACTTAAATAAGCCTACTGCAGCCTCTTTGATTTAAAGATATACCAGCCTGTTCTGAAAATCTCGGTTATCTAAATCAAGATTATTTCAAAACAAACTTATAATAGCTGCCTTGTTAATGGGTTTTTATTGTATTTTAAGTTTTTGTCATGTATAAAAGAATATTTTATTCCAACTTCCATCGCTATAATTCGTGATATTTACAAAAGCCATTGGACATGTCGTGACATGTCGTGATTTGCATAAAAGGCCCGATAGAAAAGAAATCTCGCATCTAATGGCTTGCAAGTCATCAATTGTTGCTGGCTTAAAGCAAATAACCTAGAAGAGTCAAATCGTACGACCAATTGGAGGGTACATTTCTTGAAATCGACTTATCGCCAAATTTTAATTTCAATATGTCGTGGGTTGCTGTCGCCGTAATGCACTTAGTGCCATCTTTTTTTATTTTTTATTTTATTTTAACAAACAACACAATCCGTGAAGCGATTAGCTTGTCTGCGGAAAACACCCAGGGTTAATGGCGGGAATCGAACCCACAACCTCTGGACTGAGAGGCTAGCATCGCTACCACTCAGCCACAGGGGCACCCATCGGAGCGGATCGGATCAATGCCATCGATATTTTCACACAAGAAATATCAGTGATCATGCTGCAATAACCATCTGCATTGACCGTAAGGAGATATAATCTAATGATACCACCATCATGTAAACTGCATAAATGGAGTCTGTAGTGTCTGTTGTGGATTGTTTACACTCCATATGCTGAAATTTTGTTTGTTAACCAACCCGTTAAACCAAAGACTACCCTTATCAATGAACAAAATCTTGTATTCAGCAGCGATATTCTCTTAAGTACCCATATTCCTTCAACGTGTTTTTGTTAGTAGATAATTTAGAAAATATGTATGTGGTACGAAATCTAACCACAGTTCTATGGATGTAGCTTTGTTCAAACATCAATCTATTCATGGTTATTGGCCAGAGTATACTGATCACAAATGTCATAAAGTGAGCGCAGTATGACAGTTCTTTGACACTCAAACCTTCCGTAGGTTATATCGGGCTTAAAAGAAACACTCAAATTCAAATACTTATGGTGAATATTATATAGTTTGTAGCATGATAACCAGTATTTTTGTACTCTTTCCCAAAAAAAAATAGAAGAGTTTCAAGAAAGATTCCTTATAAAAATACTTAAAACCTCTTGCACTTAAAATGCAAGGGTTCGTGGCTTAGGTTAGGTTAGGTTAGGTTATCTTAGGTTAAGTTAGCAGGCTGCTAGTAAGGAAGGATGAAATTTAGAGTCCAGCTCACTTGGGTCCAATACAATAATCTCTTTGTGTTACCTGTTAGTTGAAGAGAAGATAGTGAGAGATGGTGATAGGGAAGGGATAGTGACAGAGAAGACAGTGGTGAAGGAAAAGATAGAGGAAAGCTTCATTATATTACAACTCTGTATTTTTGCACGCTTTTTGATAATGCGTTATGCCTGCATCACAAGAATTTTTCCCACATCAACTGATGCAAAGGACACTAATGCACATCAGAAAAATGCGTGGCGTTGTTATTTTTAATGACTGTCCTAAACCGGGCTCGAACCCAGGACCTTCGATTTAGTAGTCAGAGTGCTAAGTACTTTAGCCAACACCACCTTTTAAGAGTTGGTGGTTTCCTACACCGATTCACCACAACAATGTGTAAAAGTACTTCATACTAGGGATGGGCAAATGATAAAACTGTATCGATATATATCGTATCGATATTTTTGAACAGTATCGATATATATTTTTTTAAAACATCGATATTTCGATATATCGATATTTTTGCCTACAAATGTTGCCAAAATATTCCAAATCTAAAATAAATACACATACTAACATATCGTGCCATAACCGCCAAAAAAAAGTTTAAGCAATATAAATTTTGAACAACTATTGAGACCTTATGAGTTTTAAGGGTTTTCAGAAAAGATTTCCATACAAAATTTTGCTGATTAAGCCCTTAGAAAGCCTTAATAGTTTGTATAAATAATGATGTTAATCATTGATTATTGAATGCCCCTGTTTAACACTTCAAAGTTCATCATTGCGGAATACGAGAAATATCCACTTTGCATACAAACAATAATATTTAAAGAAATCGCGAACAACTAACTTAAAACTTAATGAACTCCATGAGTGGAGAAAACCCAAATTGAAATTGGTATCGAAAAAGGAAATATCCATACATCTGTATGTTTAATTTTTATTATAGGACAACTTCTGAAAAACTGCATTCATTTCGAATGCACAATTAGTCACTTTAACAAATTTAATACAAAGGAATTACGTATTTTAAGTTAGTCTTTACTTTATATTGCTTTTCTGTGCTGTGCCGTTCTATTTCTAAATTTTAATAGATACTTTTTCTGTAATAAATTAGCTGTTTCTGACCAGAATGGTCACAGTTTTCCACAAAAGTTTATTTTTTATTTTTTTAATGTTTGTAATTTTTTATTGTATCTTCAAATATGAACTAACAATAAGTATTCAAATCTTAAATCTAAATATAATTATTAGGCCCGACCAGTTTCGGACATAAACTTAGTGATAGTAATTAATAATACATAAATTTCGTATTAAGCTCAAAAACAGTAGTTTACACTGAAAATGTACATTTGATGAGACATTTTCTTCCGCTGAATTCGAAAATCAAGGTTAAAAACTAACGGCTTGTATAACATTTCTATAAACAAAAAATAGTTAGCTGATTCGTAACAGAACAGAAAGTAAAAATTAATTCTGTCTTCAGGCTTATACCCACACAAACCAAATTTGGCATTTAGCTTAGTTAACAAATAAGTCACTTAGCTTAGTGGGGTCACCTTAAAGATGAACCTTGTTATTATTAAATTTCTCTTTTTTTTTCTTCGTAACACTAGCAGTGATGCCAATATCATTAAGTTAAAAACCGGCTAAAATATGTAGAGCTCTTAAAAATATCGAAACCCGATACTCGTAAATCAGAATCAATGTATCGATATATCGGTTTTTGAAATATCGACGATATATATCGATATTTATTTTCGCAAATATCGATATTTCGATATATCGATATTTTTTGCCCATCCCTACTTCATACAACGCACCGTATATAATAGCAAGAGACTTATACTTTCAAAATGCCGATACAAAAACACTTATCCTCTGCGAGATTGAAGCATTTTAATCTTGTTATTTTTATACTGTACAGTGCTATTTTCAATTTTAAATAATGCTTTGATATGTTGAGGCACGTGTACAAAATATCTTGAAATAAATAATAATTTAGTTTATAGAAATTCGTCATCTAGCTGATAATTAATATATTATAGAAATAAAATATTCTTAATTAACCTAACATTGGGGAGAAAAACATTTCATGAACAGTATGTGAACATAAATACGGATTTTTATAATTTTAAACTTCCTATACCCGCGCGTTGGTCTGTGAGACCGACAAAACGAGTTTTTTAAAACTATCGATTTTGATGGCTTATTTGTTAAGGACTAAAAATCAATAAAATAAGTGAATACATATTTAATGCGTGATTTTATTTTTTTATTATATCATTGAGATTAAAAAATAATCTTTTGTTTTTTAGTTTTGTTTCAAAAAACTAGTATTTCATGTCGTACAAACTTTCGGTATGTGAGACCGTGCGCGGGTACATGTGTAATAAAAATTAGTGCGGGTATAGGAAGATTAAGGAAATCCCTTAAAATACATAATTATAAGTTTTATTATATACCGAAGTCAAACAACGTCATAACTAACAAAAAACTAGTTTGCCAGGAAAAGAGGCTAAAGTTTTCAATTTAAACACAACATAATGGAAAAAGAAAATTTTCTTTTTCTTTCAAGAGTTGAGTAAACAAGATATGTATTTGTAGAAAATATTTACACAATATGATTAATGATATGAGGATTGATGATACAGAACATTAACTCAAAAATCCCATTTTTTGAGTTATAACGTTTCAGTATATAACCACTATATGTAAAGTTTTGCATCATCTATTGCACTACGCAACAAGAAAAAACAATAAGCTGTTTTAACGACTGATGCTGACAGCGGATGTTAATAAATATACATACAGACATTATTAATGAAAGAGTAACATAACTATTATATTTTAAGATTTTCACTTGGGATGGGACTATTTCAGCAGCCATCACTGTATTACGTACTTATACAGTGTGTCTAATAAATTTTGCTAATTCGTTCGGAAACGGAATTCAATCCACCCCATTTTTGTGGAAGACGGTGTCTAAAAAATAAAACAAAAATACGGAAATTTGTCAAGTACATATCGCATGACATAAAAACAAGCATAACGATATTTTATATTCTTCAAGAAGACTGTATTGCAAGAGAAATTGTTGAGGTCGTTATAGATTTCTTCAATTAACTGGTTTATAAAAAAGCAAAAGTACTTTTGTAATTTTTAGTTGTGACTCTTTATGATTTAGTGTGCGATATGTCCAGACATTGAAATGTTAGGTTTCTTGAAATAATTTTATTTGGAAATTTTCGGTGTAATGTACGAGTACATGTCATTTTGGTAGAGCGCCTCATTAGTCACCCTGTATATTCACAATACCTAGATACATACATACATACATATCGTTACCTTAATATAGAAAGGGCCTCCTAATTCATTATATTTTTCAAATCGAGTTTTTTTGTATGTACATATGTATATTCCGATAGAAGAACATTAAATGTATCCAAAAATGCAAAAATCTTGATTTCAAAATATTAATGAGTTAGGGCCTTTTTGTATTAAGGTAATGTTAAGTAGATTTGAAATTTCTATACCTTTTATTTTATTTGAATTTTATTGGTTTAAATTTTTTATTTTCATTTTGGTTTTTTTTCTGCTTTTGTATGATCATTCAATATTTGTGTTTGAAATTTTTTTACGCATTAATGAATAAGAGAAGCACAAATACATTAAATTTTATCTATGTACATATTTACATAACTATGAATGTGTATGTAAATATAGTATATGTACGAATATATATGTATATGTATGTATAATACATAAGAATGCATGTGTATGAGTTTATATGTAAAACAACAAGTTTATTAAAGTTCTTGTTGTTGCCTTTTTGCTACATCTGTATGTACTCGTATGAAAGCATTTGAGGCATTTGCCCTAAAAATATATTAACTAAGCTGACACAGATACATACAACAACACTTGGAGCCTCACACGAACATTTACAGACGCATACATACATACATACATACATACATACATACATACATACCATTTCGTCTATAACTATTTGCTCTATTTTTACAATCTTAACAGCCCACCAAACGACAGACATATGTATTGCTTTTGTGAGCTTTTCATTTAGTGGAGGACTGACTCTACGCGTTTAAAATCCTCATACACATCTACACCTGGTTGAATAATTATAGGTTATGTTAAAAATAAATTTTGTTTATTATCGGAAGAATCGGACATTTTGGAAGGCGACGACTTAACCAATTAGAAAAAATAGAAAATTTTGTGTTTTTAAAAGCAATCTTTGATATAGATGGTGATTTTTCGGGCTCTTCTGATTAAGGTTAGTTAAGGTGAGTTTGGCATTCAAAATCATGAACTGCCTTAGACCCTTCTGCTTAAGCAGAGTTTCCACCGTCGATCCCATCGGAGCATAATGTAAAGCTTCTAATTCCCTGCAGTTCAACCCTGGTAACGTCAGAAAGTTCCCTGAACTCAAGAGCACCCACTCTCTTTCTTGCTAAACCAGAGCAATGATACAAAAAATGTTCTACATTTGCTTATTCTTCTATATCTGGTCAACTGCGGCAAAAATCATTATAGTCAACCCTTAACCACAACACGGACTACAACCGTAAACTATATTTTTCGTATTTATATATCTTATATATATTCCTCAAACTCCCACTGGAGCATAGCGTTCCTAAGCGATTCGTTGGCAAGTTGGATTTCGGGAAAGTGGGTTGCTGGCTCTTCTCATATCCAATCCCACGATGCAATCATGCTTCAGCAAATATTTACGTAATTTACCTACATGCCTGAGACGTTAAGATGTACTGTAACCATTCAGGCTACATGACTGGGGGCCTTCTCACTTTAGCTAGCTTTCAGAGGTATCTGAAAAGCCATTGCTGAATACACTTGGTATAGAACAAGAAGTAGTGAGTTGCTTGGACAGTCAAACAGAGGCATCGTTTTTTGTCACTCTCATGTAAATGAAAGTCAGAAAACTTTCCGCACTACGTGCACCTCTATTGTCCACAACTTCCTGGTGATCATGCAGTAATTTCTTGTAACCTATCTTCTATCTATTTTCTTCTTTCTCAGCCTTGCTACTGAGTCTGAGCTTGCACGAGAGGGTAAGGATAAACCAACACAGTTCATATTCAATGGAACCTGTAAGGTGATCCCAATTCTAGGAAGCTAATCAGCGCTATAATTGCCCTGAAAACCTCTATGTCTCGGAATCTAGATGATGCTAATATTAAAATGTTCTGCCATCTCGTTTAGAGATGATCGGCAGTCGGAAGCTGTTATTGTTCTTAGAAGCGGAGATTCTAGCGCTATGATATCAGTGTATATTCGTATGTTAATTACGGTTGTTAAAGTGACATTCACTCTCAACTAATCCCCAACTTTTTTAATAGCAAGGATCTCTGCCTGGAAAACACTTCAGTGATCTGCAAGTCGCATTGCAATGCTAGAATTTATTGTCCTTTAGTAAACTGCGTTAACCACATCTAATTGAGTCTTGCAGCCACACGTATAAAATTCAACACTTGATTTCTGATTTATGAAAGCAAACCAAGCGTTGTATCTCTTAGTCTGAAACTTGAGAATAATTTGAGCACAAGAGACTTAATATTCAAATTAGAAGCAGTCAGTTGTTGAACATACAATTGATCTCAAATTAAATCTGTGTCTATGTTTAGAGGAACAATTAAAAATTAAGTTTGAAGTATGTAAAAGGATGAAACTATAACACTTGCTTAAATTTGTGGTTTGGGTGGATAATAAACACAACACAAACGAGAACACGAATTTCAAAAAGGCTCCAAGCATGTCCTCCTGCCAAAATCGTCTGGTATATGCGTATCAGAAAACCGGAAGTGATACAGGGATGCATTACGATACTCTTAATGAGGAACTTATTAGTTTTTCCGTTGGCATTTGAATTAATTTGGAACGATTTTTCGTCATCTCACATCAAAATTGATTGATGAATATACTGGTTCGGGATACGCGCCATCTTCAGTGTTTTCTTGAGTAATAGATCGGACATACTACAATGAGAAAAGACAATATCGATAGCTTGAAACTGCTTACAATTGAACTCTTGTAACAAAAGTAGAGGTTTGCTAAGTATCAGACAGGGCAGGTCAATTGAGATAAAATGATTATCCTTAAACATGCGAGCTTGGAAACAGTCTGAGGGAGCTAAACCTGCCGCATTAGGCGTGCGATGAAACAATTCGTACTTTATTTAATTGATGTTGGTCATTGTAATAATCACCCTTATTCCAGTTGTCGACATCGACGTCACTTTAACACAATACCAAAAAATTGGGGCTTGCTTACTCGCTCTCGAGAACAATTTTGTGCAGCTGACAATCTATTTCCATTCCGTAAGGTCTAGGAAATAGCATAAATCTGACAACAGGACTCAGTTGTTTGGAGTAAGGGTGATTGGATGTGTGATCTAGTGCACTATAGTGATGAAACATCACTTTATTTTAAGCGCTTTGCCCTTAATTTCACCAGTCATAATCATACTCACGGTTGAATTTCGAAATTTACTACTGGTGAACTATTAAGAGTACCCCTGAGGTTTTACTTTAGCATGGCCCATGTCTTACCTCCTCGTGGTACCAACCGGTAACGTATAGTGTTGTTCGCTTAGCCGACGTCTAAACGGCTAAAAGAAAGGTTTTTATGGTCCTTGGGGCTGCCAAACCCTCTGGATTTAACTCCATGGGCGGGAATAATAATATGTATTCAACTTTAATTGTTGATTGTTTTTCCTTTTTGAAGATAATCAATAACAACTATTCCACCCGCATCCCGAAAAACAGACATCATGGCCTAGCCTGTAGATGGAACTGTCTTTGCCTCCCTTGGACACGTTTCTCCCATTTTGTGAAGTGGTTTATCCATGTCTCATCCTTGATTAAGGATCCACGTAAAAACTATGCTTTATTGCTGAGAAACATCGCCAAATACTCGATTGAAACATCTTTACGACGCTGTTTTTGTTATATTAAGTGCAAAGGTGGCACGAATCTTGGGCACAGCTTGGATGGTCATCCAATAACGTTTTTGGGATTCTCTCAACCTCAATTTGTCGATCTCTACTCCTGTTCTTTTTGACAGCTCGTACGACTTCGCTTAAACTATTTCAAACAATATTTTATAATCGTAAACAAAGGGAAATACTCATCCAGAAAATAATCTAACTCGGCTATAGTTTGGTTGGACTAACACCTTTCGAATGAAAGTATGACCAATTTGTTCTGTTTGGGACTTCGGTGATCGTTAAAAAAAATACTTATCGACGTTGAGCCTTGCAACTTAGGGCTTAATTACGAGTGTCGTATTTCGTCTTCGAATTCAAGAATTTTGTACTAGATAAGAAAAAATTTTGCAATGTTCGCTAGCTGTTTTTAACAGTTCCGACAGAATGTACATATTATATTGAAGATCTAGCCTACTAGCATGTCTGCCGATCGCCCAGTGCAAGATGATCTTCCCATTTTTGCTTTCTATTTGTTCAAAACGTGGAACCAGACTCCGCCCTGATAATATATCCAGCCCCTCATTTGATTTTTTTTGAAAGAGAAGTATCACTTAGGCAATGAATACTTATTACCATTACTCGTACAAGGTGTTACGTTCTTTAGAAAGAGATAGTGATAGAAAAGACAGGCTGTGAAGGAAGAGAAAGAGCAAAGCTTAATTTTATACAGCAGTTTGTTGCAGCGCCCCTGGTGTCAATGTAGCATATTAAATCTTTCGCCGATTATTCTACTACTCTGAACTTACATTAGGATAAGTATCCTCTGAAGTCGGTGTAGTTCAGTGACCAGTATATATGTATTCATCACTTGAACTTTCCTACAACAACTGACACAAAGGGATGGTAATGCACATCAGAAAAATGAGTGGTGTTGCTATTTAAAGACTGTAGGAGACCGGGCTCAAACCCAGGATCATCGGTTTTGGTAGTCAACGTGTTAATTACTTCAGCCAATTTTACTCTCATTGCCTTTGAAGTTACTATGTGCCGGAGGTCAGATAAAACCGGTGTCGGCCTGACCACAAAGTCTTGATTAACTAAGATTGAGAAAGTTTCAAGTGATTTTAGCGCAAGAAGTGCTACACGGGTATCGATAAAAATGCCTCTCTTATCCAGCCTGAAATACAACCGCACCATCGGGAAGACGGTACGATAACTGTGCTGTTGGCTAAAGTACTCTTAGTGCTCCAACTATAAAGCAAATGACGGTGTTCGAGAGCCCCAGTTGAAACACTGGCCAGACCCACCCAGCAAAAAATTTCAAAAGAGGTAATCGGGTTTGGAATTAAGCATTTTTGGTGAAAGCTGTTCCTTACTGGATTACCAACTTAATGATTTTAACAAGGCGTGAGACTAAAATAAACGATTCTTGAGAAGTACTTACTTTTTTTATTTGGCAACTTGTTCATGTAATCTATTTAATCAAAAAAATATATTCTCCTCATTTAGCAACTTGTACAAAATTTTTTTAAATTTTAGGTAATGTGATTTGTAATTAGCAAATTTTATTAATTTGGTAATCAGAAAAGTAAGTCATTATATGGCAAGTAGTTCTGATGGTAATGTGTAATTTTTTGCTGGGCAGTCACATCAATATCATAAATTTTTTTGGTGAATCAAACAGTCTTTCATTAGCAATTAGTGGTTATGCTTTTTGGGCACATGGCACAGTGCGACCGTGTTCTTCAACAATGTATGGCTGGACAATACAGCTTGATGAAATTTCACACCATACTGTTGTGACTCGAGATGGGTGCAAGTCTCTTTCTTAAAGAAAGGTTAGAGTCACTACACGTTTAGATCGAAATGGACCTCGTTTGACATGAGAATAGGGTTGAGCATAGTTTCGTCCTCTTTCATCATTCGTAGAATCATCTAGTAAAACTCCAATCGCATAGGCAATGAGGTATAATTTTCTATAGATTTGAACCTTATAGGACAACAGATTTAAATCCTTATATAGAATTGTCTTCAGGACTGTTGAGTGATCCCCATCTGAGCAGATTAATTTCTGTATTTTCTGTTTTGTATAATAGCTGTTAAAGTAACAATTATGTCTTGTGCGCTAAAAGTGGGATTTCTGTTGTAAGAACTACGAGAATTTCTACCATTCTCTCCTTATTATCCACATGCTGGATGTCATGCCCCTGAAAATGCGCTGAAACTCTCTTTGAACAAAAAGATTCAGTCGAGTGCGTGATAGCGTCCCACAATCCAAATACGTGCTTCATCATCTGAATTGTGCATTTTTACTAAATTTAGATAACGATCTAAAATTAAAAATGAAAATCAACTGACAACTTGGAAAAAAGTTCCCAGCAAAAATATGGTTGGTACAACTGAGCAGTAATCCAAAAAGAAGCGCTTCGGAGGTACGGAAAAGCACACAGTGCATCCCCTCTACCTTACGAGGATGCATTAACGTAAGAAAATGGGGAAATTTTACACAGACACTACGAAGTTGGTCTGCTGTTTAAGCTCAAATACCCAACTTTCTTTTTATAGTGCATCCTCTCTCGCTTACCGAGATACAAATTTGGAAGCGAATGAGATATTTACTTCGTGATTTGATTTTTTATTCTTTAATTGAAATGTGTATGAAAACGAATATGTGGTTCGGTAGGTCAGTGAATGGTTCGGTAGGTCAGTGGTTAGTGTTCTTGCTTAAATTGCCTTGATCGTGGTATCGAACAAAAAGTATTTGATAAATGTACATTAATGTACATAATTTTTTATTTATGGAAGCTGCAATATTCCATGAATTTACTGCATACTAATTGCACTAAAATATCTACTTAAAATGAAGTGCTCCACAGTGGGACTTCGCGAACAAATATCATGCTATACGTAAGCGTTTTTGTAACCCAATATCAGCTCGACATTCCCTTAAAAATCTGCTTATGGAGGGAGAAGCAGTAATTTTTGCTGGGTTATTACATATCAATTTGATGGCGCGTCACCTTGTACATTTAGAAAATCATTGGAGAACAATTTCTAGGTGTGAACGCAAGTGCAAGTTCGAAGAATAAACTGAAACGTTGTTGCTACAAAACTTTCATCATCTAGTAGTTATAAAAGACGAGTGATGAGTGGCGCTTGTTCTTAGTTGATGAGTACATAGATACGTAAATACATACATATGTATATACATACATACATATGTTCATATGTACGTTTTTATGCAATCATATAAAACACAAAGATCACCATGTTTGTTTAAATGAAAGCTTTTTATAACCTAAATTCCTAGAATTATATAGCACACTGTATTTAACAGCGAAAAAAAAAATACATTTTTATTCTCACATACATTAGCATATGTACAAATGTATGTATGTATCTATGTATGTTCATAAGTATCTATGTATAAATGTACGTATGTTTGTATGTATGTATTTATGCATATCAAGTGCTTGCCTTGGTACTTGTACTCATGCTTATCTCGTACGCATGATAATAAAAAATTAAAAAAAAAACTACAGTACTTTAAAATGTACAAAAACTAAAATAATGTTCAAAATAATTTATGTAAAAAAAAGTTTAAAGTAAAAATTGTTTGACGATCAATGCACGCAGCAGACATTCCTCAAAGTACTCATACTCATACTCATGTTGGCTCAAAAACACAACATTGACTTTATAGGTGACGACATTAATGAATGGCATGTCTATTAATTGGACCTACTTACTGTCCGTCCGTCCGTCCATTCGCTTGAAGATATATGTACATTGCTTTGGCTGGCTGACTTGTTCGTTTACATTGGCTGGTTATGTTGCATCCAACTAAAAATTGACAGTTAAGTTGACTTTTATTGTCTTAGGCGATTGGTTACTTTTTTCTTTTTCGGTTATAAAACAAAGTGTACTTTTTTATATTCACAATACACAGTTTGTTTGCAGCAAATTCCAGGAATTCATATGTCATGCACTAGGCCAATAATGATCACTAAGTAAGAATTACAAAGTGGGGCCGTCTGTCTGTATGTCTTTCTAATAGGCTTCAAGATGGACTGCCATTGAGACTTATTTAAAGTATGTACATATTGAACTTTGGAAAATGTTACATATGAAGATATTTTTAATAACAATTTATAAAATATGCATCACTTAGAACGGATTTGTGTTTAAAGCTTAAAGGTTCAATCAGACGTCACATAACCATAGCCATAGAAAACAGCCATTCGAACCAAACTAATGGGCAACACTGTATTTGATTATACGTGACTCGCCATAACGCCATAACTCTCACCATAGAAACCAATTGAATATGGTTTGGTTATGGATATGTACGTCTAATTTAAGCTTAAATGAGACGTGCCATAACCATAACCATAGAAAACGGTTGTTCTCGAACCAAACTATTGGGCAACACTGTATTTGATTATAGCTTAAATAGCTTAAATTAAACGTACCATAGCCATAGCCTTAACCAAACCAAAATTCAATTGGTTTCTGTGGTATTGGCTATGGCGTTATGGCGACTCACTTATAATCAAATGCAGTGTTAGCCATAAGTTTGTTTCGAACAGCTGTTTTCTATCGGCCCTATGTATGTATAAGAAAAAATTGGCATGAAGTATATAAGTGACGAACTTAAATTAGGTGTTAACGAGTTGCTCCAAACAATTTGATATTAAAAATTGGTGAATTACATAGTTTTAACCCACTACTAAGTCCTAGCGTGATTTTTAATGTACAGTTTTGTGGCAAAACTATCCAAGATTGTGTTCAATTTTGCCACTTCTAATAACTTCATGCCATTTTTTTCTTAATGCCATAGCCATAACCAAACCAAAATTCAATCAAAAATCTTTCAAGCGACATCTATTGTTATACACTTAAACATTATCAGCTGCTTCCGCTCACTTTAACTTGGCAGCACTGAATTTAGCACAGTGAAAACAAGGTTGTATTTCATAAAACCAACTTAAAGCCAACTCAAAAATGGTTTTAAGTTGGATTTGTATGGTAAAACCAAGTTTTAACAGTTGGTTTTAAGGTTAAAACCAACTTTTATTAAAACCGTGTCAGTGTAAAAACACTATTAAAATGTTTTAGTACTTTGCGGGACGCTAACAACAATGTTCGGCTAACGAGATCTGTATTAGTCCTAATTTACACTAAGCAAGTCTTATTGCTAAGCTGATTAGTTTGTCGGAGAAAGAGACGAGGGGAACATACATTTTTCTTTTCCCCTCGTCTCACTATCCTAAGAAACTAATCTGCTTAGCAATAAGACTGGCTGAGTGTAAATTAGGACTTAAAGAATGTTCAAATTCATCATTTCAATCATTCAATGAAATGAATGGGAAGCTAAGAGAAGTATGAATCTTATGTACATATTTCTTCATTGGCGTAGCTCAAAAATATTTCTAGGGGGAGGCATGATTAATATTGAAATAGTTAGTTACAGGCCATTTTTAATAATTCTAGGGGCAGGGGAAAAAGCAATTCTTGATGGGCAATGCAAACCCCCTCAGCCCCCCCCCCCAAAAAAAAAGGCCTTTCTATGCCTATGTACTGGCTATTTAATAATTTCTTTTTTAGTGAAATTTTTGTAAAAAGAAAAATAAATAAACGTTGAATGAAATTACATACATACATACATACATACATACTAAATTTTCTTTATCTCTCAGCTCCATTGGGCGGTTCAAAGAGTCTCTAGTTCAAAACTAAAAGCAAATGCATGAATGAATGAACATCATTATTGCAAGTTTGATAATGATGTTTAACACCACCTAAATATATGTATATGTATGTATGCATGTATGTATCGTCATTATCATAATCGTGATCACACTTTTAACTGCTATTAAAAGCGCAACTGTAAATGGGAATGTGAATGAAATAATTAATTACATGGGGGAATGAACGAGTCAGTCAGTGAAGCAGCCTGCCTGCAAGCCAGCGATGAGCGTGCGAGTGAGAGAGCGAATGCACAATTGTAGTCAATGAATTCAAAGTGATATAAAATGTGTGATCTTTTTCTTCTTCTACTGCGATCAGCGTTTTCGTAATTAACACATGCAGCTCAAAAAAGAAGAAATTGAATAAAAGCTTGAAGAATAAGGTGATTGCACTGCAATGGTATGCGTTTAATTTAACTTCGACTGCATCTTTTTTCCACTGCTTCTATTCATTGCATTCTTCTCTTATTTTCTTTCATACATATTTTATACTGTTCTTTTTCGAAATAATCTAACTGAACATAACATTCCCAGCCCACATTTTGAACGAGACACAGACTCGCCATGATGATCATTGTCATGATTGATGATAATTATGATGATGCTGATGATGGTGATGATGTTGATTGAATGTTGCCATGGAAGAAAATTGTAGAAAAGTTTTTTCTTTTCCTTTACGAAATAACGACAAAGCTAGCGAAGAAGAAAAAAATAACACATTCCATGTGGGGCCATTGGTTTTATTGCCTTTTTCACTTTCTCTTTAACCCTTTCGGCTCTCACTACGATTCATTGTTGCCATTTTGGCATTTTCACTGCCAGATCTGACATTTTCATTAGTTAAAAAACATTTAGCTTTTAAAAAGTTCTGCTAAATGCTTTCTGGCAGAATTTATTCAAAATAAAAAATTTTAATTTGTAAAAAAAATATTTCAGTTTAAAGAATAATTCTTCTCATGAATGTACAATGTACATACATATTGCAGGGTAAAGGTTCAGTGATGATCTGCATTAGCAACCCAGCTAGCATTTGGGTGATAATTTTTTGCAGACATCTCTTATGTGATTCTCCTCAGATCACTTTTGATGATTAAAAACTGATTTATCAGTTGGGTGATTGAAAAAGGATTCCCTTATGATTCATCTATATGATCAAATAATGATTTCTTGAAAATATAGGAACAAAATGCAAAGAAACCGCAAAAAGGCATTTAATGATTTCATACTGCCAGCAAATTACACAAAAATGAATCAGCAAATCGTATCATAAATAATTCTTTGGTAGGGTACCATTTTCTTACAATGGGAGTATCATTTATGATCGAAAAATTAGCTCATATGCGGTCATTTTTCCCGTCAAGCTGATTCGGAAAAGATTGGACTGTAATACAAAATGCTAGCTGGGTATGTAAAAATACATATGTAAATATATATGTGTGTGTATGTATGTACTACTCTTTTCCGCCAGTTGACCAAGACTTTCGTTATTAATATCGATTTCGAGCTTTTATAGTGTAAACATATCGAGAGTGACACTCAAACAAAATTGAATCGAAAAAAGTTCACCTGTCGCTCACTTTTGTCAAAAAAAAAAAACATTCGATTCGAAGTTTCGTTAGCAATGTCGGTTCGAAGCTCAAAAAAATGTCTGATTAAAATTAAAATGTCATTGCATTTGTAACAATAAAAAAATGTATAAGTGTACATTGTTACAGTTAAATGTCGGAATGACATTTGTATATAATTTATATTATTCTACATTGTATACGGCCCTATGGGATAGTTCAGTGACAAGTCACAAACTGCATACATAGTATTAATTAACCCCATTCTACACAGAAAAAAATATTCCTGCAATAAACAAATTCAATTGAAAATAAAACCAAAAATCAATTAAAAGTGTATTTAAGTCAATTAAACTTTTGTTGGAAAATAAAATATTCCTGCAATTAGTAACTTAATTTGAAAATAAGACCAAAAATCAATTAAAAATGTTATTGAGTCAATTAAAACTTGTAGTTAATTAAAATTTTAAGCAAAAGTGTAATTGACTTAAATGCATTTTTAATTGAATTTTAGTTTTATTTTCAATTAAAGTTGCTTATTGCAGGAATTTTTTATTTTTAAACAAAAGTTTAATTGACTTAAATACAATATTAATTGATTTTTGGTTTTATTTTCAATTGAAGTTGTTTATTGCAGGAATATTTTTTTCCTGTGTATGCGATCCCATATAAAAGTGACTGGTTTGCTTGATAGCAATTGTTAGGAACTATCACTTGGGGACCGGTCACGTGACTAGTCTTGTGTCAGTTGCATTTCCTGCAAGGTACTAACAAGTTTGTATAAGCATGAAATTCAAAGCTATTTCAATAATTTTTAGTTTTAAATCTGGCATTATACCTTTCTGCCGTAGAACGTTTTAGCTGAATTTTTTTTAGCGATTTATAATTCTCTCATCATCATTTTCTGGCAACACTGATACGATTCCATTTAATTGAGAAAATATTGTAAATAACAACCTCCATATTCATAAAAAGTATTTTAGGTTTATTACAGGTTTATTTGACAAATTTCCCATAGAAATACGAGGGCGGTTCGGAAACTTCTTAGCCTAGCACAAAAAGCGCGGTATAAACAGAAAAAAGTTAAGTGTTTTGGAAACTTCCATCTCTGCTATGAACACATGTTAAATTTTGTTTCGATCTGGCAACTCCTTCATATAGAAACAGGTGTTCACAAAAGACGCATCCGCGATTTTTTAACAATGGAAAAATTAGAAATGCGTGGTGTCATTAAATATTTACATAAAAAAGGTTTATCGGGACAAGAAATTCATAATGATATGGTGAATCTGTTAGGTGAAAGTGCTCCTTCATATGCAACAGTAAAAAATTGGGTTGCTGAATTTAAACGTGGTCGTACAAGCATTGAAGATGAACCACGTAGTGGACGTCCAAAAACAGCAACAACAACAGAAATTGTAGCCAAAGTGCATGATATGGTATTAAATGATCGACGAATAAAAGTGCGTGAAATAGCTAATATCATGGGCATCTCAAATGATCGAGTCCATTTTATTTCGCATGAAGAACTACAGATGAAAAAGCTTTCTGCAAGATAGGTGCCGCATTTGGATCGTTTTAAGCGAAATAAAATGGATTTTAAGCGTCGTTTCATAACTGTTGATGAGACATGGATCCACCACTATACTCCAGAGACAAAAGAACAATCCAAACAATGGACTGAAGCTGGAGGAAGTGCCCCAAAGAAGGCAAAAACAATGCAATCGGCTGGTAAGGTTATGGCAACGGTTTTTTTGGACTTCAAAGGTATTTTATTGATTGACTATCTGCAAAAGGGCAAAACAATAAATTCAGAGTACTATTGCAACCTTTTGGATCAATTAAATGTACAAATTCGAGAAAAACGTCCTGGCTTACAACACAAAAAAATAATTTTTCATCAAGACAACGCACCAGCGCACAATAGTGTTTTAACAATGGCTAAAAACAACGAATTAAAGTACGAGTTGCTTGACCACCCACCTTATTCTCCTGACTTGGCTCCCAGTGACTTTTACCTGTTCCCAAATCTAAAAAAATTCCTTGCTGGCAAGCGTTTCACCTCAAATGAAGATGCAGTTACAGTTGTAAACCACTATTTTGAAGACCTTGAGGAAAACTATTTTAATCACGGGATAGAATTGCTAGAAAAGCGTTGGACTAGGTGTATTGAAGTTTCAGGAGATTATATTGAAAAATAAAAATATTTTTGAAAAACTAACTATTCTCTTTCATTGATAGGCTAAGAAGTTTCCGAACCGCCCTCGTACGTCCAATAAGCGCTTAAGGCCGTTTCACACTATAATACAAGTATTAATACTTTTGACGAAAATGCATCCCTAATCTAATTTCTGTTTCAAAAATTTCAAAAGACAATAACAACTCAACATGTCAGAGTTGCATTTTCCACACAAGTATTAACACTTGTATTATAGTGTGAAACGGCCTTTAATAAACCTAAAATTTTTTTTATGAATATGCCAACAAGTGTTTGATATATATTTTATTAAAAAAAATTTTATTTCATTTTAATTTCTCAACTTTTGCAACATAAAATATTTTGAAATTAAAGAAAAAATTATTAATAATTATGATTGTTTTAAGGTAGAGATTTTATATCTAGTGTGTTTGTGTTTTTTCTTTTTTTTTTTTTGTAATGAATGTCAAGATTTCAAGTTGGAAATAAATCATTCTGCTGTTTGAAAAAAAGGTTCGTTTTAATGGGGGCATAGCCAGCTTGTGATTCATTGTAAATGCACACTTGAACTTTTTTTTTATGATATGAACGTTGGTTAATGTTAACAGATGTAACTACGTACATACGATTACACATGTAGTTGTCATTGTGAAGTACACGAGCTAACAATATTTGTATAACATTAGAAATGACCATCAACAATTTGTGTCTGCGATCGCAACAATTCATGAATACATACATATGTACATACGATTAAATATAACTAGTTTCAAAAGCAGGTCAAATTTTGGTAGGGGGGTTGTTAAAAATTATTTCTTAGGTACTTGTGTTATTTATATTCAGAACTTCTAACTCAGTTTTAGAAAGCAGTGGTCGAAATACCACAAACCAAAGTATGTTGTAACTTAATCAAAAAAAATTAAAATTTTTATAAAAAATTTTCTTTTATCGATTTCCGTCAAAAACGAATTTCCATACATCTGCGTAGAAAAAAAGTTCGTTCCAGAAATCAGCGATGAAAATTAGTAAATTGGACGCAAAGAAAAAACACCGCGTTGGTTCTTTTCGGTGCTACTGCACCGAAAATGTCATATTTCAAATTCAAAATGACATTGTTCCGTTTTTACTTTTCGAGTTTCGAATTTTAGCATTTAAATCTAAAGTCACCAGTGTACAATTCTCAACAAATCATAACACTTTATTTACTAATACTGATATTAAAAGCTTTTACATATCGCACACTAAATCATAAAGAGTCACAACTTAAAATTATAAAAGTGCTTTTACATTTTTATAAACCAGTTAATTGAAGAAATCTATAAGGACCTCATCAATTTCTATTACAATACAGTCTTCTTGAAGAATATAAAATACCGTTATGCTTGTTTTTATGTCACATACTTGCGTCATTTGTACAGTATCAACAGTTGTTTGCAACTACTCAGCATCTGGAATTTTTTGAGTTGTGACTCTTTATGATTTAGTGTGCGATATGTAGGTACACAGTGTTAAATTATTTACTGCTAAAATACCACGATGTTAAGTTCGCTGTTATTTAATTAAGAAAGTTCATCGCTCTTTTTATGCTTAACGTCAATTTAAACCAGCTACGTGCAAACACACATACTTTGATATTTGCATTTGAGGTAAACAGCTTTGAAAGCTCTTAAATTTGTTATTGTTTCTTTGCTGTCTGTTGTGTTGTTGTTGTGGCTGTTGTACTCTCGTCGGTGTGAAAGCACAAAAGCTGTTTTGTACAAGTTTGCACATTGTTCATATGGCTTGGACGTAGCTGATTTAAACAAATGAAAAGTCTAACTAGTAGCAGGATTGCAACGAAAACTCAATAATCTGTCATAGCATTTTCATTTTCTTAAATTACCATCAGGTTATTGGCTGACTTTGTTTCAGGTACAGTTTATGATAGGAGAACTCCTAAAGGAACAATCTATGTAACTAATTTCAATATATGTATTAGAAAAAGTCAACTAATATTTGTATTGCGTATATTTTCGGAATTAATTGAATGTTCGACAGATTTAGATTTCTGAACAAGGCATTTGCCGTAGAGTATAGCCACTCATTGCAGAATATCACATTGTTCCAATAATACGTGGGCTGCAAAATGTTCATGATGGCGAGGGAAGAAAAATTCTCTATATTTACTGCAGAAAGTAGTGGTTTTTTATTAGCTAAGCTTGGAGACTGTTTTAATAAGTTACTGGGAAAGAAAAACATCACACTCTTCTTCAAGCTGCTTCGCAAGTGTCCTTGCGAAAATCCTTGGATCCCTTTTTGCAATTACGCACTCTGTGTTTGTATCTATCTTAGACCTAGGGCCATCTGCACTCTTAAATCGAATATGTTATATTTTTCAGAGCGACAAAGCACATTGCAGAAGCCTTCACAGAGAAAAAACTGCCTAATAGAATCAAGAAGATTTTTTCTATGAAACGTTCCTAGGCTGATGGGTATCCCAGCAGAAAGAAGCGAAGATTTTTTCAATAGATTCCTTATTAATTTTATGTTGTAAATCTTATTAATTTTATCAAGAAGAAAACCAAATAAAATCAAGAAGAAGTCTTATTATTCACAACTTCTTTTACTCAATTTCCGTTATTTTTGGCACCAAAAAACAATCCATAGAGAAAAACTTCCTGATTCTATTAGGTTTTCTTATAAATTGTAAACTATAGGGATTTCTTATTGATTTTATGAGGTTGCCTTATTGATTTTTTTAAAATCTTTTTTTCTTGATTTTATGAGGTTATCTTATTGATTTTTTCAATAAGGTTTTCTTCTTGATTTTATTAGTTTCCTATTTGATTATATGTAAGCCATCTTATTGATATTTTTAATACGGAAATCTTCTTGATTTTATGAGGTGTCTTGTTATTTCGTTTCTATAAATAGACATACAGAAAATTTTTTCATGATCATTTTCATTTTTGTATAAGAATTTTTACACAATAATTTCAATGGTTATTCAGGCTGCTTGTTAGCATATTGGTTAGAGTGCTTGTCTATCAGTCAGAAGTTTGCTGGTTCAATACTTGGTGAGTAAGTTAGTTAAGAATATAACATAATGTGTATGTATGTATGTATGTATGTATAAATAAATAACATCTACAATATCCCTCTAGTCAACCTAGAACCATATGTCTCTATGTCAACAGTCTTTTCTCTAGCGACAATTGCACTAGTTGAAATGTCGACAACTTTCCTTCTATGCGCGAGTAGAGATACGTTAGAGACAACAGTTCTAGTGTATTTCCGGTGACATTGTCAATGAACGCGTCAATAGTTTGTTTTTCTTTTTTATTATGCTATGCAATAATGTTAAAAACTTACGTACATATGTATGTATTTAAGTTTGCTGCCCAACCCTTATAGAATTGTAGACGAGGGTCACTGAAATGTACTAGTGAATCTTTAGTTCAAATGTCTCCATGTGGTCGATTACATTGGCTGCGGTACACCTATTCAGTTTTACTATTGACAATGTCACTAGTAAATCATTTCAATTTTACTATTGACATCGAGCGAGGAAATATCGATATTGTAGACTAGAGCCCCTAAAATTTACTAGTGAATCTTTGGTGCCAATGTCTCCATGTGCTCCCAAAAGAACTACTTAGTCAGTATTGATACAGTCTAGTGGTGGATTTTCAATGACAAGCTAATGTTAAATGTCAATAGATAATTACATTGGCTGGGGTACACCTGGTCAGTAGTACTACTGACAATGTCACTAGCAAATCACTACAATTTCAATATTCGCATTTTCTGCAGGGATACTACATACACTCATACATATGTATATGGTATAGAATTTAAATGAAAATACATAAGTACACAATTTATTTTTTATTCGGTCACCTAATAAAAACAAGAAGAAAAAATCAATAAGATAACCTAATAAAAACCAGAAGATTTCTTCTTGATTTTTTCAAAAATGTTTTCCTTATTAAATTAATATGATTTCCTTATTGAAAAAAAAAACCGTAGAGATATCTTATTAATTTTGTTCTATCTTATGAGGTATTTATTAGGCACTGTTTTCTCTGTGAACCTATGACGAGCAGACGGACAGCGCAGCCATAGATTTTTTTCTGGGGGGGGGGGCATTATGACTGGTGATTGTCATTCTTTTCATTGCATATCTAAAACATTGCAGCCACTGTAATTTTTAAATGGAACATAATACAGCATAATACAGCTAAATTTCCTTAAGTCAACTTAAGCGGTTATTCTGTAAAGCCACAAAAATTAAACAAGCTAATAATCCCTAAAAAATAAAGTGTAGTTAAACATTCATTTAAAAACAAATTAATTTTATTTGCTTGAAGCTGTTTGTTTTAAAACACCTTTGTTTAAGAGTGTCCTAAAACTGTATTGTAAAAGAGCCCTTAAAACGATTTGGTTTCTATGCAAATTTTAAGGAAATAAATGAACGTGAGAAGGATGTTGTACCACGTGTGTATGTCCTTATGTAAGTAGCTTAACTTAACGTCTTATAGCGTTTTGCAAAAGCAGCTGCTATAAAAACCAATGTAAAATACTTACTCACACACACTTGGATACATATGCATACATACATAAATGTGTCTGGCAATGAGTACATTATCTGTCTGTCTGTTTGTCTGTCTGTCTATTTGCTTGTGATCGCAGATGGGCAGTAAAGAAATATTGTTCCTACTTACATATTTCTAAAAAAAACAATATTTTGGTGGTTCATGTGGATCAAAGAATGCTGTTGTGTTGTTTCACACATATTTGCTTGATACATGAGTACAGTAAACTCCCGGGTAATTACCTCATCAAAAATATTCTGCGCTTTGGGGTAAATATCCGGGAAAGTTATTAAAGCGAAGACGTTTACTTACCTCATATAGGTAATTATGAGAATACGCTTAAATACCTTTAGAAATGCATTTATCCGAACTCATTGTGGTATGTAGTACATAATTATTTGAAATAAAATGCACATACATAGGTACATAGAATAGAATAGGGGGTAGATCTGGTCCAAAGACCAGAACTGCGGCACCTGAAGGATCTTTTGTACCATATATCTGTAAATTAAATTAAATCAATCTGTGTATGACTCTTCTTATGTAAGTCAGTACAGATATTAAAGAAGCCCGCCTAATATCATCTAAACACAGAAACTCAGAATGAAAAACACGCCTTCTACTGTCACATAAGACGATACACTCACAAAGAATGTGTGTCGTCGTCTCGTCATCTTCCAAGCATAAACGACACAGGTGTGAACGAACTTGGTTACTTTTCCACAGAAGATAGTTCAGTCCAAAATGACCAGACAGAAAAGCAGTAACAAGCCGTAAATTATTCCTGTTGAGGTTCAGGATGCCATTATATGTAAATGGTTGCATCAAAGCTTTGGCCTGCCTTAAACCAGAAGAAGACAGCCACATTTCCTTGGCGGTCGAAGTGTCGTCTTCTTTGTTACAGTCGACCGACTTACGCCACAAAACGGCTCTGGTCCCATAAAAGGAGCAGCAGAGGCCCTCTTGACAAGTTCATCCGCTTCCTCATTCCCTGGATGACCGCTGTGGCCAGGTATTTAATAAATGGAAACCTTATTCCGTATGGATAACTTTTGTAATGAGTCAAAGCACTCTAAAACTAGCTTGGAACGGAATTCCCATGAAAGAAGAGACTTAAGAGCTGCTGAATATCAGAAATCAAGGCTTAAATGGCTAATATTGGACAAGACCTCATTGCGCCTATTGCGAGATATTTCAATATTTCAATATTATTATTCAATATTTGGGGTGAATAAGCGATAAAGGTATTTAACCGATGGGTAATTAAAGGGGTTATACTGTATATTACATTTTAGTAGAATAAAATAACTAGATAGTTTTCGCTGTTGCTAGATGGATAAATTTTGTTCCCTTCTTTATATAAATACATACATATGTATATTTTTTTATTATTTTAATTCTATAGACTGTGTTTTAAGCTGAGGGTAAGAAAAAAAAACATGATTAAAAATATATTCAAACGAATGTAAGAAAATAGCGTGTTTCTTAAAACGAAATAGGAATACAATTAACAATAATGTTGAGTTTTTGCTTTTTTTTGAAAGAAGCTTCTTCTAAAAATTCATAAATATAAACTAGTACATAATTATGCACATACATTTTGAATTACACGCAGATGAGCTTATGTCGAATAATACATACCCTTAATTTTAACTTGAACTCGTACTTTTAAACTAATCATTTTATTTCCAAAAATACACACAAGACTACGAAACTAAAGAAATAGCGATCTTACGGCCAGTAAGGCCTTAAAAAGGGGGAAAACGTAACAAAAAAAAAACGTTTTTTTGCAAATGAGATCATTTTTAAAATAGAATTGTACGAATTTAATGGTGTTACTTGTTGAAAATACGGAATTTATCGAGTGAAAGAATATCGTGTGCTTGTTGAGGCTAAGAAGCCAAGAAATGTTAAAAAATGTCAAAATGCACACATACATACATATGTATATGTATATCTCATATGTATGTATGCATGAAAATTAAAAAAGGTTAGCGTTAAGCTCTGTGCAGACGGTTGTCAAATCTTGCAACATTGTCAGTAAAATGTCGGTAAAAAGTTCTTAGAACCCACTATGGTTCAGAGCACGACTTGCTTTGGTCAAAACTATGTATTTTAGGGCGGAGTTCTTTACCGATGCTTAGGTACGAAATTTTGTACAAACATTCGCTCAATATAATGACTAGAAATGTGGGCAGTGCCACGCCCATGCAAGGTAAATTTACTTCTTAAACTACATACATACTTCTACATAACAGAATCTTATGAAACTAGGCACACATATTAAGCCCCGGCTTAGATGTAATACTATGATTTGAAAAATGGGAAGTGCTACGCCCACCCAAAGGAATCGTTCTTTTTCAACTACTTAGGATAGGCTAGGTTACCAGATTGCTGGTAAAGAGGAAAATTAAAATCTAGCCCAGTTGGGTGGAATATAGTGAGCCATTTGTGGTACCTGTAAGTTGGAAGAGAGTTGAAAAAGATAGATATAAAGAAGAGTATTATAAGAGATTATAAATGATAGACGAGGGGAGAGAAAAGTCAAGATGAAGAGAGGAGGGGAGGAGAGGAGAGAATGCGTCATGTGTGTGCAATCGCCACAGAGGAAGTCAGATGTCGTGCCAACAGCTGGCCCTAATATAAAGGCTTATCATTCGATAACTCGGATAGGGTGCTGAAGGTTAATCTGTCAATGGAAGTGCGATCCTCCAGAGTGGTATAGAGGAAGAGGATATGCATAATACTTTCCTACTCCTCTTAAATGCAACTGTATCAGTATTCATTGTACGGGGAACCCTGATATTTATCAAGGGTTCCAAGCGCTTCGTAGTGGAGTTTATGAGACTTTTAGTTTTGAGAGGGTTTAGGCGAGACCAAAAGGGTTTTCGTTATTCTGCAGGTGAGCTCATTGCGACATCTGTCGTGAGCTGATTCAAGAAAGGAAACTTCGAAGCGTCTCTAGCAGGATGAGAGTGGGAACCCAGTGAGATTATCCATATGGACACCTCCCTCCGTAGGGTTCCCCTCTTTGCCGGGTCAACCTGCAAAGAATCACTGAAAACTCAATTTCGTGAAAATACGAATTAAGGCCTTTCTACTTGTGACCATGGATATGTATCTGAACATTTCCACAGAAAAGTGATTGTGGAAATGCCTATATCCGAGGTATTCAACTTCGCAGGTGCACGCGTTATACCCCCTTCAGTTGATACATCAATGCAGAACTCAACTTTGTCTGTTTGAAATTTCATGAAGTGTATCTTGAATGGTTACCGAGTTACAAAATTAAAAGTATTCATACAAACTACTTTGGTAGCAACTCTATCATAACTATTTGCTACGGGTATTCATACTTTAAACATCGCTAAATAATCGTATTTTCTCCCAGTGTAACTGCCTGCAGCTAAAATAGTTTTCTTGTACTACAAAGAATTGCTTAAAATTCATTTCCATTAGTTCCGTCTTTTTGTTAACGAAGAAAAGCATAAATGTATAAATATGTGTAGCCATATACCTACTTACATATGTTTTTATATACATTCATACACACATACATAAGTACGTAAAATATAGCATTGTTTGTAGTCATATAGTAGTAACCCCTCAAATTAAAATTAGGGCTGGTTTGTTATTATTATTGTTATTGTTATTGTTATTACTCCTATTGTTCTATTTTGTGTCTTGAGATAATTCATGATATATGTATGTATGTACACACAATATATATTCAGTTATTTTTAATGTATCTTTTATTTTCAACGTTTCCAAACATGATCAAACATGCACACGGAATTTGAAATATTTTTCCTGCATTTGCTAAGCATGCGTCTGTTGCAATGTTTCCTTGTTTGTGTTGCACATCTGCATAGATCTTAGGATAATTGGCTAATTATTGCTTGCATTGTAAAAGCGAATTATGAATTTTAATTAAAAAAACAAAAAAAAAAAAAGAACAGCAAAAACAAATAGTAAATTTTAAATAGCGTGTCCCAAGAAGCTTAATTTTGTGATGCCTGTCCCCTTTGCTAAAACGTTTTTTTTAGTTTATTTTTTTTTTTTTTTGATTACGTACTTCATGTTCAATGTTTGGAATGTACGGGTACACACCCCAGAGCATGTGAAAGTATTTATGTGTGTCACAGTTTCTTTAGACGCTAGACGACCGGGACGACTCCTTATTTTCTATTTGTAAATAAATTTTAATTTATACAATTTAATGGAAATTTATGTTAAAATTTTGATTAATAAATGCGGGCATAACTTTTATAAATACATACATATTTACATACATGTGTACATACATACATAGTATCCCTACAAACATTTGGAAGATATATTGCCCAGAAGATACAATATCTTATTTTTATCATTTAGAAGAAAATCATCAAAGCAATACTTTTTTGATATTAAAATATTTTCATTTTAGTGAAACATTTTGAATGAACAGTTCAAAATGTATTGACTATTTATTTTTTCCTTTAACAAAGTATTTTGTGTTATTAAAATGTCGCTTTTTGTTCAGCCTGGTGTTTTATCACATGCGCAATAAATTTATAATATCAATATGTTTTTAACTAGAAGATAAAAAAAATATTTAATTTGAAATAAAAACAATCAGAGAATTTTCAAAACATTTGAAATTGAAATAAAAACAATCAGAAAATTTTCAAAACATTAGCTCAGGAAATTCCTTTTAATAATAAAAATATGATGACTCCTGTGAGGATAAATTGAATTTAGTCGACCTTAAGAAAGTGCTTTAAATTTTAATTAATTTAGTTTTATGTACATATATATATAAATACATACATATATATATATATATACATATATTTCTTCTTCTTCAGATAATTTAGCAAAATTGTAAAATTGTATTTTGGGAGATAATCTATCGTTATAAATAATTTATCTTCCTCAAGATAATCTGGCAATATCATAAATAGTTCAGTTAGACGATTATCTAGCAATATCATTGTTTTCTCTTCTAGAAGTATTGCATTCGTATTTCTTGGAAGTATCGCCCTGCCCGCACAACCTCTCCCGAAGGGGAAAACTTCCGCAATACGAATATGATTGTTGCCGCAATAATATTTTTCTTCCAAGCAATACGATTTCGAATCATTTTCGTATTACTTTGCTTGTAGCGATGTATGTAAGTACATTAGAGCGACTCACATTGTATGATGCTGAAAAACGCGACTTTGTTACCCCTCTCAAATCAAAGATTGGTCTTTTTAATGAGGACTCCCAAAATATTTGAGGGTCATAGCGGTGTCCGTTCGTGAGCTGAAACGTGTCTAAAAAAGGTATATTTTCGAAGTTTTTTGTATATATATTATTGTATCATCTGAAAGGTTTCTTCAAGTCGCTTCCATTTAACTTTACCATTCGTACCATCAGCAGTGGGTTATTCCATAAAAACTAATATTTTTTAAGAATTTTCATAAAGGCTGCTGCTTATATTAAAATAAATTCTATTACTTTTTTAAGGATAAGTATTTTATTTGATTTATTGTTAACTTATTTTTGTTAATAGTTTTCGCAAAAGTTGGCGACAGAACTAACAATAGAAATAAAATAACAATGACTCAAAGTATAATTCACCGTTAGAAGCGGCTTGAAATAATCCTTCAGATGATGTACATACTTTTCTGAATAAGTTCTATTGGGAGAAAATACGACAATATGCAAAAAACTTCAAAAATATACACTAAACCCCTCAAACGTTTGGAGAGTTCTTATTAAAAAGGCCGATCTTTGATTTGAGAGGGGTAACAACATCTTTTTTTTTTGCAGTGCGTCGCTCTAATGTACATAGAACAAGAACAGGGTGTATATACATAAATTATTATGTACATATGTATGTATACACATATGTAAATTTTTCGTATTCAGATTATTTGCAATATAAGTACAAACTTCCCTGCAGAAAATGCGAATAGTGAAATTGTAGTGATTTACTAGTGACATTGTCAGTAGTACTACTGACCAGGTGTATCCCAGCCAATGTAATTATCTATTGACATATAACATAGGGTTGTCATTGAAAATCTACCAGTAGACTTTAGCACTATTCATTTACGACCATATGGAGACATTTGAACTAAAGAATCACTAGTACACTTTAGTGACCCTCGTCTACAATTTAATAAGGGTTGGGCCAACAAACTTAAATAAATACATACATACCTACATACATATGTACGTAAGTTTTTAACATTATTGCATAGCATAATAAAAAAGAAAATCAAACTATTGGCAATATCAACAGAAATAAATTAGAACTGTTGTCTCTAACGTATCTCTACTCGCGCATAAAAGGAAAATTGTCAACATTTCAACTAGTGCAATTGTCGCTAGAGAAAAGAGTGTTGACATAGAGACATATGCACTAGGCTGGCTAGAGGGTTATTTATGTACATAAATACATATGTACGTACATACATACATATGCATGTGTGTATGTAAGCCCAATTATCACCATATTGTGATGCCTAGTCCAAAGCGTATCATCTGCCAGTTGGAGTATAATTTTTTATGTGATAATACACAGATTCGTACAGAGAGATGCCAATCGGATCTGGTTTATTTTAATCCGCCCATAAGAATTTATAAATCCCGAAATGACTAACCGCAATCTCAAAATAATCAGCCTGATTACGGTTGGCGTCAGAGAATGGCAATGAGTACTCAAAAAGAGAAAATATATACACATGTACATAAGTAAATAGTCTTAATTTTAGTATATAAGTGATATTTTCCCTCAAGCAGCTATGACTCTATTCAATTCCAGCATAAAAGAGCATCTCTACTTCCATTTTGCGAACAACTAATGTACAACTAAAAATAAAAAACACATACATACGTATCACACGCATTGACTCTCTCTCCCATTTACAGTGTGAGTATGTTTATACTCAAACTAAGGATATTTAATCGGACCAAAAAAAAAATATACAGGCGATACTCGGGATATTTATTCATCATTCGCCATCGTATACATACATTTGTGCAATAAAATGGAATAGAAAATGTGTGAGTGTGTATGTGGCTGCTTTATGTGTGTGTAAATAAAGTAGCCCTGTATATACGCATGTGTAGCTTATTTACAATCAGAGTATTTTTATTTTTAGCTGTGTACATTCATAGTTGTTTGACAACGGTTAATACTCAAACAATTCATTACATCAGTATTGAAATTTTTCGTAAGTCGTGGAAATGTGTGGGATATTGAGTACTAGCCTTTAAGAAAGCTTTCCCTTAATTTACGCTGATTTAATATTTCTATAGAAAATAATTTACCCAACTTCAATACTTCAATTAATAAAATCCTTGATTTCAACACCTTCAGTTTGGCATCTCTCCATCTTATGGTACAAAGAAATTGTCATGACCTAAATAAGTATCAATCATATAAAATCAACAAATTTCTTTTTGTGCTTGTACTATTTTTTTAAATCATTATATTCAATAATTTATACACAGTGATAATTTATTAATGGTTTATTCAAATTTATTGAAGCGTTCAATTTTGAAAGAGATGCTAAAAACTAATACATATCTAAATTTTTAGCATTTAATATAAATATTTACATTTACGTACATACATATTTAACTTGAATTTTGCTTCTTTATTGAGGTCAGTTATTTCATAGCCAATATTTTCGATTTCAATAGAATTTCTTTTCCAAAACTTGTGAGTTCAAATGAAAAGTTATTTGTAAAAAGATTTATATATGTGTGTATGTATAAAATGCCTTATGGCCTGTTTAATAAACCTGTTATAAATCAAAAATCCTTGTATGAATGATCAGCGAAGTAGCACGAATAAGGTTACACTCTAATGTATTCCCAAACACGCCGTACTGGAAGGAAACTGAAGATTACACAAGTTTTAACTATTTTTTTAGCACTTATTTGTTTTTCTGTTTATGATTCGTATTGTTCTGTAAGAAACATTGCATGTGATAATTTTTAAGGAACAAATTGCACTGAATATAATTTTAAATTATTATGATAAACACCAGCAGAACGGAACAACACGCTATTTTCGCTAGTCGCCATACTTTCATCATGAGCTAGGTTAGGTTAGGTTAGCAGGATGCTGGCGAAGAAATGAAAAATCTAGTGGTCCAGCTCACTTAGGTCCAGTTCGATGATCCCTTTGTGCTACCTGTAAGTTGACAATAGTAGAAGAAAGGGGGATAGGGAATAAAGGGGAGGATATAGATGAAAAGTTTCTTTAGAATAAAAGAGAAGAGAAGTGGGTCAGGAAAGGGTTTAGTGTATACACATGCTATAGAGGAGGGTTAACGACCATACCAGGAGTCCTACTCTGTAATTCGATTCGAAAGAAAATGCTTTCGAATTTACATGTTATAAACATACAAATTCGAAAGATTTTTCTTTCGTTTCGAATTACACAGTAGACTCCCAGGCGCTGCTCCTAATGTATAGACTTAGGTTTCTGACTCCTATCTCCGATAACTCGGACATGCTATTGAAGGATATTCTGCCAAGGAATAGCATACGGGGCAGAATCAGAGGAGATGAGAAATGGTTTCCTCCTCTTCTTCATCATTGCAACAGTAGCAGTAATCGTTATACGGAAGACCCATACGTTTAGCTTGGGTTCCAGAAGTGCAGTGGCCGGTTAGTGTGGCCAAGAGATTCCTCAAGTGCTTCTTGGTGAAGCTAATGAGGTCAAAGGTTTCTCGATACAGCGCCGGTAGGCTCATTGCGCCATCTGTCTTGAGCTGAATTGAGAAAGGCGGCATCGAAGCGTATCCAGCAGGATGAGAGAAGGAGCCCACAGAGATTGTCAATATCGACATGAGCTATCATTTAGTGTAAACTTCAGCCCTATATGTGACAGCGCATAGAGAAAGGGACCTAAGGGTAAAAAATCAATTTTCACTTTTTTTTTTTTTTTTGATGTGGACAACATCTGAGCATCGAATGAGACCGATCCCATGCCCCAAAAGTGCTCCCTCCCAGAGATATGCGCGTTTTATGAAATTGAAGTCGACGATTCTAAGGTTATGTGAAAAAATTTTCGTACTAACAGAGTGATATTCACGATTTAAAACAATTATAAATGACTATTTACTATAATTCACAATTAATAATTTCAGAAAATAAACCTGGATTCGAAAAAACGCGAGAAAAATTGATGTCAAGCTCATGGAAACAGCGCGCTAGGTAGAAAACAGTAAAAACCAACTACACAAAACAAGAGGTAGGGACGACCTACGCCCGTTTTCAAGGTTGACTAACACGATGTGTCGCTTTCAAATGAGACCAATACCAACACGCTCAGTGATGGTACACCAAAGATACACGTATTTAAATCTTTAAAATGGATCTCCTGAACAAAACCGGTTTTTACCCTTAGGTCCCTTTCTATTTGCGCGTCACATATATATATTTATTTTAATGCAAATGGAATATGTGAATTGTTTTGATTCATCGTACTCCAATTTGTTGAAAGCTTTTTATATAATGAAAGCTCAAATTTAACTTCAATAATGTACAACAGTCCTGCCGTTGTGCTAGATAAACTAGCCATGGTTTGAACAGATCCGTTTTGTGTACTCGGATTAAATACAAACCGAGAAGATATACAGAAGGAGATCAAGAATACAAGGGAATAACTCTGGTTCTCCCTTAAAACTTTACCATTTATCTTCTCTTCACTATTGACGAGTGCACATCAGGCATTTCTTGTGTTGTCATTTTGTTTGCAACGCCGTTCTCATTATGTTTTTTATATAGAAAGCAATGCCACACAACGAAAAATATAGGAAATGACAAATGTTGCCATCGCTATACACTATTGTGTTGGTAGCACACAACCAAAACATTCGTAAATAATATCGCATTCGAATGTTGCGTAAAGATTTCTCGGAAAACAACACTCGAGAACGGCTGCCGTAAACGGAAAGAGAAAGTGCTGCTAGAGCTCACTCGTTGCTCAGTTTATGGCAGCAAATCTTTCGATATGATGTTTCGCTCACGCATAATAACGAACCTTTATGCCGGCCACACACTACACAAGCTCAGTGCGCAAGTTTGGTACTCCGTAAACTAAGCTTGTGCCACACACTATACAAGTAAACTCTGTAGTTTTTATTTTAATGCGCCATAATGCAGGTGACTCTTTGTATATTTCTAGGAACTCTCTCCAGAATATTTGTTTTGCGCTCATTTCTTGTTTTGAATTCTTAAAAAATCTCGAGACAGCTGAGCTTTTACAACATACACACACAAGTTCATTGTACAGTTTTCAAACTTGAGTAAATATCAAAATCATTTTGATATTTACTCAGTTCACTGCATAAATAGCACAACCACACCCATACACTACAAAAACGCACTGTACAGTGCCAGACTTGTGCAGTGAACTTGTGTAGTGTATGTATGGCCGGCATTAGCAGTATCATTATGTAATCATAAACTAAACTTTTTTTAACGAGAATGTTTCGAGAATTGTTCGCTACAGCGAACATTTGTTTATTTTCGAATCTCAGGTTGGCTGGGTAATTGCTTAAAGGTTACTTAAAATAATAAGCAATAGGTTCCTGTTTTATGGATTTATGTATGTGGGTTGGAAAATTGCGCGGTAGAAGTAAACTTAGCTAAAGCTATTTGGAAAATCACATATCAGATGGTTAACCAAGGTCACCTGCTCAATATTGAGGTTCATTTGGGCTGCCAAAATTTATGCGATACTACTTGTAGCCACATTAGGTTGTATAGCTGGGGAATAGAACTGTTGAACAACTCCTTCATCATACAGCTCATATCGATTAAATGATCAAATCTGCGTTAAATTTGTCTACGAGTTAAGAGTGTACGCCTGTAACTTAATACAATCAAATTGCCTTTTCGGCATGCGTACATATGTACATACATACTAGAGCCGGATGTAGGTGTTATTTTTGTATGAACTTTCAATTTGACCTTAAACTGAATTTGAATATTTTAAAATTTGGTAGCACTATGACCACATTTGTCACTTTTTGTGGCAATTAAATTTAAATTGTACACTACATGCTTATCTATTTTGAATATACATACATATATACATATATTCATTCATTTTGACAAAAAGTATTCTCAATACACTTAAACTATCGGCATATTTAAAAAAATGCCAAGCACATGACGACAGTTTAAACCGGATTTAACACACACACACACACACACACGCACGCAGAATACACTCACTGACACTCAGTATAACGACACTAAATGGTAAAAAGTAATAAAAATTGTTTTAATACTGCGTGTTGATACGGTGATCCCATAAAATAAAAACACTATTAACTAATATATTTAATTATATTTCTGACATATTTTTGATACTATATTTGAACAAATATTGAGTGGTATTTAAGCCAAATTTGTATACAATTGTTATGTGATGAGTCATATGGGTTTTTTTTTTGAATGGACGTGCTTGTACGTTTACAACTTTATGTACAATGTATATGTATGTACGTTCGTATCGATGTTACTTAGATGTCTGTCTGGCTGTTTGTCAGCTTATTAGACTGACCGTTTGACCGCATATATTTGCCTTAATATGTAATCATTCTTTTTTTTTAATAAGAAACAAACAAACTCATTCATAATTTTTTATATTTTACTTTTTGGTTGCTTTTGGAAAGAAACAAAAGTCTAAACAGAAATAAAAATTTGCAACATTGTAAGATGTGTGTAAACATAGTGAAACAGATGAGGCCATTAATGAATTCGTATGATTTTGGTTTTATTGATTTCTATAAAATTGACTTTAATAAATTTACTTTTTGGAAACAGAACTATTTAAAAAGTACCCTATACAAAAGTGCCTTTTACAAAATATACTCTTAAGCAGTAACTTTCAAAAATGTACCTTTCTTGAAAGAATTTTTAAAAAAGGTATTGTATTGCCTTTTAAGTAAAGTACCTCTCAAAAAAGTACCATCCAAGAAGTATATTTTAAAATAGTACATCTAATTTTAAAAAGGCCTTTCGAAAAAGTATTTTATACAAACATTTTGAAAACAAATAATTGTTAAGAAAATGTCTTTTCAAAATAAGTACTTTTTTTTAAGAAAGTGTCTTTTTAAAAAGTACTTTTCAAAAAAGTACACTTTCCATTAGGTTACACTCTATAATATAATAAATAAATACCTTTCCAACACTGAAACAAACGAATATTAATTTGTGTATGCATATGAAATTTCTCAAGCAATAATCGTCAGTTATGTGTAAATTATGAATGAATGAAAAAAAAATGCGATTTGTGCTAAAAAAAGGAACAACTTAAATGTTTACGAAAAACTAATTCTAGTCATACTCTTACTTATACTAATAGACAGACGGCTGAAATAATCATAAATAATACAAAAACAAGAAAGAGAGAAACGAAATATATCAATTATTTTATCCGTTTTATTGGGTGGTCAACGCCAGTTCGAATTGCGGCTGGCAGTGAATACCCTGCAGGAAATGCGAATAGTGAAATTGTAGTGTTTTACTATTGACATTGTCAGTAGTACTACTGACCAGGTGTACTCTAGCCAATCTTATCATCTATTGACATTTAACATTAGCTTGTCATTGAAAATCTTCCAGTAGACTTTAGCACTATTCTTTTACGACCATATGGAGACGTTTGAACTAAAGATTCACTAGTACATTTTAGTGACCCTCGTCTACTATATACATATGTATATATGTACATAAGTGTTTAACATTATTGCATAGCATAATAAAAAAGAAAAACAAACTATTGACGGGTTCATTGAGAATGTCACCAGAAATACGTATCTATACTCGCGCATAAAAATATAGTTGTCGACATTTCAACTAGTGCAATTGTCGCTAGAGAAAAGAATGTTAACATAGAGACATATGGTTCTAGGCTGACTAGAGGGTATGTACTACATATCCAGCTGGCATTTTGTAACACAATCCAATCTTTTCCGAATCAGCTTGACGGGAAAAATTACCGCATATGAACTCATTTTTCGATCATAAATGATATTCCCTTTGTGAGCAAATGGTACCCTACAGATGAATCATACCAAAGAATCATTTATGATACGATTTGCTGATTAATTTTTGTGTAATTTGCTGGCAGTATGAAATCATTAAATGCCTTTTTGCGGTTTCTTTGCATTTTGTTCCTATATTTTCAAGAAATCATTATTTGATCATATAGATGAATCATAAGTGAATCCTTTTTCAATCACCCAACTGATAAATCAGTTTTTAATCATCAAAAGTGATCTGAGGAGAATCATATAAGAGATGTCTGCAAAAAATGATCACCCAAATGCCAGCTGGGTATGCATATATTTATGTATGTACACATATATATGTGTGTGTACGTATGCCTGTATGTACCCTGCAGAAAATGCGAATATTGAAATTGTAGTGATTTGTTAGTGACATTGTCAGTAGTACTACTGACCAGGTGTACCCCAGCCAATGTAATTATCTATTGACATTTAACATTAGCTTGTCATTGAAAATCCACCACTAGACTGTAGCAATACTGACTAAGTAGTTCTTTTGGGACCATATAGAGACATTGGTCCCAAAGATTCACTAGTAAATTTTAGGGGTTCTAGTCTACAATATCGATATTTCCTCGCTCGATGAAAATAGTAAAATGGTAGTGATTTACTAGTGACATTGTCAATAGTAAAACTGAATAGGTGTACCGCAGCCAATGTAATCGACCATATGGAGAAATTTGAACTAAAGATTCACTATTACATTTTAGTGACCCTCGTCTACAATTTTATAAGGGTTGGGCAACAAACTTAAATACATACTTATGTACGTAAGTTTTTAACATTATTGCATAGCATAATAAAAAAGAAAAACAAACTATTAACGCGTTCATTGACAATGTCACCAGAAATATACTAGAACTGTTGTCTCTAACGTATCTCTACTCGCGCATAAAAGGAAATTTGTCGACATTTCAACTAGTGCAATTGTCGCTAGAGAAAAGAGTGTTGACATAGAGACATATGGTTCTAGGTTGACTAGAGGGTATTTATATAACAGGTACATATTCTTCCTTTATTGTAACATAGACATACATATCTCAAGAAATTCCTTTCTTGCTTGTATAAGTAACTCTTGAGAAAATAAATTAATTTTATATCTGTTGTATGTAAATTGAAAACTTCAAATTTATTTCCTGCAAAACTAGCTTTTTTAATTATGCCCTTTTTGCAATCAAGGAGCGATATGTCCATTGGGATGGAGTATCTGTCGATCATACTTTGCTGCAGCCTTATTCATAACTTCCTTTGGCAAACTTATATTCAAACTTTCAAATGTGGATGATGCCATTTCTGTTAATGCCAAGTCTTCTATTCAGGAAAGTTCTTTCAAGATTGCTGATTTATTTTATTTTTATGTATTTAAAAGAATTCATTAAACAATTAAAAAAAAAGTTACTCAATATTTCGCTATTTACTTCAATAGTGTCATAACTCAAAAAATTAGTGTCATATAAATAAATAGCTTGCACCATCACCTCCTTACCCTGGAGTTAATGTCGACGTCGTCGACGGCGTCAAATGTCAAAAAAAAAGTTGAATCGTATGAAATTGTATGAGCAAAGACTATAAATATATATATATATTTATAGTCTTTGGTATGAGAGCAGTTAATCTCAACGCGTTGCAACGCCGTAAAAGTTCAATCTGTTTCAACTTTTTCGGCGTCAACGACGTCGACATTAACTCCACTATTAGAGAAGAATATTTTTTCATGTCTTCATTGAGTTGTATGCAAATTGAAAACTTAAGACGCGTTTTCTACAAAACTGGTTGTTTTGAGTTGTGACACTATTGAAGTAAATGAGCGATTTAAGTACACTCAGAACAGAAATAAAATCTTCTTTGAAAAGATTGATGATATTATAGTTGGTTGATTCCTTCAGAGAGGGATAAAAAGTTACATTTTTAATACTCATAACTTATTGATACTTAAAGGAGTATGAGTGTTAAAGCATATGCGCATCAGCAATTATGATTACATACAGGCATTCATACCTATGAGTATGAATACAAATAAGTGTGCATGTCGATAGGCGCTAGTTCGATCAAACAAGCTATGGATATTCCTTTGAATACGTACATACGAGTATGTGCATAAGCATGTATTGACAAGTACAAGTATAAGAACAATTTTTATAAAAAATTCGTTGTGTATGAATTAGGGATGTAACGAATATTCGCATTCGCTTTCGCATTCGCAAATAATTCGCGAATATTTCAAGCGAATACTAAAGACAAAAAAAAAATGTTGTATTTCTTTTACGAAAATAGTTTACGATTTTAAATTTAAGGACGAAAATTATTTTAAGCCAGCATGAAAAAGATACATGTAAAGCATTAATATTTTAGCGAAAAACTTCTATCAATAAGTTCTCATCAGTATCAAAATGAAACCCAAATCCAGCGGTGTTTGGAAATATTTTTCAGTTTTGAAAAAGAAAAGACACTGTTTGATTTGCGCGAAAATATTTTCTGCTTAAGACTAGTCTGTTCAAACTTTTGAACGCCATTACTTTGTACAACAAATTTGAAATCCAAACAATACGAGTATTAACTAGTGCTGGGATACTATCGATAGTACTATCGATAATATCGATAGTTTTCAAATATCGAAAATATCGATAGGAAAAAATATCGATATCGATAGTATTTAAAATGCAGTTTTGAAAACGTGAGATGTTATAAAAATTTTTTAACTGACATCAGCACAACTTTTGGAAAACCGTCACCTAAATTAACGTTCGTAGATACATTTGTACATATTAAAATAAACATAAGACTATAAACGTTCAATAAAGTGATAAAAAAACTACCTGCAATCTGATGAAAAATTAGTTATATTTTTCTTTCTCAAGTACTAACATTCAGTCGATAGTAATATCGATAGTATCGATAGTGAAATTTGAACTATCGATAGATATCGATAGCCGAAAATATCGATAGTATCCCAGCACTAGTATTAACTAGTCCTTGTTTGTTGTAAATTCCACTCGAAACAAGTGCCACTCATATTATTTCTCATGGAAACTTAAAATGTTGAAGATATATTTCATATGTTTTTCCCAAAATGAAGAGAGTAGTACTTCTGCAAGATTTTTCAGGAAAAATTCATTCCAAGTTTTCTTCATATGTATTTGACAGCATTTCACATGAAATGTTGAACAGAGTACCAGGATTTAGGGCTAAAGTACGAATGGGTGGATTGCCTAACATTGTGTAAACTTATTTTTAATTATTATATATACTTACTCTTATATAAATTTATTTGCATGTGATATTTTACGAATTGTAATATTTGCATTCGCTTTCGCATTCGCATTCGCTTTCGCAAAAAATGAAATGTATTATTCGCTTTCGCTTTCGCATTCGCATTCGCTAAACTAGTATTCGTTACATCACTAGTATGAATACCAAAATATTTGGATACTCTAATTAGAGTCTCTAACACATTAAAAAAAAATAACCATACTACTTAAAGACATTTTCTTCAGCTGTTAAAGAAAAGTTAAACAGATTTTAAAATACCAGTCGTTTGCTGGACATTTCATAAAATTTAAAATGAGTTTGAAATGTAATTTATCTAAAATTTTTCATTAAAAATTTTCCTAAAATGGATTTCAAATTCATTTTATTGTTTTATGAATATGGGGGTTAATATTTAGTTGGCAAAACTTTTTGTTTAATAAGTATCTGCCCTTTAAGACAGTTAGACATAAAGTGAAGCATTTTCTCGAATCCTAAGCCATTCTTCGATTAATATTCCTTTTAGTTCAGGTTTATTTAAGATTGAGCTTTTTCGTACTCTTAGATATATTTAATGTTTAATTGGCAAAAATTTTTCTTTAATATTTAATTAACAGTCCTTTAAAACTGTTAAACATAGGGTGGATTATTTTTTTTTAATTTTCTCCAATCCTGAGCCATTCTTTCATTAATGGTCCTTTAACTGAGGTTTATTTAATGTTGGTCAGTAGACTTCTGCCCATATATTTTCTATGGCGCTGAAGATTAAATTACACGTGTCATAACCATACAAAACAGCTGCTCAATACAAACTAATGGGCAACACTGTATTTGATTACAGGTGACTCGCCTTAAGCTTTATGCATTAAACACATTCACCACGCAAAAGTACAAAAAATGAATCACTTTATTCTTTACATCAATTTTTGGATAAATAATGTGAAATAATTGTACGATATCATTCATTCAACAACTGCACTTGCTCATTGTAGCCAAAAAAAAATACAAATTAGTTTAATTGGAGTACAACGACAAAAAAAGCATAGACAACAACCTGTCGCCCTGTTGCTTGCTGTCTTCTATCCTTGAAATTTGGTAGTTAGTAGCTTGCTCTGGTGAATGTGTTTAATGCATTAGGTCTGTGGATTCCAGAGAGTGTGGCCAGATGTGTGAATTGAATTCTTATTCTAATTATGAATAAACCAGCTTTTAAAAAAAAAAATTTAGTACTTCAACAACTGCAAACAAATATTTCTGGCAACACAAAAAAAAATCAAAATCAAAAAAAAAAAATAAAAACTGAATTTGTTGTGGTATAGCGATACACAGAGAAAACAGTGCCTACTAAATACCTCAAAAAATAGAACAAAATTAATAAGAAATCTCTATGGTTTTTTTTTTCAATAAGTAAATCTTATTAATTTCATAGGCCTGTCACACACGAGACTAATTTTTATGCCGCATAATTTTTGTTCTTTTAAGAACACACGAGGCTAATTCATACGGCACAAAAATGTATACGTATACATAGCTTTGTGTGTGTTAGTGTTTTTTGTATGCATTTGATATTTGCTGTTGTTTTAAGTTATGTGTGTATTGGTTTTATGCTGGTGATGTAGCTGGTTGAAAAATTATGCAAAACACGAAACCCTTCTCTTTGCCTCTCTCACCTACAAACTGGCATGTTATGCCAGCACAATTGTTCTCGTGTGTAAAAGGCCATAGAGAAAACCTTTTTGAAAAAATCAAGAAGAAATCTTGTAGATGTTATCTTATTGATTTTTTCAATAAAAAAATATAAAAACAATTGCGTCTTTATTCTCCATACTTATGTAATTTCATTTAAATTCTATACTATATACATATGTATGTATGTATGTAGTATATTGTAGATGTTATTTATTTATACATAAATACATACACATTATGTTATTATCTTAACTAACTTATTCACCAAGTATTGAACCAGCAAACTTCTGGGTGATAGACAAGCACGCTAATCAATATGCTAACAAGCAGTCTGAATAACCATTGAAATTATTGTGCAAACATTCTTATACAAAAATGAAAAAGATCATGAAAAAATTGTCTCTATGTCTATCTATAGATATGAAATAACAAGACACCTCATAAAATCAAGAAGATTTCCTTATTAAAAAAATCAATAAGATGCTTTACACATACTCATATAGGAACCTACTAAAATCAAGAAGAAAACCTTATTGAAAAAATCAACAAGGCAAACTAATAAAATCAAGAAGAAAACATTTAAAAAAAAAATCAAGAAGGCAACCTAATAAAATCAATAAGAAATCCCTATAGTTTACAATTTATAAGAAAACCTAATAGAATCAAGAAGTCTTTCTCTATGGATTGTTTTTTGGTGTCAAAAATAATGGAAATTGAGTAAAAAAAGTTGTGAATAATAAGATTTCTTCTTGATTTTATGTGGTTTTCTTCTTGATAAAATTAATAAGATTTACCACATAAAAACCATAAGGAATCTCTATGAAAAAATCTTCACTTCTTTCTGCTGGGATACCCCTAAGCCTAAACACGGTTCATAGAGAAAATCTTCTTGATTCTATGAGGCAGATTTTTTCTGTGTAGGTATGCCAGGTTATAAAAATAATGAGTATCGATAGCAACAGATATGAAATAAAGTGTGCAGGGGTATACGCAAGTATGAGAATAATGAATGTTATCGATATGTGCTTCTTTTCTTGCTTTCTATAAAACATTTTTCTTTTTATTCGGTTGTTCCAAAGTATATATTTTGGGGTACAGAGTGCTTGTTAAAATTCAGATGTATTGTACGTTTTTATTTCAAGAATTTTTCACTGGACATTTTACTCCTCCCTAGAGTATACTGATTCGGATATTGAAAGATTTTCATTCAGCTTAAGAGCCATATAAAATTTGCTTCTTTCTCTTCATATGCGCTGCTGTGCATTTATGGACAATTTCAATATTTTTTTCTGGAATTTAATAAATGGAAACAAATAAATTAAGTACATTCAATGTTTGTATTCATAGATACGAGGGCAAGCTAAAAATATTTCTCTAGATACAGATATTATTTGTTGAGAGTATAATGCGTTCAAATAAAATTTTTGGAAACACTTACTGCCTTATTTATAAAAAAATATATTTTAGATTTATGAAATTAAAAAAACAATGTGTGAAAACTGTTTTTATAAATCTTTGATACTTTGATATTTAACAAAATTAAACAATTTTTTAAACTTAAAAAAATATTTCTCCTTAATAAGAGGTTTATGAAACACATTTTCTATGGAAATTTGACGAATAAACCTTTTATAAAATCAAAACATTTTTTATGAATTAGGCCCTTAGTCTTTATTTTTATATATAATTTTATTATCGATATTTCGATAACCTTCGGTTAACTTCTTCTGAAGATTTTTTTTACGAAAACTTAAAATATGAAGAAATTGCCATTAGAATTTGCCTTTCTGTATATTGTTATAATTTCGCAGATAACCTTCGTACTTACTTAAGCACTTTATGAGCAAATTGTGGAAGTAAATGTACAAGTTTAAGAAATTAAAGAAAGAATGGATGTATAGCACACACATTCATACACATGTACGAGTATGTATGTATGTATGCATATGAAGCAGCATAAAACGGAAGTTCAACTAACTCATTTCCGCTAATGAATTTAAACAAGCCCGCTAGAGTAGTATCACTAAAATACAACAACAAAAACAATAATAATAATAGTGATTTTAAAAGACAGCATTATTATAAAAAAATTAGCACCATTTACTGAAATTACTTTTACATGCATTGAAAATATAATACAAATTTGTTTTTTTTTTAATTATTGTTGATTAATAAATATTGATTGATAAATATTGTTGATTGTTGGTGAAAGATATGTAGAATTAATAAAACTAATTGTTATATGCACTTTAATTATATACAATTTTAATTTATTAAGAATTCAATTTATAAAGAAAACCTGTTCGGTTGTTTGTTTTGCTTTAGCAATTTTTTTTTTGGTAGCAATTAATGGTTTTATTATTTTAAACATTTCACAGCTAGATATCATAAAAACAATATTTCATAGCGCATGATCCAAAATGTAAAACCATGTTCTATTAACTTGCAGATCTTGTGCAGTGGAAGTTATCGTTATTTGAAAAAGAATTTTAGGGCCTTGGTTGGTTTACGTGGGTGCCTACTACATGCAGGCCTTTACGTAGCATCTAGATGATTCCTTTTTGAAAGGACCACTACAGTCATCGGTGTCAACCTATGTAGAACCGTATCTTAGTATTCTGATACGTTGATCGTTACTAGCTCCAACCCGTCGCGTTGAGATAATTTTTGTAAAAATTTGCTTTGACTTATGCCCTAATTCAGTAAGAAGATTTAGGACGTTTTTGTTTCAAAATGCTTCTGAGTTCTTGTCTTTGAAGTCTCTAAATTATTTTCTTCAAAAATGGTTGTGGTCTTTGATAATGAAAAATATAAATATTATTGCCATGTTTTTAAAACATAAAAATTCAATTAAATTATTATACAATAGTTTGAAAAATATATGAAAAAATATGTGTTGGATATAATATTTAGAACAAAATCATTAAGCAAATACACGAACCTTCTAGCATAGACAATAAATAATAATCGTTTTGAAGAATCAAAACTGCTTTTTTTTCGTCCATAGACAAGACCATACATTCTTCGAACAGAATTAGGGCATTAGTGAAAATTTACTTAAACCTAGAAATTTTTTACTTAAATTTAGAAAAAAAAATTTTAATGATAGTAAATTTTTTATTTTTTTTTTATTTTAAAAAACTTTATTTTTTTCAAGACTTTTTCATTTTCTGGACATTCAGAAATCGCACGAATCCCAAAACACCCCTGAAAAACTTACATGCCCACAGAAAATAATTATTTCAGGCTTGGGAACAAGAAATAGTCACTAGGAACTAAATCCCCGTGTGTAGAAGCAATTCGTGGTGCACTTCTTGGATTTTTCCCCTTTTTTGGATGTAGAAACCTCAACTGAGCATGTAGAACGTTCGGCATTTTCCGCGCTTGTACGGCCAGAACAACGTAATTCAGTAAACCATTTTTTTAACGTTGAAATTGATGGCGAAGAATCCCTTTAGTATATGTATGTATATCAAGCTTATCTTTGGGTTAGCTGATGGGTTTGGTGGTGGTTGTAGTCTGCTATAAATATAAACATAAACTAAATGACGCAAATGGTTTAAATTATGACAGAAGTCAACTGACAGCTGTCTTTTGACAAGAGCATTGTTGTAATTCAGTTAAGAGGCAGAAAATAAAAAAATGCACTCACTTTTTGGCCCCTCCTCGTATTTAGATATCGAATTCTTTTTATAAAGATTACACTCGATTGAAAGAAGATATCGAAAGTCCTTAGCTCAAATTTTCTTTATTTCTGTTCGATAATACTGTTCTTGTTCAAAAATTTAACAAGCGGGAGACCTGGTGAGTAAAGCAAATTCGAATACGCTGAATTCAGTGGTGCTAACCGATTTTTAGGTTAGGTCTTGTGTAAAAAGTAATTAAGATTGAAAACTTGGTTAAAAGTACCTAAAAATAGTAATTAATTTTCCCCAGTTTTCGACTCAAATAATTGAGTGACTCCTACACAAATTTTTTAGGTAAGTAGCTTGCAAGTGTTCGCTTATGAGAGAGGTACACATTTTTTGGTAGTTTATTGTAGTTGAAAAATTATATTAAGACTGTTTCAATTTAGATTGGTATAATTTCAGCTGTTGGGTTTCTATTTTTAACCGACTTCAAAAAAAGAAGGAGGTTAACAATTCGTCTCTATTTTTTTTTTTTAGGTGTGTAGGTTCATAACTCGGTGCATTTTAGACCGATTGTAAAAATTTTTTCTTGTCTGCGAGGGTATGGCTTCCCATTGGTCCCATTTGAAAAAAGTGGGCGGGGTCACGCCCACAATTTTTTAAATTTAATTTTGTAATCTTCTACTCATTTGATTGCTGCGAAACCTAGCAAACATCTTTGGTTTTTGTAATTACAAAATTTTAAAGTTGAAAAAATGGGTGGGCCTACGCCCATTAAAATGTATTATAACATTACACGTGGTTCTACTTAACCGATTTTTACGAAACTTAGCACACACCTTGAACTCTTAAAAATACACAATCTTGTTTTAAAAAAAAGGCGTAGCCACGCCCCATAAAATTTAACACTTAATTTCACGTGCTTTTACTTCATCGATTTTTACGAAACTGGACCATATTTCTAAATAAAGAAAGATACTTACAAATAAATTTTTTTTGAATTGACCAGAGCTCAAAAGTATGCACTAAAAAGGTAAAATAAAACTTAAAAAAAAAAATTAAACCGACTTCAAAAATAAGCACTAAAAAGCAACAAATAATATAGATCTAGTTAAATAAAAGATTTTTATATATGTATGTTACCTACAGTGCCGTTTGAAGTTGGTGCCAGTAATACTGGTACTAAGCACATAGGAACATGCCCGGTAAAAAAACTGCAAGTCATTTTTATGTACATAGTATGTATCTGCTTAGTTACCAATGTTGCTGGCACCAACTTCAAACGGCACTGTAGGTAACATACATATATAAAAATCTTTTATTTAACTAGATCTATATTATTTGTTGCTTTTTAGTGCTTATTTTTGAAGTCGGTTTAATTTTTTTTTAAAAAGTTTTATTTTTCTTTAATTGATAAAAACAATTTTTACTATGCCATTTTGGGACACAAGCTAAGCCAAGGACTTTTTCGAATAAACAGCGATTTCTTTGCCTCCTTCAACCCATTAGTATTTACATTTACGTTAACCGGGGAATCAGCAATATTATTGACATTAATACGAATATGAATCTGAGTTGAATAAATAAATATCTACTATTTAAATGCAACTCTTGCTGCCGTGTTTCACCACTTCTGTCCGCTTATGAGAGATATTTAAAACAATATTTTTAAAAATTTAGTGTCCGCGTCTGGTTATCAGATTGTTCGTTTATGGGAATGCATTTTGTAGGGAGAAACTAATTAACGTGTTGGATCTACAAAAGTTGTCCGGTTATTAAGGGTGTCCGGCTATAGGAGGTGTCCGTTATGAGAGGTTTCACTGTAGTTATTGAGAAGAGAAACATTTAGGCAGTTGGGTGTATCAATTATGTCACTTTTTTTTTGCCAGATGTATGTATGTATGTATATATGCAATAGTAGGGGCAAAAAACCTTCATTCATTTAATATCACCAATTAATTATAAAGGTCTACATTTTAAAGGCACCCCCCCCCCCCAAACTTCAAACAAACTTCTCACTCCTCTAATTGAATTGCGAACGTTGTATTGGCCTAGTAAGTAAATCGTAAGTCGTACCCGCACATATGTACATATTCATCATAAATGTCGTAAAATGTAACTCATAAATTGTAAATTTAACATAGAGAAAATAATGTACCTACTATTTGCGACTACAAACAATTGCTTCGTTTTTCATATTTGTAGACATAATTTTTTTATATTACAGATTATTATTATTATTATTATTATTTTACTTTTATTCGTTCTGTACTTCCGCTTATCTTTAAGACGATTTTAAATATTTAGGTCACACTCATTTATTTGTTCAGTCGACGACGACACTTTACGACAGCCAATACTCGTACTACGGCAACGACTACATACTTGTGATTGTTGTATATAAGTTTTTGTTGTAGTTGTTGTTGTTGGTACTTTTGCTGTTTGTTCAGTTCGGTTCAATTTCATTCATTATTCGATTTTCATTGATACATGGCAAAACGATCATAAGGCATGTATGTATGTATGTAGTATGTGCTAACAGACGGACACAATCGAACATGCATACGGACACACCGAAAGACGGACGAATGAACGGACAGAAAAGCAAATGCTATACATACGTATGTATACATATGTACCTATGTACATATATTGAATGAAAAAGATAATATTAAATATGCATACATATGTATATTCATACGTATATAGCCTGTCGGAGTATGTGTGTTTGACTACAAAAATAATTAACGTATAGTTAACTTTTCTTAGACTAACTAAAAGCTAACTGCAATGTCATCCAGAACAAATCCAAAATTAATTCTGAAGTTGAGTACGTAATCGAATTTGGTGAGAGCCAACAAAATTTATTCTCAGCTATCTTAATGCCCTAATTCAGTTCGACGAATGTATCGTCTTGTGTATGGAGGAAAAAAAAGAAGCAGTTTTGATTCTTTAAAACGATTATTATTTATTGTCTATGCTAGAAGGTTCGTGTATTTGCTTTATGATTTTGTTCCAAACATTATATGCAACACATATTTTTTCATATATTTTTCAAACTATTGTATAATAATTTAATTGAAATTTTATGTTTTAATAAATTCAGTAAAGTGCGACTTTGACTCGCGCACGAAGGGTTCCGCACGTTGGGCTTTGAGCATTTTTTTTAATACAGTGTTTTTTTACGTTTTTTCAGCTGAAATAATTTTATTTTTTATTTTTTTTCGCTTTTTTCTCGTTTTGGCGATTTTTTTAATTTTGGCGATTTTTTTTTAATTTTGGCGATTTTTTTCATTTTGGCGATTTTTCCGGTTTTTTGCGATTTATTTTCGATTTAGAATTTTTTTTTTAATTTGGTGCTTTTTTTTTTTGTTTTGGCGACTTTTTTTGGATTTTGGCGATTTTTTTTCGGTTTGGCGATTTTATAATTTTGATTTTTTTTTGTTTTACCGTTTTTGAAAATTTCAAGAAGTTTGCTCTTACGGTTTCCAAGATACAGCAAGTTATCAAAATTACATAGTCGAAATTACATTAACTGATGGTACACCCTTTAATTAAATTTTTTTTAATTCTAGTGTTAATTGTTGTAGTCTGTATAAAAATACACTAACTTTACAAATTTCAAGTGTATATACATACAATTGTATGTATACAACATGGGATTTTAACATTTTTCGTTGCTCGTTTTTGCACACCCTTTAATTTCCAACTCTCATGTATTTGTTGTTGTAGCGGCGAAGGGTCTACACACTATGTCCAAATTTCAGGTCTGTAGCTCTTACGGTTCTCGAGAAAATACCCTGTGACGGACAGACGGACAGACGGACAGACGGACAGCGTAGCGAAAACAATAGGGTTCCATTTCACCTTTGGTGTACGGAACCCTAAAAACATGGCAATAATATTTATATTTTTCATTGTCAAAGACAACAACCATTTTTGAAGAAAATAATTTAGAGACTTCAAAGACAAGAACTCAGCAGCATTTTCAAACAAAAACGTCATAAATCTTTTTACTGAATTAGGGCATAAAACTCATTACAGTTTTATGTTAACATTTTGCTGTTATTATTTTATATGCCACCTTAGTTGGGTAGTAGCGCGTTGAGTACACAACGTGTCATGATACATGTAAAATGTTCGAACCACAGAAAAATTTATTTTACATTTATAGGGCATTTACATCAGCACAAAATCTAGCATATTTTGATTAAAATCTTTATGAAAATCTATACCGTTTACACCAGCTTTTTTTTGACATTTATCAAGATTTTTTTTTTATCAAAAACAAAACCCATCAACTGAATTGTTTCCAAAACTACAACCAAACAACTTCATTGTTTTCAATTCACGCACTTTTTAAGCAGACCGTAGCTAATTCACTCACCTTTTTTCTACAGGGTAGTAAAGAACAAATAAAAACATTAGATTTTTATTAGTTTTCCTACAAATCTACTAAAAATTAGATTTCGTTTTGTATGGGAAATCTCGAAAAAAGCAGCTTGATTTCGCTCGAAATCCCGAAAGTACTAGATTTCGAGACAGTGTAAATGCACTATTACTGACTACCAGGTGATTTAAAAAATTCAACTTTAAGTTAGTTGAAAAGTAATGCAGAGTGAGACAATTGACTACCGCCTAGGACATCGCAATGTTAAAATAGTCGGTTGATTACATTGAAAAGTAATCCAAGTGGCAGTCAGTACTAGTTGCTAAATAGTTAGCTTAAAGTTAGTTTAAAGTTAACGGAGTTTCCGATAGGGTATGTACGCTTATGCTTTTATATACATATATGTATACTAGACTTTTTCATTTCCCGGGAAAGCGGGAAAGGTTTTTCGGTTTCCCGGGAAATTCCGGGAATTCCTGCCCAGTATAAAACAATACAAAATATTTTTAAGTTTAGTTTATTTCAACAAAAACAAATTATAGTTCATGAGGTCGATTAAATAATAACGTTTTATACACACATTAGTCAAAAAATAATACCGTTTCCGTTATTTATATAATAGTAATACATAGATACCAATATTATAAAAAAGAAATTATACGAGTATTATTTTAAAAAAATATTACAAAATATCCCCCTTATGAAAAAATCATTGTTAAACTTAAAGTTGGTTTAAAAAACCAACTGGCGAAACCAGTTTTAACGAATGCTTTAACTTTAACAATCGTTTTTGCATAAGGGCATATTTCTTTGGAAATAGGACTTTAGTACAGAATAAGCTGTTAATGCTCTTAACCGTACTAGTTACCAAATATAATCTGTAATTATTTCTATTTTTTTTTTATTTCCTTGCTCATTTCTGTTTTTTTACCTTTATGAATTGTTGTAGAATTAGATTCAGAACGCATGCGTGCCAGATGTAAACTCGGCCTTAGTTGTTGTAAAGCTTTATCTATTGTAATATTGCCATCACCCTATTATTGCACCATCACATACATAAAGTGAATAAGGACACTCATCAAGGAATGTGTGAATACAAATTAAAATGCCATAACAAAGTCAAAAAATCCCGGGAATTCCCGCACAAATTTCCCGGGATTTCTTTCCCGGAAAATGTGCGGGATCCCGGGAAAAATTTCCGTATGAAAAACACTAATATATAGTCAGTCCATTTAATTTCTTGCATCTAAAATAGACGATGTATAGTCTATTTAATTATTTGCACATGAATCGGACAATTAATTTTTTTTTTTTTAATACATGATTTTTATTTATTGTATCTTCATATATGACCTAACAATAAGTATTCAAATCTTAAATATAAAAATATAATTAGGCCCGACCAGTGTCGGACATAAGCTTAGTAATAGTTATATATATATAATACATAAGTAATGATAATCAAAAGGAAAAAAATATAAAAAAATAAAAGTATTTTCAGGAAGTCCCATCTGGAGTGCTGTGAATAAGAGCCCTTGTATCCCTCTTTTTTAGGCGGATGTGTCCAGTAAAGTTCAAAATATTACGGGCAAGCGGATTAGGATGTGACTCGAGTTTTGTTAAATATTTGCCAGCGTTTTTTTGCAATTTCTTCAGTCACTAGTGGCATATTTAAGTCACGATGTATATTTGAATTTTTTATGTACCATGGAGCCGATGTTATTAACCGTAAATTTTTTATTTTTTTTGCCTTCGTTGGATTCTCTCGACATTAGAAGCTGAAGCAGTACCCCATAGCTGAATTCCGTAGCACCATATAGGTTTTAAGAGCGACTTGTATATTAAAAGTTTACAATCTAGGGTGAGGGTTGAATTTCTACCAACCAGCCAATGTATCTGAGTTAGTTTAAGTTTCATTTGCGTTAGCTTAAAGTCAATGTGGTATTTCCATGTGAGCCTTCGATCAAGATGTATACCAAGGTATTTCACATGTAAGTTTTGAGGAACAATTTGATTATTGATTGTAACGGGGGAACAAGTGTCTTTTCTTAAGGTAAATGTTACCTGAGCACACTTCTGTTCGTTTACCTTTATTCTCCACATGTTTAACCATAGTTCTAGCGGAGTAATATGTTGCTGAAGATATCGGGAAGCCTCGTGTGGGTTTTCGTGCATACTAAGGCAGGCTGTATCATCGGCAAACGTAGATGTATGGATATTGCTGCTCAAAGGCATATCACAAGTATAAATCAAATATAAAACTGGCCCCAGTATACTCCCCTGTGGCACACCGGATGAGATTATTTCAGGCGTACTCATAAAGTCTCCTTCCACAACAGTGAACTTCCGGGCATAATGTAACTTTCCAGCAGATTTAGAATGTTTATTGGTAGGTAAGTCTTTAATTTTAAAATTAGGCCTTCATGCCACACTTTATCAAATGCCTGAGAAACGTCAATGAACAGCGCATAGCAATACTTTTTTTCTTCAAAAGTTTTTCTTATAAATTGAAATAAATCTATGAGTTTGTTCAATGGTGCTATGCTGACTTCTAAATCCAAATTGATGATCCGGTATGCACTCATTATCAGTTAGAATTGGGGACAATTTTATCATGAGTAACTTTTCAAAGAGCTTTGACATTGTTGACAGTAAACTTATTGGCCTATGTGACTCAGCTTTGGTAAGATCTTTGCCCGGCTTTGGAATCATTTTAACCTTGGCAAGCTTCCAGCTGTTTGGATAATACTCCAGTCGTAAAATAGCGTTAAAAATGAATAACAGGATTCTAATAGCTATACGAGGCAACTTCATCAACATCTGGTTACTAATTCCATCAATACCCGGAGCTTTTTTCGGTTTGAGTTCTGCAATTATTTTTTGTACATCACGCGTCTTAAATTTTATTGGTCGAGGGGGTAGCGCAACTACATTTGGCAAATCAACAGCACCAGAACACGTGTTTGGGGTGAATACGGATTTTAAATGCTCACCAAATATTTTATCTTTTTCAGTATCGCTTCTTGCCCAACCTCCTGTAGATGTGCGCAGAGGTGGTTTAAACTCAACTGGTGTTTTAAGCTTTCTAGCAGCGCGCCACAAAGAGTAATTAGATGCTGGTGTGACATCAAGACCTTCCAAATAATATTTAAGAGATGCAGTTTTTTCAAATGCAAGCAACTCTTGAAGTCTTTTAGTACACTCTTTAAATCTGGTTTTAAGTTGGGGTGATCTGTGCTGTTGCCATTCTCTTCTAGCTCTTCTTTTTTCACTTACGAGACGTTCAATATCCGTAGAATAAATTCTATTAACCCTAGTCTGCGAATGGGCGGTAGTGGCATGTTCAGCAGCCTGTTTAATATTTTCATTAAGGTTGGCAATGTTAGATTCAATATCATCGTGTGCTCTTAGCGTAATATTTTCCGTGCAATGACTACTAAGATATTTTTTAAATCGCAGCCAATTAACACGATTTTTCAAATTCGCATATGGGTGAGGTAAGTCAAATATTCGTTGCTTGTAAATGTTCTTCACAAATGTTGTCAATAAAATAATGCTTGAGTCTTGACTTTATTAAGATTGCTGATCCACCGCACGCTCTTCCTCTCGGGTCCTTTGAATCATATAAGGTGTAGCCATAAATTTTAAGTCAAATGAGTCTCAGAGACCAACATTATGTCAATATTTTTTTCCGTGAGGAAGTGCTCAAGTTCATTTTTATATTGGCGAATGCCGTTTGCGTTCCAGAAACATATTTTTAACGTGTTCATGGTTTGTTAACTAAAGCTTGAAGCAATGTTTTCTGCATTCGCAGCATTTCTTGCTCCATGTTAGTCATATTTGTTGTAAAATTATTTATAGTTTGCACCAGATTATCAATAGTAGCTTCAAGGCGATTGAAATTAAAGTTCGAGTTTGTATTTGTTGAATTATTTGGTGGTGAAACATTTTGTGTATGAATAGAATTTGTCTTAGCAGCATCGGCATACGATACACGGGAACTAACTGGTTGGCTCACTTGCGCAATAGTGGCTGATAAAGCGTTTGCTGATTGGGCTGGGGCCAATTTAGGTGTTTGCCTAATAGTCTGTTTGACGAAAGAGTACACAGGACAACCTCTGTAGTTAGCGGTGTGATTACCTCCATAATTACTAAATTGTTTGTCACTTTGATGTTTTGGTTTATTGCAACTAGCAGTGCCGTGTAATTCGCCGCATACAACACAAACAGTAGGTAATTTGCAGTAAGACTTAGTATGTCCATATTCTTGACAATTATGGCACTGTACGGGTCCTGAACGCTTGTGTGGTTCTTCAACGGTTATTTTTCGATATAAGAGATATCTTAAATTATATATTGGATGGGTCTCATTTTTTTTTTCAATTTTATATCATTTGGCTCAAATTCAACGCGAAATAGAGGTTGAGGGATCTTTCCCCTATTTTTTATGTTAGATACATTTTTTACTTTAAAACCCTGGAGGACGAGAGCATCTTTTACTTCTTCAGGAGCAACATAGGAATCTATGCCCTTCAACACAATCTGCAGACCTTTAGCACTCTTGAGCTGATATGTGTAGAAATTTGTTTTACTTTTTTCAAATTCAGAAACCATTTTTCGAAAATCTTTTTCTTCATAAATTTGAATTTTCGTTTCATCAATATTACCACGTTTTATTGGAACAATCAGCCCAATCATGAACAACAATTCCGTGCAAGTTTTTTCACTCTTCCCTTTTCTCCTATTATGAATTTGTTTTTCCCCTTTTTTTACCAAATTCCCGCATTTGATAAAAAAAGGGAAAAAAGTAGGTATTATGAACGCCGTTGAACTTGCTTTTTTCACTAAAAATCTTTCCCTTGCAAAACAGAAGGGAGTTTACATAAAAACATAGTTGATACACAATTAAAACACAATTTTTATACACAAACTTCTATTTTATAGTTATTGTATATAAAAAAACACAAGTAATGTCCAAATAAATCTTTTATAAACTTTTTTTACATATTTTTTCAAGTTGGTAAATTTTAGTAATTTTGTTTCTCTCACTCAAAAAAAAAAGGGAGAAACAAATGTCAACAAACAAGCAAAATAACGAGCTTCGTAATGCGGTGATGCCACGTATTACTCTTTTTTGTTCCCAATTAATTTATGATTGGAGGAATGTTTTCTCGAGAAAATTATTTTCCGTGAGAATGAAATTCCGAAGGAATATTCATGATTGGGCTGAATGTGAAATTTATTCTCACCAATGACCGAAATTAATTTTTTAATAAGAACGTTTGAGTTTTTTTCTCTTAAATAGATTGGTGGCGGCTTGGAGGTTTTGTTCGCAGATTCAGCGGGTTTGTCATTGTCATCTTGCAATATTTTAAAACGGTTTTGCCGATTAGTAGAGGATGCGCTGTTATCCCTAGACATCTTTGGAGCAGATGCAATTTTAGTAGAATTTGGGTTTCGCCCGCGCTTTAAAATTGTAATGTATCTGTCCATTCCGCCTTGGACCTTGGGTTTTGGGCTACTCTTATTTTCAGTGACAACTTGGTTAAGTGATGACCCCGAGCCCGAGGCGGGTGATATCGCTGAGTTAAACTTGGAAGTACTAGGCAATATTGTCAACGATTCACTAGTTGGCATTGGACAAAGCGAAGTTGATCGCTGACGAAACTGTGGTTTTGCCGTTAGAAAAAGTCTATTATCAGATTTTTGATTTTTATCAAGAGCTTCAGAAATCACAGCAAGTCTATTATCAGATTTTTTATTTTTATTGTTATCATTATGAGCATCAAAACTCACAGTAAAATAGGCATTTCTGCCGTTAGAACTCACTTCACTATTTCTTTCCTTTGGGGTACTCATATAGAGTATTCCTCAAGGGTACTTTGTATGTTTTTTTGTTTACGGTTTTTTTGTTTTTGTTATTTCTATATGTAAAAATATTATCAAAGCAAAAAAAGCTTATTTATCAAAGTTAATATGTACTACGAATATTTTTTGTATGCTTTTTTTTTGTTTAGTTTGTATGTAAGAAAAATTCCGCTATTACGTCTGTTCACTATGAAGGTACAACGAGAACAATTTATAGTCGATAAAATTTTTTCATAAAAAATTGAAAAAAAGACGATGTATAGTCCATTATATTTTTTTCATAAAAAAATTTTTTCCATGAAAAATGGATGATGTATAGTTTATTAAATTTTTTGCACGAAAAGAAGTCGACGTATATAGTCCATTTAATTTTTTAGATACGAAATGGACGAATTATAGTCAATTTAATTTTTTTTTTAAATTTAAAAATGGACGATGTATAGTCCATTAAATTTTGTATATATAGTAAGTCCATTTAATTTTTTGCGTCTAAAATAGACGATGTATAGTCGATATAATTATTTGCACACGAATCGGACGATTTATATCGATAAAATTTTTTCATAAAAAATTTAAAAAAAGGCGATGTATAAGTCCATTATATTTTTTTCATAAAAAAATTTTTTGCATGAAAAATGGATGATGTATAGTTTATTAAATTCTTGGCACGAAAAGAAGACGACGTATATAGTCCATTTAATTTTTTAGATACGAAATGGACGAATTATAGTCAATTTAATTTTTTTAAATTTAAAAATGGACGATGTATAGTCTATTAAATTTGGTATATATAGTCAGTCCATTTAATTTTTTGCATCTAAAATAGACAATGTATAGTCTATTTAATTATTTGCACACGAATCGGACGATTTATAGTCGATAAAATTTTTTCATAAAAAATTGAAAAAAAGACGTCCATTATATATTTTTCATAAAAAAATTTTTTGCATGAAAAATGGATGATGTATAGTTTATTAAATTCTTTGCACGAAAAGCAGTCGACGTATATAGTCCATTTCATTTTTTAGATACGAAATGGACGAATTATAGTCAATTTAATTTTTTTTTAATTTAAAAATGGACGATGTATAGTCCATTAAATTTTATATATATAGTAAGTCCATTTAATTTTTTGCATCTAAAATAAACGATATATAGTCTATATAATTATTTGCACACGAATCGGACGATTTATAGTCGATAAAAATTTTTCATAAAAAATTGAAAAAAGACGATGTATAGTCCATTATATTTTTTTCATAAAAAATTTTTTTGCATGAAAAATGGATGATGTATAGTTTTCTAAATTCTTTGCACGAAAAGAAGGCGACGTATATTGTCCATTTAATTTTTTAGATACGAAATAGACGAATTATAGTCAATTTTATTTTTTTTTAATTTAAAAATGGACGATGTATAGTCCATTAAATTTTGTATATATAGTCAGTCCATTTAATTTTTTGCATCTAAAATAGACGATGTATAGTCTATATAATTATTTGCACATGAATCGGACGATTTATAGTCGATAAAATTTTTTCATAAAAAATTGAAAAAAAGACGATGTATAGTCCATTATATATTTTTCATAAAAAATTTTTTTGCATTAAAAATGGATGATGTATAGTTTATTAAATTCTTTGCACGAAAAGAAGGCGACGTATATAGTCCATTTAATTTTTTAGATACGAAATGGACGAATTATAGTCAATTTAATTTTTTTTTTAATTTAAAAATGGACGATGTATAGTCTATTAAATTTTGTATATATAGTCAGTCCATTTAATTTTTTGCATCTAAAATAGACGACGTATAGTCTATATTTTTTGCATGAAAAATGGATGATGTATAGTTTATTAAATTCTTTGCACGATAAGAAGGCGACGTATATAGTCCATTTAATTTTTTAGATACGAAATGGACGAATTATAGTCAATTTAATTTTTTTTTAATTTAAAAATGGACGATGTATAGTCCATTAAATTTTGTATATATAGTCAGTCCATTTAATTTTTTGCATCTTAAATAGACGATGTATAGTCTATATAATTTTTTGCACATGAATCGGACGACTTATAGTCGATAAAACTTTTTCATAAAAAATTTAAAAAAAACGTATAGTTCATTATATTTTTTTACAAAAAAAATTTTTTCCATGAAAAATGGATTATTAAATTCTTTGCACGAAAAGAAGAGACGACGTATATAGTCCATTTAATTTTTAGATACGAAATGGACGAATTATAGTCAATTTAATTTTTTTTTTTATTTAAAAATGGACGATGTATAGTTTTTTTTTTTTTAACAGAACCCGCGAAGCGATTAGCTTGTCTGCGGAAAACACCCAGGGTCTATGGCGGGAATAGAACCCACGACCTCTAGACTGAGAGGCTAGCATCGCTACGAGTCAGTCCATTTAATTTTTTGCATCTTAAATAGACGATGTATAGTCTATATAATTTTTTGCACATGAATCGGACGACTTATAGTCGATAAAACTTTTTCATAAAAAATTGAAAAAAAGACGATGTATAGTCCATTATATTTTTTTCATAAAAAATTTTTTTGCATGAAAAATGGATGATGTATAGTTTATTAAATTCTTTGCAAGAAAAGAAGTTGATGTATATAGTCCATTTAATTTTTTAGATACGAAATGGACGAATTATAGTCAATTTAATTTTTCTTAAATTTAAAAATGGACGATGTATAGTCTATTAAATTTTGTATATATAGTCAGTCCATTTAATTTTTTGCATCTTAAATAGACGATGTATAGTCTATATAATTTTTTGCACATGAATCGGACGACTTATAGTCGATAAAACTTTTTCATAAAAAATTAAAAAAAACGATGTATAGTTCATTATATTTTTTTTACAAAAAAAAATTTTTGCATGAAAAATGGATTATTAAATTTTTTTCACGAAAAGAAGGTGACGTATATAGTCCATTTAATTTTTTAGATACGAAATGGACGAATTATAGTCAATTTAATTTTTTTTTAATTTAAAAATGGACGATGTATAGTCTATTAAATTTTGTATATATAGTCAGTCCATTTAATTTTTTGCATCTTAAATAGACGATGTATAGTCTATATAATTATTTGCACATGAATCGGACGATTTATAGGCGATAAAAATTTTTCATAAAAAATTTAAAAAAAGATGATTTATAGTCCATTATATATTATTCATAAAAAAAATTTTTTGCATGAAAAATGGATGATGTATAGTTTATATAGTCCATTTAATTTTTTAGATACGAAATGGACGAATTATAGTCAATTTAATTTTTTTTTAAATTTGAAAATGGACGATGTATAGTCCATTAAATTTTGTATATACATATAGTCAGTCCATTTAATTTTTTGCATCTAAAATAGACGATGTATAGTCTATATAATTATTTGCACATGAATCGGACGATTTATAGTCGATAAAATTTTTTCATAAAAAATTGCAAAAAAGACGATGTATAGTCCATTATATTTTTTTTTCATAAAAAATTTTTTTGCATGAAAAATGGATGATGTATAGTTTTTTAAATTCTTTGCACGAAAAGAAGGCGACGTATATAGTCCATTTAATTTTTAGATACGAAATGGACGAATTATAGTCAATTTAATTTTTTTTTAATTTAAAAATGGACGATGTATAGTTTTTTTTCTTTTTTTTTAACAGAACCCGCGAAGCGATTAGCTTGTCTGCGGAAAACACCCAGGGTCTATGGCGGGAATCGAACCCACGACCTCTAGACTGAGAGGCTAGCATCGCTACCAGTCAGTCCATTTAATTTTTTGCATCTTAAATAGACGATGTATAGTCTATATAATTTTTTGCACATGAATCGGACGACTTATAGTCGATAAAACTTTTTCATAAAAAATTAAAAAAAAACGATGTATAGTTCATTATTTTTTACAAAAAAAATTTTTTGCATGAAAAATGGATTATTAAATTTTTTGCACGAAAAGAAGGCGACATATATAGTCCATTTAATTTTTAAGATACGAAATGGACGAATTATAGTCAATTTAATTTTTTTTAAATTTAAAAATGGACGATGTATAGTCCATTAAATTTTGTATATATAGTCACTCCATTTAATTTTTTGCATCTAAAATAGACGATGTATAGTCTATAAAATTATTTGCACAGGAATCGGACGATTTATAGTCGATAAAAATTTTTCATAAAAAATTAAAAAAAAGACGATTTATAGTCCATTATATTTTTTTCATAAAAAATTTTTTTGCATGAAAAATGGATGATGTATAGTTTATTAAATTCTTTGCACGAAAAGATGGCGACGTATATAGTCCATTTAATTTTTTAGACGCGAAATGGACGAATTATAGTCAATTAAATTTTATTTTTTATTTAAAAATGGACGATGTATAGTCCATTAAATTTTGTATATATAGTCAGTCCATTTAATTTTTTGCATCTAAAATAGACGATGTATAGTCTATATAACTATTTCCACATGAATCGGACGATTTATAGTCGATAAAATTTTTTCATAAAAAATTGAAAAAAAGTCGATGTATAGTCCATTATATTTTTTTTCATAAAAAAAATTTTTGCATGAAAAATGGATGATGTATAGTTTATTAAATTCTTTGCACGAAAAGAAGACGACGTATATAGTCCATTTAAGTTTTTAGATACGAAATGGACGAATTATAGTCAATTTAATTTTTTTGTTAATTTAAAAATGGACGATGAGTCCATTAAATTTTGTATATATGGTCAGTCCATTTAATTTTTTGCATCTAAAATAGACGATGTATAGTATATAGTCAATTTAATTTTTTTTTTAATTTAAAAATGGACGATGTATAGTCTATTAAATTTTGTATATATAGTCAGTCCATTTAATTTTTTGCATCTTAAATAGACGATGTATAGTCTATATAATTTTTTGCACATGAATCGGACGACTTATAGTCGATAAAAATTTTTCATAAAAAATTGAAAAAAGACGATGTATAGTCCATTATATTTTTTTCATAAAAAATTTTTTTGCATGAAAAATGGATGATGTATAGTTTTCTAAATTCTTTGCACGAAAAGAAGGCGACGTATATTGTCCATTTAATTTTTTAGATACGAAATAGACGAATTATAGTCAATTTTATTTTTTTTTAATTTAAAAATGGACGATGTATAGTCCATTAAATTTTGTATATATAGTCAGTCCATTTAATTTTTTGCATCTAAAATAGACGATGTATAGTCTATATAATTATTTGCACATGAATCGGACGATTTATAGTCGATAAAATTTTTTCATAAAAAATTGAAAAAAAGACGATGTATAGTCCATTATATATTTTTCATAAAAAATTTTTTTGCATTAAAAATGGATGATGTATAGTTTATTAAATTCTTTGCACGAAAAGAAGGCGACGTATATAGTCCATTTAATTTTTTAGATACGAAATGGACGAATTATAGTCAATTTAATTTTTTTTTTAATTTAAAAATGGACGATGTATAGTCTATTAAATTTTGTATATATAGTCAGTCCATTTAATTTTTTGCATCTAAAATAGACGACGTATAGTCTATATTTTTTGCATGAAAAATGGATGATGTATAGTTTATTAAATTCTTTGCACGATAAGAAGGCGACGTATATAGTCCATTTAATTTTTTAGATACGAAATGGACGAATTATAGTCAATTTAATTTTTTTTTAATTTAAAAATGGACGATGTATAGTCCATTAAATTTTGTATATATAGTCAGTCCATTTAATTTTTTGCATCTTAAATAGACGATGTATAGTCTATATAATTTTTTGCACATGAATCGGACGACTTATAGTCGATAAAACTTTTTCATAAAAAATTTAAAAAAAACGTATAGTTCATTATATTTTTTTACAAAAAAAATTTTTTCCATGAAAAATGGATTATTAAATTCTTTGCACGAAAAGAAGACGACGTATATAGTCCATTTAATTTTTAGATACGAAATGGACGAATTATAGTCAATTTAATTTTTTTTTTTATTTAAAAATGGACGATGTATAGTTTTTTTTTTTTTTTTTTTTTTAACAGAACCCGCGAAGCGATTAGATTGTCTGCGGAAAACACCCAGGGTCTATGGCGGGAATAGAACCCACGACCTCTAGACTGAGAGGCTAGCATCGCTACGAGTCAGTCCATTTAATTTTTTGCATCTTAAATAGACGATGTATAGTCTATATAATTTTTTGCACATGAATCGGACGACTTATAGTCGATAAAACTTTTTCATAACAAATTGAAAAAAAGACAATGTATAGTCCATTATATTTTTTTCATAAAAAATTTTTTTGCATGAAAAATGGATGATGTATAGTTTATTAAATTCTTTGCAAGAAAAGAAGTTGATGTATATAGTCCATTTAATTTTTTAGATACGAAATGGACGAATTATAGTCAATTTAATTTTTCTTAAATTTAAAAATGGACGATGTATAGTCTATTAAATTTTGTATATATAGTCAGTCCATTTAATTTTTTGCATCTTAAATAGACGATGTATAGTCTATATAATTTTTTGCACATGAATCGGACGACTTATAGTCGATAAAACTTTTTCATAAAAAATTAAAAAAAACGATGTATAGTTCATTATATTTTTTTTACAAAAAAAAATTTTTGCATGAAAAATGGATTATTAAATTTTTTTCACGAAAAGAAGGTGACGTATATAGTCCATTTAATTTTTTAGATACGAAATGGACGAATTATAGTCAATTTAATTTTTTTTTAATTTAAAAATGGACGATGTATAGTCTATTAAATTTTGTATATATAGTCAGTCCATTTAATTTTTTGCATCTTAAATAGACGATGTATAGTCTATATAATTATTTGCAGATGAATCGGACGATTTATAGGCGATAAAAATTTTTCATAAAAAATTTAAAAAAAGATGATTTATAGTCCATTATATATTATTCATAAAAAAAATTTTTTGCATGAAAAATGGATGATGTATAGTTTATATAGTCCATTTAATTTTTTAGATACGAAATGGACGAATTATAGTCAATTTAATTTTTTTTTAAATTTGAAAATGGACGATGTATAGTCCATTAAATTTTGTATATACATATAGTCAGTCCATTTAATTTTTTGCATCTAAAATAGACGATGTATAGTCTATATAATTATTTGCACATGAATCGGACGATTTATAGTCGATAAAATTTTTTCATAAAAAATTGCAAAAAAGACGATGTATAGTCCATTATATTTTTTTTTCATAAAAAATTTTTTTGCATGAAAAATGGATGATGTATAGTTTTTTAAATTCTTTGCACGAAAAGAAGGCGACGTATATAGTCCATTTAATTTTTAGATACGAAATGGACGAATTATAGTCAATTTAATTTTTTTTTAATTTAAAAATGGACGATGTATAGTTTTTTTTCTTTTTTTTTAACAGAACCCGCGAAGCGATTAGCTTGTCTGCGGAAAACACCCAGGGTCTATGGCGGGAATCGAACCCACGACCTCTAGACTGAGAGGCTAGCATCGCTACCAGTCAGTCCATTTAATTTTTTGCATCTTAAATAGACGATGTATAGTCTATATAATTTTTTGCACATGAATCGGACGACTTATAGTCGATAAAACTTTTTCATAAAAAATTAAAAAAAAACGATGTATAGTTCATTATTTTTTACAAAAAAAATTTTTTGCATGAAAAATGGATTATTAAATTTTTTGCACGAAAAGAAGGCGACATATATAGTCCATTTAATTTTTAAGATACGAAATGGACGAATTATAGTCAATTTAATTTTTTTTAAATTTAAAAATGGACGATGTATAGTCCATTAAATTTTGTATATATAGTCACTCCATTTAATTTTTTGCATCTAAAATAGACGATGTATAGTCTATAAAATTATTTGCACAGGAATCGGACGATTTATAGTCGATAAAAATTTTTCATAAAAAATTAAAAAAAAGACGATTTATAGTCCATTATATTTTTTTCATAAAAAATTTTTTTGCATGAAAAATGGATGATGTATAGTTTATTAAATTCTTTGCACGAAAAGATGGCGACGTATATAGTCCATTTAATTTTTTAGACGCGAAATGGACGAATTATAGTCAATTAAATTTTATTTTTTATTTAAAAATGGACGATGTATAGTCCATTAAATTTTGTATATATAGTCAGTCCATTTAATTTTTTGCATCTAAAATAGACGATGTATAGTCTATATAACTATTTCCACATGAATCGGACGATTTATAGTCGATAAAATTTTTTCATAAAAAATTGAAAAAAAGTCGATGTATAGTCCATTATATTTTTTTTCATAAAAAAAATTTTTGCATGAAAAATGGATGATGTATAGTTTATTAAATTCTTTGCACGAAAAGAAGACGACGTATATAGTCCATTTAAGTTTTTAGATACGAAATGGACGAATTATAGTCAATTTAATTTTTTTGTTAATTTAAAAATGGACGATGAGTCCATTAAATTTTGTATATATGGTCAGTCCATTTAATTTTTTGCATCTAAAATAGACGATGTATAGTATATAGTCAATTTAATTTTTTTTTTAATTTAAAAATGGACGATGTATAGTCTATTAAATTTTGTATATATAGTCAGTCCATTTAATTTTTTGCATCTAAAATAGACGATGTATAGTATATAGTCAATTTAATTTTTTTTTTAATTTAAAAATGGACGATGTATAGTCTATTAAATTTTGTATATATAGTCAGTCCATTTAATTTTTTGCATCTTAAATAGACGATGTATAGTCTATATAATTTTTTGCACATGAATCGGACGACTTATAGTCGATAAAATTTTTTCATAAAAAATTGAAAAAAAGACGATGTATAGTCCATTATATTTTTTTCATAAAAAATTTTTTTGCATGAAATATGGATGATGTATAGTTTTTTAAATTCTTTGTACGAAAAGAAGTCGACGTATATAGTCCATTTAAGTTTTTAGATACGAAATGGACGAATTATAGTCAATTTAATTTTTTTTTTAATTTAAAAATGGACGATGAGTCCATTAAATTTTGTATATATGGTCAGTCCATTTAATTTTTTGCATCTAAAATAGACGATGTATAGTATATAGTCAATTTAATTTTTTTTTTAATTTAAAAATGGACGATGTATAGTCTATTAAATTTTGTATATATAGTCAGTCCATTTAATTTTTTGCATCTTAAATAGACGATGTATAGTCTATATAATTTTTTGCACATGAATCGGACGACTTATAGTCGATAAAATTTTTTCATAAAAAATTGAAAAAAAGACGATTTATAGTCCATTATATTTTTTTCATAAAAAAATTTTTGCATGAAAAATGGATGATGTATAGTTTATTAAATTCTTTGCACGAAAAGAAGACGACGTATATAGTCCATTTAATTTTTTAGATACGAAATGGACGAATTATAGTCAATTTAATTTTTTTTTTTAATTTAAAAATGGACGATGTATAGTCCATTAAATTTTGTATATATAGTCAGTCCATTTAATCTTTTGCATCTAAAATAGACGATGTATAGTCTATATAATTATTTGCACATGAATCGGACGATTTATAGTCGATAAAAATTTTTCATAAAAAATTGAAAAAAAGACGATCTATAGTCCATTATATATTTTTCATAAAAAAAATTTTTCCATGAAAAATGGATGATGTATAGTTTATTAAATTCTTTGCACGAAAAGAAGACGACGTATATAGTTCATTTAATTTTTTAGATACGAAATGGACGAATTATAGTCAATTTACATTTTTTTTTTAATTTAAAAATGGACGATGTATAGTCTATTAAATTTTGTATATATAGTCAGTCCATTTAATTTTTTCCATCTTAAATAGACGATGTATAGTCTATATAATTTTTTGCACATGAACCGGACGATTTATAGTCGATAAAATTTTTTCATAAAAAATTTAAAAAAAGACGATGTATAGTCCATTATATTTTTTTCATAAAAAATTTTTTTGCATGAAATATGGATGATGTATAGTTTTTTAAATTCTTTGTACGAAAAGAAGTCGACGTATATAGTCCATTTAAGTTTTTAGATACGAAATGGACGAATTATAGTCAATTTAATTTTTTTTTTAATTTAAAAATGGACGATGAGTCCATTAAATTTTGTATATATGGTCAGTCCATTTAATTTTTTGCATCTTAAATAGTCTATGTATAGTCTATATATTTATTTGCACACGAATCGGACGATTTATAGTCGATTAAAATTTTTCATAAAAAATTGAAAAAAGACGATGTATAGTCCATTCCATTATATTTTTTTCATAAAAATTTTTTTTGCATGAAAAATGGATGATGTATAGTTTTTTAAATTCTTTGCACGAAAAGAAGGCGACGTATATAGTCCATTTAATTTTTAGATACGAAATGGACGAATTATAGTCAATTTAATGTTTTTTTTTAATTTAAAAATGGACGATGTATAGTCTATTAAATTTTGTATATATAGTAAGTCCATTTAAGTTTTTGCATCTCAAATAGACGATGTATAGTCTATATAATTATTTGCACATGAATCGGACGATTTATAGTCGATAAAATTTTTTCATAAAAAATTGAAAAAAAGACGATGTATAGTCCATTATATTTTTTTCATAAAAAAAATTTTTGCATGAAAAATGGATGATGTATAGTTTATTAAATTCTTTGCACGAAAAGAAGTCGACGTATATAGTCCATTTAATTTTTTAGATACGAAATGGACGAATTATAGTCACATTAATGTTTTTTTTTTTTAATTTAAAAATGGACGATGTATAGTCCATTAAATTTTGTGTATATAGTCAGTCCATTTAATTTTTTGCATCTAAAATAGACGATGTATAGTCTATATATTTATTTGCACACGAATCGGACGATTTATAGTCGATAAAATTTTTTCATAAAAAATTGAAAAAAAGGCGATGTATAGTCCATTCCATTATATTTTTTTCACAAAAAATTTTTTGCATGAAAAATGGATGATGTATAGTTTATTAAATTTTTTGCACGAAAAGAAGACGACGTATATTGTCCATTTAATTTTTTAGATACGAAATGGACAAATTATAGTCAATTTAATTTTTTTTTAAATTTAAAAATGGATGATGTATAGTCCATTAAATTTTGTATATATAGTCAGTCCATTTAATTTTTTGCATCTTAAATAGACGATGTATAGTCTATATAATTATTCGCACACGAATCGGACGATTTACAGTCGATAAAATTGTTTCATAAAAAATTGAAAAAAAAAACGATTTATAGTCCATTATATTTTTTTCGTAAAAAAATTTTTTCCATGAAAAATGGATGATGTATAGTTTATTAAAATCTTTGCTCGAAAAGAAGACGTATATAGTCCATTTAATTTTTTAGATACGAAATGGACGAATTATAGTCAATTTAATTTTTTTTTAATTTAAAAATGGACGATGTATAGTCTATTAAATTTTTTATATATAGTCAGTCCATTTAATTTTTTGCATCTAAAATAGTCTATGTATAGTCTTTTTAATTATTTCCACATGAATCGGACGATTTATAGTCGATAAAATTTTTTCATAAAAAAATTGAAAAAAAGACGATGTATAGTCCATTATATTTTTTTCATAAAAAAAATTTTTTGCATGAAAAATGGATGATGTATAGTTTTTTAAATTCTTTGGACGAAAAGAAGTCGACGTATATAGTCCATTTAATTTTTTTAATACGAAATGGACGAATTATAGTCAATTTAATTTTTTTTTTAATTTAAAAATTTAATTTTTTGCATCTAAAATAGACGATGTATAGTCTATATAATTATTTGCACACGAATCGGACGATTTATAGTCGATTAAAATTTTTCATAAAAAATTGAAAAAATACGATGTATAGTCCATTATATTTTTTTCATAAAAAATTTTTTTACATAAAAAATGGATGATGTATAGTTTATTAAATTCTTTGCACGAAAAGAAGACGACGTATATTGTCCATTTAATTTTTTAGATACGAAGTGGACGAATTATAGTCAATTTAATTTTTTTTAAATTTAAAAATGGACGATGTATAATCTATTAAATTTTGTATATATAGTCAGTCCATTTAATTTTTTGCATCTTAAATAGACGATGTATAGTCTATATAATTATTTGCACATGAATCGGACGATTTATAGTCGATAAAATTTTTTCATAAAAAATTGAAAAAAAGACGATTTATAGTCCATTATATTTTTTTCGTAAAAAAATTTTTTGCATGAAAAATGGATGATGTATAGTTTATTAAATTCTTTGCACGAAAAGAAGACGACGTATATAGTTCATTTAATTTTTTAGATACGAAATAGACGAATTATAGTCAATTTTATTTTTTTTTAATTTAAAAATGGACGATGTATAATCTATTAAATTTTGTATATATAGTCAGTCCATTTAATTTTTTGCATCTAAAATAGACGATGTATAGTCTATATAATTATTTGCACATGAATCGGACGATTTATAGTCGATAAAATTTTTTCATAAAAAATTGAAAAAAAGACGATGTATACATTATATTTTTTTCATAAAAAATTTTTTTGCATGAAAAATGGATGATGTATAGTTTATTAAATTCTTTGCACGAAAAGAAGGCGACGTATATAGTCCATTTAATTTTTTAGATACGAAATGGACGAATTATAGTCAATTTAATGTTTTTTTTAAATTTAAAAATGGACGATGTATAGTCTATTAAATTTTGTATATATAGTCAGTCCATTTAATTTTTTGCATCTAAAATAGACGACGTATAGTCTATATAATTTTTTTAACATGAATCGGACGATTTATAGTCGATAACATTTTTTCATAAAAAATTGAAAAAAAGATGATGTATATATAGTCCATTATATTTTTTTCATAAAAAATTTGTTTGCATGACAAATAGATGATGTATAGTTTTCTAAATTCTTTGCACGAAAAGAAGGCGACGTATATAGTCCTTTAATTTTTTAGATACGAAATGGACGAATTATAGTCTATTTATTTTTTTTTTTAATTTAAAAATAGACGATGTATAGTCCATTAAATTTTGTATATATAGTCAGTCCATTTAAGTTTTTGCATCTCAAATAGACGATGTATAGTCTAAATAATTATTTGCACACGAATCGGACGATTTATATCGATAAAATTTTTTCATAAAATATTTAAAAAAAGACGATGTATAGTCCAATATATTTTTTTCATAAAAAAAATTTTTGCATGAAAAATGGATGATGTATAGTTTATTAAATTCTTTGCACGAAAGAAGTCGACGTATATAGTCCATTTAATTTTTTAGATACGAAATGGACGAATTATAGTCAATTTAATGTTTTTTTTTAATTTAAAAATGGACGATGTATAGTCTATTAAATTTTGTATATATAGTAAGTCCATTTAAGTTTTTGCATCTCAAATAGACGATGTATAGTCTATATAATTATTTGCACATGAATCGGACGATTTATAGTCGATAAAATTTTTTCATAAAAAATTTAAAAAAAGACGATGTAATATAGTCCATTATATTATTTTCATAAAAAAAATTTTTGCATGTAAAATGGATGATGTATAGTTTATTATATTCTTTGCACGAAAAGAAGTCGACGTATATAGTCCATTTAATTTTTTAGATACGAAATGGACGAGTTAAAGACAATTTAATTTTTTTTTTTAAATTTAAAAATGGACGATGTATAGTCTATTAAATTTGGTATATATAGTCAGTCCATTTAATTTTTTGCATCTAAAATAGACGATGTATAGTCTAAATAATTATTTGCACATGAATCGGACGATTTATATAATTTAAATTTTTTCATAAAAAATTTAAAAAAAGACGATGTATAGTCCAATATATTTTTTTCATAAAAAAAATTTTTGCATGAAAAATGGATGATGTATAGTTTATTAAATTCTTTGCACGAAAGAAGTCGACGTATATAGTCCATTTAATTTTTTAGATACGAAATGGACGAATTAAGTCAATTTAATTTTTTTTAATTTAAAAATGGATGATGTATAGTCCATTAAATTTTGTATATATAGTCAGTCCATTTAAGTTTTTGCATCTCAAATAGACGATGTATAGTCTAAATAATTATTTGCACAAGAATCGGACGATTTATATCGATAAAATTTTTTCATAAAAAATTTAAAAAAAGACGATGGATATATAGTCCATTATATTTTTTTCATACAAATTTTTTTTGCATGAAAAATGGATGATGTATAGTTTTCTAAATTCTTTGCACGAAAAGAAGTCGACGTATATAGTCCATTTAATTTTTTAGATACGAAGTGGACGAATTATAGTCAATTTAATGTTTTTTTTTTAATTTAAAAATGGACGATGTATAGTCTATTAAATTTTGTATATATAGTAAGTCCATTTAAGTTTTTGCATCTCAAATAGACGATGTATAGTCTATATAATTATTTGCACATGAATCGGATGATTTATAGTCGATAAAATTTTTTCATAAAAAATTTAAAAAAAGACGATGTAATATAGTCCATTATATTATTATCATAAAAAAAATTTTTGCATGAAAAATGGATGATGTATAGTTTATTAAATTCTTTGCACGAAAAGAAGTCGACGTATATAGTCCATTTAATTTTTTAGATACGAAATGGACGAATTAAGTCAATTTAATTTTTTTTAATTTAAAAATGGATGATGTATAGTCCATTAAATTTTGTATATATAGTCAGTCCATTTAAGTTTTTGCATCTCAAATAGACGATGTATAGTCTAAATAATTATTTGCACACGAATCGGACGATTTATATCGATAAAATTTTTTCATAAAAAATTTAAAAAAAGACGATGCATATATAGTCCATTATATTTTTTTCATACAAATTTTTTTTGCATGAAAAATGGATGATGTATAGTTTTCTAAATTCTTTGCACGAAAAGAAGTCGACGTATATAGTCCATTTAATTTTTTAGATACGAAGTGGACGAATTATAGTCAATTTAATGTTTTTTTTTTAATTTAAAAATGGACGATGTATAGTCTATTAAATTTTGTATATATAGTAAGTCCATTTAAGTTTTTGCATCTCAAATAGACGATGTATAGTCTATATAATTATTTGCACATGAATCGGACGATTTATAGTCGATAAAATTTTTTCATAAAAAATTTAAAAAAAGACGATGTAATATAGTCCATTATATTATTATCATAAAAAAAAATTTTTGCATGAAAAATGGATGATGTATAGTTTATTAAATTCTTTGCACGAAAAGAAGTCGACGTATATAGTCCATTTAATTTTTTAGATACGAAATGGACGAGTTATAGACAATTTAATTTTTTTTTTAATTTAAAAATGGACGATGTATAGTCTCTTAAATTTGGTATATATAGTCAGTCCATTTAATTTTTTGCATCTAAAATAGACAATGTGTAGTCTATTTTATTATTTGCACACGAATCGGATGATTTATAGTCGATAAAATTTTTGCATAAAAAATTGAAAAAAACGATGTATAGTCCATTATATTATTTTCATAAAAAAAATTTTTGCATGAAAAATGGATGATGTACAGTTTATTAAATTCTTTGCACGAAAAGAAGTCGACGTATATAGTCCATTTAATTTTTTAGATACGAAATGGACGAATTATAGTCAATTTAATTTTTTTTTAAATTTAAAAATGGACGATGTATAGTCCATTAAATTTTGTATATATAGTAAGTCCATTTAATTTTTTGCATCTAAAATAGACGATGTATAGTCTAAATAATTATTTGCACACGAATCGGACGATTTATAGTCGATTTTTCATAAAAAATTTAAAAAAGACGATGTATAGTCCATTATATTTTTTTCGTAAAAAAATTTTTTGCATGAAAAATGGATGATGTATAGTTTATTAAATTCTTTGCACGAAAAGAAGGCTACGTATATAGTCAGTCCATTTAATTTTTTAGATACGAAATGGACGAATTATAGTCAATTTAATTTTTTTTTAATTTAAAAATGGACGATGTATAGTCTACTAAATTTTTTATATATAGTCAGTCCATTTAATTTTTTGCATCTAAAATAGTCTATGTATAGTCTTTTTAATTTTTTGCACATGAATCGGACTATTTATAGTCGATAAAATTTTTTCATAAAAAATTGAAAAAAAGACGATGGATTAATTAAATTAAATTTTTTTTTCATAAAAAAATTTTTTCCATGAAAAATGGATGATGTATAGTTTATTAAATTCTTTGCACGAAAAGAAGTCGACGTATATAGTCCATTTAATTTTTTAGATACGAAATGGACGAATTATAGTAAATTTAATTTTTTTTTAAATTTAAAAATGGACGATGTATAGTCTATTAAATTTTTTATATATAGTCAGTCCATTTAATTTTTTGCATCTTAAATAGACGATGTATAGTCTATATAATTTTTTGCACATGAATCGGACGATTTATAGTCGATAAAATTTTTTCATAACAAATTGAAAAAAGACGGTGTATAGTCCATTATATTTTTTTCACAAAATAATAATAAGCGAATTTTCCATATAGGAGAAGTTCGCTATAACCGAAGTAGATACGCTATAACTGAACTTTTTTTTATTATATATCAATGTAAAGCTTTTGGAACCAGAGAGATTGTTCGTTGTATGCATTAATTCGTTGTAACCGCATCGAACCGAACCGATTGGAAGGTATATTTGCTTCTTGATATTTTGAATTACCTTATCGCAAATGGAAAGCTACATTTCTTGCTACAATTTTACTACACCAGCTGATTTAAAAAATTCAACTTTAAGTTAGTTGAAAAGTAATGCAGAGTGAGACAATTGACTACCGCCTAGGACATCGCAATGTTATAATAGTCGGTTGATTACATTGAAAATTAATCCAAGTGGCAGTCAGTACTAGTTGCTAAATAGTTAGCTTAAAATTAGTTTAAAGTTAACGGAGTTTCCGATAGGGTATGTACGCTTATGCTTTCATATACATATATGTACATATATGCATACCTACATATGCATGTATGTATATAAATGTACATACATACATAGTTATACACAAACATAAAACGAATACGTCAGCATAGTTAGATTTTTCAATATAAAACTTAGATAATTAAAAGTTGGATCTCGAATAAAATTTATATGACTGCTAAAAATTACAACACATAGATACATTTATTTACACACACATATATACATATTTGTCTGTACAAGCACTGAAGTAAAAAAGTCTGCCTGCAGTTGCTCGTATTTTAACTGAGTTTCTTTGAATAGGTACATATATACTACATACATGTAGACCAAATAAAAACAAATTTAAGCTATTAAAAATATTTAAAGTCTTGCCAAAAATATGTAAAGAAATTCACTTAACAAGTAAGTACATACATATGTACTTGTACACAGACTTTTGTGGTGCAGTGTACATGCGGTATAAGTACATCCGCCTGATTTTACTTAAATATTTTCAGCATTTCTACATACGAGTACATACATACATACTTATTTGCTCAATCCAAATTATGATTTATAAATTAAGATAAACCACACAAAGAATGAATGGTAAACATTGGTGCGTACATACATACATAACTATGTACTAGAGTTTCTACGCGGGAAAAAAATCCCGGGAATTTCCGAGAATTATTTTTTTACAAATCCCGGGAAATTTTAAACGGGAATTTAATATATACGTTTTTGGAATTTGCTTTATTTACATTGCTGTTCATTACTTAAAAATACAACTCTGTAAGGATGCATAATATAAGCATGAAAGCAGATGTAATAGAGGTTTCCGAGGTGACTCCAACAACTTGCAGCGTTACGAAATATTTTCAACCTAAACCGTCTTTATAGGAAATACGAGTAGTACGAGTATTTATATTGGCAGACGTAAATGGAATTTCCGTCCATGCTATAACTCAAAGAATATGAATTTATTTGTTTTTGTTTTGTTTTTTAAATATTGTTGTTCATTAAATGAACGAATAAAGTTGTTATGTTTTTAATTTGAATGTTGTATATTTTTTCTAAAAATTATATTTTTTATTGAGGTCATTTAATTCAATTCATACGCTTTTGAAATTCCCGGGAATTCCCGGGAATAAAACATTTTACTTCTCGATTCCCGGGAATTGCAAAAGGCCGGGAAACTAGAAACCCTACTATATACATATGTATATGTATGTATGTACTAGTACATATGGATGTGCGTGTGTACATTTGGAAAAAAATGTGCACGAGCTTTAAATCTTAATACCTGGCTTCGGCTAATGCCTGCCAAAATAATTGATTAAATGTGACTGTAAGATTCCATTGAAATGTGAAAGTGCTAAGACTAATGTGAAGTTCGAATATTAGTAAGACGAGGAAAGAAAATATGTATGTACACATGTATGTATGTACATATGAAGAATTTTTGTTTATGATTCGATTAGGCTAAATAGAAGTAACTACTATTATTACTAGGTGTTACCTTTTTTAGGAAAGGGATAGTGCTCGAGAATACAAGTGGCGAAGGAAGTGATGGAGGAGGAAAGCTTAATTCTTTTACAATTCTGCTTTTTGCACTAAAGACAATTGTAAATTATTTTGACAACCACTAGCAGAACGGAACAATATGCTGTTTTCGAAGGCCGCCACAGCTTCATCATCAGCGTTCTTGTGTTTGCCGTCAGTTAATATAAACTTCAGCCCTATATACATACATACATACATACATACATATTTTTCAATGCAAATGGAATATGTGAATTATTTTGATTCATCTCGTACTCCTATTTGTTGAAAGCTTTTTATGAGATGAATTCATTTCAATACTCATCAGTTGACCTCAATCAAAAAATTATTGTGTAATTGCTTTATAATTTGTTTGCCTGTTCCTAAGTGCGAATACTTGCAATTTTCAAAACTATGCAACACACTAGTATGAGTCTATATGTGTGCTAAATAATTGAACTTCGAGAACAATTAGTATGTTGTATTGAATGTATAATAAAACTTTAACTACTCAGGTAAAATTTTTGTACTTATACAAGTATATTCATACATGCCCTATAGGAACTCAAACCCATTTGTAAGTAACTTCAAACTGGGTTTTTAATAACCACAACTGGTTGATTAAGTGACTTTTTTCCTTGTCGCCGACTCACTATTTTAGGCATGTCATAGGCGATAGTCAATTGGCCATCTCTGCATGACTTTCAAATTGACTACTAACTAATTATTTTTCAACCAATTTGTAGTTAATTAATATATTAGCAAAAAAAAAGATATATGTATATTTATATTATATATATTATATATATACATATGTATATATTCATATATATCTATGTAAATATATAAATACATATGTATATGTCTATATAAATATTTATTACAGTCGAACTTCCATAACTCGAACTTCTCTAACTCGAATTTTCTCTAACTCGAACTAGTTTGGTTAGCAGTAGCGTTGAAAGAACAAATCACATACAATTCTGTAACTCGAAGTCTCCGTAAGTCGAAGTTTTTTTTTTTGGGATAATGGTGATTCGAGTTATGGAAGTTCGACTGTATTATTATATTCACTAAAAATAAAAAAATCGTACATACATGTATACATACATATGTACATAAATGTATCCATACATACGAACCGCTCATAGAAAATATTATTGAAATTATTTAGTTTTTTTTCAACACAAACATTTGGCATTTGATTTCATGACATGCTTCTTTTGATTTTTTTATTTTCTTTTCATTTACTTATTTTGCTTTTATTTATTTCTTACGTGTGCTTTTATTCAATATGTTTGGCTGATATCTGCATGAGATTTAAACCAATTTGTAGTCACTTGCAAAATTATTAATTTATAAGTTAGTGTTTTTTCTCAACTGATTATTTTATTTACTACAGGGATGCCAAGCTAATTGAATTAAATATTTGTTTGTATGTTGTTTGGTTTCTATTTTATTTTCTTATGCAATTGTTAATTAGTTGAAAGTTTATCATCGTCTGCATTCTTGTATAGTTTTTAAATAAATATCATTTGAATGATGAAATCAGTGTTGCCATATTTGTTTGAGGAAAAACTGCCACACCGAACGAAAAATGTGTTTTTCAGAAGAAAAAACTGCGTGAAAAAAATTGTTTAACAGTCAAATATTTCTTATTATAACGTAAACTCATCATAAGATCCCTACATAAGCCTGCGGCATTAAATCAAGGGGCAAATTACGGAATTCGATACGATTCGAAATTTTTAAACATTTCCATATAAACTCTATTGAAATATTTCGTAATTTCGTTCGATAACGAGTGCTGTAATTTGCCCCCAGATATTCTACCTAATGCTTTTAGCTCACAGTTACATACTTTTTAATATCGCTTTTCTTGACACATTGTTTCATTATTGCTTTCTCTTTCTACGATTTAGTGTAAAATGTTGGCTCACGTTTTCAAATTTTACTTGGGTATTGACAGTCTTAAATAAGTATAACATTATTTTCTTCACAAAAGTGTTATAAGTTAAACAAGTTTTCAATTTAATAATTATTTGATAATTTGATTGTTATAAGCCTAATCGTTGAAAACTCCTCATCAAATGAGAATTGTGTGTATAGAAAACAAAAAGAAAATGTTAAACTTTTAAAATTTTTCGTGTGTTTTTATTGGAATGCTTTGCTTTCATAATTTTTGAAACTTGTATGAAAAATATTGAGACATTTTTAGTATATCTGACTTTTTTTGTTTGCTTTTAGCATGCCTTTTAATGAGGGCTTTTATACAATTACAACAAGATTGAGCGTCTGAATGATCTTGTCACTGATATGGAAAAAAGAAAAAAACTGCAAGGCTGCTCAAATGTTCAAGAAACTGTGAAAAACAGATAAATCTGCACATTTGGCAACGCTGGATGGAATGAAAGCAAACAACCGCAGCTTCAGACTTGAAAGGCCATACATTTATTATGCAAAACAGTTGAATTTTTATGCATTTAACTAATAAATAAATAGTTAAATAACAATACAATCTCATTCTGACAATTCTGCATATCAGTGATCAATTTGCAGTTGCAATAGTATTTATTCACGAATTCCTCAAGTTCAGTTTTTAAAAGAATACTATCCCAGCAAAGCTTATTACAGTAGAACTCCTGTCTGCCATTCAACAATTAAGTACACAAGTAGAAAAGGCTTGACAAACTTTTCTTCAATTGTTAATTACACTGTGTGACAAAAAAAAATACCTGTGACGTGTTACTATTTTTCTGGTAGGTATTGTCGAATATAACAACAATCTGTCTTTGAAATTTTTCCTACACCCCAAAATCTTAAGTTACGGGTAAAAAAGCGGTTTTTTGTATGCACTTATCAACCTATAATTAACCCATTACCCGCTGTAATTCATATATGCGAAAACTAGTAAGGTTGTAAACGGTTGAAATGGTCAGCTTCGACGTGAAGTTGACAACCATTTACAACTAATTGGTTAAAACTTTAAACATTACCAAAGAGGATGACATATTTTCTTCTTATTTTAAGAAAAGTTTTAAAAATATACGATGCAGTTATTAAAATAAACACCTTTTAAAAGACGTCCTAAAAATGGGACAATGGCGGGTATTGGGTTAAGTATAAATCAATTTTTCCTTAAGAGCCATAGTAGCAACTATAAGAATGAATCCAAAGTAGTAAAGTGACGAAAAAACCGGAAAAAATGATATTTGGTGAAAAAAATACACACATATGTATGTATATCTGAAATTTACTGAAAAAAAATATATATGGTTCGAAAGGTTTTAGTATCTTCTTTCTTAATCCGTTTATAAATTTAAAATCGTTTGACACTCAAGTTAGTTAGAGGTTGATAAGTGCGTACGGATGCGAAAAACCGGCTTTTTACTCGGCTTGTTTGGAAAATTTCAAATGCAGATTCTCATTATGCTCGATAGTACCTATGTACCAGAAAAATAGTAACACGTCCCAGTTATTTCGATATCATTCCTTTTTGTCACACAGTGCAATTTGTGTAGAATATAATAACTATGCTTGTAATTCAGAAACAAAGTCGTCTCATAATTAAAAATTGAGTGCAAGGTTCGTTAATAAGATCTAAAAGCAACTCTTCAAAAAGTTTATCAATAAGCAGAATAAACAAAGGAAGTTAGCAGGGACCGAAAATAATTGTTATTTTTTTATTTTAAATGAAAAGGTTACTGTAAAATGTGTTTTATTTGGATTGGGTTATTTTTAACCATTATCGTAAGAGATATTTTATTTTGGTTATTGTAACCAATTTAAGTGAGAAATATTTTTTTTTAGTTACGAATAACTATTATGGCAACCAAAAAAATTTTTTGGTTACCAATAACAATTGTCTAAAGAATTTAAATTTTTTGGTTACTTAAGTATCAATTATTGCTACCTGAAATATGGCATTTTACGTCCCTTTTCACAATGTATGATTAGGAGTTAACGTGAACTTTAACTGATAGTTCTTCAATACAAAACATGTCGGTAAAGTTCCTGTTAGCCTTTAATTGTACATTGTGAAAAGGCCCGTTAGATGTATAAGATGCATTTGTAAGGGGTATGCAGGACAAAAAATTTAAATATCTTTAGCAAAGTTGACAAAACACGCAGTTTTATAAGAAATATTTATGAATTTCATAATAAAATTATTCAGGTATTTAAACTAATTATTTTGCTTTTACTTTTCTTTTTCGCAAATTTCTACTAAAAACATTACATATTGCAAAAAATATACTAATTTCCAAGGGATTAAAATAATCGAAAAACTCTCCCAAAACTAATTATATAGACCGCCAAAATCGGCAAGAACTTGCGATAATTTGCTAAAAATGTGAATATGTTAAAAAAACTTCCAAAACCGCAAAAACTGTAAACAAAAAAACTCAGTGGATTTTAAGAATCAAAAACAATCTCATTTGCAAAAAACTACGAAAATTCGCGAATAATTTCATAATTGAAAAAATGCGATAGAATTTATTAAAACCCCTTAAAATTGTAAGGAATCCAAAAATTCGCAAAATCTTGGTAACATCAACAAGATATCAAAGTCTGACACTTATTAAAAATAGTTAAAGCCGCAAATGAAAATAGAGAATTGCGAACAATCACTTTTATTGCGATTTTAGAGAAAATCCGCGATAAATTGCGAAATAGTAAACAAGCCCTAAAATTACTTACAAATACAAATTCCAAAAAATGGAAAAAATTGCCAAACTTATAAAAATGGATACAAAATTCGCAAAAATTACGAAAACTTGCAATAACTTGCTAACATCAAAATGATAGCAAAGTGTGATATTAATTAAGAGTCGGCAGAACTACAAAAAGGGAAAAACTGTAAAAAAATAGTACTATCAGACAATAACGTAAATTTGCTGAGTCACCCCTAATTTATAAAAATTGTGCGCAAAGGCAATACGATTTATTAAAAATTACCCGATTAGCAAAACTTACTAAAATTTGAAAATACGAGTAAATACTAAACCCCTTAATTTTAAAAGGATAAATGCTCGAAAAAAATTTTCTTTCACATATTGCAAAAATTACAAAAATTCGCAAAGTTTTCGGATACAGATAGAAGCCGTTGAATAATTTTCTCATATTTTTGCATTTTCGTATTAAATATTATTTTGTATCTTTGGCCCTAAAGTATCGTATTTTAGGTAGCAATAACCAAAAAATTAAAATACTTTAGATAATAGTTATTGGTAACCCAAAAAAATTTTTGGTTGCTATAATAGTTATTCGTAACCAAAAAAAAATATTTCTCACCTTAATTGGTTACAATAACCAAAATGAAATATATCTTACTATAATTGTTGATTATAACCAATATTTAAATTCATCAATTTTAATTGTTAAATATAACCTTTTAGTCATTTTTCTTATAACTGTTATGCCCCTGGAAGTTAGTTTTGTTTGTATAAAATTATTGCACGTTTGACAAAAACAATCAACTGCACAAGAAACATAATTAAAATAAATTGTGGAAACAGAAATGTAAAAAATTTTACAAAATCCATCTGCTCGAAGCAAAAGAATTAAATTTCGATACAACTCAAGTAAGTCATTACATCCTGACGACTAACAGGCAAACCTAAAGAGCGCCTAGTGTTCGTTGCTTAAGCAGAATAGTACGTACTTACCATACATTAAAATATACTATGAATGCACAGCAGCAACGATCCTACTGCTTAAGCCACGCTCGATGCTCTAATTTAGGTTTGGCTGTAAAAAGTCATCGCATCATTTCATCTAAGTAGAAAATATCATTACAAAAGTTGCCAAAACTAAACAGTGAACATTTTCGAAAAAAAAATAGGATTGTGATATTTGATAAAAAGGTTTTGTTTAGTTGGTACTGCAACCTTTATGACTTTGTCAAATCACAGGCTGTTTCAGCTTAGATTTTTCCACTTTTGTGCCTGTCTAGGCTATTGAAGTTCATATGGTTGTGAAGTTGGATAGCTCTAGAAAAATATGTATTTGAAAACTGTATTGCCAGAACTTTTGATGAGTTGTCAGAATTTTTGAAGCAAATTTGTCCTCGTCCAGACCATGGTGTAATTATACACCTTGGTCCAGACTTTAAAATTTTGTTGCTGCAATTCTTGAGCTTATTGGTGAGAGGGGCGAGAAGATTGGGGAGGGGTACACAGTTTCATGCGCTGTGCAATTCTCTTTTGTTTTGAAATTCTGACTTGCTAATTTAAATGTATTTGATGTTTTATTTTATTTTCTTTCTTCAGTTATATTAAAGGTATTCATTTCAGTTTTTTTTTTGGTTGGAAAAATACAACAAACACAGGTAAAAAAATTCACCAAAAGTTGAAATTTTAAATTCAACTTTTGGTGGAACTTTTTTTCCAGTGTTTGTTGTAAAAAAAAAAATACATTTTTCCATTTTTCCAACAGAAAAAAACTGAACTGAATACCTTTATTAAAAACAAAAAATGTAACAAAAATTAAATAGAATTGTTAATTTTTCAGGGAATGTTGTGTTGTAATCAAATTTTTTAATACATAATTGCAAAACTGGAATTTCCTAATGTGGACACTAATGCAGTTTTAAAGCAGAATTTTAACAAGTTGCAGCAACAAAAATTGGGGCTTACATATCGCCACCTTAAATGCAAAGGGACGTAGCTACACTTTTATATTTTTTACAGGAGAAACAAAAAACGTTACAAAATCAATAATAATAAAGTATTCTTGAAAATTGTCTTCGAAATTTAGTTGCAGTATGAATACTTATGTACATACATATATGTTTTTAACCATTTATTTACTTTTTATATATATATTTAAGCTTTTATGTCGTTACGTTCCTTGCAATAAAAATAGATGCATCAATTACTGCGAAGAATATTACGAAATTTAGAAAAATTTCAAACATTTCACTAGAATTTAAAGAAAAATGTTATAAAATGTCAATCGATAGCGATTGCCATTGAATTTTCAAAAAAAAAAAAATAATAAAAAAACTCTGTTAAACAAATTGTGTATGAAAATTCCTTTAAAAAAAGGGGTGTTATAAGTTTGTAGTGTGTGTCTGTGTATCTGTGTATCTGTGTATCTGTTTATCTGTGTATCTTTGTGTCTGTGTGTCTGTCCGTGTCCACGTAGAGCCCAAACGGCTGGACCGATTTTGATTTAGTTTTCTCTGTTGGAAAGGTGACTTGATCGAGATGGTTCTTAACCATGTTTGAAGAAAATCGGTCCAGCCGTTTAGAAGATGTCACATCTTTTCTAGATAATTCGGCGGTTTTTAAAATTTTTAATTTTTGTTATATAAAACTTAGGGCCTGCCCCACGATGTCGACAATGTTCGACTTGTCGCAAACTTACATTTCAAACAAAATCAAAATTTTAAAATTAGTTTTTGCTTTGAGTGTAAGTGTCCGTAAAGTCGAACGTTGCTGACATCGTGGGACAGGACCTTGTAAATAAAAAAATATTTTTATGAATAAAAAAGTAGTAGCTACCACATATAATGAAAGTTTATTATTAAAAAGTTAAAAAAAAAAAACACTTTTTGTTACAATAAATATTCCAACAAGTGTCTAAACGAAAGTGCAGTTTGTTTTATATGTAACTTTTTAAATTTCCCATCCGCCACTATTGTATCAAATTTTTTGTTTGCAGTATAAATTCGAAATTTTCATCAACAGCCACAAAGTACGTGGGCATTTTACCACGTCCCTTAACATATGTCATACCGCGCAAATCGCATTGTATATTAAAAGTATTCAAAACTTCGGCAGTATTTTTGGTGACTTGTATTCGACCGGGTATTCCGGTAATAGCCATACGTGAAGCCATATTAACGCAATCACCCCAAATGTCATAATGGGGCTTAGACGAGCCAATCACTCCAGCCATAATGGGACCATTACTAATGCCTGTTTTAAAATAATATGTGTACACGTACAAATATATATACATATATATGTATATATGTTATTGTTTTTATTTAAAATATTTACCAATTGTTAACCAGCCATAACTTGAGTCTTCGTCATCTTCAGATTGTTGGTGATCCACAGCCAGACAATGCATTGTTTTCATTAGTTGTAGGGCAAATCGAGTCATTACATACACAACGTAATCTTGGGGTAAACTTATGGAAAGTCTCTTCCTTCTGCTAGCAGCATGTTTCGAGGTGGTGGGATCGACTTTGGGGCTTATCTTATTCGATGCATATGGATTGGCTTTAACGAAAGGTTTTTCTGTTTTTATATGTATATATATTTTTAGATTATAAACAGGAAAATTGTTCAAGGGGTTACAACAATTTTGATTTTTTTCCCGTAAATGCAAACGAGTAAGGTCACTGCTCTCATATAGCGAAACAGAAGAAATAGAAGAGTTATTGACAAAGTCTTTTATTTATTATTTTAAACTTTGTTGCACTTCTGCTAAGGGTCGATTTGGCAAAATATATATTTAATTTAAATATCTAACTAGAAAAGTTGTAGTAAAATAAAAGAAGAAACTTTTTCTGTGGTTTCACCACTCTTCGTATTATGGAAACTGTATGTTACACATTTTCAGTTTCTTGATCAAATATGGGCATAAAGATTCAATTAGACGTGCCATAACCATAACCACAACCATAGAAAACAGCTGTTCGAACCAATCTTCTGGGCAACACTGTATTTGATTATAGATGGATTCACATAACGCCCTATGGTTATGACAGCACTAACAGGTGATTACGCCTGGTTTCACCACTCTTCGTATTATGGAAACTGTATGTTACACATTTTCAGTTTTTTGATCAAATATGGGCATAAAGATTCAATTAGGCGTGCCATAACCATAACCACAACCATAGAAAACAGCTGTTCGAACCAATCTTCTGGGCAACACTGTATTTGATTATAGATGGATTCACATAACGCCCTATGGTTATGACAGCACTAACAGGTGATTACGCCTATGGCATGGATTGAATGGATTGAATACTAAAACAGTTTTTTCTTTTGGTTCACTAGACAACATGGGTTTCAAAAATATCCTAAACTGAGTACAGTTCAAACACAAGCCTGTAGTATAAAAAAAAGTTGAGACTATTTTTTACATCTTACTTGAACACTAAACTTTGTATCGAAAACCCCTTTATACTCCTAATTCCATAACGACTAAAAACCTTATACTTACAACTTTTGCTATAAACGTCGGCCGGTGGAGATGAGCCTTCGAAATTATGTTGCGTTTCTACCATCTCGGAAAGGCCTAAATCTAATCCGCAGGCAGCCATATATTTCCAAGCAGCAACTTTTATCTTTTCCACTTTGAACATACTTTCCGTTTCAAAAAGTCTTACCTGTAATATTTTTTTATTTTTATGAACACTTTAAAAAAGATTAAGTGCAAGATTTACCAGTTCATCGAAGCTACATATGATTTCATTAAGTACCGTCAGACCGACTTTTTCAATATCGTAGTTTCTTATGGAGGCAAACATAACGGCCACATTATCATATTCTTCGTAGTATAATTCGTCCTTCATTTGCTGCGATATATAGATACGGGCTAAAGAATAATTTTAAATAAAATTAAAAATTAAATAAATGTTTTCATTACATTATGCAATTTACACATGTACATATGTACATATGTCAAGGATATATGTACATATAAATTGTGTACATACATAATAGGTTTGTTCATTTACCAAAAATTGTTACGAATTTGTAACAATTGTTACTGGAAAGTGTTCATTAACTGAAAAAGTTTTCAAGGGGAGAGAGAGCGTCAAAAGAAAGAAAAAAATTGAGAGACAAAAAAATTCTTACAAATTATTACTAGTAAAATTTTTACTTGCAAGAATTATCCAACCACCATTTAGGAGATTAATTTTTTAAATTTTTGCCTTACTCTCTCGTTGCTAGTTACTGCTGGGAATGTAAATGAACAGACCTACTGTAATAAATTGACTGACTTAATTCAAAGTTAAAGGCAAAAGGTACTTTTGTAAAATATGCCTTTGTACTTGCCTAAAAGGTACTTTTGCAAACGTTAATTTCTAAAAAGGGCTTATTTAAAGCTTTTTGTTTTAAATGCATTTTCTTAAGGGTATTTTTTTAAGAGTAATTTTTCATAAGGCACTTCTTTGAAAGGCGCTTTTTTCAAAAGATAATTTCCTGTTAAAGTAGTTTTTAAGAAAGTACATCTTTAAAAAGCACCCTTCAAGAAAATATGTATTAAAAAAGTACCTTTTAAAAACGTATGTACTGCACTGGTTCAAAAGGTGCTTTCCATTAGACTTCCGTTTGTCAATATCAACAAAAGAACGCAAAACAACTATTTTCTACTTCTTTACATGGATTGTGATAAACATAATGTGAACAGCCTTGCATACATTTTGAAAATGACCACACAAGAAATTTGGTATGTCTACTCAGCATAACACTTACCCACATGAGATGGCAGAATATTATGAATCAACATGGTTATATAAGCATTAGTAATTTCAGCATCTTCTTGTTTTCTTTGCAGCTGAAGTCTTAAACTGAAATATGAAAAAGAAAATGAAATTTTTTTCTGATTTGAAGTTTAGTTCTTTTTTTATTTATCTTACTTGTAATCCATTTTCGCTATAAACTCTGTTTGACGGTCCATTAAATAGAAAATTATAAATGTTATTATTACAACCATGATATGACAGTATTTGGCTTCCAATGCAACATTTGTCGAAGGACCGGTCTCATATATCGTGGAATAGTTAACAAATATAGCAATCGAGTAAGTGGCCGATATTAAGATACCCACAGCCAGTTTTACAATAAAAGGTATGCCAGAGAAAAGAAAGACCATACAAATGGTTAACTCTAAACTTTCGGTTATGCTCTAAGAGTAAAATGTTAAGTTTTCATAGAATAATATATCACATACTAACTAAACTGTCTTACCCAAGGATTAAAGCAAAGCTCGCCATCCGATCGTTTGGCATAATAGTGCACGTTATTGTGATGTCTCACACGGCTGCTGTCTGTTTCACAATCTAACTAATAGTATTGAAATAGATAAATTGGAATATTAAAAATCTATAATACTTTGCTTTACCAATTGTATAAATGTTGAAGCAGAATGTATTGATATTATTAACAAATAAACTGCTATGCGTGCTATTATACAGCTCTGCATTTTCTTGGAGACATTGAAGAGAAACGATGCAATAATATTGACTGGGCGAGAATTCTGGCTCACAGCGAAAAGCATTATCCACAGTTTCTTAAACCAAGTCAAAATTAAGAAAGCTATTAGAATTAGGGCAAAGCTGGCAGTAGATATCCAAAAAACGGACGATTGTCTAAGAAAAGTTGATGCAATTATTTATTATTATTTGAATTAGTCATGAGTAAGTATTGAATACTACTTACACTTTATTAACCAAATTCATAACAGTAATACCAACAAATATTATGGTTCCCATTATGACACTGTATTTTAACATGTCATCCGACTCTTCCAAAAATTTCATTTCGCAATGCCAATCTTCGAAGAACAAACACATTGAGGTTATATTTTCCTCATCCAATTCCTCTAGTGTGAAATGCTCCGAGCGATTGAAGTTGCACGTAATGAGGCTTTATAATATAAAAAAAGTTATATTTATATGTATACATATAATTATGGGTATATGTAGGTATTATATTGATTACAACCCAAAACTAAAAGTATTATCATTAAATCTTATTATTCAGTATGCTTAACTCTGTTGCAATATAACCAACACAGGTTCCTGAAGCTTTGAACATAGATTATTTCAGAAACATTGAGGCTTTGCTTAATGTCTATTTTAAGAAAATCCATAACGAAATTTATCGCATTTCGCTGAAATTTTATTGGGATCATGTTTTATCTGCATCAGTTGGATGCGGCAAGGGAAAATATGACAACCCTTGTGGATGTGGTTGGTTCGTTTAGGTGGCTGCTTGCTACCTACAAGCAATCAAGCACACAGAGAAAAAACTGCCCCATAGAATCAAGAAGATTTTCTCTATGAAACGTTTTTAGGCTAAGGGGTATCCCAGCAGAAAGAAGCGAAGATTTTTTAATAGAGATTCCTTATGGTTTTTATGTGGTAAATCTTATTAATTTTATCAAGAAGAAAACCACATAAAATCAAGAAGAAATCCTATTATTCACAACTTTTTTTTACTCAATTTCCGTTATTTTTGGCACCAAAAAACAATCCATAGAGAAAAACTTCTTGATTCTATTAGGTTTTTTTATAAATTGTAAACTATAGGGATTTCTTATTGATTTGATTAGGTTGCCTTATTAATTTTTTTAAAAGGGTTTCTTCTTGATTTTATTAGGCTATCTTATTGATTTTTTCAATAAGGTTTTCTTCTTGATTTTTGATTATGTGTGAAGCATCTTATTGATTTTTTTAATAAGGAAATCTTCTTGATTTTATGAGGTATCTTGTTATTTCATACCTATAAGTAGACATAGAGACAATTTTTTTCATGATCTTTTCCATTTTTGTATAAGAATGTTTGCACAATAATTTCAATGGTTATTCAGGCTGCTTGTTAGCATATTGGGTAGAGTACTTGTCTATCAGTCAGAAGTTTGCTGGTTCAATACTTGGTGAGTAAGTTAGTTAAGAATATAACATAATGTGTATGTATGTATATATGTATAAATAAATAACATCTACAATATACTAAATACATACATACATATGTATATGGTATAGAATTTAAATGAAAATATATATAAGCAAAACACAAAGAATAAATACATAATTTTTTTATGAGGTCGCCTCATAAAAACAGGAAGAAAACCTTATTGAAAAAATCAATAAGATAACCTAATAAATTCTTGATTTTTTCAAAAAGGTTTTCCCTATGAAATTAATAAGATTTCCTTATTGAACAAAACCATAGAGATTTCTTATTAATTTTGTTCTATTTTATGAGGTATTTAGTAGGCACTGTTTTCTCTGTGTAGAATCGCTAGATTGTTGAAGTCCCTCCGATAGCTCGTCTAGTATGTGTTTCCTAGAAATCACATATTACGTATCATGTATCAGGTTATGTGCAATGCTGGGTACTCCTGCTCTTGACAGCTGCAACAGAATGTATCGGCTATACCGTAACCAACCACGGATGCTCTTTCTATAAAAATTTTTGCTTAATATTTCTTCTGAGCTTTTAGCTCAGAAATAACGATTTCAAGCAAAGCAATTCGAAAATTCTCAAGTAAAGTTGGAACTCATAAATGAAAAGTTATAACGATGTATATATACATATATCTACTCACCGTATTTTTCCCACTGGCATTTTATCCAATTCACGATGCATTTCACGTTCAGCTTCTATATGCATATCATCCATTTCTGATAAATTAGTTTGCATAAAGTTTTTAGAATATTGAGTGATTTGACGATTTGCACTAGCGAGAGAATACTTAAAAAAATTAAAAATATTTAGCGTCATTAACAGCTTTATTTATTTATATTAAAAACGATTCCTAAAAGTTAATAAAATATATTTCAAATAATTCATCTTCAACAATAGCGAAGGAATACTGGGCCTGATTACGAGTGTCGTATTTCGACTTCGGCCGCGAGGATTTTGTACCATACTAAAGAAGATTTAATCTAGTACAAAATCGTCGTAGTCGGAGGCGAAACACGAAATAGTCGTAATAAGGCCCACTATATAGTGTTTAAATCACTCAATTAAAATTATGATAAAAATTTTGAAAACAAAAACAGCTTTTCGTACTTTATGCTGTTTTTAATTTAATTTTTCGAACGAATGTTTCTTTCGACATGGTTGGACAGGCCATAAAACTGTAAATACGTATGTATGTATATCGTTGTCTTAAGTCTAAAAAGCCATTAAAACACTTTTTGTAGGAGAAGCATTAAAAATTATGAATTTTAGTATAATAAAATAGTTATTTTTTAAAATTTTGTGTTAATGGAATCATAATAAAAAAATGTGCATTGGTTATGTTTGATAAGTTACGGCTTTTTGGACTATATATTTATATTATTAATTTAATATTACCCTTGGCAGCTTGATCAAAAATGTACGGATATCGGAATTAAGTAAAAGAGCATCCGTTCTTGCCTGTCGCGTACCCCGCTCATACAAATAATCACCTTTCAGTTGTTTCAAAGTTATCTCACTTACATGCACTCTACCAGCCATACCCGTACTTTCCAAACGATTAGCAATATCAACATCCTTTGACCAAATGTCATATTGCAGTTTACGGGCACCAATGACACCTGAGAAAATACTGCCAGTGTGAACACCAATGCGCATGTCTATATTCAGTTTACGTCGTATTCTGAATTTCAATAGCAACGAATGAAAAATTTTAGTATCAAATATATTAAAATTCGCACCTCACATCACGTATAATCGTAATCATACGTAGACCAAGATCAACACATGATTTGGCATGATTTTCGTTTGGTGCAGCGGCACCGGCCACAGCGTAATAGCAGTCCCCCAAAAATTTTATGCGCAATACATTAAACTCCTAAGGGAATTGAATTAAACCAAATTGAACGTATGGGTCGATTGTTGATAGCAACCGAACTTTAGGTGCGTTTACACGTGCCAAACACTACCATCGAGGTTAAATGTCATGTAATGTAATTTTTTTATTGTTTTTTTTTTGCATCTAGCAGAAAATAAATTTTTCTTGCTGATTGGTAATAAAATTGAAGCTTGGCTGCAATCAATAATCGACGTCAAGGTGTATTTAACCAGGTGACAGCACAAAGAACCTGACAATGTATTGTCCTTTTTAGGGTTTCGTACACCAAAGGTGAAAAGGAACGCTATTGTTTTCGCTATGATTTGCGTCTGTCTGTCACAGGCTGTTTTCTCGAGAATCTTAAGAGCTACGGACCTGAAATTTTTACAGAATATGTAAAACCTTGGCCTCTACAATAACAATAATTAAAGGGTGTTCTAAAGCGAGCAACGTAACATATTGAAATCCCATGTAATATACAGACACTAATATGCATGTTCTTATATAGACACTTGAAATTTTCAAAGTTAGTGCATTTTTATGCAGACTACAACAATTAACATTGAAATTTAAAAAAAATCAAAATTAAAAGGTATTCTATCAGTTAATGTAATTTTGACTATATATTTTTGACAACTTGCTGTATCTTGGAAACCGTAAGAAGTTTTAAAAAACGCTAAAACTAAAAAAATCCCAAAATTAAAAAATCGTCAAAAAAACGAAAAAAAATCGCAAAAACTAAAAAAATTTCTAAAACTAAAAAAATTCTATAACTAAAAAAACCGAAAAAATTGCAAAAAGGAAAAAAGCGCGAAAATTAAAAAAAAGCGTCAAAACTAAAAAAATCGGGTACTTGAATTTTTTTTAAATGTCTACATTATAAAGGCTAAAGTTCGTATAGTATTAGATACTTACATACATATCGTTACCTTAATATAGAAAGGCCCTAACTCATTATATTTTTGAAATCGAGTTTTTTGTATATTTCGATAGAAGAATGTAATGTATCGAAAAATGCAAAAATGCAAGTCAAAGTCGCACTTTAACGAATTTATGTCTATAAAGTAAAAATTTATATTATAAAATAAACTAAATTGTCAAAAGTGCTGTGCGGACGCTTTTTTATTTGCACGAGACTTTTTGTTTATTTTTTATGCCTTTTTTATGTTGTATTTATTGTTCTCCTCCTGCCACCTGGTTAAATACTTATTGATGGATCCATTATTTTAAAATTCAACTATTTTTTTTACCTCGGACGCTGCATCAAATTGAACAAACAAATCGTTCAGGGTTTCCACTAGACTTTTAACATCCAAAGTGGTGGTTATGTGGGTGTAATTCACCACATCGGCATATAATATGGTAACATTGTTTTGAGGCTCAATAAAAAGTTTCCTTAAAATACAAGATCCATCATCGAAATCTTATAATGTTGGTTTATTCCTCTACACTTACTCATGCTCTGGCTGAGCCACATGTGATTTTTTCAGTAGTCTAAAAAAAGTATTGAAATTTTTTGATTTGATGCTGAACATATTATTTATATGTGACCCGGTCTATGAAAAGGTGGCTTATGACTCAAAAAGTTATTTTTCACTTTTTTTTGGTTCGGATAGTTTTTGAGACGCTCTTTAACATGGTGAAAAGCAGAAAGTCCTAACTTGCTTAGAAGTATACTAAAAATTTAGAGAAAGAAGAGCACAAATGAAAAGGAAAAGGTGAAATTGGAAATATATGACATTTTAACAACAACAACCGTACACAGTTTTTTTTTGCTCAAAACTTCTCTAGTTTATAACGGAAAAGAGCAACAGAAACAGAACGAAGGAGAACAACTACCGAGAAACTGACGAAATGCATTGTTTATCTTTAACAGCTGATTTCTCGAAATTTTGTTTTTGAGTCATAAGCCACCTTTTCATAGACCAGGTCACATATATGGTAGAGTTGCCTCAATTCGCTTTAAAAAAATTCATACCAAGGTGTATCCATACTAGGTAACTATTTTTGCCATTTGTAATTTGAATATACTTTAGATGTTAACAAAATTTTTTCAGAGCATTTCTTAACATTAAAAGTATAAATTCCTCAAAGTGATTTGAGCCTAGTATACCTTATATGAATTTGTCTTCATTCATACTTAGGACGTCAACAAATCTACTGAATAATGTGTGTCGACATCTGAGCGATATTTTGATCACAAGGGGCGAAAATATATACCTGTTGAGACTACCTGATATGAATTCGCCTTAATTAGATATTAACAGCCCACTTGTAATTTGAATCTCCCTCAGATGTCAACACAAAATTTTCAGTAAATACGAGTATTTTTAACATCTAAAGAATGCATCGTTTAAAGCGAATTGAGCCGAGTTTGTCTTATATAAATATGCCTTGGCTGGGATTTTAAATAAAATTGAAATTACCTTCTCTGACATATACTCCAACGTGTACTGGCACGTTTCTTGGTTATTTCATATTGCAAACGTAATTTAATATGATGTTCTATCTTATTAATAATATGGGCAGGTATTATATTCAACAATAATCTTTGCTATTGAAAATAGAAGAAAAAAAAGTTAAAATACTATTTGTAATTACATTTCCATATGCACAAACCTCCTCTTCTCTGGCAAAATTCAGATATAAACTTTCTTCCACATATTTTCGACGATCCAAAAATGTTATGCGTATTGCATTCTCCCTCATCATGCGAAAATAAATTCCTAAGAAATTAATACACAATAGATATATTCCCTCAATTACGACATTACCCACATGCACACTTCTTGCTCCGTCTGATAATTTATTATACGTTACAAATGCATAATTTATTAAATACAATATAGTGACAGCCATTCCCAGCAAAAACGCATGTATATGATCCATTAAAGGCATAAACATGTAAACGGCATATAATATGTAGGAATCAAGAAAAGGAGTTAACAGCTGTGAATTGCTAACGGCGTGATAAACTGTAACGCCCATGTCCATCATCGCGAGTATAGTAACAGCTAAACAGGATGTGGCATACATTATCCAAGGGTAACGGTGGACAAGTTCTTCATAGAAGTTAAGAGCCAACAAGCCCCACACCAAAGAGCCCGATATGACATACGCAAAGATATCGTTTGCAATGCTATTTAAGTCCTTGTAAAGTTGTAATTATTCTATAGTTTTGTGCCAATAAGGAAAAAAAGTGCTTAAGTCTGATTTTTTAGTTTTTCAGAAGATTATATTCAAGCTTTACATGTGTTAATTGTTGAAAAGTCTTATGCTGAGTACACATTTGGCATTTATTTTGAATTCATTTTGTGGTGTCATTTTCAAAATGTAGAGAGAGAATTCATATTAGGTGGTCTCAACTAGAGATAGGAGAGTGTCGTTTTTTTCTCGTGGCGCAAACACGCAAGGCTCAACACGAAGTATTCGACAATCTGATTTCGTGTGTGGCCGGGTTGTATCGTGTTGAGCAAAATTGACGCGATAAAACTCGAAACGATTTTAGGTGTAAAATATGTATGCGTGAATTTCCAGTAAAGAAAAAATTTAATATTTTGTATCGTCAAACACGCAAAATTAGCGAATTTGTTGATAGTATAGGGGTCTCTTAAGCTTAAAGTTCTAAAATTAAACAAAAGTACAAACTATTTCCATGTCACAAAATATCATAATGAGTACTCAGCATTAGATACAATTTGAAAATCCAGTTTTGAAGTTATTATTCCAAATCAAATAAATATCATGTTGAAAAATAATTAGAAAAAAAATATTTTTGCTATAATGCCATTAAAAATTACCCAAACAAATTTAAACTTCATCCAAAAGTGCTTTTAAGCCCGGAAATCATAATGATGTTATTAGCTTAAGTCGACTTAAGTACTTTTTCCTCTTTGTCACAGAACTTATTGTTAGAAATATACATACGTAAAATCATGATACAATAATAAAAGATAAAAATTACGATACGTAAACGGATAAATATGTAAATATAGAATTTGCTAATCTAATTGGCACCGACTTCGAATAGCACTATATGTAACTTACCGAGTATATAAAATTATTTTATTTAAATGAATATAAAATGTATTAAATTTTTGTTGCTTATCTGTGAAGTCGGTTAATCTTATTTAAAATCTTTTATTTTTACTTTTTATATCCCCACTTTTAGAGCTCAAGGTATGTATGTGTCATGAGAATCGGTGAAGTAGAAGCTCATTTTTTTTTTTAAATTTGAGGTTGTGTCATTATGAAAGACCAAAAGGTGTGAGCCAAGTTTCGTGGCGATCCGATAAGTAAAAATACATAAAATTAAAGGAAGAAATTTTACCAAATAGGCGCTAGGCCTATTTAAAAAACAAACAAAAAATGTAAAAATGGATTTGTTGATGGTTTAGCATGTCGAGATACATTTCGTGCAGCTAAGCAACACTTCAGTAGACTGCAACGAATTACATCTAAATGTGCTAAGCCATGAACAAACTAATTTTTTAAATTCGTATTCATTTTCTTCACTCCTCATTTTTTAAGACTTTAAATGGAACACGAACCAATGATGTATTTAAGACAAAAAAGAGTGTGTGATGAGTAGTTTCATTATTGAAAGTGAAACGATTGACAAGTGATTTTTTCGAATGTTATAAATAGGGCTGCAAGCATTTTCTCTTCTTCGATCAGATTTAGAAAAAGCCTTACGGAAATCAGTGCTGTTATATGAAGAAGAAATTAAATCAATGAATTACAACCAGTGCGACAATTCGGCCCCTATTCTCATTAATTTTTCTTCACTATTTGTGAATTCTTTTGTAAATTAAAATCAGAATAAATATTTATTTAACACTAATTACTTACTGATATCGTCGATAACAATACAATACAGTGTACACTCAGCACTAGCAATTCCATTATGATAAACAGCGTTAAGTAGCTCGTGCGCAAACGTTGTGTATAAGTTTGATAGAATCTTTCCAACTCTAGATATTTACATTGGTTCTAAAATAAAAATAATAACTAAAACATATTGAAAGAAATATGTAAGAAATAAAAAGGCTTTGGTCCAAGCAATATAAAATTGTAGTTGGAAAGCGGAACATCGCAGCATTTCAGATATTTTACTTAATTTTTAGCTTCAATCACAGCTACATATCGTTGGTCTCAAGTAAAAAAAGCCCTATAACTCAAATAATTAAAACTTTACAGGAGAAGGTAAAAACATAATAATAAACAGTACAACTGCTGGTAAAAGCGTTATTTTTTACACTATTGCAAAATGTTTTTGCGACATGAAAAACTTTATTTCGTGAAAATACGAGTTAGGGCCTTTCACCTTGTGATCAGCGATATGTATATTTGAAACGTTTTTATTTTAAGTCTTGCACATCTGACAACATATTTTGTGTAATTGTTTTTAATTAAAAATTAATATACCCTCAGATAAGTCCATTCCCATTCTTTTTCATTGATTAGCGACTCACGACGGGTGGAACTGCTTAAGCGACTGATATGTTGAGAAGAGCGTTCAAAAAATGATTTTCTTGCGAACATTATTTCATTTAACTACTGAATGTCATTTTAGTTGAAATGAATAAATATGTATACATAAACAGACTAAACTAGGGATACCAATTCTAAAAATTCAATCCCAAAAATACTAGGGTTTTTCAGGACTAACGAGCCATGAAATCTTGGGACTTACGAGTAATTTAAAAAATTTCGAAATTTACCGTAATTGACATATGTACATATCTCGAAATTCTTATAATAAATTATATCTTTCTTCAAAAAATTTTAACACTGAAAAATAACCGCCCAATCGCAATATATTCCTCACTTTCCAAATAGTGTGGTTAGCTTTCATCTTGTGAGGTATTTAAGTTTCAGTATGACACAATTTCACAATTTTGGCAAAAGTAAAGTTATATCTTTATACATTCCCAAGATTTTCAATCGAGATATATATATATATATATATAAGTTCAAGTGAAATAAAATAAGAATTATTTGGTCTATATAAAATACAAAAGTCCATCACCAATTACAGCTGGTATGTTTAGCTCTTATTTCTCGAAAGTTGAATTTATTATTGGTCAAAATATTATATCGTGATGTCAATAGATATGAGAACTACTTTTCAATTTCTTCATCTTTGAGGAAACTAAAGAAAGAGTTATATTTGACACTACCAGGGAATTTGGTTCTCAGTTGACCATATTTATTGCAATAAAAAAATAATATAAGCACTTATATCTTTAAATATATCGACCTATGAGATCGTAAGAGTTATTTATTATTGATGGAATATCATCAAGGTTGAAACAGTAGTACCGCCAGATTCAGTTTTTTCTCTTGTTTTAATAGTTACATTTCTAAATGAGCTTTCATGTCAAACTTCCAATACATTAAATCCAATGGATATTGAGTTTAAGCGGCGTAATAATGATATCGCGTTATCTTCAAACGAGGTCCTGCAAAACCCAAAGCCCTGTGGCTACACATAGACGTGCAGGCGATAATTCTGCTAAGAGTTAGGGAAGCAAAGTTCTTGAGAGATCAAAGAAGGTTATAAGTGACAGTAGGTTATCCAACTCTGAATGGTTGGATAACTATAAAATTGACTTACGTCTCCACTAGCCATCATGTCATTGGACATGACATGAACATGACGCAGAGCAGAGCAGAGCAACTGTGAAAAATTCATCAACTTCTTTGTTGTGGTGAATACGTGCGATGTTCATGTTCAGGCATATCAAAGAATTTTGCGCTGGTGCAATAAAGATGGAATATTTACCTATTTTGTTCTGCCTATTTCCTTTCTATTGCAAATGGTTGCGGACTGACAATCTCATTGTTGCTCAGACATATGTTCGGGCATCCATGTCAGATGATGGACGAAAGTTGGACATGAGCGGTCTCCATTAGCCATTTGCGATGTCTGACATGATGCCCATACTACGAGTAAGTTCATGGCTAGTGGAGACCGCTAGTTATGTTGGACAAATTTATCTTTTCCATCTCTGATGGGACATTATTTGTTACTAAAATATGATGTATGGATAAATGATATCAATCTTACATAAATTGTATATAGCTATTGTCATATTACATCTTCATAAGGACTTTTTGACCCAAAGGACTTTTTGACTCCAAACATAAAAAGGTATTCAGTTATAATTATTAAGCGATATATCGCCACTCTTTTTATTTCATAATAAAATATAGGAGTATTTGCTGCGTCATCAGTACGTAAGACTCAGTTAAGGCAAATCATTATAATGTCAGATATTGATATCATTTGCTTGTAATTTTTGTCTAGTCAGTATCTGAGGTACTTAAGTGCGAAATTATGAGTCATATATGAGTTAGTAATGAGTAATTTCTTATGTAAAGTGTGATATTGCATGATATCATGTTGAAATCAGAATGACATCAATGTGTTCACTGGGTTATTATTCGGAAAATTGAATTAAAACTCGACTGTTAACCATACGGTTTCTTGTCACTTCTAATGTTAGAAAATTAGTGTATAACTGATTAATTGACTTGGGTTTAGGACAAAAACGACAGTTTTGCTTTTATTCAATTTGAATTTTTTGGCGAGACTGGTACTAAGTTCTGCTGAATTTCACAACCTTAAAGGAATTGTGTGTAAAAAAATATGCAGAAGTTCAGATCGGTAATTTTTTTAAGCAATTTTTCATTTGTTTCTACTTCAAACTGAAATAAGAATTAGGGTCTTATGTTGTAAAGCGCATCGCTAACCGTTTTCAAATTTTATATGGACAAATTTTAATTAGAAAAACAAACGCTTAGCGTTGCGTTTTACAACGGCCACTGATTTTTTTCCCACTTTTCGTATGCAATCAAACACCATATTATTTTTTATTATCGATGCTTTTTTAGTTTTGGGAATTTTTTGATTTTGGCGATTTTTTTGGATTTCGACGATTTTTTTAGTTTTTAAGCGACATTTTTACTTTTGATGATTTTTTTTTGCATTTTAGCGATTTATTTTAATTTAAGTGCTTTTTTCATTTTGGCGATTTTTTTTTTGGAATTTTTTTAATTTTGGGTATTTTTAGTTTTATAGTACGTTTTCACTATGATCAGAACAACTTGTTTTTCTCAGAACACTTCGAAGTGTTTCCATTATGATTTTGTGTGTTTTGGTTTTACGAATTTTCGAAATGAATTTCATTTTATTATCAAGGCCGCAAACCTTATTATTTAGATTAGTTAATTTTCCACTCATTTGCACATAAACAACATATAAATACAACTGATGTGGTTTGTGCAATTGCTTAAAAACTTGAATATTCTATTTTAGTGCCATCTTTTATCGCATATTGCGGCTTTTTTTCGAAGTTTCATCCAGCAACGCAGTGTTGCACTCTCAAATTTTGTCATGTTTTGGAGGAAAACAACTTATTTGAGGTGTTTTGCTTATATGAAAAATGTATGGGAAAACATGTAGCAAAACATTGGTTTTGAGCAAAACATGTTTTCTGCTCCAAAACACGTACATATATGGAAACGTACTATTAGCTTTTTGAAAAGTTCAGTATTTTAATGATGATTTTTGTTTTGTTTTTTTATAACTAAAATTACGTTCTCTGATTAATAAATAAATTTATGTACCTCCAAAATATTTTATTGTGAATTGTATAAATAAAATTTGGCTGTCGATCGGCCGAATTTAAAATACACTGCCGAACATTAGCAGCTGCTTCGACCCAAAAAATGAATTCGTTCGGACTCAAAATTGGATTCAAATTATATGTTCACAAGCACAATTGCCGCTTTGTGCCCAACACCCCTAACAACCAAAAAAAAAAAATCCTAGATTCTCCAAATGCTGTTTTACAGCAAAAATTTATATACATAAATATATTTACCTTAATATAGAAAAGCCCTAACTCATTAGTTTTTTTGAAATCGAGTTTTTTGTGTATTTTGATAGAAGAACATCCAATGTATCGAAAAATGTAAGAATCTCGATTTCAAAAAAATAATAACTTGTGACCTTTCGATAACGATATGTACTCGCACTAGAGATGCTAAACGGGAAATCCCGAGCCCGGAAATCCCGGGATTTTCGGGACTATGCAAATCCCGGAGCCCGGGATATTTTAATTTTAAAGCCCAGGATTTTCGGGATTATCTGAATCCCGGTTTTTTTTTTTTGCCTAAATAATGTTTTTGAATGTCATCTTCTATATTAAAAATTATTAGAAATTCCCTTTTATAAAAAGTTAAAATAAAAAATTTGCTTCGAATAAATATTTTAGTAGATAATATTATATTGTATATATCGATGGCTGAATATAAAAAGGGCCTAACTCAATTTTTTTCGAAATTTTCGTTTTTAATGTTTTTTGGGCGGCAACGTATACTTGCATCATCCTTGAACTTAGTACATTACAGTTCAAAATCAAGAACTTACGGGAACTTAAAAAACTATTTCTGCATGTAAATGCCTTATTTTTTCTTCAGTTTTTTGTTTCTCCTGTAAAATATCGAAAATTCGAGATAGGCCTTTTTTATATTAAGCCATCGATATGTACATAATATATCTTATGGCGTTTTATTTTCTGGGAAAAAATTTTACATGCATTGCACTTTTCAATAAAAATTTACAATGAAATGTCCGTATGTACCTTTTAAATATGAAAAAAAATAATTCTAAAATTAAAAAATTATTTTTAACATAAAGACGCACTTTTGTGCACAATGTTTTCGGGATTTTGTAAGTCCCGAAAATCCCGGGGTCCCGGTTCGGGATTTCGAGACTCCATCACTAAATCCCGAAGCCCGGGATTTCAAAAAACCTGTCCCGATTAGAATCTCTATCTAACTCGCACATACTTATATAATTCATAATTAAGTATTTCAACTGATATTTTAAAGCAAAAAGTAAAACTCGTTCTCTTGTTATGAGTGCGTGCAGTTTATTGTAAGTTGAGCGAATATGCTGCAATTTGATACATTAAAATGTGTGTATTCCTTTTCGCTTAAATTATTAAAAGAAATCAGTCATTCATGTTTATTCCTTCGAATTGTATCATTTGTACTTGTTGTTAGTGTTATTGTTTCTGGTATAAAATTTAGATTTTCATCAATACCCGCAAAATATGTGGGTATTTCACCTCGTCCTTTGACATAAGTCATGCCACGAAAATTGCATTGTATATTAAAGGTGCGTAAAATTTCGGCTGTATCTTCAGTAACTTGAATATGACCGGGTACACCGGTGGAATCCATGCGCGAAGCCATATTAACGCAATTCCCCCAAATATCGTAGTGAGGCTTGGAAGAGCCAACCACACCTGCCATAATAGAACCGTTACTAATGCCTGTTAAAAGAAAAACAATCGTTACAACTATTGGTTAATTATTCATCATTCTTAGACACTCTGAAACTCTTACCGATTCTTAACATTCCATAGTCAGAATCACCATCTTCGCATTGTAGATTTTCTACATTAAAGGAATGCATTGTTTTCATTAATTGTAGAGCAAACTGGGCCATCACGTGCACCACATTGCATTGCTGCGGTGAACTAATTTTACGACTCTTTTGATTTGTATTGTGTCCCTCATATTGATTGGAGAGTTTCTTAGCTCTTTCCATAGCCTCCCTCGAGGTAGATGGACCCATGTCCATTGTGATGTCATTGGATGTACATGAATTGGCTGGAAAGAGTATAGAATTTTTAGTTTTAATTTTTAGACTGTATATTAAGCACTTACAATCGTTGTTGTTGTTGTTGTTGTAATTACTTCTACGGCCATTGGGTAAAAGGGATGAATTTCGAAAATTAGTTTGAGTATTTACATTTTCGGAACGGGCTAAGTCTAAACCGCAGGCAGCCATGTAGGTCCAACCAGCTACTTTAATTTTTTCCACTTTAAACATGCCTTCCGCTTCAAAGAGCTTAAGCTATAAATGGCACATTTAGTTTTTTATTTAATTGTTTTAAAACTCAACTATAGAACTTAACCACTTCATCAAAATCGCATATGATTTCATTGAGGACCCTCAGACCGACGCTTTCAATATCATAATTTCTAATGGAGGCAAACATAACGGCCACATTATCATATTCCTCGTAATACAATTCGTTCTTCATTTGTTTCGATATATAGATATCAGCTGTTGCAATAGAAATTTAAATAAATTTTATAAAAAAAAAAATGAAATAATAACACTATCGAAAGTAGTTTGCAAGGTACACTGTAAATATTCCTTATTAAATGCTAAGTGTCATTGCTACAAGTTGCAGTTTTTGAAAGGTATGATTTTATAGGATGAATAAAAAGTTTTTAATTATTATAGTTTTAGTTTAACCTAAGCTGAGAGGCAAAAATAAAATGGCTTCAACGTCAGTGAAATTAAATCAATGAACGTGAGTTCGCTGAATTTATGTAAAACTGTTTTTTTTTTCAGTGTATATAAGGATATTTCATAAGCGCTACCTATCTATCTAAAGTTAAATAAGACAAAGTGTGTGTGAAATATAATCGAAACTAATTCTTCTAATTTTTTTTACCTCCTTTTAATTACAATACTTTCTTATTTTATCAAGCTTAAGGTCTCTTGTTTTTAAAAAAATATTTCTTTATATTTCGATATTTCGCCATAACTTTGTGTGGTTTCTTCAGGAAAATATTTTAATTTTTATTCATTTTTTTATTTACCTGAAGAAGTTACATAAAGAAGTGGCGAGATATCAAAATATAAAGAAAAAATTGTATACAAAAACAAGAAACCTTAAGCTTAATAAAATTAGAGATTATTATAATCGAAACTATATCTTATTTTAAAAGGTCTTTCGATGCCATTAGGTACATAATATAACAATGTCCGCTGCGGCGTTGCTCACCTTCCCGTGAGATGACCAGGCCCTTTAATCGCTCTTGCAGAATGTATAATGTAGTGCACTATACATGTGAGTTGTTTGTCCCTTAGCACCTTCCGGTTAAAACCACATGTCGTTGATGTCCTTGTCGGTAATCATCGAGCTATAGCGCTCCTGAACGTAAAATGAGAGAAGCGTGCGCAACGTTGACCGAACAGAACATCCTTTTTGATAACACAATTTTATCATTTGCATGTGTTGCTGAAGGCTACATCCATGATACAATTATACAGGTAACCGCAAATCGACAACAAATTTACAGCAAATAAAACAACAGGGCTTTTTGTTGCTAGTTTCTGGTGCCAACTGTCATAGAGCAATGAAAGATAAACAGCGTGTGTGTGTGTGTTGTAAAAGATAAACAACATTTGGCAGAGTGCACCACGAAACAAGCAAAACAGCTGGCGCTTCGCGGTTACCTGTATAATTGTATCATGGCTACATCAGTCCATAGTGTTTTGAACTGAATAAATGACAGGCGATTCGACATTCAATAATATGAACGCTATCAGCTGTCAAACTTAGTCAGGCTTATCATAAACAAAATTTCACATGGAAATCTCCGAACGTGTGAGCAATTGGTATTAAAAAACTTCATACGATTGCTAAATATTTTGACAATTTATGAAGAAAATCATTCGCAAAGATTTGTCTGCTGCAAAAAGTGGAAATTTGTTAGCTTTTAATTTTATTCGAATTGATAATACGAAATTAAAATCCATGTGGACGAAAATTTTGATTTCCTATTGAAACTCCTTTTGTAGGAATCTTGAAAAAGAAACAAATGAATTAAAGGAAGACATATTTGGCTATCCCCAATTGCATAAAATTCGGGAGGATTGAATTTTAGGTCACTTCTTATAGAGGTTGCGAAAGTGTTAAAGTTAGAATTTGAGTTAATTTAGGGAAAATAGACTAGGAGGGGAACCAGCAGTTCTTATTTAAAGTGCTTAACTTACATTTTTTATTTATATATAATTCGAGTTACATGTACATATTTGCCAAAATGGAGTCTTCGTACTGTGTCGGCTGGGCTACTGTATGTTATAATGAATAATGGGTTTCTTTCTTTTCATGATCAGAGCCGAACCACACAGAAGTCGGATAAAAAAAGTATATAAAAAAAGGGGGAAATTAACTTGTTAACTAAACAAAGCTTAATCTATGACCAAGCAGAGACGGAGCTCTCGTATTTAACAGTATAACAAACTATAAAAATATAACAGAGTTGTATAAATCAATTCAATATTAGTAAATGTAAGGAAACGATGAAATTAGCCTCAACACCAATCTTATATATGTATGTGCTCTCAACCGACGTACTTATGGAGTAAATACATCCATATATAAATAAGTATATATACCGAGAGGGAAACCTTCATTCATTATAATAATGAAAACGTTCACTAAATAGTCCCAAATTATTATTTTACTTGTTCAGTAAAATATTTTTATTAAAAATATCTCATATTGAAATTGATTATTGAGGTCTTAGCTTTATCCTATGCGCATTTTACTGTTGCTAATGCAGATAATCAAGAAATCTGTGTCCTAACATTTCTTAGAAAAATGTCATTGATATATTGAAAATCTAATCTATTAATGGTGCTGCTACACTAGATGCATGAATATTTTTCTCTTAGTGTACATATTTATTTTGTTAAAGAAAAATTTTCCTTTTGTTTTTTGCTGTATTACAATTTATAGTGATCTATAGGTATTTTTCGACTAAAGATAGTAGTAGTTCATACTAAGAGTCTAAGCGTTTAATAATTATATATTGTAAAATTGTTGAGCAACTATTTAACTCACCGACATGACTTGGTAAAATATTTTTAATCAACACGGTAATGGAAGCGTTTGTGACTTCGGCATATTCTTGCTTTCTTTGCAATTGCCGTTTCCAGCTAAAATATATACAGACATGTATGTATTATATAATTATTATTAATATTATTATTGGGCCTTATTACGGTTCTCGAATTTTTAGATTCGACTTCAACTTGCTGTACTAGATTAAAGAAACATACAAAATTTTTCTTTAATCTGATACAAACTCTCGAAGTCGAATAGAAAAATTCGAGAACCGTAATAAGGCGAATTATTTCTAAATTCTATATAAATGTAAATTAAAACTAACTTGTAATCCACTTTCGATATAAACTCCGTTTGACGGTCCATTAAATGGAATATAACCAAAGTAATTACTATCACCATTATATGGGAATATTCAGCTTGCAGTGCAATATTTGTCGAAGGACTGTCCTCATACACCGGAGAATAGCTAACAAATATTATAATTGTATAAATGGCTGATATCAAAATACCCACAATAAGTTTTAACAAGAAAGGTATGCGCGAGAAAAGAAACACCATGCAAAGGGTCAGCTCCAAGCTTTCTGTAATGCCCTGTTGGAATAATTTTTGGTTTTATTAGTTTCAAGTTTTAATATTCACACATATTTACACATATATGTACATAAACGTGTATTTATATATATATATGTAAAATTCATACCCAAGGATTAAAACCAACTTCACATGACTGGCCATCCGAAAAATGTTGTAAATGATTGTGTTGCTTCAAACTATCATCCGTATGTACAGGCCAATGTTTACAATCTAACTGAAATAGATTATAAAAAAAAAAATTTCTTTGATTTTCTTTTTTTATTTAGTTAATATAAATTTTCTACCAATTGTATAAATGTGGCTGAACAATGTATTAAAATTATTAATAAATAAATTGTTACACGTGCTGTTATGCTGGTCTGTATGCGCTTTGAGGCATCAAACAGAAACAAAATGAACCCATTTTCCGGTTCCGACTGTACCGTCTCAGCGAAATACATTATCCACAGTTTTTTAAACCAAGTCATAAATATAAAAATTATCATTAGCACTATGTAGCAGCTATTGGAAGTCCAAAAACTTTTCGATTGTCTAAAATATGTATGCAAATAGTAAGAATTCTAAATTAACAAGAATAGCTCAAATTATGCATGTATGCAAGCATTTACTTACACTTTGTTTATCGACTGTATGGCCATAATGCCAAAAAATATTATGACTCCCATTACGACGCTATACTTAAGCATATCATCGGGTTCCCTCAGAAATTGCATTTCCCAACGCCAGTCTTTGAAGAATAAAAACATTGAGGTTATATTGCGGCGAAAGTTTTGTTCTTCCATTTCATCTTGTGTCAAACGTTTCGAGCGATCAAAGCAAAATTTCATGACTCTTAAATATATACAAAATAATTAAGTTTATGATTACAGGAAATTACAAAAATGTTCTGCAAGCATAACTCCTGACCAACCAAAACCTTATTTATTTCTAAAAAATATTTTTTTAGTAATCCAGCTAAAAAAATATATATGAATTCATGTATGGAAATGTATAGGATTATACATGACCAAATTATTATATATGAATTAATATATGGACTTATATATATAATTTATTTTAATATATGAGGTCATATGTGGAAATTTAATTGTGAAGCTCTTCATATGTGGTTCCATAAATAGAAATACTATGTAATATATGAGGCAATATATGTATGTATATCAAAATGTATGCACCAAAGGATAACAAAAGCATAATTTTAAGTACAATTTGAGTATTGGCTATCAAACAATTATAAATGTGTACGGTTGAAAATAAAAACCATAGTCAAAGCAAACCTACCCATCAAGTTAACTATAAACAACCAACAACAACATTCCTTGAAATACGGGGCACAAACGATTATAAGTAAAATTTATAGAGTGTATCAGCTAAAATCATAAACATAAGTATAAAAATACTCTGAGTGTATATTCGGCTACACAGGAGTATATACAAGAGTATTTGATTAACGCACACTTGAGGCATCAGTGCTGCCAGTAGCGTTCAACCGATTGCATGACAGGTATAGAAAGTGTGATCTAAAAACTCTGGACTATGATAAAAATCGTTTCTAACTAAATATTTACTAGAAGTACCTTTACATATACATAACTTTAAAAATTACAAAATTTCAGTTCAAGTTTTTTAAATCTTACGAATTTTTTTTTTGGAATAATATCACTTGTTTAAAAGTCATATTTATTCTAAATTCAATCTCCTACTTATCTGATTAATATTTTGAAAGAGTCGAAGCAAATTTTCCATTCCATTTTATTCTCACAAATGCATACGGGGGCGTATGATGAATAAATACTCTGAGTATCATACGTACATATATTTATTTTGAAGTGTACATTAAAACAAAATCTACAAAGAAAAGACGGTTTTAACGTACACTTCAAGCACAGTTTTTTTTGCATGTGGAAGGGAGTAAATATTTATGAATTCTTTAATGCAAGTAAAAATGTTTTTACGTGAGTTATAAAATAAGTCCTCACAGAAAAGTAAATACTCACTGTATCCTCCCTATAGGCATTTTATCCAACTCACGGCTCATTTCCAATTTAGCTTGTGTTCGTATTTGATTAAATCGTTGTATATTATTTTGCATAAAGTTGGTTGAAGTATCAGTTCTACTGCGTTGTTCAATTTGACGCTTGACACCAGCCAAAGGACGTCGTTGTTCATTGCCAAAAGCATACTAAAATCATATCACATGTTATTTTTTTAATTTATTTCTTTTTTTAAATTTATTATTTTTATATTTATTACCTTGGGCGGCTTGATTAAAAATGTACGTATCCCGCAATTTCTCAAAACAGGATCTGTTCTAGCTTGAGGAGTACCCTCTTCATACATGTATTCACCTTCCAATTGCTTTAAAGTTTCCTCACTTACGTGCACTCTGCCAGCCATACCGGTCTGTTCTAAGCGATTCGCAATATCCACATCTTTGGACCAAATGTCATATTGCAGCTTGCAAGCACCTAAAACACCTGATAATATACTGCCTGTATGAACTCCTATACGCATGTCTATGTTCAATTTACGACGTGTTCTAAATTTTTTTTTAATTAAAAAATTTCAAAAAAGAACAAATATACGTTGGGAAAATAGTGGAAATTCATTGGGGATTGAAATTTCTCATAAAAACTTCAAACACTAAGAAAAGCTGAATTCTACAAACTTTAATCTTCATTTTAGAATATAAATACCTTACATCTCGTATATCCTTTATCATGCGTAGACCAAGATCAACGCAGCATTTGGCATGATATTCATTTGGTATAGAAACACCGGCCACACAATAATAGCAGTCACCCAAAAACTTTATGCGCAATACGTTGTACTCCTGCAAAAAATTAAAGCTTTTAGGAAAATCTTAATGAATTCTAAGGACTCATTTCCTTCCTTGCCTCCGAAGCCGTATCAAATTTAACAAATAAGTCATGCAGTGTTTCCACCAGAGTCTTTACATCCAAAGTGGTGGTGAGATAAGTATAATTCACCACATCAGCATATAAAATGGTGACATCATCGTGCGGCTCAATAAACAGTTTCCTTAATAGAGTGTTTTTTTTTCTTTGTTTCACCAAAATCTCATTTTCACAAAATTTTTTTCTTATTACTTACTCAATTTCTGGCTGACGCCAACGTGATATTTTTGTTTGAGTTTCACTGAAAGGTGGCCAAGAAAAAAGTTACTTTTAAAAGTGTCTGCAATCAAAAAGGATTTACCTTTATAGACTTACGCTCCAAGGTGAGGATTTTGTGAAGCACGTCTCTTAGCCATTTTATATTCCAAACGCGATTTAACATCATGTTCTATTTTATTCACAATATGAGCTGGTATTATGCTTAATAATAAACTTCGCTATGAAATAAATAAAAATAAATTACTTATACTAGACTCAAGTAACATTTTCCTATTCATACAAACCTCCTCCTCTCTAGCATAACGAAGCAATAAATTTTCTTCCACATATTTCCGACGATCCAAAAATGTTGTACGTATTGCAATCTCTTTCACCATGCGAAAATAAATTCCCAAAAAATTTATACTCAACAGAAATATTACCTCTGTTATCAGCTTATCCACGTCTAAAGTCTTTGTTCCGTCTGGCAATTTGCGGTACGTAACAAATGCATAATCTATTAAATATGATATCGTTACTCCAATTCCAAGCAGAAAAGCTTGAACATTATCCGGAATGGGCATAAATATATAGGTCGCATAGAGTATATAGGAGCCATAGGCCGGACGTAATATATCCAAATTGACGAATGCATGATAAATGGAAACTCCTATATCCGTCACTGTCAGCAGGGTGACGGCTAACCAGGACGAAACGTACATTACCGAGGGATAACGCTTAATGAGCTCTATACGGAAATTTAGAGCCAATATGCCCCACACCAATAAGGCCGATGTGACATAGGCAAGTATATCGGCTGCAACACCGTTTAAGTTCTGTTAAAAGTTTCATTAATATTTTTTAGCGTAGCACTAGAATGTAGTTCATAAATAATCGAACGTATACGTAAAATTAATGTAGAAATTATTTTATAAGTAACCGTTTGCTAAAGTCTAATTTTTAAGTTTTCTTAATAGGGATGGGTACAAATTTAATACGAGTAACATCTTTGTAAATCTGAACAAATTATCTTTCTTTTGGTAATATCATATCATATCCCATTAGTGAACATCAAGCTGAAATTGACGTACATATGTATGTATGTAAACTTGTATGTACATACATATCGTCAGCTAAAATGCAAAAAGGCGTAATTAACAAAAAATCCAAAATCGAGTTTTTGATTAATTATTATGAATACCATTAAACTATATACGTTATGCTTTTATTAACAAAAACAAGGCGACTTAACTACAAGTTTGTTTAATATTTTTATTGTTTTGCTTCTGTAAAATTATATTTTTGCTAGTTACGCCTTTGTGCATTTTAGCTAACGATATATACATATGTGTATAGTGAATGGCGCAAAAGTTGTTACGCGATGAATTGAATGAATGAATCAATTTAGTAATTATACAGGAAGCACAGGACACTGCGACCAAAAATATCTATTGTAGTCCTTGCCAGCTGCGCTAGAGCACCTTGTCTGGACCTACTGTCTTGATGAAGCTCAATATTGCCATTGTTATTAGTGTTGGCAGTTCCCAATCCTCCAATATGTACTTGACTAATTTGCTATATCTTCTGTGCCACAAACCTTCACAGCCCTTCTCTGAAGTTTCATTCTCATAATCACAGAATCTGCACATGCTGCTACTCTCAATGCCAAGTTTGTTCAGGGGGTTTCTCAGTCTCCAATGGCTTGTGAGGAAGCCTGTGATCATTCTTAGATTATTTTTATTTAAAAACATGAGAACTATGAAATGATTTTGGTTATATGCTCCAATCATTTGATTTGCATGCCTCCGTCCAGGGAGATTGAACCAAAGGTGTTCCCTGGAATTCCTAACCTCCATCGACATATCTTCCCGCCTTTTATCCAATCCAAGTCCACAACACGGTTCAGGTCCAGCTGAACATTTTTGGTTTAGCTTTTGGATTGTGTTTAATGGATGCTGAAAAATGTTGTTCATTACGCATATAAAATGATATCGGCCAAGTAACCGCCGCCAGAATTGATGACCACGATTTATAAAATTGTTCATCACTTTTGCCAGAACTCCCGGCGATATGTTCCTAATTGCTGACGAATATTCTCTTTGAGGGCTTCAAAATTTACTGAAAAATATGTGTTGACCTCTCAAGCAGATTCAAATTGCAAGCAGCGAAAACAGTTACCTGGGCTGTCGAAACTACATGGTATGGATTCGCCTCGGTACATTCCATTTTTTTTAAAGACATATTGAAACGGTACATATGTACACTAGGGTGGCCGTTATTTTTTTTTATTTCTTCTACTCTCACCCCCCCCCCCCCCCCCGGTTCAGTTTTATGTAAAAAAAATACAAAGAAATTTCATACCGATAAGTTGTGTTTTAGGGGGGTGCATCCGGCCCTCTAGCCCATATATTCAATGTAATTTTTTTTTGTTGTTTTTTTTTTTTTTTGACTATATGTATATGTATGAAATAATTTAATTTACATATATAAGCTCTTATTGTACATGCTTAAAATAAAAATATCCATATAAATATAATTTTGTTACATAAAATTGTTGGTATTTTGTTGGTTATTTTCCTCATTATTTTCTAAAATATTAATTTTAGCAAAAAACTTTCTTTAAGACTAATGTTATTGACTTGAAGAGCTAAAATATTGCCATATGTCATATTCTTGTAAAATGATTTTTTAAAAAGATGGTCATATGCAAAAAATTACATTGAAAAATGGGCTTGAAGGCCAACTTTGAGGGCCGGACGCCCTAAAACGCAACTTATCGGTATGAAATTTTTTGTATTTTTTTTTTACATAAAACTGAACCGAATTAGGGGGTGAGAGTAGAAGAAATCGAAAAAAAATCTCCATACAACTAACGGCCACTCTAATGTACACATGTCCTAATAGTTGCATTTTCAATAAACTCATACGTTAATTTTACTATACGTTCGATTATTTGAAAATTTAAATACATATACTATACACACTCAGACTAAGGAAAGTCAATCACATTTAGCACATAGTTCTGTAGTTTTCGTAATAGTTTTTTCGGAAAGATTTAGAAAAATTCCTATTTGAAACTGTGAAATTAGTACGAAGAGTTTAGTACTTTTCGCAATAGTTTTTATGACAAATTTAGAAAAAGAAAAAATGACACGCGATAAAGAGCACTAAATAATAAAAACTTTAAATTGCGCGTAACTGAAACCAATAAGTAATTGACAGCCTACAAGTCTGCGAGTATTTACTACGATTACTTACCGATGTCGTCGATAATAATATAATTGAGTGCACGCCCACCACTAACAGTTCGATTAGGATAAACAGCGATAAATAACTGACACGCAACCGTTGCATATAAAACTGATAGAATTGTTCCAGTTCCAAGTTTCGGCACTGATTCTAAAATGGTAAAGTTAATAACTAATATTGTAGGTAAATTTTTAATTTGGTCATTATAATTTTTACTAGGATCGCCCGGTGGTCTAAATCAGACTACTTGACGCGTATTGAAAGTTGTTTTTTTTTTTTCAAACAAATTTAAATCTCTTAAAAGTAGTAGAACTTTTATTTATGTTAAGAATTTGGAAAAACTATTTATATTTTGCATATATATACCAAATACATTTTAAAACATACATATCGTCACCTTAAATACAAACGGACGTAACTACAGAAAAATTCGGAATCGTGTTTTTGATTGATTATGGTTAATTTTTTATCAAACTACATGTTCACGTAAATATTTAGACCTCTGCGATCAAAAATGACGACTTTATTAAAGAAATTCAAACCGAAGTAATAACGAATGCATCTATTTTTCATTGCAAAGAACTTAACTTAACATAAAAGCTTAAATACATATACAGTATTTTTCGGTTAATTGCACATCAAAATTTGCACAATTTTTTGTTCAATTAACCGGGGAACCAATTAGCCGATACCCGCTTAATTGAACAAATCGTTCAATTACAAGAATCCCGTTTAATTGAACAGTTTGTTCAATTAAACGAACTACTAATGAATTAAAAGAAATCGCATATGTGCACTTTAGGTTTTTCAAAATAATTTTTTTTACCTTAAACAATAAAAATGCAAGTAACAGGAAAAAATGTACATATGTACATATATGTGTATACGCAGGTACATATTTATTATTGTAGGTACATATGTACTATTAAATGCACTATTTATGTGCACATTAGTTTTACAAAAAAATAAAATTTATAAACTAAAAAACAAATCATATATTGGTTTTACAAAAAAAAGCATAAACTTAAAGAATAAAAACAATCCATATGCATATACATACAGCTCTTCCATTCACGTAAGTATTAAAATATTACATAATGCTTAAAAAATAAAAAAAGGAACAAATAAATTCATTCACACTTTTCGAGATCATTGTGCAAAAATGCCAGATTATTTTTCAATAATAATGCAATTAACCGGGTAAAAGTAAGAGGAAATTCATTTTTGATGACATGAATTTTGAACCAATTAAGCGGGAAAATCAATTAACCGGGTTCAATTATCCGAGGAAATTTACATGTGTTTTCGTATGCAATATTTTTTTGCCCGATTATGTGGTTCAATTAAGCGTGGAAACCAATTAACCGTAGGGTCAATTAACCGAAAAATACTGTATATAAAAAGGAAATAAATTGTTAAAAACATATATGTACATAAGTATCCATACGAGTACTACATGTAAATTTCGACGAACATTTTCAAGAACACTTTATTAATATTGATTTTGAAAGTTTTTTGGTTCTCCTGTAAAAATAATAAAAGTGTAGTTACGTCCGTTTGTATTTAAGGTGACGATATGTATTTATATGTATGTTTCACGAAAAAATAAATACCGGTGGCGGCCGATAAGATACTTACAAGTGCACGACAAAAAAAGTGTCCGTATTTATATATACATACATATATAAGATTTATTGGTTTAATCATATTAGCCCAATTCACAATCTAATGCAAATGATCTTGCATCGTATCATGAGCAAAATGGTATATTATATTGTTACTCACCACTAAGAATTTTTTTGCACTTGCTACGATGCTAGACCATTTGCACAAATTCGTGAATTGGGCTATTATACTATTATTTCCAAAACTATACAAAAATATTTGTGTGAATATGGCAAACTTAAAAGAATTACTTACCCTTAGAAAACCCCACTCCCATTTCTTTTCATTAATCAGCGCATCGTGATGACTTTCATTGCTTAAACGGCTGATATGTTCCGTAGAGTCTTCCAAAAACGAATTCATATTTCTTGCAATCAATAATGTATTTTATTGCAAAAGGAAATTAATTAATTTAAAATGCTAAACATTCTTTATATCACAACACTACAAGTTCAAAAAAGTTTTAAATTAAAGAACCTAATCTTTCTTAGTGGCACTCGCAATGCAATTCTGTTGAGAAATTATATCAGTACCACAACATAAAATAAAAAATAAAAGAATATGGGAATTAGTTGACCTTGCAGGCCATCACTGAGACTTGCTGTTAAGATACAGACAGATTTTGGTAAAATTTCGAGTAATATTTTCGATTTTATCGTAAGCGACATGTTATCGAAAATATACTTTTTTATTGAAATTAAAATTTTATGGGTCTATCCATTGTTTAGAATTATCAAAATAACAAAATTGTTGATAACTTTTAAGATACAGGCTGTACAATTTTATCGTAAGCGACAATTTACGTACAAAAACATATTTGAATATTTAAAAAAAACTTTCTCCTGAAAATTAATTAATTAATTTTTGTCGCTTAAGATAAAATCGAAAATAAGGCTCGATTTGCTGTATCCGATCAATTTTTTAAGTCGATAAAAATCAGAGCATATCTAAAATCGATTTGACGAGGACTTTTGAAGTTACTAGATAAAAATGAATTTCTTTTTCGTAATTTTTCGTCACCGATATCTCTCGATTTTAGTCAATCGAAGTGCTTTTTTGAGGTTAAGAGATCATTAGATTTTGAGAGTGATCGGATTAGAGCTAATAAGTCAGTGCTTTTTAAAATGTGTGTGTTTGTGTGAAAATTTTTTAAAAAGCGTTACTAAGTGGGGGAGGGTGGTGAAAGGGGATTTCTGTATAAAAAAAACACCGAAAATAGCGTTACATAATATGTGAATAGTCACCAAGCAGTTTTTAAACACTTTTACTCAACTATTTTCTTATCCCTTATTTTTTTATATTTTGAATATTTGTTTATATTATTTTCAGTTGTCAATCTGTCATAACCTTAGGCCGGGTTTACATCGGTGTGCCAAATGCCACACAAGCGTAACCACTATTTACTAATGAAACACTATTTGATTCAGACATGTATTTATTAAGTTAAATAGTTCCATACATAACTAATAGACAATTTTATAGAATCCAACATTGATTGGAAACTGTTTCAATCAATAAAAACATGTCTGAATCAAACAGTTTTTCATAAGTAATTAGTTGGCTACGCTTTTTTGGACAAATGACACACAAGAAATTCCAGATGTAAACTCAGCCTTAGTTTCAATAACTTTTAGACAATTTCGGTTGCGTTGCCAGTTGACAAGGCAACTTAAGATCGGTTGGCATCCATAATCGAGCCATTAGTTACAATTTTAAAAAAAGTTATACGGCAACGAATTTCACTGCAAAAGCCTTTGCAAAGATTAAATTTTTTTCCGATGGAATCAAAACTTTTCTGGTAAAATAAAAATGTATTGGTCATATATGCCCCAAGGGAAAGGAACATATAGATAACTAGTCAGGTGACTGAAATCAGACGGCGCACTGTACCGATTTTCGTCGGCTCACTGTAATAAATGAATAATAAACAAAATGGTTTTATTCCTTAAATTATTTAAAAATTGAGACTTTATTGCACTGCACTAACGTGGAAATAAAATTTAACAGACTTATTCCGCTTATAAAGTTGCAATCAGAGGTGCCATAACCATAGCCATAGAAAACAGCCGTACGAACCAAACTAATCGGCAACACTGTATTTGATTATAGGTGACTCGCCATAACTCTCCCCATAGAAACCAATTGAATTTTGGTTTGGTTATGCCTATATCATTATGGCTATCTCGCATCTAATTTAAGCTTTAGCCAAGTCTTTACTGCAGTGAGCCGACGAAAATTGTTACATTGCGCCGATGCTGGGATCTCGGCTTTACGGATTGTATGCCACTTTCTTTTATAGCCTTTGCGTGTGAAGCACAGTGCATCGTTTCTGTAAGGAATGTGAGAAATTCTTATCGTCCTGTGAAACACAGGGTGAGTAAGAACAAAACTATATTTGGTGATATTTTTTGTAAGTTTATTCAAGTTAACCCTGTGTAAAATAGGACAACCAATAAATTATTTAATTTTTCTCGATGGGAGAACTTCTCAAAGTTACAGAAACGGGGGTTCCTATAAAATTGTCTGAGTACATTTTTAATTGCCAATATTGAATATTTTTGAAGCATTAACGGACACTTTTTTTCAATCATCAAGAAGCGTCGTAATGTTTTGTACGCTTCGAACAATTTACACAATTAAACACATATAATTTAGATATTTGAAAAAAAAATTCATTTCCTTATGAATTTTCCTTTTTTAGCTGATAACTAAATAATATTGTATGGTTTACTTTTTGTTGTTTTTTTTCAAATTATTTAACTAATTTTGTTATATTATTAATTTTCTTTTTTTCTATAATGCTATCCATATATGATTGTATTGTTTTCTTTGAATTTTTGGTTTTTTTTAATGCAATTCCAATATTTTTTTTTTTTTATATATAACAGCCTTCTTTATAAAACTTATTAAGGCTTTATAAAGGGGTTTTAAAACAAATTTTCGTACACAATTTTGCTTAAAAAGCAGCCTTTATAAAGCCATAACAAGTTTTATAAATAAGGCTGTAAGGTTTTGGATTGTTTTTATACAATAGATACAACTTAATTATTTTTGACGAATTTTATTGTTTCATTATCAGTTTTTTAGTTTAGTTTTATTTATGGATATTCATACTTTTTATTAATGAAATGAAGGAAATTTTATTTAACACGAGTATTATTATCTTTCTAAACTTTAGTTTTTTGAAAGTGAATTTATCAAATTTGTTAAGCAAAAGACAAACCAAATAATCGAAAGCAATGTGAAGAATGTAAAAAGTTTGTTTTTGTGTATTTGTCAACAATTTATAGATCTATTCTGCTGAATCGAATCATGTATCGTTTCACACATTTCCTTATGTGACTTTCTTTTTTTTTTATTTATTTTTAGCTTTCTCCGACTGGCACTTTATCACTTTACAACAGCTAAGAAATATTTTTTTATAAATTTTTATTTTATTATCAACAATAATGATAAAGAATATTTTTAGTTAAATTTATTTGATTTCTGAATAAAATAAAAATTAGTATTTTTGTAATCTTTTCAATGCCTTAAAATTTCCTTTTTATTTATTAAACAAAATCAATTAAAATATTTTTAAAAACAAAATCAACAATAGTCAATTATCACAACAATTGTTTTACTTCGTTTTTTATGTTTTCCTTCTAATGTTTATTGTTAATTTTTTTTTATATCGTTTGTCAGCAAATGATAAAAAGTAAACTATTGAACAAAAAAAAAATACACAATTCTGAGGCTTTTTATTTAATTTATTGTTATTTAATTATATAATAATATTTTAATTGAAGAAATTAGTTGTACAAATACTTTTTATCTTTTCTTGTTAATGAAAAACTTAATTGTATAGGTATTAAAATTCCATTATTGGTATTGATATTCCACCACTTGCCAATAATTAAGGAAATTACAAATATAAAAACAACTTAATTGATTGTTAATTTAAAGTATATTTGTTTGTGTTTTATTTTGTATTTATATTATTTTATTACTTTATTACATGTTGTATGCAAGGATTAATGTATCATTACATAAAAATATAATTACAGCAATATAATTAATACATAATAACGCATTTTAACATAAATAATTGACGAGTTTAATTACTCATCAATTTTTAAACTGATAAGCACTTTAAAATATTGAAGCACCATACTATTTAATACTGAGCGTTTGGTTGTATATTTTCTCAAATACTCGTATTTTTATTTTCATTTATCTTTACGTTTTCTTTTTTTTTTTTTTCTTTGTAGCGTTCTATTGCGATTTGCCCGTTATTTATCAAAATTGTGCCGTTGATAATGAGAGCTTGGGTTCGACTAATAATTGTTTTTATATACAGGTAAGTAGTTCGATCGTTTAATGGTTCCTGATAAATAGTCTCTGCATAGCAGTGTTGCCGATTTCGGTATAATTATTTCATTGTTTTTAAATACGCAAAGACTATTTATGAGTGGTTAAATTAATTTATAATGTACTTTTATTTAATTCAATTATAATGTACATTCTGCTTCACGAGAAAAAGAAAGAAGAATAATAAAGTAAAAGACAAAGTGTTAAAGTTACAAAAAGAGTTAACAAAAATTAACAATAAGAGTTGCCACATAAAAGTGTTGACAACGTTGTTTTTCCATATATAACAATTTTCCCCTCTACGGAGAGAATAGGACCCTGGGTTTGCGAGTTCTTGACGAGCGCCGTAACTGACCTTGGACCCTTAGTCCCGTACTGGATGGTGTTAAAGATGGATCACTAAATCCCTCAAATGGAGTTGATGACGCTGAAGTCCATAATTCATCCTGCCCTTGCATCGGAGCAGGTAGTGTTGGGGTTGTTGGTTGTTCGTGCTGTACCTCTGTAGTCGAATTGCCATTTTGCAAGGGACTGTCATTCAGTTGGTGCTCTACGTTGTTACGAGCACATTCCGTTTGTTGAAAACTATCGTCCATGGCATATCTTGTGTTGCTCCCGCTGATCACCTTATTTTCAGGTTTGTTATCTGCGCTATTGCTGTTCAGTGAACATTTTCCATACTGGTCCAATCCACGAATTTTATCAATGTGCCTCTTGTAATATTTCCCTCGAAATTCGATTTCATAGTGCACATATCCCAATCTTCTAGCGACTCTGCCCTTCAACCATTTATCTGCCCGTGGATTTCCGGATACAAAGTAAGCCATTTGGTTATTCTTCAACTGTCTGTAGTAGGTTTTCTCCTTCAGGTAATTTTTTAAGGACACCCTGATTTCAACTTTTTCTGGACGAACGAGATCTAGTCGTGTACGAAGTTGACGGCCTAGGAAAAGCTGTGCTGGCGACTGGCATGTAGTATAATGTGGTGCGTTTCTATATTGTCTCAAGAACTCGTTTAGATTTTGCCTCAAGGTCTCCTTCGTAGTGCACATTGCCTTTAAGGCATTTTTCACCGTCTGCACATTCCTTTCGGCATGACCGTTCGTTGATGGGTGATATGGGGCGGTATATTTGTGGTACTTGACACCTACTCTTGTCAAATAATTGTTGAACTCGGCCGAAGAAAAATTTGTTCCATTATCGGATACAATTATCAGTGGTACCCCATATGTTGCGAATACCTCATCCAGTAATGCAATTGTTGCGGCTGCTGTAATGGACTTAGTAGTTTTAACTTCTAGCCACTTCGAATAAGCATCGGTTATAACAAGTAGCATCATACCTTCGAAGGGACCCGCATAATCGATATGGATTCGTTCCCAAGGCGATTTTGGGTATTCCCAGTGGTGATCCGTAAACTTTTTAGGCATATTGGCATACTTGGCACAGGGATCACACTGATTTGCAGCCATTTCTATATCCTTGTCGATCCCCGGTAAATAGACGAAAGATCGGGCAATGCCTTTCATCTTAACCATCCCTAAATGGCCAGCATGTAGCTCCTTCAAAATATCCTGTTGTAATCTAGCATGGATTACGATGCGATGCTCAAACGTTATACACGCATTCGACAGTTTGTAGTTCATTTGAGGCGATTTATATCCAGCCCTAGACAAACAAAGGCCTTTCTCTAGCAATTGCAGTACCTTACCCAATTGAGGATCATTTCGGGTTTCCTGCGCAATACGCTCAGCCGTCACCGGTAGCTGGTTTATCTGTCTGATAATGAAGTTGTCGAACGCATCGAATTCGTCATATGTGGTCCTCGCAGGCATAAGTTTCTTAATCATATTTGCTGACGGTATTATACGGGATAAGTAATAAGCGTTTATATTTTCCTTTGAGGTCTTATGTATAACTTTAAAATCGAAATTAGAGAGAAAATCGGCATAATTAGCCATTCGCGATATACATAAAACAGGCAGTGACTTACTTGGTTGTAGTATTTGTACCAAGGGCTTATTATCAGTAATTAGTGTCCAATGCCGAGCATATAGGTACTTAAAGAATTTTTGGACTGCCCATACTATAGCTAGCGCTTCTTTGTCTATTTGCGAGTACCGCTGCTCCGTTGGATTCAAGGTACGGCTTGCATAGGCAATATGGCGTTCTAGGCCGTTATGCAGCCGATGGGACAGTACCGCCCCCAAACCCGTTTTGCTGGCATCCGTTGCCAACAACAGCGGTAATGACGGGTCGTACGGAATTAAAACCTGAGGCGACAGTAAAGTTAGCTTAATTCTCTGATAGGCGCTATCCGCATCCTTGTTCCAACAAAAAGGTCCCTTTTTTAAAATATCGCGAAGTGGCCTTTCTAGAGTGGATAGATTTGGTATGAAGTTCGAGTAATATGCAGCTTTGTCCAGAAACAGCTGTAGGTCCTCCATAGAGTTAGGTTTTGCTGCCTGAGAAATTGCATCGATGTGCTTGCTGGATTTGTGGATGCCCTGTTTGTCGATCTTGTGACCCAAGAACTCTATTGATGATGCCACAAAAACACACTTTGCTTTGTTTAATTTGAAGCCCAAATCTTTAAGCTTAGTTAGAGCAATTTCTAACGTTCGAAACAGTTCATCCACATTCTTAGCATAAATAAGGATGTCGTCAAAGAAATTAAGAATGTTGGGGATATCACGTATAGCTAATTCCATTGTTCTCTGCCATATAGCTGGAATATTAGCAGCCCCATAGACTGCACGTGTTGACCTTATCAACCCGTGCGTTGGTGTGTTTAGCGTTAACACATGAGCAAATTCCTCATCCAGCACTAGATGCGAATATGCGTCTGTGATGTCCAGGTGTGCAAATACTGTAGACCCCTTCATTTTGTTGAATATATCTTCAGCCTTAGGTATGGGGTGCTCATCTATTACTATTTGTGGGTTGACGGTTGGTTTGTAGTTTCCCGTAATGCGAATGCCGCCATTTTTCTTTGTTACCACATGTGTCGTCGAGGCCCACTCAGAATATTCCACTCTTTTGAAAAAGCCCGCTGATATTTTGGCATCTATGTCTTTTGCGTAGGCGTCTCTTAATGCGAACGGAATTTCTCGAGGTCTTGCAAACTTCGGTCTAGCGTCTGATTTTAGGTGAACTTTTACTAACGGCCCTCTGAATGTTCCCGCTACTGTATTAAATATATCATCATGTTTAGCTAGTAGCCTCTGTAGCTGCTGCTGTTGATCACAGGACAGATTTGGTGTTTCCATGGCAATAGTATTTACTTTATGATCTATATCTTTGGAAGAACTCATACCCGTTGGCGGCTGAAACAGAGCAGTGAAGTTTATTTCTCGAGCAAATTGTGCTATCCACTCGCGGCCGCACAAAGTGTCGAAATTTCCGTCTACTATGTATAAATTAAGCCTTCGACAGACTCGTCCGAGAGGCACGTTCACAATTGTGCGCCCAATGCATCTTATCGTATGACCTGTGTAGCTTGAAAATTGTCGGTCAGCTTTTTTCAGATAAAATTTTCCCTTCAGTTATTAAGATTGTTTGTACTCATAATACTGCATGGCGCTCCCGTGTCTAGTTCCATATTTACTTGTTGGCCATCAATATTCACCGTTAACATTTTCCGGTCGAATACGCCACCCGTTCTTACCAGTGCCACTTGCTCAGATATTTGCATACGTTCACAACCCTCCGTTTCTATTTCGTCTGATATTTTGTTTGTATTCAATCGACATACCTTGCTAATATGGCCTATCTTACCACATGAAAAACACTTTGCGTTCTTAAACTTACATTCCTTACGCGCATGGCGACTGCCACAGCCGTAACAACTCGTTTCAGCTGGTTTTCCCTTTGAGTTATTCTTGGTTTTTATTGGTACAAACCCTAACTTGCATGTGGGTTCTGTTATAACACAGTCACCTGTATTAACAGCACTTGCTGATGGTTGTGTTAATTCTTTGGAAGTTGCTATTTCATAGGCCTCTGCAAAACCTTTCGGTTGCTTCGCAATCACTTCATCACAAATAGCACGAGATTCAACTCCAAAAATCATTTGCTCTATTAGCATCCTGTCCAGAAACGCTCCATAGTCACAAGCCGTGGCTGCTTGTTTCAAACGTAAAGAAAATGTTGACAAAGGTTCCCCTGCGTTTTATCGTATTTGCCGAAACTTGTAACTTTCAGCGTATTTGTTCTTTTTTCCATCGAAATGATTGCATAGTATGTCCTTTATTTCGTTGTATGTCAACTCCTCTGGTAGCTTTGGGCTGATCAGTATTTTCAGAGCCGTGTTCAGTTCGCCACCCATGTGTACACGCGCATAATTATGGTAGTCCTCTTCTGTAATTTTGCTTAGCTGTAAAGCCCAGTCGAATCTAGCAAAATAGTCTCTAACCGATGAACCCTCCGTACTTCTATATTCGGCCACAGAAAATGAGGGTGGTTTAGACGAACCCTGTGTAGAATACACTGACGGGGCTGATTGTGGTCGTGACGCTTGGACCGCTTCTGTTACAGCGGAACGAACTGCCTCTGCAAGTGAGCCAAACATATCCTTCATTTGTACCTCATCCATCGTTTTCACTTCTGACACCACTTTTAAATACGCAAAAACTATTTATGAGTGGTTAAATTAATTTATAATGTACTTTTATTTAATTCAATTATAATGTACATTCTGCTTCACGAGAAAAAGAAAGAAGAATAATAAAGTAAAAGACAAAGTGTTGAGCAAAAATGGACTTAGCATAATTTGTCAAGTTTAAAAAACCTCCCTTTTAAAATGTTTTAAGTACACTTAGCATGATTTAGTTTAAAATTAAGTAGTCAAAAAACAATTAATTAAAACTGTTTCCCCCACATAAAACAGGATATATGTATGTACTTAGATGACCACTGTAGGTGAGAAAGGAGCACCAGATAGATGCTAAGTCTACTTAGAGGACAATCTTAAGTATTTTAAGTCACTTCTAACTATAATATACAACAAATTTATAAAGCTCAAAAAACCTAAAAAAAAATTCTATAGTAATTATTATATGATTACAAAAAGTCTCAAGTTTCTATCTCATAACATTCCTGAGATATCATCAATAAACTTTGCAGGCGTCTATCTCAAAAAGTTCATTACGATTCATCAAACTCAGAATACATATCTGGAGCTATTTAATTATTTTCTGCACTCTTCATATTACTATAGATTTGAAATAATCCGAAGATTTTATTGGTAACACTCAGTTATTAAAAAAATACTTTAAAACAAAAGTTGCAGGTTGAAAATATTACTTAATAATTTAAGGATATTAAAAAAAATGTGTAAGACTTCGCTCTAATAAGTATGTCAAGAATGAACCAACAAAAATTTAAAAAGTTTCAGTAAAAATTGTTATTAATTTTGAAAGTTTCATTGCTTAATTCATTTAGACTAAATTAGACGGCAAGGTCCAACTCGTAATGAGGCAAAATAAAATTTACTTACAAACTTTGTTGAAATTTGCTTCTGTAATTAACTTTAATTAATACCATTAAGGGTAAATTGAAATAGAAATCATCTTTAACATTTTTAACAAACATCTTCTCTGAACAATTTCTTTAGTTGCATCGGGTTTCAAATTATTGAAAACAGTTATAAATAAAGAGTCAGCATTTATTGCCTAAAACTAGTACCTTAAAATGCAACACTTCTGAAACTACTACTTTTCATCTGCTGTGTATTTGCATATTATTGTAATAGATTAAGGACATGCATCGCACAGCTGTTCATACAATTTCCGACCTGTACGTCGATAATTACATATTTTTTTTTAATAAAATTTCCACAAAAACATTTTAATCTAGTGGAAAAAGTGTGGAAGCAATAATTTAATTCCTAAAATTTGCTTTGTATGAAGTAATAAAGGAAATTTTGTTTGGAGAGTGTTTAAGGCACAAAAAAAGAAGTAAATTCAACCCGTTTTCTAAATAAAAAACGATGTCGGCTTTTACTGAAGTGGCGTTTTTGAAAAAATTGGCCGAACTGAATTCTAGTCAACAAAGTATACAAACTTTATCCTTGTGGTTAATACATCACCGCAAACATCATGCCAGTATTGTAAAAACGTGGATAAGAGAATTACAAAATGGTAATTTACTTTTTGCTAGTGCTAATTTATGTATATATTAATTGATTATTTGTTTTATTAGTGCCGGAAGCTAAAAAATTAACTTTCATGTATCTGGCTAACGATGTTATACAAAACAGTAAAAAGAAAGGTCCCGAATATGGCAAAGAATATGCTAATGTGTTGGCCAAGGCATTTTTACATATTGGTCAGACCTGTAAATCTGAGAAACTTTTTGGCAGTTTAGGACGTATTCTTAATATTTGGGAAGAACGTGGTGTATATGAGCCTACAACTATTTCAGAGTATCGCAATTGTCTTAATAAGGAGCATGCAAAACTAACTACAACCTCGGCTACCAAAGAAACAGTTGATGATAAACGGGACTCTAAACGTAAACATGACGAGCATAAAGCTAAATCAAAAAAGTCACGTTCCGATACAGAGGACACAGCTGCATCATCTGCAACCCCTGATTTGAATGGTGATGGCGAAAAAAGTCCTTACTTACCATTGGGCGAGCCTCCAGAACCGGAAGAACTTATTAAGGCTTTAGTAAGCATAGAAAATTCTGCTTCGAGTGATGCAGCTGTAAGGGAACGAATTGCTAATTTGCCACCAGAAATTTCGGAAATTGGCTGCTTGGCCAAATTGGATGACAAGGATGCTGCCAAAAATTTGGCTTCACAGGTAAGATTTAATTTGATAAAATTTCCATCATTCAATCTTAAAAATGTTCAGTGATCTGGATAGAGTCCGTCCCCTTAAAAATAATTTGAAAATCTATGCTAACAAATAGAAACTTATAATTTCGAAATTTATCATTAATTTCAATTCACTCAAATTTCAAGAAAATTACATAAAGAATTGTGCTCTCATGTTTTCGCATTTTTATATCTAATATAAATTTAATTCTGTATATACCTTTCATTTGTTATATTTTTTTAAACGGGTTACATGTCCATAGCATGTAAATATGTATAGTAGATACATATACATACATACATATGTATGTATATATTAGTGATGTAACGAATGTCAATTTTTGATATTCGCGAATACGAATATATGTTAACTTTATAGACAGTAAATTAGAATTGAATTTACGCTTGCAATATGAAATATTAAATTTTTTTATGAAAATGGACTTCATACTCCTGTTGGTGTACTTTAAAATTAATAAAAACTACACAAAATTTTAATGATCTTCATTAAATAATATTTGAAAATGATAAAAAGCACAAATTTCTATAAAAAATTTAGTGGATTTTGTACAAACTAATATTTTTAGCCATTTATTTAAATTTCGTTTAGGATTTATGCATTTATTTATTTTTTTGGAAAAATATTCGTATTCGCCTGAGTTTGGTGAATACGAATACGGATACGAATATCTAAAAATGGACGAATATTCGATAACTCGAATACGAATACGAATATTTGTGCATCACTAGTATATATGTATGTATATATAGTACACAAAGATTTGAAGGATTTGAAGGAAAAGTGAGTGCCTCATTCGTAAAGCGACTCTGGGCGAGTTAACATCAAGCGTCGTTGGCAATTACTGCGTAAATGCAACCAGGCCACTGTTCGTTTACTGGTCTTCGAGGGTTTTACGTCTCAACCCCCGCATGTGATTAGTAGTTGGCGTCAGTTAACGGTACCGAGTTACTGTTTCGTGGCGTCGGTTGCTGACTGCATGCAAAAAAAAATAACCTAGCTTTTTAAGAAAGCATACTTTGAAATCGTGGTGGAGTACCAAATAAAACTCATTGAAACGGGAGAGGACTTTGAGGATTCCGGCTTTCTGCACAACGGTGAAGATCGACGCGTGATTCTTGGAGGAATCTCTTAAATTGTGGCACGACATATCGTGTGAATTGGTGATGGCGTAATAGTTCTTCGAACTGGCCAAATTATTCTCCGATTGTGAAAAACAGTTGGAGTAACAGAATAGAAACCAAAGTGAGTGCCAGTCGTAAAGCAGCTCTGGGCGAGTCAGCATCACGCGTCGTTGGCAATTATTTCTTAAGTGCAACCAGGCCACTGTTGTATATTGGCCTTCGAGAGTTTTGCGTGTCACTCGCACTTGTTATTGGTTACCGCAACTAACTGTATCGCTTACAGTTCTGTGTGGAATTTTCCATTATCAAGTGCAAACGTTTTAATAAGATTTAAATGGTGGAGACCATAAAAAACTCTAGGAGTGGATCTTGGAAACTCTTACTTCATATACGAAGGTATAGTTCGTTCGCAGCAACCGAAGAAAGCTTCTACACGTGGGATACCCTGGCTTTTTGGCTACGTGCTTTTGCCATTTTTGTTCCATTTGGAACACAGAATACAAAAAAAAAGAAAAGTTAGTGCACAATTTTACATTCAAAATACTGCGGTGATTTTGATATAGGGTCGAATTCCGAGCACTACAGGGCCAAGGATTTATAAAAAAGTGTTAATAATTAGCGTATCTTTGTACATACCAGATGCAATTCTTTCGGAAAATCATAAATAGCTAAATATGCGAGCATATCAAAAACACTTTTTTATGTAAATTAATTTACTCGTAATTAACTCGGGAAATACCCAAATAAGAATAATTTGTTTATGTATGGCTGTATGTATGATACTTTCATTGGTTATCTTTTTCGATAACTTTTTTTTGCGAGTTGTGAGCTACAGTTACCAAATGATTAACGTCATTTGGACTGCCGTGTGCGATAGGATACTTCAAAAACTAAAATAAGAGTAAATTGTTGGCCCCTTAAATATAAATAAATATAGTTAATTAAACAATTGTTGTAATTTCTTATTTGCATATATTTAACGTATAATGTTTTATTTTTCAGGTCAATGAAGCAGTTGAACTTTTAAATGACTATAATTCCCGTTTATCCGCTGAAATGGAAGAACGCACTAAACTAACTTCAATGTTAAGAGATTTCCAAGCTGAGCAAAAAGAGTTATTAGCCCAAGCTGAAAAACGCTTAGAGGTAAGTTTATCCTTTGTTTTTTTATTAACAGTCTTGTGTTAGCTTTTAATTTATAAAGAAAAAAATTATATGTTCATATCGAGCCTTATTTTCGATTTTATCGTAAGCGACATGTTATCGAAAACATACTTTTTTATTGAAATTAAAATTTTAGGGACCTACCCATAGTTTTGAATTATCAAAATGTCAAAATTGTTGATAACTTTTAAGATGCGGGCTGTAAAATTTTATCGTAAACGACAATTTGCGTACAAAAACAGATTTGAATATTTTAAAAAAACATTCTGAAAAATTTAATTAAATTTAATTTGTCGTTTACGATAAAATCGAAAATATGGCTCGATATGTATGTACATATATGTGATGGAAATTGATTTAAAAAACTAATCGATTTGAAATAGAAAAAGATTGAGATGTGCTCATTATTTTCGTTTTGAATACTTTCATTAGTTAATTTTCTAAAAATTTTTGTTCAATTTCCTTTCAAAGTCTTTGTGTATTGTTTGTGTTTTATCTTCTAACATACTTATTAAAAATCAATAAGTTCAACTGGTCCAAAATTGATTCTAGAAGCTGTATGCCATTCATCGAAACCTGACTATTTCTCTCTCCTTAAGTCTTTGAAAATACAAAATAATAATATCCAACCTAAATACAAAAAGGCGTGAAAGTAATGTCATTTTTAACTGACATCCAGTTTTTTATAAATGAAAAATAAATTCAGTAAAGTGCTACTTTGAGCATTTTTTAATATGGCGTTTTTTGCGTTTTTGATGTTTTTTCAGGTGAAATGATTTTTTTGTTCAGGACCGTAGCTCTTACGGTTCTCGAGGAAATAGCCTGTGACGGACAGCGTAGCGAAAACAATAGGCTTCCTTTTCACCTTTTCTTTCACGGAACCCTAAAAAGAGGTCTGTTTTCATAAAAAGTTTACTTGCTACAAAGCTTTTTAAAAACTAATTCTCTATATTTTAATATCATAAATGTCAAAGCACAGTAACATTTGGCGGCATCTGCAGAGTACATTACTTTTGCGTTACCTTGTAGTATTCAAATATTTTACATTTTGTCATATTCCATGCATGTACTGAGTTGTATTACATTATAGTTGTATAAAACATAAATTAAGTTATGTGATAGAAATCGAGCCCAAAACGATTCATTCTTAGCCAAATTGCAAATCATTGAGTTAAAAAAAACAGAGGGTCTACTGTGTAATTAGAAGCAAAAAAATATGCTTTCGAATCTGAACATTATGTTTTGAAGGCATGTCATGAACTTTGAATGACTTCTAGGATCAGTTTTGAGCCAATCGTCGCCATTCGTTAACTTCCAGAAAATTTGAAAAAGATTCAAAATACAGCTATCAACTAAACAATTTTAAAGGATATTATGGTTTGAATGGTAACAACAAATCCTTTTTTTATACCCATATTAAGAGAGTGAGTTACTGGGGAAAATTAGTTTATAGTCAGTTACAACATCATTTGCAAGAATACTGTTAATAACATCATAGGCTTGGTCACTTCGCCCATTATTGCACAGCCATTTTAAAATATATTTTAAATAAATAAATATATAATTTTTAACTTTCTCAAGGAATACAAAAAGAAACTACAAAAAATCTTAGCCGTACAGAAAGAAATACGTGATCATCTTTCCAATCTACCTGACTTAACACAATTACCAGATGTTACTGGCGGCTTGGCACCTTTGCCTTCAGCTGGGGACTTATTCAACATACACTGAACAAATTACTACTTTAAAATATGATAGAATTCTGTGAATTGGCTGAACAAAACATGAGACACTGTAATGAAAAGGAATGAAATTAACTTCCATAAAAATACATATTACATAAACATACATTTAAGTTACTTTATGTACACAAAAAAACGATCTATTTGTCAAGTTAAATATTTATATACAAAAGCTTTTGTATATGCTTTTACATTTACTGATATTTAGTTTATTTAAAATATAAATGATATGCATATTTTGGTTAAAAACACGTTAACACGTTTTTAACAAACAAAAAATAAATTTTTCTGAAGATTATTTAGACAATTACATCATATTGTATTTGAAATAAAAACTATATTTGTAATTTTAAACTATTTCATGTCGCAATAATTGTATCAAATAAAATTAGAATGCAAATTGTGTTTTAAATAAAAAGTTTCCGTTAAAATTCATGTTAAAAACAGCAAAAACTTGGCAGCACTTTTAAACATACATTTAGCGCCATCTATTGTTTGGCTATAGGTAAAAATGAAAATCAAAAAATCGATGTGGCAGCATTTGCTTGATTTTGGTAGGTCACTAGCGAAAACAGTCTGGCAGCTCTGCAATTTTTCCTAAAAAATATGTGGTGTTGCCAGATCGATTTCCATAGTGACATGCCAAAATTTCAAAATGTTGCCACATCGATTTTTTGATTTTCAATTTTACCTGTAGCCAAACAATAGATGGCGCTAAATGTATGTTTAAAAGTGCTGCCAAGTTCGAAGTAATTTGAATTTATTTTTAAAGCACATCTAACCGACACAAAAACAGAATTAAATTTGCATTTCCTATTGTGCAAAACTACAATCATCGTTTATTTATTCATTTATTTAAGTATCAGAATGGCTTAAAGGCCAAATATACATTTTACTTTGCATTGATTTATATCTTATATTACAGCAAACAATAAAAATAAAAACAAGTTTGCTTTTTTGAATATTCCAGCTTATATCTACATATCGTCGGTTGATAATTTAAATGTCGTATGTGGATTTTTGGCGGTTTTGAGTTAAGATCGATTCCTTAGGGTTTCCGACCTGATCTTTCATTTGGCGTAATCAGTTTTTCGATCCCTCATACGGTTTTCGAGATATGGAGTCTTGAGTTTGTCGATACAATTTTCAAAATTAAACCTCAATTTACTCGAAACTATCAAAATCCACATACGACAATTAAATTATCAATCAACGATATATTGCATAAATCACATTGTTAAGCAAAATATTATGATTAATAATAATAAATTAGCAATAAAATTTAGAAATTATTAGCTACTTAAAAGTACTTAACTCTTCACTTTAGGATTAAGAATCAATAACAATGGCGTTTATAGCAAATTTTTTAAGATTTTTTTTAGTTTTCAAGGTGTTAATCAATGAAAACTCCTTCAATGAGCCCATTCTTTCAATCAAAATTATAGATATGTACATATATTAAAGAAAGCTCTTCTAATGGAAACTATTAAACCCGACATTAATTAATTATGAAACCTCTTATCGATTCCTAATTGAAATTCGAAAGTATATTTTATTTGAGTGTTGAAGTGTATTTAATAGGCTGGTTACGGATAGCAATAAAACTCTTGTTAGCAATTGAAAATGACAGCTGTAGGTTGCTAGTTGCCATCCTTAATATCGTTCAAAGCAACTGACAACCGGGTTAAGATATAATTGCTATCCATAACCGACCTGCAACTTGTGTAAAAATTATTTAGCAAAAATTAGAAACATACCTCGTTTCATTAATGCATTATATAATTCGCTAAGCCATTCCACTTTTCTGTGAATTGTATTATGTCGCCCACCTCACTGCTAGGTGATAATTTAACAGCCACAGAAAATTTGCTCCATACATCACGATTAGCTTGGCGTATTGAAGATTGAAATGTAACTGGTTGTCGGGCCTTAACAGGATAAGCGCTTAGAATGCAAGCTACATCATTTAAACCCAAGCTAGACTCGTACAAACCACGTTCATCAGTGGGCAAAACCTTCAGAGCAAATTAAATCCTTAAATTAAACTTTTTTTAAAAAATATTAAATTTTACCTGATCTACTTGTTGGTCCATACTTACAGCCAATACCCATTCCCTTACTTCTTCATGTAAGTCGGTATCATTTTTTAAATGTATTTCTTCGGGTATTGGCACGGAACTGGGAAAATCTGTTGCTGTTAAGTCACTGTGATCCACTAAATTACCCGAACCATCTTCAATGGCCTCACATACATCCAAATAATGATTGAGCATAACAAATGCTTCAGCTTCTCTTCCCGCATTACGCAAATCCATACCTGCCTCGTAAAATGCTTTATCTACCGGTATAATGTCCGTGTATCGCAACAGCGCTATTGATATCCTAACTGCTATTGGTTGCAGTGATTGCACTTGCCGACAAGCACTTCTGGTGCAATAATAATGGGCAATCAATAAATATTTTTCAATGTTTTCGGTTATGGCTGCTTGTGAGAAGTCCGAAGATTTTAGGGACTTGAAAAAAGTAAATAAAAGATCTGTTAATATATGTATATAATATATTCAGCCTTCTTCTGAATAACATTTCTCCGGGGGTTTATTCCATATTCATTGCAAGCTTTCATTTAAAATAAAACAACTGGAAACAAAATAGCTGTAGTCCTCCCATAATTTTAATTTTTAGCTCAATCTGTTTGGGATAGGTGGATTTTATTTTTAGAAAACAATTTTGAAAGATCTTCCTTTAAAACTTATGTCCATTAAAAATACTTATTTTACCATTTTGTTTTTATTTAACACAAGTGAAAATTAATACGAATTAAAAATTTTTTTTAATGTTTTTGGTTAAGCTTTTTTTGAATTGTGGTTGAAGTCTATTGATGTGTTGCTTGAGCAGCAACGAAATCCGTCTAGACGTGCTTAACCAAGAAGTAATTTTTTGTTAATTCATTGAAAATATATATCTATGTTTTTTAAACGAACTTGGCGAAAAGATATTTTTTTAAATATACATATCGATCGTTTAATATAACAAAGGCGTAACTCGAATTTTACGGAAGAAAATATTTTTTAAGTGGTCAATAAATCTTTTGTTTTTAAGTGTAACTCACTTAGTTTTTTAAGGAGTATGTATATACATAATTATACGTTGGCTACCAGAAAACGTTAAAAATGCAATTTGGAGATACGCCTTTTTTATATTAAGACATCGATATATACATATGCATATCTTTTTTTAACTAAACTATTCGCTAAATGTTTTTTTAAGAACATTAGTCGTAGTAGGAAAAAAATTTAAGAACAATGTAATCAAGACGAAGGACAACAAAATGCTAAACAATTGGAATATCGAATTATATTTTTTACCTGGAATAATTTGTATAGAAAATCGCGTAACTTCCTCCACAAACCGACCACCAACTGTTCTTCTCTCAAAGCAAAGAAATCCACAGCGATACGTGTATAAATATTGAAATTTGCCTCAAGTGGAGGAGCTCCATAATTAATGTACAATTCCAGGGCGGAAATGCAATCGCCATCTCGAATCAGTTGGGCTGCATACAAAGCAACATATTTCTGCAAAACTGGTGAACTTATTTGCTTGGCCTTGTCCAGGCAACGTTGCCATTGACCTTGTTCGGCCAACATATCCAAGGCACTGAGAACGTCTGAAAATTTATCTACTTATAATACAAAATCTTTAGAAACAAAACTCTCAAATAACCTATATCGGACAATTCTTCCATGTTGCCTTCACTTTTGAGACGTGTTTTCTGCTGAAGCTCTACATAAGCCTTAAGCTCAGGATCTAGTTCTTTGGCTAGACGTCTGGCCTTCGACCACTGTTCGGCTGTTATAAAAACGTCGACAGCTTCTTTAGGCATGTCTGCAGCCAAAAATAGCTGCGCAGCTGGTCCAATTTGTTTGATTTCCTGCAAACGGGGAGCCAGTTGATTAGCAATATCCCTGGCATCTTGACATTCCAAGAACTGATTGCAAATTTCAGCTGCCCTTAAGAGAGCTCTTTCGATAGTGGCTGCATCGTCAGCGTTTGTAGAGTCTATTTGCATCAAACACTCGGCTGCTTTGCGAAAGTCTTCTTTTCTGGCGAATTCCGCGGCCTTTTGTAGATACGCTCTCGAGTCATTGAGTTGACCACTTCCCGTACGCCTTTGTTCTTGGGCCTGCAAGCGCCTTAAATCGTTCAGTATAGAAGGAAAATGATCTTCAGCTATCCGTATGGCTTCATCAAACATGCCTTCGTTTTTATAGTATTCTATAATTAAATCCGGTCTTTGAGCTCTCAACAACAGCGTTTCATAGTCGGCGAAATTGCGTGTTTCCACTGCTGCATTAGCCTGGCTTATAAGGATTTCAGTAACAGCTTCGGGTAGATTAGTTTCGGCCACATTTAAGGCTGCCTTCCAATCACCAGCATGTGTATACATAAGTATGGCTTCTCGGGGCTTATTCGCTTTAATAAACTCAGCTTCGGCCTGTTCAAATTTGCCTTCATCTTCTAAGGACATGGCAATTTTAAGATGTACTTCCTCTGTTGATTTACCAGCAAAACGGCAAAGATCCATGGCAAAATCGAACTGTCCTGAATCACAAGCAAAGCCCACAGCTGTATCTAATAGACCCAACTTCGTTAAAAGTCTAACCGCACTCTCTACCGGCATAGATTTGGCCCACATATAAGCCACCTGATTACTAGCACCATCAGTACCCTTTTGTTTAGCTACTCGATAGCCATCCTCCCAACGGCCTGCTGTGCAATACATATGAACTACAGATTTCCAATCACCTGCTGCCAAATAGTGAAGTTCGGCATTTTTGAATTTTCCTTTAGACTCCAAAGTGCGACCCAAATGTTGATGCGTACTTTCCAACAAATCTTTGTGATAACGCTCTACTAAACGTATCATGGCATCGTAAAGTTCTCTACGTTTATACATGGCTATAGCCAAATCGGGTTCATTAACAGCCAACAAAACTTTTTCAGCATCACGATATTTTGTTTGCTCTTCCAAACCAGCCGCAAGATTAACAAATAAATCATGCATTTCTTCGGACTTTAGGTATTTTTCTCCCACAGCATAAGCCCGTTCCCATTTGCCGTGTCGATTTAGAAGTTCTATGGCCTCCTTAAAGAGATTTGCTCTAACCAACAAGTCTTCGGCACCATCTATATCACCAGAAAAGGCCAAATGTTTGGATAAATCCAAAGCATAGCGTTGAATTTCTTCCGGCTCGTCCAACACTTTGGCGATTTGCACAGCTTTGCGCCATTGCTTGGCGCCCACAGCTGCATCTAAAGCTTTTTTTGTGGCTCCCGCTTCTATATAATGATTTATAGAAGCATCCAATTGTTTGCGTGCAACCAACCAGTCACCCCATTCTTCTTCTAAAGCAGTAACTTCATCAGGGGAAATTTGCCGAGCCAAGTCTACAGCTCTGGCATAAGCGCCACCCTTGCGGTATAAAGTCAAGGCTGCTTCTGGCCTTGATAAGCGGTAGGCAATATCACCAGCCATTTCATAAAGTTCTGAAAAAAATGAAATTCTTAATAAAATTGACAAAATAATGAAAACTTTGTGGAATTACCGCTATTAACCAAACCCTCTGTGACTTTCATCATTAACCCATGATCATCCATCAAATGTGGCACCTTCAAAGCTAATCTAGCAGCTCTGGCTGGCTTATTGGCTTTTAGAAACAGAGTCATAGCTTTCTCCACCTCACCTTGCTCTTCCAGTACTTGGCCTGCCTTCTCCTCTTGATCAGTTGAAAGCAAAAAAGACATTTGCTCATCTTTCAACTGCTGCAAGCCCATATAACCTCTTCTATCTGCCAGACTTACAGCATCATCCCACATACGCAATGTTTTATACATTTCCAAAGCGGATTCGATATCGCCTTGTTCCAAATAAATTCTTTCTGCAGATCTAAGATCTGAGGACAGCAAAGCTAATTTAGCACGCACTTCGGGACATAAAATGCCAGGTGAATGAGTGGCTTCTTCATATTTATCCGCTTGCTGTATCATTTCGTTGAGATAAAACGCCTTTGACACATTCCCCAGAGCAGCGTAACAGCGCTGAGCTACTCGCAGGTTACCTTCTTCCATGGAAATAATAGCTAAATTGTGCCACATAGCTTTGGCAGCTGGTTTATCTCCTAAAGTCTCCAGAAAATGTATGGCTCTGCCAAAATCACTGTCATTGACAGCAGTGCCAAATTCCACTAAGCCCTCATCAAGTAGATAGCTGTGTTCGGTGGGACCTTCCTGAGAACAGACAGTGGTGCGCCCCTGCAAAATTATAATAAAATATCAATCAATCAATTTTTCTTTTCTTTTTTCATTAAAATACTGACTGCTTCCCGCACCACTTCCAAAACTTCGCCACGTACGGGCATTAATGTCATATGATCCGGCAAATCAATGTTATACCAAATAGCCAAATTGTTATTGCTTTGCGCTACTACCACATCGCTTTGTGGAACCCACTGAACAAAGGAAATGCCACTGAGCAATGTCTGTTTTTTGCCTGAATAAATGTCAATAAGAATCAAACGCATTTTCTTATCACGAAACAAAAGTTTATGAGCAGTTTCGCTTAACTCCAGCCAATCGATTTTTGTCTCATGATTTACTTGGCCAATAATCATTTGATTAATTAAATCTATAACGCAAATAGTCTTGGCATCCAAGAGAAAGGCCAGTTTTTTATTCCCACTAATACGAGTATTAAATAAAACACCAAAAGTTTAAAGAAAATATAGCAAATATTATATGAATAGTTTTACTTACCTCGTATTACCACGCTCATTCAAACGCACGGATATTACGTGTGGATTAACAAACTCTGTACGAACTGAACCCAAAATATGCGATTCACCATACTCTACCAAACTTAGTTCACCCACATTAAAGATAAGGCATACAGTTGGATTTTCAAAGTAAAAACGTTCATGTTTTCCCGATGCTGTCCACGGCACTTCACTCACCAAATTCCGAGTTAGATCGCATAAAATCAAGGACTCTTCCGTACGCGCTACTAAATAATTATCTTTGCCCATTATTCGTACATCATCGATTTCCAATCCCAACTGAGATTCTATAGTCATTTGTTCGTGAGGCTCTTGCATGGAGCGAACCAATAATTGGCTGGGTGCAACGAATATAAGTTCAAATTTATCCTGCCATATTGTGCGTTTCAAAACGGATTCAAATACTATGACGGCGCCAGTAACGCTAGACATGGCCAATCTAAAAATACGATACACATAGTTTAACAAAATTTTCTTTAATACTTTAATACACAGAGAGAAAATATTAACTTATTTAATCATTTACTTTAAAAAATATTGCTGCACAAAAATGGGCAGAGTAACTAGACCATATGCCGATGAGCTGGCAAGAATAGGGTCGGTATTAGATGATGGAATGTGTGACAGATGGGTGCAACTACCGATAGATCATTACTACAGAGAACTGAGTAATGGGTAGAGAGCAGAACCAACAGTTCATGGCGAAGTAGAGAGGATTGTAGAGTCTCGAGAACTATGTATGTGGCCAAAACTTAACTCAGGAAGATCCAAACTGCTACTAGATATGGAAAGGAAGGCGATACAAATCGTGATAGGCGCATTGACTGGTCACTGCTCGGTCAGAGCAAGATCCAGCATTTGGGAAACTGGCACTATTTCTGTAGGATTTGCGGGGATGAAGAACATATTATTTGTCACTGCACGAAGCTGCAATGTCATAGGCTTAGATGGCTGAGCGCAGACGTTTCCATGAGAGCATTACTGATATCGGAAAGTGTAAATTAGAGGACATCAGGGGCTTCATCATAGAAATTCAGTGGCTTAATGACGGATAATGGAGGCACTTCTGAGTACAAATTGGGAGTAAATATTTTTTTGATGGGCGTTATAGCACCACCCTTCCTAACCTGACTAGACAATATGTCCATTATTTTATTAACAGTATTTAAAATAAATTTTTGTAATTAACTATACACGACCTATGCCTTCGCAACGTGGTTGTCAACGAAAATCCACAAAAGAACCGCAAGACTATACGGTTATCCGTGGCAAATCAATCAACTAGTGCGAGCGAGACAAAAAACTTTCAGAGGCCAAACAACACACACAGCCGCAGCCAATTTTTTTTTATTTTCGAAATTTTTTATCAGATAAGCTATTTAAAATATTATTTTTGGGGATTCTTTACAGTTTCCTATGAAAAGTTCAGAGGCCCACAACTGTAATACATATATTATTTTCCTTTTTAAATTTTCTATCACATCGACTTACTTTTTGTTGTTCTTGGAGTTGCTTAAATACATTTTAGATTTAAGCCAAAAGAATTTCACATCAATATTTTCAGATAAAATTTTGATAAAATTAAATTACACACTTGAGCTTGGTATGAAAATAGAGTATCCGAGTACATTTTCTTCATGTGCTCACAAAATCAAAAATTAAACTAGCACTACGCACAATTTCTTCTTCTTTTTCTCCTTTAAAATAACAATCAAGTTGGTTTGATAACACTATGGAAAAATGTTGCCAATGTTTTTTTTTTTGTTATAAAAAATATTAAACACTATTGATATTGCATTAAATTATTATTAATTAGGATACTTTTTTCAATTGTTCGAAATGTAATCGTCGCATGACTTGATACAAAAAGTTAAGAAACACGATCAACGAAAATTTTTTATATAAAATAAATGATTAAAATTAAAAAATAATTCTTTCTGCCAAAAAAAACCGATAGAACTGATAGAAGCAGATAAAAAGAAGTACGTGAAATATAAAATTAAATTTTAATGGGCGTGACTCCGCCCAAGATTGTGTGTTTTTCAGAGCTCAGAGGTGCGTGTTAAAAATATTAAATTTTAATGGGCGTGACTCCGCCCCATTTTTTTAAATGGAGGATTGTGTCTATGTTAAAGCTCAAGGTGTGCGGCAAGTTTCGCAAAACTCGTTTAAGTAGAACCGCGTGAAATACTATAACAAATTTTAAAGGGCGTAACCCCGCCCATTTTTTCAACTTTCAAATTGTGTAATTACAAGAACCTAAGGTGTTTTACAGGTTTCGCAGCAATCAAATAAGTAGAATATCATAAAATTAAATAAAAAAATTGTGTGCGTTTTCCCTCACACTTTTTTTTACAATGGGACCAATGGGAAGCTATACCCTCTCAGACAAAAAAAAACGAATTTTTATAATCGGTCTAAAATGTACCGAGTTATGAAGTAACACCCCAAAAAAATAAAGACGAACTATTAACCTCCTCCTTTTATTTGAAGTCGGTTAAAAAGTAAATTGTTCATCAATCTAATGCAAATTAAGCCAGAGACTCAGCTGTCTCGGTAAAATCAATTTGTTCTCTACTAGGCCATTGTTATGTAAAAATTACAGAGTCCTTCTCTGTGACAGAGAATGAAACCCCGTGGGAGATTTTGTGCAGATTGAATTACACTATGAAATATTTCGAGAAATTAATTTCATGATATTCTTTTGTTTGTCAATAGGATGCGGTCCCTAGTAGTGACAGTGTTATTTATAAACTATAGCAATCTCTAAACTATAGAGTCTTCCAATAGGGACATTCGAACTACAATAATTGAAAGAGGTCATATTTTTTAACCTCGTTTATTTAGTTTGCTTTGTCAAATCAGCGTGAACGGATATAGCGTTCAAAAACATATGAAAATGATGAAATTGTTTTCTTCGAAATTGATCCTTATTTTCATCGAAAAATCATTTTTAGCGATGAGGCCCACTTCTGCATGAATGAGTACGTCAACAAAGAAACTTGTCGAATTCGGTATGATACCAGTCTACATGAGATCCAGGAGCATCCAATGCATCCTAAAAAGTCACTTTTTTGTTGTGGATTTTTGCTGCTGGCGGCGTCATAGATCCATTTTCTTTGAAAACAATGTTGGTTAGGCCATCACCGTCAACGACGAGTGTTATATATCGATGATTTTAAGTTTTTTTTTTTAAAGAATTGGATCATGTGAACACTAACGTAAGTAAGCCTTTTTTTGTTTGATTTTCTTAAGTCGCAGGTCTATGTGAATAAGACAGAGGGCCTCCAAACCAACATAATCAAAACCATTGGCCAAATTCAGCATGATTTATGCACTAGAGCAGCTACGTCCAGCCCATATGCACAATGTGCAAACTTTTATAAAGAGCTTTTTGTGCTTTCACACCGACGAGAATACAATATCCACAACAACAACACAACCGACAGCAATGCTTGCTCTTACTTTGCAAAGAAACAAGGACAAATTTAAGAGCTTTCAAAGATGTTTACCTTACATGCAAATATCAGTGTATGTGTGTTTGGACGTAGCTGCACTAGAGTCATGAAACATTTAACATTTTGAATGCGCACCACCCTTTAGTTATTTGACTAGTTTATTGTTCTCTTAATAATTATAACAAATTACTTACCTTGCGCCATCGCGTCTCCATAGTAAACATGATACCGTATAGAAGAAATTTATGTCTTTACTAGCACTCTCACTCCAGGCCGATAAACGCGGGCTCCAGCTAAATATACGTATGCGATCGAAACTACCAAACGCTACTGCCTGACCATTGGGACTACAAGCAGCAACAGTGAATTCTCTTTCACCTTCCGTACGTGAGTAGTCGAAGGTACGTATTTGTCTGCCCTAAAAATGGAAAATTTAAAACAAACAAGCAGACATTAACTTTGTATATAAACGCATGTTGCAAGCAAATTATTTTAATTTGTATTACTCACTTACCATTGAATCATAAAATATTATACGTTGATCGCAACCACCAACGCACAGACCACCTTGTGGCCATGCCAATGCAAATGGTGGCACCGGATGTTGTATTACTCGTCCCGATGATTCATTGCCATCTTCAGCTAGAAAATAACGTATGACAGTGCCATCATTGTGGCCCGATAGAAATGCTGTTCCTTTAGTATTGGGCGCTAGTGAAATGCAAATGCTTTCGGCACCATACAAACTTTGAGATTTGTTATTTTTGCAGTGTAAAGCACGAACTTTGCCATCATCGAGTCCTGGTTGCGAGTGTAAATATTGTATTAAATTTAATTTTAAGTGTATTTTAATTATTTGCACATAAAATTACTAAAACTAAACTTAGTAAAAACTCTACTTTAGCTAAAGTTAGCAATAAAGTGATATATAACTTTTTTGCATTATTAGAAGATAAAGCAGTATTTTTATAAATATGATACATTGCATTTTGTAATTGATTACACATAGATTATAAAATTTTTTGGAATTGTAATTGAAGGTTTGCAATTACAATTATATTTTGTTGCAATTGAATATACAAAAAAGAATAACATTTGAAAGGAGTTGTGGTAGAAAAAAACTCAACTACAATTACATGTGGTTGTAATTGAAAAAAATTAATTACAATTACATATTATAGCAATAAAAAACCCAATTGCAATTACATAGTACATGTAATAGAAAAAATAATTCCTTAAAAAAGTAGAATAAAGCAGAAAATGTGTGTGATAATTACTTTTTTTGTATTAATTACAAAATTATTCAATTACAGTTAAAAATACACTTAAAGAAATTATAACAACAATCCTGCTTGCATAAGCAAATAATGTGTTATATCATCGTCAAATGAAAAAAATAAGTAATAAATAATAAAACTAATATAAAATAATACGAGTAACTCAAAATGCACCTATTTCGTCACCAAATATTGCTCACGCAATGTATAAATAAAACCTATTTTCTACATACTTAAATACAATCGGCCTGTCCCACGATGTCACCAGAAATCGTTCGGTCGACAACTTGCATTCCAAACAACAACAAATTTTCTAATTTCATTGTTGTTTGCAAAACAAGTTGTCGATCGAACGAAATCGTGGGACAGGCCGAATATTTACATATGTACATACTTATGCACATACCTGCTATTATAGCACCGGAGGTTAACCAAATCAATGCCGTCACAGCCGATGATTGTGGAAATTTATTACAAATAACTTTTTTATCATTCCATGACTCGCCCAACTTATAGACATACACAATGTTGTCACTCTGCCCAACAGCTAATTTTGTTGAATCAGGACTAAATGCCAGGCCACGTATTACATACGACTGCTTGCCATTAGCAGGATTCGATGGTTTCGTAGAGAATTTGTCCCGCCTTTCACCCAACTCATCAAATAGTAAAACGTGCCGATCTGCGGTAGCGACAGCTAGTTTTTTGTGGTTTGCCGACCAGGCTAAGCCAGCTATGCGATTTATGTGATCCTAGAAGAAAATAAATAAAAAGCGATCTATGAATAGGTAATTTTAATACATTTTTGCATAGAATCTGACTAACTTGACCATCCAATAAAGTTTTCAAGTATTTCAATTGCATTTTTTCTATAATAAACTTATTTATTTGTAATTTTTTCACACTCTTGTTTGAGACATTGTTAATTTTTTGTGTTTGACACTACTTTGGTAACCATAGTAATCAATTTGATTTTTTTAAACATTTAATGCGAATGACTTATGAAAATGTTTGACATGTTTTTGGTGGTGGATTTAATTTGTTTTACTGTGTCAGTTTGCAGAAAATAATAATACCCTTTTTAGACACGGAAATTTTACTTTGAAAAGTCTTAATTCAACTGAGTGAGAGACAGATGCAGAAATACTTTTTCGTTCTGCCTTTCTCCCAAAAGGCAGAAAGGGGTATTACATACGGTTATGTTTTGTATTACATATTAAATAGTTCCGAATTGCCATAGAATTGTGGTTATACATACATATGTATATACATATTTCCAACAGGGATCTATGGCAATTCCACACGTTTTAATTTCACGTGTAATACAGAACATATCCGATTATGTTATTACATATATATATATATATATATTTTAAAAGTAATACCCCTTTTAGACAGGGAAAGTTTACTTTCCAAAGTCTATGTCTTTCACACTGCTGAATTAACCTTTGCAAAGTAAAATTTGTGTGTCTAAAAGGGTTTGTCTTTGGAAATTTTACTTTGCAAAGTCTACAGTTTGTAGAAGAGAACAGAATGGCCGAGGAGTATAGGTTTTTTTTTTTGTAAGTGGAAAGTAGCTTTGTTCTTACTTTGTTTCTGTTGTTTCTCTTTATGGTAATTTCCACAGGAATGTCAACTTTTTGTAGCGTGCGACATCAAGCAAATATGCTTGTTTTTTCAAAGGAAATTAAATATTTTTTTTCTTCTTTATATATTTTTGTAGGCCGTCAGCAGCTATACGTTAGGTAAAATTTTGAGAAAAATCGAGTCTCGTTGTTGAGAAATACAAGGTTAATTGCTTGCTGTCGCACGAGACAAAATGTGAAATTTCTCGGAGAAATGCTCATATATGTACATACTTGGGAACATATACTTACGTATACATAAAGGAACAATAGATGCCAGTATTAAACTTTTTCTAGAATAGCAATGCAGAGGAAAGAAACAAATTTACGTGATTCGGCATTTTGCATTTTATGTTACAGAAGTATACATCATTATTATTAAAGTTGTGTCTTTTTAAACTAATTCGTTTGGATTCGAATCAAAGGTTGTTTCAAACCCATTAATTTACATTGACGTTTTTGACCGGACTTGTGTCCAACAGCTCATTTTAGTTCCAAAGAGCTGTTGGACACAACTCTAAATTGTATACAAAATGTCCTCTAACTTTCCTAATTTTTTCGAAAAGTGCTAAAAAGGTAATCTTAAAAGTGGATATCATGGCTAAAAGTGTTGCACAAAAATATTTATTATAAAATTCTTTAAAATTCTTCAATACATTAAAGCTCAAAATTTCATCAGCGTTCTTCTGTGTTTTGTCCACTGTGTGCGGTGTCAGTTGATGTAGATTTCTGGACAAGACGAAGAAGAACGCTGATGATGAAGGTTTAGTGGCCTTCGAAAACGGCTGGTTGTTCCGTTCAACTATGTGTTGTCAGAATATTTACAACTAACTTTGATGTTATTTGTTCATTAATAATTACCACATGTAATTTGGCTTACAAGGCGATACGAACATTATACCGTGTTCAGACATACCCCTTAATTGCGCAATTAGGCCATTTTTTGCAATTAAGACCTTAATTGACAACAATTTACCATACAATAAGTCAATTAATAAATTGATCAATTACTAGTTAATTGTATCACTAATTGCGTAAAACTCGAAATGCAACCCTGGTCATAAGTGTTTTTGTTAAGAACTGTGTTCAGTGAGCAGACAATTTTTCTATAATGGCGAGCCAAATGTCAAAAAATATACATACATATAAGCAAAACAAATATACATACATCGTCGGTTGGCTTCTGATTTTCTGCAGACATAATGTATTTTGAATATACTGTGCCGCAAACCAGATACCAACCGACGACACATAAACAAAAACTGAACAATATGAACTCCAATAAATAAATAAACAAAAAAGAAATGGCTGGTGAAGAAGTTGCATAGATAAATTTATTAACAAATATCTTCTATAAATAGGAAAAAAAATTAAGAGGAAGAGGTTCGCGTGGAGTGAGGCCAGTGAAGCTGCTCTATTGGAGTTGTGGCCATGTCGAATAGAGGAGCTTCTGGCCAAAGAAAAATTGGTCACGTATATGATGAGAAGGCGGATGAGCTGAAGAAATTGGCCTTTCCATACAGCCCGCGCGATGTACACGTTAAATTAAAAAATTTGTGCAAGGAGAAATAGCTGCTGCTTTCGCAAATTTTGTAAAATTAACAAGTTTTTCTTTTCCTTTTTTTAAGCACTGATAATTTTGAATCAAAAATCGGTCGCACTGACTCCAAGAGCTCCATATTTCTATTATATGCAAGTAAAATTTCTTTTAAACCAAAATTTGCATCCATTTTGAAAATTTACAAACACAAATATTCACAAAACAAATAAAAACAATGTTTTTCCCAGCTGTCAAATGATAATTGAGTCAGCTAAATTGAGTATGTGTGAACACTAAATTTAATTGCTCAATTAAAATTAAATTGACTTAATTAAAAATGCATGTCTGTTTCATAAAAATATAGAAACAAATGCAGTTCGAACAATAATAATTAAATTAACTATAATGAATTATGTGGTGACACGATATCATCAAAAAATTATATGTTCCCTACAAACATTTAGAAGATATATTGCTCCCGTAGGGGGAAACATCCGCAATACGAATATGATTGTTGCCGCAATAATATTTTTCTTCTAATCAATACGATTTCGAATCATTTTCGTATTACTTTGCTTGTAGGGATACGTCTCAGGAATGAAATACTGTCAAGATATACAGATATACATATCGCGACCTTAGGACATAAAGGTTCTATTTGCACCAACACTACTTTTGAGGGAACTAAGGTTGAATATTGTTAATCGTTTTACTTAGTCCATTTCCACTTAACTTAAAAACTGTTTTTGAAAAATTTTAATTTAGACCTGAAATATTATTATGTTTTTAAAAATATCCAAGCTACTATATTAGTTTTGCCACAATTTGAGTCTCAAAAAACAGATAGAACTCTGATGCTCAACGATGAGGCACATGAATGTAGGACAATATGGTTCTAAGTACCTAATAGAACTTTGTGTGACGGTAAGAAATATTTTTTTGCAGATAGAACCATGTGTCTAATTATAAATGCTAAAAAAAGTAATAAACATAAGGAGTGTCAATATTTTTTTAATAAATTTTATGGTTTTATTTTGTATTTTTAAAAAAGGTGTTTAAAATAAATAGTTTTCCTATTAATTAAGAAAAAATCAGACTTAGTCACATTTTTAAATTCATAAATATTATTGTTTTTAGTAAATTAAGTTAACCTATATTATGATTAGACATAAAAGGAACTTATATTCGAATATCTCAGATATAAAACGACAGGACAGGACAGCGCATAAACATTTGGTTGAACATATTTTTCGAGCTCTGCTTAAAACATATATTTCACATTCCAGTTGGTTCTATTTGTACAATATACAATTTTAAATCTGAGCAACATGGTTCTATTTGCAATTAAAGTTTCCCCATGGTTCTATCTGCAAAATAATATAGGCTTTCTCGGTTAACAAGGTTCTATCAGTCTGTTAGAACCATGTTAACTGAATCTCAAACTAAAAACGCGTAGTTAGAACCTAGTTGTATTGAATATCTCAGAAACTGTAAGAGATAGAAAAAAACTGAGAACGCCAATCGAAAGAGCGTAGCCGCTTTAGATGCGATATATAACTCATTTTTGAAATAAATGTAAGTTAGAACCTTGTTGTCCTAAGGTCGCGATATGTACACGAAATATGTTGTTAATTCAATGAAATAGTTCGTTAAAAAAATGTAAGACAAAAGAACGTCACTTCATTGTATAAACTAAAAAGTTTCATTGCAACGATTACATTTTTCATTTAAAATATGAAAATGTACGTTGCTTAGTGAAAAAAAAAGTCGTTAAATGAATGAAAATATTTCGTTGTATATATGACATTTTTTCAGCTGATGAAACAATTTTCGTAATGCGAATGAAGCGTTGCATTGGTTGAAAAATAATGACAAAATCATAAATATAATATGGAAAATCATTGCATTTACGAAGGTTTTTCGCTCAGTGTGGAATTGATAAAAAATTGCAATTTTATAATATAAACGACAAGTTTTTTTAGAAACATTCTTTAAGCAAACAGTTTGCAGAATTGCGTCGAAATCAATTCTTTCGGTAGCAAAATTTAGATCGGAAGCTGGCATACAAGCAAGTATCTCAATAGTAAGTAGAGCCTATCATAAGCTGTGAACACTTGCAGTAGCGAAAATTTTAGAAAAAGCTCCCTTAAATGAGACACCATGAAGGTTACTCCTTCCTTGTACACTCCACTATGCATTTAAATAAAACTTGAGCTGTAAAATTGTTGTTGCTGTTAATAAGTCGCGCCACAACAATTTACATACATTTATTAAGTTTTTAATGTAGCAGAAAACATTTCGCTTAAATAAGTGCAATATTTCTACAGCGAATGACTGACTGCCCACAAAAAAAAAAAAAACAAATAAATAATAATTATTATTGTAAAAATGCTTTAAAAGGGATTGATACATATTACATATTTCAAAATAGCTTGAAACAAATTGTTTTTTAATGCATATAAGAAACATACATAAATACATACATATTTCAAAACACAAATTGCCGAGCTTTTGTAAGCTTTTTTTTTGTGTAAAAATTTTTAAATTGAGTCGAAAAACTGACATGAGAGTTGCTCCACAAGCTGTCTAACTGACTGTTCCAAAAACTCATCTGCAATTAAGGTTTGTGTCTTTAGTCTCTAATGAAAACTCACAATAGAATTTAACAAAAGACTTAAGAAACAAACATATTTTAAATTCGATTTAAAAAGAAAAAAAAAAACAAACTAAAACTGTGGAAAACAAACACTACAACGATTTCATTTTATTTTTACAACAATTTTATTCATCCATACATAAAATTAAACAAAGTTCAAAAGTTAAACGCATGGATAATTGTTGGCTATAGAGAATTTCTTGCTGTTTCACTGCAGCCCAAACAATATGATGATGGCGCTGGAAGCTGACACCCATGTTTCACCACAAAGCAAAAACAAAAAAGAAAAAACCCAACAACTGAGAGTTAAAACAACGTTTTTGTTTTTCGTTGATACTTATTAGTGATGCTTCAATGAAAATAAAAAAAAAAAAATTAAAAAATAAAACATTTAACACAAACCCAAAAAACGATACATTTGAAAGCACTTGAAGAAGATACTGACTGAATGCTTCGTTCGATAACAGATCACGTTGTAAAATTATCTTTGTACGAGTCCGCAAAATTCATGGTAAATGACTAGGCTAACAAGAAGGCTGTTAACCAAAATTCATTTTTCGTTTTTATAATGTTTGATTCTAAATGTAAAATATTATACATATGTATGTATCTGTTTTCGTTGTATTAAGTATGAACTGAACTATGCTAAAATTTTTTTAATTTTGTTGCGAAAAAAATAAAATTCAATTGAATTGCTTTTTCTTTTGTATGGCACTCAATGTTAATATTGATAAATTAATTTTATTTTGTTGCAATTTTGTATACGGAGTATGTTTTTGTTATCATTCAACGTGGGAATATTTTATATATTTAATGTGAATACTTTTTTAACACAATAATCATGGAAGAAAAAAAGAAGCTAATCAGATATGATTGATTAACTTTAGAAAATTATTTGGGAAAAAGCACAAATAAAGATGAAGACAGAGATAACAAGCGAAAAGATTAGATGCAATTAAATTCAATATGTGTTACACTGGGCAACGCTGAAATTTCGACATGTAATTATTTAGAGGATTTCTGCTAATTATGAAGAATATATTTGCTGCTTTATTCATAAAAAAAAATATTTTTGGTTTTTAAAACAAATTTTTGTGTGGAAATTTGGTTTTTTCTGTGTAAAAAGAACTCATGCATTAATCATATATATTGCTCATTTACTTCACTAGTGTTACAACTCAAATAAACTAGTTTCTTGGAAAACGTGTTTAAAGTTTTTAATTTACATACAACTCAATGAAGATATGAAAAAATATACTTCTCTTAAGGGGTGGTAGTACAAGCTATTTATATGAAATTTTTACACCAGATAATATTCGAAATGTCGAATTATTCTGCATTATTAGCTAAAAGACTTATGACCAGGGACAGGGGGTTCATGTTTTTCCCTTAACTCTGATAATTGCAAGAAATTTAAATATCTTTACGAAACAATGAATTTGCGTAAAAATAGCATCGATTTGTTAGAGCATATTTTTGCATATTATGTTGAAAATGCATATTATTGCATAATTTGGTCATTGCCTCTGTAACTATGGGAGGTATAGGTATTAAGGAATCAGACGATCTTGATGTTCTTGGCATGAAAATACAGTGTGATGTTCGATAGACTGACCACATTTTTCAAATTGCAAAAGAAGCATTCAAGTGCCTCGGCTTTTTGAAACGGTGCAAACGATATTTCACCCCATCTGATCTCCTTACTATTTATGCCATTTATATCCGACCGAAAATGGAATACAACTCTCATGTATGGGACGGCGCTTCAAAGTCTATTTTGGGGCTGCTCGACCGCGTACAGGAGAGGGCGAAGAAGCTCATCGGTGACAGTAGGGTATCCAATTCTATTGATTCATTGGAGCATCGACGCAATGTGGGGTGCATTTCATTTCTCTATCGTTACTACAACGGAATGTGTTCTAATGAAATTAGGGAACTTGTTCCTGAAACCCGCACATTTATACGTACAACCCGTGCCTCATTCAGGGCACATCTCTTTGTGGTCGATTGGCCAATGAATCGCACTACGCATTACAGAGAGAATTCCTTTTTAGCCGAACTGTACGTATGTGGAATCAACTACCTGCGGGGGGGTCTTTCCTGTCACTACCAGCGTGGGAAAGTTTAAATCAAATGTCCACAAACACTACTCCCTCTATCCTCCTTCCCTATAACCTATTTTCCTTGTTCTAGCACAATGCATTGCATGAGTAGGGGTTATCCCCTGAGTGCTGGTCCTAGAAAGAAGAAAAAAAAATGCACATTTTTGTCTCATATTTTGGCAAAAATATATGATTTGTGTCATATTTTGTCAAAAATTCAAATTTCAAAATACAGGGTGTTTTTTTTAGAGGTATAGAACTTCGAATTGAAATAAAACACAAGAAAATCGTTTTAATGTCCATCAATTTGGCTTTATTGGAAGGATAATTTTATGCCATTAATGTTTAAATATGATTTCGGGCATGTGGCCGCCGCGGCTGGCTCGAATAAAGCCAATTCTACAGGTCCAATTTTCAACCACTTTTTCGAGCATATGGGGCCGTATGTTGGCAATAACGCCACGAATGTTGGCTTCCAAGTCCCCTAACGTTTCTGGTTTGTTGGCGTAGACGAGCGACTTCACATATCCCCAAAGAAAATAATCCAATGGTGTCAAATCACACGATCTTGGTGGCCAATTGACAGGTCCATCCCGCGAAATTATGCGCTCATCGAATGTTTCCTTCAATAAATCGATTGTGACGTGCGCTGTGTGACATGTAGCGCCGTCTTGTTGGAACCACAACTCATCCACATTCAAAATCTTCAAAATCTTCCATAAAGTTGATGGACAAAGCTCCAATTGCTGTGCACGGTGGCGAATCGATTCATTCGGGTCCTCTTCAACACTTTGCTCTACAGCGGCAATTGTTTCTTCGGTGCGCACTGTTCGACGTCTCTGCGGATGCGTATTATCACATAGAGTAAACGTAGTGCGAAAACGATCTATGGTTAACCGAATTAATTGCTCTGATGGACGATTATGTCGACCATAAAATGGACGGAGCTTGCGGTAAACTTCGCGAACTGAACCATTATTTTCGAAATAAATTTGCACGATTTGCAAGCGTTGTTCTTTTGTCAACCTGTTCATGATGAAATGGCAAACCAAACTAAATATTAATCACTTGACAGCTGACAAAATGGCCGCCAGTTAAAAAAGTGATGACAACTTAAAATTCTATACCTCAATAAAAAACACCCATTATATTGCTGACAAATTATTAATGTAAAACAGTTTTTTTAGCAAATTTATTCGCTTGAATTGTTGTAGAATTGTAAAACGACTGTGCACGCACACTCCTACCAAATTAAAAAGGAAATTGTCATTTTGATGATTTCAAAAGGAAATTGTGTGCTAAAGTCGAAAGTAGTGAAACAATTCTGCTGAAACTTAATATTGTTTTTAAAATTATAAAGGATTTAAAAAACAAGTGTAATAACTAGTATTTTTAAATTCATTGTAATGGTAGGTTGAAATAAATATATAACTTTATATAAAAAGAATCACTTACAATTTGAGCCGATTATGTCCACAGACGTTACTAGAGCTTTTTCAATGCACAAAACATTGATTGAACTTCACATTTGAAAATATAAGAAATATACAATTTTTAAATGAAAATAAATAACTAACAACACTTTTCTTTATCTATTTACGTATCGCTCCTACGCTGCAATATAAACATATCTCGAAAAATGTGTGTTTCGAATCTATAATGCAAAAAGTCCTTATATCATATTTAATATTGAGGAAAAATTTAGTATTAAAGGCTTGTACACGCACCACTTGATAAAAGAAAATATTCTCATATCTTTATTTAGTTGTATGTAAACTGAAAACTTTTCTTTTGAATAAATAGTTTTTAAAATATGTGCATATTTTGTTGTTTTTAGTGCATATTTTGCGTTTTTGACGTCATATCTTAGGCGCCTAAAATACCTTTTTTAAGTGCATGAAGTCCTTGTCTGCTGCTTATGACATTATTGAAGTAAATGAGGGATATGCACTCTTAGTTTAATGGATATCAAAAGCAAAAAATTTTTGTTGATCTGTGTTGTATAAATACCATACAAATTTTGGTCGTTCGTCTTTGAATTTTCTATCGATTAAAAAGACATTAAAATGCAATTATTATATATTATAAATATATAACCTTGAAATATGCGGTTTACCTTCATGCTAAAGTTAGGGTTAATGATGAATTACTTTTTATTTATTGCAGAAGAATTATTTATAACTTGAGTGACAATAAAATAATTCCATACAGGTCATATTTACGGTATACATATTTTAAAATAAAAGTTAGTAATCAATGAAATAATGTTTAAAAGTAAATGCGGAAACTAATCGCAATTTCTTAATTTTTTATTTAACGCGTCTCGAAATCAATACGAATTTGAAAAATTTAGTTTGCTGTTGATTAAGTACGTCTAGATGCATTTCGTTGGTGCTTAAGCAACTCAACAGCATACTTCAACCACAACTCAAAAAAAAAATAAAAAATTACAAAACACCAATGCTTATAGACAAACATTTAATAAACTATTGAGAATTACAAAAGCTTTTTTACAAAACAATAAACCATATTATTATTCAGCATATATAGAAAAACAAAGTAGGCATCACACATCATACCAGATTCTTCTAAATTATAATTAGTCTAGGGAGTTTTTCGTGAATTAAGTATTTGGTTATAAAGCTTAATTTGCTTTAGAGCTTTGCTGTTGTACGTTTGGTCATGTGTTTTGCAACATTGTTGCAGCGCCTCTGGTGCTAAGTAGTCGTATTACTTTAACATTTATAGTAATTTTATTAGTTGATTTCAGCGATGCCAACTTGATGCTCAAAACGCCAAATTTTGAGCGTCACTGTCCAACTACGAAAAAGCACTAAGTAGTGCTTTTAAGAAATTTTGTATATTTCATCAAATTATTTTAATAAAAAAACCTGCATTATTTATTTTTTCACCATTTGGCTGATATATTTCATTAAATAGGAAAAGCTTACAAATATTAAACATTATTGAACTTCACTCGTTTTTCACGTTAGTGCTTTTTACGCTTTTTAGATCTCAAAATTACGCTACGCTGGATCTGGTCAGAGATCAAACTTGGCCACTAAATGACCGTCTTTTGGTTTGCAGTCAACAATACATCTTCTTCCGCCAAAAATACTCGTATTAAGATGAAAGTTTTTTCAATAGAAGCGAATCCGAACTGCACCTGAGCTTTGAAAGTAATTCTAACTATTTTTAAATATCAATTGCACGCTATTTTCGGTCGTTAAGATGTGTATGGAGTTTTGGAAGGTGGTTTGCCTTCCGCATAATATATTTTGTTACGAGATTTTGCAATTGCTTAGAATTTTTCCTCATGTTTAGCACTGCAGGACTAAACTTCCTTTCAATACAGAAAGCGACTGCTTTTAGCAGGTTTGCTAGAATATAATGGCGTTTTCTTTTCTAGGACAAAATGTTACATTTATTGCACATTTCAATTAAAATTCGCAAAGAATAGTTTTTTGAAGTACAGATTTCATTATTTCTAAATTAATGTATCACCCCTCACAAACGTAAACTTTTACTTTAAACGAACGAAAGCTAAATTTAATTTTTTTTTTAAATAAAATATTAAAAAATGATGCACTTTTTCTAGAAAAAAAAACGGCATTAGATATAAAGTTTACGGAGAACTTCAGACAATATATTAACGAATTTCAGTTCTATAAACATTAGAAACTCAAAGATAGACTTTATTTGCATTAAATGATCGCTTAAGTAATACCCGTTTTAGACACGCAAAGTTTACTTTGCAAAGTCTTAATTCAGCTGTGTGAGAGAAAGTGGTAAGAATACTTTATGTTTCTGTCTTTCTCCCAGCTGAATTAAGACTTTGCAAAGAAAACTTTGCGCGTCTAAAAGGGGTGTAACCGCAATTTGTTAATTAGTAGAAAATTCTGATATTTTAGAACGGAAAGATAACATGACGCTACTTAAAGAATAACCGACATAAGCACAAAACTTCATTAATTTAATTTTGTTTTTGTTTTGTTAATTTTGCTTTACATGGACTCAAATAATTGACTGTGCTGTGCATCCGTTTTGAAATAAACAAATTTTACAATGTGACCCTGAGAATGAATGGGTGGTTTAAAAGAGTTAATTTGTAAAAATAAAATTTTCCTCATTTGTTTGTTGGGCCACTTTTCAATCGTAAAGCATCCGCAAATTGTGGGTGTTGTTCGTATGTATGTTTTTAGTTTCTTAACTTCTTTTCATGAATTGTTTAACAACTAAAAGAGTGAACAAAAATATACAAAACTTACGCAAAAGAAACCAAAATAATTTCACACTTGACGATTTCAGCAAAATCATTGCATTAATTTAATGCAGTTTATTTTTTTTGTTAATACATTGTTCATTTTTGCAGATACAAGCAAGTACATACCACCAGCACTAAAATGAAACTGACACAGTTTTTGTTTTTAAAGCACATAAATTCACACCTATTGACATGAATTTAATATTTAAAAATATTAATAAAAAAATTTTCTACTATTCGCTGCATATTTACTTTATGAAAGTCGGCTGTCCCGGTGGACTAGTGGATGATGTACGGGTATTATTCTATAAGTATGGGAGGGTCGTGACTTTGATTCCCACCAAAGACTAAGAAAGATCTGCTTCTCTACAGTAGACTGTAGTTGCTATGCAATTGGTAATGGTATATGCAATATTTAATAAATAAATAAATAATACGGGTACTTTATGAAATTATTTTTAATTTTTGCCCCAGTATTTTGTATTAAATTTAATTTCAACTCAAGAGCTTCTATTTTTTGTTTTGCATACAAATGGTAGCTAAAGTCCACGAAATGCTAACAAAATATTTTATTTTTTGTTATTTATTTTTATTGCGTTTTATGACATCTAATAAATAATATTTTTTAATGATATAATAAATCTTGAGGTTAAGGTCATAAATAATGTCTTCCAATTTTGATGATTCTTTAAATTGCTGTTAACGAGCAAAACAATTTTTAACGACAGCTGTACAGTAATTACAGAAGTTTATTTTTGTAGCTGGTAAATTTAATGTTTTGCTTTGGGATACCATAATTAATAAAATTATGTTTTGGATACCATTAATTTATAAAATTATTCAGACGGCACGCACTTGCAAGTTCTCACAATATGAACAATATATTATGAGAACTTAAAAGTGCAATAATTAAAAAATGGCATAAAAATAATAATAATAATATTAACTTATTGAAAAGAGGCTTTTAAAACTAAAAAAATTAATTTATGAACTTTTAAATATACATACATACTCCTATGTAATTATCTTAAGAAAAATACCTTAAAAAAGTACTTTTTAAAAAAGTACCTTTTAAGGATGAGCACTTAAAATAAACCAATCTCTTTTCAAAAAAGTACCTTTTAAAACAGTAACTGTTGAATAAAGTGCTTATAAAAATGTTACTTTTTAAACAAGTACATTTTAAAAAAGTACCATTTTAAAAAAGTACCATTTATAAAAAACCCTTTTAAAAAAGTAAATCTTAGATAAAGTGCTTTTAAAAATTTTACGTTTTAAGACAAATTATTTTTAAAAGTACTTTTAAAAAAGTACATTTTAAAATATTTCCTTAAATAAAAAGGAGTTTTTGCAAAATTTACCTGTTCTGCCTTTTGAAAGAAGCATGTACTTTGAAAAAAAATAACTTTTAGAAAAGTTAATTGAAAAACAAGTATTATTAAGTAAATTTCAAAGAAGTGGAAATAAAGTACGCTTTAGCTGACCGTACCCAGTTGACCAAGACTTTCGTTATTGATATCGATTTCGAATATATCCCGATCGAAAAAAAGTTCACCTGTCGCTCAGTTTTGTCCCAAAAAACATTAGATTTTGAAGTTTCGCTAGCAAATTCAAAAGTGAGAGAATATCGAAGTAATTTCGATATCGTAAAAAGGCAGCAGAAAAAGTAAAAAAGTAATTTTATATTTTTATTTACATATTTATTTTAACTTACTTATTTGAACATGGTACCTCCATTCTAACAGACTAGCACACATCCACTAGGGTATCGCAAATTGTTTTCTGTTATTAATTAATTGCACATATGTATGTAGGTATGTGTACTTATTTTATTTTTTAATATACAGTGCTGTCATGCTTCGAACTTGGTACCCCTAGAATAACAACAGGCTAGAACACTTCCACTCGGCCGGCTACCGTCACATATCGAACAATTTTAATTCGAAATTTCTTCGCTTTAGTGAGCATTCGTTTTTAGCGAATCTCAGGTCAAGTGGGTAAATGTAGAATCAGTAAATGTATTTGAGTCAGCTGATCGTTTCTGTTGTATGATAAGCTATGAAAATGTGCTAACCCTACAGAAATTTAGCTTAGTCGTCCGAACCTGTGGAAAGTAGAATTTCATTGCCAGGTTAAGTGAAGTTTGTAGGCAGCGATGAGATGTGCGTATGTATGTTGAATTGGGGGTGTGTCAGCCCAGTAGTAATTCTTTTTGGTTCTTTTTTCCTTTTGATATTTCAACCTTTATAGTAGTTCAATTTGCGAAATAAGGCCATTCTGGTTTATTGTTCATGACTTTATTGCAGTGAGCCGACGAAAATTACTTTAGTTAAATTTTGTTAATTTTGAATTCAATTCAAGTTCAATAAAGGTATCTGCAACTGTATCTCCCTAGTTTTTAGCATTCTATAAGCACAGAAATATTGCCGATACATTTATATTTCAAATACATTTACGATTTCTAGGGTCAGCTAAAGTGGCCTTAAGTTTTAAAAGAAAAAGTTTAAAAACGTATCAACTACAAAAAAATGGAAATAGGATTCTTTTTAGAAGTTTACTATATTTCATACGAATTAAATAAATCTGTATTAAACCATAATTCAATTCAAAGAAAAATATATATGTAGTTCTGATTCACTTTTGGCCAAAAAAGTGGTCATAGTGTGATTGAGAACAGAGCGTAATAATACTGCAGACATAAATTATCTACTCGCTCAGCTTTTTCAACTTGCAGCAATTATTATACACTGACTGTTTGAATTTTAAATGTCAATGTGCTTCTGCACTTGTGTCAAGCAACAATTTAGGAATTTGATCCAATTCAATGATATTAAAGTTAAGTTTTTTATTTCGTTTTCATTGGACAAGTGAATAAATATTTTGCTGCTCAACGAGCAAGTACAAGACAAGTGTCCGGTGGCATACAAAGCCATATGCATTAATTTTATTTTTTTACTTCCCAGCCAGCATTTTGTGAAAATAATGATCAAAAAATAGTCACATTTGAATATTCTAGATGATTAAAACTATCAAATATGCAATCATTTTCTAATCATAAATGATTCTGTCATCGGGAGAAAATGGTACCCTGCATGTGACTATTCCTGAATAGTCATTTATGATCTCTGCTTTAATGTAGTTTTCATGTACATTTGTTATAATATGTCATAATATTTTCTGTTCACTTTTTAGTTGAATTTGCAATCATTTTATGATCACATTCTGCTGCATTTTCGACCCATTTTTGAAATCGTTTAATGATCATATTTTGTATGATATTCGATCAATTTTTGAAACGAATCTTACCATAATTTGAAGTCATATTATGATCATATTATGTATAATATTTGACCCTGTTTTTAATAGAAATCAGACTATAAATTGATATAGTTTTATGATAAAATTTTTATTATAATACAATTCTTATGTATTTACAAAACAAAACAAAATAATAAAATAACTTCTTAAATTCATTGCTCTTAAGTCTAGGGGAATAAAATTATGTTATATATATGTACATACATATACTATTAATTAAAAAACAAAATAATAATAAAATAATTTCAAGAATTCATTTTACTTACTAAAATTGCATGACATAATTTTTTCAGCTTCTCTTTTAGCAATGCGTCTAATTTTTTTGGCTGACATAATTTCACTTGATTTTTTAAATTTTCTAATTTTTTAATTTATTTTAAATAGTTATTAGTATTTTGTTTATTATAATTATTAACTTTTTTTAATTTTTTCAATAAAAAACTTTTTTATAACAAAAATAGACACCAATTCTCACTTTAGCGATCAAAAACAGGACTTCTCACTATGCAATCAAAATACAATATATAATTTTTTCTGCATTGCTTTTCCTTTGACTTGTTGGTTAACGGGAACTTGTTTACAAGCTGATCACTTTTTATGTTTGCGAAATGGTGGGGGTAAAAGAGTAAGTAAGTATCACATTTTGGTCACCAAGAATAGTCATAAAGTACTCAAGCAAATGATAAAAATAATTCTAATCCGTTTTTTATCATAAGGAATAGACAAATTTGACTGATCTTTTTGATGAACTGTATGAAAACTCAATTTTTAATCACCAAAACTAGTCAAAAATGAGTGAGTAAGATGACTACCGAAAATTCAATCATCCAAATGCTAGCTGGGTTTATTGCAGTGGGCATGTGTGTATACATGTATTTGTTCACACATACATATGTTATCAAATTAAATATTAAACTGTAAAGTTTAGCAAAGTTGAAAAGTTAATCCATACTTAAGATTTTAAATATTTTCTTAAGAATCTGCGACATTTTTTCGTCATTTAAGCATTTATGTTTATATATCTGTTACAATTAAATGCAAAGTCAAGTACAAAGTCTATCAGATGCAGCACACAAACCTTTTTTTCATTTGTTACTTTTGTTAATTAAGTCAGTCGTCCGCTTCAGTTTTAGAATGAAAAAGTTTGTTACTTAAGTCTTTTGTTTTCTCTAAAACAAATCTCTACGCACTTATTCTTAGAATTGTTTATTGAAGTGTGGAAATCTATAATCTTCTTCAATAAAAATAATTATAACAAAAACTCCCCCTCACAGATAGACGGACAGACAGACAGCCAGCCAGTCAGACAGACAACAAAACGACCTTCATCAAAAATTAAGATCAATAGTATAAAATAAAAATTTGTTAACTGAGAAATGTAAATAAATATGTATGTATGTGTGTAAGTATGTGCATTGATATCGCTTAAACAGCATAGAGAATCAAATAATGAACACAACTATACATAATTATGATGATGCGGAGTAAATATTGAAACAAAACAAAAAAAAAAAAAAACTAACGACTCTCTTGTTATCGTAACATCGATGTGAAATAAATATGAAATCAGTTGTTGAATATATTGTGTGATGTGGTTGCCAGACTAAGTGTTTTCTAAGGTAATTGCAAAGCAAGAATTCCCCATCCAAACAGTAATATTTGGTTGCTGTAGCGGTGGCTGAATTTTGTTTATTGATACGAGCATATGATATGAATATATGATCTTCAGTGATCATATGATCAAGCATATGATCACTGAAGAAGGAACCTGTTCGTAAATGCAGTGCTGTATACTGCAATGTGACTCTGGAACCAGTCCCGTAACTACACCTAGATATCAACCTAGGCTTAACTGGTATTTATAGTTTTGAAATATGAGTGGCCCTGTGTTTTTCAGTGGGTAATGTGCAAGCCTGTGATGCAAAAGGTTGTCGGTTCGAATTTCAAAAAAATTTCTGATTAAAAATAAAATGTCATTGAATTTGTAACAACAACAAAATTTATAAGTGTTGATTGTTACAGTCGGAATGACATTTATGTACATATATATAATTTATATTATTCTACACCGAATAAGTCCCTATGGGATAGTTTAGTGACAAGTCACAAGGTGCATACAAAGTATCAATTAACTCCATCCTAGGTCATCCCCATTAAAAGTGACTGGTCCGCTTCATAGGAAGTGTTAGAACTCGGACTGGTCCATATCACTTGGGGACCGATCACTTTACTATGTAGTCTTATGTCAGGTCCATTTCCTGCAGGGACGTGATTAACCGCCCTGACACAAGACTAGCCACGTGACCGATCCCTAAGTGAGAGGCACCAGTCCGAGTTCTAACACTTCCTATGAAGTGTACCAATCACTTTTCCATGGGGATGGCCTAAGATGGGGTTAATTGATACTTTGTATACAGAGCTCTGTTAAGCTATAATGCATTTCGAAAGGACTTTTGCAGTAAATGAGGCAACGGAGACGTAAAAAAGTAATGCAAATTTATTGGCAAGGTGCTCCTCCTCTCAAAGAGAAAGAAATAAATTTCGTGTTCGTTTCGTTTTGCAATTCATTTTGAAAATTCTGAAAACTCCCAAACTGGAAAAATGTTCATTGACTAAAAAAAAAAAAAATTGGCAACAATTTCTTCTAGCCGCTGGTCGCAGGCACACAATCAAAACAAGATGAGTTGTTTACCTCCTCATTGTTGTAGTTGTTGGTGGTTTTTAATCTCGTACACTTTGGCTTTGCATTCCCTGTTCGGCATATGGTTGAAACTTTTGTGTTTTGCTACTGTTAAATGCTCATTATGATGTTGCCACTCTGAAGATCATAATGATCACAGCGATGACTTTGCCGTTCTGTTTTGATCTTTTTCCGTTTGCACTCGAGCGCGAATGGCTTCTTTTGTGTGCTTCTTTTTTTTCTTGCTATTATTGTTGATATTAGAAGCTGTATATTTTAAAGTTGGTATAAAACAAATATGTTTGCAGATTTTTTAAGCTTTTGCATTAAAACCAGACGCGAAGTAACACGTGCACAGATCAGACCGTTAAACATAACACACAGCCCTCGTGTGAGAAAAACTAATTTATTCTAACCAGAGGTGGAAAGATTTTTGAAAGTGCGTAAATAACAATTAAATACATACTTGCAACTAATAGAAAATTTTAAAAATTTCAAAAACTTATTAAACTTTAACTGATGAAAAAATATTAGTGCGAAAGATTAAAACAAGAAAAAAATTACCGCAAATATTAAGCAATCAGTTTAAAAAGATTTTGTGGTGTTGTTAAGATCTTAAGTTAAAAAAAAAGAATTATTTGTTTATCTTGCGGTTAAGACATATCTATAATCTACACATCAACAACGTGGGAATGTAGAAACCGCCCCAAAGTGGTTAAACCAATTTTGAAACTTTTTTTTTCACAAAAAAAAAATATCCTTTCGAAAACGTTGACTTTAGAATGTAACTTTTTGATTGTTTTTTGTGTTTGTTGTTGTTTTAACTTTATTATATCCCATATAATCGTGTTAAAAAACCATCTATCAATCTTTAAACAATTAAATTTTTTTTTTCTTGTGTTGCAGCAGCAATAACAATACAATCACCGAAATCACTAAAATTCATAATACAACAGCATCATCTCTATCCCCAACAACAACAACAACATCATCAGTGTGGCAGACAGACAAACTTCTCTTGCACTTCACTTGCAATCTAAAGACAAATTATAGTCCACTATTTAATAGCAGCATCGGCAGCAGCAGCAACTTCAACTAATAATAAGAAACATTCAACATCTTCTTTGAAACAATATAAAATGATGCAACTTAAACATCTTCGTCGTCTTTTACAACTGCATCAAAATTTTGCAGCTACTGTCATTTTTGTTTTTCTATTCAAATGCATTCGTGTCAGTGGGGTAAGTAAAAAGTTTATCTTTTACATTGTCTAACTGCCGTTCGGCCTGTCGTATTGTTTGTTTGCCTGTCTACTCGTATCTCAATGTCCCTCGAACCCTCTGATTTTATATTTCTTTGTTGTTTTTTTTTGTATTTCATCTATTAAAAATTAAACCAAAAATTCATGTACGAATATGTACTTTTGAGTATGAATTTATTTGAATGCATGATCATTAGTTTTGTTGCTGTTTTTCGTGTACATCAAGTTGCATTTTCTAAAGGTTTTTAAGATTTTCTTAAGCACAAGAAAAGAAAAAAAAAGAAAAAGGAAAAACATGCCCGAAAAGTGAAGGCATGTTAATGTTAAAACAATTTTATTGGCAATATAAAGATTTTTATATACTTTAATTTAATGGATGTACATGTTTGTTGTGATGAGCATGAGAAGTCTTTTTTTATTTGTCCCTTTCCCTTTATACATAAATTTAATTTTTTTAAAGATCCTTACATCTCTTCTTTTTATTATTAAATAATGTGTAGCATTTACAAGTTTTTATTTTTATTTTTTTACTAAGCTTTTGTTTTCGGCAAGAAAGAGAAAATATATTGAAACAGGGTTTATGGCCTAATCAGATGTGTGATGCAAATAATTTCTGAAAAGGGAAATGACTTTAAATCGAGATAGTCAGTTATGTGACGTGTTGTGATTGTTTCCAATTTATGTATCTTCAAAATGAGTCTTTAGTCACTTTTAGATCCTAGTTCTTGTCTAAAGCCTGGATGACACTATCGGCACAATGTACAGATTTTCGTCGGCTCACTGAAATAAAGTCGCAAGTCATAAGCGCTGTTGATAAGAGCCTACGGGTACGAAAAATCGGTTTTTTTTACCTGTAACTCAAGACTTTGGGGTGTTTGAAAAATTTCAAATACAGATTGTTGCTGTGCTCGACAATATCTACCAGAAAAATAGTAACATGTCCCATGTATTTCTATTTCATTCATTTTTGTCACACAGCGTAATGTGAACTGTGTTGCACACATTTTGAAAAAGACACCAAAAAATTAAAAAACAATAATTTCCAGATGTGTGTCAGCATTAGTGTCTATGCTAATGTATATCGCATTTATAAAATGGCTACATAGCTTAAAGTAATACGCCTACTTAACACCAGAGGCTTAAAAAATTAAAAAAGAAAAAACAGAAAATAATTAAAATTCCCTCCTCTCTATGTATCTGTCACTTCACCATCTGTACTTGCAGTATCCCTTTCCTACACTCTTTGGACCAAGTGATCTGAAAACTTACTCTTTCTTCTCAGCGGCCTGCCAACCAACATAAGAGTTTAAAAACACAAAAAAAAATTTAATTTTAAATAAAACATTTTAAAATTAAATAATTTACGCCCTTTTTTCAAATCCGATACAAATTTAAAATGTAAAAGTAAGACGAAAAATTTAATTATAATCCAAAAAATTTGTTTATTCGAAAGATCAGTCCAGGGAGGGCATCAACGATTGTCATCGTGGCTGTTCTTGATGAATCGCTTTTTTGGGAGTACTGCTGGCCGTTTGTGACGAATAGCACGAATAACACGAATTTTGGCCTCCAAGCCATCAATTATTGCTGGTTTATCCGCATAAGCCAGTGATTTCACGTGGCCCCACAGGATATCATCAAGAGGTGTCAAATCGCACGACCTCGGAGGCCAATTGATGAGTCCATTTCTCGGAATCAACTTATCGCCAAATTTTGATTTCAATAAGTCGATGATTGTAGTTACCGTATGCACGTAACGCCAGCCTGCAGAACTCTCACCCTGATCAATGTCATGGATATTTTCAAACAAAAATGATTGATCACGGTGCTTAATTTTTTAAGAAATAAGGTCCAATGATGAAACTAGCGTGTAAGCAGGACTAACGTTATGAAAGCTTCAATGCAAGCACAATAATTTCCAGCCCATAGCAAGATTACAAAAATACAAAAATGAAAAAATACAACATGGCTTTTTAGTTGAGCCAAAATGTTAAAAATAGAATTTGTTTAACAAAATAAAAATAAAAATTATTCACATGTAAGTTGAAAAAATTTCTACCCGGCGGCTAAAACTAACAAAGTTTGCAACGGATTCAGAGAATATCGAGAATCTGTCATACACTTGATTGATCTAGGTGTACTCCTGGGTGTCTACTGTGTAATTCGAAACGAAAGAAAAAGCTTTCGAATTTGTATGTTTATAACATGTAAATTCGAAAGCATTTTCTTTCGAATCGAATTACAGAGTAGAAGACCCCCTGGAATAAAACATTACAAAAATTTAATTTTTGTATTGAGCCTGAAGGGTGCAGATACATATATTAAAAAAAAAACTGTTAAGATGCTATTTCCCAAATTCCAGAGGCGATACCAGGGCAGTTGTAAGAGATTTTCAGTTTTTTTGTTTTTGGAAACAAAAGAATGATATTCCAATTTAATAAAAAGATAGTTACTGCCACAAAATGTTTTGATGCGAACCTGGATGACATGAAATAATGCCACCATGAAATAATTTCTATCATATTTGAAAGCTGCCCAATATCAAAGATTTTCTGCTTCCCATTTTTTAGCAGAAAAGTCTGGAAATCAAGGCCAGGTGTTTGGGCTTGATATCAGCCGGAAGAATATATGTATGTATGATCAAGTACTTCTCATATTCATAAATGTGTGTGTATGTATGTATGTATACACATAATAATATAATGAGAAAAAATTTGCTGCAAGCTTAAGCAAAATTTTATAATATCTACTTCCTTTTTTTAAGTCTTTTGTCTCTTCTTACGCACAAACTCATAATTGGATGCAATAATTGTAAGCAAAGACTAATTGTCCAGAAAAAATACCATCAACACTAACGACCACCTAAAGGTCAATATGATTTCGTTTTAGCATTTTTAATTACGAAAGAAACAGAAAACAAAGAGCTAATGTATTTAATATTTAACTATTTCATGTCCACAAAAATATCATCAGCATTAAATAGTGTCACCATGAAATAATGTAGAACAATGGAATATTTATTTTTATTTTTATTTTTGAAGATATTCATCATAAATCATTAACAGGGTGATACTCGTAATATGTCATATGCATACAACATGGTTTCCTTAACAAGTCATTCATTCATTTGCTGATTTCATTTACGAAATTCTTGCTTTGTGACGACACAAATACACATAATACTCGTAATAATAATAAAATAAAATTCCCTAATGCTTATGAGAACTTCAAAAACGCAAAAATCGCATCAATTGAAACGAAAATAAAAAGTTATAAACAATTATAAATAGAAGTTTAAAGCGAAAACAAAAGAAAACCAAACAACAACAACAATGAAAAAAAAAACACTGTCAACTAAATTGACAAGAGTGATAATTCAATAAAGTGATTGCACACATTTGTCTCTTCGTCGTCACTGATACCGATCTACACCCGCCGTTTGGCCAAATAGCTCCCTCGTATGAGTTCAAAAAAAAAAGAATAAAAACAATACTTCCATAAAATAAAACAGAAAGAAAAAAATACTCCCACGCCAAAAAAAAAAATCATCAAAAATAAACTAAAACTAACAAAAGTTGCAACCGCCATAGAGATAGAAACAACGGAAAACTCTACAACAAAAACTATAACAATTACCCACATAACAAAAAGGTGTAGAAATAAGACACAACAACAACAGCAACTAATGCTACAAAGATCTCTTACGTTATATGTGGTGCATTACAATTTGGAAATGCCACATTATCGCAACGAAGAAGAAGATGCTGCTGCATTCAGTTAATAAATATCTGCCAAAATACAAGGCAACAACAAGACCTAAATATAACAATTGCAACATAGAAAAGGGAAGACAGTTAAACAAGTCAAAAACTACTTGCACCTTTCATTAGCTGAACAAATCGCTTAGCTTCGTGCGATTTTGTGGTTAACGTTTGGCAAATTGTGTCAAGTTGTTAGAAGAATTACTCGTAGTAATTTATATGGGATATACGAGGAGCAAGTATGCAAACATTTCCATTTAGAGATTGTTAAATTGATAATGTTGTAATTAATTAAACCAAAATGCGTTTGGAAACCATGTAATTTAAAGGAGCACAATAATTATTGGCGGTATTCGGCGATTTATGCAAATAGTTTTGCGATGATCCAACGAGTATTAACAAATAAAATATAATTTTTTGAAAGGTACGAGGGCGGAACAATAAGTCCGTGACTTTTCGAACTTCCCTCGTAGTTATATGAAATGCAACACTCTTCCCATCAAATGCCACCTGTTAACAGACTACTGTCAAATTTTGAGCAAGTGTCGTCATTTACTTTGCGTTTAACAGCTGTTCAAAACATACAACCTCGTGTATTTTTCTAAAAATGGAAAAAAGTGAATTTCGAGTGCTCATTAAACAATATTTTTTGCGAAAAAAAAACCGTCAATCAAACCAAGGAAAAGCTCGATAAATACTTTAGGGACTCTGCACCATCGATTTCAATGGCAAAAAAGTTGTTTACTGACTTTCGTTGTGGTCGCACAAGTACAAATGACACTGAACGTTCTGGACGGCCAATTGAGGTCAGTACACACGTAAATGTCGAAAAAATCTACGATATGGTGTTGGCCGATCGAAGAGTAAAAGTGCGTGAGATTTTTGATGCCACAGGCATCCCACATGGTTCAGTGGTTTCTATTTTGAATGATGACTTGGGTTTGATAAAGCTTTCCGCAAGATGGGTGCCGACTTTGCTCACAATCGACCACAAAAGCATGTGCAGTTTCCATGGCAAAAATCCATGAATTGGGCTTCAAATTGCTCCCTCATCGGCCCTATTCACCAGATTTAGCCCCTAGTGACTACTTTCCATTTCCAAACCTAAGAAATGGCTCGGTGGAAGGAGATTTAGTTCCCACGAAGAAATTATTGAAAAAAGAAATGCCTATTTTATAAGGACCTCGAACAATCCTATTTTTTGGAAGGGGTACAAAAAACTGGAACTAAGTGGACTAAATGTATTGAGTTAAAAGCAGATTATGTTAAAAAATACATTTTGGTTTTGCAAAGAAAAACTGTGTTTCATTCAAAAAGTCACAGACTTATTGATTCACCCTCGTATGTACTTTTAAAATTAACTTTTCTTAAAGGAACTTTTGAATATTAACATTTTCTTATAAACTTGTTCAAAATGCAAATTTTGTACTATAAAGAGTATTTCTTTAAAGTACTTTGTTTTGAAAGATACTTTTTGTAAAAATGTTTTTTTTTGAAAATTACTTTTTTAAGAGGTACTTTTTTAAACATTCTTTTGAAATGTACTTTTCTACAAGGTACTTTTGAAAATATATGTTTTTGTGAGACATTTTTTTTAGATTTAATTGAACTGTAGTGAATTTTAATCAGAAATATTTTCTTAATCAGGCTTAAGTTCAGTAATTTTAATTCTTATTGAATGAAATATTTTTATTAATTAATATATGTGACCTGCTCCACGAAAAGGGCCTCTGCGCCGAAAATTTTTTTTTACTTTTAGAGTGATTCTTCTAGGAAAAAAACGCTCTTTCAAATGCCGCAAACCGCAAGTTTCTATGTCTTTTAGTTTTTTTACAAATCACCTGTAAAGATGAACATAATTAATGAAACAATTTAAAAATGTGATATAAACAGATAATATATATAATATTTGAAATTTAAAAAAAGTTCAATATCAAAGGTACAAAATTACAAAAATAATTTTCATAGAGGCAACACTGCATAGTGAACATCGTACAAAGTACCAGAGAGTCGAAATATGTACATCGCCAGATGATCAGGTTGAAGGAAGAGTTGCATAACCATGCGTAAAACACGGAAAAACGAAGCGCTTTTTTTAAACGCGTTTTTCTCAATATCTTCTTTTCGGCGCAGAGGTCCTTTTTCGTGGAGCAGGTCACATATGTGTGTACGTTTTTTTATAAGGAATTTTTTTTAAATACACGTTTTTTAAATAAACTTGTTTCAAACGTTATTTTTATAAAATTTACTTTTTAAAATGTACGTTTTTAAAAGGTAATTTTTATAACAGTTACTTTTTTAAGAATTCTTTTTAATAGGTACTTTTTATTCGTTACTTTTTGATAGGTACTTTTTACTCTTTTTCAATATTATTTTTTTAAGAGGTACTTTTTCAAAAGTACTTTTTTATGAAGTACTTTTTTCAAAGGTACATTTTCAAAGGTAGTTATAATGAGGTACTTTTTCAAAGATACTTTATCAAGAGGTACTTTTTCAAATGTACTTTTTACTTGAAAGATCTCTTTTGTGAAGGTGGTGTTTTTGAAGGTAAATTTTTAGAGGTAGGTACTATTTTAAAAAGTACTTTTTTAAGCGGTACTTTCTTCAAAGCCACATTTTTCTTAACAGATAAGCAAGAAGGTGATTTTTTCAGCACGTAGTTTTTTCTTGGAAAATACCTTTTAAGGCATTTAGTTTTTAATATATTAGTAATTTTGGCTTGTTTTCTTGATTAAGGAACGTATATATGCATTTCGTTCCTGCTTATGGAACTTATCAATAGACTTCACCCCAAAAGTTTCAGAAATAAGCAGAAAACAACCTCACATGGTTATGGTAAGTAAATAAGTATTAACTTCTCAGCAAAAATTAATATGGTACAAGTAAGCACTTAAGACAAAAAGAAGCACTTCGGAGATGTGGAAAAGTACACAGTGCCTTACTAGGATGCATTAACCTAAGCGAATGACGAAATTGTACATGAACATTACATCAATGAGCAGTGCTTATGCGGATATCGTGCAATCGACTACTGATTCAATGCGTGAACAACAAGTATTTAATAAATGTACATTAATTTACATAATTTATTATTTATGGAAGCTTAAGTATTGCATGAATTCACTGCAGACTAATTGCCCTGAAATAATCACTTAAAACGAAATGCTCCAAAGTGGAACATTCCGAACAAATATCTTGCCATATGTAAGACGGTTTGTAAGCCAGAGCAGCTTGGCATTGCCTTACAAACCTGCTTACGATGAAGCAGTAATTTTTTTGTTGTTATTTAAATACTTAAGAAAAATCAAAACCCCACTGAAAATTAAATTTAAACATTAATTTATAATTGAAAGGAAAAAAGGAAAAAGAAAAAATTTAAATATCATAAAAACCAAAACAATATATGTATATCCTGAAGAAGTTAACCGAAGGTATACGAAATATTGAACGAATAAAGCACAAATGCAAACAGACCTAAAGCTCAAAAAAAAAAATTGTTTAATTAAATATATATAAAAAAAGGTCTAGAAATTAGATAAAATAATTTGTTAATTTAATAATTTAATTTTGTTGCGCAACCGTTGAGTGTTTGTCTTAGAAACGCATAGTTGAGTAGTTCCGCTCCACTCAATTTTCCATCATAAAATTTTTTCGCTACCTATAGTCAATATGTTTTGCTCAGCTCGAACAGCTGATCGAATAGAGTTATGCCTTTTATATGCTTTGTTAGGTGGCAGGAGCAAATATTTTTTCAATTTTACATTACAAATGTGATCAAATAATGAAATAACGATATAAAATTATATCATATCCATCAAGCCGTTTCTAAGACGTAAGTGTTGGGGTCAAAAGTTGCCAACAATTTCACAACTGTTGAGCTCAACAGCTACGTCTTATTATTTGAAAACAATCCCCAGATTTAATCATAATTGATTAAAGAAAATTTTTATATTTGACTCATTGTAATCAAGTAAAAATCATCAAACATCAATTTGATTAATATTTAACCCATTGTTGCTGCTTTTGTAAATGTTTTAAAATTATTTAATTAGGGAAATAAAACTGCAGTTTTATTTATATGATACGCAAACACACAGCCAAAGAAACACTAAATATGTAAAAAGAGAACAATGATGATGATAGTAAAGATATAAAACCATTTAACACAAAAATGAATTGCTTCAATAGCCAAAGTATTAAGATAGCTATAGCGAAGCTAACAACCAACAACATGTTGCATCAACATCACGAAATAACTCCGCATATACCTACAACAACAACAACAACAACAACAACAACAACAACAACAACAACAATAACAACAACCTGCTAACCTTATTTATAGAAACCACAAACTAGTAAAAATGCTAATAAAACAAAGGGAACACGTAAAAAAAGATGCTAATTGACTCATAAACAGACTACAACAAACTAAACGCATGAAGAGTCAGCAAATTATTAATCAACAATGAAATAAAAATGTGTAAAAAGTCTATTTAAGCTGTAACAACAAAACCAACAACAACACCAACAATGAAGTTTTGGTTAACAAAAAAAATATGCACCACATATATATTTAGTTTAAAAATCTGCTGTAATAATGTAAGGCAAAAGTACGAATAATTTTCAACTTGATTAAAGAATTGTGTCACTTATTCACGAATATGAATTAGTAATTAATTTATATACTATACTTTTGTTTGCTACAGGTTGTAGAGGACATTTGAGTACTCTACATTTGTATGTACGAGTGTGTAACTACAATAAAAGTGCCCAGCCAACCTGAGTTTCGAAAATAAACGAATGTTCGCTATAGCCAACAATTCTCGAAACATTCTCGTAAAAAAAGTTTGGCAACATGCAACAATTTGTTTCTCTAAATTTTTTATTTTTTCCCCATGTACAACAAAAGAGGAATAACGTATTTTGCTATTTAGAAGCAATGAAATCGATTGCTAATGATATTGCTAAAGGTTCGCTATTGATTCGAGAGCGAAAGATCGAAATCGAAAGATTTGCTGCCACAAACTGAGCGACGAGTGAGCTCTAGCAGCACTTTCTCTTTCCGTTTACGATAGTCGTTCTCGAGTGTTTTGTCCAAGCAACATCCGAATGCGATATATTTACGAATGTTTTGGTTAGCTGGGTATGTATGTATGTTGTATATTATTTTTTAATAAGACCAGATTTTTAAAATAAGAGCAGGAAATTTCCATTAGATCACATTTGGGGGAATGAGAATTTTCTGCATTACTGCATCGGTTGCTACAATTTAAAATATTATTTCAACTTCCCGATGTAACCATAATTTTTAAAAATTGAGTTTTCATCATATTTCAGCGTTTTGAGGTCCTGGGAGTCGATTCGATTCTGTGTGTGGTATAAACTGATTTTTATAGACCCAAAAACGAAAAGAAGTTAACACAATTTCGGCATCTTAGGACTTGACAATCAACTTTATCTATTCTTAAGCCTTCAACTAAATCTGACACTATGTGATTTATTCCCAGCAAAAAAAGTGACGAAAAAGAAGTATAAAAAAACCAAAACTACTGATACGAACCACTTCAAACTCCGAGCAAAAAGTGTCATTGGAGCGAAGTGTTTTTTTTTTGCCAGCCCGTAAGCTCATAAAATTGACTTTTTATTTGCTATAAAAACTCTAAAATAAAGTGTGATTTTTTATTAATTACACTGTTTTGCAAAAAAAAAAAAAAAACAAAATCGGGAGCAAGAACTTTATTAAGTCATTTTATTGGACTTTTGAGTGCTTAATCCAAATCTGTTCTCAGATTGTTTCCACCAAGTCTGGTTTTTAAGCTATTTTCATTTAAATAAATTACTGATATTGGAATATAAAATATGTACTTCTTATGATAAAAGTAAAAAATCTTACACATAAGTGGCTTCTAGGATATAAATTGAAGTCTTAAATGAAATTAAACACTGGTATAACATATAAAATCAACTACTAATTAGTAGATTTCTTTCTTTTATAAATTTTATCTCCAGTTTCACTATTCGTTTCCCAGTAGAAATCAGTTCATACTTCTGGGGACAACTTGCCGATATAGTATCTTTTTCCATGTGTGCAATATTTCATTAGGACCTTTCACCATGCTAAACAGATATGACAAAACGAAAAAAAATCTAAATGCGAATTCAAGAAGTTTTTTTAATGGCACGTTGAGTTATTGATATGAAAGAAGAAGTTCTTGTACCAGTTCTTCGTAATTTGGAGTCCTCCTATATCCAATAATATTGTGACACACATTTTCGAAACCTAAAAACGCTCTTCTCTCTTTATTGACCAACTTAGATTTGAGCAATTATTAAAAGATTTCTCATAACTAGGCCTTCTTTCGATTTGGTCTCACTTACACCTTTAAATATACTTTTCACGTGTTTGAATGCTTTTCCACCTCTGCACATACCTTATACCGAATCCTTTATTAAGCTTAATTCACAAAAAAGCAACAATATTTTTATATGCTTCTTACATACCGACTTTTTTTAAAAATGCACATACAAATATTCCACAAATAGAGATAGTACTGAACACCTTTGAGCTGTAATTTCTTGTTTTCGTAGGTCTCTTTCATAGTTACTGGATGAGCTAAAGATACAGACGGATATTGATTTCCATTATGTAACCACACTGCTTTCCTAGCCATTGGATACATATATATATATATATTCCTATTATTACTATATATTTTAATTCCAGGAACCATAAAAAATAATTCCTTTACTTGGTATGGCTTAGCGGTTGAATCACAAGATGCAAGTGTGTTACAGATAAATGTATTGCACAATGTTTGTAAAAGTGGGATATCTGCTTTAAATGTGAATAAAATCAAAATTTTTGTACAGATTTTCTTTACTTATAGCTTTTTTTATTCCCAGCTTTCCGAAAAGTAACAAAAATGCAAAAAAGTTTTAAAAACAAATAAAATAATCAATTATGCGTTAAAACTATTTTTTTTCGCCACTAATTTCGGAATAACTCCGAAAGTGTTGAAAATCGAAAAAAAAAAATCTGAATTGACTTAAAGATAATTTTTTTGCATCTTTAAGTGTTTAATTAAAATCGAGCAAACTGTTATCGAGTTATATTGAAATAACTTAGCGAGACCGCCTTGTTTATGGGTTAATATTAGCCACGCCCATTAAAAAAAAAAATCTGTACGTCATAGACAAAAACTGAACTTATTGAAAACAATTTTTTTTTGCAGAACAGTGTAATTAAGCATTTAAATCAATCACGTCAAATTTATTAGCTTACGGGCTTGCTCGGACTTTGAAGTGGTTCGTATCAGTAGTTGTGGTGTTTTTTCTACTTCTCTTTCATCACTTTTTCTACTGGGGCACGCTACTCACATGGAATGCCCTCGAATTATGTTGCAGATTAAGGGAACCCATATGAATGCATGAATTGTTTGACCTTATGCTCATTTCATAATATTTCAACTTGACTACATATAAAAATTCAAATTGAAATTTTAATCAAAATTAACCCTTTTGTAACCGTGCATAAATTAATAATTTCAGCCTTAAGCGGGTACGGTGTATGGCCATTAATCAATTCTTTTATGATTTTCAAAGCAATTAAAAACTGACTTAAAACTTTACGGTTGCATACGCATTGGAGTGATTAACACACACAAAACTATAAATTGTCATACAGTAAACTGCTCTTGCACCCTCCCCCACCCACCAGTTAAGCAAACTACTAATAAATTATGTTTGATTCTATTTGCATTTTAAAACAAAAAGTATTTGTTGTGATCTGTGTTGCAAGTTGCTCTACAAAAGAAACAAAACACAAAAACATTTGAATTAATAAGTGGCAAGAAAAACAACAACAAAATTAAGTTAATAAAAATTAATTCATTTGCTTATTTGTAGTTGTAGTTGTTAATCAAATATTAACGAGGTCGAACCGAAAAATTTCTTAAAACCCAAAATTATTATATTATACATATAACATCTAAGTCCTGATTAACATGATTTGAGTTTTTATCTGATATAAACAACTATTTCCAAAAACTTTTTAAATAAAGGGTGATTTTTTAGCAAATTTCTTTTTGGCAACACTGTTTTTGGCCACTCAGCTGTTTTCGTGTATCATGTTACTGTTAAATGCATATGTTCAGTTTGGTCTATACTTTAACCATGAATCGACTTACAAATGAACAACGCTTGCACATTATTAAATTTTATTATCAAAATTCGTGGTCAGTTAAGAGAGTGCATCCGTGCACTTCTTCCATTTTATGGTGAGTTTGGGCGACCTTCTGAGGCGGCTATTCGGAATCTTGTGATTAAATTTCTCACCAAAATTGCATTATTGAACATTAAACTACCAACAAGCATATGTAGAGTGGGGACAGAGGAAAATATCACATCTGTATCCGCCGTGAATTATCGATTCGGCACCATTCGTAGCAATTGGGCCTCTGTTACTTTTGTTTAGCTCCAAAATGGAACAGCTGGACTTGGCTAACATGTGCTTTCATGCCAAACATCACGCGAAACAATTGCCCCATTGAGAGGCGAGTTCGGTGTACAGTTTATTTCAATTTTGAGGCAGGTAAATTTGCCGCATAGATCGTGCTATTTAACGCCTGTAGACTATTTTTTGTGGGGCTATGTTAAGACTCATGTCTATAGGAACAAGCCCGCAACGGTTGATGCACTAGATGACAATACTGAAGAATTTATTCGTGAGATGGAGAAATTATGCCAAAATTGGACCCAGCGTATGAACCTTTTGAAACATATTCGCGGTCAAAATTTACATGAAATCATCTTTAAACATTGAATTATATAGATCGTTCTACGGACTCAAATAAAGATTTTATAAATTTCTCTAAATTTTATGTGTTTTTTTTTTTTAAATCACATCCAAAAGATCTTGTAAATAAAAGTAAAAAACAAATAAATAAATAATAAATATTTTTTACTGTTCCAGTAAATTGAAAAGGTTGTATTGCATTTGAAATTTTTCGTTTGAGGCTTGTTACATTATTTGTTTGTGTACGTAATTTTCAAACACATTTTGAGAAATTTTCTATATACATATGAAGTTTTTAGATATGAAGTTTTTTTAGCTTTTCTCAAGAACACTTTGAATTCCTTAAGCAAAATAAATAAACTTTATTATTTTTATATTCAAGGAATAATTTTTTTTCGAAAATACTTCACAGCAGCCCTCGTAGTAGTTAAAATGTGAAAAACTTATAATTTTAGCAACAAACGTTTTTTTTTGGCAATAGTGAACAACAGCATGAATGAGTTGCAACTTCATTTGTGTATGTTGGTGTGAGAGTCTTTACATACGAGTATTCTATTGTTTCATGTTTTTGTTTAATGACTTTTATGTGATTTTCAAAACTAAAATTAAAAATTTAAATGAGTTTTTTTCCATCTTCCTAGAGTTTTAATTAAAACTTTGTATAGTGTGTGTGTGCTTTTTATTAAAGTTCTATTAGTTGCATTAAACACGTTGCAGTTGCAGAGTATTCGATAGTTTTGTAATATTTTTATTTTTATTTATTTTGTTTATATTTTTCTAGAATTATTCTTTGTACTTTTTGTGTTTACATGCTTGTAAAGCTGCTGCTTTTCAAATATTTTATGCGTTTTACCATTAGGTTGTGCCATATGAAGGTCACTTTGTTCATAGATTTATGCAAATAGAAAAAAAAACACTTACAACACATGTCTTCTTTTATGAAAACTAGTAATTTGTTATATGAATTTAAATAATTTTCATTTTTATTTTTAATTGCAGCAAATTGATGGTTACGAAGCTGGTGTGGATTATCCCATATATGATACAGTGCCGAAGGGATTGTCTTTCAATTGTCAAGGACGCTTACCGGGTTATTATGCCGATACAGAGACCAGATGTCAGGTAAATATATTAAACATTACATTATTTTTATATTTGTGTGTGTAAATAATATGGAGTTGATGTTTCTCCAGTGATGCTTCTTCACTGAAGTGGTCCAGTTTTTAACATTTCCGAAAATCGAAATTTCAGTAACAATTTGTATTACCATAAACTTGACTACTGATGTTGGTTAGATTAACTTTTTCCCTTGTAAGCAAAAAAAAAAATAAATAATACATAATAACAACCACAATCTAACCCCGATGACACGACTCAGAACATGGAACATTCGAACAATGCTTTAACCCTCAAAACTCGCTTAAATAAGAAAGGAATTCTACAAATATAAATTAATTGGGGTATGTGAAATGGCCACATTGTTATGAAGAGCCATCAACCGATAAAGTCAAATTGATATACTCGATTAAAACCAACGGGACAGGCAAGTTCAAGTAACATATTTAACATTATAACAATATTTGTGCAAAAGTGCTTATTTTTGTTGCACTAGTTGATTGGCAACCGCGCACAGATCGCATCATATCAGCCAGATTTCGCAAAAGAACCATATACCTTTCTGTTGTACAATGCTGCGACCATACAGAGATTCCTGAATAATCGGTTAAAAATGTGTTCTACAGTCAGTGGGTCACAGACATTGGACTATATTCAAAGGGCATACGTAACTATATTAATGGTCGACTTCAAAGCTCAGGTTAGGAATGACAACAAAAACTTTGAATCTATAATGGAATAATAAATGAAAACGGTAATATATTCGCAGAAAAGTGCGCCATTAACACGCTCGTGATAGGCGGTACATTTTTTTCACTTAAAAGAATACATGAAGCCACTTGACTGTCTCCCGATTGCACAACCGAAAGACAGACCAGACCCATCATATAGCCATCAGCAAAAATTGAGAGGCTCCCTCTCGTATTAAAAATTAACTAAGAATTGGTTCTACAACGAAAGAATTTTGCTTCATAAATCCAACGAAGCAATTTTATTAGGGTTTTTGCACAAATCTAATGATAATTTCACAAATCCAATGAAAATTTCACGCATATTGTGAAAGAATTTTATTGGAAATGCTTCGTTGGTATTCTAGTTTCGTAATAATATTTCATTGGATTTATGACAACAATATTTTGTAGTTAGTAAGAAATCCCTTTATATTTAAGTTATTTCATTGTTTTAGTGAAATTATTTCGTTGCTTCGATGAAGTTATTTCATTGCGTTCATGACACTGTTAAATAAATTTGACGAAGTTTTCATTAAAACTTTCATTTTGCCGAAACTGGTTTCATTAATCCAACGAAGCGTAACGTTGGTTGAATTTTAATGAATCCTTTCATTGGATTAATGCCGAAATTCATAGAATTTATGAAGAAAATTCTTTCAGTGTATGAATTGATTACTAAAAACATGTATTTATATTTACAGGTCTGGCATTGGTGTCTACATTCTGGCCACCAATACTCCTTCCTGTGCCCCAATGGCACAGTCTTTAATCAAGCCGTGAGAGTTTGTGATTGGTGGTCTAATGTCAATTGCCTTGGCGCTGAACAACTATACGAAAACAATGACGAACTGTATCGAACAACAGATACCAAGCAATTTGGGAATGATGATAATAGGATTTGATATAAGGCCCAACAAAGAGGAATGGGTAGAAAAACTGACCAAGGAAATGAATTTTTAGTAAAAGAACAATTACCATCACAGCAACTTATAAGACAAGGACAAGGAAATGTTAAAGCAAAAAGAATACAACAGCAGCAATATCAACAACAACAACAACAACAACAACAACAACAGCAATTGCAATTAGAATTAATACCACCATTACCACCAGAAACGAGAGACAGACACAGAGCAGCATCAGCATCATCTTCATTAACAACTACAGCACCAACACTAATTACTTATAATAATACCAAAAATAGTTTTAGAGGCCACCTTAAATACTCATCACAACAGCAACAACAACAGCAACAATACCAATCATTTTTGACCCAAAGCAGTGGTAGTAGCAGCACAAATGCCGGCATTAACAACAACAACAACAACAACAACAATAATAATATTAATAATTTTAATAGCAAAAATAATAAATTAACTAGCAGAAATCATTTGAATAGCATAAGCGTTGAAAAATCACACTCCAGCAAGCAGCAGCAACAACAACAACAGCAGCAGCAACAAAAACGACAACAGCAACAACAATATCAATACCAACAATCAAGTGTTACAGCAACAAATAATAAAAACAAAAATACTGGCCATCATCAAAGAAACCAACATAAACAACACAACAACAATCCAAATTACAATAACAACAATAGCAACAGAAACAATAACAACAGTTTGAAAAAATCCTCAAATGCCAACAACATCGATAATGATGAATTGAAAGACTACAAAAGCAAAATCAAAAATAAATACAACATCGATTACGATCATTCTTTGGATGCAGAATATGAAATAATCGAGGCCGTCGAATGAGTGGAAGAGGAGAGACAGACAGAATGTGCGCATATGGGCGATCGAGGAACTGAATGACTATTAAATGCATTATTATTAGCGTCTTTAATAATTCGATTATTTTAAAATTTCTAAAATAATAAAATTTCCAAGTTTTGTACAATATAATCGAGAATAAATCTAACAAATGCACAAACGAAAACCAGTAGGGCTTCTCCCCAGCGAAAAATATTTTTTTTTAAAAGAATAAGGAGCTAAAAATTTTGGTGCCATGAAATAAGTCCCAAATGAAATAACTCCCAAGCAAAAAAGGAAATAAATCCCAATGATTTTTCCATACAAAATTGGGACTTATTTAGGCACCGCTTAAAAAGGTTTTTTGCGCTGCTATCTTCAGGTAGTCTGAAGGAAATATTTAGTAAGCGGAGCTGTTATACGCCCCTGAGGCGGGCCGAAGGCTTAGTATCCAAAAAACCTTTAGTAGGCCGCGCCTTCTCGGGAAATATCATGGTGGAGACAGTCTCTAGGTCTAGCCGAAGGCATGCTATGCAAGAAACCTTTAGTAGGGGACGCCGTGTCCGGGAATACTATGGTGGAGAAAATTCTTGATACTGGCCGAAGGCCGTCTATGCACAAAATTTTCAGTAGGCAGTAGTGCTGGGATACTATCGATATTTTCGGCTATCGATATCTATCGATAGTTCAAATTTCACTATCGATACTATCGATATTACTATCGACTGAATGTTAGTACTTGAGAAAGAAAAATATAACTAATTTTTCATCAGGTTACAGGTAGTTTTTTTTTATCACTTTATTGAAATTTTTTAGTCTTATGTTTATTTTAATATGTATAAATGTATCTACGAACGTTAATTTAGGTGACGGTTTCCCAAAAGTTCTGCCGATGTCAGTTAAAAAATTTTTATAACATCTCACGTTTTCAAAACTGCATTTTAAATACTATCGATATCGATATTTTTTCCTATCGATATTTTCGATATTTGAAAACTATCGATATTATCGATAGTACTATCGATAGTATCCCAGCACTAGTAGGCAGTGCCTTTATGAGTGTTTTCATGAAAAAGAACCTTAGATAGAGATGCAGGTTATGGAGAAAATGCAAACGCTAGTTATCCCGCTAATAACGTGGTGTTTTCTTTTTGTTTGTATTTATTTATTTTGGGAGTTATTTAATTTTTCTTAGGACTTATTTCATTAAAGGCTATTTTATTGTTACTGTGACTAATTCCACTGGGACTTATTTCATTTCTTGGGATATACTTAATTTTTTGGGACTTATTTAATTGGAAGTTATTTCGTTTTTAATCAGTGTTGCCAAAACGGCAGTTTTCCCGCTATATATGGCTGTATTTTGTTGTCATTAGCGGCAAGTCTATCAAAAAAACCACCAGCGGGTTTTTTAGCGGAAAAATTTCCTACTTTACCGTTTTCCAGCGTTTTTTTTTCGAAACTTATATAGATATTGAATCAAAATAAGATATTTTTAACTCAGCTTTGCAACACGGACCCTGGGTATTTATGTTGAGTTTTTTCGATATAAACACGTAACGCAAAGGAACTAACGTCACTTTTTTTTCTAATAAAAAATTGACATTTTGTAGTGGTATAGTATAAAGTGAAACTTTAATAAGTTAAAAATAAAAACATATGGGCATTTCTCTCAGAAGGTCTACCGAGAAAAAAAAATTAAAAATTCTGAAAATGAAATACCTAAAAAAAATAATCGGCGAAGAAATTTGGTATTTACTTCATTTAATTTGGGCTATATTTTCTTATCTACGGTTTATACGCAACAGGCTTCAATTACCAAAGGATTTCTGCATTTTCGGCCTTTAGCCTGTCTCACGGAATTTCTACACAAACATTTATGCATTTGGACTTATGTGTTTCATATTTTTTCCGGCGCTATGAAATACGGCCCAAGGAAATAACGCCCAAATAAGAAATGAAATAAGCCCCTCGTTCACATCGCCGTATTATAACCGACTTTTTTGGCCTGCAATTCAAGATTATGAATTGGACGATATATGGTTTCAAGAATAAGTTTCAATAAGACGTAGTTTCACGTTTTGGCAACGTCAATTGGCCACTAAGATCATGCGATTTGACGACGATACAACTTATTTGTGCGTCTGCCCCTAATACCATGTCTACGCGATAATTTCCGAACGTAGGAGCCTAACGCCGAGATACTGCCCAAAATATGCGAAAAAGTTATCGAAGACCATCTCAAAAGGATCGACTACTGCAACCAATCAGTATAATGAACTAAAAGTTTTATCGAAATCGTAGCTTTATGTGTGTTTTATTTAGATTTACTTTGGACACCGAAAAATTGATAATAATCCTATATTGAGGTGCATGCTTCAGATATAATAACCGATTATTTTACAAAATATGAAAACACTGCACGAGCAAATATTTTAACTAGAAATGCCATTCGCCAGCCATGTGGCCAATCAATTAGTTTGAACTCGGCAGACACTGCTCTCAATTATGGCCACAATAATTTTGAATGCAAATGAACAGACCGACATACCATTTCGCCTTAATTCAGTTCACATTTAACTACATAAATATAAACTGAATTTGTTTTGTTTTTTTTTTCATGTTATATTTATTTACTGGCTTGTAATGAATGAATTTTTGAAGAAAAAATAAATAAATTAATGTTGATATTTAAGCATAGAGATGAAATATTTTTTTGGCTTTCATGGTTGGTAAACTTGCACCTAATTTTTACACTTTGTTAGCACCACCACCACCACCAGTAAGTAGTAGTCGGTTAATTGGTATTAAGTGATAAATAAAGTAAATATTATCTTCTTAAATCATAAAATTTTGAAGCTTTTTGTTTTGCTTAAGCTAAAATTTATTTTATTTTCATCCTCTTTTTGGTTGGTAAATATAAATATTTTTATATTATTTAATTTAAATTCATATTTTATGAATTTTATTATACTTCTAAATGTATTATTTTGTGCAACTCTTTTGTAATTATTTTTATACGATTCATTAAGATGATAATGAAATTAAGCAAACTCAAGGTATCAATTTTTAGTCGGGTTTAATAGGTTTGCTAAATATTTTTTTACTAAAACAATTAGAGAAGTTAAAAGGCTGCATAAGTGACATGAATCACATATGATTATGATAACTTGTAAGCTATAATTGCGGAAGTATGCTTTAGAGGAAATAAAAAAAACATATACATATCTCTATTAAATCAGGAAGTCTGAGGAGAAGATTTCATTGCAATTTCTAAAGATTATATATTAGAGCACAATTGATCCAAGTGACTAATATTAAATAATGAGAAAAATTGGCTTAAAGTTATCCTGCAATAAAAATGTAAGATACTTTTTGGAATCTTACTTTTTTAGTAAGAAAAATTCGGAGATATATTGCAATCTAATATTTCAAAAAATATAAATATTTCGTATAAAGATTCCCACAAAAAAAAAACGTTTGAAGTGAGGAAGGTCGCACTTAAGCCCCTTTTGCTCTATTAATTTTTTTCAATTTGTAAATAAATGAACGTGTACCACAAGTTCTAGTACTACCTTATTAAAAAATTACATCATCGGGCTCATTATCATCCTTACCTTGGCCTTCGATTCTTTCCTCCATTCTATTGTGGGGAAGTGCTTTGAACCATACATGGTGAATTGGTGAAATATAGCAAGGAAGATTCTGGATGTTCTTGAATTTTACGAACTTCAACTGTTTGATGGTGTTCTTTGGAGGAAGTTGTGGGAGTAACGATACGATTCCGTCAACATTCCGAACTTTCATGTTTATTTTGTTGACGTTTGCTTGCTCATTCATAAGCCTTTCTTTGTATGAGAAATTCCAAGGATCATCCTTCTCAAAATATAACCATTGCATTTTTCGGATGCTGGGTGTTCTAGTTTTTAAAAACTTTTCTATGAGCTTAAGAGTTATAAAATCCTCACTTTTCACTGATATTACTTTGTAATTCAATTCACTACAAGGTTCTCCCTCCCAATCTTGAGGAACATAAATTTTACAGATTTTTTTTTCTAAATTAATTTCTATAATTCCAAAATCTTGGTCACACTCTAGAAAGTAAAAACTTGTGATTCACTTCTTCAATAGGAATATTTCGAACAACATACATTCAAATCTGAACGCTTTAGTGACTCTTATTCTGACCACTTATGCCCTGAGTTTCTCTGAACTTTACCTGAAAGTTCAATGAGTAAACTCAATTTGAAAAAAAATGCACTTGAAGTCATTGTGCTTTAAGCCCCTCAAATTATTTATGTATGACAATGTATATCATTATCTATCATTATTACCGTAATAAAAAAGCAGGTACTTTAAATTTATTAACGTTTTTTATCATAGGTACCGATGCACAAATATATATCCTGGGAATACAATTGGGAAGAACGACGAATTTCTCTTTGTGACCTTTCCTCATAAAAAATAAAACTCATTTGTGAATATGAAAATTAACACAACACCGCCGTAGAACGAAATTCGTCGTGTGTGAGCCTTAAAGGCTCAGTTAGCCGACTGTAATGTAAAGTAACTGCAACAGTAGGAAACAGCTGATCGATATTGTTATGTGAAAAGTAATGCAAACCGTTATAGAGATGTAATGTAACTTAACCTACTTTTCATATAAAAGTCTCGATCAGCTGTTTCCCACAGTTGCAGTTACTTTACATTAGAGTCGGGTAACTGAGCCTTTAGATAGATTATTTCTATTTTTTACGTCGACGCACGACGAAAAAACAATTTTATCTCTCTTTGCACAAACATGAACCAATTGTATCACTTATAAGAGCTGTTATTTATTCGTCGTTGTTGTTGTGAATTCTTACCGACGGCAACGAATTGCCGTCGGCAAAATTCGTAGTTCGTCCCATTGTGTTCCTAGCATTACTCGTATATATATCTATCGCGTGAGCAACTTAATGTATGTATTATGTTACATTATGTAATTTAACTTGTGACTAACCTGTTGCGATACAGGGTGATATACATATGTATGTATATATAATGTACGAAACTTTATATACACTAGTGCGCACTATATTTAATTTAATGAAATGTTGCAGCTTACAAACAGCAGAAAATCACGAAATAGCTTACCTCTCCTTAAGGGCCACTCAGACTATTATACTTTGTATTAATACATGTCAAAAATTCAAATAGTACGTGCAAGAGCGATATTGTGAATGCAAAATGTCAAAACAAATGGTAAATAATACGACGAAAATTTGACATTCCATAATACTTGATCATTTTTTGAAATTTTTCTAAACGGTAATACTTTTCATCTGATCAGAGTTGCATTATTACAAAATCTAAACTAACAAGTCGTCTGTTTCGACGCCGATGCCGTGCCGTCGTTAATGGTATATGTATTCGTCTTAAACCGGATGTCTGAAAGTTAACGAAATTATCGTATTTTCTTTATCTTCATAAATCAAATACTTTAACCGCCGTCTATTTTCAAAGGCCAGCACGACCATAGCATGCATGAAACTGCTATGCCGACGGAAGTCAACGATTATTGGAGGCATGTTAATCCTCAACAGATGTTTGCTTTATACTTGTGTTTTTAATGTAATAGTAGGTGTGATGGTGTGAACATAAAATGTCACTTTAAGTTAGATTTTTTGACAGTCGAAACAAATGTCTTTAGATTTCTTTTTCGTAAAGTGTGATGAAAGTCTTTATACATGTATAATAGTCTGAGTGACCCTTTAATGACATAGATTTCATGTAAAGTTGCAAGTACGAAATATTTTGGCGATCACTATTGAATTTAAAAAGCACTAAATCTTAATAAACAACTAAATTGTGGTCTATCTTTAGGCATTTTAAAAGCTCACTTGAGCTTAACATTACATCCAACCAAATGCAACACTGAGCTTTGCTTATAACACAACAGCTGTTAATAAACGTCAAGTTAAGCTAACAGATGTTGTAGAGAAAAACAGGTTAATAAAACTTTACAAAGTTAATAAAAATATTTCATATTTAAGATATTTGTAATTTAAAATAACTAAACAAAGAACTAATTAATTATATAAAAGCATCAGGTAAGTTTCCAAACAATTAATAAACGCTTTCCAATTTGTTTTAATAAATATAAATATGTGTGTATGTTTGTACAATAAATGAAAAAAGTGAAGAAAATAGTTAACATGCATTGTTTAGGCCACATTATAAAAAAATAGTTCTTCTCTTAAATTTAAGAGAATTTTTTACTTAAGTTTGATTTGTGCGGATTAAGAGAGAAGTTTAAAAAAAAAGTAAAAAATAATCAATTAAAAACAAATAATTTTCAGCACTAAAACGAATTGAGGTTAATCAGTAGTTTTATTTGATTACTTACTTGTATAATTTTAGTAAATTTCAAAATATCGCACAATAAATCAAAAAATTTCAGATGCTAAGTAGTGGCAAACAACTGTTAGTTGATCCTGTACATATGATGCAAGGTTGTAAAATAAAAACAAGAATAACGGTACTTTAAATTCTTCTAGAACACTTTATTTCAAAAGAAATTGTTGCGGTCGTTAAGAGTTTTTTTTTGTTCATGTAACTGATTTATAAAAAAGCAAAACCACTTTGATCATTTTGAGTTGTGACTGTTTATGATTTAGTGTACGATATGTACATAGGTAAATAATTTTTAAGCAAATAGTTACATACATATTCACCCTACGTCTAAACTTGATATATTTTTATCATGACAAAAGTCAAACTTTATATTGAAAAAGAATTTTTTTAATGTTAGCTGATTTTGCTATATGGAATTTGACATTTGTCATGATAAAAATATATCAGGTGTAGAGGTAGGGTTATGTACGTACGTATGTAGTTGATAAAAATAATATATAAAATAATAAAAAGTGCAAAATTATTAAAAGGGTAATTCCATTTTAAATCAACGAAAGAAAACGCAATTTTTTATCTAACCCTCTTAGAATTGTACAAAAATTTGCACGAATGTTCTATAGTACTAAAATAATATAAATTCAAAAATTTTGGATATCTAGATTTTGTGGTTCCCGAAATATGGCGCATCGAAAAGTAGGGAATTCATTAAAAACACATATAAGTGGTCTGCCATTATTGCTCATATCTTCTAAAGTTTTTAAGATACAGGGTCGAAATTGGTCCCATTTAATAGGTATTGAGAATAGCTTTTAAACTGCATTTAGTTTAAATTTTTTTCTGAAAGGTCAAAGATCACTGTCGCGTGATTTAAAGTTTGGGGAACTATATCTCGAAAAATGAAATTTTTAAAATTCTAGAAAAAATATATATTAATCCTGACAGTCTCCTCTGCATTTTGTGTCAAAAAATTTGAGTGAGCTCTTATTAGTTCCTGAAGCAAAATCTAAATTTTTCGAATTTTGCACATGCATGTATGCAACACAAACATAACAAGATAAGCTGCTAAAAGTAGCAGTAGGTTATACAAATACCTGTCAAATTATATAAGTAAAAAGCTTTTGTATGTAGTTTGACACTTGGGTTGCGCTTAGCTTGTAACAAGATGCTATTCGTATTAATTTATTGTGCAATACATGCACGTGAATGTTGAGTGGTTCATGCACACGTACACGGTGCTTGTGTCATGCATTTTGACCGTCAATAGTGCGCTTTAAACATGCTCAGTTTGGTCTATAATTTAACCATGAATCGACTAAATTTTATTATCAAAATTCATGGTCGGTTAAGAAAGTGCATCCGTGCACTTCTTCCATTTTATGGCCAGTTTGAGCGACCTTCTGAGGCGGCTATTAGGAAAGTTATGACTAAGTTTCGTACCAATATTACATTATTGAATATTAAACCACCAACACGTATACGTAGAGTGCGGTCAGAGGAAAATATCATAGCTGTATCCGTCAGTGTTGTTGATGACCGTGAGCTATCGATTCGACGCCATTCGCAGCAATTGGGCCCTGTTATTTTTTTTTTTTACCAAATGAAAAAGCTGGACTTGGCTGACATGTGGTTTCAGCAAAACTGTGCCACATGCCACACAGCATGCGAAACAATGGCCCAATTGAGAGGCGACAGTTTATTTCACGTTTGGAGCCGGTCAATTGGCAGCCTATATCGTGCGATTTAACGCCTTTAGACTATATATTGTAGGGCTATGTTAAGGCTCAACGGGACAAGAGACAAGCCCGCAAAGGTTGACGCACTGGAAGACAATATTGAAGAATTTATTCGTGAGATACCGGCCGATATGTTGGCGAGAGTATGCCAAAATTGGACCCAGCGTATGAACCATTTCAGGCGTATCCGCGGTCAATATTTACATGATATCATCTTTAAACATTGAATTATATACATAGATGGTTCTACCGACTCAAATAAAAATTTCATACATTTCTCTACATTTTATGTGTTTATTTATAAAAAATCCGAAAGCTATTAATTTATTTATTTATTATTTATTTACTCGATATTAAAATTATATAAAATATGACATTATATTATATATTAGCCATCGGCTAACGAAAGCTATTAAAAAAATCACCGTTTATATAAAAATTGAAGAAGTAAGAGGAACAGTAAAAAAACTGTTGTTTATTTGAAATCTAAAATGAAAAATATCAGAAGAGTATTAATCACCTTGAAAAAAAAAAACGCTTAAGAAATATTTAAGTCGAGCTAGATTATACAGCCAGAGAACTAATAAGACCCTACCTGCTCAAACATTCGTTGCAAAAGTGTATAAACAACGTTCGTGCGAAAATTGTGTGCTCCCTTATTAATTTGACAATGAAGGCTACACAATCGTGCGACTGACTTTTGAGAAAATACAACCCTGGTATGATGAAGTTTATGAAAAAAGACAATAGCAATTCATTAAATCGGGGTTGTATTTTTTCGTAAGTCGTGCCATTGTGTAGGTTAGTGAGTACCAGCTTTTAAGAATGTGTAGAAGTTGACAACGAGCGTTACCAATAACCAAATTTAACATCGTACAGTTATCGGTTCGTAAACGTACGAGTACAAGTTGGCAATAGTAATGTTTAAAAAAAAATGACATCGTAGGGTGTTATTTTTCACTATGTTTTAGATTTTTCATGTATTTGATGTTGTACCACATACTTTGTTCATGTGCACAACATAAACTGTCATATTTCATGAACCACTGGAACGGCCAAACTTCACATAAACCATCTACATAATAGCCCAAATGTGCCGTATAAATTTGATTGAATTCTGTGAAGACGTTCTTAAGATATAGGTTAGGAAGGGTGGTGCTATACCACACCTCAAATCGGAGACCCAATTGGCTCCATTGTGATTTCTTAAGATATAAGTTAACACTAAAAACGTGCAGGCATTGTAAGTCAAGTAATTGATTTTTTTTATAAAACTTTTCATCACATACAGAAATATGAACAATCTTGCAAAAATAAGCAGGTTCACAGTATCGCGATTTCACTGTATTATAAGATATAAATTTACAAGGCGAATAAATAAATGTAATAGTGTTGCGAAAGAAGTTAAATTCGTAAGACTCTTCAAAGCGTGAACAGTTATTGCTTTGACAATAAAAAAATATTTTTTTTTTGGATCTCTGGTTAAATTTAGGTCTATCATAAAATTTTTATGTGGTTTTAATACGAAGCCTGAAAAACAAATTGAAATCATTCATCACAAATCAATAAAATAAAACTATTTGCAATCAAAACAACTTAACGTTAGTTAACGCATTTAATAGTTCAATTTCAAAAGATAGGAAAACACATGTGTATTTTTAAATTTCAACTTTCTTGGTCAATGATTTTGTCATGGTGTTTTATTTTTTAACAACATATTTTGCATTCATTGCACCCACATTTTATTTCTGGTTCATTTGCTGTTTAAGTGTTATTTTTTCACACATTTATTGTTGCTATGCTTCTATTAATTCCAGGGGAATAAATAATTTGTTGCACAAAAGGGTTTTCCAATAAGAAGTGTGAGACAAATCTGTACTGTATTAAGGAAATTGGAAGAGTTATGTGCATACATATAGATATTTCAGGAACGTAGGCCTATTGTCGTAGGAATGGAGAAAGATTGTGAAAGCCATGTGTATCAGAATTGCTGTTCTAAAAGATACTTTACGACGACCCAAAAATGCATTAGTTTTCGAAGAGTGACCGCAAAGCTATCACAATTTCACAAAAATTCAGTATAAAATTTTAAAAATTTTATAGCGTTACTGAAGCGATACCGCCCTCTTTTTGTTAATGACATAATTTTTTTTAATTGTCATTTGCCACACATGTAGATTTCTTTCTGCGGTGTCTGCTTTGATTTGGAATGATTTTACATTATACCATCTTCAGAATTCAAAAGAACATATTTTGCTCTGAAACTTCAGCATTGTTTTGTTACATCACCATTAAGCGTTGTGAACAGCTTGTGTTCTACTCATTTAGTATTGGACGGAAGAAAAAAACGTATCTTGTAATATTTATTAGGAAATATCCTTGAGTTTGCCGGTTAATGAATTTAACTACTTGATTTCAAATTTCACATTTCAAAGTACCGATGAGTGAATATTTTTGAATTTTTATGAATCGATTAACAACATCCTGATAATTAATTATTAAGCTATTTTACTTATGCAAAATTAGAGATCATTTGAAGTTATCGCAAATTCTTATGACTTGTTCTAATTTTTTAGAAAAATAAAATCCATGTCGAAAAAAAACGAATATGTATCAAAAAAGAGAACTTTTTGCAATGACAATCCTATGTAAAAATCATTAGAAATTATACAAATTTGCACTATTTCCAGATCACAAGTTCAGGATTTTATCGACTTCCGTGGAAGCTCTTTTTTTATTTGGGAATAATATCTAATTTTTATAACGAAGTTTTTCCATTTGGAACTACTGCTCAATGAGTACATAATAAGGAATATATTTGTGCTTAACACATACTATCACAAATCTTTCAAAAACGGACAGGCCTTATTGAAAACTACTTTATATACATATGTATGTTACATATTTATGTTTACATATTTATTATACATACTATAATATAGGTTTTTATAAAGTTGTTGGACATGGGTAAACAATATCACGTTTTTCCATTATTTTATATGTAAGCGAGGCTAAGAGCGAAGAAACAAAAACAAAAACGCCCAAAGCAAAAGTCACCTTTTTAAACCAACAACTAAACAGCTAAATGGGCTCAAACATAATACAAATATAGATACATAAAAGCATGGCTTGAACAAATAAATTATATAATAAACATTTTCGGCAATTTTTACAGTAACGTAATGTATCTTTTTAGGTTAACCCAAATAAAAATAAAAATATACGTTCATACATGCATACATACATACATACATATGCACTAAAACAACCCTGCAGGAAAGGCGAATAGTGAAATTGTAGTGATTTACTAGTGACATTGTCAGTAGTACTACTGACCAGGTGTACCCCAGCCAATGTAATCACCTATTGACATTTAACATTAGCTTGTCACTGAAAATCCACCACTAGACTGAAGCAATAATGACTAAGTAGTTCTTTTGGGACAACATGGAGACATCGGCACCAACGATTCACTATAAATTTTAGGGGCTCTAGTCTACAATATCGATATTTCTTCGCTTGATGTAAATAGTAAACTTGTAGTGATTTACTAGTGACATTGCAAATGTACTACTGACTAGGTGTATCCCAGCCAACGTTATCACCTATTGACTATCACCTAGAGTTGTCATTGAAAATCTACCAGTAGACTTTAGCACTATTATTTTACGACCATATGGAGATATTTGATCTAAAAATTCACTAGTACATTTTAGTGACCCTCATCTACAATATTATAAGGGTTGGGACAACAAACTTAGATACATACATATGTACGTAAGTTTTTAACATTATTGCATAGCATAATAAAAAAGAATAACAAACTATTGACGCGTTAATTGACAACGTCACCAGAAATACACTAGAACTGTTGTCTCTAACGTATCTGTATTCGCGCATAAAAGGAAAGTTGTCGACATTTCAACTAGTGCAATTGTCGCTAGAGAAAACAGTGTTGACATAGAGACATATGGTTCTAGGCTGACTAGAGGGAAGTGATAAAAAAATAAACTTCACTTGAAGTTAAATATTGAAAAAATGATCAGGTTGTTGATAATTTTTTTGACAGTGTTGCCAAAATGTTTTTACTTAAAAGTTCATAAATGCTGAAGCAGAAGAAATCCCCAAGTAAAATAAATGAATGAATGCATGTTAAGCCAGCGAGCGATTCCTTATGAATTAGCCATGGTGCGACACACACATCAGGAAAGTAAAACTGTTGTCGCTGCTTCTTTGACAAATTTTCAGCCTGTTGTTTTAACCTATCGTGCATTTCGTTGCCGACTAGGAACGTCGTCTTCCATGTGTTGAGCGCCTCGCGCAAACTGGGACCACTACAAATGTCGCGAGAATTGCAGGCTTCGTATTACTCGTTCAACGGGACGACGGCGCCCACAATTAGGCAGGAATAGACAGACGTTCGTTGCAACGAATTTTGATAAAAGATTTGAAAATGTTCCCATACAAAGTGGGAACAAAGAAACAAGCCGATCGGCTCACAGCCGGCTCACAGCCGGCTCAAGAGCCTCCGCCGACTTTCAATGTAACTTCAAGCCGCCGCCGATGCATGCGGCTAGCCTCGGCTCAAAATGGCAGCCGGTTAATTGCTTTTTGTAGTTGAAAATTTGTACTACATCTCACAAATTATATGGAAGACATCAGGTATTTTAATTTTTTTATAGAAATGTGTTTAGAAAACTTATAAAAACCGGCTATCAACATCAGCCGGCTCCAGCCGGCTTATGAGCCGCCGCCGATAAGATTAACTTACTGCCATGCTCTGTTGAATTTTAACCAAGATGACTTCGTATCCAAAAATTGCAATGAGCGACAAAGGCCATTTCCACGTAAGTGCTTATGTCAAAAAAAAAAAAAATTTAGTTTCTGCGGCACAGAGAATCCACATGAAATGCATGTATAGCCCAGCAATTACATACCCCCAAAGTGACAGTTTAGTCCGTCATTTGCAGTGAAAAAGTGATTGGCACTTATTTTTTTAAGGACGTCAGAGCATTACAGAGAGATTCTAAACGAGTTTTTTTATGCCGTCAAACGCCTACATAGCTAAACCTATTACCAGGTCGAGTTATGCCCCGTTTTAGAGATTTGAAATGGCCTTCCCGGACAACAGCAGAATTATTCGTTTAGGCTTTTTTTTCGCGTTTACCACAACAAACCATGAGCCTTCCCTGCAAGTCTTGAAAACTAATGTTGAAAAAAGAAATCGCTAATGTTAAGGCAGGGGTTTTACGAGCAGCAATTCAAAATTCAGTAATTATGCAATCAATGCGGGAAGTGGCCATTTGAGAGATACAATTTTTAATTTATTAATAATAGGTATAATTATAGTTTCAAATAATTAATCCCATTAGTTCAGCTAACGTAGAAAGCGATTATTAAGTGACTTTCAGGAATTAAATAATCCATGTTTAAACTGTCTATAACAACGGTTATTAGATTTGGCAACTCTATTATTATTATTTTCAGTTTATTTTGCTAATTTTTTCATGAATAGACAGACTAACGCCGGAACAAAACCTGCACATTTTGTAAAAAAATATTTCAAAGAAGATATGGATTACTTTAATCGAATCAGCCTTTAATGCTGAATGATCTTTGAAATTGAAATATACACTGAAAGCCACGAATGCAGCGTTATCTGAACAATGGCCCATACGACAATTTTCATTTTATTTTTCTCGTAATTAGCACCCTGAAAAAATGCTTTAGAAACTTTATACCCACCAAATATATTAATTAGCAATTCATTAAATCGGGGTTGTATTTTTTCGTAAGTCGTGCCATTGTGTAGGTTAGTGAGTACCAGCTTTTAAGAATGTGTAGAAGTTGACAACGAGCGTTACCAATAACCAAATTTAACATCGTACAGTTATCGGTTCGTAAACGTACGAGTACAAGTTGGCAATAGTAATGTTTAAAAAAAAATGACATCGTAGGGTGTTATTTTTCACTATGTTTTAGATTTTTCATGTATTTGATGTTGTACCACATACTTTGTTCATGTGCACAACATAAACTGTCATATTTCATGAACCACTGGAACGGCCAAACTTCACATAAACCATCTACATAATAGCCCAAATGTGCCGTATAAATTTGATTGAATTCTGTGAAGACGTTCTTAAGATATAGGTTAGGAAGGGTGGTGCTATACCACACCTCAAATCGGAGACCCAATTGGCTCCATTGTGATTTCTTAAGATATAAGTTAACACTAAAAACGTGCAGGCATTGTAAGTCAAGTAATTGATTTTTTTTATAAAACTTTTCATCACATACAGAAATATGAACAATCTTGCAAAAATAAGCAGGTTCACAGTATCGCGATTTCACTGTATTATAAGATATAAATTTACAAGGCGAATAAATAAATGTAATAGTGTTGCGAAAGAAGTTAAATTCGTAAGACTCTTCAAAGCGTGAACAGTTATTGCTTTGACAATAAAAAAATATTTTTTTTTTGGATCTCTGGTTAAATTTAGGTCTATCATAAAATTTTTATGTGGTTTTAATACGAAGCCTGAAAAACAAATTGAAATCATTCATCACAAATCAATAAAATAAAACTATTTGCAATCAAAACAACTTAACGTTAGTTAACGCATTTAATAGTTCAATTTCAAAAGATAGGAAAACACATGTGTATTTTTAAATTTCAACTTTCTTGGTCAATGATTTTGTCATGGTGTTTTATTTTTTAACAACATATTTTGCATTCATTGCACCCACATTTTATTTCTGGTTCATTTGCTGTTTAAGTGTTATTTTTTCACACATTTATTGTTGCTATGCTTCTATTAATTCCAGGGGAATAAATAATTTGTTGCACAAAAGGGTTTTCCAATAAGAAGTGTGAGACAAATCTGTACTGTATTAAGGAAATTGGAAGAGTTATGTGCATACATATAGATATTTCAGGAACGTAGGCCTATTGTCGTAGGAATGGAGAAAGATTGTGAAAGCCATGTGTATCAGAATTGCTGTTCTAAAAGATACTTTACGACGACCCAAAAATGCATTAGTTTTCGAAGAGTGACCGCAAAGCTATCACAATTTCACAAAAATTCAGTATAAAATTTTAAAAATTTTATAGCGTTACTGAAGCGATACCGCCCTCTTTTTGTTAATGACATAATTTTTTTTAATTGTCATTTGCCACACATGTAGATTTCTTTCTGCGGTGTCTGCTTTGATTTGGAATGATTTTACATTATACCATCTTCAGAATTCAAAAGAACATATTTTGCTCTGAAACTTCAGCATTGTTTTGTTACATCACCATTAAGCGTTGTGAACAGCTTGTGTTCTACTCATTTAGTATTGGACGGAAGAAAAAAACGTATCTTGTAATATTTATTAGGAAATATCCTTGAGTTTGCCGGTTAATGAATTTAACTACTTGATTTCAAATTTCACATTTCAAAGTACCGATGAGTGAATATTTTTGAATTTTTATGAATCGATTAACAACATCCTGATAATTAATTATTAAGCTATTTTACTTATGCAAAATTAGAGATCATTTGAAGTTATCGCAAATTCTTATGACTTGTTCTAATTTTTTAGAAAAATAAAATCCATGTCGAAAAAAAACGAATATGTATCAAAAAAGAGAACTTTTTGCAATGACAATCCTATGTAAAAATCATTAGAAATTATACAAATTTGCACTATTTCCAGATCACAAGTTCAGGATTTTATCGACTTCCGTGGAAGCTCTTTTTTTATTTGGGAATAATATCTAATTTTTATAACGAAGTTTTTCCATTTGGAACTACTGCTCAATGAGTACATAATAAGGAATATATTTGTGCTTAACACATACTATCACAAATCTTTCAAAAACGGACAGGCCTTATTGAAAACTACTTTATATACATATGTATGTTACATATTTATGTTTACATATTTATTATACATACTATAATATAGGTTTTTATAAAGTTGTTGGACATGGGTAAACAATATCACGTTTTTCCATTATTTTATATGTAAGCGAGGCTAAGAGCGAAGAAACAAAAACAAAAACGCCCAAAGCAAAAGTCACCTTTTTAAACCAACAACTAAACAGCTAAATGGGCTCAAACATAATACAAATATAGATACATAAAAGCATGGCTTGAACAAATAAATTATATAATAAACATTTTCGGCAATTTTTACAGTAACGTAATGTATCTTTTTAGGTTAACCCAAATAAAAATAAAAATATACGTTCATACATGCATACATACATACATACATATGCACTAAAACAACCCTGCAGGAAAGGCGAATAGTGAAATTGTAGTGATTTACTAGTGACATTGTCAGTAGTACTACTGACCAGGTGTACCCCAGCCAATGTAATCACCTATTGACATTTAACATTAGCTTGTCACTGAAAATCCACCACTAGACTGAAGCAATAATGACTAAGTAGTTCTTTTGGGACAACATGGAGACATCGGCACCAACGATTCACTATAAATTTTAGGGGCTCTAGTCTACAATATCGATATTTCTTCGCTTGATGTAAATAGTAAACTTGTAGTGATTTACTAGTGACATTGCAAATGTACTACTGACTAGGTGTATCCCAGCCAACGTTATCACCTATTGACTATCACCTAGAGTTGTCATTGAAAATCTACCAGTAGACTTTAGCACTATTATTTTACGACCATATGGAGATATTTGATCTAAAAATTCACTAGTACATTTTAGTGACCCTCATCTACAATATTATAAGGGTTGGGACAACAAACTTAGATACATACATATGTACGTAAGTTTTTAACATTATTGCATAGCATAATAAAAAAGAATAACAAACTATTGACGCGTTAATTGACAACGTCACCAGAAATACACTAGAACTGTTGTCTCTAACGTATCTGTATTCGCGCATAAAAGGAAAGTTGTCGACATTTCAACTAGTGCAATTGTCGCTAGAGAAAACAGTGTTGACATAGAGACATATGGTTCTAGGCTGACTAGAGGGAAGTGATAAAAAAATAAACTTCACTTGAAGTTAAATATTGAAAAAATGATCAGGTTGTTGATAATTTTTTTGACAGTGTTGCCAAAATGTTTTTACTTAAAAGTTCATAAATGCTGAAGCAGAAGAAATCCCCAAGTAAAATAAATGAATGAATGCATGTTAAGCCAGCGAGCGATTCCTTATGAATTAGCCATGGTGCGACACACACATCAGGAAAGTAAAACTGTTGTCGCTGCTTCTTTGACAAATTTTCAGCCTGTTGTTTTAACCTATCGTGCATTTCGTTGCCGACTAGGAACGTCGTCTTCCATGTGTTGAGCGCCTCGCGCAAACTGGGACCACTACAAATGTCGCGAGAATTGCAGGCTTCGTATTACTCGTTCAACGGGACGACGGCGCCCACAATTAGGCAGGAATAGACAGACGTTCGTTGCAACGAATTTTGATAAAAGATTTGAAAATGTTCCCATACAAAGTGGGAACAAAGAAACAAGCCGATCGGCTCACAGCCGGCTCACAGCCGGCTCAAGAGCCTCCGCCGACTTTCAATGTAACTTCAAGCCGCCGCCGATGCATGCGGCTAGCCTCGGCTCAAAATGGCAGCCGGTTAATTGCTTTTTGTAGTTGAAAATTTGTACTACATCTCACAAATTATATGGAAGACATCAGGTATTTTAATTTTTTTATAGAAATGTGTTTAGAAAACTTATAAAAACCGGCTATCAACATCAGCCGGCTCCAGCCGGCTTATGAGCCGCCGCCGATAAGATTAACTTACTGCCATGCTCTGTTGAATTTTAACCAAGATGACTTCGTATCCAAAAATTGCAATGAGCGACAAAGGCCATTTCCACGTAAGTGCTTATGTCAAAAAAAAAAAAAATTTAGTTTCTGCGGCACAGAGAATCCACATGAAATGCATGTATAGCCCAGCAATTACATACCCCCAAAGTGACAGTTTAGTCCGTCATTTGCAGTGAAAAAGTGATTGGCACTTATTTTTTTAAGGACGTCAGAGCATTACAGAGAGATTCTAAACGAGTTTTTTTATGCCGTCAAACGCCTACATAGCTAAACCTATTACCAGGTCGAGTTATGCCCCGTTTTAGAGATTTGAAATGGCCTTCCCGGACAACAGCAGAATTATTCGTTTAGGCTTTTTTTTCGCGTTTACCACAACAAACCATGAGCCTTCCCTGCAAGTCTTGAAAACTAATGTTGAAAAAAGAAATCGCTAATGTTAAGGCAGGGGTTTTACGAGCAGCAATTCAAAATTCAGTAATTATGCAATCAATGCGGGAAGTGGCCATTTGAGAGATACAATTTTTAATTTATTAATAATAGGTATAATTATAGTTTCAAATAATTAATCCCATTAGTTCAGCTAACGTAGAAAGCGATTATTAAGTGACTTTCAGGAATTAAATAATCCATGTTTAAACTGTCTATAACAACGGTTATTAGATTTGGCAACTCTATTATTATTATTTTCAGTTTATTTTGCTAATTTTTTCATGAATAGACAGACTAACGCCGGAACAAAACCTGCACATTTTGTAAAAAAATATTTCAAAGAAGATATGGATTACTTTAATCGAATCAGCCTTTAATGCTGAATGATCTTTGAAATTGAAATATACACTGAAAGCCACGAATGCAGCGTTATCTGAACAATGGCCCATACGACAATTTTCATTTTATTTTTCTCGTAATTAGCACCCTGAAAAAATGCTTTAGAAACTTTATACCCACCAAATATATTAATTTTTAACCCAGTGTAGTTCGTTTTTTGAAGCCCAGTGTTTATTGCTTTTCCCGCTATTATTCAAACCGTTATTTTTCAATATTTAATTAAGTTCACATTGAAATTAATTTATAAATCATTTTGATTGGAATGCTTTCATTTGTGTCGTAACTTTGTTTTTTTTTTACTTGATATTAAATACGAATTATTTATTAGACAGACATTATAATCTTTATAACAATAAAAAATATATGTATATATACATACATACATATATGTATGTATGTAAATATTTTTCAATATAATTGTTTTATTTCTGGTAAAGTATTTGATTTGCCATGTACATATGTATATGTATACGTACCAGTATTAACAGATATGGCCTCAAATGAAAATCCAAGAGCCAGACTGAAGAGTCTGGTTTAAAATGTTAAAGTGCTAAAATCGTACTTGTATTTATTATTTGAAATTTACCCATTTCAATGTTTCAACTTCAACATTTTTACACACTCCTTGCCTTTTTTTGTCTTCTTATTCATCATCAGCATCTTCTTGGTTGTTTATTGTCATTATTAAGCGTTTTCAGATATTTGTGGTGATTTTTTGAAACGGTTAGCTTTTTAGCAGTCAATAATGGTATTGTGAAAAGTATTGAGCTTTACCCAGATGTGGAAAATTTTTAATGCAGACAGTATTATATAAAACGGCACAACGTACAGTGGGATGGCTTCATAGATTTTTGTGCAAAAATTACAAGGCGATATTCCAGTATCATTGAAAGTTGGCATCGAGCATTAAATTGACCAAATTAAGACAAAAATGGAATTATATCAAAATCGGCCACGTCCAACGAACACCGCCCATGCAACATAAATCGATTTTTTTCGCATAAAATCTTTCATATAAAAATTTAAATCTTTAAATTTGATACATACGCCACGCCCACCGCCCATGCAAATCAAATATTTTTTCGATAGCATTTTTCTTACCCCAAATTGAAGCTTTAAAATTTGGTACACACACTTTATAGCATAAAAAAAGACGCACTTCGTCACGCCCACCGCCCATTATATCCAAATAGATTTTTTGCATAACATATTTGCTATCCAAATTGAAGTCTTTAAATTTGATACATACATTTCATAAAAATAGGCCATGCCCACCGCCCATGAACTCTTAATCAATTTTTTTTTGCATTAAATGTTTCTTACCCCATCAGTCTTCAAATTCGTTCCATACACTTTTTAGAATAAAAGGAGACGTAGCCGAATTTCATCTAAATCGACCAAACCCACCGCCCACCAAACCCATACAAATATACATAGATAACTTTTTATCTTGTTTATAATTCGACAAAAACAATTTTTTAGTCTACATCTATTACTTCTTTGACGTGACGATGTAACATTGCAAATCCTGTTTGGATAGCTCCATGCCTTAAGCTGATTATAAAAGGGTCTGATGAAAACAGTACGCAACGAAAACTGTCACTGTTTGTCGTAACTCTTTTGCATTTTCTAGAAAACGTTAACCTATACCTCCAAATATTTCTGAGAATTATTTATTTTTAATCAAAAAAAAAAAACATTTCCACTTACAATTTTATTGAAAGAATACAACAATGTTGTTCCATTGAGAATAAAAAATAAACTAATTTTTAACTGACTGCGCGACGCAAAGAAGTGTATGTATTTTACAGTGGGTAGCATTTTGTATCATAATCCAATCGTTTCCGAATCAGCTTGACGGGAAAAATAACCGTATATGAGCTCATTTTTCGATCATAAATGATACTCCTGTTGTGAGAAAATGGTACCCTACAGATGAATCATACCAAAGAATCAGTTATGATACGATTTGCTGATTATTTTTGAGCAATTTTCATATTAAATCATTTAAATCACCTTTTTGCGGTTTGCATGATGTTTCTCTATTTTCAAGAAATCATTATTTGATCACATAGATGAATCATAAGTGAATCCTCTTTCAATCGCCCAAGTGATAAATCACTTTTTAATCATCAAAAGCGATCTGTAGAGAATCATATAAGATATTTCTGCCAAAAATGATCACCCAAATGCTAGCTGGGATGTACTATGTATGTATGTATGTATGTACATATGTATGTATGTGTGTTCCTTTGCGACACTTCCCAGCTAGCATTTGGCTGATCATTTTTTGCATACATCTCTTTTTGATTCTCCTGAGATCACTTTTGATGATTAAAAACTGATTTATCACTTAGGTGATTGAAAAAGGATTCACTTATGATTCATCTATATGATCGAACAATGATTTCTTGAAAATAGGGGAACAAAATGGAAAGAAACCGCCAAAAAGTCATTTCATGATTTAATACTACCAGAAAATTGCTCAAAAATTAATCAGCAAATCGTATCATAAATGATTCTTCAGTGTGATTCATCTGTAGGGTACCATTTTCTCACAGCGGGAGTATCATTTATGATCGAAAAATGAGCTCATATGCGGCTATTTTTGCCGTCAAGCTGATTCGGAAAAGATCCGATTATGATACAAAATGCTAGCTGGGTTACATCAATCGATTTGTCTTAATCCTGGAAATGTCACTAAAGATATGACAGCTGTCAAAATTCAATATGACGGCCAATAGACGCCATTTTGTAAATGCGACAGGTATTTTAAAATCATATTTAGGCTTCTTTTATGATTTTTCATTTCGAATGGCCATTTAGGATATTTAACGGATTAAAGTTTGTATTTGTATTTATTATTTGCCTTCCTAATGCAACAAAGATACGGTATCTATCTTTTAATTTATGAAGAAATGGTATATTTTTCATACATATTAAAGCCAAGTGGTATTATCAAGACCATCAGACATTTAAGAACCACTAAATTGCGTGATATGATAACTAATTTTTTTCTTAGCACACTTTCATAGACTTTACTTAAAAAATTCAAAAATTAAATACAGTTTTTCTAAAAATCCATAAATTCACATTTCATACTTAACTATTTTTCTAAAAAAACCGCATCATTTGATTTTTGAAAGAATAGGAGTTCTGACACCAAAATCCCACTGTGCAATGCGGAAAGGCAAAACTTACATGGTAATAAAAGAAGTTATTTACCGTTTTAGCACATAATGTCCTGAGACTTTTTTCGTAAAATATTTGGCTCGTTTAATATAGAGCCACCTTAGAAAAACTCTAGGTAAAAAACCAACAATTAAGATTTATCCTAGAATTAGGTAAAATTGTTTAAATTTAACGAAATTTTTTCATATGAATTATTAGCCAACTTATTTGAAAATTTTTAAATGCAATTCAAGCCGATTAACTTTCATCACAATCATGAATTTTCCCGGCGAGTTTTTTTCTTCCCAATCATTTGTTCCCGGGAAAAAATTTTTCCAGGTAATATGCAAATACGGCAGAGGGGAAAAATGGATCAGCTGTTTAATGTTTACATTTTATTCAGCACTAGCGCAAGACTTCAGTAATAGAAATTTAATAAAAAATTTTATGTTTTCATTACAAATAAAATTGTATGTTAACATAAATATCTGTTTTATATTGCTTATATAAAAAAAATATGTAAAGTGAAGTTAAGCGAAGCTAAACGATGAAATTTTATGAAGTTGTTCCTGTTGGCGGTATTGAAAATATTACAGGGAAACAAATCTTCCATATACATACATATGTACATACTTATTATACATGTATGTGAGTTTTTAGTTTTTTTTTCTGAAGGCGGAAGTAGTGCATGTTTTTAAGTGCAGGGGGCAAATTACGGCACTCGTTATCGAACGAAATTACGAAATATTTCAATAGAGTTTATATGGCAATATTTTCAATTTCGAATCGTATCGAATGCCGTAATTTGATACCAGGTTGGCACGGCTTTGATAAAAATTCCTAAAGCAAGAGGAAAATATGTATTGCATTTCGGTTATTATTTAAACTTTTTATTCTAATTAAATGCTTACACCATTGTTTCGCAACAGTTTTTAATTTTATTTTTGGAACTTTGTAGTAGTTCCCTTCAAAATATTTGTGGAGAAAATTCGCAAAAAAAATCTTCCCCTCCCTTTTATTTAGAATACCTATTTTTCCCCGGGAATTTTTCCCTTGGGAAGTGGTAATTCATAATTGCGGAGAAGGAAAAAGAAAAAAAAAATCCAGGGGATTTTTTCTTCATAATTGGTCTGTTTATTAACCATTGATTAAAAAAATCTCCCTTTATTTAAATTTAAAAAAAAACTCATCCACTTTTAAAACAGTAATATTTTCGCAAAACTTGTATCGCTATAATAATTAATATTTTATGTGCGATTTTATACCAGAGATTTTTTTGCCAAATTTTGAACCACAAAATGTCAAACTAACTTAACTGCCAGTCAGACAGGCAGGCATAAATTGAAGGCAAACAACTTCCATTTAAAAAAAAAAAAATTAAAAAAATGTCATCATAATTTTGCGTTTATTATTATTCAGCTCTGAAGCAGACTCGTTTTTTAAACAATTTTTTTTTTCAATAAATTTATTTCAAACGAAAAGCAACCATAATCTACCATCAAATGTGACAACCATAGAAATTTTGTAGTATTTTAAAATATTCTAATTGGTTAAGACATCTTTGGACTGACAAGTTGATGGAAATTTTATGCCAAAATTTGTATTGAGATTTAAAAAAATTATTGCCGAGTTTTATGTAATCAGATGAATTTTTTTTATTCATAATCAATTTGAATAATATTAAGAAGAGTGTGGCAAAATTTCCAAGGATATCAAGATTAGGTATACATTTTAATCTTGAAACAAAAATAAGATGTTTCTTTATTTAGTGTTTCAACGAATTAAATAAAACCAGAAAAAAATTTAAGTATGAGACATGTACTGGATTATGCTGAAGTTAATGGCCTTTGGCTATAGATGCACACTTAAGACGGACGGTTCATTTTAAAAGTTATTAAAGTAACTTACGACTATAATTTCTTATTTTTATTTAACGCGTGGCAAAATGAATACGAATTTAGAAAAAGTTTGTTTGTTGTTGGTCTAAAGCTATGTACACACGGTTGTCAGATCTTACAATATTGTTAGATCTGGCAATGTGCTGACATTGTAATTACAATCAAAAATTGCAAGTGTATGGCAGATTGACAGTTCACACGGTTGTATCAAATTTGTCAGGAAATCTTACAATTTATTGCTAGATGATTGTATGACAATAAAATCAGCTGACAAAATCGTCAGCAAAAAAATTGTAAGTTCACACGGTTGTCATATGCAAAAATTGCCAGACATTATTATGCGTTGCCAGACTCAAAGCGCTTGTTAGAAATTGTTAAATATCAATCGTTTGTGGTGGTGTTAAATGTAAAAAGTGAAAATATTAATTATTATGGACCATAAAGAAGCAACTGCAATGATTTTGGCTGCATATATTTTATTAAATATATTTTCTTTAAAATCAAGCGTGTACAGTGTTGCCCATAGAAATAATTCTCTTACAATGACGCCATTGTCAGATGCACGAACTTCGCGCATCTGACAATATTAAAATGTCTGAGAAATAGCTGGCAATAGTTTTACAATGTGTTCACACGATTGTAAGATGTCTGACAATTTGTTGTCAGCTGCTAGTCTTGCAATGGACTAACAATGATTTTTCTGGCAACGACGTCTGACAAAAATTGCCAGTTCACACGGTTGTAAGAAATTTTGAGCACATTTTACTGGCAATATTGTAAGATCTGACAACCGTCTGTACATAGCTTAACACGTCTAGATGTATTTTGTTGCTGCTTGGGCAACACATGCTGAATAATATTTTTTATTAATTGCTGTTTTTTTTTTTGGAATTGCTACAATTAAGTTAACCTTTTGTTAACGCATTAATATTCTCAAATAATTATCTTATTATTTGTATTAGTGCGTTAACAAATGTTTAACTTAATATTGTTTATCTTTCTTGACGTACTAAGTGGTTGGAATTTTGTAATTCTCAATTACTTGGTGAGAATTTGTGTGGGGATTTTTTTAAACTTTTTTCAATTCTGCTTAAAGTCTACTAATGAGTTGCTTAAGCAGCAACGAAATGTATCTAGACGTGCTAAACCAACATCAAAATGTTTCAAATTAATTTAAATTATTTAAAAATAACTGTTTCCATTCCATAATCAATTCTAATCACGTCGAATTATTCAGCCAGGGAACAACTCAAATGTTTAAAATCTTTCGATACAGAAGTAAATACATACATAAGTACTTAATTAGTAGGTCTATTCATTTACTTTCCTAGCAGAAATTTTTTGGAAACGACTTTTTTAACAAAATGTAAATTAAAAATCAGAAATAATTTTTAATCAGGCTTAAGTTCAGTAATTTCAATTCTTATTGAATTAAATATTTTTACTAATCAATGTGAGTTTCTAAAGAAGAGAAGAAAAATTAAACTAGACTTTCTTAGCTGGGGGAAATACCGATATTCCCCTGTGCAGCCACGCACTTCATCAACACCCATGTCTATCTACTGGGGTAGAGATTATTGTTAACATCACCTATTTAACGAATAAATTTTCAATGAAATGGAATATGAGAAATGATTGTGTATACAATTATTGATTTACCTTTGGTAAATACATTTGTAAGTATCACTATTCATTTTCTGTTTTTTCATTTTCTATTTAGGTTAGCACCAAGCTATGTCTATATTCTACCTAAGTATAGATAAGTAAAAATAATTAATGTGATAATCGTAAAAGATAAGCAAGAATAGTTAAACATATTAGTAAAAATACACATTGATTAGTAAAAATATTTCATTCAATAAGAATTGAAATTACTGAACTTAAGCCTGATTAAAAATTATTTCTGATTAAAATTCACTACAGTTCAATTAAATTTAAATATGTCTCAATTCTTAAAAATATAAAAAAATTTATTTATTGTTGGTTTAGCACTTATAGATGCATTTCGTTGCTGCTAAGCAACACATCAGTAGACTTCAACCACAATTCAAAAAAACTTACAAAATCTTTTTAAAAATTGTATTTGTTGTTGGTTTAGTACGTGTCAACTGATGTGTTGCTTAGCAGCAACGAAATCCATTTAGACATACTAAACCAAGAAAATATCAAATTCTTTTAATTCGTATTCATTTTGACACGCGTTAAATGAAAGTAATACAGGCAAATCGCGGTATAACGAACGATATAATGTCAGTCTATTCGTTATAAGGAAAAATTCGTTATATCGCAAAGTTTTTTTTCAAGTGTTATTTTAATTATTATTATAGTAGACAGAATACAATACAATGAGGGCACATTTTTTTTGCATTTACATTGCTGCTGTAGATTTTGTTTAATATTTTTTTTGCCGTTCCTTATACAGTGTACACATTTATGAAAACATTCGCTATAAAAAGTAGAACTAAATGTTAAAAATATGTTCCTAGCAAGTTATTGTTTTTTATTTTGCGATTTTTTCTTTATCATTCGTTATATCCAGTATAAAATTAGGATAGGATTCGCTATATAAGGTTGCCAATGTAAAAACGTTTGACGTTCGTTATATCGAATTTTCGTTAGAGCGAGATTCGTTATACCGAGATTTGCCTGTATATTGAAATTAATTTAGAAAAATTTAATATGATTTTTATGCATTTTTAATTATTTTTTAAATTGTATTTTGATAACACATATAAAAAGCCATTTCCATCCCTGATCAGATATGATAAACAAGTCTTTCTTATCACATATATTTTCTTCGTAAGAAATGCAAAGTTTTCAAGTTATTTTTTCAGAAATTTGATAAAAAATTAATTTGCTAAAAAAAGCACTGAACAACTATTAGGCTAATTCTACCAAATATTTGATCAATTTTACCAGTAAGAATCTGCAAGATTTTGCACACTTTTCAAACTCATTCCAGTAACAATTGTTATAAATTTGCAAATATAATTTTAGTAAATGAACACACCTATTATAACCATCTGGCATCAGTGATCAGCTGATTTTAAATTTTTCGAAAAACTTAAGAAATCATAAGAAGTGAGAAAAAAAATAACGATGAAATCTTGAGATTTTCATTAGATATTGCGACAACGATATCAAATGATAAAAGTATAGAAAATCTTCTCACTATATCGTATATTGCATTTTAATGGATAAATTGAAACACTTTTAAATTTTCTTTTTACTTTTTTCTTTTCAGTGTATTTCATCTGTAATCTGTATTAAAGTTCGTTAATGTATAAAACCTTACATAAAGTCTTTGGAGATAATGTACAAATTTTAATAAATAACTAAAGATGAAATAGGACAGACATTTCCAAATCAAGGTCAACAATAATGGAAATATAGCAGCCAATGCAATACCAAGCCAAAATAAAGTGTTGCATTATTACCACCAGCAATTATTTATCGTTATTAATGAAAAGTTAATCTGCAGTTCACAAATAATATTTAAATTTCCAATTAAAATTGTATATATAATAATTATGTGGTTATTTTTGCAAAATACTTTTAAAAATATTTTTGACATTTTTAAAATTTATATTAAACTTGGTCTGCTAACTCTGGCTATCTATCTCGTATTTGAATGGTACATTGTCCATTATGGTATTGATTTGAATGATGCTGAAGCCTCATTGATACCTAAATCATCGAACAAGATTGACTACAGCAACAGTACGATCATAAAAGTATTTCGCTTGATGGTTGATTTCTTTATACATTAATAAACTAAGAGAATAAAATAAAAAAAAAATTAGTACTAAAACTTGATTGTGCCATCTTTTCTTAAAAAATCTGCATTTTAAGTGGTGTACTTTTTATTAATTTTTTTTCTTTTGCAAACTTTGGAATACTTGTTTGTTTGTTTTTAAGAATTTTAAGATTTAAATAAACAATAATTTTATAATGTTTACTTTTAGTAATAAATTTTTGTTATTGAATAAGGATAGAAGAGCAAAAAAGTCCAAATACACTTCACATACACAGCGGGAAAAGTGATGTTGCAAAATCAGCAACGTGGCATTACGACAAAGCTAAACTGCCACTTCTTCTGTTCACAATTTGCTCACGAAGGTCTATTTTATAAAATTAAAACTCCATCCTAGCGATGTGGTTAGTAAGCTACCATTCTACAATTTTTACAAAAGTTATCTTATAGTTTTTTCACACTGACATAATTTTAATAAATGTGTATTGGTTTTAACGTTAGAACCAAATGTTAAAACCTGGTTTTACCACACAAAATGATTTTGTTAAAACCAACTTAAAACGTTTTTAGAATTGCTTTTAAAGGGCCACTCAGACTATTATACATGTATAAAGACTTTCTTCACACTTTACGAAAAAGAAATCTAAAGACATTTGTTTCGACTATCAAAAAATCTAACGTAAATTGACATTTTATGTTCACACCATCACACCTCATATTACATTAAAAACACAAGTATAAAGCAAACAGCTGTTGAAGATTAACATGCCAACATTAATCGTTGTCTTCTGTGGTCTGTGGTCGTGCCGGCCTTTGATGATAGACGGCGGTTAAAGTAGTTGATTTAAATAAGATAAAGAAAAAGAAAACATGATAGTTTCGTTAACTTTCAGACATGCCTTACATGAAAAATTATTCAATACGATAAACATATTCAATATTAAATCCGGTGTAAGACAAAGACATATACCATAAACGACGGCACGGCATCGGCGTCGAAACAGACGACTTGTTAGTTTGGATTTTGTAATAATGCAACTCTGATCAGATGAAAAGTATTATCAAAGTATATTTATATAAAGTATATGCAACGTGCGATTTGTTTGTGTAAAAATAATGGATGAATGTCAAAAACAGATGATTACAACCAAACCTGGGCAACTTGCATTACTTTTCATACGCACTGATTGAAAAACAAAATTTTAGTGAAAATTTAAATTTGATGCTTGTAATTAGGTTTTCGTTTATTTTATTGTAAAGCTATGGTCCCTATTATGAGCAACTTTCGATCTTCGACTGTAGTCGAAAGTACTGATCGAACGAATTGTCATTTGATATTATGACGAGCATTCGACAAAGAATGTCGTTATTGTGAATAAAATCGACAAAAAATATATTATAATTCTTGATTGTGTACTTAAAAATAAAACATTTAGATTTTTAAACAAAATTTCTTATTAAAAAAATTCATCGAAAGCTAAATTCTGTTCGATAGAAAATTCGTTGCTCAACGAAATTTTCGATGCTCATAATATGAATTTAACATTCGATTTTCGATGTTCGATACTCAGCGAAGATCGAAAATCGAATGCAACTCATAATAGGGCCTTATATCTTAAAAAATTGTGATTTTATAAACGGAATATCCTACCGCTTGGAACAATTTAATCAAGTTTTGTCTTTCTCTTGAAAAATTATCAGCCCAATTATGAATATTCCCGGGGAGTTTTTTCTCTTCCCTGTCATTTCTTCCCGGGGAATAATCCTCCTATTCTGAATAGCAGGGGAATAAGCAAATGGGGGAGAGGAAAATCTGAAGCAGCTTTTTAATGTTTACATTTTACTCTGCAATAAAGCAAGAGTTCAGCAATAGAAATTTAATAAAAATTTTGTTTTTTCATTGCCAATAAGATAGTACGTTAATATAAATATCTTTTTTGCTTAAATAAAAAATAAATAGACAGCGTAACCATATACAACCATGCAGAATAATTGTATGCTGGGAAAGTGGAGGCTAAAACTGCCCAGATGCAGATGCGAATGGATTAAATTTCCAATTACTGTATATACAAAGGAAATTGTAAATTTCATAGTTTTTCTTATCGGTCTTGATATTATAGGAAAACAAATCTTCCATGTACCTGTTATGTGAACTTAAAGGACGCGTGAAATTTTTAGTGTTTTAGTATTATTTCTATAGGTAGAAGTAGTTCATGTTTTTGAAGTTGATGTGCGCAGGGCTTGGATAAAAATGCCTAAAACAAGAGAGATATATAACATTCCAGTGCTTATTTAAACTTTTTGTTCTAAACAAATGCATGTACCATACATATAACATTTATTAATTTGATTTTAAAATTTTTGCATTAATTCCCTTCAAAATGTTTTGGGAGAAAACTCTCAAAAAATTTTCCATCTTCCTCATATTTAGAATACCTACATTTTTCCCGGGGAGTTTTTTCTCCATCTCTCTTATGTTTAGAATACCTACTTTTTTCCCGGGGATATTTTAATTCATAATAGGAGGAATGGGAAATTACTATTCATAATTGGGCTGTATAAAAATGGTAGTGATATGATTTTTGCCTTAAGTGGTGATATGTACATAGAAAAAAGTTTACATATTTATGTATGTACGTATGTTTTTATTTATGTACACATTTACGTTCCATTTTTCGCCATGTGATTTGGTGCTAGCGCAATATTAATGTATTACTTTGAAGAGATTTTGGTTTAATGCCAAAAAATTGCACTATAATTATCAAAGTTAGTTCTAATGTAATAAATTTGCATTTGTATTGATTTGGTTTAGTGCGGGAAAATGGTCAATGCATTTGCTTATTTAATGCAAGTCCCAGATCTGCATACAACAAAAAGGAAATGTATGGATACACAAAACCAAAGTAAATTTATTAATTGATAAACATTTATTACGTGAAATAAGTATAATAAAAGCTACATATTTATTTTAATAATTAAATATAATTATTTTTAAATGTTTTGTAACACCTTTTTTGAGTAAAAATTTATTTCAACTTTTTCACTACATACAATTGTGTATAACAAAGCAAAGCAAAACAAAATGGCGCACGAAAATTGTAAACAACTTTTGACATTCATGCATTAACACTACACGAGAAAAAAATTAATCACCTGAGTACTTGCATATACTTTATATAAATTTACTTTGAGTATTATCGTTTAGAAAATTTTCAAAAAATGATCAAGTATTATAGGATGTCAAATTTTTATCGTATTATTTAACATTCGTTATGACATTTTGCATTCACAATATCGCACTTGCACGTATTATTTGAATTTTTGACATGTATTAATACAAAGTATAATAGTCAGAGTGGCCCTTAAGTAGGTTTTGTGAAATGCAATCTTGTTTTCGTTGTGCTAAATTCGGTGCTGCCAAGTTAAAATGGGAAGCAGCTGATACTGTTTATGCCAGTTAATAAGAATATATACCGATTGCAGCCCCAACAAATTCCGAAGAAAAATAAACTTTTTTTTTTCTTAAAACAAGGAAAACATTTACATTCATCTCTGGTGGGAGAAAATAGACATAGATAGATATGACTGACATCCAACTGCCGATAAAAAAAAGTTTACTTATAGTGTATTTGTAAAATTTCTCAGTTATTTATACAAACAAAAAACAGCTGCTATACAGTTTGTCAAATAAGTGTTATAAGAAGGAAAAACTATACAGCAACAAATACACAGAAGATTTTTTTTCGTTTTTTTTTTTTGAAAGAGAAGTAACACTCAGGCAATAAATGCCTACTAATATTACTAGGTGTTACCTTCTTTTAGAAAAGGGATAGTGATAGAGAAGACAGGTGGTGAAGGAAGATATAGAGCAAAGCTTCATTCTTTTATTTCATTTTGAACAAATCCATTAGACAAGCTGTATGTTAAAATCTGACATTTTCCATTATAATCCGGAGCATATGAAGGCCAATTTAAAAGTTTCACATCTAGCTCACGAATTCATTGATTTGCAGCTCAGACAGTGGGAATTGTAACATTGTCATGTATGTTTCCAAATAAGTTTTTAAATTGTGGAAAAATCTTTTCTAACATGCATTTGTACGATTCTCTACTCATTTTTAAGGTTCCGTACGCCGGAGAGAAAACTGTAAGAGCTACGTACCTGAAATTTTCACAGAATATGTGAAACTTTAGCCGCTACAGCAACAAATACATGACAGTTACAAATTATAGGGTGTTCTAAAGCGAGCAAAGTAACATATTGATATCCTATGTAATATACAGACAAATTATATCTAGATACTTGCAATTAACTAAATTAGTGTATTTTTCAGAAGACTACAGAAATTAAAAAAAATTAGAATTAAAGGGTATTCTATTAGTTACTGTCATTTTGACATTTTGCTGTAATAAGAGGCAAGCTCTTGAAATTTTCAAAAACGTTAAAACTAAAAATTTTGCATAATTAAAAAAATCACCACAACGAAAAAAATCGCCAAGACGAAAAAAGCGCCAAAACTAAAAAAAATCGCTAAAACTAAATCGTCAAAAATCTAAAAAATCGTCAAAATGAAAAATAACGCCAAAGCTAAAAAGTCTCAAAACCTAAAATAAATCGCCAAAAATCGAAAAACAAAACAAAAAAATTCCAAAATTTAGAAAGCGCCAAAACATAAAAAGCGCTAAAAACCGAAAAAACGCCAAAAATAAGAAAAAAGCGGCAAACTAAAAAAAAAAATCGTCAAAACTTAAAAAGCGCTAAAAACCGAAAAAAATCAAAAAACAGTAAGACTAAAAAAATTGTAAAAACTAAAATAAATCGCCGAAAATCTAAAAAACCGCCAAAACAAAAAAAAATAGCAAAATTTAGAAGCTAAAAACGTTAAAAATCGAAAAATTCTAATAACGCCAAATTTAAGAAGAAGCGCCAAAATAAAAAATTTTCAAAACTTAAAAAACGCTAAAGACCAAAAAAAAAAAATCCAAAAACGCCAAAACCAAGAAAAAGCGCAAAAAATAAAAAAAAATCGCCAGAAAACGTAAAAGTTTACCGGGTATTTAAATTTTTTTAATAAAATGTCTACATCAATTAAGATATACGATTGTACATATGTATATGCTAAAGTTCGTATAGTATTACACATCGCTCATTTACTCAAACAACGTCATAACTCCAAAAAACCAGTTTGCCAGAAAAAGAGTTTTAAGTTTTCAATTTATACACAAATTAATGAAAAACGGAAATTAAATTTTTCTTTAAAGAGTTGAATAAACAAGATATTTGTATGAAATTTTTACACAACATGAAGCATTAATTATGCATCACTAAGTCAAAGATTTAATTTTTTGAGTTAAGACTTTAGTGAATTTATTTTCCCTTTCAAAAACCAAGACAATAGTGTAGCGCAGAGCTGGCCACAGAGAGAAACACGAGACAAATGTATGTGCGTATGTGTATTCATTTGTATAAGAAGCCGATTAATGTTCGGCACTCTGGCGCTTCTCTGGGCAGCCTGGGTGTAGCATAGTAGGATATGGCGTCATTCGGTTCGAAACTTATATTTACATGTTGACGTTTAGGTTTAAAGTGATTTGTTCAACGTATGTAGATAAATTCTACTCGCACAAATCACGAGCGCATACCAGACTTTTGTAGGATTATTACTTAGTTCTTTTTTTTATTTAAAGAAGTGCAATTTAAAAACGTGGCACGGTCAAGGTGACAAGAAACAAAAAAAAAACATACGGAACTGGTAAAACGAATACAAACTCGTATTTACATGCCAATGGATCTGTGAGTATTTTTCAACCATATTTTATATCCAGAAATAAATTTATTGCTTTATTTTGTGTACAAAATGTATGTGTAGCAGAAAATTAATATGAACAAAACATGACATGGACTGAGGTTCAATAGTTCTGTATATGTGTTCAATATCATCAAGGTCTTAAGAGACTGTCTGTCGTGTGGTGAATTGTGCAAAAAAAAACTTTTAATAAAATAAATCAACTATTATGTGATTATAACTGTGCCCATAATTATGAAAGTGGTCTAAGTCATATATGTACATATGTATATTTTTGCTTCGATATATTAAAGATATATTAAATAAATTTCATTAATCAAGAATAATATAATTATAATGGTGCATAATATGAAATTATTTTTTAAATTATTCAAATGTAATCCATTAAATAACTCGAAACAAACCATACACGACTTAGACCATTTTCATAATTATGGAAAAACATTTAAATGCAAAACTAAAATCTAGATACAAAAAGACAAAAAAGAACAATACCAGTTTAACATTATAATACAAGTATTTTATACATACAGACATGTTGACAGACAGACAGACATAATGGAAAGACAAAAGCTTCTACAAAGGCAGGTGAGATAGACGGTGTATAAAGGTGGTATTATTTTATTAAAATTTCATGAGTCAGTGTGAATAGCGAAAAAACGATTCATTGCCGATCACTGATGCACTTCAATCTTGTAATTTTTTTTTCTTAAATATAAGTGAGTAGACATCAGTTTGATTTCTAAATTCGGGAAAATACTTATACTAATCATATTGATTCAGCTCACTCAACTCATGCATGTATGTTTATTTATGAGTTTAGTCATTAAACATTTTGCAAGTAGTATACAATAGTAGTAGTAACCTCATAATGAGAACTTTAATGTTCTTATGCGAAGTTCGCATTGTGATTCATACTTATTTTGCATCATCCATAGGCATTGGGTTAAGGAGAGTCGAAATCAAATGTGGCTAAGTACGAGTTCGATGCGCACTTCAAACTTTCGAGTGTATAGCATTCATAGACAACATTGCAATAAGTATGAGTTAGAGTTCGACCGATTAATCGGCTTCGGCTTCGGCCTTCGGCAAAAAATTGGTAATCGGCCAACATTCGGCCTATGGCAAAAATTGGCCGATTAGCCGAAGCCGAATATTTTTCATTCCAAGCTTGAAAAATAAAATTATGTTTGGTCGTTGCTCGCCGACAGTTTCTATTGTGTTTAACGTTTTGAAAGGGTTGCTTTGAAATACAACCCTGTTGCTTTCTATTTTCTTTTACTTTGACGTTCTTGTGAGTGATCATATGAAAAAGCAATCTAGAAATTGCAAAATAGTTTTATTTTTCTTGTTATGTATCCAATAGATATTACACCTATTTCAGTGATCTCAAAAAAGCAAACTTTTTTCTTAATTCATATAAAACGTAAGTATCATTTTTAATATTTAAAACATTCGGCTTCGGCTTCGGCTTCGGTTTTGGCCGAAGTTTAGGATTTTAGCCGAAGTTCGGATTCGGCTTCGGCCAAAAAAAACGCCTTCGGTCGATCTCTACTATGAGTGCGCATAAGTTCAAGAAATTATAAGTCATGATTCAACTCTACTCACTTTTTCAACACTCATTGCTGTTCTCTGAAGTGCATGATGAAGGCAATAGCGAAATTTTTATTTAAAGGAGACTAGAACATGTAATTCGAAATATTCCAACAAAAAAATTTTATATAAATCATTGTTGATAAATGACATTTTCATCGCTTCCAAAGTATCACTAAGTGCATCCTTTCTACTTATTTTTTCTATTTGCTTTAATTTATCTATTTTAGATTTATAGATACAATTATTTTTCAATATAAGTACATTAATTCAACGAATTTTTGCACGCGCCTTGGGCACTTTCAATGATACGATCTGATATGATGTCTTGTAAAAATGTGCGGGAACGCGCCTATTTAAAGTTAGCAATATATTCATGTACTTCTATGCAGAAGATTCCTACGAAATGTAGCAATCATATTAATTAGGCTAATCGCTAAGACATAGATTTGGGATGAGAAAAAAGTGCTGCATGTGATTTTATAAATAGTATCAGTGTTGCCAGATTTTATTTTCAGCCACTTCGAGCAGTTCAATGAAAATTAAAATTTTCAATACAAAATCAATGAAAAATTAACCGACTTAAAAATAGGCAATGAAGAAATGAAAGAGTATTATAAATAATTCTGCCAAAAAACAGTGATTTCAATGCAAAGATCTAATAGAACATTTTCGAAAAAAATACATGGGATATAAAATTAAATTTTAATGGGCGTGCCTCTCCCCATTTTTTAAATGCAAGATTTTGCGTTCTTCAGAGCTCATGGTGAGTGTTAACTTTTGTAAAAATCGGTAAAGTAGAACCACTTAAAATGAAATATTAATTTTAACAGGCGTGACTCCGCCCATTTTTTCAAATTGAAGATTAGGTCTATCTTTCAGCTTAAGGTGTGTGTGGTAAATTTCGTAAAAATCGATTAAGTAGAACACGTGATATATAATAAGAGATTTTAATAGGCGTAGCCCCGCCCATTGTTTCAAGTTTAAAATTGTGTAATTACAAGAATCAAATGTGCTTGCTAGGTTTCGCAGCAATCAAATAAGTAGAATATCATAAAAACAAATAAAAAAAATTGTGGGCATGTCCCCTTCAAATTTTTTTGCAATGGGACCAATGGGAAGCTATATATAAGCATCTCAGACTATAAAAAATTGTTTACAATAGGTTTAATATGAACCGAGTTACGAAGTAACACCGCCAAAAAAAAAATAGAGACGAATTGATAACCCCCTCCTTTTTTTGAAAAAAGGATGACTGGCAGTCAAAAATTAAAAATCAGTTAGTATCATTTAAATAATTTGTTATTATATATGTTGGTATATGTTTGTTTTACCTTCGATTCTATTAGAGTTCTAAAATTTTCGTAAAGGTAAAGATAGGCTGACTTCCGAAACGTATCAATACAAAGTTTTTACACATTTCTGATGCGGCACTTATACCGTGTACAGATACAAAGTTATAAAACATTGCAATCATGAGCATCAACTTTGAAACTGGAGCGCTGATTTTACCCCTTTTAGACACGGAAAGTTTACTTTGCAAAGTTTTAATTCATCTGGGAGACAGACAGAAAGAGATAGTATTTCTCCCTCTCTCTTTCACACAGCTGAATTAAGACTTGGCAAAGTAAGCTTTCCGTGTCTAAAAGGGGCATTTCTTGTTATAGGGGTTCTTAACACTTGTCGATGATATTTTGAAACGTTGTTCATTGTCAGAGTTTTGTACTGCGGCGTTATGAAACACTACACTTTATTCGAGGAAAAATCAATTAACGTTTTGGAAGCAAGCGATACTTAGAACACAAAATAAGCTTTGTTAATTTTGACTTCTTAGTGTCTAGATTTGAAGTCGTGTCAACTTCTTTTTGAAAATTTTATATAAACAACTTTTTAAGCTTTTACAGCGAATTTTCTACCTTAAAGGCTCAGTTACCCGACTGTAATGTAAAGTAACTGCAACGTAGGAAACAGCTGATCAGATATTTTTATATGAAAAGTAGGTTACGTTACATTACATCTCTATAACCATTTGCACTACTTTCCACATAAAAATATCGATCAGCTGTTTCCTACTGTTGCTGTTACTTTACATTACAGTCGGGTAACTGAGCCTTAAGACTTTTCACTTCCTCAGTTCTCAAATATCAAACGATTTTAACAAGTATCGGTCTCTCTTTTTGTGAATATGCATCCATACATACTTCTGTTCGCACTTACACTTATTTGCCTCCTGTATTTCCATCCAAGTTGGAGAATTTACTACAAATAATCAATTATTTAGCTGTTCAAATGGCTTTAATTTGATTTAAATAAACAAAATGAGTATTTTACCAAAGCAGCAGCAAAACAGTTTATGTTTTAGACCAAAACATTACAACCAGTCTAACAACTTTTTAATAGATCAAATAGCGTGCTCATAAAAAAAAATCCGAAACAAAAAACTATACGACAGTCATAACGAAAATATGTTGTTACTCTTAATTACTTCAGCGGAGATTTAAGGTACTCAAAAATTTTACAGCTTTTAGGTTGGATTCGATTTGATTTAAAACATTTTATATACGAATGTTAAATATATAAATGAATAATTTATCAAAGTGATTGTTGTATTATTTACTTGTGTATTTCGCAAACAAGTTCTTTTGACAAAATATATTTGATATTTTACTCTACTCTTCATCTCAGCTATTTATTTACATAATTTTGACACAAAAAATAAACCATGAAATCACGAAGAGCCAATATGAAGATCTTTAAATAACACACAATTCGAAGTATTTTTAACTTCAGGTTATTTAAGTTATAATCAACTTAACGCCTTTATTTGAAATGCCACAACCTAAATTAATGGCAAATAAATGAGATTATTTCGAGCACACATACATAATTACATACATACATACATATGTGCATACATACATACATAAATACCTATCTATAAATATTCTGGTTAAAAAGAGTATAGCCGTGTTTTTAAATTGATTTTATTTAAAATTACACAGTGTAACAGAATAAAAATACTTTGCTAATAAATCGTTGTATTTAAAGTTAGGTTAGGTTAGGTTTTGGTTCATTGTGATACCACGCGGAGACTCTCCGTCCCCACCGTCGAAACAACCAGAGCTCAATATAAAGCTACTAATACGTTGCAGTTCAAGACTAGCAGCGTCAGAAAGTTCCCTAAACTCAAAAGCAAACATTGTGGCCATTCTCTTTCTTGCCATCCAGCACAGTGACACAGAAAAGGTTCTACACTTTCCTCTTCATCGATATTCTGGCAGCTGCAGCAAAAATCATTGTGTTCGACCTTTAACCTTTGTGCATGCCTACCTATAGGACAGTGTCCCGTTAGCACGGACACTAGAATCGAGATTTATTTGTTATTCTTTAAAATTACAGAAGCTGTATTTTTCATATGATGAGTCCATAACTGCCTTGTGATCACGCAATCATTTCTTGTTACCCACCTTCTATTTGTTTCATCTTCTGTCTTGCGCCTAAGTCTGAGTTTGCAAGAGAATATGGGTAAACCCACCCATTCCAAATCCGGTGGAACTTGTAAGGTTGTCCCAGTTCTAGCAAGCTCATCAGCCCTCGAGTTCCCCGGAAAGTCTCTTTGCCCCGGGTCCAGATGATCCTAATATCAAACTGCTCTGTCATCTCATTTAGAGATGATCGGCAGTCGAGGGCTATTGTTGTTCTTAAAATCGGGGATTCAAGGGCCATAATAGCTGCTCGACTATCAGTGTATATGCTAATTAAAGTCGTTGAAGTGACATTCACTTTCAACCAACCCGCAACTTCTTTTATAGCAAGGATCTCTGCCTGGAAGACACTGCAGTGATCCGGAAGTCGCTTTGCAATACAAAGACCTAAAGCCCCTGAAAAGACTGAATAACTCACAATTTTTTGTGTTTTGGAGCCGTCCGTATAAAAATCAACACTTTTTCTTCTCCTGGAGTTCCATTCATCCACAATTCTGTGAATGCTATCCAGCTTTTAGAAAGCCGTTCGTGTAGTATAACAGGGGAGCTTTGGTCAATCCTCCATCCCTAAGCTTCAGCATTGAGTATTCTACAGTGGCCGGTACCATTTCCGTTCCAAAGAGATGTACAACGAAGACGGATTGCTGAGGTTGTTGCTATCTCCTTCCCTATGCTAGTAGGTGAAGGAGCATCCCCAGTATATCCGTAAGAGTAGTGCGAAGCGCACTGGTTATATACAATAATGCAAGTCTTTGCACCTTGTGTAAGATATGTAGATACGTCTTTTTCTCCAGGGACGGCCACCACACGATGATCCCATACATGAGAATTTAACGTACTATTGCAGCATAGATCCAATGAACGATTTTTGGGGTGGGACCGCAGTTTTTCCCAATGGATTCTTTCCATAGATACGAGTGAAATTTTTGCTTTCTTCACTTTCTCTAGAATATTAGTTTTGAAACTCAGCTTTGAATCAAGAATAACACCGAGATGTTTTGCAGTGTTGTAGTCTTTTATCTCCGTATTATTAAGAGTGATAGGTTGGAAAATAGGTATCTTATACTTCCTTCATTTAAAGTTAAGATAAGATAAAATAAGACAAGACTAAACAACATAAGAGAAGACAAGACAAGACTAAACAACATAAGAGAAGACAAGACAAGACACGAGAAGACACGACAAGACAAGACAAGACATGACAAGACAAGACAAGACAAGACAATACAAGACAATGCAAGGCAAGACAAGACAGGACAAGACAGGACAGGACAAGACAATACAAGACAAGACACGACAAGACAAGAAAAGACAAGAAAATTTAAAAGAAGCTAAACCATTTAGACCAGCAATCGTAATTTTTAGTTTTTTTTACCGGCTAGAAATAGAAAATTGGCGGTAACTGTGAAACATGAAATTCGGGAAATTCTCTGGCATTTTGTGCGTGCAATTCCGGTTGAGGAAACTCTATTAAGGTATTGCTCAAATATCTTTTATTTACAACTGAAGGAAAGCGAAGTGATCGATTTTACTAAACTAACTATAGTAACTATAAAAATTATACAAGATATCAAACAAAAAACGTAACAATAATTCAAGATCTATCAAATATATCGGTGATTATGTTTTATCTCTTGTGTTATAATCTTAAAAAACGGCAATAAATGTTATTTTATTATCAATTGCCATTTAAAGCGATTGCATTTAAAACCAGTGAGCACATGGGCTTTTGAAATGAAATCAAACAAAGTCACAAAAAAACTAGGAGTAACTTAAGCTCTCTTCTACAGAAAAAAAGCAACAACGAACATAAATTGCAAAAACAAACTACGAGTAATTACATACATATTTGTAAAATAGTAATAATAACCACAATTATTCCAAGTACACTTTGACTTTAGAGCATATTTACTTATTTAAAAAAAAAAACAAAAGCAAAAGATATTTCAGACTATAGTATAAATGTATCTAGCGGATCGATAGTACGTCTGATCTGTTGTTGTATTTTTTTACCTTGTCGTCTTTTATTATTTCGTGTGTTTGTAAATACACTTACTTTCACATATTTATGTCATGTGATGTAATAGATTTTTTTTTCTTCAAATTGCTCTAGTATTGGTGCATACTACAATAGCAATACGAAATAAAAATACACTATAAAACATTTGTAAAACAAATAACAAACTACTCTTTTGCAAATTGTGAGTTAGACACACTGCAACTTTGGTGAAAAATAAAAAGGAGTTAAAAATTTACAGTAAAAAAGTAATAAAAACAAACCTACAAACTAGTATATATGTATGTATGTATGTATGTATGTATATGTAGAGTGAACCTAGATAAAATGAAGAACAACTGTAACAAATATGAGCCCAACATAAACGAATACATAAGTACATATGTATGTAAGCCAGAGCATTGAAGGTATGCAAACAAAATGCTTTGTTAAAAATAAGCTTATCTAGAACAAAAAATAGGCCATCCCTAAGACTACAGAGAGTTTGGTCAATTTTGCGGCATCCGATACCCATTTTAAGTCCATAAATATCATTGAATATATAAAATCGATTTCAAGAAGACTTTTGAAGTTCTTAGATAAAATTAAATTTTTTCGATCTTTTTCGATTTTAGTTCAATTGGCAGCAATACATGTGTCTTTTTGAGGTTAAAACCTGATTCGATTTTGAACTTAATCCGTTTGGTAGTTAAAAATGTGTAAAAAAAAATTTAGTGTTCTTTTCCAACATTTTTGAAATTTTTCGAACAAAGCCGTTCCTAAGCTTTGAGATGTTTGCATTCATCGTCAGAAGCGACTCCGAAGACCTCAAAACGTCGAAATATTATGAAGGTCGTTTTTCTAAAATTAAGGTAAAATCAGTAGCGGGAAGTTAAAAAATTTAACTAAAGCTATGTACAGACGATTGTCAGATCTTACAATATTGGCAGATCTGCCAATGTGCTGACAATCAAAAATGGCAAGCACAAGGTAGATTGTCAGTTCACACGGTTGTATCAAATTTGTCAGAAAATCTTACAATTTATTGCCAGATGATTGTATGACAATAAATTCATCTGACAAAATCGTCAGTCATAAAATTGTCAGTTCACACGGTTGTCATGTGCAAAAATTGTCAGATCTATTGTTATGCGTTGCCAGACTCAAAGCATTTGTTAGAAATTGTTCAATTTGTGGTTGTTGTAAATGTAAAAAGTTAAAATATAAATTATTATGGACCATAAAGAAGCGATTGCAATTGATGCAGTGTTGCCCATAGAAAAAATTCTCTTACAATGACGCCATTGTCAGATGCATAGACTTCGCACTTCTGACAATATTAAAATGTCTGACAAATATCTGGCAATAATTTTACAATATGTTCACACGATTATAAGATGTCAGACAATTTGTTGTCAGATTTGTATTCTTGCAATATACGGATAATTTTTTTCTGGCAACAACGGCTGACAAAAATTGCCAGTTCACACGGTTGTAAGAAATTTTGAGCACATTTTACTGACAATATTGTAAGATCTGACAACCGCCTGTACATACCTTAAGTTCACAAATTTTCGTAGCATTTATTTTAATTAATAAGTAAATAAATTTCAGTTAAATAAAATATTTTCATGTATTTTACGTAAGGGTGCTGTTAGAAGTCGTTGCCTGAAACAAAACCAAATACGGCAAGACAATTATACTCGTACTACCAAGACCACAACCCGCCCACCTTTCCTATAACAATGTACATATCGCTCATTTGCAACACGTATGTCAGTCAAGGCATACATATGAATAGCATGATATTATTTCGTCATGTTTTTACGTCTATACATGTACAGATATAACATAATTGTGTCGTCACACGATTTCGTCATAACATAATTCTTGGTATGACAATTTTACATATGCATTTCATGATAAAATTTTGCCATGACATGCATGTGAAGGAAGAAAATTTCATGATATAATTTTGTCACGACATAACAGCTTAACACAAAAAAAACTTCAAGACATAGTTATATGCGAACATAGCAATGACATGGAATTTTTATGTCATGGCAAAACACTTTTATATCTTGCCATATAATTTGTTTTATTGGACATATGCTCCTGACAAGAACTAAGGGAACTAATATATATTTATATATAATTTGTCATGACATAGTTTTTTCATAACGTAATAACATTCAGCCTGATATTTATGCAGAATAATTTTTAAACATTTGTTTCATTGTTTGTTTAATGAAGATGTTTCAAAAACAAACTGTATTAATGAACTTATTACTTTATAATCTGATTAGATATACATATGTATGATTATATGCGATTCCGAAGTGCAGTTATGCATACAATTATCTGGCCATTTAAACATCAATAAAATATTGGCGCATTTTTACTCATATCATACAAACGAGTATTTGGTGCTTCAGCCCTCTTCATAAAAAATAAATAAATTTCCACACATTTTTCTAGTTTCTTGCAGACTTGTTTTGAAAATAAATGACAAGAAATTAAGACACTCAACCAACACACAGAAAAATATTAGAAAATAACTCGAAAACTGTTAGGAAATCTGCATCCACAAGTGCGTGTTTATTTTAATTATTTATTTACATTTTTGCAAATCATATCTGCATGAAAATATCTACTGCAAGGTGATTTTTCTGGAGTCTGCGTCGTAAAAAATTAGAAATAGAGAAAAATTAAATGCTAATAAATACAAATCATCTCTCATATTCCTTTTCATTACATTGTTAACTCCAAAATAAATGCTGGCGCGTCTTCTGCAATAAAATCACATCTCATGATTAGTTCATGTGACTTGCATGTTTCTCGGAACGTCATCGAACTCTAAACCATCTTATGTAGATAAATTTTTGAGCCTGTAATTTTAAACTCTGCTCAAATAGAAGAGTGCTGATGAAGTAAGTGGACACGGCATAGCTTGACTTTTCTTATTTTTTCAAAAATTATTACATTCAAATTGAAAAATACTTTCATACGTGTATTTTCTGTATTATAAGTGTGAAGTAAACATTTTGGGAATTTGTTAGAACTAAATATTTATAACAACAAACCGAACCGAATATAAATGATTTTTTGGATAAATTTGAAATTATTTATTAATGCAGATATTAAAATAAAATTTTCGTTGTACATGCCAATTGGTCATTTGAAAATATTTAGTATTAGCATATTTCGCGGTACTTTCATAGCGCAAATTTTTCATCGCTTAAAAAGCTTCTTTAGTAAAGTTCTTCTTTTAGCAATATGTTTAGGAAAAACTATATTTTCAATAGCGATAATATTTTAAAGTAAAAACAGGTGTTTCAAAATGCATCTTATAAAGCAATATTTTTTCAGAAAGTATCATTTAACAAAAAATGCAAAATTATATCATGACATGATTCTGTCATAACTCATTATAATATTATAATATATATACATATATGTAATTATGTCGTAGAATAATTATGTCATGATATACATGATATCGGGTCTGCCTTACTAGGTTAAAATTTTATTTCTTGACATGCATCTCATGATATACATACTTGTGTCGTTACAAAATTTTGTCATGACATAATTTTGTTATGGTATTTGTGTCATAAATTAACTGTCCGAATATTTTTATGTCTTGCCATAAACATATGTGACAGCGCATAGAGAAAGGGACCTAAGGGAAAAAAAATTAATTTTCACTTTTTTTTATGTGGACAACATCTGAGCATCGAATGAGACCGATCCCATGCCCCAAAAGTGTTCCCTCCCAGAGATATGCAAGTTTTATGAAATTGAAGTCGACGATTCTAAGGTTATGTGAAAAAATTTTCGTACTAACAGAGTGATATTCACGATTTAAAAGAATTATAAATGATTACTTATTATAATTCACAATTAATAATTTCAGAAAATAAACCTGGATTCTAAAAAACGCGAGCAAAAATTGATATCAAACTCATGGAAACAGCGCGCTAGGTAGAAAACAGTAAAAACCAACTACACAAAACAAGAACTAGGGACAACCTACGCGCGTTTGCAAGGTTGACCAACACGTTCCTGACGTCATGAGATGTGTCGCTTTCAAATGAGACCAATACCAACACGCTCAGTGGTGGTACACGAAAGATACACGTATTTATATCTTTAAAATGGATCTCCTGAACAAAACCGGGTTTTACCCTTAGGTCCCTTTCTATTTTACGCGACACATATGCATTGCATCTGCATGGAATAAAAATTTCATGACATAATAGCTTAACTTATAAAAAGTTCAAGACATAATTATTTCTTAATATAAAAATATCTCGTCACAGCAATACCATAGCATTTATGTGTGCAATGACATAATAACTGAACACATAAAAAGTTCAAGACATACTTATGCCATAATATAAAAAAGTCTTGAGAGAGAAATTCCGTGGAAACTTTGTGTTATTGCGAAATTGTGGTATAACATTTGTATACCTTGACATATAGTTTGTCATAATCAGGGGTTTCATGCAAATGCATGTTTCTTCCCTTAACCCTGATAATAGCTAGAGCATATTTTTGCATATTTTGCTGAAACCGCATATTTTTGCATAATTTGGTCATAAATGCATATTTTTGTCTCATATTTTGGTACCAACGCATGATTTTGTGTGATATTTTCTCAAAAATGCAAATTTCAAAAAATATTGTTAACAAATTATTAATGCAAAACTTTTTTTTAGACAATTTGTTCGCTTGAATTGTTGCAGAATTGTAGAACGATTGTACAAGCACACGAACCTACCAATTTTAATGGATATTGTAATTTTGATGATTTCAAGAGAAAATTGCCTGCTATTAAAGCCCAAAATAGTGAAACAATCGTTATATCATATTTAATCTTGTGTAAAAAATTTAATGTAACAGGCTTGTTCACGCACCTTTTGAAAAAAAAATATGTTTATATCTTTACTCGTATTTAGTTGTATGTAAATTGAAAACTTTTCTTTAAAATAAAATTTTATAAAATATGTGCATATTTTGTTTTAAGTGCATATTTTGAGTTTTGATGTCATATTTTAGGTGCCTAAAACACCTTTTTTAAATGCATGAAGTCCTTGTCCCTGGTCATAATGAATGTGACTATAACAAATTATGACTGATATAATTTTATGATGACACAATTATGTCATGACCCTATTTGGCCATATTGCCGATATATAAATTCTAATTAGTCTAGGCTATTATATCTAAAAGCATTTAATATGTGACGATGTAGTATATGACAAGACTGCTAAAACTAAAATGCAACGCTGAAAAGCAATCATGATAAAAGTCACCCTATAAAATATTTCAATTTTTTGGGTAATTTTTCGTGATACATATAAATAAAATTTACTTTACACTAGACAGCGCATATTACAGGTCTGCATTAATGATGGAATTATGAGATGTCACGATAAAAATGTTTGCTTAGAAATTTAAGCTCACGTGCACAGAAAAATTTACTTAAAAAAAGCTTGTCACACACTTACTTTCACCTAAACCCATGTGCTTCCTTGTGAGGGAAAGAAAAGTTTACTCACGATTATATTTTTAATTTTTTTTTATTTACATAAACAAACACAACCCGCGAAGTGATTAGCTTGTCTGCAGAAAACGCACAGGGTCTATGGGGAGAATCGAACCCACGACCTCTGGACTGAGAGGCTAGCATCGCTGCCACTCAGCCACAGGGGCACCCTTATATATGATTTATATCACGCTCATGCTGCCCACCTCCAGTCTCTCGTAAACAAATATTTATTATGACTGCAATTTAAATGTGTAAACATATTTTTCAAACAAAAAAACACAAACAATAACAGTAATTTGAACTATTAATTGTTACTAATTCATATTGAAATTAAAATTTTAAAAATGTTTTTATTTGTCTATTTTATGGAATCTGAACTGAATATTTAAATAATAAAAAAAGAAGTTCACATGAATGGTGTGTGATTATGTATTAAGTATATTTGGGAAACGTCTTCACTAGAAATGTTCGCACATATTGTAATTAAATTACTAATAAATAAATAAATAAATAAATATTATATCATTAAGTAAATTGCGTCACCGCTTTTGTGCCATAAAACGTTTAAATAAGAAAATAATATAAATTAACATAAAATTTTTATTGCAATATTCAAATGCAAATGATTTCTTACAATACAATCGATTGCATTTGAAGAAATAAATTTTGAATGAATGATGATGATATTCAAGTTAAGGTAAATATTTAAAGTTACTCTGTATTTGTGAAGCCTTGTGGCACAACTGCCTTCAAACTATGAGCATAGGGGAAAGGATAACAATCTGTATAGTTTATGATTTTGACTTTTTGTAAAGGGTGTTTTTTTAGAGGTATAGAACTTCGAATTGAAATAAAACACAAGAAAATCGTTTTAATGTCCATCAATTTGGCTTTATTGGAAGGATAATTTTATGCCATTAATGTTTAAATATGATTTCGGGCATGTGGCCGCCGCGGCTGGCTCGAATAAAGCCAATTCTACAGGTCCAATTTTCAACCACTTTTTCGAGCATATGGGGCCGTATGTTGGCAATAACGCCACGAATGTTGGCTTCCAAGTCCCCTAACGTTTCTGGTTTGTTGGCGTAGACGAGCAACTTCACATATCCCCAAAGAAAATAATCCAATGGTGTCAAATCACACGATCTTGGTGGCCAATTGACAGGTCCATTCCGCGAAATTATGCGCTCATCGAATGTTTCCTTCAATAAATCGATTGTGACGTGCGCTGTGTGGCATGTAGCGCCGTCTTGTTGGAACCACAACTCATCCACATTCAAAATCTTCAAAATCTTCCATAAAGTTGATGGACAAAGCTCCAATTGCTGTGCACGGTGGCGAATCGATTCATTCGGGTCCTCTTCAACACTTTGCTCTACAGCGGCAATTGTTTCTTCGGTGCGCACTGTTCGACGTCTCTGCGGATGCGTATTATCACATAGAGTAAACGTAGTGCGAAAACGATCCATGGTTAACCGAATTAATTGCTCTGATGGACGATTATGTCGACCATAAAATGGACGGAGCTTGCGGTAAACTTCGCGAAGTGAACCATTATTTTCGAAATAAATTTGCACGATTTGCAAGCGTTGTTCTTTTGTCAACCTGTTCATGATGAAATGGCAAACCAAACTAAATATTAATCACTTGACAACTGACAAAATGGCCGCCAGTTAAAAAAGTGATGCCAAATTAAAGTTCTATACCTCAATAAAAAACACCCTTTATTTGATTGAACAAATGCGCAGAAAATTTACAAGGGATTGCAAATTATTACAACTCTATTGTACTCGTATTTATCAATAATAGAGATGGAAGCCGCTCATGTGATTTAATTGAAACATATGAGCGTGTGTGAGATGGAGTATGAAAAGTTTCATGCTCTGAAATGTAAATTTTAAATATATGTAAATAAAAAATTTGCATTGTTTGCTGGGGTTGTGAAAAATAAATGATTTTTTTAATAAATGATTCGAAAACAGCTAATTGTTCCGTTCAACTATGTGTTTGTCAGAATATTTACAACTAACTTTGGTGTTATTTGTTCATTAATAATTATCACATGTAATTTGGCTTACAAAGCGATACGAACTTTAGCCTGATCAAATCATAAATGATTTAGATAAGTTTTGGATTGCACAGATAGATAAATAATTTTGTTAATTTCAAAAAACGCATTTCTTGAGATTTTCCTCTACACGCATGTGAGTGATAGCGAATGAGCGTGCATTATTAAGCGAAAAATATCTCACGATTGCATCTCTAATATGGACAATGAGTGCTGTTTCTATTATATAATATACATACGAGACTGTCAACAAGTCTGAAATATCGTGGTAAGCACTTAGAAGTTTAAACGAAGTTTATTCAAAAATGTCAAATTGTTAAAGACGACTGGCAAAATTTTGGGTACATCAGGCAGTCATTTAAATTTTGACAAGCGGTTGGTGTAGTCAAACTTTTTTTTTTAAGACGTCAATAAATTTCGGACAATTTCAAAAGATTTTAAAATAATAAAAAATAAAATAACACATGCAATATTTAAGGAAAAAATATTGGTAGTTTCTTTTTTTTTTAAATAATCAAAACGTCGACGTCACTTTGAAGCCGCTGACACATCAACACGACGCAGACATTACATCAACGACGTCGATATGTTATCGATAACACTATGCGACATATGAGGACTTTTGGAAAAATACACGGACTAAACTGAACATGTTCGATAGTAGTACTAAAGGGTAATAAAATCTTATACTCAGTTTCGCAATTTTAGTCACCAAAGATTTCGAATATCAGTGCGCTCTTTTAAAATGGCTTGGCGATAGCGCTTAACTACATATGTATATGAATACGGCAATAGTGATATTAAAGCTATGTACAGACGATTGTCAGCTATTACAATATTGTCAGATCTGGCAATGTGCTGACAATGTACTGGCAATCAAAAATTGCCAGCACAAGGTAGATTGTCAGTTCACACGGTTATATCAAATTTGTCATAAAATCTTACAATTTATTGCCAGACGGTTGTATGACAATAAATTCATCTAACAAAATCGCCAGTCGAAAAACTGTCAGTTCTCACGGTTGTCATATGCACAAATTGTCAGATCGGATGTTATGCGTTGCCAGGCTCAAAGTATTTGCTAGAAAATGTTAAATATCAATCGTTTGCGGTTGTGTTAAATGTAAAAAGTGAAAATATAAATTATTATGGACCATAAGAAGCAATTGCAATGGTTTTGTTTGCATAAATTTTATTATATATATTTTTTCCTTAAAATCAAGCGTGTGCAGTGTTGCCCACAGAAAGAATTCTCTTACAATGACGCCATTGTCAAATGCATAAACTTCGCACATCTGAGAATATTAAAATGTCGGACAATAATCTGGCAACAATTTTACAATGTGTTCACATGATTGTAAGAGGTCTGAGCCAGTCTTGCAATGGACTGACAATACTTTCTCTTGCAACGACGTCTGACAAAAACTGCCAGTTCACACGGCTGTAAGAAATTTTGAGCTCATTTTACTGGAAATATTGTAAGATCTGACAACGGTCTGTACATATGTAGCTTAAGAGCCCACCGAACAAATTTAATTAACACTTTATGCTAAAAAAATAATTTAATTGTGCAGCTTTTTTTGGGCAAAAATTAAGGAAAAAATAATTTTTTCAGTTTTTCGAGAATAGTTTCCTTCCTAATTTTTTGCTAACAATATTTGGCAAAGTTGTAGCTGCAGTAAAGCTGAACAACTCTTGTGAACATATAAATATAATCTGAACATGTCTAGGGACCCTAATAGCTCATACAAATGACAACAAAATCAATGTAAATCAAATTTAAAAGTTAATATATATAAATCTTATTCAATAAAATTAAATTAAATCAAAGTTGAGTACTAACAATTAATCTTATAATGTCAAATTAAATTCTGGATCACTACACAGAAAAAAATGGAGAGCTAAAATTACTTGAAATTTTTTTGTATCTCAAAAAAAAAAAACACTAAAAAAAATTTGGGATTGACAATTAAATTTGTCAAAAATCATCTCTTGGAGAAAAGCAACCAACAAAGAATTTTATCAGTTCTTGATTTGTTTTGACAAATAAAATTGTTGAGAAGAATTTTCGTTATGTTCAGGGGATTATGATGGTATTAGAGATGTCCTGGATGCACCTGTACCTGAGTAATAGCAATGCTAGCCTGTCAGTTCAGAGGTCGTGGGTTCGATTCCCGCCATAGATCTTGGGTGTTTTCTGCAGACAAGCTTTGCAACTTATGTTAAAAAAATATGCAAATCAACAAAAAGATTGTTGCTTCGAAAAATATTTAAAGATAATCTGCATTAAACTTAACAAAAAAAAAATTTTTTTTTACAAAATATTCAGAATTGAAATATTTCACGTGAACAAAATGTTGGCATTTTATTCCCGACAATCGTGGTTACGTTTATTTTATTCTCTTCATAGGTTGAAAATTGAAAAATTATTTCGTTGGATCCGCGATTTTTGTTGGCAAATACGAATTTTATTTTTATACATATGTGTAGATATTATACAAATTAAACTGTATTTCAAAGAGTAATATTTTTAATTAAAAAAAAATTTCCAATTTTGATAAAAATTCAAACAGTTACTTACACTGTATCATAGAATATTAAGCAGTGTATCAAACAAAATATATGTATGTGTGTACATTAGAGTGATCGTATTTTTTTTTATTTCTTATATTCGCTCCCACCAAATCGGTTCAGTTATACATATGTAAGAAAAAATACAAACAAATTTCATAGCGATAAGTTACCCTTTATATAGGAGCCCCCTTAAGGAGTCGAGCTAGGGCATAGGTATGTTCGGAGGAAATGTTGGAGATGAAAAATTATTGTGGGAGGCACGATAAAGCGGCTTTCTTAAAAAAGAAAATTATTAAAAAAATTATTTTTGTATGGGGACCACCTTAATGGTTGAAGATAGACAATAAGTATGATTAGAGACAACCTTTGTATTGAAAAAATATTGCAGGTTGGTCATACATTTGACTTCGATAGGTACGCATTAGGGAAAGTTAGAGCCATGCGAGTAAATTTTATAAAAAATTTCCCCTTTGTAATGGAGCCCCCTTAAGGAGATGAGTTAGGCGGTAGGGGTGTTTAAAACAGATGTTGGGCGGAGAAAATTAGTGGGTACTGGTCATACATTTGACACTCGTAGCGGTGACTCGGGGAAAGTTATATGATTTTTTGTATTTTTTTTTTTTTATTTTACCCTCATTTTTCGGCTCAAATATTTTTTTCCGAATCTCACGAAATGAGGGGTTCTTGCAAGTCGAAATAACATTATGCCATAGCTAATGTACATACATATACAAGCACCGACTTAAAATACTAGTTTTTTTTTGCGAAAAAAAAAACAAACAATTTCCAATGGCAAAAACAATTAGATTTATATTATTGCAATTGTAATTGTCTTCCTTATATGTTAAAAGTCTTTTAATTTTTAAAATATTTTATTGCAAATCTTTGCATTTGCTTAAAGTCAACCAAAAACACTTTGGTATTTCAAGAAGTCAAACAAATTATCAAGAAAATTAACACATTTTCGAATTTGTTAAAAAAAAATTTCCTACCAAAATGGATTAAAATAAATTATAAATGTACAAGCTTATACAATTTAAAAAATTAGCCAAAGCAATAAGTAACGATTTATAAAACTTTGCAATATTTAAATAAATTAAACCAGAAAAAAATCAAATTAAAACCTGTTGAACGACATAAACACTATAAAAAAACGCGTCTACTGCAAATAAAAAAAAACATGGATTAAAATTTTGTTAAATGTAAAGTAAATATTTATTTTGCAAATATATACTATATATAATATGTATATCGTATATTTGCTGTGTGTATGTACATACATTTATATAAAATAATGTATATATACATACATACATAAATACAATAAGAAGGAGAGTTACATACATTCGGTCGCTACGAATCTTATGCACTCTACACCAGCAAATATGTATGCTTTGCCCCCAAAGTTGATATTGTTAGTCTTCGGTATTAATCCACAGAGGTTTTCGATAGCGAATTTTAAAGATATATAAAATTTCTTATCAAAAACATGAGGAGTAAATCATCCATCCATCTTTGGCAGAAATGATATTCGTGAAAAGTGTCATTATAATAAAACTTCCAAGGAGGAGGAAGTTATTTTCTCTCTTTTTTTAAATATATAGTTTATCAACAGAGGTCTCTGCACCAAGTTTTATGATGCTTTAGCTCACTTGTTAATAATTTTGGCTTTTGCAATGTCACACTATAATACAAGTATTAATACTTTTGACGAAAATGCATCCCTAATCTAATTTCTGTTTCAAAAATTTCAAAAGACAATAACAACTCAACATGTCAGAGTTGCATTTTTCACAAAAGTATTAATACTTGTATTATAGTGTGAAACGGCCTTTAGCAAAATTTTAAACCTGAACTGATTCAATACTGTTGACATGAACGGTGTAGAAACGACTTTATGATAAAAGTTTCGTCATGGCCGCCTAGACGATCATGTTACATACGGTATGATAAACTTTATGTAGCTATTCGCAGTTGTTAACAAGAAGGAGGCAAACCGCAAAATAGACAAAGTCACAGCGATTGCAGAATTTTGAGGAATGGAAAAATAACGAAACATAAAATACTTTACACAAAAATACAAGAAATAATAAAAGAAAAACGTGCAAAGAATATTAAACGAAAAAAAAACAAAAAATGAACCAAACATTTAAGAGCTTATATCCAGAGAAATAAGAGAATTAAATTGAAAAAGCAAACGCTGCGCATGAGCGTTAACATTTAAATTTTAAATTTTAATTGCTAAAGTATTCGCTGTGCTTTAAACACAACAGCTACAATTCATTAAAAGTTTATTTAATATTAAAAGAAAAATATCTTTCAAATCAACCAGAAAGAGCTAAACGCTACATTGCGCACAAATTGCAAAAGAGAGTTTAAGCGCTGAAACAACAGCTGAAAAAAAAAACCGCGACAGAGTTAAAGCCGCACGAAAAAACAAACAATTTAAGCCCACAAGAAGTTGGCCAACAAATCCAACTACTTTAGTCTGCAAATAAGCAGTCAAGTGAACGGTTTTCCTTAAAACGTCAACGCATTGTTTCAAACTTCTTAAATAGTTGTTGGAAAAACCAACATTTATTTAACAAAAGCAAAATTGTAAAATAGTGTGGAGAGAAAAGAAAAAATTAGCAAGCAAAAAAAAGTTAGTAAAAAAAATTAATACACAAAATATATAAAAAGAAAATTTAAGTAAAGTGAACCATATGTTTTTAAGATTACCACAAAAATGAAAAAAAAAATTAATTTCTTACAAAAAATATTTTAAAAATTTAATAAAAGCAAAATTTCCTGCCCGTTTTATTTGCCAGTTTCTTTAAAATTGTGTTTGTGTGTGTGCTTGTTTTTTTTTTTGTAGTTTTTCTTTTAAACTGTTTTCTTATTCGCTTATTTTTTAAGAAAAAAAGTTAAAAAATTTCCATAAATCAGAAATAATATAAAATTTTACTACTTATTTTAAAGAAATTTTATTAATACTTCAAACTCTGTGGATTTTCCCTGGGTTTCAAATTGGATTACTCAATTCATCCCGTTTCCTTTTGAGATCTATTGTTAAAAATTTTCTTAGGTGAGTTCGTTGTATTTTAAGAGACTCTACAGCTGTTTTTTTTTCTTTCTTTTTCTTTAAACATTTGATAGATTAACAAAGCAAGATAAATAGCTTAAAAATTATATTTTATTTGTTCAACAGCCTCGGCAAAAGATTTCAAAATATCTCAAGCGTGGCTGGAAACAAAATAAAACTAAAATAAAATCATACAACAAATTGAACAAATAACTGAGATAACTTGCAGACCGCACCGAAAAGAAAACACGCTTCTTTTAATTTACAAAACAAAAATAAACATTGAATGAATTTAAAATGAATTTTAAAGATCGCACAATGGGACATAACTGCAATATTTTTTTTTTTTAATTTGAACAGTTAGGGCTAATAATTCTCTATTTTTGGTTTAAAATGTGCTTAAAATAGGGAACCATCACAGTATTTAAACCATTTCTTAACGTATAAAATTGGGCGTTTAAACTAGCAATACCGGCCATATGGTTTTGTTACTTACAGACCATACGTTTTGCATTACAAGAGCACTCAACTTTTTTTTCCCAGCCACTACTTTTTCTTCAGACCTTTTTTGACCTGTTTTCTTACACTCTATTATTCATTTATACTACTCGTATTCTACTTCGCCAAGCATAAATATAATTCCTTTCTCAGTAAAACTACACATAAGGTATGGTGCACTGATTTACTTCTGTTAAGTTTAAGCTACATATGAATTTGAGTTTAGTTTAACTAAACCAGCGTTTAAACTTTGACTGACTTATTAGCCGTTAGGGCCAATTTCACCAATTTATTTAAATATCAAGTCATATTTAAATGCCATTTTTCCATACAAAAATTAACGAAAATCGACATTTAAATATGAATTGATATTTAAATAAGATTGGTGAAATTGGCCCTTAGTATTATAAAATATCTGTGAGCAGATTTTTTCCAACTTGTGGTTACAATGTAAATGCTAAAGGTGTCAGGGAAGCTGAATTTAGGCGATAAGCCGAAAAAATCAAATAAAAATATTTAATTACATAAAAATTAAACTTTTTCCAAGGTTCTAACGATGGCTGCAGACAGAGTTGATAAAAACAAAGGAGGCTTGACATTCTATCCCCTACCCAATGCTTTTTAATATTTTTATGGTGAAATGGAATAGAAAATCATGAGACTTGTAATATGTTCCGACAATTTTATGCAAACTCCCACTAGGAACATATTGGTGAAAAATTGTAAACCTCTAAATTTGTTCCCTATGGATATATTTTGTTAAAAAAAAAAGGTTTCATTAGGTAAACTGGGCTCTGCTTGCAGTCGAAAAAATATACAAGTGATTCGGCGCTTTAAGTTTAAGTCTGAGTCTTATGCAAAGGAAAGTTGAAGGCACCATTCTTCCTAGCCGCCATTTTTGGGAATTTTTGTGATAACCATGTAAATCTTTAATTTAAGGCATATAGTTTATTTGGGAGATTTCAGGTAAAATATTTAATACGAGCACTGATTTTTTTGTAATATCTAACTCTTCTGTGTATGGGCCCATTACCCCCTCCCCTCACTGACCGCTCACGTAAGGAGTAAGAAGTGCCCTTAAAAAGTCATATAATAGTCTTATATAGGGTGCTCTTTGCGGACTTAGGAGCTTAGCGCTAGAAAAAAATTTTTACAAATGGTGTCCCCTTTCAGTTCGCTCTAGGTAAATATTGTATCTAAGATTAAAACGAGCAGCATGGCCTAATCTCATGGTCATCCCAACACCGTGAGCACATGAGCGTGCACAATTGTGTACGGCTTGCAAGGCACACAAGATTTTATCTCATTTTTAGGGGGAATCAGCGAACATTGCAGTATGAGAATAAAATAAAATAAATAAAAAAAATTATAATTTCAATAGGTCTGTATCACCATAGGCTAAGAATGAGGTTCATCAAGAATTCATGCAAGAAGTAGAGCATAAAATACTTTCCTCCGTGAAGCTACCGGAACTCATGGTATCAATGTTAAAGTCGTTGGTGCGTAGCAGCTTACTTGGGTTATAATTGGCGCCGTTGTGATACCATGGCGGGAGGGAAGATCACGAGGAAATACTTCCTATACAACCTATTATGGCAGGATTCTGTAGAGTCGGGATGACCATTAGAAACATATTTTTCTCAGCAATAGGCGATCACTGGAAGAGAAAGTGTTCAACCGTTTACTTCTACTTTTTACCACAACAGTTTCTAAGGAAGTCATTGTGCTTTAGATTCAATATTTTAGCATTTACACTCTTATGACAGTTCCTGCTTAATACCGCCATCAGTATAGGGTCTTTCAATAGGCACTTTCGAACTTTGACAGTTGATAGCGGCAATATTGTTGTGGGTAGATCTCTCAAGTTGACCATCATTTACTCATTCAGCTTTACCGAAAAACCATGGACGGACATAGCGTTCAACAAAACGAGCAAATGTGGAAATTTTTAATTAAAATGGCGGAACAACGGTCGTGATCATCGACCTATAGTTGATTACTGCAACGACATGTGGTTTAAACACAGCTTATGGTACATTGGACACTCTGCACGAAAGATTTTAGGTTCGGACCATATCACGTGATGTGAACTATACATTTCGAATATCTTTCATATAAAGGGTGGGCAAATTTGAGGTTAGGATGTAATTTGGCTGTCAAATGATGAAATGTCAAGAATTGAGATGTCATCCTTTCACATTTATTTAGTAAAAAGTTGGGACATTTTAACCATGGAACGCTACACACTCTTGAACAATGAATTTTGATTGAGAAATTTGTGAATTTCAATTTGAAAGACCGTGAACAAACCAGAAACAGCTGACGCTCTGAAAGATGAAATTCGGAGCGGCATTGACAAGATAAGCAAGGCTTTGTTGCAAAATTTTGTTCAAAATTTTGTCGAAAGAGCGGACGTCTGCCGACGTGCTAGAGATGAACATTTGCGCGACATCATATTCCATTATTAATTCCTATATTTCTAATTTACATTGGTATCAATAAAACTGAATTTGTCAAAAAAAAGTGTGTTTTAAGTCAATTTATTTCCCAACCTTAAATTTACCCACCCTTCACTTTGCTTTATTTAAATTTAAAGATAAGAAGCGCTTAATAAAAGCTTAAGAAGCTGATCCATTGGCATCTGCCTCAAGATGGTTGGCCACCTGATTCAATTCAAAAAGTTCTAGCTGTATTTGTGATTTACAGCATTTCAGCGGGCTTCCAAGTCCAGTTGATCTATGAGCCTATTTGTAAGGCCAGTTTCTATATTTAGCCGGCCTGTCCACAATATCACTCCGAAACACATTTCCTCGTCCCTTTAACTAACTCAAATTCGTCGTATATACACTCGATAGCGGTCGCAGCCTTACAGTATACATTCAGAAATCTTCACCGTACAAGGCCTTAGCCAGTTAACCGGTCCTTATTTTCGCTTAAATTATATTTTTTCTAGCTTGAAATTTAAGCTATGCCGGAAGTGTGCGATAGATTTTCCCACCCTTTCTTTCCTCTAACTATGTGCAGTCCTCAATAATGTCTGTCCGATGCTCGGTCACCGTGACACAAACGCGTTTATGCTGACATAAAATCTTCTCTCTAACAGAGGAGTGGATGTTCTAGTATAACCCTTCTCTATAAATATTTTCCCTATAACCTGATCATTAAATTTTGAATCCAATAAAGATATGTACGAGGGCGGTTCGGAAACTTCTTAGCCTAGCACAAAAAGCGCGGTATAAACAGAAAAAAGTTAAGTGTTTTGGAAACTTCCATCTCTGCTATGAACACATGTTAAATTTTGTTTCGATCTGGCAACTCCTTCATATAGAAACAGGTGTTCACAAAAGACGCATCCGCGATTTTTTAACAATGGAAAAATTAGAAATGCGTGGTGTCATTAAATATTTACATAAAAAAGGTTTATCGGGACAAGAAATTCATAATGATATGGTGAATGTGTTAGGTGAAAGTGCTCCTTCATATGCAACAGTAAAAAATTGGGTTGCTGAACTTAAACGTGGTCGTACAATAATTGAAGATGAACCACGTAGTGGACGTCCAAAAACAGCAACAACAACAGAAATTGTAGCCAAAGTGCATGATATGGTATTAAATGATCGACGAATAAAAGTGCGTGAAATAGCTAATATCATGGGCATCTCAAATGATCGAGTCCATTTAATTTTGCATGAAGAACTACAGATGAAAAAGATTTCTGCAAGATGGGTGCCGCATTTGTTAACAGTCGACCAAAAACGCATAAGGATGAACATTTCTCAAGCTTGTTTGGATCGTTTTAAGCGAAATAAAATGGATTTTAAGCGTCGTTTCATAACTGTTGATGAGACATGGATCCACCACTATACTCCAGAGACAAAAGAACAATCCAAACAATGGACTGAAGCTGGAGGAAGTGCCCCAAAGAAGGCAAAAACAATTCAATCGGCTGGTAAGGTTATGGCAACGGTTTTTTGGGACTTCAAAGGTATTTTATTGATTGACTATCTGCAAAAGGGTAAAACAATAAATTCAGAGTACTATTGCAACCTTTTGGATCAATTAAATGTACAAATTCGAGAAAAACGTCCTGGCTTACAACACAAAAAAATAATTTTTCATCAAGACAACGCACCAGCGAACAAGAGTGTTTTAACAATGGCTAAAATCAACGAATTAAAGTACGAGTTGCTTGACCACCGTCCTTATTCTCCTGATTTGGCTACCAGTGACTTTTACCTGTTCCCAAATCTAAAAAAAATTCCTTGCTGGCAAGCGTTTTACCTCAAATGAAGATGCAATTACAGTTGTAAACCACTATTTTGAAGACCTTGAGGAAAACTATTTTAATCAAGGGATAGAATTGCTAGAAAAGTGTTGGACTAAGTGTATTGAAGTTTTAGGAGATTATATTGAAAAATAAAAATATTTTTGAAAAACTAACTATTATCTTTCATTGATAGGCTAAGAAGTTTCCGAACCGCCCTCGTATGTGTCTTCCCAAAAATGTAAATATGTTTTAAATACATATTTTGAAATACATATTTTCATATGAGACAATAATTATGTGCATTGTTATTTAATCAAAGTAATTTAATCTGAATTGCGTTAAATGGGAACCACTTGCATAAACTAATCAAAAAGTGCAAAATTTTACGTGTTTTGAATCATACATACATTTTTTTTAAATGTTATTTGATTAAAGTACAAGGGTTTAGTTTTTAATTGTAAGTGGTTAGTAGGTTTTTGGAGCGTTTAAAAAAAAAAAAAATTATTTTTAGTAGCATATTCGATTTCAATCACAGCAATAAGGATTTATTTACAATAACCGCCAAAAAGATTGTAGACGACATGTTTTTTAACTCTGAGTTGTCAAATTTCTTACTGTAAAACATGTGCATGACGTGTGGTACCTTTGAAATATTTAGGTAATTCACAATGAGTATGTCACAATTTTAATGTTCCAACATTGGGCCTTATTACGAGTGTCGTATTTCGACTACCACTACGACGATTTGGTACTAGACTAAAGAACATTGTAAAATTTTTTCTTTCATCTACTAAAAAATCGTCGTAGTTGTAGTCGTAATACGACATTCGCAATTCGGCCCATTATGTCATCTTGAAATCTACTTCGTTTAGTAGATTTTGTCGAACTCTAATTTATATCTATTAAAACTTTTTAATGCAATTATGGTTTTTTTTATTAAAATTATTAAAAAAACTGTACGCCCCTGGATTAGCTACATTGCATTTTTTTGGTTGGAGTTTAGGAAAATTTTCAGTTAATGGGTTTTGTTTTGGATAAGAAATCGTGATAAATGTCAAGATAAATTTTGTTTATACGATATAGATTTTTATAAAGATTTCAACTAAAATCTTCTAAAATTTTGTTCAGGTGTAAATACTTGATAAATGATATTAAAAATTAACATAAATTTTTAATTGAAGTCTTAGCAAAATTTAAAAGAAAATTGGACTTACCGTTCTAGAATAGTTTTTAACCGACTTCAAAAAAGGTCTATTTTTTTATATCCTTTTATGTGTTATTTGATCTGTAAAAGAAAAAAAAAAAGTTTAAAGAAATCTTAATACATAAAATAGTTTTATTTATGTATTAAGATTTGTTTGTTTTATCATTAAAACAAATACAAATTCTTTCATGACACCCTTGGAACTATTTAATAGACTAGTTCAATTATTTTTAGAAACCCGTTCTGTATAAAATTATTTCGTTTCTCTGTTACTTCCGCTGATGTTTTAGAAATCAAGTTATTCGATAACAAATCAATAACCATGCGATACCAATCGCATTTTGACTTAACTTTGGATCACGATTTTAGGTGCCGGAATTCATAATAACTAGTCACTACTTAGACTATTATTAAAGCAGTGATTTTCAGCAGAATATTTGTGGCAAAAGGAAAAAGTGCTTAAGTCGAGATAAGCTGATTTTGAGTTAATGGTACCTCCGTAATCTGCATATTTGAAAGTACTTCTGGTCAAAATCTCAACTGATTTGTGTAATTTTTCAGGAAGTTATAGCACTATGACTTGCAACTTATCTTTTTTAGACTTCTAATCTCAGTTGGAATAATGGTACCATCAACTCAAAATCAGCTTATGTCGACTTAAGCACTTTTTCCTTTTTGCCACAGAATTGATAACTTATATACTTCGTATTATTTTAAAAATTAAAAAATTTTTTATTATCATGTTATAATTTCAGTAATAAATGGTAGAATGGAATTGTTTATTAATCATGTTTAAAATTGGCAATTTTAGTCTTTCCGCTCAAGTGCCATCTTAAAGGGCCCATACCACGATGTCGACAACGTGGAGTATAAAATAACTATTTTAATTTTATTGTAAACGACAACACTCGTCTAAAATTCCCAAAAATGGAGACGTATTTTTTTCATACTACAATCAAAGAAACGGCCAGTGTTGCCAGTTAGGGAATTTGTCCCCAAATCGGGGATTTTTTCACGATTGGGGATGAAAATTTTGTATTTGGGATCTGGGGATTTGTTGGGGATGATAACAAAATTTTAGGGGATTTCTTGGTGTGTTGCTAAAGTTTGAGGCCTATGAATCATAAGATTTCGAATCTAAAGTTTTTGAAACGGTAAACTTTGTTTAAAATTTTTTTATACTTGTGTATATTAAACTATGTCGACTTTTTTTTACAAGTTTTATAAGTACAAATTAAAATAATATGAATGTTAATATACATAGCTATCCATATAAATGAATTTTATTAAATAAATGTTATTTTTTTTATTTTATTCACAAAAGATAAAATTTTAATCAAAACAACTCAATTTGGGGATTTTTGGGGATGACAAATCAGAAATTGGGGATAAGCTCTAAAAAAAACTGGCAACACTAGAAACGGCTACTGTAGGTAGGATTTGGAAAGCCATTGTCAAAAGCATAATCTCAAAAAAAAAAAATTTAAGTTGGTATTAAATTTTAAGCCACATAGACCCCAGCTGTTTAGAAAAGGCTTATGTGCAAAATATTTTCATACTGCGCATATTGAGCGCCAGCAAATTTTTAATTGTTAATTTTAAATTCATTTTAATATATCAGATGCTTTCAAATGATAGCCTTTTAAAATTGAAATAGCAGCTTGAACGTCATTTTATTTTGCATTTTTTTTTATTCAGTGCTGTTGCGCATCTCTCAAGGTGATATCTGTCATCTTTGACATTTTGTTTGATGAATATAAAAAATAAACATCATTTTATAATTTAAAATGGAAATAAAATCTTGATGATTGAAATATATTTGCATGTTTGTTGGAAAGTTTGTAAATTACAAAATATTTTTTGCCAACATCAATTCTAAGTCGTAACGCAAAAAAGTTGGGTATAGATTAAAAAAATGCAGCCAATGAATTAGGGAGACAGAACATATTTGACATTTTCTATTATTAACTTTGAACCCGTAAATATCCTAAATGGTCATTCGAAATGAAAAATCATTAGAGCAACCTGTCGAATGATACTCATTTTGATATAGTTCGCCGACTTTTTATTTTTTTCGTATTTAGAAAACGGCGTCTGTTGGCCGCCATATTGAATTTTGAAAACTGACATTTATTTCTTTAGTGACACTCCCGGGATTAAGAGAAATCGATTGACGTATGATATGTCTTAGGACACCCGCTTATAGCTATGCTGCTTAGATATATAAAACAAACTTAATGTGCTAAATAACAATGCAATAAAATTATATTATAACATGATGTCAAATTCGCTGCAAATATTTCAAAATGTTCCCATTATTTTCTTTTTTAGCGGCGAACAATTAAATTCTTTTGCAAAAAGGAAGAAGTGCTTAAGTCGAGATAAGCTGATTTTAAGTTAATTGTACCTCCGTAATCAGCATCTTTGAAAGTACCTTTGGTCAAAATCTGAATTAATTCGTGTGATTTTTCAGGAAGTTGCAGCTCTATGACTTGCGACTTACCTTTTTTTAGACTTCTAATCTCATTTTGAATAAAAGCTTAATTTAGTTTATACTTTGGTATACTTGAACTTAAATGTATTACTGATAGTGTGTAGAACGATGTTTGCTTAATTTTCCAATTTAAATGTAAAAGAAATAAATTTCTGAAAATCGACTTGAACGATGCTCTCCTGAAAAACGAGATTAGAAGTCTTAAAAAGGTAAGTCGCAAGTCATAGTGCTGTAACTTCCTGAAAAATCACACGAATTAACTGAGATTTTGACCAGGGGTACTTTCAAAGATGCAGATTACGGAGGTACAATTAACTTAAAATCAGCTTATCTCGACTTAAGCACTTTTTTTGCCACAGAATTTAATCGTGCGCCGCTAGAAAAGCAAATAATGGGAAATAAATGGGAACATTTTGAAATATTTGCAGCGAATTTGACATCATGTTATAATATAATTTTATTGCATTGTTATTTAGCACATTAAGTTTGTTTTATATAGCTAAGCAGCACAGCTATAACCGTTTCTTCATAAAAATGTTCACTGTAGCCAAACCCTTCTTCCTCAGCGAATCAAAAAATAGTGGAAAATGAAGACAACGATTCATAGTATATCTGAATTGTATTTGTGAAACTTTTTAGAAAATTTGGAAAAAATATGACTTAGTGAGAAAATCTTATTTCGAGTTCTATGAGGGAATTTGTCACTGTGGGCAAACCCTTCTTCCTCAGCGAATCAAACTTAGTGGAAAATGAAGACAACGAATCATACTATTAAACTCCATTCATCATAGTACATATATATATCTGAATTGTACAGGCTGTTTTTTTTAGAGGTATAGAACTTCGAATTGAAATAAAACACAAGAAAATCGTTTTAATGTCCATCAATTTGGCTTTATTGGAAGGATAATTTTATGCCATTAATGTTTAAATATGATTTCGGGCATGTGGCCGCCGCGGCTGGCTCGAATAAAGCCAATTCTACAGGTCCAATTTTCAACCACTTTTTCGAGCATATGGGGCCGTATGTTGGCAATAACGCCACGAATGTTGGCTTCCAAGTCCCCTAACGTTTCTGGTTTGTTGGCGTAGACGAGCGACTTCACATATCCCCAAAGAAAATAATCCAATGGTGTCAAATCACACGATCTTGGTGGCCAATTGACAGGTCCATTCCGCGAAATTATGCGCTCATCGAATGTTTCCTTCAATAAATCGATTGTGACGTGCGCTGTGTGGCATGTAGCGCCGTCTTGTTGGAACCACAACTCATCCACATTCAAAATCTTCAAAATCTTCCATAAAGTTGATGGACAAAGCTCCAATTGCTGTGCACGGTGGCGAATCGATTCATTCGGGTCCTCTTCAACACTTTGCTCTACAGCGGCAATTGTTTCTTCGGTGCGCACTGTTCGACGTCTCTGCGGATGCGTATTATCACATAGAGTAAACGTAGTGCGAAAGCGATCCATGGTTAACCGAATTAATTGCTCTGATGGACGATTATGTCGACCATAAAATGGACGGAGCTTGCGGTAAACTTCGCGAACTGAACCATTATTTTCGAAATAAATTTGCACGATTTGCAAGCGTTGTTCTTTTGTCAACCTGTTCATGATGAAATGGCAAACCAAACTAAATATTAATCACTTGACAGCTGACAAAATGGCCGCCAGTTAAAAAAGTGATGCCAACTTAAAGTTCTATACCTCAATAAAAAACACCCATTATAAGAAAGGTGGAACTCGAATTTTCGCTATTTTATAGGACAAGCAAATAACTGAAAAATAACGCAACGCATTTACATTGAGAAATAATTTTTCAAGTGGCCATAAGTCCTTTATTTTGATCTTCAAGGAGGATTCAATTATTTAGTTGTCTCCCAGAAAACGTTAAGAACGCGGTTTCGCTAAAAATTGAGATACACCCTTTTTATATTAAGCCATCGATATGTAAGTACATATTTATTACTGTAACTTAAAAATTATTCCATCTTAATTAAATACATATACACAGAACTGAGACGTTTCGCTTATTTAATGTTTTTACAAATAAATGTAACAAAAAAATGGTTTTTTTCAAGCTGCCATCTCTCGTGCAAACATACATACATACTTATGTATGTATTTGCATACTATCTTACACTACTCGACAAAAAGTTGGCTTGGAATAAAAATTAATTAATTTTAAGACCAGCAAATAAAACTCACCAACTAACACATAAAAAAACAAACAATAATAAAGTGTAATTTATAAGACGTTTCTGAAACTAATGAATAAAACATTTGCAAACCCAAACAAACCGGAATTACAAATAATGTGAATTTATGGTGAAAAAAAGCAAAATTTTCTATCCAATGAGGAAATTGCACAAAAAAAGTTTAAACAAAAACAATAAACTAAAACCAATACTAAATAAATAAATATGTATAGTGAATATCGAAATCAGCAAATGAAGAAAAAACTGTCTATAAAAACTAGAGTTTCACTTGTTGTTCAATGCAAAAATGGCAAGAGAAATACAAAAAAAGTACGAGAGCGGCGCCATAATTAGTTTAAATTTTGTTTAAAAAAACCGTTTCGCAAAAAATTTATTTCCGAAAATATTCAAAATTTGCTTTCGACCCGTTGAAACATTCTTAAGTTTTGAAATGTTTACAAACATCCACACACATATGTATATCGTCACCTTAAATGCAAACGGACGTAACTACACAAAAATTCGAAATCGAGTTTTTGATTGATTATGGTTCATTTTATTAAACTACATGTTGACGCAAATATTTAGACTTCTGTGATCAAAAATTACGACTTTATTAAATAAATTCAAACAGACGTAATTACGAATGCATCTATTTTTTATTGCAAAGAACGTAACTAACATAAAAGCTTAAACATATATAAAAGGAAATAAATGGTTGAAAAAATATAAGTATCCATACTACAAGTAAATTTCGAAGAAAACTTTCTGGAAGACTTTATTATTATTGATTTTTAAAAGTTTTCTGTGATTTTTAAACGTTTCCTGTTTCTCCTGTAATAAATATAAAAGTGTAGTTACGCCCGTTTGCATTTAAGGTGACGATATACACATACATAAATAAGGGCATCATCGCGAAATTAGTCGGGGGGTCTACCTTGTAATTCGAAGTGAAAGAAAATGCTTTCGAATTTGTATGTTTATAACATGTAGATTCCAAAGCATTTTCTTTCGTTTCGAATTAAACCTCGGTTTTCGAAGTAAAAATATAAACGTGTGTCGTTTAAACATTTACATTTCAGTCTTCTGAAAAGGTGAAGAAATTCTCCTATCACTTCACTGTGGTGAATCGGAACATGAAAATCCTACGACGAGGATTTTTGTTGACCATTTTTTCCCCTTTCGAAAACGGGACAAAAAAGTACTCATAAATTGGGACATCACAGATTAAACAATGCAATTCTAAATATTTCCCGGAAAATAATTCCCAGAGAATACAGTTATGAAAAAAATTCCGCGAGAAATTTCTCCCTTTTCCAATTAGAATTTTTTGTTTTCCCTATTACTTGCTATTAGTTGTAATTGTTCTATGGAAAAATTTCTTGCGGAATTTTTTTCATAATTGCCCTCAGTTATTTCGCGAATCCTCGTATTCTAAACCTTTGGCGAGGGCAATAAAAAGCGGGAAATAATTTCGAAGACAGTTATTTTGTTTCCAGTTGTTTTATTTCACCTGAAAGTTTGCAAGTAATGTTTTAGAATTGGCAAACAAAGAATAGGGCGAACATTCCCGGGGAATTGTTATTCAAACTAGGGCCGAATATATACAAGTCAAAAACCAGATATAATTAAAAACTTAAGATGAGCACTAGATTTAGTTTAGCACTTATTCTCAATTGGGGCTAAAAAAATCCCACAAATCCCGATTTAATAATTTTGTGATGAATTTCGAGCTTTGATGTGATTAGATTTTTAGTAGAAAATTATTAATATTGTAATTTTCATAAATTTTACTTTTTTTGATCGTGACATCAATATGTTACATTTTGGGTAGGATCTCGCATACAAAACTAAATCGTTAAAAGTTATTAATGATAATAGTAATACTATTTTATGGCCACACAATAAAAGCATTAAAGGAAATTCAATAAACCGCAACTAAAATCAAAAGCAAAAAAAAAATATATCGTTACCTTAATATAGAAAGGCCCTAACTAATTTTTTTTAAATCGAGATTTTTGCATTTTTCGACACATTAAATGTTCTTCTATCGAAAAATGCAAGAAACTCGATTTCAAAAAAAATATGAGTTAGGGCCTTTCTAAAGGCATCGATATTGTCATATATGTACATTAGAGCGTCTCGCCTAACAGGCAACAAAAAAAAAGTTCTCCGTACACCAGCGAATATAAAGTATTGTTCCAAGGAGATTTCCTAAAAAATTTGTTTATTTTTTTTGCCGAACGTAGGGGTCGCCTTTTTAGTTTTTTCGTTATATCTTCCATATTTACAGTCCGATCTTAAGGTTTGATATAGCGAATATTTTTGTTTCAGGGAGGCCAATATTTTTGCTCTTGGGTTCATTGACATCAAGTGTACCGTTCTAGTATATACCCCCCAACTCTCATTTCCTACCACCCTAATGTGACACCCTAATGTTAGAAATTTATAGACCGCGAAAAATCATAAAACTTTTGCTAAGAAAGTATTTCGATAATTACAGCACAACTATTTAAAAAATGCTTTTATAAATTCATTGTTGCAGACCGTAGGGGTCACCTTTTTAAATTTGTCATAGCTTCAGTATTTACATTCAGATATTAAAGTATAATATATCGATGAATTTGTCCGTGGCAGACCAATTTTTTTTTAAATTCAAAAGTCTTTGACCTCAAAAGTCTTTGACCTCAAGTAACCTTTACATCATACCTCAAATTATACAATAAGGAATAAGCAACAAAAAGCAAAGTAAAATAATAGAAATTTTAGTCGATCGTATATCGACGTGATTCAAGTTGGCTATATTTTTGACGGCTCTCGAGTTTAGAAAAAATGTGGCCCATGCGTTGTACTACATGAAGAAAACGCTCGGTGTTTTGAGAATGAGATGGATAAGCTGTGAAAATAATTAGGTTTAGCAAAGAAAACTATGAAATGAAGATATTTTTCTTGCGCTTACCTGGTAATTCGATTACATTTTGCGAACATTGTAATGCTTCCAGATCCTCTTGGGTATAGTTAGAACTGCAAGCATGGCCGCTCTGTCAATTCGAATTTATTCCAATTGATCATATTGAAGTATGAGTCACTTTCGAAGTTTATAAAATTAACAACTTTTGGACCGAACATTTGACGATATTAAAATATTATATATCGATGAGTTTGTCTGTGACAGGCCAATTTTTTTTAAATAAAAAGTCTTTGACCTCAAGCACGTCTATATTATCAACCTATCATATCTCAACTTATACAAAAAGAATTAAAATTATATGATCCTTTCTGCTTCCATTTTCCAATACATAGCATGGATTCGTCAGTTACCGGAAGACGTTCAATAGACCCTCCGTCCTGTTACACAAAATAACTCGATCTTTTTCCACCCTGAGAATTTTTTGTTATCGATGATAACAGACGAAGATGCTATAGTGCGTTCAGATGGCTATACTGAAATTTCATTAGCCCGTAATGATGCAACTGGATGCATTCGTCAAATATTCGGTCCACAAGTTGTTAATTTTATAAACTTCGAAAGTGACTCATACTTCGATATGATCAATTGAAATAAATAAATTCGACTAAAATTTCTATTATTTTACTTTGCTTTTTGTTGCTTATTCCTTATTGTATAATTTGAGGTATGATGTAAAGGTTACTTGAGGTCAAAGACTTTTGAGGTCAAAGACTTTTGAATTTAAAAAAAAAATTGGTCTGCCACGGACAAATTCATCGATATATTATACTTTAATATCTGAATGTAAATACTGAAGCTATGACAAATTTAAAAAGGTGACCCCTACGGTCTGCAACAATGAATTTATAAAAGCATTTTTTAAATAGTTGTGCTGTAATTATCGAAATACTTTCTTAGCAAAAGTTTTATGATTTTTCGCGAGCTATAAATTTCTAACATTAGGGTGTCACATTAGGGTGGTAGGAAATGAGAGTTGGGGGGTATATACTAGAACGGTACACTTGAGGTCAATGAACCCAAGAGCAAAAATATTGGCCTCCCTGAAACAAAAATATTCGCTATATCAAACCTTAAGATCGGACTGTAAATATGGAAGTAATAACGAAAAAACTAAAAAGGCGACCCCTACGTTCGGCAAAAAAAAATAAAAAATTTTTTTTTTAAATCTCCTTGGAACAATACTTTATATTCGCTGGTGTATGGAGAACTTTTTTTTGGTGATACGGTCTAATGTACATACATATTTAAAAATAAAATTAAACATAAACTAAAAAAAATTTAAATAAATTTTAACAAGGAACATCTTCATAATTTCAAATTAATTAAAAAGTATAACAGCAGATAAAAAGCAACATGAAAACTCATAAAAATGATTTAATGAATTTACATATATTGACCTAAAATTTGTATTTAAATCTACATTTTAAATTATTTTTTTTTTAATGTCTTCTTGGTGCTTCTTTTCGCTTTTCATAAATTTAATAATGGCCTTAAATAAATATTATGTATAAACATAATATTTAACAAACACATCATGAGCGATACGCACGCATATGAAGACACACAACAATATTTATTTAAAATTTTATTTAAATAAATTTTTATACCATTAATGCCCTTGAATTCAGCTCAACCAAATTGTGTCTTGTCATTAACTACGAAATGACAGTAATAAATAATCAATAAGAAAAAAAAAACATCATCTTTACTTGACATACGAGTATATTGAGGGTAATCACAGGCTATTAAAAATGTATAGCAATTGCTCTTAATAGGGACATTCACAGATTGTGTATTGCATAAAAAACAAAATGCAAACTATTATTGACTGCAAAATCTCAAAAAATCTTTTCTGTTTTAATTATGAGTAGTAACATATTTTTTTACAAAATATTGTCTACAAAATTTAAACAGTGAAATATGTAACTGTCCACATGAAAAGCTACCAAATCATCACCGAGGTCGTAATTGAGTTTTTATGCTTTATGTACCGAACACTTTCTGCTGAACATGCAGGTATTTTTGGAATTATTCTATTAGTTTTCGTTTGGAAGTTAGGAATTGTAAAAGTTATGATTATGAAAAAAATTATTTTGAAATTACGATCTATCAGAAAAGGCACCAAAACTTAACTGGGGAATATTTCAATGTTTCGGTATAAAATATATCGATTATTCTGTCTAGACTCTAGACAGAAGGAAAAACAGAGAATCGGATTCAATTAAAATAAAAAAATTCGATTTTTGAAATTTGTTTAGTAAATCGGCTCTCCTGAAAATGAAGCCACGTAAAGATTTTGTACCTTTTCATGTGGAAGGTCACATATAGAGTTACAGTTTAATCACTTTCATTACCTGCGTGTTTTTATAAAACAAAAGATAATTGTCGAGCGGAATGTCTCTTTCGATTTATATAAACAGACAACAAACTGTCGTTGGACACATAGTAACACCAAAACAAGCTTACAATTTTTCATATAATAAATCACCCTTATTGCGAATAAAAGTTCGCGTGAAATGTGTTCCCTTTCCCTAAAATTATGATCGCTAATTTTTGCGTTGTTGTTGTGTAAGTGAACAATTTTCTAATTTGTTCACCATTCACTATATATCAAGTGAACAAAATGTTCGCCTTTTATTCCCGATACGATTGAATCTTGCACTTGGAACATATCGTCCCTTTTTTCGCTAGCAGACTTAACTGACATTTTTTTAAAGCCCGGATTACTAATTTCACTGTAAAACAAAATCAAAGTGTTGCCAAATTATCACGCCTCTTATAACTAATTCTGCTGAGGGGACAAAAACACAAGTGATTGCCTTAAAATTTTATTAAAAATCACTTGAAATTATCTTCAAAAATTCAAGAAGGTGTGGGTGGGTTAAGAAGTTTACTCAAGGAAATTAAGTTTTCGTATTGCAAAGCGACCTTCGGATCACTACAGTTCTACCAGGCAGAGATCCTTGCTATCAAGGAAGTTAAGGATTGGTTGAGAGTGAATGTCACTTCAAAAACCACAATTAATATACACACCGATAGTCAAGCCGTTATCAGGGCCTAAAGTAGCAGCTTTTCAGAACAACAGCAAGCCACGACTGCTTATCATTTTTAAGCGCAGTAGCAGAGCAGTTTAATATTAAGTTCATTTTAATTCCGGGGCATAGAAGCTTTCAGGGAAAATCGGGGGCTGATGAGCTTGCCCTACGGATTACACTAGATTCCACCACGGAATGTGTAGGTTTACATTTACTCCTGTGTAAACCGTGACTTTGGCGCAAGACTCAGGAAGAAACAAATATAAGGTGGACTACAAAATATGTCTAATCGATCATCGAGAATTCATGGACTTATCTAAATAAGGAAAATATGATTTGCTTGAACTTAATAAATGGGAAACAAACCTAGTGTCCAGAAATTGTCTCATAGGCAGGCATGCGCAATAGTCAAGGGTTTAATATAATGATTGTTACCGTAGTGCCAAGATATGGACGAAGAAGAAAATGTAAAACAAGTTCTCTGCCATTGCCCTGGATCAGTAAGAAAGAAAATGACTTTATGACGTTGCCATGGTTGAACTGCATCGTGTTAGTACTGTTATATTGAGCTCGTTATCGATAGCAATAGATCGATATTATTTCCATTCAGTTTTGCTCGTTAAAAAAAACCACCCAAGGCACGGGGTCTATATGGTATCACAATGTGGCAGAAAGGTCCACTGTTTTAAATTAACCTAATCGATATTATTTCAATTCAGAGTTTCGCTCATTTAAAAAAACACACTATGCAAACTAGACTTTTAATTGTGTCACAAACAGACACAATCGCCTACAGAGATCTTCAAACTGTGACTAGAGATGCTAAACGGGAAATCCCGAGCCCCGAAATCCCGGGATTTTCGGGACTATTCAAATCCCGAAGCCCGGGATTTTTTAATTTTAAAGCCCGGGATTTTCGGTATTATCTGAATCCCGTTTTTTGCAAAAATAATGTTTTTGACTGTCATCTTTTACATCAAAAATTATTAGAAACTCCCTGTTATAAAAAGTTAAAATAAAAACTTTGCTTTGAATAAATATTTTAGTAGATAATATTATATGGTATATACATAATATATCTTATGGCTTTTTCTTTTCTAGGAAAAATGTTGCATACATTGCAGTTTTCAATGAAAATTTGCAATTAAATGTCTGAATTGTATAAGTACCCTTTAAATATGCAAAAAAAAAATATTTTGTAAAATTAAAATATTATTTTTAATATAAAGACGCATATTTGTGCACAATGTTTTCGGGATTTTGTAAGTCCCGAAAATCCCGGGGTCCCGGTTCGGGAATTCGAGACTCCATCACTAAATCCCGAAGCCCGGGATTTCAAAAAACCTGTCCCGATTAGCATCTCTAACTGTGACCATCCCTAACATGTACAGTACATGCAAACATATGTATGTATATGTGTACATACCCAGCTAGCCAAGAGCTGTTAAATAGGCGATGGTGTTTAATATACAACTCCTGAACGAATCTTCTGCTGATTATTTGGAGAGTGATATTGTAGCATTTATGTTAAACTCTCTCTTATAAATCTTGCAATGTTTAATCGACGATACATTTATCTAAATTATGTTTGTTCTTTTGTTTGTTACTTTTTTCTTAATTTCTTCGCTGATGCTTTCATTTGAGTTGTGAATAAGAATCTCGTCAGTTGTGTCAAGTGTGTTCTAATTTTTTATAATAATTAAAGATATATTAAAGTGAAGTGCATATTATTATAATGTGTTTGTGATTTTACATCAAATGTTTATTAAATTATTGGAGGTGCGTAAAAAGATTTTAAAATAATCTAATTGATTTAATTAATTGAAATTTGCATAGATCTTTCCCATTCAAAGTTCTTGCAGCACCATTTTGTGCACGCCAAAGATAGACGCGATAAACGATTAAAAAAGCTAAATTCAAGATAGAAATATATTTTCTATGTATAGAGACTGGTTGCATCTAAATACATATGTACATAAAATAGCCTTTAATAAATTGATGAAGTTAGCACGTTGACTACAAAACCGAAGGTCCTGGGTTCAATCCCTGTATCTAACAGTCATTCCCCTTATTGTGAATGGAGTCGTCGACGTCACATCAAGACGACACTAAATATTGTCACCTGTCAACTCTTTGTCGGCAACAATTGGCTCTTATAGACAATCTCTTACTAATCTCTTAAGCTTTGTAAGTCAATGGACCATGTTAATAGTAGTCAATTGTTGTCGACAAGGAATAGACAAGTGACAATTTTTACTGTCGTCTTGATGTGATGTCGACAATAAGGAGGATTAAATAACAACACTACGCATTTTTCTGATGTGCATTAGTGTCCCTTTGTATCAGTTGTTGTAGGAAAGTTCAAGTGATGAAGGCATAATCACTGGTCACTGAACTATACGGAATTCAGCAGATACGAATCCTAATGTAACATCAGAGCGCCCTCCTTCGTTGTGTAGCAGAATCATTGGCGAAGTAAAATAATTAAAAAATGGCTACAAAACACAGCTTCAAAAAATTAATACGCCTCATTTAACATCAGAGGCGCTGCAACACTGCATTATTAAAAAAAAAACGTGCAAAAAGCAGAGTTGTTCACCACCTGTCTTCTCGATTGCCATCCCTTTCCTAAAGAAGGTAACACCTAGTAATAGTAGTAGGCATTAATTGTCTGAGTGTTATTTCTCTTCAAAAAAAAGAAGAAAAGTTTTTTATTAATAAGAATACTAAAAAATTTAATTTGTTTTTTTTTTATATTTAACTTGCAAAATAAAAAGCATAGTGCAGTCGTTAAGCAGCTCTGCGTTGAAGAACACATTTCGCGTCATCGTAATTATTTCTTAAGTGCGGTCAGGCTTGTGTCTGTTGTTTGGCCTTCGAGAGTTTTTCGTCTCGCTCACACTGGTTGACTGATCTGCTACGATTAACCGTATAATCTTGCGTTTTTTTATGGAATTTCTTTAACAACCCCGTTGCTACTTCCTATGTGAAGGCATAGATCATACAGTCAGTCACGAAAATTTTTTTGAAGATACTGTTAATAACATCTTGGGCATATGGTCTGTCTAGTTACTCCGCCCATATTCGTGCAACACCATACTATGCAAATTTACTTTGTATCGTATGTTTCAATAAATAAAAAAAAAACATTGTGAGTATTGCACGATTCCCCAAACCATTTTCAATGATTCTTTTACAACTCTCCCAATGCCTCATATAAGATTAACGTTCAAGAGCCTCATACGATTCTCAATGTTCCTCAACAAATAAGATAATCTCTAGATAAATCTCAAATGATTGTGTCGACGACTAATAAAAGCGCCTTCTGCGGCTCTTGTACACGAATCGTCTTCGGTAACGGTTTCACCCGTGCGAAGCATTTTCCACGATTTAAATATGAGCTCGTCTGCGATTGAAAATGATCTGCATACGATTCAAATAGACTCTTATGCGATTGAAATTGCTAGCTGTGTTATATATTTTTGTATATTTTTGCATACATATTTGTTTTTATTAAAAAGCCTTCATCACGATGCACAGTGTTAAATGTACTCGTAAAGATAACAAAATACATGTAGTACATACAATGTATGTATTTAGACAAGACAAAGACAAGTTTTCTTCCCCCAGGCCGACATTTTCGGTTTCAGTCAGTCTTCATTTTAAAGTTGGATGGCAAAACCACAACAAGAAAAAACTTTAAAAAAAGCAGCAGCAGTAACAACAACAACAGCAGCTTTAAACATTTTGCAATTTTAAAGATAAACAACACTTCTTCTTCAGGTTTTTCTCAGCGACTGTGAATTAAATATTCACTTTTGTATCGTATCTTCTTATTTTTTTTTCAAAGTGTATGAACATATTTGTTCAACCTGTTTTTTGTTCAGAGCTGTTTCTCTTTCTATTCATAATAATATTGTATAGCTTAATAGATTTAATCTAAAAACTGACAGATTTTCATAGAGCTAAGTATAAAAATAAATAAATAACAAAATAACAAACAGAAGTTGAACCGAAACCGACAAGATACATACATACAAACTTAAAAATATATTGTTAGAAATTCAAATGAAACTGAAAGTAATTTGATTTTCCTTTTATAAGTACGTCACAATCTGTATTAATGAATTCGTAGTCTATTATTATTGCTGTTGACCGTAAAATTTTGCATGAGTTCTCATCATCGATATTATAATATATCTATCTATTGTTACACATTTATTTATTTTTGTTATGATATTAGGAAAAAAAAACTTGAGCAAGGGAAGAGGCCGTAGTAAAACTAAAAAAATTCAGTAAAGTGCGACTTTGACTCGCGCACGAAGGGTTTCCGTACGTTGGGCATTGAGCATTTTTTTAATACAGCGTTTTTTTAACTTTTTGACGTTTTTTCAGCTGAAATAATTTTTTTTTGTTTATTTTTCGCTTTTTTCTCGTTTTGGCGATGTTTGTAATTTTGGCGATTTTTTAAATTTTGGCGATTTTTTTCATTTTGACGATTTTTTTAATTTTGGCGATTTTTTCATTTTGACGATTTTTTAATTTTGGCGATTTTTTCATTTTGGCGATTTTTAAATTTTGGCGATTTTTCCGGTTTTTAGCGATTTATTTTCGTTTTAGAATTTTTTTTTTAATTTGGCGCTTTTTTCGTTTGGTCGATTATTTTAATTTTGGCGATTTTATAATTTGGGTTTTTTTTTGTTTTACCGTTTTTGAAAATTTCAAGACGTTTGCTCTTACGGTTTCTAAGATACAGCAAGTTGTCAAAATTACAGGCCTGACCCACGATATCGACAACGTTCGACTTGTCGCACACTTACATTTGAAACAAGAACAAAATATTAAAATTTGTTTTTGTTTTGAATGTAAGTGTGCGACAAGTCGAACGTTGTCGATATCGTGGGTTTGCCCCTACATTAACTGATGGTACACCCTTTAATTAAATTTTTTAAATTTTAGTGTTAATTGTTGTAGTCTGTATAAAAATACACTAACCTTACAAAATTCAAGTGTATATACATACAATTGTATATATATTACATGGGATTTTAAAATTGTTCATTGCTCGTTTTAGAACACCCTTTAATTTCCAACTCTCATGCATTTTTTGTTGTAGCCGCCAAAGGTATACACACTGTGTCCAAATTTCATGCCCGTAGCTCTTACGGTTCTCGAGAAAATACCCTGTGACGGACTGCGTAGCGAAAACAATAGGGGTTCTTTTCACCTTTTGTGTACGAAACCCTAAGAACCATTTTGTGTATTTCTGATTCGATTGGAATAAAGTTCGTATCGTAGTTTTAAGGAATAAATAACTGCAAAGTTAATTGTAAAGATTCTGACAAGCACTGGCCGAACGGAACAACATGCTGTTTTCGATGCCCGCCACACTTTCATCATCAGCGTTATTGTGTTTGGTCCACTGTGTGTGTTGCCAGTTGATACAAATTGCAGTTTTATATACTAATTTCTCAGTGCAAAAGGAATATGTGAATTATTTTGATTCATCATCTCTTATTTTACATTATACGAGTACATTTTACATACTTTGATAAATTTTTCCATTATGTTAATTGATATCATTATTTTGGTAATAATATTAAATATTTTTTCTTTATTCAATCAATTTGATAATTGAAAATATTTTTTAATTGTTTATGTGAGTCCGTCTTATACACAACTTTCGGCACTTGCGATACAGAAATTATAAATTTTTTTATAAATTTTTGAAGTCTTGTTTCTTAAAAAGTTTTTTGACAACAATACGAGGGCGGTTCGGAAACTTCTTAGCCTATCAATGAAAGATAATAGTTAGTTTTTCAAAAATATTTTTATTTTTCAATATAATCTCCTGAAACTTCAATACACTTAGTCCAACACTTTTCTAGCAATTCTATCCCTTGATTAAAATAGTTTTCCTCAAGGTCTTCAAAATAGTGGTTTACAACTGTAATTGCATCTTCATTTGAGGTAAAACGCTTGCCAGCAAGGAATTTTTTTAGATTTGGGAACAGGCAAAAGTCACTGGTAGCCAAATCAGGAGAATAAGGACGGTGGTCAAGCAACTCGTACTTTAATTCGTTGATTTTAGCCATTCTTAAAACACTCTTGTTCGCTGGTGCGTTGTCTTGATGAAAAATTATTTTTTTGTGTTGTAAGCCAGGACGTTTTTCTCGAATTTGTACATTTAATTGATCCAAAAGGTTGCAATAGTACTCTGAATTTATTGTTTTACCCTTTTGCAGATAGTCAATCAATAAAATACCTTTGAAGTCCCAAAAAACCGTTGCCATAACCTTACCAGCCGATTGAATTGTTTTTGCCTTCTTTGGGGCACTTCCTCCAGCTTCAGTCCATTGTTTGGATTGTTCTTTTGTCTCTGGAGTATAGTGGTGGATCCATGTCTCATCAACAGTTATGAAACGACGCTTAAAATCCATTTTATTTCGCTTAAAACGATCCAAACAAGCTTGAGAAATGTTCATCCTTATGCGTTTTTGGTCGACTGTTAACAAATGCGGCACCCATCTTGCAGAAATCTTTTTCATCTGTAGTTCTTCATGCAAAATTAAATGGACTCGATCATTTGAGATGCCCATGATATTAGCTATTTCACGCACTTTTATTCGTCGATCATTTAATACCATATCATGCACTTTGGCTACAATTTCTGTTGTTGTTGCTGTTTTTGGACGTCCACTACGTGGTTCATCTTCAATTATTGTACGACCACGTTTAAATTCAGCAACCCAATTTTTTACTGTTGCATATGAAGGAGCACTTTCACCTAACACATTCACCATATCATTATGAATTTCTTGTCCCGATAAACCTTTTTTATGTAAATATTTAATCACGCATTTCTAATTTTTCCATTGTTAAAAAATCGCGGATGCGTCTTTTGTGAACACCTGTTTCTATATGAAGGAGTTGCCAGATCGAAACAAAATTTAACATGTGTTCATAGCAGAGATGGAAGTTTCCAAAACACTTAACTTTTTTCTGTTTATACAGCGCTTTTTGTGCTAGCCTAAGAAGTTTCCGAACCGCCCTCGTACTAACATTGTTCCCTAACCCAATAAATTGCTTGCAATTTTTTCACATATGTATATTGTTTGTCAAAATTTGCTAAAATTGAAGTTGTGACGTAGGCTGCAGCAATTTGATTTTCAATTTTATATTCAAAATGCCGTCGTCGAGGAAACAATTAAAAATTTTCACCTCACTGCAGGTACTTCATGAAATAAGTGCAATTTTATAAAAAGATAAACGGATGGTTGCAAGAAAATGTTGGATAAACCATTTATTAGTTAAAACAGCTGTTAAATTCAAAGAAAAATTAAATGAAGGGTTGAAAGAAAAATTTAAGTCCACCTGGTATTCCATTCCGAAATGTATGAGTGTGGTAGTAAAAAAAGTGTGAATGTATAGAACTTTGGAACAAAAATTGAACGTGTAGCCTCCAAGTAAATCTGTTTGAACTAGAGATGGGCGCGTGTCGTGTTTTTTCCGTGACACGAACACGCACGACACAACACAAAGTGTTCATGACAGAAAATCTGATTTCGTATTCCCGCCCACCTTTTTGGCAATGATACCAAATGGATGCTACACCAGATAAATTGATAACCTTCTCCTTTTTGGCTAATATAGTTTAAAATCGCAGATTAAAGCTTAAATTAGACGTGACATAGTCATAACCAAACCAAAATTCAATTGGTTTCTATGGTGAGAGTTTTGGCGTTATGGTGAGTCACGTATAATCAAATACAGTGTTGCCCATCAGTTTGGTTCGAACGGCTGTTTTCTATGGCTATGGTTATGTCACGTCTGATTGAGCCTTAAGCTGTTGTTTTTACCTAAAAGATTTACAGCTTTATGTATAACGAAAAACTCCCAAAAAGTTTGCATGAAGTGGCAAAATTGAACATGATCTTAACGAGTTTTGCCAAACAATTTTACATTAAAAATCACGCTAGGATTTAATAGTGGGTTAAAACTACATTATGGGGGGACTCTTTAACACTTATTTCAATTTCGTCACTTATGCTAACTTCATGCCAGTTTTTTTTCTGATAAATATATAAGGCTGTTAGATTCATTTATCGATAGAAAAAATCATCGAGTCACAAAAAAACACATATCCAAACATTATATCTGCCAGAAAGCAAATCGTAAGTCCCAATATAGATTTATACAAACATACCAATGTCTTTATATCGGAGCCAGATGTATAAACGTTAGAAAAAAAATATAGTCGAATGCAAAGTAAACTGTAATATTTGAAAAGTTGCATTTCCTTTCAATAAACTTCATATTAGATTTAGGTTTAATACAAATATTAACATATAACAATGTACATATTTTTGAACAGCGTGAATAATAAGAAGTACGATTATCGCAGAAATCAATCCACTTAAAATTAATACACACATAGACGGAAAGTCGTCTGCGATTTATGCAAAACAAAAAAATAGTAACGAATGAATATGTTTTCCGCAAAGACAAAACCATGGCTAAAAGTGTAACGGCATTTAAATGCGTTAAATTAAACTGGGCTAGTGAATTAATATTGTATTATGCATTTTCAAAAGCACTCACATACTCTCTCACACACACACACACACACACGCAGTGTTCATTTTTTAAAATTTTATTTAATAGTCTGCAGCAAAAACTATTGCCTCTATGAACGTCCAAGTATTTCGATCGATTAGTTACAATTAAAAATTAGTTTTGATTTCAAAAGTTTACCAGATCATTCAATCATTCACTCACTCACTCACTCATTCACTTAATTGTAATATTTCATTCACAGCGGCTGGCTGACATTCGCACTGTGAGTTACAGTCACTCATTTGTTTAAATTAAATGCCAAGTATTTGTTTTAATGTCTTCTTTAATTTTATTTTATTTTAATCTTTAACTCTTTTGTTTTATTTTGCCAAATATTTTAAGGCGTAGTATGATGAGTTACGTAAGGTGTGCTTTTTATGATGCAATTGTAAGATATTAAAATTTTATTTGTCTTACTTAATGATTTCGGGGAATATGACTATTGAAATTTTTTTCGCAGAATGAAATGATTTTATTTAAAAACCACTTGGTAACCATACATGTATGCATGTATGTGCATATACATTAGAGTTTTTCTTTTCCCGGACTTTTTCATTTCCCGGGAAAGCGGGAAATATTTTTCGGTTTCCCGGGAAATCCCGGGAATTCCCGCCCAGCACAAACAATACAAAATATTTTTAAATTTAGTTTATTTCAACAAAAACAAATTGTAATTCATGAGATCGAATAAATAATAACGTTTTATAAACTCATTATTCAAAAAATAATACCGTTTCCGTTCTTTATATAATAGTAACACATATGTATATACCAATATTATAAAAAAGAAATTATACGAGTATTATTAAAAAATTTACAAAATATCCCCTTATGAAAAAATCATTGTTAAACTTAAAGTTGGTTTAACAAACGAATTTTGTATGGCAAAACTAGTTTTAACACATGCTTTAACTTTAACAATCGTTTTTGCATAAGGGAATATTTCTTTGGAAATAGGACTTTAGTACAGAATAAGCTGTTAATGCTGTTAACCGTACTATTTACCAAAGATAATCTTTAATTATTTGTAATTTTCTTTTATTTCCTTGCTCATTTCTGTTTTTTACTTTTATGAATTGTTCTAGAATTAAATTTTGAACGTCGCGTTCTGCTTTTTCCAAATAAAGACATCTAAGTCTCAGAACGCATTTGTGCCAGATGTAAACTCGGCCTTAGTTGTTGTAAAGCTTTAGTTATTGTGATATTGCCATCACCTTATTATTGCACCATTGCATTTATAAAGGGAATAACGACACTCATCAAGGAATGTGTACATACAAATTAAGTTGCCATAACAAAATCAAAAAATTACTTGAATTCCTGCACAAATTTCCCGGGATTTCTTTCCCGGAAAATGTGCGGGATCCCGGGAAATTTTTCCCCGGAAATCCCGCATGAAAAACACTAATATACATATATATCCTTCGCAGCTTTAACAAAAGAAATTAATCATTTCGAATCAGCCTCTTAAAACCGCGAGCTTTATTTATAAAAGAATGCAAGAAATTAAAAATGTTTAAAAATTTCCATTATTAATTAAGCTTGAACAATTAAGTTTAACTAATTAATCTTAAAAACTTTGTTTGAATTTTAAAGAACATTTCTTTCAGAGGAATCGTTTTAACAACTTTTCCTGCAAAGGCAAACAATTTTTAAATGTCTTCAATCGTTTGCCCTCTTTGCAATTAAATAAACATGCGATGACTTGGTTTAAAAATAATCGTTTTTTAAATATCAATCGTGTAATCCGAAACGAATTAGATCAATATTGATTGCCCCTCTCTTCAACCTAACCTAACCAAAGAACATATCAAACGAAAACCTCTTATTGGAAGACCCAAGTCTAGCAGGTTGGGTTAGGTAAGGAAGGGTGGTGGTACAACACACCTCCATTCATATACCCAGTTGGGTCTATTGCGCTTCCCATCTGCTGAAACCCATTAATACAAATTAGTTATTTGTAGCCAGAAGAGCCCCAGTTATCTGATATTTAAGTCACTGAATTCCCATGATGAAGCCCCTGATAGCCTCCCGCTTTCATTTAGCGATACCACTAATGCTCTCATAGAAACGTCTGCTCAGCCATATAAGCCTATGGCGTTGCAGCTTTGGGCAATTGCAGATAATATGTTCAATGGTTTCTGGTTCCTCTTCATCTTCGCACATCCTACAGAAATCTGGAGTGCGAGTTTCCCAAATGCTGGTCCTTGGTCTTACCAAGCAGTGACCAGTCAATGCGCCTACCAAGACTCGCATCACCTTTCTATTCATATTCAGTAACAGCTTGGATCTTCCTCAGTCAAGTTTTGACCACATAGCCCTCGAGACTCTACCAAGTCTAGCAAGTTGCTTTTGAGTTTATACAGTAAAGTTCACTCTACAATTTCCACTTGTGCGTAGATCATTTCGAGTTAAGGCTTATATGCCGATATTTTCAGATAGCCACACGGCTTTGAAATACCTCAGAATCCATATCTCTTCAAAAAACAAAGGATCTATTTGCTGGATATCTGGCTATAGCGGACAACGGGACAGCGAAATAGCAGATGTATTGCGAATCCTCTTATGTTCCCTGAACCTTTTTGTGGCGTTAATTATTCTTCGATAAAACTTGATGTGATGAACTATCGACGGCTAAAGAAGTATGGCAAGCAGCTCTTGGAATGAGACAGACGAAATCATTTATGGTTCGTTTTTCGTATAAGGGAAACTTGGAGCTTGAGTATTGTCTTTTTGACAGCACGTCTTCGTCTTAATTGGCTTTTATGGCGATTTAATCAGGTCTCTTTACCCAAGTGTCGCCGTATGTGCTTTGAGTGCCCTCTTGGCTAAAAATAATTGTCTAGTAGTCACAGGGTCACAGGTTCGATTCATGCCGGAGAGTCTGCGTATTTTGGCAGGCAAGTCAAAGAAGTTGTTACGCAATTTCTGTTTGTTCAACAAAAAAAAAGACGATGTTACATCGGCACTCAGGCCTATTTTTCATTTCGAACTTTTTCGTTCGAACGATATCAAAGTACAATGGATTCACGCCAGCGGAGTTCATATCTATGTATATCTATGTGTGTCAGCATTTAGAAGGATCATATCGGATAAAGTTAAAGTTTCTCTCCTTAGGCATTTTCGTGCAGTATATCGTTATATGAAACTATGTATTCTTTACTTCTGAGAAGTAGGGTATGTTCAAAAACTTTGTAGAAAATATTAAGGCAAATATTTTTGTGGAACATATTAACCCTCTAACTCCCCCACATAACGCTATTTTTTGGCTCTATTCTAACAAATCGTAAAAAACAGCCTTAAAAAGCTGGAGTACGGGGATGAAATGTTCCACAAAAAGGTTGGCCATAAAATTTTACTGCATACGTCAGAATACGCCAAATACCAAAGCTTAACACAAACAGCAAAAGCCAAACAGAAGGGAATTTATAAGAATAAAAATGGAGAATCTCTAACAGAATCCATTGTCAGAATATTGTGATTTTGGAAAAAGTTCGAAATTTTTGTACATTGTATTAGGCGGAATTCTCTATTCCCTGTTCTCAATTTCATTAGGAAATTCGTACGTAATTTATACTTACTGGGTTAAATAAGTATAAATTATTTTATTCACTAAAGTGCCACAAATGATAAAAGCTTCAATTTAAATATATCAACGCTGCAAAAAAGTTACTGTGATCACACTATGAACCTAATCGTAGAAAACTCCTCACTAAATGACATTTCTTCGTATAGAAAACAAAAATAAAATGTCAAAACTTTTAAATTTTTCATACAAATTCTTCACCGAAGAAACGTATTGGAATTCATACGCTGCTTTGCTGTCATAATTTTTGAAAAAATGAGTTTTATACGATGACGACAAGAATAAACGTCTAAATGAGCTTGTCACTGATATGAAAATAAAAAAAAAAATAAAAATTGATTTTTGAAAGAAAAAACTGCCCAGTTGCTCAACTGTTCAAAAAACTGCGAAAAACAGATAAGTCTGCACATTTGGCAACGCTGAACGAAGCCCACAATAGATTTCACAAAATCCACTTTTTTACTGTTAGTTCTTTACAGTCCATTAACTCTGTTTTTGGCTCCAATAAACAGCGACGACGACGTTTGTGTCTTTATTTTTTATTTTTTAACTTTAAGGAAAATGTGTTGAAGATTGCATATGAGTGACTTTGAAATCATTTCTCATGGTATGTGAACTTAAGTTAGACATTTTAGTAAATAACTTTGAAAACGGAAGCAATATTTCGTACCTTATATGCACGCATACATACATACATATGTACATTAGGGATATAACTTTTTAATCATTTTTTAAAATATCAAAATTGCCATAGCACAGTACAATATAGCATAAAAAAAACTAAAAGGGAACGATTATTTATTTTTTCGCTAAGGTCAAAAAAGTTCACCAATTTTCTTTTTGGTTAAGAAAAATTGATAATATGTTTATTTAAAACAAAAATTATAAAATTATGAATATTCAATATTGCATTAAGAAGGCCTCGAAATAATTTTAGATTATGTAAAATAATATTTTTGTTAGTTCAAGTCCGTACTTTAAATGTTCCGAAATGTCTTTCTTTGGTTTAGAAAAACCAATTGGTGCGTGAACTTTTTTGAGAAAAATTGCAAAAGATTATGATTTGCGTGGTTACTAGGACATGGTAATATGCCAAAAAATGGGTTTTACCCCTAATGTACATATGTATATACATATGTACATACATATTTACTTTTGTAAAATAGCATAATTTTTAATTGTTAGAAAAACAAAACGGTGAGAAACATTTAAAGCCATTTAGTTTCGTTCCGTTTCGTTGCCATTCACCAAACACACACTGACATCCGTCGTCTTGTCTGAAGCAAATAATCCAACTTAACTTATCTCACTCGGTAGTGATTTCCGTTTCTGGTATAACTAACAATAGTACTATATTTATTATGCATGCAAAATTATAACTAACTAATTAAAAATAAAATCAATTAAAATTGATTTTCTTTCAATGACATTAAATTAATTATTAATTATTTTGTGCAAGTTCAATGAAAATTAAGTTATTGTTGATTCATTTTCAAAATTTTTTACTATAAATTTAAAACAAAGAAAATTATGACTTGAAGTTTAATAATTCAATAAAAATATAGACATAAGTATACATATGTATTACCTAATTATTTGATTTCATTAATTTATGGCCAATGTTTATTATTATATAACATTCAATGTTTTACGAACACTCAATGTTTTATACAAAATCACATAATTCATAATTCATACGAGTACTAAAGTATTCAATTTTTTTCTCTTGTAAATCAAATATACATACGTATATGTTACAAAAAAAATATTTGGCATCAGCTACACAAAAACAATTGAATGAAATAAATAATATTTCAACAGTTTCATTTTCGTTCGCTCAAATTTATAAGGTTGTGGTACGTAAAATTCAAATTAAGTCACTGCAATGCCAAAATAATTATGAAATTTTTTATTATAAAACTTACAATAATGATAAAGGTGGTGATAATTAAATAAAGGTGTAACACAACCTTGTCCAGACGTCGGTCGTACTTGGCTTGGTATTTTTCTATTAACTTTTTCTTGCAGCATATGCAAGAAGACAGAGCTGTTAAAGAGTCAAGTGCATAATAACTCTTCATGAAAAAAACAGTTTTTTGCACAAAAATCGTAACCGTGTGATATTTATATAAATTTCGGTAATATACATTTGTATTTAGCAACACTTAATCGAAATTATATATCGCCATAAACTGTTTATTCAAAATTTGACAGATGTCATGAAAAACTTTTTTGACCTTTGGTTAGTTCACAACATCGAAAGGGTGGCCCAAAAGAATGTTTTTTACGAGTTTTTCTGAAACTAAAATAAAATTGACTTCGCAAACACTAAAGGCCTAATTGTCTAAATCACATTACCAAAGTGATATTTACATGAAAATGAAAACAAAATTTTGAAAATATGCGTTCTGTTTTACAAATTCTAAAAAACATTTCACAGCTGGTCGATATTGTAATACAAATGGTTAAGGCTCAGTTAGCCGACTGTAATGTAAAGTAACTGCAACATTGGGAAACATCTGATCGATATTGTTATGTGAAAAGTAATGAAAATGGTTATAGAGATGTAATGTAACGTAACAAACTTTTCCTATAAAAATATTGATCAGCCGTTTTCTACGTTGCAGTTACATTAGATTAACGTCGGGTAACTGATCTTTTAGGCTGAGTTTACACCTGGCATTTCATGTGTGCCATGTGCCCAAAAAAGCGTAACCACTAATTACTAATGAAAAACTATTTGATTCAGATACGTATTTATTAAGTTAAACAGTTTCATACATACTTAAGTAATAGACAATTTTATAGAATCCAACATGATTGGAAACTGTTTAAATCATTAAATGGATGTCTGTATCAAACACTTTTGCATTAGTAATTAGTGGTTACGCTTTTATGGGCACATGACACACAGATGTAAATCCGGCTTAACAGTGATACTTGTTTATACTGTCAATCTAATTATTTATGTATATATGTGTGTATGTGCATACCCAGCGGTAAAACTCCGAAGACCTTCTTGGTACAGGCCTTATTAAAGGGATCTTTCGCATAAAATATACGATACACATTCCACACTCCCTTCTATGGGAAGGGAGAAGCGAAGTAGTAACATGTTTTGTTTTGTTTTTTACCGAAATAAAATCAAAATCCATTAATTTGAAGGCCTTCCAGAATCTCTGGCGAAAGAAGCAAGAACAGAAGGCCTGCTCCGCAATGACAACGCGTGTAAAAAAGATATGAGTATGGAATGGAGCGAGCAGGCATTCTACATCCCTTCTAGAAAGCATCCTTACTCCTTCTAGTTCCCGCTGGGTAAATATGTAGAATGGAGCACACATATGACAAATTCTTTATTAATGAAAAGTTTAAAAATATGTTTTGTAAAGTAAAATAGATATTGAAAGTTTACGATTTCGATTCTTGACTATTAATGTTTAAAAATGTTTTGAAATCAAAGAACTCCATCAATTTCAAGGACAGCGGAATGTTTCGGCATTATTATTATTAGATTTATTATTTGTTATTTTACATTTTTAAAATTTGTGGTACTTTATTGAAAAGAGAATTGGAGAAGATGGGACAAAGCTGGGCTCTAATCGTCGCTTTCGAAAGCGATCTGTTTCGATCATGTTTTTTTAGTTTGAGGCATTCGATATCGAAAATTATTATTACATTGTTACTATTATACATTAAATTGTTATTCATTGTTATTATACATTGAAAGCGACATTTAGACCCCGGGTATACAAAAAAAAAAACAGTGTAATGTCATTTATTGGATGGATGTTGTGAAAATATTTTATTAGGGCAATTATGAATAAAATTCCGCGAGAAATTTCTCCCTTTTCCAATTAGAATTTTTTGTTTTCCCTATTACTTGATATTAGTTAGAATTGTTCCCCAGGAAAAAATTCTCGTGGAATGTTATTCATAATTGACCTCTATATTATAGCGATTGAATACCACAACTATTTCTTTAAGGATACGAAAAACTGAAAGTCATACATCTCTCACATATTTATGTAATACAAATAATTCAATTGAAAAAAAATACCTTAATACGATCAGTAAAACAAACGATTTAATAAACTATTACAAAACACAAAATGAGTCATCTGCTGCTGGCAAACAACTTTTCAAGCTCAAGCAGTAGCTTAATAAAGTTCTTTTCTTGACTTTTTTTTAAATTATTATTTCGTCTGAAACAAAGAAATATAAATATTTCCACTAACTTCAACAATTTGTTGCGGTTTATTGCAACGAAAATCACCTTTAGCACTCAAACATGATGAAAATACAAAATAAGAAATAATTAAATATTCAAGTCACAGACACTGACAAAATATACGAGTACCACCACTCTACACAGTCGTTCCCTTTCAAATAATAATAGTAAATTAAATTTCAAAAATGCCAACAGCACTTTAAGACTTCTAACAACAACATTAACAGACTTTAAGAATTTTTTTTAACCCTTTGTAGCATTAAAACAAAAAATTATTAAAGTTGTTTAAAAGTTTTCCTTTCGAGGAAATTCAAGTTGAAAGGAAGTTTCATATTCTTTAATCGAAAATTCCACTAAAACTAAAAAGAATATCTATAAAAATTGCTATTGAAAATGGAACATTTATGCAGAGAAATATAATATGCACCAAAAATTTTCCTAAATTTTTTATCAAGACATAATATCAACATGTAGAATCATTTCAATGCGCTTGGAAAAATGCGTACTTGGGATTTAAAAAAATGAAATGAAAATGAAAAATGTGTGTTGACATCTTGGGGATATTCAAATTACAAGAGGCGCGAACCCTGGCCTGGGTTCTCTGATTTTTTCCCACCTATTTCCCAGAATTGATTTTTTAAATCGCCAAAATCAATTTTGTGTAGTTTTTCTTAAAAAATCGCCAAAAAATTTATTTATCGCCAGAAAAATCGCCATGTCGCCAAACGAGTTGAGAAGTCGCCACGTTTGGCAACGTCTGACAACCCCGACTTTTGAGACCACCTGTTTTTGTTTTTTTTTTTTTTTTGGTAAATTTTTAATTTTTTCTGAATTTTCATTTAATAATTTTTTTTATAGCTATGCTATTTATTTCACGACACAGAAGCTGGGACGTTTTTTTTTTTTTGTTTTTGTTTTGATTTCTTTGTACTTAAAACCAGAGTACGAAAATAAACAAAACAAATTGTTTGATTTTGTTTTGTTTCATTCTTTGAAGGGATTGAAACAAAAACAAAAGAAAAATAATGAGATGGATTGCTCAACTTGTTTTTGTATTGTTTTTGCATATAAGCTGTTTATTGAAGTTTAGAGTTTTCTTTTACATTTTCAATTTATTAAAGTTTATGGAAAACAATCAAAAATTCAAATATGAGGATTAATTTTGCGTTGTTAACTCAAGAATCTTATTTTTTGAGCTATGAAATTGTTGAAGCAAATGAGCGATATGTCTTTTTTTTTAATAGTTCCTAAGTAATAAAATTATTTTTTTTACATTCTTATTATGTTGTATAACGGATACCTATGAAAGATTATTTAATGCAAAAACCAATTGCATTAGCATTTAACGGATTAAACATAATATTTGAAAGGCAAAAATGAATATTGCAAGAAAAATCGACGTTTTTTTTCTTCAAACAAAAGAATACACTTTAAAACAAGCAAAAATTAAAGATCAATGACTTTTTGGGAATTACATACATTCATACTTATTTTTTGGTAGTCACTTATTGATCAATTTTAACGTTGTCGGCTTTATTTTAATATTTGTTTTATATTGCTCATACCGTTAGCTTAAGTTTTATAATCTTACACAATCTTAAAATACAATCGATCAATAAAGAGATATACATACATATGTATATCGTATTGTGATTGTCAACAATAAGATATGTAATAACGTAATTTTTTTTTAATGTCTTTCTTTCTTTCTTTAAAGGTTTCTCTGAACATTTTTCTTAACCGACGGGATTGCCAACAATGAAGAATGTTAAGCGATGGATGTTCATAACAGCAGGTACATATTTACATACATACATACATAATAATAACCTACATACTTATAAAGGAAACACACTACCCAATGAGGGCAATTATGAATAAAATTCCGCGAGAAATTTTTCCCGGGGAACAATTCCAACTAATAGCAAGTGATAGGGAAAAGATGCCTTAAGAAAAGTATAATAAGCTTACTAACATAAATAAACCTTAAGCTTGAAAAATTATTAAAAATATATTGAAAAAGGTTATCGTAACAATTGTAGAAAAATCAAAGCGGAGCCCTCGTGATAATATTACAGGCGTGTTATTACTTTAAGCTTATCCTTGGAATTGTAAAATAAGCATGTTTTTATTCAATATTTTTTTTTTACTTTTGAAAAATAAATAATTAAATTATTTACTTCAATTCCATTAAATTTTAAGTTTAAAATTTTTAACGCACTATTAATCCCAAATTATCATTTTACTTATTCAGTAAAATTATTGAGGGGTTTTAGCAGATCATCAGATTACCCATAAATTTCATAGAACAACTGGAGTTATTATGTTAAATTTTCATTTAAACAAATGAGAAGCTCAACAAATATCAAAGTTGAAACAAGAACTCAATAATCAACATGTTTTTTTTTTAATTCTTACTTTACGATTGCTACATTGGCTGACTTTTTTACAGCTCGTATTGTAGTTGTAAGAAGAATGTAAGGAAAATAAATGTAAATAACAACAGCTATTCAAGAATAGAGTGTCCCAGTCCCGTATTTATACTTATATATTAACGTAAGCTTAACTGAGGCTATCAGCGAAGGAGTGGTGTAACCCACATTAATTTTTAAGTTGCTGTTCCGCTGATAAATACATTATTTACATTACCAACTATCAAAAAAAAGTAGAGTAAACCACTTTTTTGTATTCTAAAGAAAATGGAGCTGAAAAATCGATTTTGCACAGATCATAATATTCCAAAGTAATAATGCAATTAAATAATTAAAAAGAGCAATTCTTTCAATAAATTAATGTGGGTTACACCACTTGTGCGCTGATGGCCTACTTTTGAAATATGAGTGTCCTTGTGTCCGAGAGGGTAGTGTGCAAGCTTGTCATGCCGGAAGTTGTCAGTTCGAATCCACAAGTTATAAGGTGCATTCAAAGCATCAATTAACTCCTCCCTAGAACATCCCCATGTAAAAATGACTGTTGCGCTTCATAGGAAGCATTAGAACTTGGAGTGGTGCCTATCACTTGAGGACCGATCGCTTGTGTCAGTTCCAATCCTTGCCTATTCAATAAATGTATACAAGTAACAGCTGCCAAAATGGCGAACAAATCTGTTCACAATTTCGTGCGAAATGCTGTCAAACTACATGTAAAAGTATTTGGTATGAAATATTTGCGAAATAAATTCGCAAAAGTAGTACATACTCTGTTCTTACTGCGAAAAACACGTAATATATATCTGGCAGCTTGTTCTTCCATGCAAAATGACCCTGGCATTATGTTAGTTTCAACTGCGAAACATGAGCAGTACTTTTTTCGAACGGAATTTTAACAATGTTGACTTTCAAGCAATAAAAGAGAAAAATTTATAAAAAAAAGTGCGAGTTGGGCTACATTTAGTATATGTCAAATTTTTCACGCGAAATAATCAATGTTGCTTAAAATTTTTCACAACTTCGAAGAGAGTACCAGGATTTAAGGTTTAAATAACTCAGAGAAAAACAAGCTACACTTCAAGTATGGTTTAAAAATCTAGCAAAGAGTATCTTAATTATGACAATTGACTACTTTCAATGACAACTCCATGTAATATATGCCGCTAACTTCCATTTAAAGTGCTGGAACTAGAACTACTTCTCGCCACCTAGGAACCAATTACTCGACTAGTTTTGTGCCAGTTCTATTTCCTCTAAGCTGATTCATGACACATTTTGTGGTTCAAATACACTAATAGTAGTCGTATATTGACTTAAAGTGACCATAACTTGTTTATTAACTTTTTAAATGATAATCTCATAGTCACAAAGTCAATATCAAACGGGAGAAGCGGCAGCGCAGTTACAAAGTTTAATCAAAAGCTGTAGTTACTACGGAATCTTAAAAACCGTTAATCAAATACTTAACTAACGGCCTTGAGTCAAAAATATAACAGTTGAAAATTTTTAATAAAACTTTTAAATGAAACTATTAATTAAAGCTTCCAGTTGCTGCAAGTCAAGTTCAATATCATGTTTAACATTAATCATCATCACAATTATTTCAATCAAAAATTTCTATTAAGCATTTTTCTGTACCAGACTTTTATTTTTTTATTCATTCAGTTGTTTTCGGTTATTAACGCTTCGTATCGTTTGTTTCACAGCTTTATTAGTTTCAGTCGTTGCCAATGTAGATGCAGTAGCACCATTTAAAAAAGTTTCCATTGCCACAACATCGAAAACGACATCAATATCATCATCAGCGTCACCATCAAATGAAGATATTGCGGAAACAGGGGAAGAGGCAACAGCAGCAGAAGCGAAGGAGGATAAGGTAAAGATTACAAATTGTAACAGTTTCAAATAATTTGAAATTAAAAGTGTTTTTATTACTCTAATGGTTACTCGTACGAATAGATTCGGAAATGGTTTATGGCTTTTGCTTTTATTTGTCATATGAGTCATGAGTGTAGTTAAATTTCTTACTATGCGGATACATACATATTTCAATTGTTTTTACCGGCAATCGCTTTATTTACGATATTTGTCCCACTTACACACATAACCTTTTGCGGCTGTTGTGTGCCTCCATTTTTGGGATAATATTCAAAAATGTTTTTAAAAACAAAATTCGTTTAAGGCGAAAGTAAAATTCATTAAAAATCCAAATCACGTATCGGTTATTTTCTTTAAGTTTTCCTAATTCTTTGCTTAATTTTGGGAGGTCGTTGAACTTTTTTTAAAGGTAATTAAATGTGAATGATTCAAAATCCGTTAATTTTTCCAATACCCCTTGACATTATTTAATGCAAAGAGAAGACATTTCGAGTAATTTACAACTGTAAAATTGCCGAATATATTGTTTGGTTTCACAGCTATAAAGTTTTTTCTTTTCGACTACGTTTTTTAAAAGTTTTTCTTTGAAGTTTTCACACATACTTTTTGTCAAAATACGTGTGACTTGATAACTGTGACGTAGGCGTCAAGCAAGTTAGCAACAATCTAAAAGCAAGTTCATTCATCAAGATGGCATCGTCAAGAAAAAATAATAATCAAAATAATAATCAGCTGTTTCCTTGCCCGTCAATAGAAACGCAAAATGGATTAAGAATTTTAAGTCAAGATGACATCAAGTTTTAAAAAGTATGAGTATGAGTATTTATAAAAAAGTGTGTGTGTGTATTGAAATTTGAAAGTCAAAACTTGATCATGCAGCTTCAAGTTAGGTTAGGTTGAAAAGAGGGACAAAATATCTTGCAAATGGCCTCATTGGGTCTATTGAACATTGCTCTTTACATAGTTTATTCACAGAGTTCCAAGAATTCGAAAAAAAGCTCAAAAAAGAAATCAAACAATGAATGTCAAATCTTAACGTGGTAGCAAGTTGACATCAGAACTTCGGGAGGTGATTTGGTGAGAAATCTGATATGTGACGGTTAACATTTTTTGCTAAAACCACATGTCATTCGAATTCATACCATCCACTTTAGGAAACAAGAATTACGTTGTCACGTTTCTGTAACGAATGCAGTTCACAGTAACTGCAATTGCTGACTGTTCTTCGTCGCACAGTGGTGTGAAATGAAATAAAAGTGGTAATAAGTATAGAAAAGCTAAAACTCTAAATGGATTTGACTCAAAGTTCAAGTGATTGAAGAGTAGTCAATCTTTGTGGCCTTGAAACGATAGTGGGGCATTGGTATCTGATCACTTAGATGATTTTTCAATGAAAGAAACGGAATTTGATGCATTTCAAGAACCCGATCAACAAAAACAAGAAGCTGCTGCTGGTCGGTAGGCATGATTTTCTGTGTTGACTGAACTTTAAAAGCCTTAAGATCTGAGTATTTATGCAAAATACGGTGTAAAGGCGTTTGAACAATGCCCAATTTCAAAGATCTATGAGATGTGGATAAACCTGCGTTTTCCTCGACACTATGGGCTACAATAACAAATATTCTCAAATGTTCTTGAGCGATATGCACGAGTTCGATTCATCACATCACTAACTTGTTCCAATACCTGAAATTTTTGCACGAATTACACAATTGCATACCGAGAACGAGCTTCGCGACGACCCAAAAATACTTTAGTTTTGTGAACGGTAACCGCGAAATTTTCAAGATATATGAATTTAACTTAAGTTAAAACCATATTCCGAAAAAAGTCACAACCAAAGTAAGTCGTGCATTCCATAACGTCACCTCGTATATATCAAATTGTTATTGAATATAAAACATTTTTCTTCACTACTATATAATTAACTATTTTTATAATAATTTTTCATGCTTTCAGTCTGAAAATACCTCAAACAATTCTACTTCTACGAAGGACTCTAAATTAACTGGTATACCACAAATCGACTACATATGGGATCCAAATTTGCCACGTGAACTGAGAGGGTGAGAACTTAAAAAATAAATCTCATATGTATATTGATTAATTAAATTATTTTTTTTTTTTTAATAAATTGCAGTTATAATCTCTCCAGTTATCCGTTTTTATCAACAACACCACCCGATGATGAGATCCATTTTAAATGTGATGGTTTACATGACGGTTTCTATTCGTCCATTGAATATAAATGCCAGGTAAATGAGATAAGAGCACGAGATAGTAAGTTTTAACAGCTACTAATTAAAAGTACCGGTATCAATAATAAAATATTGGCAGCTGATGTTCGTTTAGTATACTATGGTCCTTGAATAATACATTATTGTGTATAGCTAGAAAATTCCATGAATATGACAAAAAAAAAAACGTTCCAAAATTATATCTGCTTTTAAAAAATTTTTTAAAATAAGAAGTGTCCACGGACGCTAAACATCCATACTCAGAAAATATTTATTATCGTTTTAGAAATGATCTATTAAAGCAATAGTTTACTCAAAAGGAAAATAAAGCTATTTTAACGCTGTTCATCATATATTCCGCCTCCAGTCGATCTGTCCGCTTGACCGTCACCTGACCGACATCCAAAAAAGCTTAAGCAACATAATTTTCCAGCTTAATTTTTTGACGAAAATTGATTAGTGCCAGCTAACATGTAATAGTGCCAAAAATGGCACAATTGTGCCACATTTCCCATCACTGACCGGTACCCTTACAAAATCATGTTTAATTTAAACGCGAGAGTAATTAAACAGGAAATTATGTTATGTGGGGAGCAATCAAGCTTAAACTACATTACATGAATATTTGAATTGTCTACTCTTCCAGAATCAGTCGTTAGAAAGTTTTCATTTTGGAAAAATTTTAAGTTTGTTTTACAGTGTAATATGTCTTCAAACTAGATATGAGTGTTATTTCCACATTAGCAACAGTGAAATGCGCATAGGATCCAGCTAAACCCCTCAATAATCAATTTCAATGTATTTTTAACGACACATTATTTTAGTTAATAAGTAAAATAATAATTTGGGATTATTAGTGCGTTAATAAATGTTAAACTAAAAAATTTTTTGCCAAATGCACTTCAAGAGCACAGCTGGGAATCACAAACATTATTCAATAGATTTCAATCTTGACCTAGAATTTTATCAAAACTTTTGGAAACAATTGAGAATTGTCTAAAATTAAAACGACGGCAGTTGCTAACAGAAATCTATGTTCTCATGAATGCAAAACTTGTGATGGGAACAAAATCTTTTTTTATTTTTTTTTTTACATTTTTAATCTTTAGGTTTATCATCACTGTGTTTATGGGATACGTCACGATTTCTTGTGTGCAAATTTTACTGCTTTTGACCAGAGAACATTTATCTGTCACTTTGTATCCGATGTTGACTGTGAGGGATCCCAAAAGTATTGGAACAGGTAAATGAGACGACAGTAACTCAGAAAAATTAAGTATATTGGATTGTAAAAATTTGTTTATGATACTTGCAGAAATGATGACTTATATATGGCCACTACCACCACCTCTACTACGACGACAACAACAGAACCACCACCAACACAACGCAGGCGTCCAGTCAGACCTCTAAGACCCTTGAGAAGACCCTCAAACCGCCGACCAATTGATGATTACTATTACGAAGATGAAGAATATGATGAGGATTATTATGAAGAGCGTGTCAATAGAAGACGTAAGCAAAGACCTCGTCAACGAAAACCTGTCGTACCCGAATATGAAGAGGAGTATGAAGATGAGAAACGTTCTTTTGCTGATGAAAAACCCAGGTAATAGGCCCACAGTTCTTTTTACTAAAATCTATAATTAAATAATGCTTTACTTTAAATAGACGGGTCAATGGCCGAGATCGTATTCGGGACGAAGTAGAACCTGAAGATGATTATGATACCGACCGTCGCAGTTATGAGAAACCCAACCAGCGCACCAAACCTACAGCTGCCGCAGAACGGCGCAAAATAAGTAGCCGCAAGCCAAGTGCCTTTGCAGGTCGTGCTAATGCTGATGAGAGAAGAAGCTTTAGTGATGACCGTCCTTTGAGTGGTCGAAAGAAAGTAGCTGTAGAAGATCCAGCTGAGCCCATTGAACCCCCACGTCGCTTAAATGGGAGGAGACGTATTAATGACAAACGTTCTACTACTGCGTCTCCCTCTAGTGACTTAGATGATTTAGATGAGTATGAAAAACCTCATTCAAATGCACCTGACCAGGAAGAAGCTGCTGCTGATGAGGACGTACCTACAAAAATTAAAACTACTCCAAAGCCAATAGAAGAATTCGTAACACCGAAAGCAGCGCCATCATCAGTTTATGCACGTCCTAGAGCTCCACCCCGTATTGGCAGACCCGTACCTGTCAGTGCAAAGAGTAAATTCCAATATCCTGTGCAAAGAACTGCCACAACTTCAGCACCTCCAGCAGTAGCCCATAATGAAGATGAAGACTACTACGGAGATGAGGAATATGATGACACTCGGTCTCATCGTGGCCACAGCAAGAAAAGAATAGTAGATGAGGTCATCGATGAAGATGAAGATGTTCCTGCCGCCAAAAGAGGAGTTTTAGCGCGCAAGCCCACAAGAACTTTAAGGAAACCAGCGATAGAGATGAAAACGCAGCCAGCAGTTGAAGAGGAAGACTATGAGACCGACGATCGCTATACACGTCGTGGAACTAGCCGAAGAAAAAATCCTTTAAATTTCCGCTCTCGCAATCGCTCGCCTGTACACGAGGATGTCGACTTTGTCGACGACGATTATGAAGAACGTCCTCTTAAGCGCCCCAGGCCAAATCTTCGTAAAGGTGCAAAGAAACCTCCACGAGTTCCCGAACCATCTGAAGATATCGAAACAGAAGAAGAACTGGAGGTAGAACATAAGCCATCACCAAGAGGTCGTGGCGGCTTGATTTCCAACAGACGCAAGCCAATACCCAGCATACCTAGTCGTTCACGCAGTCCATCTGCTCAGGCTGTATCATTAGTCAATAGCGATGAAGAAGATCCTGATATTACTGAGGAGCTCGATGATGCTCCTGCAGCATCAATTAAAAATAGTTTACCCACCAGCCGCCCAGCTTCGGTACGTGTAGTTAAACGACCATTTTTACCATCACGTGGTGGCAGCCCATATTTACCAAGAGGTCTACAACCGGTTGGCATCGCTCATAAATCCCACGACTCACAGCATACTACTGACAGTAGTATGCTCGATATGTTTTCTACCAACTCCGGTGTACATCTTCTTGAACATGGTGCTCCTTTGTTGCGTGATTCTGGACCACGTACCACACTGCCACCACGTAGTGCTATACCAGTATCACAACCAAGACCAGAACCGCAACCATCTAGTAAAGCTACATTGGATGAGCTCTACGAAAATGATTACGATGTCACGCTTAATGATGCTTTAAACCCAACGCTTAAACCGCTTTCGCCGCATCAATCCAATCTTTATCATCAAAATCAACATCATGAATATAACAATAGCAACCGTCCGTATCAGAGTATTTACTCGTCACCAATTTCTTCGGCATCCTCTTCCTCTTCTTCTCCTACATCTTCATTGCAATCATCTGAATCATTTGTATATAAAAATCAATCACCTCCTTCCTCTTCTTCCGACCATTCACCATCTTTTCAATCTCAATCTCAGCCTCAATTAACCCAATCTCAAAATTATCATCAAACTCCGCAAGAGCAAGAGCCTCCATCCCAACATCAATATCAACAAAATTCCCAAAATCACAATAACAATTACAATAGCGATTCGTATTTTTCATCAACAGATATCCGCCGGCGTACGATCGCTTCATCGCCAGCTCCACAAGCAGCTCGTAGCGACTACCACAGAACGAGCAGCACCAACGTCGGGTCAAGAATAGCACCCAATTACTACGATGATTATGAGTACTAAATTACCAACTATTCTCAATTAGCGGGAAGCAAATAATATCTCTAAGCATCAATTTTACAAACAAAGCACACAAAAGTAAGTTTTATTTTATGGCGCAAACACATCATCACAGATAAGTAGAGCCATAGCCCAAACTTTTTATATGCAGAACATAATTTTTTTAGGTTAAAGTTATGTTTGGGTTTTTTCATAAGCTTCATGGAGAGAAAAATTAGTCATTATCAAAAGAAGGAAGGGAGTGTATATTTTTAAAGCATGTCAAAGGTTAGGTTACGGCCCTACGCTCCTTAAAAGGTACAAGTATATATATGTACATATATATTTATTCGTGCACCCAGCATATGTACCATTTTAGGCGTAGCCGCGATCAACATTTACATGAAATCATCTTTAAACATTGAATTATGTATAGATCGTTCTATCGACTCAAATAAATATTTCATACATTTCTCTAAATGGTTTTTTTTTGTAAATCAAATCCAAAAGCTCTTAAAAAATCAACCATTAGTAGGAATATATACTCATACATACAAGAAACTAAATCCCGATTATCATAATCGGGTATTAAGCATCGAGAAAACTGGAAAGCTGAATTTTGCTAAGATACGATCTCAAATGTTTGAACAAGTGATAGAAAATCTGAGCGTTAATGACATCAAATTATAATTATTTCTTCAAGTGAACTATTTTTTCAAGCTTAAGGTCTGTTTATATTTTTATTTTTTAGTTCGATATTTCGTTAACCTTCGGTTAATTTCTTCAGGATATTTCTGATTTTTTGTTTATATATATTTTTTTTATATTTAATTTTTTCTTTCGTGTTTTTTTCCTTTTTTGTAATTATTTCTTTCGGAATACGCGTTTACAAGCACAATCTATATTTCGTGAATTTTCATTAATCCAAAAACAGTCTTTGGAACGTACTGAGTAAATACAAATAATTGAAAATTGGAAACTTACCTTGAGATATTTTGTAATTTAAAATTTATCCTCAATTTATGTTGATTTTTATTAAATCTTCTCCATTTCTTGCTATTTTCAGATATCCTTTCCAACTGTAAATAAACCTGCAATGAAAAAAACAACAAATATTGAATAAAACTTGCTGCAAACCAGATATTTCTATAATGCCACTTGGTGTACAGGACAAAAAAAAGAGATTAACAAAAGCTATTAAAAATGACGGGCAGCAAACAAATCCCTCTTATTTAAATCGAAAACGTAGTGTGCTCAATTCGTCTTACTTTTAGTTGTTTTTTTAATTGTAGAAAATTAAAATTAAGTTTATAATTCTTTTTTTTTTAATTTTACTCAATACTCAATTTTCGTGATAGTAAATAACAAGTGAGACAAGATTATACTTGTCTTGTAAAAGTTAAAAAGAAAACCACTTATGTTTAAAATTGATAATTTACTTATGTATGTGTATGTATGTTTTCATTTTATTTGCTTTTTATTTTTAAATCTTTGTTTTTCGTAAATTATAATTACATACTTGAAAAAAATTAACCCAAAATTTTTATTTTTTTTCTAAAGAAAATTTATTAACAAAAAAGGCTTAATTATAAAAAATTAAAGTGTATTTTTTTAGAATTTTGTGCTAAGAAAAATAAGGAAAATATAGAAACAAGAAATATATTACTCAGAATTAGAAAGACTTGAAACGCAATGTAATTAAATTTATAAATAAAACAAAACAAATAAGAAATTCGAATAAAAATAAAACAAGAACTTAAAAACATGAAGACAAATTAAAACCCAGTGTTTTCTTTATTAACTCAAATTAAATTATCCGGCCTCAGGCAGACTTTAAGGGCTTCAGTCTCCTCTTCTAAATGATCTAGTTTTTTCATTAGAATAATCTGCAAAAAAATAAATTATATTATATAACAAACAACTAACAAAAGAAATTTTAATACGTAAATACCTTTGCTGCAGCTATTATCTCTTTCGCAATTTTCATGGGCATGTGTTCAATAGATTTTACCAAATCTATAGGACGAGTTTTGGCAATATCTTCCACAGTTTTGAAGCCAGCTGCATACAATTGTTTGGCTCGGTTCTAAAAAAAACATTATTTTTGAAAATCATCGGTTACATTAGATTTTAGTGATGATGCTGACTGATTGTTTTGTTTTTATAGAAATAAACGATTCAATTGATTTTTTTTTAATTTTCACTAAAGATGCCGCACGTGACCAACTTAATGTTTAGGTTCTATTTCATTTTCCTTAAATTTATCTCTCCACTCACTGTTTGCACAAAACTCTCTTTATTTTTTCCCCGTTTAAATATGTAATTTAAAAGTTTATGTAAAAATTTTTTAAGTAAACAATTTTTTTTTTTTAATTTTACACTCACTATGTCGCACGTGACCAACTTTATATGTATGTATATTTATGTAGGTTCCACTATAACAAATCTTTATATTTTTTCAGCAAGGTGTTTTTTTATTCTTATTGTATTAGATATCTCTGGGTGTACTGGATATTTTATCAGCCTCCTGCATGTGCTTTCAACGCACTGATATGATAATAAATGTTGCTTTCAATGTCGCACGTGACATCGAAATATACGATTTTGCAACGTCAAAATTTACAGTTATAGTTTTATATAGCAAAAATCAATGGATAATAGATTTCTTTAAGAACGTTTATTAAAACAAAACGTTCAAAAGAAATATTCAAATGAAAAAAGTTGCCCTTTTGTGACTTAGGATTCGAATATCTCGAAATGGGTTATGAATATATGTAGATATGTATGTATATTTAATATCGTGCAAATAACTATTTTAATTTATTTGAGAGACCGATCAAACTTCTACCGAGAATGTTCGTATCTTAAGTCTTTTGTTTTATGCTGTTAAAAAAAATTAAATTCGAGTTCTTAAAAAGAATTGAAATTCTGGCACATCGGAAATGATTGTTTTGGTATGTTGTGGTATAACTTTTTTTCAGTCATGCCAAAAGCTATCGAAATCGACCCACCCTAATGTACATATGTATGTACATATGTACCTATGTATGTATGTTACTTACAATTTTCACAGCCGGCAAATCCAACAACGGTTCCAATTCCAATGTACCACAACGATCCATCTTAATGCCAATACACTCAAATAATGGCTTAAAACACCAAAAATCTTCAATTTGTTCGCACAAACGTACAATGGCGCTGGCAGCGGCTGTAGCTTGGCTTGCTAAATTCTGCAACATACCACGTTCAATATTATATTTAGCCGCAACATTCGGCAACGGCACAACATTTATAAGATCCATTAATATCAAAACTTTATACAAACGATTCAATTGCAATTCCATTGGACCCTGTATGGACATATTTTTAACAATTTTCGCAGCATGAGCTTCGGTAAAACCCAACTGTTTAAAAAGACTATTCGTAAATGTATCCAGTTGTTCGTAGGCACGAAACAAAATGGCAGCATCTGCAGCAAACAGCTCATCGCCTACAGCATTCGAATTAAAAGCAACGACCAAATAGAGCAAATGACTAAAATTGCTAAGGATTAGGTGCTTTTGTGCAGTGGCCAATTCACTGTATATGGCATAAGCACGCCGATAATCAATGCCGGCCTTAAAAGCCGCCTTGCCTATAGTAGTCAATTGAAAACGTGTATTATTGAGTAATTTTATGGTACGGTCTGGTACAGTGCCACTGCTCTTATTTTGCATATCCTGGGTAATCAAAATATCTGATACATCTCTTATTGCATTCGTATTTGACATTTTTAAGACTTTATTTTTGAACATTTCGCGTAATATATCCTTGACCATTGATTCAACGGATATACCCAGTTGGGTGGATTGTACCGCCAGCAAGGTACTTTGAACTAGACGATGTAAGTCTGCGCGACAAGAAGCCAACCCCAAGCCGATGGCGCTAAGGATAAGTGCCTAAGAAAGAAAAGAGGCATATAAGGTATTTTTAAGAAAAATATTTTAACAAAATGTATGTCTAAGATTTGGTAATTAAATTTAAATACAACAAAGACACAAGTTGCGCAACTATTAACTATCAAGAGCATAAGACACACAATCAACAAACCTGCAATCCAACTCTTCCTTGATAGTCCAACGAACTAATAGCTTTATCCATGGGCGAGAACAACATTTCGCCAACGCGCACATTATCACGGCTGGAGCTAATCAATATACTCTCCCCCGCTTCCCCCATTCCAGCTCTACCCGCACGACCAATCATTTGCTTGTATTTGCACAGCGTCATAAAATCCGTGCCCACATAGGGTGCTCTAATAATAACGCGTTTTGCTGGTAAATTGACACCAGCTGCCAGTGTCGACGTACAACATATAACACTTAATACACCAAATCGATACGCAGTCTCAATAAATTTCCGCTCATCGGTAGTTAGACCGGAGTGATGATAAGCCACACCATAGGGAATGGTACGTGCTAAGACCGGACTCAAAATGCCACACACCTTATCAAGAGCATCCATCAAATCAGTCTTTTCGCTTTTACGATATTCCAAAAATTTCGATCTAAAAGCAATTAGTTTAGAAATTTCTATAATAGCATTTTTGTATGCACTTTACTTTGGTAATATGCGACTTAACAAGACGGCAACATTTTCACAATTTTTACGTGAAGAGCAGAATATTAAGCAACCATTTTTGGGAGCACACTCCGTTACTAAACCAGCTAAATGATCAGGATCGGATTTTTGCACAGCTTCACTATACTAAAAAACAAAGAAAAGCAGACAAAACTTCAATATCTTCAGTTACACAAACGCGCATTCTTTACAACAACTCACATTATATTTTACACTGCGGCTGTACACAAATATTTCTTCTAAAGTTTTTCCTTGCAAATTTATTTCTAATATGTCCTGTCCACATTTTATGTACTCTTTGAGTTCCACGGGACGAAAACCTCGCGTATAAACATCGGCATTTAAGAATTGAGATATTTCGGAAAGGTTGCCAATTGTGGCACTCATGCCCACGATTTGAATGTTGGCTTAAGTGGAAAATTTTATTCAAAATTTTCCTTTAAACAGAACTTTTTTTTTAAATATTTAAACTTACCATTTATGTAGATAATTTTTGTTAGCATTGCTTCCAAGTAGGCTCCCCTACCCTTTTCTCCAATTAAATGCAACTCATCCACAACGACTAAACCAATTTCGTTTGCTCTTTGGGCATCAATCAAACTATCCAATAACACAGCGCCCTTCTCTATTGAGGCTATAAAAATGCTTTTACGTTTCTTACGCGGCACTGGTGGACATTTACCCTTCCCAGCTGTATACTCATCAACTATAAAATCCAAATTGATGGCAAATGGTGACATGGAGCTGACCTGTGTTTCGAAAACAATAATTTTAAAACTGGCTTAATTGCGGGTTCTAAGGAAACATTGTAAATACCTTTTCTTGAACGATTGATACATAAGGCAGTATGAATAGGACATTTTTCTCTCGACATATTACTTCACGCAACATTAATATTTCTGCTACTAGCGTTTTGCCTCCGCTGGTGGGTAAGGCATATATAAGATTTTTCCGCTGTCTTATGGCTGGGAGATTTAGACATTCATCTTGCCATTCTTTTCAATAAAAAACAAAATGAAAATCTAATTATATACATACTTAAAAATCTCACAAGACTGAAAACAACTGCAATTTAAAAAATGTTTCATTCGATATCCAACGGAATTTTAAAATGTTGCCATTTACATAAAAATTTGAAATGATCTATTTTGAAATTCCGTGTGATTTGGAGTGCAGTGCAGTCATTTTCCCACGGAATTTATATATACATATATAGGATATTTTTTTTGTCATTTAAAACTCACCATACAGACTTTTTATGCCTTTGTAATCAAATATCATTTTCTTAACCTTTTCTGGCAGACCGTAAAAGTCGCCCTTACAGGGATAATCTTCCTTAACTTCTTGGTCAAATATTTGCGTGTCCCAATTTATTTTAGACAATTGTTGCAACTCTGTATGATTTGCCACACACGACTGCTGCAACGCATGACTGGTGCGATTCTGAATCTCTTCCCGCGTCTCATACTGAGTGCCTTGTATGCAACCATCAATGGGAAGTTTATAAATCTTTTGAGTTTCATATGGTGCCGGAACCTTAAAGGCGACATCATTTAAAAATTTTTGTGTGCATTGTGCTAATTCATCGATGACAAAATCATCTTTCAACAGCTCATCTATTGCGTCTTGTGTTTTATTCAAAATTTTTTTATCACTCTGATGAGACACTACTTGCGTGTTGCCTGAAATCGGATCGCTCTCTTTAGCAATTATTTCATCCAAATTTATTTCAGAAAACAAAGTATCATCGCCAACTATATCAGTGTTTGGTAAAATTTGAATCATGGGAGTGCCACCTACATTTTCGCCACTGCTTATCTGTTCATTATCCAGCGCAATATCTGTGAATAAACTATCGTCCGTTAGATCGCTGTAGATATTATCCTTTTTTGTCCTAGTAATTTTGTGCGATTCTAAAAGTTTGTCCAATTTCGAATCCGTAAAGAAGCTGTCGTCTGTTTCGGGCAACAATATATTTTCACTAGCTTGTATAATGGACTTTTCACCACTATTCCTTTCACTGGTACTATCAATACACTTTTGTTTTTTAGTTTTATTACCACTACTTGATATATTCCAATCCCGCGATCGTACGTTTCTCGACATAATTTTTTCTTTTATTCCAAGCCAAAATATTTCGCGCGCCAAGCAACTTTACAAAATCAGCTGACTAAAGTTTTCACAAAGTTGCCAGAGCAAGATTTTTAATACGGCAGCTGTAAGGTAGCGCCAGTTCGACAACAAAACCACAGAATATGAACCAGAAGACCCACCAATGAGTGATGAAAAATCGCGATAACAGCTGATTGGTGTGAATTTTAAATTTTTACTAAGTTGTTGCAAGTGAGAGAAAAAATTGTTTTCTACATGCATAAAAAGCAAAAGCTATATATTGCATTTGCAAACATATGTTCTTAAAAAAGTAGAAAATAAAATTGTTCAAAAGTGAAAAATTTTAAGTAAAAATTAAATTTTTGTTAAAAATAGATGTGTTTTTGATATAATAAGTTGTGTAATTGATGGTCAGTGGGCTTCCTCAACTACTGATTGTAAATTGTTGCCCAAATAATGTAACAAACTTTCGTAATTACAAAGTTTTTACAAAAAAAGTGGATAAGGGCATTGTGATAATTTCCCGAAATTTGGAAATATGGGTATGTAGCCACAAAGTTACTACCGATGATGGAGACTCATCAAAAGCAAACGGCTTTGTGCACTTCGGAAGATGTAGAAAATGAAACAATTGCTAAAGTTGTGCATGTTGTTTATACATATATGGAGAAAGGATACGTTTGCAAGTTCCTTCCCCATAAGAAAATTGGCATTTGCTCAACGAAAATAAGTTTGGAAAGCTCATCTGGACTCACAACATGTGCATCACATGGGCGTTAAGCGACCCATGCAACAATTTGGCCAAGTATTCTAATATAATGCAACTGGAAGCTTCTGTGTGTCTAACATGGGGCCCGGCCAACTTTTTTTGGATCCGCAAGTGCCTACGCAAATGCGTATATCACTTTCACTTTGCTGTGCATGGACGCTTGTGATATAACTGGCCAGCAAAATATTCCAGTACCTTATATTACTTTGGCCGGACCACCTTTAACAGCTGGTGCTACTCAAGAGCGTGCTACCAAATAAAAATGCACGCGTGCTTCCACGCCTAATGTACCCGGCCACATTTTTCTGATCTGTAAGTGCCTACATAAATGTGTAATACTCTACCCTGGGCTGCAAACTATTCCAGCACCTTATATTACTTTGGCCGGGCCACCTTTAACGCTGCTCAACAGCGTGCTACCAAAAAAGGTGTACGCAAACAGTTCAAAAGGTTCCAGCAAGTCAGCTTGTGTCGCAAATACATCAAAACGGTAAGTTTTATTTGAATAATATTTCAGTATTTGAAACATTAATTGTTCTCACCGTTTATTCCAGAAAATCCTTAGTCCTCTTTGTTACTATACTGGTCGAACGTTTATACCCAGACAGACATTTGCATCCATTTTTGGCTAGTAAGATCAATGGTATGTTGCTTGAAGTAATAGCTGGCCAAGAAACTATTGGCAAAACACAATCAGCATGAGCTCCACGAAAATAAAGCTCGTCTGGACTCACAATATATGCATCAGAAGTGCGGTATACGGTCCATGCAACAACGTGGCCAAGTAATAGAACATAATGCTGTTGGGAGTTTCTTTGTGCCTTACATGGGGCCCGGCCAATTTTTTTTTTTTGGATCCGCAAGTGTATACACAAATACGTATAACACCACGCTGACCTGCACATGTGCAGATATGATATAACTGGCCAGCAAACTCTTCCAGCACCTTATATTGGTTTGGCCGGGCCACCTGTAAAATCTGGTGCTATGCATCAAAACGGTAAGTTTTATTTGAACAATAATTATTACATCCATTGAATAAATAAATAAATAATTCATTATTTGAAATATTAATTGTTATCGTTTATTTCAGATAATCGTTAGGCCTCTTTGTTGGTAAATGCAACAAGATCAGAAACAAATACTGGTCGAACATTTATACCAAATAATCAGACATATGCATCCAGTACTAGTAGACGGCTCCCATAAATAAAGAAATTAGGAATTTAATAGCATGATTACAAAATAATAAGGGTCAATTGAAATCAGAAGTACACGCTATAAATTTGAGAATCTTTTTCGAGGTAAAGGTATTTTTTACTTTAATATACATGAATGTACATTTATTAATTAACTTTTTTTCTTACAGATGCACACATCATTAAAGAAAGTTACATCGCAAAAGTGAATTGGATACTAATAATAAGCTTAATTGAATCATGTCTTTTTGTGTCAGTTTTTAGAAAGAAAGGGGATATTTATAAAATAGTTATAATCATAAATAATGTCAAAAAGTTTAAATTAATTTTATATTGAAAATTTTAAATATTTTTTCTGAATCTTAGTACCTTATACCTATCCAAATTGCTTACTAATTTCTTAAGAGTGGAACAATCGTGGAATTGTGTTATTAAACATATCTTAGACTCAAAGTAATAACTTTTTTATAAAAATTAACGATTTTTTTTAACTTTTGTATTGACTTGAAATAATATTCAGTACAGAAATAAGTTATTTTAATGGCGATTCAAATCAAAAAAGGTCTTCGTTTCTTGAGCGTATACTCACCTCAATTTGTAGTAATAAAATCTTAAAAAAAATAAGTTATATGTTCAATTTTGGAATTGTTTTCTCATTTTTATTTTTAAATTTTTTTAGTAACTAGGTACATATGTAAATATACAATTTTTAATCATTTGAAACTGTTACAAAAAGAACTGCACTACACACACTGTAAACAAAAACAAAATTGGAATATTTACTAATGTAATTAACCAAATTTTTTTAAATATCTTGAAATTAAAATAATTTTACTTATGTCACCAAAGTCTAAAGTTGTTTTCCTTGGAAACATTCCAGTTTAGTCCTTAGGGGTCGAATGGATTTTGTAGCAGCGATATTTCGTTTTGTTTCTTCCATGTTTTCTTGCCGTTCACATATGTAAATAAAATAAAAATTAAAAAAGAGCATTATTAAAATTGTATTTTTAGTTTTAAAAAAATTATCTTTTTTGGAAAAAGTAAAAGGGCTTTTTATTTATAGAACTAAGGTTATATATACATATATAAAACAAAAGTTGAATGTCTTTTATAAAGTAGCAGCCCGTAAAAGTTCTTTTAATTTAATGAAAAATACTTTATTTTTTGTCTCAAGTACTTGTAAAGAAGGACACAAAATTAACACAATTGCATTCCAATTGATTAGAAAACTTTTTTTCTAGCGACTTACAAACTGGTGTTATTGTACATTGGACAAGACCATCATCGTCCTTTCCAATGTACAAAATTCCACGTTGTCAAGTACTAAAAAAAAATAACATAAAGCGAACATATTTGGATTCCAATTGATCCGAACACTTCACTTTTTTGCGGCTTGTTAACCTGTGTCATTGTACATAAGACAATAATATGATTGTCCTTTCCAATGTACAAGATTCCACACAAACACTTCACTTATATGTACACATTAGTCATAAAAACTAGTTATTTGTGAACAACTTTTGAATCCAATTGTTCCAAGCACTTCTTTCTTAAACGGTTTGTTAACCAAAGTATTTGCACATTGGAAAAGAACATCATTGCTCCTTCCAATGTGCAAAATTCCACACAAACAACGCACTTTACGTAGACACAATTCACTTATTTTTGTTAAGAACTTGTGAAAAACAAAAAGAACTTGGAACACTTGGAATCCAAAAGATCTGAACACTACATTTTTATATGTCTTGTTAACCCTTGCTATTGTGCATTGGACAGGAACATCATTGTCCCTTCCAATGCACAAGATTCCACACATACACTTCACTTTATCTGTCCACATTAACCATATAAACTTGTTTGCGTAAGGCACTTGCAAAAACCGAACAAAATTGAATTCCAATTGATCCCAACACTTCATTTCATGTCGGCATGTTAAACAAAATTTTTGTACAATGGACAAGACAAACATCGTCTTTTCCAATGTACATAATTTCACACTTTCAATTCGCTTTACATGTACACATTAGTCGTGTAGTTTATATTACTTAGCTCCTTCTAAAAGTAATACAAAGCGAGCGTATTTTGGATCTTATTGATCGGAACACATTTTCTCTTCACTATATGTTAAACAAAGCACTTATTCATTGGAAGGGACAAGAACACCATTGTCCCTTCCAATGTACACAGCCCCACACTCAAATTTCACTTTGAAAAATTCACTTTTCACAGACGTTTTTATATAAATTACTTACTTAGTTGGCTCTGTCGGGAACAAATTCAGCTTCTATCCTGTGGGTCAACCCATAGTGCATCTGTGGCTACTGGAAATTAAGTATATATTGTTAGAATCTATTATAAATAAGTAAAAGAAACAATAAATATATACTTACATTTTTACTTTTGCTGTGTGATGCTCCCAGTAATCCGTGTTTTTTTCACCATCACTTTTGTTTTGTTCACTTTTCTCACTGTTGGTAATATGTGGACAAGATAATCTACCAATTTTTGTCCACATATTACCAACTTTGGCAAGGAGTTTGGCGCAAAATCATTTTTTATCCAATTTGCGCCAATTCCTGCCAAGAAAATTTTTATTTTGTAAATAAATAAATGTCATTTTACTAAGATGGTGCGATAGAGAAGGGCATAGAAATTAGTAATATTTGCTGTCTCTACCGCAAGAACTTAGTAAAGCGAATTCTCTTCAATTCGCCGGTGTCGCCTCTAGTTAGTACTCTATGAACAAAACTACAACCAAGGCGAATTCACATAAGGTGATCTTAATTCACCAGCTGACATAGTTTCTATGCTTTCAAATCAAAATTAAACGCTCGAAATATTCTGGCAGCAGGAAACGTTACACTAAATAACAATTTTTTATTTAAAAGAGAAATCTTTAAATTTATACACATGTACAAATAATGAAATATCATAAAATGAGCAATTATCTTGCAAGAAAATGAATTTCCAAATATAATAAACGTTTAGAAATAATCAATGTTTACAAATCTTCTATTATTGTGTCCTGTGTTAAATGTTGTACAACATCACACACGGCTCTCGCCATAAATTTGATGGATTCAGCCATTGCTTTTTAATTGCCTCTGTGCGTTCCTTTACAGCTTTCAAACACTCCTTAGCTGCTTCAGGTCGAATCTTTATAGCACTAAGAGTTTCAGCTTGAATTTTTTACTGTTGATGCTACAGTTGAACCCGTTCACCAGCCAAATACGGGAATTCTTCCATACAGATTACCAACTGTAACTGCACAGCTGTTGTCAACTTTATGTGTAATTGCCACTTACAATAATAAAAACAACAAATAAAAATTTACTATTTGTAGCAACATTTAATTTTTTCCGGAAATATCAATATTTGATTTATTTTTTTTATAAAATTTGTCATTTTTTCCACCGACGAACGAAACTTTGCTTTCGTGCACTTTTTGTTTTGACAGCAGAAAACGCGCTACACAAGCCCAAACAAACTGTCACTTGTTACGTTTTTTAGAAAAATAAAATGACATTCGCGTTATACAACCGCAAAATTGATAAGCGTCAGGTTTTCTACGCCTATTTTAGAGATATTGGGTCCTATAAACATGATGTAACATATATACAAGGCAAACATGCAGAGTTGCAAATCGAGACCACCTGGTATCAATTCGCTTAGCAGAATAGTGTCGAAGTTTGTATGTGTTTTCCTGTATGTGCTATTAAGAACACACGCATCTACACACACTTTATGGAAAATCAAACACACTGACACACACTTTATGCAAACTTTAACATTTTTCTGGCTTTACAACATCATTCAGCTGTGCTTGTGGTGGGTAGCAAGTGCTTGAATTCATTTGATTTCATTTCATTTATTCCATTAATGTAATACATGTGGCCTATTGGCCATTTAAATTTATTACAAGGTTTTGGTAAGAACTGTAACGTACTATGAATAGTTTAAAAATCGAAAAAATAACTAAATTAATTTATATTTATATTAATACAATATGCATACATTTATGATATGTACAATACGCACGAGATCAAAGAAATGGACTTATATGATAGAATTTTGTACAAATTCATGATATATACACAATATGTACTGCATAATTCACTAAAAATATTTCAGGTTTGTTAAGCGCTTATATATTTATAAAAATTTGTTGAACAATTTTTACAGTTAAACAGTTTAGCAATGTTTTACAAAACTGTAGACCCAATAAAATTAGCTAGACAATTATCGTGTTAAAATAATTTATTAATCGCCGCTGCAGTAATAACCTAGACATAGCAAAGTGACGTAAGTTTCTAGGTAGGCAATTCCATAGGCGAGCTGCACGTACTGCGAATGATTTTTCATAAATAGAGTTGTAAATACGAGGTATGAAGATCTGAGGATTTCTTGTCGACCTAATAAACGAAATTGATTCAACAATAAAAGTAGGCCTTTGATTTTTTATAATATTAAAAAGGTAAATAAGTAGTCGAAATTTCAAATAGTCATCAAATTTTAAGTTAAGGAAGTTTTGTATGTAATTCGAAACATGTGCCCTAATCCTAAGGCCAAAGACAAATCTCACAATCTTATTTATAAGAAGCCTTATTCTGTTCAAATTACCCAAGTTACATCCAGAGTATACTTCCACACAATAGTTTATCTGAGACATAAGTAAGGCATGACCTACCACCTTTTTTACATGTAAAGGAAGAAACAAGTTCAGGTGATACAATCTTTGCAAAGTAAAACAAGTCTTGGAATAGACTTTATCAATATGTTGATCAAACGATAATCTACTGTCCAGTATCCACTTCATCGCAGCAAAAATTACTATTTTTTTTTTCGTAAGTTTCAAGTCATATTTTAGACTCGACAGTTTTTCTTGCTCAACTTTTGATTTTGTATGAGAGAGTTGAGAAAGTATACCTATCTTTTTCTTTCTCATTATCAAATCAAAAGTAGAGCAAGAAAAACTGCCAAGTCTAAAATATGACTAATCATGTAGGGTAAAGTCATCTCTGCTCGTTTTGAAAAATGCATGCTCAGGATTTCAAAAAAAATTTACTGAAGAATATGTGTTGACCACCTGATGTACATATATTCGCCAAGATAGTTATACGGCCTGCCCCAAAATGTCGACAGAAACAGTCGATCGATTGCTTATATTGAAAACAAAAAAAATTCTAATTTTATTGGTATTTTCAAGTTGCAGATCGAACGTTTTAAATTAGAATGAATACTTGGGAATCGCAATAAGATTTCGTGTCCGCAATCCACATAGCTTTTAACTTTTACACCAGGTACCACTAACACTACAACAAAATTACAAGATAAAAAACGCACGCATTTTGTTGGTAGAAAGAAAAAAGAAAAGAAATTGCAGAAGGCGGCATCCATACAGGATTATAATCATTCAATATTACCAATCTGTGTTTAATTACACAGTGTGTGTAATTTCCATTCTCAAGTGTAGGCCATTTAATAAAGTTCATGTGTAATCTGTGTGTAATTTTATTTTGGGTTTTATTTTAGATGAGTGTAATTTTCCTCAATGCGTAATTCCAGAAACAGTCATGAGCAATTTCCGTATTCTTCATTGGATAATATTTTTGTAGCTTGTTAACAAATTTTGACACTGTTTGTGTACATTCACCGGTTGTGGTTGTAGCTGGCATAATTCTACCACGGTTGTAGATATTTGTGAACGAATTCGCCTTTTTGCATACTTAACGCGTAAATAATTTGTGAGCATCTGGCAATGTCAACCATAATGTTGAAATTAATACACTCCGATAAGAATGTAAACAAGTCCGGCTAATTCTATTAAATATTAATTTTATTTAATTCTTTTTAATAATTTTATACGGACCAGGAATGTTAAAAGTGTAAACAAAATTTTGAATAAAGTTATTTCAATTTGAACTTTGTGCGAAATACTCAGAAATGCCCGCAATTGAAGAAAGGATATATTCTTCATGGATGGTAGAACGCATTGCCATTGGTGACAGAGCTCGTTTGCGATTTGGTACCAGTACCATGGGTCGTCATTCCACAAGCACCATACGAGTAATTGACTCAACTTATATGTCAAGGCACCATGCGATATTTGAAGTTTCGGATAACGATGAGAATGTTACAATTCAAGATGTGGTATGGAATTGAATTTACATATAAAAACTATGTTATGGGAATTAAAATTATTATTGCCACCAATTGGATTTCTATAATACTTTCCTAAAAAGATGCATTTAATTTTTAATCGTGTTATTAGATACATACGTATGTATCCAGCATAAAAATAATAAAGTAGTTCCAAGAGAAGTGATGAAAATTTACGTCCAAAAACTTAAAAATCAGGGAACATGCAGCATCATCATTAATTTTACACATGATCTCCAATTTCAAGCTATTGTAAAAATCATGCATGTTTCTCCTAAATCGAACCAGTTCGTAATCACTTACATCCATGATTCAACCGCATCTTTGTCATGTTATTTTTGTGGGTACATAAGTATGTATGCAGGTCAAGTCTCTGCGTGCATATCTCTAATTATGTTATTGATTTATCATTTGGACATTATAATGATTGTCCAGAATACTAGCAAATAGTTTAAAATTTTCCAGATCAGATAAGACTCTCCTGATAGTATATCATCGCCAATTTATGAACGATAAATACGATAGTTTAGAATTTTCTTCCCATAAAATTGAATTCATTTTAAATTTGTAAGTCACTTTTAAGCATAAAATGTACAAAATTTATCCCTCATTCGACTTTTTGATAAATGATCATTGCTCGGTATTACTAATAGAGTATTGCTGAACGATATTTTATTTTATTATTGAACGATATCTATATTTTTTTTTTTTTTTGCAAATGCAAAGTCTAGAGCTGAGATAACCAAAGTAGCGCCAGAGTGTCGAGCATGTATGGAAAAAAATAATAACACCATCGTAATCAGGAAATAAAAATATATAAGAATCAGTTATTTTTATTTAAACAGCACAAAAAACCTACTTCGATATATTAAAAGTTATGGGCTTTTTTAAATTTTGTGGTTTATTTTTTGAAATATGCGATTTAGAAAAATGTCGCCCAGGAAATGTTGTTGCCAACTTCACAGAAAACTTTTTAAAAGAATTTTTTAAATAAAATCAATACTTATTAAATTATGAGACACGTAAAGAGAAAAAATCATTTTCCCAAACTTTGGTGGGCGTGCGACTAGAGATGCTAAACGGGAAATCCCGAGCCCGGAAATCCCGGGCTTTTCGGGACTATTCAAATCCCGGAGCCCGGGATTTTTTAGTTTTAAAGCCCGGGGTTTTCGGGATTATCTGAATCCCGTTTTTTGCATAAATAATGTTTTTGACTGTCATCTTCTACATCAAAAATTATTAGAAACTCCCTGTTATAAAAAGTTAAAATAAAAAATTTGCTTTGAATAAATATTTAAGTAGATAATATTATATGGTATATACATAATATATCTTATGGCTTTTTCTTTTCCAGGAAAAATTTTACATACATTGCAGTTTTCAATGAAAATTTTCAATTAAATGTCTGAATTGTATAAGTACCCTTTAAATATGCAAAAAAAATATTTTGTAAAATTAAGATATTATTTTTAATATAAAGACGCACATTTTTGCACAAAATCCCGGGGTCCCGCTTCGGGATTTCGAGACTCCATCACTAAGTCCCGAAGCCCGGGATTTCAAAAAACCTGTCCCGATTAGCATCTCTACGTGCAACTCGCATTAATCTTAACTAATTCACCTGAAATTCTTTTTAGTCTAGTTTTTTCCAAGTACCCTTCAATTTGGGTAACGAGAGTATGAAAAAGACAGAAAAAAATTAATAACCACTCTAAAGTACATACATATCGTTACCTTAATATAGAAAGGCCTTAACTCATTATTTTTTTAATCGAGTTTCTCGCATTTTTCGATAGCGAAACATATATCGAAAAATGCGAAAATCTCGATTTCAAAAAAAAGTAATGAGTTAGGGCCTTTCTACATTAAGGTAAAGATATACACAAATATATTTATTTTTCAGTCCAGCAACGGCATTTATATCAATGATATAAAATATGATAAAACAGCTGTGCAACTAAAAAACAACGATCTCATTGGTATGGGTGTATCACCTACACATTTTCCAGACGATTCCAATATTATAAAACTACCAATATATCAATTGAAATATATTCCAATGAAAGAATTTCAAATACCTCATGTTAACAATATTTCACCAGCATCTTCATGCAAACCTGCGCTTGAGATTAACAATAAAAGCGATATTACAAAAGACAATAACGTCGATCCAAACGTCCAGCAACCCTGTTGCAGTAACACTGCTAAAGTAGAAAATATGACTAATATCGATGAAATATTTGAAATAAGTGACGACGAGGACTGCGTTGTAGAAGGAAAGCCTAAAAGCAATCAAAACAATGCGACTGCTCAGCAAAAAGCTACTGAAATTCAACAGAAACTAGTAGACGAAGTAAATAAAACTATAGATACTCTAATCAAAGATGAGCCTTTCGATGAAAAGGATAGCATAAATCCATCTCAAAAAAGTTGGGAAGAAAAATTAGATAAAGTTGTTTTAAATGTTGGCAAAATAACTTCCCTACCAATACCTCCTAATGTAGAAACCCTAAGTACAAAATCTGTAAATAATGCTAACGAAGAAATAAATAAGAAACCAAATGCAACTACGATTACTTGTAATGAGCAAGAAGAAAGGGAACCTATAATGCACGTACCAATTATACCCGATATAAAGAAAGAAATTATACGTTCTGTTTCAGCTGATATACAGAATATTTTCGGAGACATTGGAGACGATGATGAATTGCAAAAGAAGATTAAAGAATTAAATCCTTTGGTTTACAATGAAATCAACGCATCAATCAATTTAAAATCCTTAAATCATGAAGATCAAACGCTAAACAATGGCGATCAGATCGATTTAACTGATGTCGAAAACTTGGAAGATGCAGAACTAGAGGATTTGGGTACTATAGTTCCAAACATTATAGAAACTAAAGAGGAAAAAGATAGACCTGCGAAAGAGCCCAATATGGAGAAGGAAGCAAAAACACTACCTTGCACTTCGGAGAATAAGGAAAGAAATACGAATACAGTTGAAAGGCCAAAAAGTCCAAATATATTCGATTCTTCACTGGATGATTCCAAAGAGGAACTAAACCCTGTGGGAGATAATGTAGATTTGAATGGATATACAAAATATATACAAAACGCGAGTGATGAGGATATAGAAGATATAATGTTTTCCCAAGCAATTATTAATGACATGAAAGACGAATTACAAGGCGAATTAAATGCTCAGGAAAATTTACCAATTCCTGATACAAATTTTGACAACCAGATACAACCAAGTGTTGCAAACATTTCAAACACGATAAATATCAAACAAGAGCCTGGTCTAGAACTTTTCTCTTCAATTCCAAAAGAACTTGAAAACTCTTGTTGGATTATAAGTGATGATGAAGATTACGACGAGGAATTGGAAACGAAGGTTAATGATTGGTCAAATAAAATATTTTCGCAAAGCTTTAATTTGCTCTCACAAAATATGTCGCAAGTGTATGAAATGGAAGAAACTGATAAAAATGATGACAACGAAGAAGAGGATGATGGTTTTGGTGACGATAATTTCAATCTTTTGGAAGATGATATTGATGGTATTGCTGAAATGTATAACAGCATTGACGCATCAGACAGCCACCAAAAAATTAAATCCGTGAATGTCGAAATGGAAAATGAAGTACATGAATCGTTTGATGAATTAAGCAAACAACCAGCTACACCAGAAAATGTTGAAGAACATATTAGAAAACCTAAAGACAGTGATGTACACAAAGAAGAAAAAAAGGAAAGTATAAAAATTGAAGAAATCCAAAGCAAAGAAATATACCCAAAAGAAAAGAGTCCACTCAAGGAAAAAATAGATGTACTAGATATTCAATCTCCAGTTATACGTCAACGACGTTCAAGTAAATCCAAACCAGTTATTGAATATTCCTCTTCAGAAGACGAGTTGGACAAAGAAACCAATAAAGTGTCCGATAATATAGAAGCTAAAGAGGTAGATAAGCCAATAACACGACTACTTCCGCCGGTAATAGAGGCCCCGTCACTGCCCAAAAACAAAGGTAAACTTAGAGGAGTCTCAGCGGAATCGCCAAAGATTGCATCTATTAAAAAAACTCTGGGTTCTTTAAAAGAAAAAATTAACCACGAACGTCACACCAAAGACTTGAAAAGGAAATGGATTGAAAAACCCAGCGTATCTAAGAAACGCGACAGGGAACACAAGAAATTTATTAAAGAATGTCGAAAAGACAAACTGAAAAAATTGGCCGAAAGCAAAAGGAACAGCCCTCCAAAAGATAGCATGAAACGTAAACTGTCCGTAGATGGCAATGAATATAAAGCAAAAGTTGCTAAAGTCAAAGTAACTGCACACAATCGGGGAGCTTTTCTAGCCAACAATGATCTAGCCCCTTCGCTTCCACCCCCAACACCAACAAATGCTCACAAAGCAAACGAACAAACGAAACAGTTTAAAATACCGAAAGTCACAAAGAAAACAGAAGAACCAAAGAAACCTGACATTTTGGAGGTCAATAAAAGAGATTATCTAACCCGATCACTTAGTGCGGACGATTTTGAGACATTTTCAGAACAAATTAGCAAACCTGATCTTCTGTTGCTCAAACCACCAATTTTCGAAGCTAAAAAATGTAGCAATTCCAATAAAATTAATAAGATCCCTATTACTACACCTGCAAGAAGAAACTCTACAACAGAGATGCTGAAACGTCCAACTCTATCATCCGCTACAGTTTGCAAAGAAGCTATAGCTGCGCGAGCAGTCAGGACAACAAACAAAATAACATTTGCCTCAATGGAAAAGAATATAATAGAGAGCGAAGAAAATAAACGCAAATTAAGTGCTTTGAATGCAATGAGTGCCGCAAATCCATCTCCGTTGCCATCAATCAATAAAGCTACCTCCACCAAAAAGCCAAATGGGCAAAAGAAAACAGTGCGCTTTAATGAAACACCGGTTATACATTACATAGAACGTGTTACGGGCGCATGTAAAAAAATTTATAACAAAGACGTTATGTGTGTGCCTCTCTCCACCTATAAAAGTCGCCGTTTTTCAATTAGAACCGCTTATCCCATCATCGATCATATGAGTTCAATCATTTCAAAAATTCTATGTTGGAGTAATGAATGGTTGATAAAACGCAATGCAGCTGTCGATGCCGCAGCTGATGTAATTTATCCCATGACAACGAATTTCAATTCTTTCGACCACTACAAAAGGTAATATTACTTTAAAAGCAAATTTAAATTTTTTTCTTTAGTTTGAAAAGAAATATTTTATTTATATATTATCTTTTTATCACTGCGTTTTATTTTAACTTATTTGAGAGTTTGGTGGGAAGTTCGGTCAATCTCACGTTTGAAAATGTGGGCGGTGCTACGCCCATTGAAACTAGAATTTTTATTTCATGTGCTTTTACTTAGACAAATATTGTAAAAATTATCACACTCTTTAAGATCTTATGATGACTCGATATCTCGCATTAGGAAAGTGGGCGTTACCATGCCTATTAAACTTTTAATATATTTCACGTTATTCCAGGGAACTCAATTCTTACGAAATTTTTCAAACACTTTGGTCTCTGGCAATGACACAATCTCGGGATTGAAAAAGTATGCGGATACACGCACATCAAAACTAATGCCGTTTTCTTTTCTAGAAAAAGTGCAACATTTTGTGTTGTTGACTTTATTAAAAACGCGCTAATTTAGCGCGCCAAGACAAAAAAAGTCGGGTTTGGCATAGTTAAAAAGCGCTAAATTGGCATCACAGGTTTTCTTCTCTCGGCATCTTTGCTGAAAAAGCTTCTACCTTAAAGTCTTTTGTTTTATAAACCGTTACTGCAAAACATCAAAAAAGTCTAGTTAAGGAGCCTGTTTGTCTAAATGCGAACGAACGTTTCTTTCGAACATTGGAAACAAAAACAAATTTAAGGGCCTGTTCATCTAATGCGAACGATAGATTCGATCGGTTATTTATATTGGAAACAAAAACAAAAAACTGAAATTTGTTTTTGTTTCCAATAGATACTAATATTCGATAGAAACGTTCGTTCGCATTTAGACAAACAGGCCCTAAATTTACCTCTTATTACTCGTAATGTCATGTTAAACTAAGCTTAACAAAAATTTCTAAAATTAACACCACTGTATGATCTGTTTTCTTTTGATTTAAGCATAATATTTCCTCTTATGAAACTTGAATTCGTAAGTACATTAGAACGCGATTACAATGCCACTCAAAATGTAAAAATTTCCAAAGTATCTCTAGAGTATGCAACCCTGAATCAAGATCGCATCATGTTGGTAACAAAATGTAAGTGTTTTATTAAATATTTCCTTTAGATATATGTATGTATAAAAAAATTGGTTTTAATTAACAGGTCCAATTAATCCAAATAAAGAATCTACGGAGTGCTCTCTCTATGATTTGGTGCTTTTGGACTTGTGTAAAAGAGGGCCGCAAATATTTGCTTTTGTTGTATCTTTTCGTAAAGGGTCTGGTGAGCTATTTACTAGTATTTTGTGTTCAGACAAATGATTTTTAGCTACGTCATCTTTTTAAATTTCAGGCAACTTTTTAACAGTTGTTTATGAGGTTTTAGCAAAAAATTTCACCGTAGAATACTTTAAAGAGATTAAAGAAATGAATGTTCGTCTGGTGATGGATAAAGTACGTGTACACTTTGGTGCATTCAACGCTGTGTATCAATTGCAGTCGACTCCTTTGTTTCAGAAAATTATAAATCCATTAGAATTGCTAAAATGCAGACCACCTCCGAAAAAGAAAGTCTCTTATCGTGGCTTTGACCAATTAAATGATAAACAAAGACAAGTTCTACTCAACACCTATGTAAAAATTATTGATGAATCTACACCGAATATGACTTTGATAAATGGCCCTCCCGGCACGGGAAAAAGTTGTGTTATTGCCAATTTAGTTCTGCAGGCATTATATGGTGAAGAAGTGCGTTATTTGGATAAGAAAATTTTAATATGTGCCCAGAGTAATACAGCAGTTGATGTTATAGCCGCTAAACTCTACGATATTAGTTTGAGAATGCGGCCCGAAAAGAGGTTTCGCATAATACGTCATGGTATGCTTAACAAAATTCATCCACACGTTTTGCCAATATCGTTGCAAAAGCTTGTGGAATATGATCAACTGAAAAAGCTGCAGGCTAGAAATCAAAATATCAATTTGGAAAATAAGGAGAATCTTAAGAGTCAAGTAAATTTCTTCAGATATAATTGAGAGCTTCATATGTATGTTACAATTAATTTATTTAAATTTCTTAAAAGATTTTACAATTTGAGGCTCAAGTGGCAGAAATGTCTACGCGCAACATCAAAGGCACTGTAGAAGAGGATGTGCTGATTGAAAAAAAACGCCAATTGCAACTGATGCGCAATATCTTAAATGAATATGTGCGACCAGAAGATGAACGCAGTTTATTTTCCTGGTATCTGAGTAATGCAAATATTGTCTGTGCCACTTTGTCCAGTTGTGTTAATCTAACACAGTAAGTTGTTTATTTTTTGAGGTTTGATATTAAAATAAATTTTAATTACATACATTTACATTTATAATAATTTATAGACTTGATTGGCACATCATTAAAAGAATATATTTCTTGTTGCCATACGTTTTCTTTTTCGAGGTGTACTTTGAAAAGAAAATTTATTTATAAAGTCGTCTTTTTAGGCAAAGTTTTTTTTTTTGGAAAAAGTGCTTTTTAAAAATACATATGTACATATATATTTTCCAAAAAGAACTGTTTCATAAATATTTCTTTTTTTTTTGCAAAGATATATATTTAAAATGTTTGTTTTTTTTTTGGAAATAGTATTTTTTTAATGGTACTTTTTGAAAAAAAAGTATGAAATTTTCACTTGTTAGTCCCAATTTTCACGAGGCAATTTTACTTGCGCGAGTCTTGAATTTGACGAACAAAGAAGTGAGGAGTGTAAAAACCAACAGAATTTGCCATGTACAGGCAAGTCTGTACACTTATCAAGATTAAGTATCCAAAACAAAAACCACTGGCTGAAATTATTCCTAAACTACAACCAAACAGCTGCACTAAAGCTAATTCACGCACCTTTTTAAGTACACTGGCTTAATTTTCAGTATAATTTTTAAAAACAACCCCATACTTGCATCACTAGGTTAAACTAGAAATCTAACAGATTTTACTCGAAATCTACTAAGTACTAGATTTTGCTCAGATGTAAACGCACTATTAGAAAAAGTGACTTTTGGCAAAAGTTTTATGTATTGAAAAGATACGTTTTTTTAAATGTAGTTTTTGAAAAGGTGCTCTTTGAAAGATTAGTTTCTTTAGAGATTATTCTTTGAAGAAGTGCTGCTTGTTTGGAGGATTTTCAAAATTTCTGGAAAATGTAAATTAAATTCATTTTCCAAAAAAAAAAAAATAAATAAATTCAGTAAAGTGCGACTTTGACTCGCGCACGAAGGGTTCCGTACGTTGGGCTTTGAGCATTTTTTAATACAGTGTTTTTTACGTTTTTTCAGCTGAAATAGTTTTTTTTTTATTATTTTTCTCTTTTTTTTCGTTTTAACGATTTTTTAAATTTTGGCGATTTTTTTTAATTTTGGCGATTTTTTTTTAATTTTGAAAATTTTTTTCATTTTGGCGATTTTTTTTCATTTTGGCGGTTTTTTTCATTTTGGCGATTTTTTTTCATTTTGGCGATTTTTTCATTTTGGCGATTTTTTCGGTTTTTCGCGATTTATTTTCGATTTAGAAATTTTTTTTTAATTTGGTGCTTTTTTCGTTTTGGCGATTTTTTTTTTATTTTGGCGATTTTTTTTCGGTTTGGCGATTTTATAATTTTGAGATTTTTTTGTTTTACCGTTTTTGAAAATTTCAGGAAGTTTGCTCTTACGGTTTCCAAGATACAGCAAGTTTTCAAAATTACATAGTCGAAATTACATTAACTGATGGTACACCCTTTAATTAAATTTTTTTAAATTTTAGTGTTAGTTGTTGTAGTCTGTATAAAAATACACGAACTTTACAAATTTCAAGTGCATATACATACAATTGTATGTATATTACATAGGATTTTAACATTTATCGTTGCTCTCTCATGTATTTGTTGTTGTAGCGGCCAAGGGTCCCATGTAATATACATACATACATACAATTGTATGTATATAACATGGGATTTTAAAATTGTTCGTTGCTCGTTTTGGCACACCCTTTAATTTCCAACTCTCATGTATTTGTTGTTGTAGCGGCCAAGGGTCCCATGTAATATACATACATACAATTGTATGTATATTACATGGGATTTTAAAATTTTTCGTTGCTCGTTTTGACACAACCTTTAATTTCCAACTCTCATGTATTTGTTGTTGTAGCGGCCAAGGGTCCCATGTAATATACATACATACATACAATTGTATGTATATTACATGGGATTTTAAAATTTTTCGTTGCTCGTTTTGGCACACCCATTAATTTCCAACTCTCATGTATTTGTTGTTGTAGCGGCCAAGGGTCCCATGTAATATACATACATACAATTGTATGTATATTACATGGGATTTTAACATTTTTCGTTGCTCGTTTTGGCACACCCTTTAATTTCCAACTCTCATGTATTTGTTGTTGTAGCGGCCAAGGGTCTACATACTCTGTCCAAATTTCAGGTCCGTAGCTCTTACGGTTCTCGAGAAAATACCCTGTGACGGACAGACGGACAGACGGCCAGACGGACAGACGGACAGCGTAGCGAAAACAATAGGGTTCCTTTTTCACCTTTGGTGTACGGAACCCTAAAAAACATATAAACTTTTAATATTGCCTATTATTTAATCAAAATTAAATATTTTTCCACAGATACATAAATTTCTTTGATATCTGCATAATTGACGAGGCCACACAATGTACAGAACCTTTTACATTATTGCCACTCAAATTTGGCATTAATTCCTTAGTATTAGTTGGAGATACCCAACAATTGCCGGCTACGGTTTTATCAAAGGTAAAACTATTCAAATATAAATTAAAATAATAAAAATTAAAATAGCCTTTTATACACTTTTTAGAAAGCCAACGATTTAGGTCTGGGCACTTCCATGTTTACGCGCATCCAGAATTGCTTAGAAAATATACACAGTACACACCTTAAAGAAACTAAAGCTGCTGTTACAACGCCAAGTAATATACTATACAGTTTACAAACCCAATATCGCATGCATCCGGAAATATGTCGTTGGCCTAATCAGTATTTCTACCGAAACGAACTCATTAATGATAAATCAACAATAGACTTCAATAAGACACCGCTGCTGCCATTCAGTATATTGAGCTTAACTTACACACAAAGTAGCTCTGGCATAAATGGCAGAATTCAAAATAATTTGGAAGCCGATTTTGTTGCCAAATTGCTAAAGGCTTTAGATGGTTTCATACCCAATAAGTACAATAGTTATGGTGTTATAACACCGTATGCTCATCATCGTAACACTTTGGAGTCATCCATAAGGTATTCTTTTAAGGCTAGCATACACTATCCTACACAAATACAACCCTGATGCAATGAAATCTTGTCTTTTGATAAATTTCAGAAATTGCATTTTCTGAAAAGTCGTATGATTGTGTACGATAGTGAATCCTAGCCTTTAAATAATTTTTAAAAATTTTTAATAAATGTGTTATTTTTTTTAACAGAAATTTGGGCTTAACAAATATAATGGTTAATACTATTGATTCGTATCAAGGGCTGCAGAAAGATGTTATTGTTATTTCGAATGCCCGTACAAATGGCATTGGTTTCCTCTACAATCCCCAACGTTTAAATGTAGCCTTAACACGCGCCAAAAAGTGTCTTATATTATGTGGAAATTTTAAAAATCTGGAGGTACATGTGTGTTTTATAATTTCAGTTTTTTTTCTCCTAATTTCTTCTTTTATTTTGCTTTGATGAAAAATTTACAATTTAACAATTAGTCTGTACCATCTTGGCGCTGTCTGTTGGAAAGTGCTCGTGAACGTAAATTGTATTACGAAATCGCCGAAAATTATATGGAAGACATACAAACACATGTGATGGATAAACTTAAGCTAAAAAACAATAATCAAAATCATTGAAATTCAGCAAAGCTTTTAAAACAATTTAGAATAAGAGCACTGAACAATTTATATTTAAGTTTATATTTTAATTTTTGTTTTTTTATACTTGAGTTGAGAATTTTTTCGAAATTCGAAATTGAATTCTAGTTATTCGAAAAACCAATCATATAACTTGAAAACTTAGTTTCTAAACCGTTTTCTTTTTTTTAATATAAATAATTAATATTAATTATAAATTTAGAAACAATAAAAGCTGTGTACACAATTTAACTCCTAACAGCATTTTTTTATATACGCACTACTTTGCAAGATGGGGGGCCTGAGAACGGTGAAACTTTAAATAACGGATGGTTTTTTAACGACACGAAATGAATGAGATTTTATAATTTATACTTATTTTCATTTAAACGAAAATTAAAAGGCAAAGTGTATGGGCTCTTATTGCGTCTAGAAGCATGGACATTTTTTTTAAGTTAGTACAAACTATCCAACTGTCAACTGGGTGTTGTCGTCGATAGTTAGCTTTCCTGTATAGAAAATCCTAGGGCAAGAGTAGCGAAAGCCATAATGACAATCTACGTATGTAGGAAGGCAATCGGTCCTACTTCGGGAATAAGTCCCAGTTAGATACTACAGATGGTCATATTATTTTATGTAATTTCAGTCTGGTGGAAAGCACTCGACTCAGCAAATAATCAGTCCCGCCTAGGGGGAATTCTCTGCAAAATGACACTTCTGATAACAGGTGCTCTGAGATCGACGCCGAAAAGAGCGCTATTCGCTATGTTGGGTTGGATTCCAGTGGACTTAACGGCTAGAAAGCTCGCTCTACGTACCGCCGTCAGACTAAATGCAATAGGCGCATGGAAACACAAACATTGGGGTCATGCAAGCATTTTAAATACATACCGGATCTTAGTCCATACCGGATCTTATGGACTACTGTACTCCGAAACACTACTTCAATAAGCATTTTAAAATTTCAGACAGAAGGGTTTTCTCTACTGAACGGAGCCCTACAGGTTTTCACGAACAGCTCAAAAAGGGGTTGCGTATATATTCCGAAAAACCGAATTGAAATATCCTTCAGACCACCGGACGAATGTAGTATATTACAAGCAGAAATATCTACCACTAAAAGAGCGATACACTGACTATCTGCAATTAAGTCTCTCACAAGTGTGTATAACACATCCTTTCTTTTCCAAGAATGTCGCAAAGCCCTGGATGGGCTCGCGCAGCACTCACATATCTTATTAAACTGGATGCGCGGACACGGGACTATTTAAGGCAACACAGTTGCGGATGTCCTGACAAATAGAGGAACCTTACTAAGAGAAGTCAATATCGATAATCTCTGTAGTCTCCCACTCTCATCCTACTGGAGAAGCTTCTATGTTGCCTTTCTCGAATTAGCTCAAGACAGAAGGCGCAATGAGCCCACCTGCGTAATAGAGGGAACCTTCTTCGACTAAACTCCCATAGAACGAAAAATCTCATGAATTTCACTAGGAAGCACTTGAGGAACGTCATGGTCACTTTGATCGGTCACTGCACTTTCGGTCTCTCGTATAATGACTACTGCTTCAGTTGAAATACCTGCAACTCCTTGACAAACTATCCTTCAGCAGCCTAATCAGTTATCGGAAATAGGACTAAAAAATTTTGAGCCTTTATATTAGGAACAGTGCCTGCTATATCCGCTGACTCCCCCCTCCCCGCCCTATCCAATTATTGACCCACTCTCACCTATAACAGCTGTCATAGGTAGCACAAATTAAGAGTCCAGCTCACTAGGGTCTATTACAAACCCTAATATCTTATACTTAATTCTTAAACAGTTTCCTGAACTTAGGATTATTCCTCCAATTACATATGAATATGTATATTCTTAAGAATAAATAAAATAAGAAATCAACTCACCATTTTTATTTATGTTGATGCTTAGCTACTGACTATGGCGCGTTTTGCGTGACATTAGCACCACTCCACGCCTACCTGCGAACTCCTTAAGTCTCTGCACACAGAAATCCGATACGAGATCGATCAAGAACAGCATAAACCGAGGTTGACCATTAACCTCAGCAGTGACGAAAGATAGCTGAAAGAATTAGAAAGTATTGGATTCAAACCCTTCTTCGCCAGTATACAAGTCCTAACCTAGTGCTCAGTGACCGGGAAATTCTTTGAAATGCTGTTGGCTGACGGTGATCGAGAGCTCGAGTTCAAACCCTTCCCCCTGACCAGAACGGCAGCAAAATTTTTTGAAGATACTTGTAGCATTGAATCGCTGGCGAAGTAATATAACTCACAAAATGGCTACACAGCTTAAAGTAATGCGCCTACTTAACACCAGAGGCGCTGCAATGATGCTATAAAAATTAACAAAAACGCACAATAGCAGAGTTGTAAAAACGAAAAATTAATTAAGCTCCTCTTCACTTCTCTCTATCTACATACAGTTAGCAAAAAAAACTTGAGCAGCAAACTCTCCGCTCTTCTAATCAAAGTATGTGCCGTTTAAAAATTAAAAAGAAAAATATACGATTTTTTTGCAAACAATAAACAAGAAGGTTTTTAAAAGTGAATTTATGACTTTTCGCAAAAAGTATGTACCACGACAACACCGTAAATACAAAATTACTACCTTCCAAAATTGTTGTACTACTCCAGTACTGCAAACACAAAAATATGACTTCAGGTTTACAAATACCGCGTTCCTAGATTCATTTATCGAAATATGCAAAAAAGGCGCTTCTATATTAAGGTAATGAATGATATATAGATTGATTGAAACGAGCATTACTATCTTTTATTTTACATTCAAATAATTTATTAAGACGTTATTAGGATTCTTTATGTTTAAATTACACAAGATAATTTTTTCCTTAAATGTGTGAGATTAGTCACTGATAAAATAGAAAGTTACATTCTTAATACATACATAGATATAGATATAGTGATAATAGTTATAAACATAATTGCATTTTTTTTCGTTAATATTTTTTACGGTGTATTTCCAACAAATTTATAGATGATTCACATGCAAATGTAAAATCTAAGATTTACTAAAATTCAATTAATTCATATTCTCAACATTGTAGACTATTTACCAACTGCATTAAAAGTTCTGGAGTAGAGTGTTAAAGAATTACAGATTAGAGTTAATTATTTTCAAGACAAATTTGTTTTTTTTTTTGTTATGGTTAAAAGAAATATGGTGTTGGATTTTGGTTTATTTGGTTTTTTTTTTACTTTTTTTATAATTTTTTTTTATGAATAACACGTAACCGTAACTTTAAATCTTTTACAAAACCGCTAATTTTTCAAAATACATATACATATTTACTCCTTTTTCCAATATTTAGTTTTAAGCATTTATGCTGATATTTTTAACATACAATATATTATAAAAATATTTTTGTTCCATTTGTTCGTTATTTTATTATGGTATAATAAAGGAAATAAATTTAAATAGTGAAATTTGTGAGCACAAAACTCTTTAAAGATAATGATAAAAACTTTAAAGTCTATTTGAGTATTTGAAATTGCCCACCTCCAGATTTTTACATATTTATGCATATACAAAAGACACATCCTTTTATTCATACTATAACAATAGTTCGCGATTTGAAACCACAGTGATTTCAGAACATGCTTGTATTTTTTTTTCAATTACTTAATACAATATCAAAATAAATTTTAAAGCCTTTCTTAAACACATACCAATCAGAAAGCATATGGGATTACTTCACGACTTTGATTTCGCTAAACATAATTATGCAACAGTAAATTATTTTATATTTTTTATATGTTTGCCGAAATTTTAAATAATTATTATTAATGTAATTATAAAACTAGTGTAAAGTTATTAGGTATAAATTTTTTGTTACACAGACGCACAAAATTTTAATTAATATTAATTGTCCAAGTATTTGATGAAAATTGATTTTTAAAACCGAATCGATTTGAATAACAAACAAATATTTATGGCATATTCTTTGCTTAAATAGCCTGTCAAAAAATTTTGCAAAATATCTCTTCAAAGTTGTTCTTTCTATCCACCTTTTTAAACTAAATAAGCTGCAATGGCTCAAAATTAGTTACAGAAATCGTTAGAAATTCCGCATCGATCTTAAAAAGTCCTTTTTTTTTGGAAACTATTCAATTTCCATCACATATTAAACGAATTGTTTTGAAACTATTCAATTTCCACCACATGTCTTTATATATTCAAAATCATTTAATTTTCTTTTGTTCTTTGTTTTTCTTTAGTCATTTAACTTATATCTAAATTTAGTTAATTTTTTCTTTTTGGCTTTCATTATTTTTTTTTAATTTGCAACTTAAATTTGATTTGAATGTATTTCTTTTCTAAATTTAAATGGAATCTTCTTATTTTTATTTGCAGAACATGAAAATGCATTTTCAAATTTATTAAAAACTATAATAAAAAATATACTTTTTTTGTTAAAACCATCAACTTTAACTAAACTTATAATGCATGCATTAGGTAGTTTGGATTGTACATAAAATTTATGTAAATTATTTTATTTATTAAAAAGTAAATAATAAAATAATAAAAACAAATAATAAAAACTTAAACAGCGAAATTAAAAAAAAAATACAATTAACTAAAGCTAATTTCGGCTAGAATTGAGTTAAATTACTACTCGTATTAATCTTATAAAATAATAAATATTATTTTAAATTACATACCTAATTTAGTATTTTATTTAAATCAATCCGCAGCAGAAACAATATGTTATTGCAAAACATTAACAATCAATAAATAAAACAATAAATAATAATGAAACAATGCTCTGCATTCGAACATAAAATTCTTTGTTATCAATTAATCTAGAGAACGAGATAGGATTCGGAGTTGTAAGTTATTTTACTATATTATTTTTAATTTAACATATCACCAAGTGATTCTTTAAGTGATTCATAGATTTGCAATTGTTGTTCAGGTCGTAGGTTGTAAATCTAAAAATTAATATAAAAAAAATAGATTACGGCATTAGGTTTAGGTAAAAAGGCGTAACTAACAAAAAATTCAAAATCTAATTTTTGATTGATTATTATCAATGCCATTAAAGTACATACATCACTTGACAAAATTTTACAAACAAGAAAAAACAAAGGGATGTAACTGCAGGTGTGTTTTGTAGTTTTTTTTTGTTTTGTTTTGTTTTTTACTTCTATGGTAAACTTATGTGTTTGTTAGTTACACCATTTTTCACTTCAGCGAACGATATGTATGCTAATTTCACTCTTATAATTATTTATGCTATACAATGGAAACTTAGGTTTCCATAGCAATATAATTTCAGGTTTGGCTAATTGTTCATTCACTTTTTAACTTTTCATGTAAAAACTTCGCTTTTTTTATAAAACAACTCTTACCTGTGTTAATAGCTTGGAAGGGGATGGAGTTCTGATGAAACTAGATATATAAACGTTGACAAATGTAGCCATTAAAAATTGGCAATCGAAACGATCCATAATGCCGCCATGGCCGGGAATCATGTCTCCAAAGTCCTTTTAAGAAAATTAATAAGTATTTTATTATTTATTAAGAAAAAAATATATTTACCTTGATTTTGAATGCTCTTTTAAAACCAGAAGCAAAGAATCCGCCAAATGGTCCAATTATGGAACTGAATGAGCTTAAGGCAATTGAATGCCAAATAAAAGGTATAACCTTAATGGTTCTACCAATGCCAAGCTTTAAAAAAGGCAAAAACAAAAACAAATATCAGGGCATAGTTATTTTATTCATCTTTCAATTATGTAGTTCAAACTTACCGCACTCAAACTATAATCTTGGGCGGTAAACAAATAACCGGGTTCACAACTCATCGACATGCTACCCAATTCCTCCGAGTAGACAATGGGGCAAATGAAATATTGATAATGACACAATATATACGATAGTAGAATGCCAAACAAAACAGTGGCAAAACCACCACCAATAAAACCTTCCCACGTCTTTTTAGGGCTGAGTTTGATGAGGGGTGTCCTGCCAAAGAAGAAACCGAACATATAGGCCATGACATCATTGCACACAATCATCGAGACGGGAACTATGAACCATATTAAACCTGTTGGGAAATTAATTAATTTTCATATACGTATGAGCCATTTAATTGAAATTGTTTCAATGTCATTTAATACAGACAATAATACAGCAAGAACAGTGTTTTATTAGAAAACATTGAATTTCTTATTTTTATTTAACAGCAAGTAAAAATTAATTCGAACAAAGCAAATCTATATTTATTCAACACATCAGTAGACCTTCAACTATAATCAAAAAAGCCTAAATAAACTAAATTAAAATTAGATCATGTATATTGTTTGTTGGTTTTGAAAGAGCTTCTTGGATTACATTTGTAATTCTCAATTATTTATTTCGAGTTTGTGTATAGACCTTTCAAGTAAGTAACAAAAAAATGCGTATGCAAACAACAAACTACTTGCTATATTACAAAATTATAAGGTTTAAAATATTTTTTTCCATTTTCGAAAATTCGAACTTAATTTCGAACTTTCGAAAATAGTTGTATTACTATTTAAATCCAAAAGTATGCACTACAAATTTATATGTAGTAAAATATTATGTTGAATTTTCGCAATATTTAAAAAAAATCTAAACTTCTTCGAATTTCGGATATTTTCTAAAATTTAAATTTAACTTCGAAAAAAAAATTAACTTTAAATCCTTTCAAGCATTTTTCAAATACATACATACACACATATTTTTGTTAAAAAAAACATTGGTACATTTTCGAACAAATTTTAGAAAACCTAGAATTGTCTTGAAACTTCTAGTATTTATCCAAACGAGAAAAATGTAAAAAATTAGTTATTTCGAAATTTTTAATAATTCAAGAATTTTCGAAGTTAATTTCGGACTTTCGGAATATAGCTAAATCAATATTTACCCCCCGTATTCATAAAAAAATAAAATGAATTTGAGATTCGTTTTAGGAAAATTTTGTATGAAAAATTTGAAATAAAATACATTTCAAATTCGTTTCAAATTTTATGAATATGGGGGTTAGTTTCTAAATTACATAATCCCATTTAAAATAAATTAGAATTACTACTATGTATTTCGATATATTAAAATTTTGCTTCGAAATGAAATTCTTTTAGCTCTATTACTTTTCGTTATGTATTGTGGAAAAAAATCAAAAATTTAATTTCGAACTAGGGAAAACTACCAACAAATTTTGACTTGAATACTAGTTGACGACAACAATTGTCTACTAATTGCAGCCTTTTTTTTTCTCTTTCCTTAGGCCTAGAAAATGTGAAGAGCCTATCAATGGCAGACAAATGTTATCAAAAATTAGTAGACAAATACCGATTTTCATACATATCTAATTATTTATAATGGATTTCGAAGTTTATATTTTTTTTAACAGACGGTATTTCTTAGCAAAATGAAAAACTATGTACATATATACATACATAAAATGTTTGTTTCATATGTATTAACTAACTTAAACAGAACCTTCTAGCTTTAGTACCAGATTATAAAAATCACCTGTACCTGTACCTGAATTCAGTAACTTTTTGGGAACCGAATTTTTTTAAACAAACACATTCTGTAATTTATTTGTTAAGATAGTCTTCAGTTGTAGTTTAATCACCAATTAATTCTATATCATGTGGTATCTCTGTATAGAAAATGTCAAAATAAGCGAAAACCACAAAGAATTAAAGAAAAACTAAATGAATTTGTGCTTATTTTTACTTTTTTTTACTGCAACCGATAGCGAATATAGTTAAAATATGTTACTGAATAGCTAAGTCGATAAGTTTTCGTTATTTATTATAGGAATACGGTTATCATAATATAACGAAAATTTATCGACTTTGCTATTTAGTTTTTGTTTAATTCTTCTTTGTGCTCTTCGTTTATTTTGACATTTTGTGAGCAGGGATGTCACATGATATATATGTATATATAGAATTAAATGGCGAGTAAAACACAGATGTACACTGTCGTAAAAAAGCAATTAGAGTAGCACATTATCGTTATCGCAAACGAATAAATATATCGATAAATTTCGGTACGCAAAAAGTTGCTGAACCCAGGTACAGGAGTCTTATTTTCTACAAAACAAAATTACTAATTTACGAAAAATATTTTTACAAAAGAAACAATTAATATGCATTTGGAAAATATTTTTAAACTTACCTTCAAATATATTTTGAATTATCAAATAACTTTGTGTTACAACAATCAACAAAGATACATGAGTCCAAGCGAACAGACTAAACTGTTTCATATAGTATTTCTTCACCAACGACAAAACAAACCAAACGAAACCAATGCAATACAAAGCAAAGGAAAGAAAACGATGATAGGTCACCATAAACTTGAGATATCCCTGAAAAGGAAAAAACAAAAAATATCACTCGCATGTCCCAGTCACTTTAACAAGAGAACATTAACAAGTAACACGTACCACTCGATTTATGGCGACACCAAAATAATCAACTAAATTTTCACCATAGAAAAAGTAATTCGATGTTAATAGAAAATACCAGGACAAACTACGGAACCAGGGTAATCCGTGTATACGATACACCTGATAGCCAATTGAGATTATTTCTTCGAAACATTTCACTTGTACCAGCAAGGTCTGAAAAAAAATCAAGAATTTCGATTACATATTTTGAAAGAGGCACTTTCAATCAAATTTTCTTACCGTAATCATTAACGCCAACGGGCCACCATAGATGATTAAACAAAATCCACATATCATGATCCATGTGAAAATGCCGCGTATTACCCAATTTTTCCATCTTAATATTGAATTGCAACAAGTACACAAATTAAGAAAATATACACAAAATAAATAAATACAATTTATTAAATATATTTTTTTTTATTTATTTATTTACTTGATATTAAAATTATATAAAATATAACACTAATATATACATTGATAGCACTGGCTGCTAAGGCCATCAGCTAATTTTTTTTTTTTTTTAATTTTTAAGCGACGTACCAATCGGGCTATTAATGGTCCTTATCGGGAATAAAAAGCGAAAAGTTTGTGCACGGTATTTTGTGTGAAAAAAAGGGGATAATGCATACCAATATACGTATGTATGTATGTGTGTTACATTCTTTGGGAAAGGGCTAGTGAAGAAAGGACAGATGTTGAAGTATTCAGCCTGATTACGATTGGTGTATTTCGTCTACGCCTAGTAATATATTAAAGAATGCCGCAACATATTTCTTTAATCTATTACTTAGGGATAGTCGAAATACAACAAGCGTAATCAAAGGTTTATTAAATTATTAAGCTTGACTTGTTTCACAACTATGCTATTGTGAGTTTTTGTTATTTATTATAGCATCGTTGCAGCGCCTCTGGTGCTGAGTAGGCGTATTACTTTAAGCTGTGTAAACATTTTAATAGTGCCAGTTCTTATAAACACAAATGATAGCTGCGATTGAACATTTAAAATGTTCAAATTTGTGTTTCTTTCCAATATTAATATTTGATCGAAACGTTCGTTCGAATTTAAAGGAACAGGTCCTGTGTCATTTGACTTCGTTAAAGATTAATTGCTACAAATATCGACGATTTTACAAATAGCAGATGCTATTACTTAATCATTTTTAAATCTTCATAATAGAGTTTCATTAAATTTCATGACAGTTTCATTTTAATTTTATATGCATTGTTGCTTTTTAAAATTTGGTTCAATCACTCTGAACGCGATATGAGTCGCTACGTACGAAAATAACTCTAATTTTAATTTGTTAAATAAGTTATTCCAAGCATAGTGGCGTTTAGGTAGTAAAAGTTTACGGCCTGTCCCACAATGTCACCTAAAATCGTTCGATCGACAACAACAATAACATTAAAAAAATTGTTGTTGTTTTCAATATAAGTATTCGATCGAACGATTTCTCGTGACATCGTGGGACAGGCCGTTAATACTCAATAAAAAGAATTATAATTATACTAAATTATAATAAATTAGGATAAAAACAAAATTTATATTTAATATTGTTTTGTTTAATAAATATTTGACCACAAGAAAAGTTACTCAATTTGCGTCCTTTCAATTTTTTTTCGCATTTCTTCCGTCCTTATTAACGACGTAAGTAAATTGGGGATTCAGTGTATACATTTGCAATTTACTTTCTAACGTTTTTAACTCTCTCTTGGCGACAATTTTCGTATCTACGTAACCTCACCATTAATGTATCATTTTATTGGACCCAATTGGGCTGGTTTATCATTTTTCCTCTTACCGGCAACCTGCTAACCTAACCTCAACGCAGGTATTTTATGGCTCGCTTATGAATGGCAACCAAACTTCAGTTGCCTTGTCAACTGGCAACGCAAACGAAATTAAAATTATTATCATGTATGGCAACTTTCAGCAGTCGCCTTTTAAAGTTATCGAAAAAAAAAAACGATTACGACAGATTGATTGGCAACTCAAAATAATGTAAACAAAGCTTGAAAATATAAAATGCAAAATGCTAAAAAAAATTGTTGAGTAAAACTGCTTACAAAATTACTTATAATAAATATGAGAAGGAAGTACAAAATGTGGCACCTATTAGACGGCACTTAAGGGACAAAATTAAAATTCTTTACCATTGCAGGCTCTTATGTGAGTACATGTTTTTGTTTAAAATAATTTTTAGCTAAAAAACTGTTTTTAGGGCTTCGTACACCAAAGGTGAAAAGAAACCCTATTGTTTTCGCTACGCTGTTCGTCTGTCCGTCACAGGGTATTTCCCTCGAGAACCGTAAGAGTTACGGACCTGAAATTTCGATAGAGTGTGTAGACCCTTGGCCGCTACAACAACAAATACATGAGAGTTGGAAATTAAAGGGTGTGCCAAAACGAGCAACGAAAAATGATAAAATCCCATGTAATATACATACAATTGTATGTATGTATGTATATGCACTTGAAATTTGTAAAGTTAGTGTATTTTTATACAGACTAAAACAATTAACACTAAAATTTGAAAAATTTTAATTAAAGGGTGTACCATCAGTTAATGTAATTTTGACTATGTAATTTTAATAACTTGCTGTATCTTGTAAACCGTAAGAGCAAACTTCTTGAAATTTTCAAAAACGGTAAAACAAAAAAATCCCAAAATTATAAAATCGCCAAACCGAAAAAAAATCGCCAAAACAAAAAAAAATCGCCAAAACGAAAAAAAAGCACCAAATTAAAAAAAATTCTAAATCGCGAAAAACCGAAAAAATTGCCAAAATGAAAAAATCGCCAAAATGAAAAAAAATCGACAAAATGAAAAAGTCGCCAAAATGAAAAAAATCGCCAAAATGAAAATAGTCGCAAAAAATGAAAAAAAATCGCCAAAATGAAAAAAATCACCAAAATTAAAAAAAATCGCCATAATTAAAAAAAAATCGCCAAAATTAAAAAAAAATCGCCAAAACGAGAAAAAGCTAAATATAAACAAAAAAAAATTATTTCAGCTGAAAAAACGTCAAAAACGTAAAAAAATGCTATATTAAAAAATGCTCAAAGCCCAACGTACGGAACCCTTCGTGCGCGAGTCAAAGTCGCACTTTACTGAACTTATTACCTTTTAAAGAATATTTTTGCCTTCCCAAATGAGTAGTTTGTTTGATTAAATTTCAATATTTAGGGAATTCACAATGAGTATCTTAAAATTTGAATGTGGCAACATTGTGTGCCATCTTAAAACTTTCGTTGTGAGCAGGCAATGATATAAAATAACGTACATATGTTTGAATTATGAACATAACACATTTTTTTAATATTTAATATTTTTTATATTTTTTCATCAACTAAAGATGTTGTGAACACCCTGATTGTAATTTTTTAAATTTAACTATCTTTTTGCTTTAGCAACTATGAAGAAACTAAAAATGTGTGGAGTCCAATATCTTTGTAATTTGAAAACTAAGATTTACAGCTGTTAATTGCAAATGGAAACGCAACTAAAGTTCGCTTACCACCCATAATCGAGCCATTAAATTTAATATTGCGCAAATTTTTTTATTATTTATTATTTATTTATATTGATATTATATATAAATAAAATAATATAAGAGGGGTAGAAGCACTAGCTACGTTATTCGTTTCACATAAAACGATAATATTGGTATTAAAAATTTGTTTTACTATGGATTTAGATTTTTATTGCTATAACCACTCACCTGTCTGGTAAATCCTTGAGAGCTGAATCCAATATTTCTGGAGTTTTATCAGTACCTTGAGGTAAAGTTTTGGCCAATTCTTCTACATATTTCTCTTCCGGTAATTTTTCTTCTTCTGAATCGACCTATTAGTACAAAAGAAAAGAAGCATAATAGGATTTACTTGAAATTTTTGTTGAAATTTTTATTATTTATTAGTTTTTTGTTTTGATTTTTCAACAACTTAAGGCTTAACGAAACGAAAGAAAACGCTTTCGAATTTGTATTTTAATAACATCTTAATTCAAAGAATTTTTTTTCCTTTCGAATTACAGAGTAGACCACCTGAATTCACATAATTGTTTCAAAGAAAATTTTTAGCCCGAAAAAATCACCCTTATTCCAGTTGTTGACATCGACATCACTTTAACACAATACCAAAAAATTGGAACATGTTTAATCGCTCTCGAGAACAATTTTGTGCTACTGAGAATCTATTTCCGTTCCTCAAGGTATAGAAAATAGCATAAACCTTCCAACAGTAGTGCCATTCACTAACTTTTTTTTAACGATAATCGCATCGTTAAGATAACTATAACGAAAATTTATCGAATTTACTATTCAGTAACATTTTTAACGAGATATTCGCTGCAGGTTAATATCAGCTGAGTCGTTATTTAAGCGACAATAATTTATGTACTGTTAATTTTATCGACAAAAATCGACAGAAAATATCAGCAGCGTACTATTGTTAAAAAGAAGTTACAGAATCACACAATCGTTATTGCAAGCAAGAAAGTGTATAGACAAAAATTACGATTGTCGGATCGTTGAAAGTTATTGAATCGCACCACAGGAGTCAGTTGTTTTCGACAACGGGTACACAAGTCCCATTATTTTTGGTATTGTATTGAAGTGACGTCGATGTTGACAAGTGGAATAAAGGAGAATATGAATTTACGTCTATCTTAGTGCAAGAAATATATATAAATAAGAGAGAAACTACAAATAACAAACAAATTTTGCGCAAATAAAAATTTTTGAATTCAGCTACATACATTAATTATACATATAATAACAATGTACAACAAAATCAACCTTTTTCCAAAATAATAACGTTCTAACGAATAATTAAAAAGGATTCAACAAAGTAAGTCCTAATCAGTTTTCTAATAATTTTTTTATGTCTATGTCCAAACAATAATACAATTATGTATTCCTATATTATTCTGCGACATACTTATAGCAATGGAATTATTGTTTCAACAAAGCGAGATAGACTTGAAAAAATATCTCAAAGATAGTAAAAACACATAACTGATTTTTTCCCTTATTGATGTTCAGCCAATTCTAAACAATTTTAATATCAGTGTAGTTTCGAACAAAAACAACGATTAAAAAAAACAGTTTTTTGTAAAATTCACACACATATACATATCTATGTATAATTCATAAATCCATATATATACCTATGCCGGTATACAGCAAATATCGTTTCATGATATTGCAAAGAGTGTTAAATTATTTTAAAAAAATATGTTGTACTAAATATATGTACTTATGTGTGTATGTATGTATGTATATTGATTTATTTATATTATAGTTCTTCAGTCATAATTTCCAACATTTTAGGGATTTGCTAGAAACAAGCAATTGTCTGTACAGAAAACCATACGGATCAATGTAAATAACATATATACATAAGCACGTATGTACATATATACATATGTATTTATGTGGGTAGCTTATCGTATGCAACTTGTGATTTAACACCTTGTATTTAAAGAGAAAACAAACAGCCCTCTCGGAAGGAAATGTGTAGTTGCTTGTATGGAAGCAAATGTAAGAAGTACCAACCTGCTAATACAATATTGAATTAACCTTTAGTAAAGAAATTAACAATAACACAATTTATATACCTACATACATATATTTGTGTATTGTATAAGGACTGTAGTTCATACGTAGGCACATATCACAGCCTTAGAGGAAAAATCAGGTACTTATACTTTTTAACCGACTTCAAAAAAAGAAGGAGGTTAACAATTCGTCACTATTTTTTTTTTTTTTTTTTTTTAGGTGTGTAGGTCCATAACTCGGTGCATTTTAGACCGATTGTAAAAATTTTTTTGTTGTCTGAGAGGGTATAGCTTCCCATTGGTCCCATTTGAAAAAAGTGGGCGTGGTCACGCCCACAATTTTTTAAATTTGATTTATTGATCTTCTACTTATTTGATTGCTGCGAAACCTAGCAAACATCTTTGGTTCTTGTAATTAGAAAATTTTTGAGTTGAAAAAATGGGCGGGACTACGCCCATTCAAATGTATTATAACATTACACGTGGTTCTACTTAACCGATTTTTACAAAACTTAGCACACACCTTGAACTCTAAAATAGACAAAATTTTCTTTTAAACAAATGGGCGGGGTTACGCCCATTACGGGATTTCCCGGGAATTATTTTTTTGCAAATCCCGGGAAATTTTCAACGGGAATTTTCGGGAATTTAATATATCGGTTTTTGAATTGGCTTTTTTTACATTGCTGTTCGTTGTTTCATTGCTTAAAAATACAACTCTGTAACGATGCATAATATGTATAAGCATGTAAACAGATGTAACAGAGGCTTCCGATGTGAATCCAACAACTTCCAGCGTTACGAAATATTTTTAACTTGTGAAGTCTTTATAGAAAAAAGTATCTAGATTGGCAGATGTAGATGGAATTTCCATCCATGCTTAACTCAAAGCATATGATTTTTTCATAAGTTTTTTAAATATTGTTGTTCATGAAATTAATGAATAAAGTTGTTTTGTTTTTGATTTGAATGTTCACAGAAAAAAGTATTCACCAATTAATGTTTTCAATTAAGAATTTAATTGATTTAATTTAATTGAATCAATTATTAATTAATTTGAGTGGAAAAACTTAATTAATATTATCAAATTGTTTATAGGTGAAAATTTAGTTAATTTTTTAATTGATATTACAAAATTATTCATATTACTTTTTTTTGTGATGTATACTTTTTCATAAAATTATATTTTTTATTGACGTCATTTAATTAAATTCATATGTTTTTGAAATTCCCGGGAATTCCCGGGAATAAAACATTTTACTTCTCGATTCCCGGGAATTGAAAAAGTCCGGGAAATTAGAAACCCTAATAAAACGTTATAAAATGGTTCGAATAAAATTGAGAAATTTAAGAACTTTATCATAAATTTTCAAATTATAATTGAGGATTTTTAAAATTAGATTTGGACATACCAAGTTAGAATTTTAGAAATCAATTTAGTCTTAATTAATAATGATTCGTCTCATATATGTACAATACCCCTTTTAGATATGGAAAGTTTACTTTGCAAATACTCCACTTACATGATGTTTCATTTCACCTAACGATATGTGTAAAAAACACGATTGATATTAAAATATGTTCCCATAACCATACATTTTATATTAGTAAATTCTAGCCGCTTGTGTCCATAAAAGTTCGCTATGATTTTTCCTATATTTCTTACAAGTACTGTGCACTAATTAGATTTAAGTTTACTATCCACATTTTTATTTGCCTGCACGTTTGTATGTGTTTTTATTGTCACGGTGTTACGACTAACACAAAAAAATTTCTTTGCATCCAATTGAGTTAGTTAGCAATTCTATAAGAGAGAAGTGTTTTAAGTTGTAGCGGAAATAGAAAACGGCAATACATGATAAAGTTTTTATTTCTGATATATTACCAATACTAAGAGAGTTGTAACCTGATTTTGACTGTTAAAATTCATATTGTAGGTATATCAGGTGAATATATAATAAGTTCAATTTTGAACTCATTTCATGAGAAATAAAATACTGTATTCTAAAGACTGGATCTCATTATCGGCACAATGTACCGATTTTTGTCGGCTCACTGAGACAAAGTCTTAAGCTAAATTTGCTATATTTCTCAACTTATTGAAATATAAGGACATAATTGAACCACACTGCATTGGTAATAAAGCTACGAGTATATAGACTTATTGCAGAATTAATTAAGTAGTAATGCCATTTTGTCTTATTAATTATGACTTTGTGACAGTGAGCTGGCGAAAATCGGTGCATTGATCCAATAGTGTGATCCAGGCTTAACTGTATTATTTCACTTTTAACTTAGATAGTGTAAATACTGCATTAGAATTAGCAAACTGTATTTCCAATGATAGTATTTTTTACTACGTTTGGTATTTAGTTTAATTAGAACACATCATTATTAGCATACGACACATAATTTATACAAAATAAATAAACATATTTGAACTTAGTAAATTGCCTGGCTTTCTACCATATATTGTTAGTGCGAAAATCTATTAAAAAGTACGAAATGTGTGGATTATAATTTCCATACATATGTACATATGTATGTATGTATATACTAGTGAATGGCTAGAGTCAGTCACCATATGATCATAAAACAACTAGAACCTTAACATTTTCAAGGTCACTTGCGGGTTCTTAATGGCAAGCACAAGCTTAATAGAAAACAGGCTTTATCTGGAGTATATTCACATATATGTATATTTAAATCGGTAGTATATACTGGATGAGTAAATTTTTATTGCTGATACCAACAATAAGTTTTATACCATCAAAACCCACATACTTCCTATAGCTCATTGTTTACCTTGTCCATTATTGTACCATATCACTATTTTTTTCGACTCACTGTTCGAAGATTCCTCTTTGTTTTGTTTTTAGTTTACGTTTCTGTATATGTACATTTTCTGATTTTTCATTCCTTCTATGTACATAGTATGTGTATCTAATGTTTACATGCAGCCGTTTTAATTTTTATTTTAACGTGACGTCGGTCATCAAAATTGGATTTAAATTGTATACAATATGGAAACTATAGGCAATAGGAAGAAAAGCAAATATCTACCTTTGACCATTAAAACTTTGTCCATTTTCAAATGACATTCATACATACTATATGTATACATAAATACATGCATGCACATGTATAATCACATATTTAAGCCAGCAAAAATTTTGCAAATACATATCTATTATGTACATATTTCAAGAGTTGGTATTTATTATTCTATCAATGGAAGAACTATACACATAAAACAAGCAAGAACTTACATGATCTGAAGATTCAGCAGCTGAGGAATTGCGTTTTTCAGTTTCTCCAGTACTAGTACTTGGCGATAGATTAGATGGCTCACCTCCAGCCTCATCGTTTTTTCGGCGGCGTACTTCAGCCATATTTATTCTTTAAATTTCTTTGTTATGCAAATTATGTCTTTTTCACTTTTTATTGAAATTGAATTATTTATTTATCGATACTTGAAAGTTTCACCAAACAAATGATTTGTATTTGTACGAATTTGTGTACAACTTTTTTTTAATTATGTTTTCATCTTCTGCGTCGTCTCAGATTGAGACGGGTGCTTGTTTCTATACTTAATCTTTTATTTTTATTCACAAAATTAACTCTATGTAGAATTTTCAAACAACATTTATTTATTTATTTGATTATTTTTTATATTTCGCCAATCAACCGCTTGCCATGAAATTAACTGCTTGATTGGTATGAAAATTTTATTTTTCCAATTCCTTCATTTTTATTTTACTTCGGGCGAGTTGCCAGATGTATTTTTCTTTTATGCTTGTTTTGGAAATTATGTATTTTGCCAGAGGTGGGATTTGCAGTAGTTTCATAATATGAATAGTGTATGTGTGGAACTAAACAACTTCACTGTGAAAACCTTTTCATCTCCACATGACATGAAATTTTGTTGTACGAGTAACTTGAATTTATAACTGAATTGTTGAAACAAATGCACTAACAATAATGTTATAACTTGAAGTTAATGTTAAAGTGTTATATCTGTGGTTAAAGTTAGTCATTTTATGTCAAGTGGAGAACCCAAATTATATTTAGATAAATAGATATACATATTTGCATCATTTAATATAAATATGGTGTATATTGAGTAGGTTGATTAGTGTTTAGTAAGTCTTACATGAAATTTCAGCAGATTTTTTGTCTTTTAGATCAAGAAGAAACGTTTACAAAATAGAACCAAGTTTGTTTTGTTGTTTAACAATTTCATTTTTTATTATTATTATTAGCTATAAATAAAAACAAAGTAATATGTACAATATGCTTTTAAGCATACCTATATATTTATTTTTAGTTATTCCCACCAAAAACTCACAGAAAAGCTAGGACCTTTGGACTGAACATAGTGCCACCATTTTGGTGGCATGTAAAGGCAATCACCTGGCTGTAACGTAAGATGATAAAATTTAACCTTTTCTATCAGAGGAAACATTTCAGTGTCCATATTAAAAGCATCTACTTGAGAAGTATTTTGCAGAAATTCACTTTCATGGGGATAAAGATTTTCTGTATCATCAGGCGAAGCTAGTATAATAGACTTTGTGCCAAATACTTGGCAAAGCAAATTATGTTTTGGATCGTAATGAAGTGGAGAAATGGTGCCTTTTGGACCAAGCCATGCCTTGATATCAATAGCTTCTTTGTTCTGCCCTAAAGAACAATAATCTGGTATGGAGAAGTCCTCTTTCAGTTGCGGTATTTGTTCAAACAACTCATGCTGTGCTAAATATTCAACATTACTTGCATACTTTTCAATAATTTCCTGGCTGGTAAATTGTCTTTTGAGAAAATCTTTGATTTTCATTAACTGTTGCGACCATTCATCTGTGGCATAGTTTGAGCCTATTTCTATAGGTACCGTACGATTTCCGGTAAGTTTAAGCAAATAATTTAAATCGCGCCATTTTTCTAAAGCTGGCCAATGATCAATGGTTTTTAAAAGTAAAGCAGGTTGTTGTTTATCGAAACATTTTTGTTGAAATTCCAATACAGATGGTTGATCCATTTGTAATATATCACATTGTGTATTTAGTCTTTCAGGGTTTTCAATTATAGGCAATTTTAGATCTGCGCAAGGATCTGTAATATACATATGTGGAATGTGAATAAGGAAAATGCGAACATAGTTTATAAAGTACTTCCTCTTACCCAATTCTTGGTCAAAGAATTCCACTAAAGTTTGCTTAAATTTTTTACATTCTGCAAATAAATCATCTGTACAACCAATTAAGATGGCATCATCAAGAATCTCGCTACATTTCTCCACTTGTATCTTTTCTGTTGACTCTAACAAGAGAAACAATATCTGTGAATCAAAATGGATATTAAAATGTTAGTTATTTAAAATATTCAATAATACAACCTGAAGACAACAAGCTAAACCATATATTTGTCTTATCTCCTTAGAAACGGCGCTAAAATGACCCGTGTGTATACGCTCCCAGCTTTTATCCACTAAAGCTTGTATTAAGAAGGTAACCTCTTCCAATTCCTCGTTCACGATTTTACTTTCCAATGAATCCGATTGTAAATGGTCTAAGGCTTTCTTTAAAATATATTTGGCTTCGTTTTCATTTAATAAAATCATTTCAATTTCTTCTATACGCGGCAGCAATTTAATCAAATGTTTTATATTTTCTTCCATTTTTTTTTGTTTGTTTTGCTTTGGTTAAGAATTTGAGAATCAGCTGATCAGAAACTATTTAAAGAGTGGCAGCCTTGTCAATGGTGGTGGGTCGTTTGTGAAATTTCAACAATTTGGCGACTATGCATATTCAATACATGATTTCCATCATCATGGTACAATTGTACTTTTTATGGTACATTTTTGACCTCGTTGGTACCGTGGTACTACCGCGATTTGCTTGGTACAATCTAAAAATGCCAATGTTTCACTATATCGTCGGGTTGTTTCTGGTTTGCGGTACATTATATGCAAAATACATTATGTCTGCAGCAAACCAGAAGCCAACTGATAACATTAATTTTGCCTATGTTGTCTTTAATTTTTTTATGTGTTTTATTTAGAATAACCGATCTCTAACAAGTCTAATCTACGAATGTACCCTTATGAATGTAATATTTACTATTTTTTTAGGTTATATTTAATATTTTATACTGAATTTTTATACACATTTTTGTTAAGTTTCTGTTTTTTATTGTTTACTTCTGAATTTTTGCACATTTTTTTTACGTTTCCGTAAATATTAAAAAAATGGTACCGTCATGGTCCAAAAAGTACATTTTGTTTTCACAGTTGGTACAAAATCCAAGAAGTTATTTTCCTTCCCTGATTCAATATTGCAGGCTGGTATTGGTATTCGGTAAAAATTTGGTAGAGACCAAATCGTCGGTTGGGTTCTGGATTGCAGCACAATATATTCAAAATACATTATATATGCAGCAAACCAGAAACCAACCGACGAAATATCAGCCAAAACCACAATTTCCACCTAATCGATAAGCAACACCGAATATTCGGTCAGACTCTATTAAATTTAATGCTTGACTAACAAACGGATTCGTTGGAAAACCTAAAAAATAGCTCAAAAAGTGGAGTCTAAAGGTAGGAGCAAAAAGGGAATTTATAAAAAGGGCTTCAAAATTAAGAAATGTAAAAAATTCTATTAGTTTTTTTTTAATTAAGGTTAATATTATTTGAAGTTATTTCAATATTTTATTCCTATGTAAAGCGTGTCAAAATGAGTGAAATGCATCCAAAAATGCTATACCAACAACAAATAAATTTTTAGAATTATTTGTAGTTATTTTTCTAAAAAAAAACATAAAAAACCGAAACCACGAATTTAAATCCTTGTAAGTAATAGCGCATTTACATTTGAGCAAAATCTAGTACTTACGAGATTTCAGGCAAAATCTGGCAGATTTCCCATTACAAACAAAATCTATTATGCCCTAATTCAGTAAGAAGATTTAGGACGTTTTTGTTTGAAAATGCTTCTGAGTTCTTGTCTTTGAAGTCTATAAATTATTTTCTTCAAAAATGGTTGTTGTCTTTGATAATGAAAAATATAAATATTATTGCCATGTTTTTAAAACATAAAAATTCAATTAAATTATTATACAATAGTTTGAGAAATATATGAAAAATAATGTGTTGGATATAATGTTTAGAACAAAATCATAAAGCAAATACACGAACCTTCTAGCATAGACAATAAATAATAATCGTTTTAAAGAATCAAAACTGCTTCATTTTTTCGTCCATAGACAAGACGATACATTCGTCGAACAGAATAAGTTCATTAGAACTTAGTGATGCAAGTATGCGTACATAAAAAGGTGTTGGAATTGGATACAGTGCAGTTATTTGGTTGTAGTTTTGGAATATTATCAGTTAATGGTGTTTATTTTGGATACAAATTTTGATAAATCGTCGGTTGGTTTCTGGTTTGCTGCAAACATAATGTATTTTGAATATACTGTGACGCAAACCAGAAACCAACCGTCGAAATGTAAAAAAAGCTAGGTGTAAACGGTACATATTTTCACAAAGATTTTCATTGAAATCTGCTAAATTTTGGACAGGTGTAAATGCCCTATTAACATAAAAATATAGTTTTTTGAAAAATTTTACTGAAGTACAAATCTATGACAATAAAACGAACACTTAAATTTTACCAAGAATTAAATACAAAATATTGCAAAAATGTACAGATATAATTTTTATCATTGTTATTTTTTTCACATAGTTTAGATTATTTATTAACTAATCAGCATAACTCCAAAAATTTACTTTGCAGCAGGTTTTGATAAAAATGCTTACATTAAATTCTCAAAAGGAGAATAGAAAGAAGAAAGTAAAAAGGTAAATAACGGGTTATCCATTTCTAGGTTTCAAGACTAAAGTGAAATAATAATCGAATCATGTTATGATTTTGATGAAACTTTTATTTCATTTTGATGATTGGAATCTTGCCATTACGCACGAAACACAATGTCATTTAAATGGCCGCCTCTAGATTGCTTGCAGTAGTCGATCCTCTTGATTTATTTTTGAAAAAATTCTCCCACATTTCGGGCGTTATCTCGGCGATAGCTTGAAGATTGCCGCTTTTCAAATGCTGTTGGGAGATTATCCGCGTAGACACAGTTTTTAGCGTAGCCCAACAAAAAAAGTATAACGGCGTCAAATCGGTTGATCCGGGTGGCCAATTGACGTACCCAAAACATAAAATTACGCGTTCTGGAAACTTTTCATATAATAAAGCCGAAATCGGTTGTATTGTGTCTTGTTGGAAAAGCATATCTTCAATTGCCGGCAAAAAAAAGACAGTTATCATATGGCCATAGCGCTCTGAAGTGACGTTAACGGTTCTTGAACACTTTCGCTAACAGAAGCGACATTTACCGCAGAGCGCACATATCGTTGATGCACAGGCCTCAGTACACCTGTAACTCTTCCAGTCTCTTAAAATTTCTTTATAATCTTGTCAATTGCACAGTAAGCCGATTATGACGACAATATCACCACGTAATGTTCGAAATTGGCACCGCTTGAACCACCTCTTTTGTAATGGGTGTTTTTTATTGAGGTATAGAACTTTAAGTTGGCATCACTTTTTTAACTGGCGGCCATTTTGTCAGCTGTCAAGTGATTAATATTTAGTTTGGTTTGCCATTTCATCATGAACAGGTTGACAAAAGAACAACGCTTGCAAATCGTGCAAATTTATTTCGAAAATAATGGTTCAGTTCGCGAAGTTTACCGCAGCTCCGTCCATTTTATGGTCGACATAATCGTCCATCAGAGCAATTAATTCGGTTAACCATGGATCGTTTTCGCACTACGTTTACTCTATGTGATAATACGCATCCGCAGAGACGTCGAACAGTGCGCACCGAAGAAACAATTGTCGCTGTAGAGCAAAGTGTTGAAGAGGACCCGAATGAATCGATTCGCCACCGTGCACAGCAATTGGAGCTTTGTCCATCAACTTTATGGAAGATTTTGAAGATTTTGAATGTGGATGAGTTGTGGTTCCAAACAATCACAATCGATTTATTGAAGGAAACATTCGATGAGCGCATAATTTCGCGGAATGGACCTGTCAATTGGCCACCAAGATCGTGTGATTTGACACCATTGGATTATTTTCTTTGGGGATATGTGAAGTCGCTCGTCTACGCCAACAAACCAGAAACGTTAGGGGACTTGGAAGCCAACATTCGTGGCGTTATTGCCAACATACGGCCCCATATGCTCGAAAAAGTGGTTGAAAATTGGACCTGTAGAATTGGCTTTATTCGAGCCAGCCGCGGCGGCCACATGCCCGAAATCATATTTAAACATTAATGGCATAAAATTATCCTTCCAATAAAGCCAAATTGATGGACATTAAAACGATTTTCTTGTGTTTTATTTCAATTCGAAGTTCTATACCTCTAAAAAAACACCCTGTAGTATGTTTTAACTATTTTTACGCGTTTAACTAAATAAATGACACTTCAAATGACATATACATACATATTTAACAGCTGACAGTCTTGTCAGAACGGCGGATGTCAAACCACAAAATGGATAACCCTGTATTACGCAATCAAAAATTAATTTATTTCTTGTTCGATTCACCTTGCCGCCACTATAACGTGTAGCGCATGATATAAATATAGAAGGTACTTCCATTCTCTCATTTTTTCTTGACATAAACCTTCTGACAAGGATAGGTATTCTGAAGTTTCCGGTAAAATCGTGCTACCGTATTAATTTAATATTTCCCCTCTGTTTCCTGTTTGTTTGAAAATTTGATTGAAAAATTATTTCAGAAGTTTTTTTTTTATAAATTCAAACAATTTAAGAAAAATTGTGATGATAAATGTTTTATTATCTTGAAAAGCAATGAAATGCATTGTAAATGTATTGTTGTGTTAAAGAAAGCGAAAATGAACTTCATATTACAAACAGTGGCCGTACAAAATATCATTGTAAAAATATGAATTTGGCATTCTTTGAGTTCTCTACATTATCTGGTGTCCGCCAACAGTGTCTAAGAGCCTGAAAAATCTGTGAAATAGACTTGCCAAAATTATCCGATCGGGTATTTAAGTATTTTTTTTTAGAAAAAACATGTTAAACTCAACAAGAAGCGAATTATATAGATTAAACAAGATGTAATATCAATCAATATTTGTTAAACTTAATGAAAATTCATTGTCAACTAAATCAAAATCATGAATCAATTTGGATGAAAATATAGTTAAAATACTTATTTTAGGCAGAAAATTTAAAAAGATGCGCCAAGTTATTACATAACCACTTTTTAAACATCACAGATGTGTAGTCATGCATATCACTTTATTTATTCGCAACTTTTGTTAAGATAATTACACGTTTCTGTAAAAATTTTTATTGGGAAGACTTATATTTTTTACGATATGGGAACATTTTTTTTATTTCTCTCAAAAAACAAACTTCAAAAATACTTATTTTTTAAAAACAAAGAGAGAATGGAAGTACCTTCTATATTTATGTATATCATGGCATGATATAAATATAGAAGGTACTTCCATTCTCTCATTTTTTCTTGACATTCACCTTCTGACAAGGATAGGTATTCTGAAGTTTCCAGTAAAAATGTGCTACCGTATTAATTTAATATTTCCCCTCTGTTTCCTGTTTGTTTGAAAATTTTATTGAAAAATTATTTCAGAAGTTTTTTTTTATAAATTCAAACAATTTAAAAGAAATCGTGATTATAAATGTTTTATTATCTTGAAAAGCAATGAAATGCATTGTAAATGTATTGTTGTGTTAAAGAAAGCGAAAATTAGCTGCATATTACAAACTGTGGACGTACAAAATATCATTGTAAAAATATGAATGTAGCATTCTTTGAGTTCTCTACATTATCTGGTGTCCGCTAAGAGTGTCTAAGAGCCTGCAAAATTTGTGAAATAGACTTGCCAAAATTATCTGATCGGGTATTTAAGCCATTTCTTAGAAAAACATGTTACAATCAACAAAAAGCGAATTATATATATTAAACAAGATGTAATATCAATCAATATTTGCTAAACTTAATGAAAATTCATTGTCAACTAATCAAAATCATCAATCAATTTGGATGAAAATATAGTTAAAATATTTATTTTAGGCAGAAAATTTAAAAAGATGCTCCAAGTTATTACATAACCACTTTTTAAACTTCACAGATGTATAGTCATGCATATTACTTTATATATTTTCAAATTTTTGTTAAGATAATTACACACTTTTGTAAAAAATTTATAAGGGAAGACTTATATTTTTTACGATATGGGAACATTTTTTTTATTTCTCTCAAAAAACAAACTTCAAAAATACTTATTTTTTAAAAACAAAGAGAGAATGAAAGTACCTTCTATATTTATATCATGTATCATGGTGTAGCGTGTATGTATGTTTGTGGGTGATGTGAGAATTGTACAGTTTGGACCTGACGATTTTCAGACCCTCTCAATGGTGAAATTGCAAAAAATTTAAATTTTGGTTATCACAATTTTATGTAGGAAGAAACTTATAAAAATATATCGCGAACTAAAACGAAAAAAACCTCAATTTATCAAAATACGTACTACATATGTACATATGAGTACAAAATACTCTGACTATTAATCGGCTAAACAGGCGTATATAAAAGGATATTTTATTCACACACACACACACACACACACACACACACACACACATACACACACTCACACACACAAATAAAGTATGTTTTAAAAAGCCACACACATTTACGCATTTTCCATTCCATTTTATGTACATAAATGTATGTATTGGGTGACGAATGATAAATAAACATCCCTAGTATTATGAGTATATTTTTTGGAATTGAAGTTTATTTGCTAGTGGTCAAGCATTTGTCATTGGTGCTTTGCCAAATCATCAGTAGACTTTACTGTTCAAAATATGTGGTTGAAGTCTACTGATGATATGGCAAATCACGAATAAAATATATTTAGACAATGATTAACCACCAGCAAATGAATTTCAATTAAAATAAACTTAATAAATTTCTTAAATAAATTTTTTTTAGTTGTATTAAATATCCATTACGTTCCTATGCTCCTTGCAGGAGTAAAAGGAATAAATATATACATATTAAATATCCATAGCCTGACTATCAGCATACTCAGACTATAAGTATGAGTGAGAGGGAGGGAGCTGCTTCATATGCCTGTGACTTTTTATTTTTAGTTGCAGGGTATTTTAGTTTTTCGCTTAAACGAAGTAGAGATGCTCTTTCTTGTATATTGGAATCGGTTATAGTCATTGAGAGAAAATATGTGAGTGTACGAATTGTTTGCGCTACAATTATGATTAGTTCTAATTTACACTATGCAAGTCTTATTGCTAAGCTGATTAGTTTGTGGGAGAGAGAGACGAGGTGAGCACATAAGTTTCCTTTCCCCTCGTCACTCTCTTCTAACAAACTAATCAGCTTAGCAATAAGACTTGCATAGTGTAAGCTAGGACTTATACACAGTTAGTCCTAATTTACACCATGCAAGTCTTATTGCTAAGCTGATTAGTGTGAGGGGGAGAGAGACAAGGGTAATATAAATGTTTCTTATCCCTTAGTCTCTCTCTCTCTCTCTCTCCCCTAACAAACTAATCAGCTTAGCAATAAGACTTGCATAGTGTAAATTAGGACTTACTAAAATTTTTTTGAGTACTCATTGCCATACTCTGGTATGTAGTATGTATGTTTGTGTGCTTGTGTATTTATGTACGTTCTTTAGATAATAATTTCTGTTTCATACTTCTTGTATACAAATTGTAATTAAAAATGATTATTTTACATAAACAAATAAAATCTTACAAAAGTGATTTTTCTCTACAACATAAAAATATTTTCTTAAGGGAGGTCGTAAGGCGAGCACGAAAATTTGGTTACATCGTCATGAAAATGCCTTACGCCCTCCCTTTAGAAAATATTTTTATGTTGTAGAGAAAAATCACTTTTCTAGGATTTTATTTGTTTTCATTTCTTTATGTAAAAAAAAATACTAATTTTTAATTGATGTTAATTGGAGAAAATGCAATTCCTTTATTGAAACTTAATAGTAAAATAAATGTAGAATAATACGAGTATCACTTGTTGTTTCTACAAGTTTCATATGAAAATCAACCAAAAACCTAAAATTGGAAAACCAAACAACATCGTTACCAAGCGAGTTCAATTAATTTAAGCGAAATTTTTGTTGGTATTCAAATTTTTTGGAAGTTCTTTAATAAAAAAAAATTAAATCAAACCAGAGCAGAGTAAATGGATGTTGTTTTTCCACATTTCGTAAACAAATTAATGGCATTGATGTGTATAAAAAATATCTTATTGTTGTTTTTCAGATAAATTTATGTTTTCATTTCTATTTCCTCATAGCTATATACATGTATTGAGCAAATGTTAGTATAGTACATGCATATTTATAAAAATCTTTTATTTTATATATAAAAAAGTTTGCAAAATATATTCTTGTAAAAGATTCAAGTGATTTGAAAGATTTTTGTCCAAGATTCGTATCTCGCGTTTATATCATTTAAGTGTGAAGTAAGTCAAAACTCGAAAAAATAACTTCTATCTAAAAAAAATCTATGATCGTGAAACTGAAACTTTGGAAATTCAACTGTCATAAAAAATATAAATTTTTTGTAATACGAGTATACATATGTAAATGTAGAAATATGTATGTATGTATTTATTTTCCTTTTTCTTTTAATAAGAAAAATTAAAAAAATGTTCAACTTTTTAGGGTGCAATTTTTTCATTAATTTTTCACATTTAAAATACATAGTTGGCATTTTATTAAAAAAAAAAGAATAATGACCTAAATATTTTCCTTGTGTTTTTATAACTCATCCATTATTGTTTGTTTTGTTGTAACCTTTTCCTGAACACTTAATATTAAAGTGCTGTCGTGCAGGAGGCACTAAAACATTATTTTAATAAAGGGTGTCGTCTACCTTAGATTATACACAAGTGAGAAATAATTAATGCTACATGTGTTACATTAAATATAAGAAAATAAAAAAAAATATACATACATATGTCTAAAAGATAAAGTATAACTATGAATAAATAACTACAAGACAATAGTGATTATACATACAACATATTTATTGTACTAAATCTTGATTTAGCGAAAACCAAAATTGACTCCCACAAAAGCTTGAGAGCCATATTTTTAGAAACTTAAGCAGCATTTCAAATGAATTTTAAACAAAAATCTCAAAAATTGTATCCACAAATGAATTTCATTTCAAAAGAGATAGGTATTTAAAAATTTTTTTAATGAGCCAATTTGATTAAAATAACTGGTAACATTGTCATTATTTTATGTTTTTAATAGAAGCACTTTTGTTTCAGCAATCTAGCACTTTTAGTCTTTTCATATTATGGCAACACAGGTTTAGTAAAAGCAAATAACTGTTTTTATTTTCATGCACTCTTAAAACATAAACATAAACATAAACAGACATAGAACAGTATTTGTTTTTGTAGAAACAGTAAAGAAAATAATGTAAGATTTTGACAGTGGGTACTGTATGTATGTATACCGTTTTCTTGCAAAAAGTGAAGCTTTGCAAAATTTTGAGTTGACACTCTTTAGAGGAACTAGTGCGATATGTAACTGCGAAATTTCAAACCTAATGGTAGGTACACACTTTGCAACATGTTTACGCAACACGTTTATATTATATGTCACATATTTTTTTTTAATAATATTATGGCAGCGTTATGATATAATCATCAGAGCTCACGGCTTGATAAATTCATATTGATATGAAATGTCATTTTATGTGTTACTGTGCATTTAACGTTTATTTATTAAACAATTTTCGTTTAAAAAGACGGCACAACAATTATTTGTGACCAAAAAATTAAACAACACGCAAATTAGATATTTTTGGCAAGTATTTTTAAAATATTTTTTTTGATTCAGCATGATGAACCACTTTGTGTTGATATTAATGAAAAAATGACAGTTGCTTGGCCGGCGTCATATTACGAGTTATGATATAAAATCATCAGGTGTGGACACTATTTAAACATCAAAACATTTTCGATATTTTTGAAATTTCGAATGCAACTTCGAACGCAACCATAAACAAGACTATACACTATGCGACCGACAATGCAATGCAATGCCTGGTTGCATAAACATATCGCAAAGTCTATACCTACCATAAAACTCAATAGCAGATTTTATTCGCTTTGGCGTTTAAAAAAATTATACATTGAGAACATTTTTTCCTACAGAATCCTTGAAATTATCGGCCTGGCCCACGATGTCACGAGAAATCGTTCGATCGACAACTTGTATTGCAAACAACAACAAATTTTCTAAAGTTATTGTTGTTTGCAATACAAGTTGTCGATCGAACAATGTCTGGTGACATCGTGGGCCAGGCCGTATAATTCATATGCATTGTCTCTTCTGTGTCTTTCGCTATTTCACTGTATAATAACAGTTATTATTAAGTATGTTGTAACAAATACACTACATATTTAGTATTAATGTGCAGGAACTAAGTGCAACAAATGGCGGTAAGTCTAACGTTTCGTTAAGCACGACAGACTTTTCATTCGGCAACAAAAGCAAAATAGTAGCAGGTGTTTTATATATTTTAATGTTAAAACAAAAAATAAAACTTTTTGTACGTACGTACGTACATATATTTTTCATTAAAATTATAAAAAAAAATCGTGAGTAAGCGCGCTTAGGCAGGCAAAGGACAGTTTGTGTTTAGGAGGAATATTAGTTCAGCTGGACCAAACATTTTATATGTGCTTATAAAACTTTTTTTCCTTTTGCTTGTTGTTGTAATAAAAATGTAAAAGTTTATAGAATGATTTAAATTTTTAAATGCGAATATTAGACAAGTTCATGCCCTTTTTTAACTTTTTTTTAAATAAAGGAAACCGATTTCTTTATGGTTCTTGTCATCACTATTAGTACGCTTAAACTCTGAACAAATCAAGTTGATTTGAGGAAATCACGTCAAAGTGTTTACATTATGTGTTGTAAGTGTTTTTGTGTTCGAATTTTCGATGTCAATTTGGCGTTTGAGTTGTTTATTTATTTTTATAACATACAAAAAAAAACTTTTGCTTAATAAAAAAGAAAAGAGGTGCTCTTAGGATATACCTATGCTGCTTAGTTATATCCCTGCAGGAAATGGAACTGACACAAGACTAGTCAGGTGATCGGTCTTTAAGTGATAGGGACCAGTCCGAGTTCTAACACTTCCTATGAAGCGGACCAGTCACTTTAACATGGGGATGGCCTAGGATGGAGTTAATTGATACTTTGTATACGCCTTTTGACTTGTCACTGAACTATTCCACAGTAACCTATTCGATGTAGAATAAGGCCGGGTATACATCGGTGTGGCAAATGCCACACAAGTGGAATAAAATTAAAAACTGTTTGATTCAGACATGTATTTATTAAGTTAAATAGTTCCATACATAACTAATAGAGAATTTTATAGAATCCAACATGATTAGAAATTGTTTAAATCAATAAATACATGTCTGAATCCAACAGTTTTTCATTAGTAATTAGTTAGTTACGCTTCTTTGGGCAAATGACACACAAGAAATGCCAGATGTAAACTCAGCCTAATATAAATTATTTAAAAATGTCATTCCGACCAGCGTGACCGTTTCACCGACTAAAGTGGCAAATTGCCACTTTTGCGACTGCCTTGCCACTTTTTTTCTCCCTTTTTTAGAGTGTTTTATATACTAATACAAAAAAAATAATGTAGTTTTCTCGTTATAAATAAATAAATCCCCTTTTGGTGCCACTTTTTGAAAAAAATTATCGGTCGCCTGGACACTCAACTCTAACAATGAAAACTTATAATCTTTGTTTTTATTGTTACAACTTCAATTATAATTTATTTTTGGGATTCGAACTGACAACCTCTTGCATGACAGGCTCGCACACTACCCACTCGACCACAGAGGCACTCATATTTCAAAAGTATGAACACCTGTTAAACTTAGGTTAATATCTAAGTCTAGCTTCCAGAGTGAATTGACGGTCCATTTATATCGATTCACTGTCTTATATATATACTGAACCAAAAAAAAAAAAAAATATTCGTAATACATAATACATGCCCTACCGGAGTCTTTCTTATAGAGACATACTAAATAAAAAAAAATATTCGTAGTACATATAATATATAATATTAGTAATAGTGCCCTATTGAACTATGGATGAACTAATGGAGAATAAAACTAAACGAATAAAAATGTGTTGAGGTAACATTTACCCGGCTTACGTGGAAACACCACATTAATTCTAGCGAACACAAATGAAGCTTAAATTAACTCAGATACATTGGCTGATTAACTAGTAGAAATTCAATCCTCAGTCTAGATTGTAAGCTTTTAGTATACTTTTCAAATCTGAAATTTGAATCTATGTACATATTTCTGAAAAGCATGAATTTGAACAACAAATTTTCAACTTGGCATTTTCTGAAGGATACAAACTTTTTTTGGAGTCAATGCTGGCGGATAATAGATTAATGTCCAAGTTGTCCTCTAAAAACGTACATACTCAGAATTCCTTGAAGTTAGAAACTGTGAAAACTGTGTATCTTAAGTACATACGAAGCTGTATATGTTCATATTACACATCCCGCTTTCTAAAAGATATTTATTTTTAAATCCCAGGTTTTGATGGATCATGTCCCGCTTTCAGCTTCCAATGTAGATAAAATCCAAGGAAAAAAAACATATCTTTATATTATTTGATAGGTCCTGGACTCAGCTACAATACTAGAACGAGTCCCAATAACTAGAACGAGTCTGTTAAAGCGTTTTAGCTTTTAAGATGTTTAGTAATTCTCAATTACTTTATGGTAGATTCTATATAATTCCAATTTTTTTTTCAAGAATTTGGTTGGACATTTTCTGATAAATTTGCATTAGCATTAACGTAATGCAGCCTACAGAAAATATTAAACAACATAGTTACCTTAATATAGAAGCCACCTAACTAATTTTTTTTTATATCCAGATTTTGGCATTTTTCAATATATTAGATACATCACAAAAATGGTGAATATGTAACCATTTACACGATATATTTTCTTTTAACCATACACTACGACCTACTTTTTTTAACACTCCCATTTTCTCAAGTCCTACGACGAGTACGCTTGGTTCAATTGTCACCAAATTTTCTGCAGGGATAAAACAAATTTCATTTGTGAAATAACAATGCAATAAAATTATATTATATGATGATGTCAAATTCTCTGCAAATATTTCAAAATATTTGCATTTATTTCCCATTATTTTCTTTTCTAATGGCGTACGATTAAATTAATGTATTGTTTGTGAATAAGCCGACTTATAACCGATCGGCTGTGTTATCTGGTTGTGCTCATATCGTCGGTTGGTTACTGGTTTGTCGCACAGTATATTAAAAATAAATTATTATTGCAGCAAACCAATAACCACCCAACGATGTGCAAACACAAAACCAAAACAAATTGACCAATCGATCTCATTGTTTTTGTTTCATTCATGTTTATTTTGGTACTCTGCTTTTAAGTACAAAGAAATCGAAACAAAAATAAATTTATAACTATAATAGTGTCGATTATTTTTGTTACGAAAATCGCATCTTTACTCCTGTATCGCGCAATAAATAGCATAGCTATAATATTGTGGCACAAAATTACCCGGTATTAAAAAGAACATTATTTGGGCTAAACAAAAACACCAACAAAAAACTTCCCTTCTTAAATTACTTTTTTTCTTTTCATCAGCAAATAATATCAGCCATTTTTATTCGTACTTAAATGTCACTTTTTTGGATTTGTAAGTCACCAATAATGGGTGACCCAAAGTTGCATTTGTAATAATAGCAGCCGCGCGATATTGTGCTGACAAATTCGACTTAATTTGTGGCAAATCAAGTCATTTGAGATAATCTGCTAATATTAAAAATGTATGGGAAATTAATTCGCAAATTACTTAATTTTGGGCAAATCAAATGTTTTGGCATAAATAACGTATGTATATGGAAACGTACAATAACACTCACTGATATATATTCTTAATAAAAACCAAATTTATTTTTTATCTAAAGACATCTAAAGGTCACATTGAGAAAACATTTGCCTGAAATATGTTTCTTCATACATATTTGCATTTAATTTTTTCAAGGCAAAAGAAATTATGTTTTGTTGTCTCACATTCCATTAGTTTTACATACTAATATTTTCAGTGCAAATAGAATTCGTGAATTGTTTGGATTAATTGTATCACAATTTTATGTATAGCAAAAATAAATAACGTGATACATATTTAAATTTAATTGAATTAGAATGAATTTAAATAAGGAATAATTTTGCTATAAATTTATTTTAAATAACTTATTTATATTATTTCTAATTCCACAAATCCATTAGTTAAAAACATGATACAATAATCATGGTTAAAAATATATAACAATCAAATAGAACAGTGAGTGAAAAAGTGCAACAAACTTGATCTTTTTCCCCTTACATTATTGACATATTAATTTTTGAATATCTCGCAGCCAACTAACACGAAAATGTACTTCTTTATATGGCAGGCGTATTGAATACAAGAAAAAAAATTATACCGGAAAATAAAAATAATGGCAGAATATGGAAATAAACTGCCAGCTACTATTGCATTGTGTATTCGTGCATTTATTATTCGCGTGGAAGTTTCGAACATTTTTAAATCACATTTTACCAATGACAGCTTTAAATATTTAAAGCAAATTGAGAAATAATTTTCATTTGTCATAAATTATTAAATATTCATTTAGTGCGTAAAACAAGTTTGGAATGGGGACGTATACTTAATGAACTTTCATAATATTTCACATACTTAGCGGCATGCAATATATCGTCGGTTGGTTTCTGGTTTTGTATTTTGAATACACTGTGCCGCAAGCCAGAAACCAAGCGACGACATGCCAACAAAGTACAGTTTGAATTTCATAAATATATATTGGATAGTTAGTCCCTTCTTGATTCAGTCAACCATATTTCCTAAATCAACAGTGTACTATCGCATAATCTACCATAATTTATAACTTATCTTTAAACAGTGTGCCCTCACACAGTGAGCAGTATTTTCTACATGGACAGCCACTCAAAAAAGAAATTAGTGCTTTTTCGGTCTACTCAAGTCGACCGTCTGGGTTGTGGAAACAGGGAGTAAGACTCACTATCACTAAACAATCGTACGACTTTTGAAAAATACAACAACAATTAATAATATAGCTTAATTTTTTTTGTCATCATAAGCAGAAACTTATAAAAATTCCCACATAACGACTGTATCCCACAAACTCGCCCGCGTATATCTCCAAAAATCCCCTGTCCCCAAAAAGTTTGGAAAACTGCCAACATTAGAGATAAATCACCAATACTGGCAGGCCCTTATCGTGGTTGGTGTATTTCGGCTTCGACTATGACAATTTCGTCATAGATTAAAGAAAAACTGTTGAAGTATTCTTTAATCTATTACCAAAATGTCGTAGTCGAAGTCGAAATACGCCAACCACGATAAGAGGGATTATTTCTCAACATTCGGTGGTATTGAGAAATATTTTGCAGCAGGTAAAATTCTTCTGAAGTAGAACAGCTCAACAATGCTATTAAAGATTTAAAGCAAAAATCGCTCTCGCCCCACACATAACTGCCAAAAAAAGTTAATTTTAAAATATAAGAAAACTTGTTAAATTACAACATAAATAAACTATTTTTCTTATAAGGCATTTAAATCTTCACAAAATGTAGCAGATTTTCATTAAAATCTTTATGAAAATCTATACCCTTTACACCAAGTTTTTTTTACATTTATCTAGATTTTTTTATCCAAAACAGAACCTATTAACTGAAAAATGCCCACAACTACAACCAAACAACTGCAATATAGCCAATTCACACACTCTTTTAAGCAGACCGTAGCTAATTCACTCACCTTTTATATAAAAATATGTTGTACAGGGTAGAAGAAAAAAATAATAACAATATTATATTAGAATTCTTTTTGTATGGGAAATCTAGTAAAAAGCTGCTAGATTTAGCTCGAAATATCGTAAGTACTAGATTTCGAGACAATGTAAATGGTTTATTACTGAATTTTTTGGGATCTTAAAACCAATTAAAAACAAACTAATCTTAAATATAATGGGCCTTATTACGAGTGTCGTATTTCGACTACGACTACGAGGATTTTGAAATTGATTAATAGGTCATTTACATCAGCACAAAATTTAGCATATTTTGATTAAAATCTTTATGAAAATCTATACCGTTTAGACTACCTTTTTTTTACATTTATCAAGATATTTTTATCCAAAATAAAATCCATCAACTGAATTGTTTCCAAAACTACAACCAAACAACTGCAATATAGCCAATTCAAACACCTTTTTAAGCAGCCCGTAGCTAATTCACTCACCTTTTGTTGTACAGGGTAGTAAAGAATAAATAAAAACATTTTTTTTAGATTTCCTACAAATCTACTGAAAAATTAGATTTCGTTTTGTATGGGAAATCTCCAAAGTACTAGATTTCGAGACAGTGTAATTGCAATGTTCTTTAGTCTAGTACAAAATAGTCATAGTCGAAGTCGTAATACGACACTCGTACTAAGGCTCAATATATCTGTAGTTTTTTTTCCATTTCGTCAAACTCTATCGTCTACTAAAAATCAATAAATCCATTAAACACTGCTTACATTTAACGAAAATATATCTTATATAATTATAATTTTTCTATGGGTATACATTTAACATTATATATTTACAATATTTTTTCTGCTGAGTTACTGCCAAGATAAAGTTTTCTGTGTATTTATTAATAAGTTGGTTAAAGAACTTCTTCAAATTTTACAAAGTTTTTCCTAACAACTTACAACAACTTTTACTGCCGCTAGTACTTGCTGGCAATTTTCACTGAAACTTAAACAACATTTGAGCCATAAAGTTGTTGCGGTGACGCTGCTACCCACACACAGACAAAAACCGACATAAATATTTACACTAAGGAGTGAATAGTTTTCTTTTTTGTTCTTCCTTTTTTTTAATACTTTTTTTGTTTGTTTGTTCACTGCTTTGTTATATTGGTTCTTTTGAATGTTTTTTGTTTGTTTGTTATTTTATTTGGTGGACTGCATATAGTCTGTGTGTCTTGAGTTTGGTTTGAGTTGAAAAGTTGGCTGATGAAACAAGGACTTGTTGAAGGAAAAAAAAACAAAAATTGAGAAACAGCAGTAATTTTAAAGTGGCTTAAGTGTTATATTTTTTGCAGTTTTATTTTCTTAATTTCGTTTTAAAATGAAGAGGGTTTTTATCATTTCTGTTTCTTTCCAGATTTTGTGTTGATTAATAAAGTAGAAGATACATTCAAATGGGTCAATTGCACGCTTTATGAACAATTGAAAGGCATAAAAATTAAGTCATAACACGGGTGGTTGATGGGTGGGTGCAATGATGACAGTTATGCTGGTAAGCAAATTATAACTTGAAGGCAAAAGACAAGCAGCTGCATGTCGCTTAGACGATAACTTTTTGTTATCTACTAGACGAAAAATGAGCTACTGAATTAGTTCGATACAAGTTTAGTATCTACTCACAAACCTCGAACAACTCAGGTGATTCTGAAACCTTTTCTGTTTCATTGACTTGTTTGAATATGCTATGAAATTATATATAAAAGCTTTACTATATTCTTTTAAACAGGAAAGCCCTCTTATCTTTGTATTTGTATATTTAGAGAAAATAATAAAATGTCAAACTCAACGTGTAGGTAATTTTTAGCAGCGACACAACAACAGCACTTTATAGAAACAATTACATTCGAAAAAGTTGAATAATTAGGGAATTCACAATGAGTATATTAAAATTTTAATGTGGCAACATTGTCCCATCATACATTTTTCATTGTGAGCAGGCAACGATATAAAACACAGTATGTATGTATATCAAAATCAGGCAAACACACATACATCTTTATGTTATTTATGCATTATGCTATGTTTAGATGACGAGTTGAATCACCTGCTTCGCTCTCTGAATCATGTTTATGAATCATGCTGTTTAGACTATGCATTCGGGCTTCGTGTGCAGCGTGCCAATTTAGTGCTTTTCGTACTAGATTTAGAGTTTTTTAATTCATAACAGTGCGGAATTTTTCAAATTGTTGCTTAAAAAAGGGCACTAAATTGGTGCTTTTCACCTTTGATTTTAGTGCGTTTTACATATCTACTAAATATTAATTTGTGAAAGTGGTGGCTTTATAAGAAACACCAAATAAGAAATTTTCACTTCTCAAAAACTATCTATTTTCACCCCTTTTAGACATGCAAAGTTTCCTTTGCATAATGTTAATTCAGTGCCCATGTTCTGTTACTCCCGCGTCGAGAAAGTTTTCGATGGGATTGTGTGAAATGAAACAAAAATGCCATAAATTGAAACAAACAGCAGTTTTTCTCACTAACTGTGTCTGTAACTTTTTTTGGCGAGTAAAAGCTGTCACGTAAGGAAATTATTCGACATTCTACAGAAAAAGTGTGTCTGTAAAATTTTCGTGAGAAAAGTTTCCGCTTTGTACTGTCAAATATACTCACAAATAAAAACGGGGTGAGATAGAACTTTAACGAAAAAAAACATGTTAAAAATGCAAAATGCAATGAATGATAATGCAAAAAATTTAAGAATTTTGCTCTGAAGTGATACTCGCACTGTTAAATTATTTTAACAACATATTTTATTTATTTTTTTCAACAATTTTGTAAACAACAATCATCAAAGTCGCACTATACATTATTTGGTATAGCCGACGATTGTATTTTCGCTGGCGTCGTTGAAAGTTTTTTACTCTTAGTGAATTATGGTCGCCGTCAAAGACATTTTTGATAAGCTTTCACCTAGTCTGCGATTTTAAGTCGGCTTTGAGTTGTATATTATGGCATTTCTAACGTTATAACGTAATCACTTTTGATGGTTTTCGACATGACTTACAGACACACTTTTTTCTCACTTTTCGAGAAACGATGGAATATTTTGTTTCACATCTTTTCGACGCAAGAAGTTCTCGCCAAAGTTACAGAACATGGGCACAGCTGGGTGAAATACGAAAGAAGAAAAACTTTATCTTTCATAGTGAGAAAAAAGAATATATTTCTAGAAATTACAGTTATAAAATAACTTAATTACAATAATAATCTAATTACTAACCACTGAGGGAAGCAATGTATTGCTTTCTTGATAACGAAAGCTTTCAAAAATGCTTCTGAAAAGTATTAACGTAAGGCTCTCTAACAAAGTGGACAGAAGTAAAAAAAATGTAAACCAGTAACTTTTGCATCTGAATACACAAAAACTACACATTATTACTTCTGTAAAACGAACTTAGTAAAGCAAAAAATGAATGGCTTTTTGGAAACTGAATGCATTGCTTCTAGCTGGCTTACAAAAATTCTTCTGGGAAGCGGTAATTTTTGCTGGGATGGTGAAATTGAAGAAATAGAACGAAGTATCAGAAATTTAAGGATACATAAATGGACAAATTTGCTCAGAACTGATTAATTTTAGATTGAAGTTTATAATTATAGAAATTCAAATAATCATAATCCATTCCTAATACTGCCAATATTTTCTCTAAGACTATTAACATTACCGTGTTCAAATGAAAACAAAAGTCACAAAAATATTATTTCAATAACAAAAAAATAATAATTTTCAAGAAAAATAAAATTGAATAATGAACATGAATATAAAGTGAATGTAAAATGCTTGAAATAAGTTTTTTCTAGCAACTGTCTCTATTATAGAAAATTCCACAAAAAAATTCTAAATAAATATAATCATATCGAATCGTTAATAATAATTTTAGTTCAACAAATCGTTGCATATCTTTTCAACTAGTTTATTTTTCATATTTTCACACACAAATTCAAAAATTCACATGTTTTTGTACAATTTAAAATCCGAGAATTGCGAGAAACTATTCACAAAATATTGTCACAGAAACACTTTTTCTCACATCGTTCCAATAATTGCTAGAAATTTGTTTAAATGACAGATAGTTCTCGCAAAGTAACGATACAGAAACACTTATGTGAGAAAATCCATTATGTGTTTCAATTTACACTGCTTCCACGATTCCCTTGTTTCATGCGGGAAATTTTACGATGCGAGAAATACAGAAACGAGCTACAGAATGTAACATACTGAACTATGTTCATGTAAAAATTAATTCAGATTAAACACCTAAAATCTAATTGTTTTTTTTAATACACCATAATTGCAGTGTCTTGCGAAATGAACTTCAATTATTTTCCTACTCATGTTCTACTTATAAGCAAAATCGAAATATGGCTCGATATAATTGAAATTATTACAAAAACCTATGAAATGTAGTAAATTTAAAATTGTAGTTAACTTAATTTTTTAATTTCTACTCATTCAATACATATATAATTAGCCATGTGGGCTTTCTCTGTATTGAAAATAAATAGATAAATATAAAAATATAAATAAAAGATATATTGCATTTAGTGCTTTTTTATGAACACACAGTGATTTTTGCTCGGAAAAAGTTGACATCACTGTTCGCGTGGCATTTTTTTATGTATATTCACACAAACATATGTATCATACGCACGTATATACATGCATACACATAAGCATACATACTTACATAAATTCGATTCATTCAAAATCTTGTTTTTGAAGGCATCTCTATATTTTCTTCTTATTTTTCCTTTTTATATTATTCATAACTTAATTAAATTTATTTATATTAAACTCACATCTATGTTTTTTTGGCTTGTTTTCATTTGTTTACAAACACACACATACACATATACCTATTTTGTTTTGATAGCTAGTTCAGATAAAGTGGCGATTAACTGCGATAAAAGTTAGAGAAGATACCAATTTTACGTGCTTCGCAAGTAGATTCATATTGAATCTACTAAATTCGCTCTCATAATTTTGTATGGCGAAGCAAGTTGATTCGGTCATGATTGGGGCGTGAAGCATGAATAGAGAGCGAAGCACGTACCGTGTAAACATAGTATTAGTGTATAATATGAAAGAGTAAAATGCATGTTTGCACGTGTGCTTAAGTACGCATAAATAATACAATAAAGAAGTGCTCACGAGCGGCATTTAGCTTGTCTCTGATGTATGTATATTTAAGTATTAAAATAACAAAAAATTTTAAATTATAAATTTTTGTTTGATAAATTTTTCAAAATAACTTTTGTTCTGCAAAATATATAAATATTTTTTCATCAACTACAGCTGGGCTGACAGTTTTAATTTGTTTAGTTTAACATTACCATATCGATCCTTTTTTTCGATTTTATCGTAAGCGTCATGTTATCGAAAATATACTTTTTTTATTGAAATTAAAATTTTATGGGCCTACCCATAATTTAGAATTATCAAACTGCCAAAATTGTTGATATGTTTTCAGATACTGGTTGTAAAATTTTATGGTAAGCGGCAATTTACGTATAAAACACATTTTAATATTTAAAAAAAACCTCCTGAAAACTTAAGTTTTTGTCGCTTACGATAAAATCGAAAATATCGAAGGCTCGATATTGTCATATTGAAAACTACATGCTTTTTATACTTTTAAATTTGCCACCTGGTAATTAATTTGATTTACACACAAACAAAAACAACTAACTAGCCAGACCATACTAAAGTATTATGATTGAAACTTTGCAATATTAAGACATACATATTTTAAAACGCTATTATGAACTCCCTAAATATTTTGAAAAAGATTGAATGATGTTAACAATTTAAGAATTGGGGATGAAACTTGGGGAAATGCTACCATTACACATTATAGAATAAATTTTTGAAATATGCAAGAAAAAAAAAATCAAGAAATAACAAGCAAGCAAATAAAAAACATAAAATTACTTTTATTTTTTTTTTCATTTGTTTTACGGAATTATTTATGAGGCTTAAGTAGCAGCGAAACAAACTGCCATACGTCATAGTCAAGATAAATATTTTAAAATTCAACAATAACTAAACATAAACTGAGGAACTGAAATTATTGTATTATTAATTAATTAAGTAGCACTGCGTATTTGTTGAAAAAATAATCATAAACTGGATGATTTTCAAGGATTCTCAATAATAAATAACAAAAATAAAAAATTTAAAAGACCCTCGAATTATGTAGAAAAGATGTGACATCTTATAAACGGCTGGACCGATTTTCTTCAAGCATGGTTAAGAACCATCTCAATCAAGTCACCTTTCCAACAGAGAAAACTAAATCAAAATGGGTCCAGCCCTTTGGGCTGTACGTGGACACGGACAGACACACAGATACACAGACACACACTACAAATTTATAACACCCCTCTTTTTGGTCGGGGGTTAAAAAGCTATTTTCGCAAAAAATTCGATTTTGACATAATGCTACACATATTGCTTTCACATATCGCTCCTTTATTAATTAGCATACATGCATAATGTTGTGTAAAAATTGCATACACATGGCTTGTACACGTACGTACTTTTTGAGAAAAGAAAATATTTAAATAGCTTCATTGAGTTGTATTTAAATTGAAAATTTAAAACTTATTTTCTGCAAATCAGGCTTTTTTTGAGTTAAGGTTCAATCAGACGTGTCATGACATAATGTCATAGCCATAGCCATAATCATAAATATATTTGCCTCACCTATTAGTGTTGCCATAAACACAAACAGCTGTTAATGTTCTTTATTTCTTTGTTCATTTCAAAAGTGCAACAAAACAAATATGTCTTACAAGCAAGCAGCTGTTTATAAATAAGGCGAAAAACTAAAATGCAATTAGTTTCTATGGATATGGCGTTATGGCGAGTTAGCTATAATCAGTATACAGTGTTGCCCATAAGTTTGGTTCGAACAGCTGTTTTTTTATGGTTATCCCTACAAGAACAATGACGGTCATTTGATGCATCATCTGACGGAAATTGCTGATGTGTATATACATCAGAAGTTTCTATCATTTTGTTAAGGGCAATATCAAAAAACGGATGTAAACATTCGTGTACGTGATTTTGTTTCTCTCTCATATTTGTGAACTTCATGAACTAGTAGAACATATATCTGAACTGCTCACTCCACAGTATATTACTAATCAGTACTGATGTAAAAATCGCCAGAACTGACTAATCAGTACTGATGGAAGCATTGTCAGAGCTTACTAATCAGTACTGATGTAAACTGATGTAAAATTGATATACTAATAATATGTAAATATAACTTTTATATTAATTTAATATTTTTTTTTATTATCGAAAGTATAGAAAAATACAATAAATGTTTAAGAAGAAAACAAAGAAAAGAAATTGGCAAAAACTATTTTGATACCGCCTTCTTCAACACCCAAAGAATCTTGCTCTTTCCAAATATCTAAAAATTTAAAAAGAAACGAATAAATACATACATAATATGTATATTTTTAATTAAACTTTATACAATTTCTTTTGTTCATTATAGTTTTTATCTTACTTTTTCACAATTACCATAATTTTTTTTTACCACTTTTATACATTTGAATTTAATAAACTGAACGAACTATAAACTACATATTTTCAAAAAAATAATATGTTCCACTCTGGCATACATGTTAGAGTAGAGCAACTATAATCGCTGTTGAATTGAATGTAAAATTGTTGCAAATGTGTTAGTAAAAAAATGTTGTGTGTGTTAGTTTCAATCATTCATTTCTTCTAGGGATGCTTGTGGCACGTTTAATTGAACACTTGAGCTTCTGTGGCAAGTGTAAGTTTGCATAGCATGGTGTTGCACAAATATGGGCGGAGTAACTAAGATCATATGCCCAAGATCTTATTAACAGCGGTTTAAAAAGTTTTGTGACTGACTGTGCACGACCTATGCCTTTACATAGGAAGTAGCAACGTGGTTGTTAAAGAAATTCCATAAAAAACCGCAAGATTATACGGTTATCCGTGGCAGATCAGTCAACAAGGGCGAGCGAGACGAAAAACTCTCGAAGGCGAAACAACACATACAAACCTGACCGCACTTAAGAAATAATTACGATGACGCGACAGATGTTCTTCAACCCAGAGCTGCTTAATGACTGAGCTAATTAGTTTACATTATGCATTTTCCATGAAATAAGTTGCAAAATTCTTTTTCTTTTGCCAATAGATTCATGTTAGTTAATTTTCTTATGTATCACTTTAATGTATAGCGCTGCAATTAAGCAAATAGAACAAGTTTCACGCAATAAATTTCATAAAAAAATGCAGAATGCAAATGAGGTAATAGTATGCATATTTTGATCACAATTACACAAGGAAGAGAGCCTGTCACGTGTTACCAGATGTATTGATTTGAACAGCTGGATTATCAGCTGTTTGTATTACAAATATCAAAATCCAAATATTTCTATTTATAATTTTGGCCTGTTTATTAAACTTAAAAACATTTGTTGTTGCTGCAATATGTTATGATTTTGTTAATTGATTGTTTTTTTAACAAGCCCTTTTAGATGAATTTAGAGCAACTCCCAATTTGTCGTTTAAGCTGGGAACGCCCATTTAATCGCCCTTCGTTCTTATTATATTTTTTTTGTGCGCTTTTCAACACAAAGTAAAAAAGTTGCTTTGCAAAAACAAAGAAAAGAACGAAATGTATTACGTTAACAGCATGATTTGTAGCTTTTAACAACTTTTTTTTTCGGCAGCCACTCATAAGTAATTAATTATGCTTTTATCTTACATAAGCCAGCGAAAATTACTGACTTCTTACTGCGGTAGTTTAAAGCCACGATAATAGGACAGCTTATTGTCTCGTTGTATTTGCTTAAAAGCAATTTTTCATTATGATGCTTAGAAAAAAAAATATATACCAGCAACACTTTACAAACAAATTTAAAATTTTTAACGATATACTTAACTAAAACAAGTAGCTCTACTTTAGATAATTGCCTAATAAATTTTAGTTAATTTAAAACAATGTGAAATATGTATGAAGACTTGAAAGTAAATTATGTAAACATATTTTATTGGACAATATTTAGATTTTCGTAGCGATAGCAGCAATATTGTGCAGATTTTTCGTAGCAATGTGAACGAAGATAAAACGTTATTTTAAATTAATCAATATAATTACTTTTTTTTTTAATACTGTTGTATTTAGTTAGCAAAATGTGGAAAAACTTAAAAACTTGCTTCTAAATCAATGATAAGCAAACACATACATACATATGTAATGTAAAAGAGAGCAAATTGCATGCTTGTACGAATGTACGTGTAAAAAAGAGCATAACAAAGTGCCCACGGGCGGCCTTTTGGTGATCAATGCTCTAAATCAGTGATGTGCACTAACACATAAACACACTTGCGCTTGTGTGTGGAGCAGAGCAAAACCTATGCTTACTTTTAACAGAGGTAGAAATGTTTTGTGAATCACATTCTGTTTATTACTTGTTGAGACAACAACAAAATGTTTAAGGAAAATTACGAAAGCGAATTCTTCTTTAAAGAAAATGTTGATGGTAATGCACAATTCGTTATATTTTATTGTGTTTTACATTTACCTAGCCATGTTTTTTAATAAAAGGACATCAAAATATAGATAAAACTTAAAAATACTTGTTATCCATCCCTGCTCTATGCTAAAGAGAAGCCAAAACCTAAAGAGAGCAACATTTTTTTCTCGTGTACGTATTTGTTTGCTGCGTAAGCACAGTGCTGCCAGAATGATGATTTTATCATATTTTTGATGATTTTTGGACCAAATTATGATTTTAAGATTTTTGTTCTCGAATGATGATTTTTAATTTTGCAATATATGATTTTTACTTTCAATACATACATATGTATATTCAATTTTCTTTGTTGGTCGAGAATGTTTATCAATAGCTACACCTATAAAGAAAACATTTTTGTTCCAGCGAAAATATTAGTCTTCATGGAAACAAGTTGGTAAGGGGCAGAGAGCACATTTCTCCCTCCTCTTCTGGGGTCAATTGAAAAAAAAGAATAAGAAAACGTCACTTTACAAAAAAGTCTTGTTAGAGAAGTGACGAAAAATCGGTCCGGAATATATTCAAATCTTGCACCAAATGTATACCAAATCGTTTAAAAGAAGTCATTCGTCGATAAGGAAAATTAATTTGCCTCTAAATTTTAGAGTATAAAACAACTGTACATCAGTGATGCGAAATGTGGCACAATTTGGGCCATTTGTGGCACTTTTGGATGTTTGATGGCCCTGTGGTACCCTCTAGGATATTTTGGCCCATCAGTTCAAAATTCAACTAATTCCTTCAAACCTTTGAGTACACTTTTTAATTGAGTTTTCTTCGTTTTAAAAACTACTTTTATTTTTGGAGATTTTTATTTAAACTGGTTTCCGAAATCTGCGTCAGATCATGTTTTGAGTGGGGAAACCAATAGTATTATACTACTTGCTATTAAACTTTTTCAAAAGGAATTTAAAAAGCTCAAAGATTTATATAGAAGTAAATTTTGCAAAAGGATTTCTACCATTAAAAATCGTTTATGTAAACCTTTGTATACAAATATATACAGAATTATTCAAGGAACTCTTTCTATTCACCAATCCTCAGCTGGACTGAAAATTTATATTGAAATCAACAATACAATTTGAAAATTCGCTTTTGTTTTCAATATAAATTTTCACTCGAGAGTTTTCTTTCGATATTGTAAAACAGGCCATAATAGAAGAAATCGTCGTCATGTAAAAAATACTGTGTCATATTTAATATAATTAAAAAAAATTAATGAAATCTATTTCTAATAATTGTTATGATGAAGATATTTTAAAACTTAACACAAAAAAATGCTGCTAGACACGGGTAAATTGAGGAACTATTGGACTACAAATTTAGAGATTATGTTTAATAAAATGAGAATTACATAAGTAATGTTTTCTAACTAAAATTTAGTTTTTTAAGCAACATACATACATATAAAATATGTATTTACTTTAATTTAACAAAAAATACTTTAAAAAATTTGAACTTTTGTCGCTAAGTTCTGCTTTTGCTCTAAACAAAATAAATCACATATTATTAAGACATGCTTTTGTTTTTATTTAAATTAAAAGATTATAGTCGAGTACATTAAAAAACTTTTTTGGCCCTATCAAAGGTATTTTGGCCCTTTTAAATCGTTAATTTGGCCCTAAACCAAAAAAGCCAAAATGCATCACTCCTGTACATACCTTATATGATAAGAACATTGGCAATGTCGAATACTTATTTTGTTTGAATTTCTTAACTAGTTTTTCATTTAATGCAATTTTTAAATAAGTTACTTTAATGATCCCATTTTTTTATTGAATTCAATTTGAAAATGCTTTCTTAATTCTTTTTGTAAAATAAGATAGTAAATAACTTTTTATTGATGAAAACAAAATAAAATTGGTGTATGTCGAATAGTTTTCTTGTCCACTGTAAATGTCAATTGTTACTTTTTTATTTGAAAAAAATTAGACTTGTGATGATATTTTTCTTCAAAATATGATTTTCTTTCCGACAAATGATGATTTTCTTCGCAAAACTTCTGGCAGCCCTACGTAAGCAGAATTTGTTTTTTTCTTGCTTTCCTATAACGCGTTATAGGGAAAGAGATGCTTGAACATCTATGCTCTAAATTGTACAAACTGTTTGATGAAAGTGGAAAATGAAAGCCTTAGCGAGGAACTAGACGATATTTAAAATTTTCAATTTCCTTTTCTAAATGTAAAAGCGAATAGATAGATACTCCAAGCAACAAGACGACATTTAAAATATGTATGCATGTACTCGTACATCTGCAGATATACAAACTTCCAGCTCATTTACAATTTCCTTTTTTTTTCCTTATCTATTTCATTATCGTTAACATTTTTTGCCCGAATAATGATTAGTTATTACACTTTTGTGTTTGTGTGTTCCACTCCGCTCCACTCCCTGCCCCCCCGCTAATGGATTACGTGACACAATCTCTGTAGGCTGCCAAAAATGGTTTCAGCTCAATGTTACGACTTGTGTATACTAAAGTAATGGCTGTCTAGTTACTTTAAAGTAATTTTCTATTTCCTCATTTTTTTTTCTTTTACTTTTTTTTGTACAAAATCCAAATAGCGAACCACTGTGGTTAATTTTAAAATAATCCTTATTTCATTTTCATTTCAATTTTTATTGGATTAAGTTGAACTAAGATGTTTTATTTTATTTATTATATATTTAGAAAATGGGTCTATTTCTCACATACTTTGAAGCTCTTTTGCCTACTGAATCGCAAAAAAATTGTCATTTGTGGTAAATCCCCCAAAGGAAAACATAACATAAGCATTTGTCAATGTCAACACTTTAAATGGATGACTTAAAGGAAACAATCAAAAGAAAATTATAAAAACATTTGAAAATGTTGATGGGTTTTTATTAAAAAGAAAATATTACTTTATATAATCAGCATATCTTATAACGATTATAGCAAAATGTTTAAAGTTAATGTCGTTTAGTTTAAATTAAATAATATTAACTAACACACTAATAATCCCACATTATTATTTTATTTATTCAGTAAAATATTTGTTTATTAAAAATACATTGAAATTTATTATTGAGGTGCTTAGCTGGATCCTATGCGCATTTCACTAATGCTAATACAGATCATCAGGGAACCTTTAACCAAAAATTTATGGTAACAACTAGAGATATTAAGTTAAACTTCCATTGAAACAAATGAGAAGTTCAACTAATAACAAAGTTGAAACAAGAACTTCATATGCAACCAATAAAGCATATTCTGGGTCCTTATGAATAGGGAAGACGAATAAGCGACGTCCGTCCATCCACCTGTCTGTACGTGAAATCGGTTTTCCCAAGCTCCCAGAAAAGCTAGAGGCTTCGTTCTTGCACTGCTATGTCAGAAATGTTCCGAAACAGATTTGGTATTACAATTAAAAAATAAAAATAAAAATTCGATTTCATCAAAGACCTGTCACTCCCCCAGAAACTTCCTTGGTTACCCAAAAATATGATGAGGTACATTAGCTCCCTAACTGAACTTGCTAACGCTGAATATCTGCAATCTTCTCTAACTATACAGGAAAAAATTGTTATATGCACCGACAAAATTAGTACAGCTACTGGCAACTTTTGTATTAGGAATCGTTTTGATCCCAAGAACAAATGGTTTGATAGTCAATGTGAAAATGCTCGTAGGATTATGCTTGATAAACTGGATCGATATCGTAAGTCAAACACGGAAATCAGACGAAGATGCTATATAGACAGTAGAGCCAAATATTCCAGGCTATGTGACGAGAAAAAGTTAAAGTTTAAAATGGACAGCATATTAAGACTGAACGGAGTTAGAAACAGTAGTGAATGGTGGAAGCTGGCTAATTCGTTAAGAAATTGTCAACCAAAGGTAGGAAACAATTTGAGCATAACCCATTTTTGTGACTATTTCAAGTCTCTTTTATCTCAAGAAGACGTGTATTTGATGTTTTATTATCCCCGGTTAATATAAATGATCCTTTTCTTGATTCACCTTTTGAGATGAGAGAACTCGTTTTAGCACTAAAAGCGGCAAAATTAAATAAGGCCCCTGGACAGGACAGAATTAGTTACGAGTTCTATAAAAATGCCCCCACATGTTTTCTGAATGAAGTCTTAGCGCTTTTTAACGTTATTTTCATGCGTGAAGATATCCCAGACACTTTCCGCAGCTCAATTATAATTCCGTTCTTCAAAAAGGGAGACATTAACGTTGTTTCAAATTATAGAGGACTGTCTCTTCTCGATACTATTTACAAACTCTTCACAAGCATGTTACTTAATCGTATAAATAGCTGGATAGACTGTCAAAATATAATCAATGAGTATCAAGCGGGTTTTCGCAAGAATTATTCTACGGTAGATAACTTGTTCAATTTAATAAGTATTGTAAACTTAAACTTTAGTCAGAAAAAAAAACACGTATGCTTTCTTCATAGACTTTTCCCCAGCTTTTGATTTAATCCCAAGAAACGCATTGTTTTATAAGCTAAGTCGTACAGGTTTGTCAAGCAAAATAGTGCGTATCTTACGGGAATTATACAATAATACTACTAGTCAGGTTTGGGATGGTAACACTCTATCTGAACATTTCACAGTCTCTCAAGGTGTTAAACAGGGTTGTTTACTCAGCCCAGTTTTGTTCTCCATTTACCTGAACGACCTCCATGATCACCTACCCGGTGGCATTGCTATTGCCGGGACGGTTGTGAAAGTCCTACTTTATGCAGACGACATTGTTCTCCTTTCTGATTCACCAAAAGTGCTGCAGAGTATGATTGATTCTCTGTATGTTTATTGTAGTCAGTGGCGCCTAAGAATTAATCTCGATAAGTCTAAGATAATGATATTTAGAACTGGTACTAGAGTCAGCCAGAGTCTTTATTGGAAGTATGGAGACAACATGATTGATATTGTAAACGAATACAAATACCTTGGCATCAAATTAACTTACAATTTGTCATTTAAAAAACACCTTGAATCTAAGCTTGCTCTATCAAAAACGGCGATAAATGCCACTTGGCTAAGCTATATCTACCATCCCAAAATAAATTTTTCAAGCAAACTTAAAATTTTCCATACTGCAGCAAAATCCATTATGTTTTATGGTGCTCAGGTTTGGGGCTATCTTAGCTTCGATGAAGTTGAGAAATTGTTGCGGTATTTTTTGAAGAAAATGTTATACCTTCCTAAAAATACACCTAATTATATGTTACATATTGAAACTGGTCTCCACTCGCTTTTTTTGGAGACTTTGAATTTACATTTTAGTTATGTCAGGAAGGTGTTAAATCTGCCTGTCAATAGACTGCCACGACTGCTTGCTGAAGAGACCTTTCGACATAACACTTTTTGGTTGCCTCATTGGAAATCATTATGCAGGGAAAACGGTATAGCTCAGGATTTTGAGATTTGGAGGACTAATATTAAATTTCTTCACAATCGAATACTTGAATCTTTAAGAATCACTGAATATGAAAAATTTGTTGCGAATGCCAGAGACTCTAGATTTCATGATATGTATCCCACACTTCAATATGATATCATCCCGTACTTTTGCGATGGTATTTCATCACAAGCCGTTAGCTTGATACTAAAAGCTAGAGGAGGCCTGCTTAATTTAAACGCTCGTGCTTTTAGTGGAAACAGTGTTGACATTTGTTCACTCTGTAACCGTAATGAACAGGAAAACACACATCATTTAATAGGCAGGTGCCCTATCTATGCCAGTTACCGTTTAAATTTGCTCGGGAAAAGATTTCTATCATCTGAAGAAGTTTATGAAGTATTAAACGGCAAGGATTACATGCGTCTTTACAAATATTTGTTAAATTGTTTAAAATACAGGAATCTTATTATATCTGAATTTCAGTAAAGGTATTATTATGCTAAAAATAAGTAGTTAGTAATCTTTTTATAATAGTTTGCCAATCAGACACACAACATTTTAAGTTATGTCTTACTATGATTTATGTTATAAAACTCTTTTAACATTATGTTTTATACTACATATTTATGTTATTATATATTTTACAATAAATCATATTCATTCATTCATTCATTCATTCAAATTCGATTTCAGGGTTGGAAAATTTTTAGTTTGTGTTTGGTATATTAAAGTAACCAGCTAGAATTAACTGTAATTTTTTGGTTTATTAACCTATTTTATGTGTCAGTAAGAATAAAATGGATATCTACAGTTAAAAAAAATAAAAAAACGATTCCAGGGCTGGGTAATTTTAACTTTTTTTGGTAAGTATATAAAAGTAACCAACTAATGGCATTTTCTTTTCTAAAAGAAAAGTGTAACATATATGTTACATGTAATTTGGCAACATTTTTAAATGCTCACCTGATTTTTAAGAATTGTTGCATATTTTGCGTTTACAAAAGAACAATTTTCCAACAAGTTTCGGCATAAAACAATGACGAACTATAAAATGATTCATTTTTTTCATAGACAATAACAAAAACAGCTGTTAATATAACGCTGCACTCATGCCCCTTTAATGAAAATGAGTGTTGAACATGTAGCATTTTTCTTCTTTTTAAGGGCAACATCATGAGAAAAGAACGCGTTGATTTTTAAAATAATACATACTATTTTTCCGAGCTTTAGGTCAGTTCTTAAATTCTTATATTTTATTATTACAATATTTCGTTAACCTTCGGTTAACTTCTTCAGGATATAGTATTCTGTTTTATATTTTTCTGCTTTTTCTTTTTCCTTTTTTTTCCTTTTCAAATTATGTATACAATTTTCAAATACATAATTTGAAAAGGAAAAAAAAGGAAAAAGAAAAAGCAGAAAAATATAAAACAGAATACTATATCCTGAAGAAGTTAACCGAAGGTTAACGAAATATTGTAATAATAAAATATAAGAATTTAAGAACTGACCTAAAGCTCGGAAAAATAGTTTATTTTCACATAAAAAAAGGTCGAAAAATTAGATAAAAATATTTGATAATACATACTTTTCAGAAAAGAACACAAAGAAATGTAAAAGGCAGCATAAATGCAGCATATTGCTCAGAAAAGAAAACGCCATAAAACTAATTTTTTCTTTTTCTCTATATTAGAGTCTGAACACAATGTAACAATAATTTATTGCGGTGCGGTTTTTCATACGATTTTGAAGTAAAAACCGCAGTGTGGAACGGCATAAAATTAAAACCTATTTTATTTTCATTGCGGACTTTCTTGTCCTCTCAATTTTTGACACTCTTTCTCTTTTTGATGTTGCCATAGTTTTTGAACAAGTGGCGGAATTCACAACGTTATTGTAAACGAAAAACATGATTTTGAAGTTCAAAAATTTTTGTCATAAAGTATAAGGCAAGGTGTATCTAACTAGGTGGCAGCGTTACTTCAGCTGATAATTTTTTGCTCTATGTGCTTTGTAGCTGAAGAATGTCAAAAACTTCGATTTTGTTTTGGTTTTAGTACAATTATTTTTATGCTTTTGACATTCTTCGGTTCTTTACACAGCTATGGTTGCCGTATTTTTGTATAAAAAATCCTTACGCAGTCACCTGTATAATTACACCATGGGTCGTATTCAAAAAAATATTTTACTTGAGCTTTAAAGTTCATAGTAGTTACCAAGCACTTTAAGGCTAACATTGCTTTGTTAAGAAATTGTATGCAAAAAACAACTTTAATTATTTTGTAATTTAATAATAAATACTGGTAACACCACCGTGTTCAACAACCACTTCACGGCTTATGATGTAAATACAACATCGAATACAAATTAATTCGAGTATTCAAATAATTTTTTATTTTATTAAATAAATTTGTATTATCTTGAAGTAAAGCAACCTAATTTAAAAAGTATGAGCTTCTGACATGGAAGTAAAACAGATAAATATTTTTATGAAGTAAAAGTAAAAATAATATGATGAAGAAAGAAAAATTATAACAATTTATTTTATTCGAATGGAATGAATATTTGAATATCCAGCTTTTTTCGATTCGTTTTGACTGTATGTACATCACTAAAACATTTTTGTATAATTGAATTTATTTTAATATTTTTTTATGGATTTTGCTATGTATTTCGAATCAGTTGGATAATTTGGTGATGTTTTCCATAACATGACAGAAATAATAAATTTAAGATAAGAGCTAATACTTCTAGCTTCATTTTCAGATGTATCATGAATCAATATGTGCTATATGAACAAAAATATTTCAGGTACAAAATACACATTTTGGAAATATCAACTTAAAGTAGTCTTAACAAACGTAGGTGCCTACTTTAGAATTTTGATATAATAATTTTTTTTGAATACAACTTTACTTAACATTGCTTAGCAAAGCGTTGTTAAGTTTTTTTGAATACGACCGTAAAAGTTTAAAAAATATATCAAATATATATCTGCGAATGTATAAAATGTTAATCATTTTTTGTTTTTACGTACTGCCTTTACAAAATATTTAACACAAATAGACCAAATTTTTTATAAAAATGTATGCACAAAAATATTAATAAAAATTTAAACAATCAATGACAAGTATTGCCGTCGCCGTCTACCGTTGTATTATGGTTATTTTTCTCTCCCGCAACGAGAAATCGCACCGCATCGCAAACATTGTGATTAGACTCTTAAACGTATTTTATACTTAAAAAATAAATAAATTTGTATTAGAAAATATTAAAATACAGGGTTGGAAAATTTTCACTTTTTGGTATATAAAATTACCTAGAGAAAATTATTCTTTTTTCATTTTCTCTATAAATTATAAGATTAGACAATTATAACTTTTGTATCAAAAATTACAAAAATAATAAAACATCTCCAGAGCTGGAAAACTTAAATCATTTTTGGTATATTAAAGTAACTAAATAAAAATTATTATTTTTTCTTTTTTAATTAAACATATTTTATATTTTAGAAAGAAAAAATTAATATTAAAGAGCAGAACAATTAAAAATATAGTTCCAGAGTTGGAAATTTGAACTTTTTCTTTTTGGTAAAAAAGTAACTAAATAAAAATTACTATTTTTTCTTTTATGCCCTAATTCTGTTCGACGAATGTATCGTCTTGTCTATGGACGAAAAAAAGAAGCAGTTTTGATTCTTTAAAACGATTATTATTTGTTGTCTATGCTAGAAGGTTCGTGTATTTGCTTTGTAATTTTGTTCTAAACATTATATCCAACGCATATTTTTTCATATATTTTTCAAACTATTGTATAATAATTTAATTGAATTTTTATGTTTTAAAAACATGGCAATAATATTTATATTTTTCATTGTCAAAGACAACAACCATTTTTGAAGAAAATAATTTAGAGACTTCAAAGACAAGAACTCAGAAGCATTTTCAAACAAAAACGTCCTAAATCTTCTTACTGAATTAGGTCATTAATTAAACATATTTTATATTGCAGGAATATCTTTACTCAATATAAAATTTTGTTCAGTTTTCGGTGCCAGTATCAGTATGGCAAAGGCTGGTAAAAGTTTTAACTTATATATGCATATGAAAGTTACTTTAGATGTGGATGTCAATAAATTGCCATTAGAAAGTATTGATATCTGTTAGAGTCCTATTTAATTAATCTCTCCTCATTCATTTTGAAAAGGGAAATATTATTAATGTTAAAAATTTCTGAAATACAGAGTGTAGGATAAAATACTGGACTATTGCTAATATTGAAAATAAAATTTTTGCATCAAATTGCCCTATATCAAGAAATAAATTATCTATTATTATAATATGTAAACGTACGTTGGTGAAGGGTATATAAGATTCGGTATAGTCGAATATAGCACTCTTACTTGCTATTCTGCTTGTTTTCAATACGTTTTAAGGCATAATATATTGCATGCACTTGCCTTCTATATTGTCTTCAACAGATCCTTCTTCAAGACCGCTTTGAACACATTTTCATCATCTTGTCTTCAATGAATCCGGATGTACTTTTCTCTATTATCGACCTTGTCCTCAACTGTATTGTATGAATAAAAATTGTCTAAAGGTCTTAAAGACATCATCGAAGAAAACTTCGTTTACAGTTGCCTGGTCGACTGGGCTACTTTTGTCTGTATGTCTGTCTGTTTGTGTATAAAGTATCCTTTCAAAGATATCCCATAGACAGTTTGGCATAAATTAAAAACATCAACGCATTAAATGCTGTCAGTTTTCTCACTACTTTAATTGCTATATAAAGTACATTAACATTTAATTATAAATTCTTATTAGATGTTTAAATTAGCTTTTTATGATACAAATCAAGTTTCTGTAAAAGGTCACTAAAACTACAGCATGAATAGATACATATTTCTATTTGTTGTCGCCTTAAAAATGAATGACAAACGATTTAATGTTGAGAAGACTTTAGTACCATCATAAAAGTGTCATTCTTAATAAAGTTTCTTTATGTCTTGCTAATCTAATGTGTGGTATTAAGCCACCCATACGAACGACATGAATCGTTTAAGCTGTCAAATGTCACTTTAAAAAGACATTGAATAGGCACACGAAAGTGAAATGATATTGACATATCTGTTTGTCAATGTCTAAACACATGAAAACAAAAGATACAAGCACAACACACATGTATTGCTGCCACAAATTGGTGCACATAAAATAATAATGCATGTGGGAAAAAAGGTTTATTTTTTTAATTGTCTTTTTCGAAACGATTAAAGTGTTAATGCTTTATCAAATAAAGAGAAAAAAGATAAATTTGTTCATGATGAATTAAAGCATCACTTTGCGGAATACCTTTTTTTTAAGAAAGAACCACAGAACCAACGAATTTCAAATAGATTAAAGTAATATTTTCTGCAAGAAAATGTTCATCCTCTAAACTGGGACTATTTTAAATTGGTAATTTTTAGGATTCCGTACACCAAAAGCTGAAAAAGAACTCTATTGCTTTCGCTACGATGTCCGTCTATAGGTCTATCTGTTAAAGGCTGTTTTCTCAATAACCGTTAGAACTACGGACCTGAAATTTTAACAGAATGTAAAAAATTTGGCCGCTACAACAACAAATAAAAATTAAAGGATGTTCTAAGGCGAGCAACGAAAAATGTTGAAATCCTAATGTGCTATACAGGCAAATATATCATTACCTTAATATAGAAAGGCCCTAACTCATTATTTTCTTGAAATCGATTTTTTTGTATATTTCTATAGAACATCTAATGTTCCGAAAAATGCAAAAATCTCGATTTAAAAAAAAAAAAGGAGAGAGGTGTGTTAGGACACCCGGTTATAGCAATTGCTACTAAGCTATATAATACTGTGTTCACACTTATGTTTTTAAACGTTTTTAACGCCTCATTCGTGTTTAAGAGCTTAAACACGATGATTTTGAGATTTTTTACCATACATTGACTTGTTTTGTTAAACATCTCAAATGAAGTGTTTTGTTAAACATCTCAAATGAAGTATTTAAGATTTAAACACTTCCTTAAACACTAGAATAGAGTATGTTCAGTCCGTTTTTTGATAACTCTGGAACCTTTGTTTTGTTATTAAATGGCGGCACCTGATAAATTATTTGGTTAGCAAGTAATTACTTAAAAAATACTCAATTATTTACAAAAACATTTGTTGTTTGAAAAGCATAATTATTCGTAATTTTTTACAATACAATAATTTACAATTTTTATTGACAAAACGTTAACCTTAAACATCTCAAATATAATATGAACGGTTGTGTTTAGTTCTTAAAAAACTTTGGTTCTTAGAATACTCGTCTTAAACATAATTGTGAAAATGTCGTCGTTTGGTTTCTGGTTTGCTGCAGACATAATGTATTTTGAATATACTGTGCCGCAAGCCAGAAACCAGCTGACGATGTATTTAACATGTTTAAAAACATAAGTGTGAACATAGTATAAAACAAACTTAATGTGTTAAATACAATGCAATAAAATTTTATTATATGATGATGTCAAATTCGCCGAAAATATTTCAAAACGTTTCCATTTATAACCCATTATTATCTTTTCTAGCGGAGCACGATTAAATGAATATATTGTTTGTTGCCGGCGGCGGCTGTTATTCGTCTTACAGTCGATCGGCAATGTTCTCTGGCTTGTGCTTATTTGCAAAAAAATAATACAAAAACAAACTGGGCGATGTTTCTCATTGTTGTTGTTTTGTTTTTTTTTCACTCATTTCAAAGAACCAAAGAAAACAAATTCAAACAATTTGCTTCGTTTATTTTCATACGCTGCTTTTAAGTACAAAGAAATCAAAACAAAAATAAATTTATAACTGTAATAGTGTCGATTAATTTTGTTACGAAAATTATTTTCTAACCCCTGTATCTCGCCATAAATAGCAATAGCTATAATAATGAGTTAGGCCCTATATTAAGGTAACGATATGTATGTAGATAATTGAAATTTTCAAAGTTGAGTGTATTTTTATACAGACTACAGCAATTAAGCCCCTGTTTGTACAACCCAGATGGTTGACTTCAGTACAAAATTTATATGGAAGGCACTAATTTTTTTAAGTGATTTTCATACAAATTGCCTAGAAGAGTCGTCTGCCTGACTTGTGGAAACTGCAACTGAAATTTAAAAAATCAAAATTAAAGAATATTCTATCATTTAATGTTAGTTTGACAACCGTGAGAGGAAAACTCTAAAAATTTTCATATAAAAGCCCAAAATTAAAAAAAAAAATCCAAAATAAAAAATATCACCAAAAATAAAAAAAAAGAAAGGTGTCTTAGGACACCGGGTTATAGCTATGCTGCTTAGCTATATAAAACAACCTTAATTTGTTACATAACAATGCAATAAATTTATATTATACACAAAGAAAACAGTGCCTACTAAATACCTCATAAAATAGAACAAACTTCATAAGAAATCTCTGTGGTTATTTTTCAATAAGGAAATCTTATTAATTTCAAAGAGAAAACCTTTTTGAAAAAATCAAGCAGAAATCTTGTAGTTTTTATGAGGTTATCTTATTAATTTTTATGAGGTGACCTCATAAAATATAAAATCTTTTTGGCTTTGTTCTTTGTGCTTTGCTAATATGTATGTATGTATTTTCATTTAAATTCTATACCATATACATATGTATGTATGTATGTAGTATATTGTAGATGTTACCCTGTCGGAAATTTGACTAACTTTAAACTAACTTTAAGCTAACTATCTTGCAACTAGTACTGACTGACACTTGGATTACTTTGCAATGCAATCAACTGATTAGTCGGTAGTCAATTGTCTCACTCTGCACTACTTTCAGCTAACTTAAAGTTGACTTTTTGAAATCATTTGGTAGTCAGTAAATTAAAAAAATTTTTCTGGGGTTCGAATATGTAACATCACACGTGTGTACTCAACGCGCTACCACTCGGCTAAGCTGCCATTTAAATTAGCAACAGCAAAATGTTAATATAAAACTGAAATGAGTTTTAAAGTAGCTGAGAATAAATTTGTTGGCTCTCATCAAATTCGATTACGTACTCAACTTAAGAATTAATTTTGGGTTTGTTCTGGTTGACTTTGCAGCTAGCTTTTAGTCAGTCTAAGAAAAGCTAACTATAAGTTAACTATTTTTGTAGTCAACCACATATTCAATAAAAAAAAATTAGACATGTAAAAATAATCATCGTATGAACACAAATAATTTTTGGCAGAAACTTCAAAAGGGAATCAAGAAAAATAGACGTCATAAATTTCATCGTCTGAATCCTGTGTTACTCACATTTAGTCGTTATTCAATTTGGCACTTAACAAATAAATAGTCTTCAATTAATAAGTTTTTTTTTGCTTCTCCTGTAAAAAAGTAAAAAATGAACCTACTGCCTTTTGGATTTTATGTAACGATATGTAGTGTCCGTACGGCACCCTTCGTGTGTGAGTCAAAGTGGTTACTGATTTTATTCATTATTGTTGACTTCAAGTTAATTTAAGTATTTAACTTAAATTGTTTTCTTCACAAAACTAAGCAGACATCACATCTCAGTGCAATAAATTTTGGCCGCCAGCTTAAAGACGCGTCAAATTTAAATTGCTTTCATTATAATAAATTAAAAAAAAAATTGGCGTGTTTACATCATTTTTCATTATTTCTATGATTATCCTTGCTCAAATTCTTCTCATTTTCGTGTAAAAATTATTCTAACGATTATACTTCTATGAGCATGAAAATAATCACATTCAAGTGCCTGCCACCCGCCTCCACCATTCACTTCTAACTTCTTTCTTTTTTTTCTGTTTTATCTATGAAAATCTGTCCAATTAACTACACTTGTAAAATATACACGACTCATTCATTCCACTTAGTGCGGTTTTTTTTTTGGAAATATGTATGTAAAATATTTAAAAAAAGTTTTTTGCAAAAATGTTGTTTATTCGACTGCAAGTCTGGCATTTTTCGTAACGTTGTGGTATTTTTTTTTTGGAGAGTTGTGCTCATCACAAGAAGTTTAATGAGTTTAAAGAAAAAGGTAGATTTTGCTAAAAATAAAATTTCTAAGAGACATTATTACAACAACAAAAAGTAGGATTTTGTGGGACGTATAAAAAGTTTTTCATCAGTACAATTTTAGCTTAACCTTAAGTGAGCGCTAAGTTAAAGGCAAATGTATACTTCCTGGTAAGTTAAATTAAATGTATAATAATAAATAGTGTTTCATACATACGAAAAAATTATACTTTTTCAATATATGTATATTCTGATATTTGGATCGCGATCCATTTTAATGGATTGATGGATCACGACCGTATGGGCACTGAACGCGAACCAGTATCGTGATATTTATTGAACGTGTAGCATGCAGTATTGATGGATCGGGATCCATATCGCAGAAAGGCCTAAATTATGGAATCCAGATCACGGATCGCGTGATAAATATTGAACGTGTAGCATTTTCATGATATTAGATCACGATACGTTAATATAAACTGAAATAAAACAAATAAAATAAAAGAAATTTAGCAAATAAAAAGTAAAAAAGTTTATTACATGTGTGTAAAGTTTGTTTTAATAAAGGGTAATGGCAGCAGATAGTGAAAGCGAGTGGGTTCTGCCGGTGGAATCGGAATTAACGACCGAAAAATTATTTTGAAAGACTTTATTTTTGATTCGGAGACATTGCCGGAGTTGTGTGACTCGCCGGCTAAAGCTTATTAATAAATTTATTATTAATAAACGATCCGCACAGCACAAAAATAACGTAAATACTGACGCGATAAATATTGAACATGTAGCATACGCTCGTGATCCATCAATCCATTAAAATGAATCGCGATCCAAATATCACAATATATATTGAACGTGTAGCAGTGCCCTAAGCACTTTAATTTAATTATTTATTTTACTAAAACATAACAGGCCATAATAAATATTTTTCTGTCAGCTAATAAATTATGAAAAAAAAATTAAAAAGAACATTTTTCATATTTTTTATTTAGAAATGGACATATTTTATCGCAAAATATAGTTTCAAGTGAAATTGTGTTTCCAACTGATTTAAATTTAGTAAAAGTGAAATCGCTTACCCGCATCAATTCATAATCTCTAAATAGGTGCACAAATATATTTGATGCTCTGCCAAAAAAAAGGCCAAAAAAGATGTGAGCTTCTGAAGACATTTTAGAATTTCTGAAATGTTGGTATTAAATTTTTTTTCCAACGCTCTCAAGAAAATCCATAACACTAATTTGCTTCCTTAGCGAAGGATTTTTCCACTTCGTATGCTGCCATGAAGATCATATTTGAACAAAATTTGCAAATGTTCCGACAAACAAGGGGGAAATTGTTACACAAAATAAAATATCTTCTGACGTTTAAAATAATCAAATTATCTTTCAAAGCTTTTTTTCTCTCCAAAACCGCGAACTGTGCAAAATTTTTCCAAGTCTTGAAAATATTTTCACAGAATCTGCATATTAAAAATATTCAAAAAATACTAAAGTTTGCATAATTATGCCAGATATTACATACCAATATAGATGTGATGCCTTCAATGTAATTTCAGATAGTTTTTGGTCTTTTATGTTACTTTCACTTATTACAAATTGAAAGATTCTCTTTTTCTCGGCAACGGGAATTTCTAATTTGAAGCCGATTGTGGGAGATATTTAATTTTTATAATTCAGCACACAAAATGCGTCTATTTCTTCACAAAAAATATGAAAAATGTTCGTTTTAAATTAATTTTATTTGTGATTGCTTTCTGACAGGAAAAAAGTTCTTACTTGGCCTGTTATGTTCTAGAAGAAATATAATTAAAACCAAGTGTTATAAACTAGGAAACTTCTTTGGTAAAAAGTCACAATTCTAATGCCCTAATTCTGTTCGACGATTATATCGTCCTGTCTATGGACGAAAAAAAGTCGCAGTTATAATTCTTTAAAACAAATATTATTTATTGTCTATGCTGGAAGGAAGGTTCGTGTATTTGCTTTATGATTTTGTTCCCAACAAACTTAACACATATTTCCTCATTTATTTTCCAAACTATTGTATAACTGGGGGTCTCCACTAGCCATGAACTTGGTATGGGCATCATGTCGCACATCGAAAATGGCTAATGGAGACCGCTCATGTCCATGTTTTGTTCATGCTCTGACATCAATGCCCTAGCATATGTCTGAACAAAAATGTTCGCCATGAGATTCTCAGTCCGCAAACATTTGCAATAGAAATAAAAGAGACAGAACAAAATAAGTAAATATTCCGTCTTTATTACACTAGCGCAAAATACTTTGATATGCCTAAACATGGATATCACACGTATTCACCACAACAAAGTTGATGATTTTTTCACAGTTGCTCTGCCGGCGTCATCTTCATGTCATGCCCAAGTCGATGGCTAGTGGAGACGTAGGGTAATACCATGATACAATAATATAAAGGTACAACCGTTCTCTCTTTTCGTCGCCATATTAACCTTCTGACGTTTGTGCCGACAATTTTTTACTCTCAAAATTAATGCTACCTTATTAATTTATGAAATCCGAGTTTTTGATTAATTTTTTGACGTTCTTTTTTATTTATTGAAAAATATTGAAGAATATGGGCCGTATGCAAAAAAATATTTTACTTGAGCTTTAAAGTTCATAGTAGTTACCAAGCACTTTAAGGCTAACATTGCTTTGTTAAGAAATTGTATGCAAAAAACAACTTTAATTATTTTGTAATTTAATAATAAATACTGGTAACACCACCGTGTTCAACAACCACTTCACGGCTTATGATGTAAATACAACATCGAATACAAATTAATTCGAGTATTCAAATAATTTTTTATTTTATTAAATAAATTTGTATTATCTTGAAGTAAAGCAACCTAATTTAAAAAGTATGAGCTTCTGACATGGAAGTAAAACAGATAAATATTTTTATGAAGTAAAAGTAAAAATAATATGATGAAGAAAGAAAAATGATAACAATTTATTTTATTCGAATGGAATGAGTATTTGATTATCCAGATTTTTTCCATTCGTTTTGACTGTATGTACATCACTAAAACATTTTTGTATAATTGAATTTATTTTAATATTTTTTTATGGATTTTGCTATGTATTTCGAATCAGTTGGATAATTTGGTGATGTTTTCCATAGCATGACAGAAATAATAAATTTAAGATAAGAGCTAATACTTCTAGCTTCATTTTCAGATGTATCATGAATCAATATGTGCTATATGAACAAAAATATTTGAGGTACAAAATACACATTTTGGAAATATCAACTTAAAGTAGTCTTAACAAACGTAGGTGCCTACTTTAGAATTTTGATATAATAATTTTTTTTGAATACAACTTTACTTAACATTGCTTAGCAAAGCGTTGTTAACTTTTTTTGCATACGACCCTATATGTTTAAATATGTTTAATTGATTTATAAATTAAAGTGTGTGTGAAAAAGTGAAAAGAAAATAAATAATTATATAAAATTAATACATGTTAACTCGATGAGTATTGCATAAAATGAAATGTTATAAGAAAAGTAAAATTGCGTTGTCCTATTGTATGATATGAAGAGAAATATCGGCATTTTATTTTTGTTATTCTGCCGACGTTCTCTCACACATTATATCAGAGCTAATTGCAGTTGCAGACGCTATGTATGGGAAAGCTGGAAAAAAGCAGCTTGATTTCGAGACAGTGTAAATGCATAGTGCATTATTATTTATTGCCTATGCTTAACGTGACCAGAAGCTTTTTACAAAAAGCGGGACACGATCGTTCAAAAAGCGGGATTTTGACGTAAATACGGCCAAAAAGCGGGATTTTTAAATAAACAACTATTTGAAAGCGGGATGTGTAATACGCACATAAAAAGTTTCGTATGTACTTAGGAAACACAGTTTTTAACTCAAAAGAATCGATTCCCCAATATTTGCTTTTAAAAAACTATATTTTTCTTTGATTTTAACATTAAAACAGCACAAAAGCTTTTTCTTCGGCATTTTGCTTTAAAGTATAGTTTTTTATGTAAAAAGACAAAACAATGTACAAAAACTTAAAGCGAATGATAGCAAGTGGCCTTGTTAGTCCATATTATCATCAACTGACTACACCAATGTGTCAAACTCTTTATAAAAAAATAAGCAAGAACTTTTTATTTTATTATTGACAGTTTTTTGAATGTCAGTTGTTATTCTCTTAATAAGCCCTCTTGGTAATAAATTCCTAAAGCAGCAGAATGTCTGCACATATAAAGCACTGTAACAAAAGGATCTTTGAGTGTGTACGTTTGTATTTTTATTTTTTTCATTTGAGGAGCTGCCAGATCCAAAAAAAAACAATAACTACACTAAAAAATATTTGGAATAAATTTTTATCAGTTACATATTAATAAAAATATATTAAGAGATAAGAAATTTCAAAACTCTAAAAAGCGGGATAAAGCGGGATAAAAATTCAAGGCGGGATCGACCTGTGAAAAGCGGGATAATCCCGCTTTTTAGGTTTCAATATCTTTGCCACTATAGTGGTTCAACCTTCACTATTTTGCAGAATACAAATTTTATTATTAACAAAATAGTCACGAAGAGTTTAAAAATTCTCATTACATTAGATTTCAAGATTTTTTCTTGATTTAACACATCCTCTATTTGAGAGGAGCCATGCTCACTTCCTATCATCGGCGCAATCAGCGGGATTTCAAGTTTGTGTTTGTAGCAGATACCAAGATATTGAAAAAACTAATATTTAATTTACTTGGGACGTGACACACCTTTTGCTCCATTATTGACTCCTTTTCATAATACTTTTCTCGTTATTGGCGTCACTGCTTACAAAAAAAATTTAAAAATTTTTACTGTTTTGGCTTCCTAGATACATATATTGAAGTAATAACCTCTTCTTCTTTCTAAACCATCAGTAATACTCTGTAAGCAAATCAGGAACATCGGTACACTGGTGTTATTTTTGAAGACAAACAGAAATTTGTACTATATGTGAGGCACCACGCCTACTTGTTAAATTCTGTAGTTGTTTCCAGAGGCAATGCACAATATCAGCAGAGTAATCCCCATAATATTTCAAGGTTCTCACTATATTAGTTTTCAGATATCTCACAGTAAATATTTTTTCTTTATGGCAGGTTTCACACCCAACATGTATAATTCAAACTTTTTTTGTAAGACAACGCACAATATAGAAATCGTTAATTACACAAAATTTCACGTTTCTTGGTGAATGATATTTAAAAAAAAAAAAAATTATAAAAGAGGTGCCACATTAAAAAAAATAGCGAAATCGGTGCATCCGCTCTTAATTGATGACATTACCAACGAACGACATTTGATTTTTATTTATGTACATTGATAAATAATTTTTTTATAAATACTTTTGTTTATTAAAAAAAAATTCTTTTGACTTGAAAACTGTGCTTCCTGTGTGCATATTACACATCCCGCTTTCTAAAAAATATTTATATTGAAATCCCGCTTTTTTGAGCTATTTTCTTCAAAATCCCGCTTTTTGATCGATCATGTCCAGCTTTTTGCAAAAGCCATCTGGTCACGTTACCTATGCTAGAAGGTTCGTGTATATGCATTATGATATTTGAATTGAGTACGTATGAGTAATATTGATGAATAATAATAAATGTATTAATCATACGTTCTCATTTCCAAAAGAGTAAATGGCGAATAAATTTGAATTGTGTGAAAGTTTGAACGAGTTATGGCAAATAAAAATCGACGTCGAAGCTACTGCTTTAAAAATTCTAATGTTGCCTAACATGCTCTACAGCATAATAGCTAATGACTTTTTCATTCAAAATTATTCGCCTTATTAGAGCTATAGTAACTGTCAATGGGTTTTAAAAATGTCCACTTTTATAAAATTTTTGTGAATTTGGCTTTTCGTGTCATAAGCAAGTGATGAGTTTTTCCGTTAGCAAGAAATTTTTTAATATGTATTTTTTTTCCAGAATTCTGATGCTTTTCTTCGCATATTAGCAATTTTGAACCAACTCTGCAATTTTTGATGCATAAAAGTAATTTTTAGATTTTCTTAAAATCCTGGCATATTTTCCACTCTAAATTTTCTTTTCTAATTTTATTAACTTTTAGCGAAGTTCCGTAATATTCGATATTAAAGTGTGAAGTAATTTGCACACCACAACTTCAAACAAAACAATGGCATAAATGATAGAACAAAAAATAAATAAGAAAAACTTTGATTGTTTCTAAAAATCTAGAGCAAATGTTAATTAAAAGTTTATTTACCGTAACCAGTATTTGGTGGAGAAACATTAAAACTCTAATTAAAACTTTTATTGTTGTGCTAGTGGGGGAAGGGCGTACAATGTTAATTAAGGGCCTAAATTTATAAATTACGTCAACAAAGTGATTTTTACAGGGAAGCAAAGAAAAAATTAGTTTTAAATTTTGTTTTGGTTTTTCATACACATTTTTAAAATTTTTTTTCGTTAATGAGTTTTTATGAAAAAGACAATGGGCCTTATTACAAGTGTCGTATTTCGACATCGACTGCAACATTTTGTATCAGACTAAAGAACGTTGCAACATTTTTTCTTTAATCTAGTAAAAAATCGACGTAGTCGTAGTCGAAATACGACACTCGTAATAAGTTCCAATGTTTTTAAATTTTTTTAATTTTTCTTTGTTTTCATATAAATATCACTTCAGCTGACTTCACCCATTGTGTCCGAATAAAAATTTTTGTCCGGACCAAACTTTTTTATATGTAGTTTGAGGTTTTTCTTCTTGAGAGAGTGCGAGAGAGAGAAACAGAGAGCGAAATAGAAAGATAATATAGAACACTGGTGGGCACTGTCAATGTAGTGGTAAATTTTTTATGTGTTGAGGTTGCGAGCTACCCACCAAACACAAAGTCAAGCGTTTGAAAGATAATGGTGCATTATATATTTATACATAAATAGACATATTTTCTATCTTGAAAAAAAAACGTTGATTAAGTAAAATTATTAATTGCAAATAAAACTTTTTCTAAATAAACAGTGAATTAAAAAAAATTAAAAAAGATAGGACAATAATTTATCATGTTTTCCATAAAAAAAATATAAATAAAAGAATGGTTGCTTGGTGGAGCACAAAGGTGCAAATTCACCAAATAAAATTATGTAGTTGGATGTATCAAACTTAATAAGCTTTGATATTTGTCGGCATGGAAGATCATTTTCAGATGGGAAACATATTAAAAATATTTTTGATTTTTATTTAAAAGGTTTTCCCTTTCCTTACCATTAAACTTATTCATATTACTATGAAAAGCATCATAATGTCTTTTAATGACATATTCCTTTTTTTCCTTAAGCTTTGATAACATAAAAGGCATTGTATGTTACCAAATGCATTATTTATAACAAAATAATTTTCGCATATCATCATCAATTTGAAATGAAACACGTATGTTTGCTGGACAAATATTCTTGAAAAATATATAAAAAAATATGTAAGCATCCGCCTGATGTGCATTCATCGCTGTCTCATCGACGACTAAATTAAAGAGGGTAAGAATACGTGTGAATATTCTCTTCACAATTGTGCCAAGAAACGCCCGAGTCTGATATAGAAGATCAATTAATGCTCAATTCGCTTTAAAAAATTAACGCTTTTGAGCAAGGCAAATTCATATAAAATTGACTTAGCTCAATTCGCTTTGAAAAATGTATGCTTTTGAAAGTAAAAAAAAATGTACCGTAAAAGTGTGTGTAGACATATAACGGATATTCAAATTACAAGCAGCAAAAATAGTCAGCAAGGCGAATTCATATTAGGTGGCCTCAGCTGCTTATTTTCGCCGCTGGTAATTTAAATATCCGTTAGATGTCAATACAGAGTTTACAGTAAATTTTTTAACATCAAAAATGTAAATTTTTCAAAGCGAATTGAACTGAGTCTATCTTATATGAATATGCCTTGACTTTCATCTTGCATTGGTTAAATTTTAATTTTTGTCCGGACAAAATAGAACTGTGTTGCCAGCTGTTTAACTTTTTCAGCCAAAGTTGAACTGGAATAATTTATCATTCTATACCAATAAGACATACTTTTCTAATTAGTAAAAAATTTGGACATTTACTCCATACCCAAAATTTTATAATGTTGCTGTTCCTTAATTTCTTCTGCAAAAATCTACTCTCCTTCACTTTTTACAAAGCAAATACAAATACATATGTATGTACATACATACACACATATAAACACTGGTATTCTAATGCTTTCTGGACTTTCTTTAACTATAGTTTGGTGGTTTTCTTCTCTTAGACTGTCTTTGTTTGTCTGTGTATGTATGTGGTTAAAGTCTGATAAAATTTGCCACTTTTTGTTGTCTTTAGTTAAAGCTTTCTTGTGTGTTTAAAACATATTTATGTATGTATGTATGTGTGTGTTTTTTCGTGGTCTGAATAACTCACAGAAAAACTTTGCTTCAACTGCAACTCCAAGTCTTTTTTGTGTGAAATATTATTAAAATTTCCAGCAATTAAATAAAAATGAATCTCTAAATTAGTTTCACTTTGACAGTTGACTGTACGAGTGTGCTTTTGTTTATTATTTATTTAATTTTCTTTTGGCATTGTCCAGCTTTTAACAAATAAATAAATAAAAATAATTTGAAATTATTTTCCAAGTACTTGGAATGAAAAGTTGTACAAACTAATTTAACTTGAGATTTCAAAGTGCATTTCTAACATTTTTTTTTTAATTTTTATTATTATATTAATAATGGAAAACCAATCAAAATTATGTATATATTAAACAATTTAAATGTATATTATGTATATATAAAAAATAAAAATATGCAAACGGACTTGCTGAAAAGTTTTAAATATGCAGATATTTTAGAATAATAAAATAATAATTTGGAATAATTGCTGTGTTAACAAATGTTAAATATAATTATATTTGCTTGGTTTTAATTAGGCTAAAGTTCGTATTTTTAGGCAGCCAAATTACATGCGATAATTTTTAAGGAACTAATAAGACCAAGTGTAATTGTAAATATTCTGAGAAACACTAGCAGAACGGAACATCATGCTGTGTTAGATGGGCGCCTTACTTTCAACATCAAACCTCTTTAGTTTGGTCAAATGGAATGTGTGAATTGTTTTCGCTCATCGCACTACAATTAGATGAAAGCTTTTTTTGTAATGAAAGCTCAAGTTTTTACCATTTCGTATTTACAACAGTCTTGCCATTGTTGTTTGTTTTTTTTACCAATTATAAACAAGCCTGATAATTTGCTTAATTTTATTCTACTTAAGACAAACTTTTTTTGGTTTGATACTACATGTAGTCAATAGTAAGTAATTTTTTTTAGTTATTTTTTGTTCGAACATTCGAGTATTTTTGTTTCTTTGTTTGTTTTGGTGGCAGTTTATATTAGTTTTTATTTTATTTTTTTCGCTTGTTCCCGTTTTCTCTGGAAAAATATCGCTTCTACGTTGGTGTGACGGGTGTGACCAAATATTTCCTTTATTTAATTACTCGAATATTGAAAAAGAATTTTTACAAAATTTTATTAAATTATTACTTGCTCTTAAATTTTTATTGTTGAAAATTGTCAAGTGTTCATTATATCGTTATATGAATCGTAAAATGCCTAAACTAGCATATCCATAATTTTACAGAAGACGGAAAAAACATATTAAAATGGAAAATATTGCAATGTAATAAAAATAAATATAATCGTTGTTTTTGTTCGCCTGGACTTCTTATATTTTGTAGCGTTTTATTTTTTTAAGTTAATTTTAAAATAATCTTGAGACAAAGCGTTTTGCGTTTTACTTAAAAATGTAAAGTATTTTAGCGCGACTTCAGTCGCATCCAGAAAAAAACCGAAATTGTCCTTTAAATTGTATTTATACCAAGTTAACAAAAACAGTAAAAGTACCAAAAAGTAAAAATTTTCACCCATTTTACCCCTAAAAAGTACCCTGTACTTTTTTTTTATCTGGACCCTTTGCTATGCATCTACCAAATTTGATACAAATGCATTAAAACGTTTTCGCTTTACAGTGGAACAAACTGCAACTTACAATAGCAATTTCAACTACTGGTTTTTTGTTACACAGTGTAGCGTTGCACACAACTTTCTTAATTATTTCTTTCATATCATTCTTTAACCAATAATAAACAAAACCAAAAAGAAGGGAGGAATCGGTCCAGCCGTTCATACTGTGCCGGGTGTGACCGAAAATTTTAAGATTTGAAAATAATCCACAAATCTCTTATTTTAAGATATACAAATTCGAAATTTCAACAAAAAGCAAATAAGAGTACAAGAATATATAATAGATAATGGTTTTTATTAACGATGAGAAAGATAATAAAAGAAAACATAAAATAAAGACCAAGCAAACAAAATTTATAAAAACCTAGTTTGAGATGCGCAATGTTCACTTCGCAAAGTCTTAGTTCAACTAGAAGAAAGATAGGATTATATAGTATTTCTCCTTATGCCTTTCACTCAGCTGAATTAAGAACTTGCAAAGCAAACTTTGTGTGTCTAAAAGGGGCCAAACAATTTTATTTATTTTAATTTGTACATAATTGTCTTTTTTATTAAAATTGAGTGAATTATTTTTTTCCTGTGTACGATCATTTTGCATGGAAATGCCCATATGTAAATAAAAAAAGAAGAGACATGCCTTAGGACAACCAGTTATAGTTATGCTGTTTAGCTATATGTTATTATCTAGCCCATTATGTTATTATCTAGCGCTACTAGATTAAATTAATGTATTGTTTGTGGCTGGTGGCGGCTGTGTTCTCTGGTTTGTGCTTATGTGCAAAAATAATACAAAAACAAATTGAGCAAACGTTCTCATTGTTTTTGTTTCACTCTCACTTCAAAGAACGAAACAAAACAAAATCAAACAATTTGCTTAGTTTATTTTCGTACTCTGCTTTTAAGTACAAGGAAATCAAAACAAAAATAAATTTATTTATAACTATAATAGTGTCGATTATTTTTGTTACGCCAATCACGCCTTAACTCCTGTATCGCGCCATAAATAGCATAGCTATAATAATTTTAAAATATTTTCAGTGCATATATTTATTTGAGTATCATGAAGTGATTTTCTTTAGAAGATATTACAATTTTAAAGGAATCTCTTTCGACACTGAACAATATTTTACATGCGGTTTCCAAATATCGTTTTCTCCATAAAGTATACGAATAAAGAAGTATGTATATATACACATATACATATTTATCACGCTTAAATTTGTATTCAAGCAGCATTATGCTAACACAAATGATTATTTTCTAAGTTCAAGAAAGGCAGTACAAAAAATAATACACCAAATTCTTGTTTTTTATGCGAAAATTTCTGTAATTAAAGGGAAACCAAATCCCCAAAATTAAGAATAAATTTTACATATGTTGCATTATGCTTAAATCATTTACTTTCTGCTAACACATACAAACACATCATACATTTTTATCAGGACATTAGAGAGCCATTATTTATAACCGCACATTAATGTACGAGTACATCTCCCTAATGAGCACAATTAAACTGGCAAATAGACAAAAGATAAGGTGATAAATGTACGAGTAGTATAAGCAGTGGTGCTAGTGGTTGTTGGATTGGTTGGTTGACTGCTATTATTTGCACATTATAATTATGTGTAAATATAAAATCTGCGTTCCTTAAATAGCATTTCTATGCATTAACGTCTGCAAGTATGAGAAAATTCGGTATCCGCAATTAAATATGCTAAATGTGATTAGAAGTGTACGTGCATATGCAAATGCATTTGCGTTCATTCACAAACATGTTATTTTCAAGAAAAAATTTCAAGGAAAGCCAGAAAAGAAGAGAAACAAACACACACAGATACAGTTTGTCAGTTTAATGTATGCGCAAATTTTAATCCATTGAATACAGATTGATCTATGCGTACGCACATACAAGCAGAAGATTATAAAATAAACATAAACTATAGCAACAACAATAATGAAATATCTTCTGCTTGGTAAGAAGATATACATACAAACACACACATACATGGTAGTGCAGAAAAGAAATAAAATGGTACAACAGTAAACAACCAGCATAAATTGCTTCTTTAATGATGTATATACGCATATACATACATAGCTAAGACAGGAACCAATGACGCGATCGAAAGCAAGCATTGAAGATGCTGCTAACATTGTCCGGACTATGTTGTCACATTCTGGAAGCCCCTTGTGTGAATTATAAAAAGGGCGACGCATCTGCTGGCAGTGCTGTCTATCATCATAAAGGCCGTGAAGAGTTGTCTACTAAGAGTTCAGTTCAGAGCAAAAATATGTTTCCACCGACTATAAAGCTTGAATTAGAGGTGACATAGCCCTAACGCCATACCCATAACCAAACCAAAATTCAATTGGTTTCTATGGTGAGAGTTATGGCGAGTCTCTCTCACTCTCACTCTCACTCTCAGCATAGAAATCAGTTGAATTTTGGTTTGGTTATGGCTATGGCGTTATGGCTATGTCACGTCTAATTTAAGCTTAAATCAAGTAGGTTTAAGTAAATCGAATTGTCGTATTCAATTTATGCACGTGCGTTATAAGGTGGGCGCAGCATGTGAATTTTATTCAGATGTGGTTGACATTAATAGTTTATTAAACATTCCTTAATGTCATTTTTTCGGAGTTGTCAATCACTATTGATGGATGACCCAGGGATGGAGTTTGTAATTTTAAAAGCAACGCAGGGTTGCATACATAAATCAAGTTCGAAAAATATTATTTTCGTCATTATTTAAAATAAATCAACCACTTTGAGTCATTGTTGTTGTACGAACAGTGAGCGTCGGCAGAGTAAGTCTTGTGTGAAGAACAGCAGAGAGGGGTATTGCTTCAAGACCAGCGCAGCCGGTTTTTGTGACACGTGTATATACAAGAGTGGACTAGACGTCGTGGCAACTAGAGATGCTAAACGGGAAATCCCGAGCCCGGAAATCCCGGGAATTCCGGAACTATTCAAATCCCGGAGCTCGGGATTTTTTAATTTTAAAGCCCGGGATTTTCGGGATTATGTGAATCCCGTTTTTTGCATAAATAATGTTTTTGGCTGTCATCTTCTACATCAAAAATTATTAAAAAGTTAAAATAAAAAATTTGCTTTTTAGTAGATAATATTATATGGTATATACATAATATATCTTATGGCTTTTCCTTTTCTAGGAAAAATGTTGCATACATTGCAGTTTTCAATGAAAATTTGCAATTAAATGTCTGAATTGTACCCTTTAAATATGCAAAAAAAAATATTTTTTAAAATTAAAACACTATTTTTAATATAAAGACGCACATTTGTGCACAATGTTTTCGGGATTTTTTCAGTCCCGACAATCCCGGGGTCCCTGTTCGGGATTTCGAGACTCCATCAGTAAATCCCGAAGCCCGGGATTTCAAAAAACCTGTCCCGATTAGCATCTCTAGTGGCAACCAGTTGTGATTCATTTAAGTAATTTAAGTTGTGTGTGTTTAAGCTCCTGAATTTATGAGATAAGTGTATCTAGTAAATAAAGTGTCATTCTTAACTCTCATTAGTACACTGGACTTTTTCATTCATTTGCAAATCTCCGAGTAGTTGCATAGAAATGTATTTTTAAAGTGTAAAAACGTAACAATATGAAAAGATATTTAAATAGAATTGGTGAAATAAATATCAAACCAAAAAAATTTTTTTTAAGTAGAATAAAAATAAGCAAATTAACGGGCTTGTTAATAATTAATAAATAAATTTAGTAAAGTGCGACGAAGGGTTCCATACGTTGGGCTTTGAGAATTTTTTTAATATGGCGTTTTATTGAGTTTTTGACATTTTTTCAGCTGAAAGGATTTTTTTTTTTTGTTTTTTCGCTTTTTTCTCGTTTTGGCGATTCTTTTTTTCAGTTTTTGGCGTTTTTTCCATTTTGGCATTTTTTTTTATTTTGGTATTTTTTTTTATTTTGGCGATTTTTTTTCATTTTACTGATTTTTTTAACTTTTGCGATTTATTTTCGTTTTAGAATTTTTTTTTTAATTTGGAGCTTTTTTTCGTTTTAGCGATTTTTTGTTTTTGGTTTTGGCGATTTTTTTTCGATTTGGCAATTTTATAATTTTGGAATTTTTTTGTTTTACCGTTTTTGAAAATTTCAAAAGTTTAGCTCTTATGGTTTCCAAGATACAGCAAGTTGTCAAAATTACATAGTCAAAATTGCATTAACTGATGGAACACCCTCTAATTAAAATTAGTTTGAAATTTTAGTGTTAATTGTTGTAGTCTGTATAAAAATACACTAACCTTACAAATTTCAAGTTTATGTACATACATACCCATACAATTGTATGTATGTATATTACATGGGATTTTAACATTTTTCGTTGCTCGTCTTGCAACACCCTTTAATTTTTATCTCTCATGTATTTATTGTTGTAGCGGCCAAAGGTCTACACACTCTGTGCAAATTTCAGAAGCGTAGCTCTTACGGTTCTCGAGAAAATAGTTTGTGACGGACAGACGGACAGCGTAGAGAAAACAATAGGGTTCCTTATCACCTTTGGTGTACGGAACCCTAAAAACGATATACAGTGGCAAGACTGTTGTAAAAAAGAGATGACAAAATTGAGCTTTCATTACCAAAAAAGCTTTCAACAAATTCCATTTACTCTGAAAAATATGTGGGCCAAACACAAGAGCGCCTAATGCTGAAGAAGTGGCGGGCGGCCTTGGAAAACAGCATGTTTTTCCGTTCTGCTAGTGTTTTTGTCAGAAAACTACAACTAAATTTGGTAATATTTGTTCATTAAAAATGGACACATTCAATTTGGCTTCCTAAAAAATTTTAACTTTAGCCTTAACAAAACAAAAAAAAAAAAAACTGTGCGCAAACACTTGCCTGACAAACTGTTCATTGTGTATAATCGTATTGAATAAAAATGTTAACGGAAACTAGTAGACTGTATAGTTTGCTGTTTCGTTGAAAAAGCAGCACTCATGCAATAAATACCGTAACAACAATGATCACATATCCATCCATATGCACGTGTGTATGTATAAATTTATGCATATACAAACATAATATTGTATATTCTACTTAACCCAGCCAGAATTTTGTGTAAATAATGATCAAAAAATAGTCACATTTGAATATTCTAGATGATTAAAACTATCAAATATGCAAGCATTTTCTAATCATAAATGATTCTGTCATCGGGAGAAAATGGTACCCTGCATGTTACTATTCCTGAATAGTCATTTATGATCTCTGATTTAATGTAGTTTTCATGTACATTTGTTATCATATGTGATAATATTTTCTGTTCACTTTTTAGTTGAATTTGCAATCATTTTATGATCACATTCTGCTTCATTTTCGACCCATTTTTGAAATCGTTTAATGATCATATTTTGTATGATATTCGATCAATTTTTGAAACGAATCTTACCATAATTTTAAGTCATGTTATGATCATATTATGTATAATATTTGACCCTTTTTTTAATAGAAATCAGACTATAATTTGATATAGTTTTATGATAAAATTTTTATTATAATTCAATTCTTATGAATTCACAAAACAAAACAAAATAATAAAATAACTTCTTAAATTCATTGCTCTTAAGTCTAGGGGAATAAAATTATGTTATATATACATATACTATTAATTAAAAAACAAAATAATAATAAAATAATTTCAAGAATTCATTTTACTTACTAAAATTGCATGACATAATTTTTTCAGCTTCTCTTTTAGCAATGCGTCTAATTTTTTTTGGCTGACATAATTTCACTTGATTTTTTAAATTTTCTAATTTTTTAATTTATTTTAAATAGTTATTAGTATTTTGTTTATTATAATTATTAACTTTTTTTAATTTTTTCAGTAAAAAACTTTTATTACAAAAATAGACACCAATTCTCACTTTAGCGATCAAAAACAGGACTTCTCACTATGCAATCAAAATACAATATATAATTTTTTCTGCATTGCTTTTCCTTTGACTTGTTGGTTAACGGGAACTTGTTTACAAGCTGATCACTTTTTATATTTGCGAAATGGTGGGGGTAAAAGAGTAAGTAAGTATCACATTTTGGTCACCAAGAATAGTCAAAAAGAACTCAAGCAAATGATAAAAATAATTGTAATCAGTTTTTAATCATAAAGAATAGACAAATTTGACTGTTGTTCTTGATGAATTGTATGAAAGCTCAGTTTTTAATCACCATAAGTAATCAAAAATGAGTAAGTAAGATGACTACCGAATTGTATCGGATTTTGGTCACCAAGAATAGTCAAAAAGTACTCAAGCAAATGATAAAAATAATTGTAATCAGTTTTTAATCATAAAGAATAGACAAATTTGACTGTTGTTCTTGATGAATTGTATGAAAGCTCAGTTTTTAATCACCATAAGTAATCAAAAATGAGTAAGTAAGATGACTACCGAATTGTATCGGATTTTGGTCACCAAGAATAGTCAAAAAGAACTCAAGCAAATGATAAAAATAATTGTAATCAGTTTTTAATCATAAAGAATAGACAAATTTGACTGTTGTTCTTGATGAATTGTATGAAAGCTCAGTTTTTAATCACCATAAGTAATCAAAAATGAGTAAGTAAGATGACTACCGAATTGTATCGGATTTTGGTCACCAAGAATAGTCAAAAAGTACTCAAGCAAATGATAAAAATAATTGTAATCAGTTTTTAATCATAAGGAATAGACAAATTTGACTGATCTTTTTGATGAACTGTATGAAAACTCAATTTGTAATCACCAAAACTAGTCAAAAATGAGTGAGTAAGATGACTACCGAAAATGCAATCATCCAAATGCTAGCTGGGAAACATGTTTTATAAAACAACTAACAACGGCATCTTAAGATGTACATATGTATGCAAATGCATAAGTACGTACAGATGTGCAACATACATACATACATACGAACATATTTTGAATTCATGTGTGAATATTAGAAGCCATATTGTTTGCATCATCACATACTTATGTAAGTATAAGAACTCTCTTTAGATTTTGTTTATTTTAAAAGTATTTGCATGATGAACATGGGCAGCAGCGTTCGCAGCAGTTGTGGTGTATTACAGTGAGCAGTGTTGCCAGCTTAGGAGAGGATTTATTTTATTTATTTGTTATTGTATATCAAATGCATTTATGTGGATGATAGGAATGCAAGAATTGGTTTGTTTATTTGGGAGTTTGTTGAGGTTTTCCCAACAAACCAACAACAACAGAAGTTAAACTAAAGTTTAGAGCAATTTTCGTAATTTTCTTTAAACATTTTACGCGCGTGTTGTTGTCTCAACAAGTGATAAACAGAAAGTGATTCAAAAACATTTCCACCTCTGTTAAAAGTAAGCAGAGGTTTTCCTCTGCTCCACACACAAGCGCAAGCGTGTTTATGTGTTAGTGCACATCACTGCTTTAAAGGAATTTCGAAAGGCTTTGTTGAATTAAATTTTTTGGGTGCACAAGGGATCTAAAAGCAGCCCTGAAATTAGTGAAGAAATGAATTAAAATTCAGAAATTTACACAAAAATAAAAAATCTAATAAAAAGATCTTAAGCGGCTTAAGGTCTCTGCAAAAGTAAGAAAAAACGGCAAAGAAGCAATGGAAATAAATACAAATTCTCTCAGCGCTCTCAGTTTTGGAGATTTATCCCCAAATAGCGGATTTTTATTTGTGATTGGGGATTAAAATGTAATGAAAATCCCCAGGGGATTTTTTGGGGAAGAGGCACTTTTTTCGCTGAGAATGTTAAAAAAATCTAGAACCTAACTACAATCTAATCCAGAACTGAACCAAAATAGATTCTTAAATTTGGAGAGAGCCAACAAATTTATTCTCAACTACTTTGAAACTCATTTCAATGTTATATTAAGATTTTGCTGTTATTATTTTAGATGGTACCTTAGCTGGGTGGTAGGGCGTTTGACTATACAACGTGTGATACATAGTTCTAACAACAGCAACATCTTTTTGAAAATTTACTGACTACCAGGTGACTTAAATAAAGTCAACTTTAAGTTGGTTGAAAAGTAGTGCAGAGTGGGACAATTGACTAGCAGCTTGGACATCGCATTGTTAAAATAGTTAGTTGTTTCCATTGGAAAGTAATCCAAGTCTCATTTAGCACTAGTTGCGAAATAGTTAGCTTAAAGTTAGTTTAAAGTTAACTGGGTTTCCGACAGGGAAGTTAGGACATGTTTATCAGAATTTGTTCCCAGGACCTCAAAACGTCGAAATATGATGAAAACTCATATATCGAAAAATGTGGTAAAATCAGTATCTAACTTATTTCCTGTAGCGGGAAGTTAAAAAAAATATTCCTATTTTTTTTTTTTCAAGATAATTTAATAGATTATTACGAGTACATACTCTCAGTTTAACTTTTCTAAAGCCTTTTCTACTGAACTTATACCAAACGCATTGAGAGCCTTTAAATGGATGTTTCTAGCTTTCATAATTTCAAATTCGTTCTTTCAAATACAGGATTTGTCATTTGATTTGTCAATAATTTTTCTTTAAATTTATAAATGTAAAATAGTTGAGCTTTAAGCTTTTAGTGGCTAAGAAGTTAAAAAGCTTGATATAATCCTCTTAAATCATGTTAAAAGCATTATTTGATATTAATATTTAACTGCTAGGATTTTGAGTAAAAAAATTACTTTCTTTATATAAATCTGTGTATTTGTTTGCTAATGTTGCTTAATTGCCCTAAGGTCTAGTTGAAAAAATTTTCTAACAGTCGAGACAGATTTTAATCAGTAAAGTTTGCTTTTATACCAATGTGCTTGTATAAATAGATGAAAAGAAATTTATTTTTAACTTTGACAAATATTTTTTAACAGGTTTTTCAATAATGAAGAGCCGATGTGGACAATAAATTTGTTAAATTTGCTTAAGTTTAATATTAAGTAAATATTTCCCTAGACAACAATATAACGATTGATTTTGAATGAAGGCGCTGAACAAAAATTTACGCGTCTAAGGAGTTTTAGGTAAAACCAAAAGGTGGGCAATTTTTTTTTCAGAGCATTTTAGCCCTACACTTCTTATGGATCTGATCATTTCGAAAAATAGGGGCCAAAAATTTCTCTAAAAAGGGCATTTAACGCGCTAGAGATAAAAATATTTGTCTACATTTTCTGGAATATCGGCCTGACCCCAAAATTTCGCCAGGAAACGTTCAATCGACAACATATTTTAAAAACAACAAAAAATAAGAAAATATGTTATTGTTTTCAACGTAAGTAATCGATCGACATCAGTGTCTAAATCAGCTACGTCCAAGCCATATTCACAATGTGCAAACTTTTATAAAGAGCTTTTTGTGCTTTCACACCGACAAGAGTACAACATCCATAGCAACAACAACACAACAGACAGCAATGCTTGCTCTTACTTTGCAAAGAAACAAGAACAAATTTAAAAGCTTTCAAAGCTGTTTAAAAATAAAAATAAATTAGTCAAAACATGAAATGCGTTTCAGATTTGATTTACAGCCCAATTCTAAATATTGCCGGCTAAGTAAGTTTTTCCAAAAATAAGCATTTGGCGAAAGAGAAAGAGAGAGAGAGAGAATTTAGAATTTTCGAAGTCAGCTGTTTTTTTCAGTCATTTTATTTTACCTGAAAGCTTGCAAACGTTTTTTTTTAAGGCAAGAGAAAAAGGAACTGAGAAAAAACTTCCGGGGAAAAGTTATTCAGAATAGGACTAATAGGCTGAGGATATGTTCAGAAGTTTTATATAAAATCCTATTGAAAAATAGAATGATTTTCTTTACTGATCAGTTTGGTCGCTGTCAAAAAAGTAAACATCAGAAAAAATTCAATTCGACTCTGACATTGTTCATTAAAGTTTTAATAGATATGAGATATCAAATATAAAGACCGATTCGTACTCATTGGAAAACCCTTTGTAAAAAAGTCATATCTTGCTCTTTCAGTCCTTTGCCGGGCAAGGCCACTTTGGCCTGTTGGTACGAGTTGTAATTAACATTTATTTTACTATTTACATTTCTTTCTTTTTATCCCATGCAACCTTCACTACCAGTGACCCGAAGAACTAGCAACAGATTTAGATATTTGAAATTAACTTACAGAGTAGAAAGATGAAACTTTTATTTGCTTTTAAATAGTTAATCATTTTAAGATGAAGTTAATCGAAATGTTGATGTAAGTAAAATATTTAAAAGAAACTCAATTAGGGAAGGAGATCATAAAACAGAGAACCTTCTTTCACCCTCTTTTTGTTTGTAAAAAAACTTGTATTAATGGAAGAAAAGTGAAAAAAAGTTTCTAATAAACGAAACTTGAAACGACTTCAATAATATGCATTAAGAAATTAAAAATAATTCATATTCAGTAAAAAAAAAACTTATGCCCTAATTCAGTAAGAAGAATTAGGACGTTTTTGTTTGAAAATGCTTCTGAGTTCTTGTCTTTGAAGTCTCTAAATTATTTTCTTCAAAAATGGTTGTTGTCTTTGACAATGAAAAATATAAATATTATTGCCATGTTTTTAAAACATAAAAATTCAATTAATGCCCTAATTCAATAAGAAGATTTAGGACATTTTTTTTTGAAAATGCTTCTGAGTTTTTGTCTTTGAAGTCTCTAAATTATTTTCTTTAAAAATGGTTGTTGTCTTTGAGAATGAAAAATATAAATATTATTGCCATGTTTTTAAAACATAAAAATTAAATTAAAGTATTATACAATAGTTTGATAAATATATGAAAAAATATGTGTTGGATAAAATATTTGGAACAAAATCATAAAGCAAATACACAAACCTTCTAGCATAGACAATAAATAATAATCGTTTTAAAGACTCAAAACTGCTTCTTTTTTTCGCCCATAGACAAGACAATACATTCGTCGAACAGAATTAGGGCATTATTATATGTGTTACGTACAGAACTGGTAAAAATCACTTCACTTCATAAAAAAGGCCATGAAATTGTTGGGTATTCTGACATACTCGTACACCCAAAAAAAAAGTTTTAAAATCAAGATAAAAAAATTAATGCCCTAATTCTCTTCGACGAATGTATCGTCTTGTCTATGGACGAAAAAAAAGCCGCAGTTGTGATTCTTTAAAACAATTATTATTTATTGTCTATGCTAGAAGGTTTGTGTATTTGCTTTATGATTTTGTTCCAAATATTTTATCCAACACATATTTTTTCATATATTTATCAAACTATTGTATAATACTTTAATTTAATTTTTATGTTTTAAAAACATGGCAATAATATTTATATTTTTCATTGTCAAAGACAACAACAATTTTTGAAGAAAATGATTTAGATAATTCAAAGACAAGAGCTCAGAAGCATTTTCAAACAAAAACGTCCTAAATCTTCATACTGAATTAGGGCATAAGTCTGCCGATCAATTGCCCTAGCAGCAACAAAATTCTTCAGGATATTATAAAATATATATATAGTCACTTCTTACGAGAAGCTTTACAAGCTCCACTTATCCGAAAAAAAATAAAAGATTTTTAATCCTTAGAATGAATATAGTGCTAATTTTCCCCAACAACGGCAACAACTTTCAATCTTCGACAATAGTCGAAAGTGCTGATCGAAAGAATTTTGATTTGATATTATGATGCGCATTCGACGAAGAATGACGCTATTGTGAATTTCACTTACTGTGATTATTCAAAATATTGCAACAGCTGAGACTGAAAGTGAAATGCGCCAAAACAAAAGAAGAGACGTTAGAGCTACAAATAAAATTATTTGTACTTTTTAAATTATTTATTTAATATTCATAAAATTTATTTATTTTATTATTTATTATAACACAAAATTTATTCGCCGCAAATATTTGCATGTTTGAACATTTCTCATATGTAATTGCAGACTTAGTACAGATGTTTTTTTTTAAGTTATTATTAGTAAGTCATCTGGCATCTCCTTCTTTGCGAACAGAGAAAAATAAAGAAAACGAAAATTTAAAACGTAAAAAAAGAAATCAAAACAATAATAAATTTATAATTGTAATAGTGTCGAGTATTTTTCTATCTGCCTGCCTGTGTCGTGGCATAAAGAGCATAGCTCTAAAAATATAAAATTTTATTGAGACGGCTGAAAATTAGAAAAGCAAATCGAAACACATTTACAAAATGAGTAAAATTTAAAATGAAAACAGAGTATGACTATTGGGCCGGTTCTTCACATCACGTCATTTCAAAAATAAACTACGAGTACTAATAGCTGACTTGATAGTGGTTTTTTTTTAATTGTTTGTCATTTATAGTAGAATATTTTCTTCCAACTTTCAACGCTATAAATCATACAATTTACAAAAGCAATGATTTAGCTTTTATTAATTTTTTGAAATTACCATTGTTTGACATGTCGTGGTTTGCAGAACAATCCCGTATGACGGATTTGTAGATAAAGATGAAAATTTACTGGAATCAACCAGAGAATTATAATAAGTACGAAAAAAATATACTTCAACATGTAAATGCTCTCTGCCCTATTCATAAAAAATATTTCTGTTTAATAAGAGGTTTATGAAACAAATTTTCTAGGGAAATTTGATTAATAAACCTTTTATAAAATCAAAATATTTTTTATAAATTAGGCCCTTTAAATTTTAGTAACTGACTGCGTATACGCATAATTGTAACACAAACAATTAGCACGTTCAGATATACGAGTATGCTTTCAAACAAATATGACTACAGACAATTCCAACACACAAGATAATACTTTTCAAGTGCAAATCAAAAAGCTCATGCGTATCATGAGCATTGAGTGTCTTTCACGCTCATACTTGGAGTATGCTTATACTCAGAGTATGATTATTTATTCGGAAAAAAATAAGTATACGCATTATACTTATTTACTTATCATACGCGCCCGTATGCATTTGTTTGTATAAAATGGAATGAAAATTGTGCTTTATGCTGATTAAAAGCATTAATCAGCTAATTGGAATAAATATGTCCCTTAAATAACTGATATTATTCCTAAATACTTTTTTCGTAAAATTTGCAAACAAAAATCGTTAACGCGACTAATATTCTGTAATTTATATTATCAAACAGATTTAAATTATATAAAGCTGATCACTGATTTATGTCTAAAATTACCGACTGAACAATTTGCAGCCAAGGGCCCGTTTATCAAAACTACAAATTACAAATCTACAAGTAAAATACACACAAAACAACAATAAAATTTGTAAAAGTATTGTTGTTTTGTGTGTATTTTACTTGTAGATTTGTAATTTATATTTTTGAGAAACGAGCCCCAGGTCTACACAAGGCAGATTCATTTCCAGGTAGTATCAGGATTACAAAAACAATGAAAAAATACAACAATGAAAAAAACAACATGGGTTGTAGTTCATCAAAAACTTCAAAAATAGAATTTGTTTAACATAACAATAATAAAAATTATTCACATAACTTTGAAAATATTTCTCCGCGGCAGCTACCACTAACAACATTTGCAACGTTTAGCACTTCTCACAATTTTTTAATAGTTTTTTCATATTTATAAATTTGTTTTCACAGAATTTTTTTTAATAAAATATTTTTCATATTGAATTTTTTTAACATTTTCTTTTAATTTCTCTTTCGTAAAAAATTTTTGAAGTTTCCGATGAACTTTAATTTGAAAAAAAAAATAGCTCAGCTGAATTTCCGCTACTACCTTGTGAATGTGCCTTGGGTCTACATATCGATGGTCTCAGGTAGAAAGGCCCTAACTCGTGTTTTTTACGAATTTAAGTTTTTCAGTGATTCCAACACATTTCACACAAATACACCTTCTCACAAAAATATATTGCAATGGTGTTTTAGCAGTTTTACAAACAAATTTACATTGTGAATATTACAGTTTCTATTATGTTTTACCTTCTCCTGTAAAGTTACAATTATTTGAGTTAGGGCCTTTCTACTGGGGACCATCGATATATTCTATAGAAAAAACTTTAGTTTCACATGAATATTTTTTTTTTCATTCAACTTATGATATTGCCAGGAAGTAATTAATATAGAATATTATGCGTTTAATATTATACTTTAATACGTTTCTGTTGTTTATATAACTCTCTTTTTGCAAAGTATGCTACAATTGATTAATAAATAAATTATCCTCAAGGTATGCTTTATATAAAATAGTTAAATATTGTTTTAGTACTTGAAATATGCATTTAATGGTTTGCATTTTGTTTGCCTTATTTTTTTATTATTATGGTTATTGTGTTTCCTCGTATTTATTTATTCTAAGCCCGCATTGTTTTATCCACAGAAAATGAGTCGCATATATTGCATGTTGTTTTATACTTAATATTATTTGCATTGTGGTTTATTTCCTAGATTTATTTAATTTTTTCCATTATTTGTTTTAATTTTCTTTTTTATTTTTTATTTTTTGCTCAACCACAAAAACAACATTAATGCATTCCTCTAAACTCGAGTACAAGTCGCCTCAGCCAAACAAAAGCCGCTTTATGTGTTTGTTTACTTGCATATTATTTCTTCTTCTCTTTTTTTTAACCATTTGTTTTTGTTTTGCATTCTCTAAGTACTCCACACACACACACACACACTTCTCAGCAAATTTCTTTGCATAACTTAAGGCTTAAAAGCTTTTAATACAATAAAAATCACCAATGATATTTTTTTTTGCTATTAGTTGGGGGTAAAAGTGCGTTCTTAAGGGCTACTCAGACTATTGCATAAGTATTGAGACCTTTATTACATTTTACGAGAAAGAAATCTAACGATATTTAATTAGCCTTTAAAAAATTCTCACGTAAAAAAAATAAAATTTTGTGTTCATATAATCACACCTCAAATAAACTTAAGAGGGTGGCGTTGGCTGAAGTAGTTAGCACGTTGACTACAAAACCGAAGGTCCTGGGTTCAATCCCTGTATCCGATAGTCATTAAATAACAACACCACGCATTTTTCTGATGCGCATTAGTGTCCCTTTGTGTCAGTTGTTGTAGGAAAGTTCAAGTGATGAAGGCATAGTCACTGGTCACTGAACTATACCGACTTCAGCAGATACTAATGCTAATGTAACATCAGAGCGCCCTCCTTCGTTGTGTAGCAAAAATCATCGGCGAAGTAAAATAATCAATAAAATGGCTACAAGACACAGCTTCAAAAAAATTAATACGCCTCATTTAACATCAGCGAGGCGCTGCAACACTGCATTATTAAAAAAAAACGTGCGAAAAAGCAGAGTTGTAAAAAGAATGAAGCTTTCCTCTATCTCTTTCTTCACCACCTGTCTTCTCTCTCACTATCCCTTTCCTAAAGAAGGTAACACCTAGTAATAGTAGTAGGCATTAATTGCCTGAGTGTTACTTCTCTTTAAAAAAAAAAAAAAAAAAAAGAACACAATAGAAAGCAAACAGCTGTTCAGAATTAACATGCCCTACTTCATAATTTATGAATAAGTTTAAGACGAAGAAAAATACCATAAACAGCGGTGCGCCATCTTAGTCGAAACAGACGAATTGTCATTTTGTTTATTACTTGTAAAAATGCAACCGTGATCAGCTGAAAAGTATTATCATTAGTATTTTTTTTTTGGAATTGTTACAATTTCAGTTTAACATTTGTTAACTCTCTAATAATTCCAAATTATTATTTTACTTATTCAGTAAAATATTTTTTTTATTGAAAATACATTGAAATCGATTATTGAGGGGTTGGCTGGGTAAAGGCTCCTTAGTGATCAGCATTAGTAACAGTGAAATGCGCATAGGATCCAGCTAACTTCGCAATAGTCAATTTCAATGTATTTATAATAAAAAATATTTTGCTGAATGAGTAAAATAATAATTTGGGATTATTAGAGCAGGAATATTTTTTCCTGTGAATGGTGTACGGAGCCCTAAAAATTAGTACGTATTATTGGCATGTTTGGCATGTATTTCTACAAAGTACAATAGTCTGAATAGGAAAAGTATTTTTCCTTTACCTCTTAACCACAATTTTATGATCAGGTTTAATGCATTGCAAATAGGGTTTGTAAATTTGTTCTAAACTTTCCCAACAACTATATATTTGTAATAGAGCGAACATTTGCTTGTGTGACTGTTTGCATAAATGTAGAAGTATTTTTAGCATTAGGTTATAAAAATATCTTCTGAAAGAACTAAAAAAACATACAGTTAAACCTCGATTATCCATAATGGTGGGGACCGGGAGTATTTTGTATAATCGATTTTCCCAGTTAATGGGGTAACAGCTTTTATTATTTTTTTTCATATTTTTTATTTACTTATACATCTTTGTATATGAGGGGCCGCAGAACAAAAGGTGCTTTTTTAATCATTTAAAATTTTTGGGAAATCGAGATTTATTTTTTTCGCCCCCTTAAAAACCTGCAAGAACCTGGAAATGCTAGCAAGCTTTTTACTTGTCTACACATGCATCTAACGGTCATAAGTCACACCGTTAAATGTTAAGGATGTTTAATATAATTCCATTTTTATTTCGGAAAAAGCACCTTTTGCAAAAAAGCACCTTTTGTTAAGGAAAAAAAGTAAAAAAACCTCTTGTTAAAAAAAAGTAAAAAAGCACGTTTTGTTAAAAGAAGGAAAAAGTACATTGTGTAATGCGAATACACATATGTATATGACAATAAAATTTTGACTGAATGTGGTTCAACCTGATCTAATATATTTAAAAAGCAACTTTTGTTAAGCATAAATTGTTTAGAACCCATTTACTTTGTAAAAAAATAATAATAATAATGCTAACTTGATTGTTTCTACAAGATTTCAACCTAAATATTATAAAAATACCAAAAAAACCAATTTTTCGAGAAGTGCGAAAAAGCACCTTTTGTTCTGCGGCTCCTCATATAACGCGTATAATAAAAGAACAATTCATGGATTTTATGCTTGTGGTTAATCAGAAAATGCATAAATATATCGATCGATGCAAAAAAATATTAAATGGATGGACAAAAAGAAAACAGTTGGAATATTTCTTTCCCGGATAATCGATGTTGTGCGTTAATCTAATCACGGATAATTGAGGCCTTACTGTACATATATATCTGTAGCCTTTAGGTCAGTGGCTTTTATTTTTTACTACACTTTGTCATGCATGTTATAGAAGGGTGAACCAAAAAAAAAATAAAAAAAATAGCAAATTTGTTCAGCCAACTACTTTGCTGTGGCATAAAAAATAAAATTAATGTAATACCTCTGGAAGAGTACAAAAATTGAAAAACTCCTTAATTTAACCAAAAAAAGGAAACCACAAAAATTAGTATTCCTTTTGTTGCGCTGCGTTTCGGTGTACCCTTATACACACCGTTCTTGCAATTCAGTTGGTGGCTTTTTTAAAAGTTTAAAAATACCTAAACGTATGTCAGAAGATTTGTTTAGTATGTTGAAATATATTTTTGTCCCTCTATCTATTTTTATATATATATATTTTTTTATTCTTTCCAAAACGCCTCATTTGCCAGAATGCGCATGTACATTTCCGGGATATTTTAATGCATTGCAAATGTAATTTTTTTATTGCTTTAAATGTCTTGTTGCCATTGTTTGGCGCTGTAGCAAAAGTTTTATAAATTGCAAGTTTAAAGGAATGAAAGGACATTTCATTTAAAATGGAATGCTAAAATATTATATACATACATGTATATGTATATATGTAAATGAAAGTTATAAAGGTAAAGCAAATGAAACAAAAAATCTTTCGCCACAAAAACATTTTAAATGCATATCACACAAGAAATTTGGAATATTTCAGTGCGATTTTTGGTGCAAGGGCGTTATGAATGCGCAGTTAATAGGGCCGCTTACAAGGAAATCTTCAATAATGATTTTGCATTTTCAAATGGAAGCTTGAAATATGTCTCTAATGTTGTGAAAACAAATTTCGTCTTAATTTCTAGTTTATGAATACTGACATTGATATTTTCAAAACATTAAAGATACCCGTTCAAGCTGCTAAATTCACATTATAGTTCTTAAAATTTAAATTTTACTCTAAAGTTTAACTTTCATCTGCAAAAAAATAACGTGTGCTTGAAGTTTATATTAGAAAAAATTTCCATAGAAAACCTGGCTTTAACGTACACTTCAACATATTACTTTTTTTTGCATATGAGGACTAGAGTTTAATTATTATTTAGCAGCTTAATTTAAAACCTCATTTAGTTATTGGATTTCATTCACTTGTAATTTAAATTGTTGTCGTAAATTTTGGGTCAACTAACTTAATTAATTCTATAAAAAATTTCCACACGAAGTAGAATTATTGGGATAAAATTATCCTCGAATCATTGTATATAAACTTTCGGTACATATCCCTAGACTTGGGACGAACTTGAACTCACTATTTGATTTTTGACACAAACCGATGATCAAACTAGAGCTAAGTCCAACTCGTGCATTCGTTCATTTTTGCCACAAGCCTATGATCAAACTCATGTAATTTAAATATGTTTGATCACAGGTTTGTGGCAAAAATGAACGAATGAACGAGTTGGACCCAGCTCTAGATCAAACCCATTTAAATTACGATAGATAAGGACAATTTTACATTGAAAATGTACAGTGTTATCGCAGCACCGTGCTACCGTAGCACCGTTTTACCGTAGTACTGCATTACAATTTCAATATAAAATTACCGTTTCTATTTATGGCTCGTTTTACAAACAGGGTGACCGATGATGTTTTTCAAAGAGTGGCACAAAATAGTAGATTTATTAAAAAAAGGGACAAAATTAAGAAAAAAACGAGAAAACTACACCAAAATTATTATTTTCAATGTATTATTATATAATTCACTATCAAAAAAGGAGGACAAAAAGTGGCAAATTGTCACTTTAGTCGGTCAAACGGTCACGCTGTTTACAAACGCTATTCAAACGAGAAATGGGCCCGATGGTATTAAATTATTGCATTTTATTTTATTTCATTCCATGTTAATTTATTTTATTTTATTTGATATTGTTTTATACAATGTATTATATTTTGTTTTGTTTAACCTTATTTGTGAATTTTATTTTATTTTTATTTATTTATTAATTTTTATTTACGTATTTATTTTTATTTACTGCGTAAAATAACGCAATTTTATTGCAGTTTGTTTTATTTTTTTAGTTTTGTTTTATTTTATTTTTCATTATATTATGTTACTTTAAATAAATAATATATTATTATATTATTTTATTATATATTTTATTTTATTAAATTAAATCAATTTAATTTTTATTTGCATTATTCTATTTTATACTACACCCGGTGTGATTCGCTACCTCCATCGTATTTAAAATTTCATTTACATCGACTATGTCTTCTTCTAAATGAAGGAATATATGTGTACGTTTTGGAGAACCAGGACTCATCCCCTGCACCCTTGCTCGTTTTACTTTTGAGAAGGTACATAGAGTATATCTCCTTCTAAACGAAGGGGAATCTATATTCTATATTTCACCAATATCGTGTTGAGATTCAGAAATTGTCCCCATTACCTCCTCGTGGTCCTAGTTTATAAAATGTCTGTGGTCATTTTGTGACTTTCTAGACGCAGATCTATGTTCTAAATTTCATTAAAAGCGGTTTGACTGCTTCTAAGGCTTCGAAATTCCTTCCTCTCGCCCTCCTGCTCCTACTTTTAAAAATGTACATAGTCTGTGTGACCTAAAATCGGTTCGAAAGTTTCGGAGAGGCAGATTTTACCCTATCGTCCTCCTCCTGCTGGTCTTAGTTTTGAAAATGTATTGGTCGTAGTTTTACTAATTTAGATAGTCTTTGTGACTTCTTAGATGTAAATATATCTACATATGTTGTAAATTTTATTAAAATCAGTTTAAATGTTTCGGAGGGGCAGAAATTTCCGCAACCTATCGCCCTCCTGGCCCTACTTTTGAAAATGTATTCAGCCTATGCGATTTGAAAGACGCAGACCTTTCAAAGTTTTAAATTTAATTAAAATCGTTTCGAAAGTTTCGGAGGGACAGAAACTTTCCCCTATCACCCTCCTGGTCCTAGTTTTGAAAATGTATTCAGCCTATGTTCCATCAGAATCGGTTCGAACGTTTTGGAGCGTCAAAAATTTCCCCCTATTGCCCTCCTGGACCTAGTTTTAATAATTTAGATACCCTTTGTGACTTGTTAGACGCACATCTAGCTATGTTGTAAATTTCATTAAAATCTGTTTGAACGTTTCGGAGGGGCAGAAATTTCTGCCCCTATCGCCCTGCTGGCCCTATTTTTGAAACTGTATCCAGCTAATGTGACTAAAATGACGCAGATCTATCTATGTTTTAAATTTAATTAAAATCGGTTTGAAAGTTTCGGAGGGCATACATTTTACCCTATCGCCCCCCTGGTTTTAGTTTTGAAAATGTACATGGCCTATGTGACTTTTTAGACGCAGATCTATCTATGTTGTAAATTTCATTAAAATCAGTTTGAATGTTTCGGAGGGGCAGAAATCCCCCGCTATCGTCCTCCGTTCCTAGTTTTAAAAGAAGGTAGTACCTTTAAGTATTATCGGAGTTGGACAGACTAAGTGCACCAAATTTTATAGCGATAGGATGAGCGGTTTGGATGCGCATAAGCGACATACAAACAAACATTCATTTTTATATATGTATGTGCCTAAGTCATGTGTATTTTTGCTTCAAAATATCATATAAATCTTAAAAAACCTTTAATTAATATTTTAAAAATATTAAATAAATTTATATAAATCGAGACTACCACAACTCTAAATTGAAATGTTGCAAAATATAAAAATATTTTTTAAACTGTTCAAATGTAATCTACTAAATACTGCGACCAAAGAAATATATGACTTAGACCACTTTCATAATTAAGGGCACATACATATATATAGTATTTTATTTTATTTTTCATTTTTTTTTATCTAGAACGCAATGTGTGCAAATAAATAACTTTCCACCTTGTGCCATACAACTTATAATAAATATTAACATTAACAATTTGCAATTACGCTTAGTAAAACTTTTGCTGTAAACTTTTTAAAAAATCCTTAATGTGGTTCTGTAAATTTCCTCGCATTAACTTTTGTATACAGACTTAATCAGTGGTCATCCACTGATTTTTCCTTTTCACAATTTGCTCAAGTTTAACAAGAGTTGCTGGAAAAAAAACGAAATCGGCAAATAAATAAAATTAAATTGCTGAACGATTCCGGTGATTTTTTTCCATTCATACTTTCCTACAATGGAAATGTCATTTCCGTTTCAATTGGTGCCGCACCGCCACTGCCACCGACACACCACCATCAACGCTGCCATAACCGCCTAAACATCATACTTCCTTATTTTGTTTATTTTATTTTTTATTTTTCCCGTTACGCCACGAATGTTGATACCAGTTGTGAATCTGCCATAACGAAATCAAGGACAAATATTGGCTGAAGTGATTTATATGAAATATGAGAGCATTCATGATGATGTTACTCAAACGTAAAAAGATGAAGCAAAAATGACAATTCTTTAAATCATGATACCAGCAGAAATTCTTTTCATTATGTTTGGTATGTAAGGGAATTTCGATGCATGGTGGCATATTTAGAGAGTGCGTGTTTGATCATTTGTCTAAAGCTGTGTACAGACGATTGTCAGCTATTAGAATATTGTCAGATCTGGCAATGTGCTGACAATGTACTGGCAATCAAAAATTGCCAATCAAAAAAAAGCATTTGCTAGAAAATGTTAAATATCAATTGTTTCCGGGTGTGTTAATTGTAAAAAGTGAAAATATAAATTATTAAGGACCATAAAGAAGCAATTGCAGCGATTTTGTCTGCATATATTTTATTATATGTATATTTTTTCTTTAAAATCTAGCGTGTGCAGTGTTGCCCAGAGAAAGAATTCTCTTACAATGACGCCATTGTCAGATGCATAAGCTTCGCACATCTGGCAATATTAAAAGCTTTAACAAATATCTGGCAATAATTTTATACGATTGTAACATGTCTGACAATTTGTTGTCAGCTGCTAGTCTTGCAATGGACTGACAATGCTTTTTTCTGGCAACGACGTCTGACAAAAATTGCCAGTTCACACGCTTGTAAGAAATTTTTATCACATTTTACTGGCAATATTGTAAGATCTGATAACCGTCTATACATAGCTTAAGAATCAAAATCATAGTCACCCCTATCGTGAATAAAATGTGAAATACATATACATATATATGTATATATTGGTTCCTTTGGCCCCTTATAAGGAGCATAGGGCCTCGAATTTTATTAAAAATAGGTACATATATAATTTTTTTAATGTGCAGGGCGTTTGGCAAAGAATCGTTCTTTTTTAAATTTTTAAAGTATGTACTCGTATAGTTTCAAGCAACTGCCCAGGGGAAATTTACTGTAGCAAATTGTTGTTCGGGGGAAGGAAATATTTCAGAGAAATAAAACGTTCGAAATTGTGGAATATTTTCGTATTTGTGCCTTAGAGAATATAACTTTAGATGGCATATTTCTTACTAGTGTAAAAAAAGCAAAATATATCGATCAAGACATTCTCCAGAACTACAGGGCTGGCAAGACATAATTTTTAAAGAAAATAAATATGTATGTACATATTGCTAAAGAGTTTTATACAGTGTTACCAAAATATATATTCGAAATTACACCTCGAAGGAGCCAAAATTACCCGATTTCAATGGAATTACACCCAATATTAAAATAAATATTTGACACATTGGAAAAATCTTGCTAAATGTCTACTTTTGAATCGGTATCAGCCCCAATGAAATGTAACATATCGAGAGCGTATATTCAAAATACGTGAACTCAAATTTGGTCAAAATGAGTTTCCGATGGCAAAAAGCTCCCCTACTATCTAATAGTCATCTGCAATATAAATTTCGAATAAAAAAAATTATTTTTTCTCGTTTTGTATAGATTTTTTTGTTTTGCTATCTCGAAGTATAATTGAGAAATAAAAATAAATGCTAACTCTCATGCAAATTTCCAAAATTAAAAAAAAATAAGTGGTTCATTATAAATCTACCTCATATGTTTTTGCATTTGGCCTGTTGAGCACGAATCAGGTAAGGATTTTGATATCCTATGGACAGTTTTTGATAAAAAAAATATTATTTAGCAGCAAATAAATACATTAAAGGTAATTCAATATTTGTTATACTATACAGTAATTAAAGAGAAATATACAAAGCAAGCGTTGATCTCATCAGCGTATGTTGAACGTGGAATGACTGGAAGTGTTTTCCTGAAATCACCTGAAAGGACCAACAGAGTTCCGCCAAATAGTTTTTCGTTGTTTTTGATATCTTTCAATGTCCTGTTCAACGCCTCAAGCGAATGTTTGTGTGCCATAGTACATTCATCCCAGATGATAATTTTACACTGTTTCAGCACGGTGGCCATGGACGATTGTTTTTTAATGTTGCATACTGCGTCAGGGTTATTCTGAATATTTAGTGGCAGCTTAAGTACTGAATGAGCTGTTCTGCCTCCATCCAATAAAGTTGCTGCAATGCCCGATGATGCAACGGCCAATGCGATGCCATTATTTGATCGTATTTAAGCAAGAATTAGCGAAATAACGAATGTTTTGCCAGTTCCACCCGGTGCATCCAAAAAGAAGAACCCACCTTGTCCAGCTGAAACTGCGAGCATAATGCGATCATAAATGGTTCTTCGTTCCTCATTCATTAGTGGGACATTGCGGGCAACAATCGCTGCCATTTCTACAGTGCTGTACTGCAGTTTACGATTCATTTCAGTATTCATTAAATCAGATGTAGTTCGATTTGGCGAATTCAAACCGAAATGACTGAGTGGTAAGTTGGCAATGACAATGCAAAGATCCTCAATAGCAATTAATGGTTCATTGTACATTGCGTCGCTGAATGTCATGGTTAGATCGTGGCACCGTGTACGATGTTGATGCAATATATCATCAGTCATTGAATTTTTGTGATTATCCCACAATATCTGTGCTCGGGCTGGGAAACATGTAGTCAACAATATAGCAAATATTAGACGAATTTGTATTGCTGTACAGTTCAATGCAGCTTCAGCAAGCATACATTCCCACTGGTTGTCGTCTTCCAGCAACCCGAGTGCAAGGCATGCATCTTTATACGTTGGATAGTGTTGCCCATTCACTTTACGTATATCTTGAAATGATAATGGGCCAGTAAGATTAACCAACAACAGTCGAAGATAAAAGCACTCAGTGTGTCTTGGATTAACTGTAAATAATCGCCCCAAAGCGTTTGATTTAAATAAATTGAGACATGCAGCAACTGCGGGCCCTCCATGTTTTTGTTTGAGTCCATGTGAAATAGTGTGGTACTTGTGAATAGAGTAATGTTCGTGCAAAATACACTCAAAATTGATCATTTTATTATTATTAATAAAATAGCATGATTAATAGTTAATATGAGAGTTACACTGAGATAGCAAAATAATAATTGTCAACGTTACTATTACACTTGATGCATAAACAATAATGATGGCCAACAACTGTGTAGGGAGTGAGAGAAGTCTTATTGGGTGAGAGAAACAGGGGACCGGCTTCGTTCTCATCCCTACTCCGTGCTGTTTACTGGGTCAGAAGTGACACCTGTAGACAACTGGCGGGGATAACTAATTAAATGACGATTGATCAGTTATCGACCGGGGATGAAAAATGATTAAATTACTAAAATGGCTATTAAAAAATAGGGGTTGGTGGTAAAAGGGTAAATTTAGGGTTTAATGCGACATAATAAAAAAATAAAGAAATTAAAAAAATGTCTAAAAATTAAAGAAAAATTAATTTTGAAGACTTTCTAAAATAATATTTCTTCTGATTTTTTATTTATTTTTTTTTAACGCATTTCACTATCGTTTTTCTTTAAGTGTAGCTCCTAATTATCATATTCAACACAAAAGGCAAAATAAAAATAACGTATGAGTATTATTATATCATTGTTGAATTTCAGAAATTAAGTATACGTACTCGAAATTAAAAAAATGTCTAAAAATTAAAGAAAAATGTTAAGGGTGGACAACCCTTGTCACTAAGGGGTATGAAAAATAGATGTTAGCCGATTCTCAGACCTACTCAATATGTTCACAAAATTTCATGAGAATCGGTCAAGCCGTTTCGGAGGAGTACGGAGTCGAACATTGTGACACGAGAATTTTATATATAAGATATATGTATGTATATTTATTATACATATAAAACAAAAAAACTTCAAATTACCCGTAAACTACACATGAGAGCAATTACCCACGCGCTACACATGCACATAAAAATTACACCTGATTCGGGTAATTACCCGCGATTCGGCAACACTGGTTTTATACAAACGTGCAAAACTTACTGCTGCTAACTTCACTGTGTAAACATTTGATTGTATGTCTGAATGTGTGTAAGTGTATGTGCGTGTGTGTTTGTGTCCACAAGTATTTATTGCTTGCCAACACTGGAAATTGAAAAATCAAACTAGTTGATGCTATTGTTGCTGTTGTGCATAAACATACATACATACATATAAGTATATGTATGTGTATATGCACGTACGTTTGTATGTGTGTATTTGTAAGTAGATCTTAAGATGATAAAAATGCAATTGTTAGAATGTAATGAAGAATATAAAAAAAGAAATCACATTTACAAGCAGAAAACTTTCATCCATTCAATTACATACAAAATACTATAGACAAATATTATTTGTCTGCTTAAATACGATTGTTATTTGTTAGCTGTGCGTTTTTCCCTTTTGGAAAATGTTTATACTTTGTGTGTGTGTGTGTGCGAATGAGTCTGTGTATTTATGATTGGAAGGGGGGGGGGGGTGTAATTTCTCACATCAAATGTTTGCATTGCCATTTATTTAATATTTTCCTTCTTTTTTTTTTTTTGTTGCACACTTTTGAGCAAAGTGTTTTTAATGTTGTTTGTGTGTGTTTTTCTAAGTCCTATTGTATACATAAGTGTTTACAAGTATAATTTAGTTTCGTTTAATACCGTCAAGCGGAAATTTGAAATTAAATATCTATTATGCATTATGTATTCTTTTTTTCTTCTCTAAAACGTTATTAATAAACAATTAAATTTTTCGTGGGTATCTTTAAATTTCTTAACTAACGCTACTTAACATACATACATATCGCACTTGATCAACAGGAGGGTATTACTCAAAATTTTTAAAATTTCATTTTTTGCAAGCAATCAACTAACAACGTCAATATCATCTATGTACTGAAAAAATTTCAACGGATTCCGATTACTCTTTCATCTCTAAAACCACATTTGAGATCATTTTTGTGATACTGTAGTGACTTCCTTTATGTCACGAAAAAGGTATTATTTTGAGTTGATACCAACAGTCGAAATAGAAATGTATCGTATCTCTACTGAAAATTTTAAAATTTTGAGTTAATACCCCCTTGTTGATGAAGTGCGATATATACAAAATTTTTATTTTATCGGAGATCGCTTAAAGTGTTCTTTATTCCTTGTCTTTGATATAATAAAAATGCGTGAATAAACACTTTCCCCCATATTCATACCAAAAAAATAAAATGAGTTTGAAATCCACTTTAGGAACATTTTGTATGAAAAATTTTAAATAAAATACATTTCAAATTCATTTTAAATTTTATGCATATGGGGGTTTATATCACATTAAATTTCCAGAGTGGAATATGTTTATTTTTTATTTAAAAATTTTATTTTTGTTCCAATAACTTTATTTTCGAGTACATAGTTCCATTGTGACGGTTGTGACCATGATACTAAATTTTTTTTTGTTTTAATGCAAAAATATAAAATTTTTAATTAAAAAAAGGGTGCTGTGGCCAAATATGTTAATTATGAAAATAATAGTTAGACACTGAAAAAATATGACTTCTGCTCTGAATTGCCATCAGAAAGGCTGTGACGGGTGTGATCCTAGCAGGCATATCTTAAGTCACAAATTCATAATAAATATAAAAAAAATTTATTAATCAAAATGTAATAGAAATTATGAAATCAAGTTCTCAATTGCATGAATGAATTATAACATTAAGACATATGGAGCCATAATTGCTAAAAAAGCTTAAGCGACACATTTTTTGTACTTCGTTTTTTATAGCTATGCTATTTATTGTTTTTTTTTAACGAAAATTGATTATTTACGATCATAAGTAATCGAATTTGAAAAAAAGTAAGTTCGAAACGAGTTCGATATTTAGTATTTTCACTTAACTTAGACTGGTTTTAGATGTCGGAATGTTTAAAACTCCCAAATATTTGTTAATGATCCAGAGGGGAAGTTTTTAAGACACAATTGGCAGAACTACACTAATAGGCGTAGAAAGACTATGGCGGGAGAGGGGAGGGAATTGACTATAGCTGTTTAGTAATGATTAGAAATCGTAATGATTACTGATTTGATTACTTTTTTTTAAAGGTGAAGTAATGATTAAATTACGATTATATTCAGTTTCGCACGATTACAAATTGATTACGATTACTAATAATGGAAAAGTAATCTGAATTACTTAAAATTACTAAAAATAATCAAAAAGAATCAAAAGTAATTAAAAAATAATCCGATTTCTTCTAAGGATTACTTTTGATTTTTTTTGATTATATATTAAGAGTCAAAAGTAACCTTTGAAAGTAGTCGGATTACTTTTTGATTACTTTTGATGCTTTTTGATTATTTTTAGTAATTTTAAGTAATTCAGATTACTTTTCCATTATTAGTAATCGTAATCAATTATTTATCAGCAATTCTTTTGAAGGCAATTATATAATCATTACAATTCTTTTTAAAATGTAATCTAATTGATTACTAATCGTAATCGAAATTTAATAGCTCTGGAATCGACACACCGAGAATTGCTGTTGGCCCCCCATAGAATTAGTAAAAAAAATCCTGTATTTTAAAATTACTCTTAAGAAACACCACTCGTTTTGACACCCCCTCCCCACCAAAAAAAATTCTAGCTACACCATTGACTACACTACATAACCCTACAAGAAATGAACCACTGAAACTAACGCAAACAAAATTTTTTATTTACACATTTGCACCAATTTTACATTGACTTCAATAGTGACAGTCAATTGACTAGTCATTTAATCGGTAGTGGTGTTGGATTTATTTATTAATAATAGTTGCTCCACTCTAGCATGGAACATCTAATGTACACATATGTAGCTCATTTACTCAAAGAACGTGATAACTCAAAAAACCCAGTTTACCAGAAAACGCATTTTAAGTTTTAAATTTACACACAACTTAATGGAAAAGAAAATTTTATTTTTCTCCCAAGAGTTGAATAAACAAGTCATTGGTATGAACTTTTTACACAATATGAAGAACGATATGAGGATTAATTCTGCATCATTAACTAAAAAATTTAATTTGTTGAGTTATGACGTTCTTTGAGTAAATGAGCGATATGGTAAAACTTTTAAAACAAACATAAAAAAATACAACTGATTGGGTCTATGAAAATTAAAATTTATACAAGTGTTAAAAAAGAAAAGTGAGTAAAAGAAATTTACAAAGTTTAATTTAAAATACATATCGCTCATTTACTTCAATAGTGTCACAACTAAAAAAAAAACAGTTTTGAAGAAAACGCGTTTTACGTTTTCAATTTGCATACAGCTCAATGAAAGTATATTTATTGTCAGTATATCAGTCATGTATGTATGACTGCTCTATTATGATCAGTCAAACTTGACTAATATTTATGCTATCATTGATTAGTAAAAAGCAGCTGAGTGAGAAGTTCGAAGAATATATGTTATATAGTCAACGAAATTCGTTAGTTAGAGAGAGTAGCACAAACGTTTCCATCACATTTCTCATTTTGCCCTTAATAATGTGATAGAAACTTTCTTCTACGCAATGGTGAATATATCATACATGACTACCGAGCAAGTGACTTGTCAATTGATTGATATTTTTTTTTTGTAAAGAAATACTATAGATTTCTGATTTCAGCTCAAGATTCCAGCAGAATATTTTTTTGTGTATTTTGGAATTTCTCTAATTTGTAACTTACGAGTTTAATAACATTCTGTTAACGCCTTAATCATTAAGTTATATCTAAAACTAATTATGTTTCAACATTAATGTAATTAGCACAACTTCCCGGACAAAAAGAACTTCTTAAGGTGAAGTCAGACGTGGAAAATAATTGATGGAATAACATACATTGTTTATTCTATTAAACAAATATTTACTTGTTAATTCGTCAATTTATTTATTAATAACTTAAATATTTAACTTATATAAAGTTAATGTTACTTTAATTTTGTGAAATATCTGTTCGCTTCGTCTGACTCTGCCTTTACATTTCAATTAATTTTATGTCTTTTGGGCCATTAGAGCCTTTCATGAACAGTCTCAAAATTCAAATTATTACAATAAGGAAATGGAGTGGCAAAGAAAATATTGTTTTCTCATAATTTCTGAACAAAAAAAAATTGCTGTTTAATAGAATGAAAGAGCATAAGAAAGAAAGTGCCAAGGGGACAGATGAAAAATTAAATGGGCAAAAATTCAATTTCTCATTAAATACAATATTAAGACTTTACTTAAGCTGTTTGATGAATATTTTTGCCTTCTTAATGCTTTAATGATTGCAGATTAATATTTATGTATGTGTATGTATCATCCTTTTTGTTCATGGTAACTTTAGTAACGAAATTTTAATTGTTGACAATTTAACGATAATATAATTTCAACCTTTAAGCAATACTCGCAGCAATATTTGTATAAGCGGAAAAATAAAACATTAATTAATAAAAAATTTCTTTGATTAATGGCAGCAATCGAAAATCATGCTTTTTAAAGAATCCAAACCGAATACATATGTGAATGCAAATGTAAAGGGTACTTTTTTAGCGTTTGGATTTTGAAATAAATATATTGTCTAAATCGTCTCTAAGTAAGCTCAGTAAAATGCGGCGCGCACGAAGGTTTACATACGGATACTACATACATACATATTATCACCTAAAATCCAAAAGGCCTTAACAACCAAAAAATTCAAAATAGATCTATCCTTAAAATTTTTCTCACATATGTTCAAAAATAGCGATTTTATCCGTTATCCAATTTGGCTCCTAACAGATGTGCCCTTAAAGTGGTGCAAGTCATATATTTCTTTGCTTGAGATATTTAGTTGATTACATTTGAACAAATCAAAAAATATTTTTTTATTATGCATCATTTTAATTTAGAGTTGTACTAGTCTCGATTAATATAAATTTATTTGCTATATATTAAATATTTATTGAGGTTTTTTAAAAATGTATTAAATATTTCGCAGCAAAAATGCATATGACTCAGAGCACTTTCATCATTAAGGGCACAAATAAATATTCTTAAATTTATAAGCTTTTTTGCTTCTCACGTAAAAAAGTAAAAAGTGTACTTACGCCCTTTTGCATTTTAGGTGACGATATGTAAGACTATACGAACTTTATTTAAGCCATATAATCGAATATCTTACCTGTACTTGCAGTGCGATTCACTAACTTTTTTTATATTTATATATTTAATCGTTTGTAGTAACGATAATGTTATTCTGTAATTTATTTTTATCGATAATGTACAGTTGTAATTTATTCTATATCATGTGGCATCTCAGCATGCAAAATGTCAAAACAAGCGAATAGCACACAAAGAGAAAAATAAAATAAAACCAACTGTATTTTAATTTATGATATTATTGTTTTTGGTTCAACTGACAGCGAATATCTTTAAATTGTGTTGCTGGATAGCAAAGTCGATAAGTTTTCGTTATATTTATTACAGGAAGTTAAAAAAAAAATTAAGTATCCGTTAAACTCTTTTCCGTTTAGTGCGATTTTTTTTTATTTTTGGGGGTTTTTCTTAGTTTTGACACTTTTTTGTTTTGTGCGTTTTTTCAGTTCTGAGCGTTTTTTTTTTTAGTTTTGTCGATTTTTTTTTGTTTTGGCATCTTTTCTGCTTTTGCCGATTTATTTTAGTTTTAGCAATTTTTTTAATTTTGATGGTTTTTCGTTTGTTCATATTTCTTTTCGGTTTTTGGCGATTTTTTCGGTTGTTTTTAGTTTAGGCGTTTTTTTTTTGTTTTGGCGATTTTTTTAATTTTGTTATTTACTTGTATGAAATTTTTACGTTGTTTGAGTATATAAACTAGTATATGTAAATGAACTTTCTTTCAAAAAGTCTTCGCTTGCTCGAGTGTAAAAAGTGGAAATTAAGACAGGCTGACCAAAACGTCAATTGCTTTGCCTTCGGACAAAACATTGACAATGCACACCCTTTCAAAACATCGTCGACATTAAGAAATCAGCGGATCGGTTTCAAAGCTGATGCTCATGGTTACAAAGTTTCGGAACTTTGTTGTTTACCAATTTTATTGTCTTTTTTCGCACGGCAAATTTCATGGCGAACATTGTTGCTCAGATATGTCATAGCATGAACGAAACATGAACATGAACGGTCTCTATTAACTATTTGTGAAATACGACATGATGCCCACACCAAGTTCATGGCTAGTGGAGACCGCTAGTAAGAAATAATTACGATGACGTGAGAGCTGTTCGCCAGTTTACAACTGTTGTTGGGACTAAAGATGCCAGACACGAGCTTATTTGCGGCTTATAGTGTTGCCAGTTGTTCACATAACATTTACCACGTTTGCAAGACATATACATCGATACATATGTATACACGTTTATACATCAATCTACACGTTATTTATACATTTTGTCATTTCGATGCATCTAAAGAAAACATCGATCTTTTCCGATTTTTTAGGAGCAAAAAAAAACATCGAATTATATCGATGTTTCGACATAAAATATCAGTAGTCTCAACGATTTTATGGCCTAATTCTGTTCGACGATTGTATCGTCTTGTCTATAAACGAAAAAAGAAGCAGTTTTGATTCTTTAAAACAATTATTATTTATTGTCTATGCTAGAAGGTTCGTGTATTTGCTTTATGATTTTGTTCCAAACATTATATCCAACACATATGTATATTTTCATGTATTTTTCAAACTTTTGTATAATACTTTAATTGAATTTTTGTGTTTTAAAACATGGCAATAATATTTTTATTTTGCATTATCATAGACAACAACCATTTTTGAAGAAAATAATTTTGAGAATTCAAAGACAAAAACTCAAAACTATTTTCAAACAAAAACGTCCTAAATCTTCTTACTGAATTAGGGCATTAATGTCTGCAGAGAGAATACACTTCAATTGGAATGCATATGCTCAAAAGTAACATTACTTTTTCGTAACAATCTGATTACAATCACACACTTTCAAAAGTATAATAACGATTTCTGTTGAGTTTCTTCAAGCATAAATCTTATAGCATCCGTTTACAGAGAAACTTACCCTATGAAAGTGGAATTGTATTATGATAATTTTAACAAAGAAATCCACAACAGGCTAAACTGTGCTGAGCAAGACTTAATACGAATTAAATGATGGGGAAAACAAAAGTCAGTTGGCAGCACACAATGTGCTTAACAAAAATAATGAAATTCCTTTTTTTTTTCTGCAAAAGTAATTTATTCTTTTACTTTTCCAAAATACTCGTACTCATGGCAGTTTACTATCCCTCTCTCGCTTTCTCTTTCTATCAATCTCTATCACTCTCTATCTCCCACTTGCTGACAATTTGCACATTATTGCATGAAAATTGTAATATTAACAACTTTTGTACTTTTTGTTTTTTGCTTTTTATTTGCCAATATTCGTTATTTATGCATTTTTCAACCGTATTATTATTGGCATTTGTTTCGGCCGTCTGTTTATGTCGATGATTTCGATTGAGAGAAAAGAAAGCAAAAGCAAAAAAAAAAAAAAAAAACAACTGTAATATTGTATCGCATAAAAGATGAAAATTGTTTGTGAATACTTGCATACTTATTTCGTTACAATTTGTATATTAATAGTGATGGGCGGGTGACAGTGGGCAAAGTAACATATAATGAGAAATGGCTGCAAAATCATATATTTACATTTATAATTCTAAATAATTTTAATTGTTCCTTGAGTGCCATGTAATAAGCACTATTACTTAAAAATTCTATTAGCACTTATTTTTCTTACATTTTAAAAGTATAAAAAGATTTTGTTTGCCAACTGTCTGCCCTAATCATAGTTTCGATTAGGGTAAGACAACTGTGAAAAGTTGCCATACATAATACTAATGGGCCATTAATTTCAAGTAGGCGTGGCGCCACCTACTTTCTCAAACACTATTCAATTCGTAAGAGTTCTATATATGCAGATCTAAGTAACATTTAACATTGAATATTTATAGGCGTGGTTGCACCCACTTTTCAAAAGTTTAGATTGTGTATTTTTCAAGATACTAAGGCCTAGTTCAGTAGAAATCAAATGGGTAAGAGTACATAAAATTATAAAACAAATTTTAATGTGCTTGTTCCCGCCCACTTTCTGGTAATGGTATAAAACGCAAGCTATACTCCCTCACACACAGAAAAAAATACCAATGTAAAATCAACATGCCAAAAGGTTGATTCAACTTCCTTCAAATCACATTAAATTTACAAGAAATAATATGTTGTTTGAGTGTGTTGGTGTTTATTTGCTTTGTTCATAGCTGCAATACACTTTTGTGCTTAGTTGTGTAGGTTGTTTTTGTACTGTTGTTGTTTTGGATGTTTGTAAACAGCCGACAAATTGCAGTCGGAGGATCGCAGGTTCGAATCCTGGAGTCAACTCAAATTATTTTCAATTTTTTTTTTAACTAAAACTTTTCAAGTCAAAGCATTTTGTTTTTTTTTAACTAAAACTAAAATTTTTCAAATAAATTGTATGTTAAATGATAAATAATGTTAAATTATAATTTAATTCAAGATGATACATATTAGTGTGTATCTTAAGAATATTTAAAGTTGTTGTGGCTGCAGGGGTAAGCACGTTGACTACCACGCGATGAGTTCCTAGTTCAAATATTGGCCGGAAAAGCCAACTTGATTTATAAACAAAAATTTTGCTGATGTCTATGTCAACCACACGTAAGTTAAATAATTAATAAAGTACAACTACTACATTAAATTAAATTCATATTGTTCCAACTTGAAACAACTTTGATTCAACATGATTCTTCATTTTGATTTTAACAGTAGGTAAACGTTAAATCAACATGAAATAAAGTTATTTCAAAAGGAAAAATTTTCTTTGACAATTACTATAAAACATGTTAAATTAACATGAAACAAACATGAAGCAAAATCATTGGCAAAAAATTTAAAATTAACCCTATTTTTAACGATTTTACATTGTTTTTTTTTTCTGTGTGCAGATTTCATAAATAACGGTGTTATGAAGCAACATGTACAAAAGAGTCAGTAGAATCGATATACCCCTAATTTTTTGAAGTCTTACTTATATAATCAAATTTTCAATTGTATGTGACAAGAAAATCCGAAACTTTTCATTCAAAATGAGTGGTAATTTTATAACCATGTAAATGTTAAAATTTCTGTTGCCATTTGACTATGTTTCCCTTAAGCCTATAACCAATAGTTGCTAGGGCTTTTCACTGTTATTTATTTATGATAAACTTAAAATAATAATAAAAATTATATTAAAATATGTTCAATTTCTATACTTATTTATCTATCGGTGAACTATTTCTTCGTGTTAAGTTCCACCGTATCTCTACTTGTAATTCTTCGAAATATTAATGAATCGATAGCTAGGACAGGAAAAAAAATAAAAATTATCATAAAATATAGCAAATGGAAAAAGCTAATTGAAGGTACGGTCTCGCAGCCATAGCAGCAGCAAATATACTATACGCAAACGTTTTTTATGGAAATACATTTACAATTTATATACGACAGCCATATCAGCTCGTAAGTGGAATGCGGCCATGTATAATTTGCTATGGTATTCTCGAATAGGCTGGTATTAATACACACAGAAAAAAATAACAATATAAAATTCCCATTAGAAAATTTTGATTTTAAATACATTTTAACGCCCTAATTCTGTTCGACGATTGTATCGTCTTGTCTATGGATGAAAAAAAGAAGCAGTTTTATTTCTTTAAAACAATTATTATTTATTGTCTATGCTAGAAGGTTCGTGTATTTGCTTTATGATTTTGTTCCAAACACTATATCCAACACATATAATTTCATATATTTTTTAAACTATTGTATAATACTTTATTTGAATTTTTATGTTTTAAAAACATGGCAATATTTATATTTTTCATTATCAAAGACAACAACCATTTTTGAAGAAAATAATTTAGAGAATTCAAAGACAAGAACTCAGAAACATTTTAAAACAAAAGCGTCCTAAATCTTCGTACTGAATTAAGGCATAAGTTAAATGATCAATGAAATCATGTTGAATTATAATATAATTCATGATGGTATTTATATAGTCTGTATCTAAAGAATATTTAAGGTTGTTTTGCGTGCAGCGTTAAGCACAGTGATGATGGCCGGGGAAGCCAACTATACACAGAGCATACATACATTCTATTGAGGCCTAAGCCATTACACAAAATCACATAACTTAAATAATTAATAAAATTAAATTACTATATTAAAGCAACTTCATGTTGTTTCAACAAGAAATAACTGTAATATTTCGATATTAAATTCATTTAATTTCAATTTGAAACAACTTTGATTCACCAAGATTCTTCATTTTTATTTTACATTATTGGAATATTAAATCAGCATGAAATTAAGTTATGTCAAGAGGAAAAATGTTCTGTGAAAATTACTGTAAATCATGTGGAATTAACCTGAAACACATATGAAGCAAAATCATTGCTTCATCATAGAATTTAATATGAAATTTTTCTGTGTGTATATACACACTTCTACGCATTCTATGTACTCGCATTTGATCTGTTGTATCGTTTAGTGAAGATTTAAGGCAGATATGTAACTAAAATTTATGAACGAGCAAACTACACAAATGTTATCTCTACACTCAAATAAAGAGGAACATTTGCAGTCAGTCTACATAATTGTTAGACTTGTAAAACTACTAACAGCCTCATCTCTATCAAAATGTTCAATTTGAGTTTTGTGAAAAACTTTGACTTTTGATATCTACTTATGTATGTATGTAATACGTTAGTTAGTTAGTAATTAGTTAAACCCATCCCAAACATGGCTGGTATAATAAATAATAAGGACATATTCTTTTTGGAATGCTTTCAAATTCGTTAAAACATAAGTTAACTAAATTTGATTGGGTTCAGTCGTAAACTTATTCTTCCTGCAGAATCATTCGTTAAGGCCTTGTTATTTTGCACAATGTAATTTACCGCTGTTTGCAGTTTTGCAAATTGAAAGTTACCCTATTCCAATACTCTGTACTTTTCTTTTCAATTGCTGAAATAACATGGAAGGTATCAACTGCAAGAAGCAAACATTTTTGTATTTCTAAATATTCAAAGAATTTCTCAATTAATCAAATGAAGGTTAGCCGCGAATAACGTTTTAAGTGACCAAATAATAATTTTTCAGGAGAGCCCAAAAACGTATTTTAAAGCAAGATTGGTTTTTTCGTTTAAATTTTTTTAGCTTATCGAATATAATGATAACTAGCATTAACTTTTCTTTTTGTATCTCTGCTACATTTATCAATTATTTTCGACAATATTTCGTTTCCGTGATTTTATTAGTTACTTACAAAGTTTTCCATTGACTGACTGGTTATAATTGTATTTGGACGGCGATAAGATGCATAATTTTGGATGGTTTGATGTTTGACCAACGCAAGCGAGTTATGTTAATGGTAATCTGTGAAAATACTGGTTTTTTAAAAATTGTCTTTTACAACGTTATTTGCGGCTGTGCTTCAAATGTTGAATACAGTTTTACTTGGTTATAATGCGGACTTATTACAGCGAATGTAAAAACAGTAGAGTACGGTTATAACGATTACTATTTACATATACGGAGTGATTGCGTATAAAGAAACAACTTCTGCACTTTTAATTTTTATTCTTTTTATCCAAGACTGTTAAAAAACTGTAGATTTCAGTTACAGAAAACCTGTATAGCCACTTGATGGGCACTCTCGGAATTTTTGCGATTTAAATTAATGGGAGTCTATGTTTAATTTACTAAAGTGCCTGACATTAAATAAAAGTCTGCACAATTTTTAGCGCAGACACATTTTTAATAGATTTATGAATAAACAAAAATATTCTGTAAGAAAAGTGTGCTGTGACACAGTCAAAAATTTCTATAAGAAAAGTGTGATATGACACAGTCAAATTTTCTATAAAAAGAGTGTGCTGAGACACAGTCAACTTTTCTATAAGAATAGCTCCATTTTCTCAACTTTTCTATAAGAAAAGGGAGCTATGACAAAGTCAAGTCAGACACAGTAAACTTTTCTATGAGAAAAGTGTGATGTGACACAGTTAACTTTTCTATAAGAAAAGTGTGATGTGACACAGTTAACTTTTCTATAAGAAAAGTGTGATGTAACACAGTCAACTTTTCTATAAGAAAAGTGTGATGTGGCACAGTCAACTTTTCTATAAGAAAAGTGTGATGTGACACAGTCAACTTTTCTATAAGAAAAGTGTGATGTGACACAGTCAACTTTTCTATAAGAAAAGTGTGATGTGACACAGTCAACTTTTCTATAAGAAAAGTGTGATGTGACACAGTCAACTTTTCTATAAGAAAAGTGTGATGTGACACAGTCAACTTTTCTATAAGAAAAGTGTGATGTGACACAGTCAACTTTTCTATAAGAAAAGTGTGATGTGACACAGTCAACTTTTCTATAAGAAAAGTGTGATGTGACACAGTCAACTTTTCTATAAGAAAAGTGTGATGTGACACAGTCAACTTTTCTATAAGAAAAGTGTGATGTGACACAGTCAACTTTTCTATAAGAAAAGTGTGATGTGACACAGTCAACTTTTCTATAAGAAAAGTGTGATGTGACACAGTCAACTTTTCTATAAGAAAAGTGTGATGTGACACAGTAAAATTTTATAAAATAGTTGACAAGGAATATATTTCAAATGTATGCAAATTACCATAAAAACTTTGCACATTGGCACAACGTTTTTGTGTATTTTTTTATTCCCATAGTTAATATTACAAAGGTATTGCTTTAACAAAAATTTTCCTTCAACAAACTGTAGGGTATTTGCTAAGCTTTCATTCGCTTGAAAGCCGTTTTATCGAAAATATTCCTTTAAATACAAAAGAGTAATAATGATTGCAATACGAATCACTGCACAATTTGTGTTTGCAACGGCTGCCGTGCCGTATTACTGCAATCTGATGGCAACAACCATGACTTGTGCACTCAATTTAATGCAACAGAATTATTATCGGTTTTCTTTGTTTGAACATTGTTCTCTTTGCCAGTCTCAATTTAACGTAGTTCGTCGTAACCCTTTAATAAAAACAAATTTAAATTTTCCCCGAATATGGAAAAAACCGTATTTCATATTGAGGCAGTATTTTTTTTACTGGTTGCAATTAACCTGCCAGGAAATTTCTCAAATTGGTTTTGATTCTTAAAATTGTTATTATGCTGGAAATACAACTGGGGACGAACGTCGAAAAATAAAACATATTTGTGTATATAACAATATGTACATGCATACACACAATCATGGCGTCGGCCGAAATTTTGCCATATGCGGCGAACTCTGCAATAGATTTATTTCTATTTCTTATGCCGGCGAACGACAAACAATTCATTTTATCTTTCTTTGCACAAACATTAAAGAACTTTGTCAATTACTCGTATAACAGTTTGTATTTCGTTTTTGTTATTGCACTTCAGACGTCGCTAGAACACAATTGCGATGAACGACGAATTTCGTCCATGACGACGAATTCGTAGATAAGAACTCGCAGAGTAAATTCGTCGTGTGAATTACAATTACAGCTCTTGTAATTGATAAAGTTGGTTATTATTTTGCAAAGAGAACAAAAATAATTTTTTCGTCGTTCGTCGGCGTAAAAATAGAGATTAGTTTATCGCAGAGTTCGTCACGCACTAAGAATTTCGTATTGCGGTTTTGTATTATGGCCTGTTTCACGATATCGAAAGAGAACTTTCGACTGAAAATTTATATTAATCAAAATACAACCTAACAACAACAACAACCTCAAACCATAAACCTACACAAGTATATGCTAACCAAGTTTGTTAGTGATCTCAAATACGGGTAAGTTTACAATACCAAGCAATTCTCATTTGGTGTATGTTTTGTTTAGTATAAGACTCCTTGGCAAACGATTAATTCCCCGGAAAATTGCACGTGTTCTAGTTAAGCGAAACATACATAGTTATACGATTGAGAGCCGAAGAATTTATCTCGTTGTATCGCATGATTTATTTTTTTCCATTTTTTTTCCAAAGTAGTTAGCCGAAAAATTTGTCTTGTTCGTAATATATTGAAACTGAAGCGTACTTATACCGAACCGCAGATAGCTGAGCTATATACGAAGTACTGTTCTAAGTAAATTTTAGCCGAAGTGTATGCCCCCATCACGGTTTTCAACTTATAAAATAGTTTGGTTGGGATTGATAAATTTGCATTGCCATTCTCCACTAAATTAACAGTTGACTTTTCAGTTGTGTTTTGGTATCGTCATTTACAACTCAGTGTAAGTTTGGTTGAGAAAAACGTTGAGTATACACAACTGCTTTTTAGTAGTTGGGTCTGTGGTTGTGATTTTCTAATTATAAGTTGGTGCGGTATAAAAAGCAGAAAAAATGGAAAATTTTCAACTAGAAATATTTATTATGCTTAATAACAAAATTTTTTAACAGTTTCAGTATCGGGGGTGCAACATACATAAAAACATTTCTTCAAATGTGATTTTAGGTGATCCAACTTATAACAAAACGTTTCTTTGTTCTGCCAGAAATAACTAAAAAACCCACCAAAATATTTTTTAAGGAATTCGTTCCCTATTTTGATTATTCCTTACCTTGCATTAGGTAGTTCAAGAGGGTTGGAATCACCACGAATTTTTCTTTTGATACGTAGCACATTTTCGTCCTCATATATTTACACATATTTTTATCTATTTGGGATGGTATCTTTGAACTAAAACACTAAAAAAATATATTTTCTAAAACTTTGTTTTTTTTTTAAATTTACTCACAAATGAATTGTTTTCTGTCAAACTTGATATTTTAAGTTGGCAACACGTTGACAATTTCAACTAAAAGACAGTTGTGGTTCATGATACTAAAACACAGTTTGGTCGTGTGTAAGTTTGGTCTACTCTTAGACGACCAAACTGAATTTAGTTGAGAACCATGATAGGGGCAGTAGTTAAACGGACAAGAGCCGAAGAATTTATCTTAACGAATTATATTATTTTACCGCAGTTAGCCGAACATTGATCGTAGCATATTTAAGCCGAACCGTAGTTAAACGATTGAGAGCAGCAGAATTTATCTCGTAGGTATTGCATGATTTCTTTACAAATATCGTAGCTAACGTGACTATAACCCCGTTATCTCCGAATCGTAATAAGCGACACGACAATGTAACGAAGTGTATATTATCAGCCTTCGTTAACAGTCGTATTAAAAATATCAATTAACCGGCTAATAAACGACATATTCGTTTCGCCGGGTATAAATCGTTTGCCACTAAGAGTGATACTGACCTAAGTGCATATATAGGACTGCAGTCTGGTGGCCATAATCACAAAGGAAGCAGCCCTTTAAAGAATCTGGACGAACCGAACGTTCCCTGCCTGGGAAAGAAAACTGCATTACATATATTATTTTTTTTTCATTTCCTAAATTGCTTTTAAATGAATATATTTTTTCAAGTCGTGTCATAAGTATTTGTGGAATTTACAAATGATCTCGAATTTTGCATAAGTGAAATAGCTTCTTAGTTAATTATCTGGATGTTGTTAATAATCGATTCCTGAAAAGTTGAAAACACACACATTGATATCTTGGAAGTAGAGAAAAAGTAATTCCTGAATAATTACCTAAAATTTTTTTCACAGGGACTATTTTTATATTTTACTATAAAAAATTAAATTCAAATAAATTTTTCTAGGCGAAAGCAAAATACTAAGGGCCTGTTCATCTAAATGCGAACGCTAGGTTCGATCGAATATTTATATTGAAAATCAAAACTAATTTCTGTTTTTTGTTTTTGTTTCCAATGTAAATTTTCGATCGAATTTATCGTTCGCATTTAGATGAACAGGCCCTAAGTGACTGATTTCGATATTTGCGTTCGTATTATTAAGAAAACTTTCGACATAGCTGAACTAGTTTTTAGGCTGTTGGGCTAACAATGGAAATATTTATTATTTCTTTTTATTTATTTTTTTTCCAAAGTAAGAGAACTGATTTTTTTAGTTTTATGTTGAATTGTTTTATGTTCTGAATTGTTTCAATCATATTTCTGATTTTGTACATATCTATTCCATTAGGACATTATAACTGATTGGTCTGGCATTCATTTATAGTTAAAGATATTTATGTACAAAAAAATAAAAATATGCAGAAATGTACGATTACATACATACATACATAAATATTTATTTCTGATTAAAACTGATATGGCAAAAATTTATACATATTTGGCATTTATGTTTATACGTTTGCTCCTTTCAATAGAAGGGACGTGGCTTATGTTTTTATTAAATGGGAAAAGCTTATTTATAAGTTAAATTAATATTTTTTGTGGTAAAAAAAATTGACGTATACTTATTAAGATAAAGTTGATGACTTCATAGTCAAACTTATATACATTTTCTAGGAGAATGTATCTCGCCTCAGCTTATAACTAATTTTTTAGTTTTCAAAGGAGCAGTAGATGGCGGCAGTTGGCTTTCTTTTTCATGGCTATCTATTTAGTCAGTATAATTGGCACTGTAACAACTCAGGTCTGCTGCGGCGAAAATAATCTCTTTTATAAAAAAAACATTCCAGCACAGTAAAACAAAAACAACGTTAAGTTTTAAGACTAAAATCTTCCCGCTTCTACACATAGTTAGTCATAGTGAATCCACTTAGAAAACCACGAATATTTTCTATTTTACGTTTAGAATGTTTTCACCACTTTTATGTAAAATCTGAAGAGAAAAAGTTTTGTAAAATGTTTCACAAAGTTGACACAGAGAAGTGTGCTGTGACACAGTAAATATTTCTATAATACAAGTGTGATGTCACACAGTAAACTTTTCTCTATAAGAAAAGTGTGCTGCGATACGGTCAACTTTTCTATAAGAAAAGTGTGTTGTGATACAGTCAAATTTTCTATAAGAAAAGTGTACTGTGACACAGCTATCTTTTCTATAATAAAAGTGTGCTGTAATACAGTCAACTTTTCTATAAGAAAAGTGTGCTGTAATACAGTCAACTTTTCTATAAAAAGAGTGTGCTGAGACACAGTCAACTTTTCTATAAGAATAGCTCCATTTTCTCAACTTTTCTATAAGAAAAGGGAGCTATGACAAAGTCAACTTTTCTATAAGAAAAGTGTGCTGTGACACAGTAAACTTTTCTATGAGAAAAGTGTGATGTGACACAGTCAACTTTTCTATAAGAAAAGTGTGATGTGACACAGTCAACTTTTCTATAAGAAAAGTGTGATGTGACACAGTCAACTTTTCTATAAGAAAAGTGTGATGTGACACAGTCAACTTTTCTATAAGAAAAGTGTGATGTGACACAGTCAACTTTTCTATAAGAAAAGTGTGATGTGACACAGTCAACTTTTCTATAAGAAAAGTGTGATGTGACACAGTCAACTTTTCTATAAGAAAAGTGTGATGTGACACAGTCAACTTTTCTATAAGAAAAGTGTGCTGTGACACAGTCAACTTTTCTATAAGAAAAGTGTGATGTGACACAGTCAACTTTTCTATAAGAAAAGTGTGATGTGACACAGTCAACTTTTCTATAAGAAAAGTGTGATGTGACACAGTCAAGTTTTCTATAAGAAAAGTGTGATGTGACACAGTCAACTTTTCTATAAGAAAAGTGTGATGTGACACAGTCAACTTTTCTATAAGAAAAGTGTGATGTGACACAGTCAACTTTTCTATAAGAAAAGTGTGATGTGACACAGTCAACTTTTCTATAAGAAAAGTGTGATGTGACACAGTCAACTTTTCTATAAGAAAAGTGTGATGTGACACAGTCAACTTTTCTATAAGAAAAGTGTGATGTGACACAGTCAACTTTTCTATAAGAAAAGTGTGATGTGACACAGTCAACTTTTCTATAAGAAAAGTGTGATGTGACACAGTCAACTTTTCTATAAGAAAAGTGTGATGTGACACAGTCAACTTTTCTATAAGAAAAGTGTGATGTGACACAGTCAACTTTTCTATAAGAAAAGTGTGATGTGACACAGTCAACTTTTCTATAAGAAAAGTGTGATGTGACACAGTCAACTTTTCTATAAGAAAAGTGTGATGTGACACAGTCAACTTTTCTTTAAGAAAAGTGTGCTGTGACACAGTCAACTTTTCTATAATAAAAGTGTGCTGTAATATAGTCAACTTTTCTATAAGAAAAGTGTGCTGTAATACAGTCAACTTTTCTATGAGAAAAGTGTGCTGTGACACATTCAACTTTTCTATAAGAAAAGTGTGCTGTAACACATTCAACTTTTCTATAAGAAAAGTGTGCTGTGACACAGTCAACTTTTCTATAAGGAAAGTGTGCTGTGACACATTCAACTTTTCTTTAAGAAAAGTGTGCTGTGACACATTCAACTTTTCTTTAAGAAAAGTATGCTGTGACACATGCAACTTTTCTTTAAGAAAAGTGTGCTGTGACACAGTCAACTTTTCTATAAGAAAAGTGTGCTGTAATACAGTCAACTTTTATATGAGAAAAATGTGCTGTAATACAGTGAAGTTTTCTGTAAGAAAAGTGTGATGTGACACAGTCAACTTTTCTATAAGAAAAGTGTGATGTGATACAGTCAAATTTTCTATAAGAAAAGTGTGATGTGATACAGTCAACTTTTCTATAAGAAAAGTGTGATGTGACACAGTCAACTTTTCTATAAGAAAAGTGTGATGTGACACAGTCAACTTTTCTATAAGAAAAGTGTGCTATATTCTGTGCAAAAACGATTTTCAGGTCCATTTTCTTACTGTGAGGAGTATTTATTACTATCAGATATATTTATCACCTCATATACATATTTCTTTATTATATATTCGTCACACACACACATTTTCAATTGAAGCTGATCTATTAAATTTCTTAAAATTATTCAAAAGTCGTAAATGAAACCCTTCTTAAAAAGGAAACTCAACAATGTTACTGGCTCCACATTTACGACTGGAAACTGTAATATAAAATAGTCCAGTTGCCCAACGATGGTAATCCAGAGCGTATATTTTGCACTTTATTGCCGCTGCGGGCATTTCAATCTAAATAAATGAAAATTTCACATACACTGAGTGTTGCATATTTGTTTATTCATATACAAATACACAAACACACACACACACGTATTCTACATACATATATAACAACAAAGTAGATATCTGTGAAAGCTGCAAATATAGTTGTTTATTTACTATTTGTGGTGTTGCAAGTTAAAAGTGTGTGAGTTCTTCCATACGTAGATATACTTATTTTCATTTATAAGGCCTCCCATTGTGATATGTTCAGAAACATAAATATCACACATAGAGGCACTTATAACTTCACTCCTTCACACATGCATGCACACATACATACATACACATATATATACATATATACACATATACGTGCACAACAATTTCGATATGTTTCCTTCTACAGTCTTACATTGTGGGTTAAGAGTATAATAACGATATCAACAGCAACACCAATAAAAACAAAAGCCTTAAACCTTAATAATAAAAAAAAATGTTGTGGTTGTTTACTACAACAACAACTACTATTCGCTTTGGCAACAAATTTTTTTCTATTAAAAAAAAGAAGAAGAACCAACAAACCATCAACTATAATAACAAAAAAAACTAAATAATTTAAAGAGGATGGTGGCAAAAGTCATTTAAATATCAAGGCTTAAAAATACGAAAATACGCAATAAATCGAGTATTCAAATAAAAAACTTTCCAGTGATATAAATTGGAAGTAATTTTTAATATCAATATGTGTGTATTCTTAACTTTTTAGGAATCAATTATTAACAACATCTATATTAATAACATCTTGGGAAAGTGAAGTATTAGATTTTTATTTATAAAGTATACATATATATTAATTTAAAAGAAATTTAGGAAAAGAAAAAAAGAACATGCGAAACATCAGATTCACTCAACATTCATGAACATGCCATTGGATTCACTGAATATGGATAAAAAAAGAGAACTCCTTGCAATGGCAACTCGATGTAAAAATCGTTAGAAATTAACAAAATTTGTTCAGGATCTTATGGACTTCCTAAGAACCTGTTCACACGATTTACACACAAAGGAATAAAAAAACTCTACGTGCGTCCCAGTTATTTGAGTTTTATTTAAACTTTCTTTAGTCGTATTCGGACTGAAATTAGTGATTAAATAAATTGTAATCTATTCGAAAGAACTTCAAGATTAAAGTTGGGAAGCAAATAAATATTTTTTTAAAAATCTTGTAAAATAATTTATTGCACTTGCTAGTAGTCGATTAAACATCAGGGTAAAAAATATTGCATTCCTGCATATCGAACAAAATTCCAAAATAAATGAAAATTATTTTGAATTTTCATTCGACATTGAATAACGTAATTTAGTCTCTGAAGCGACATTTATGAATGTTTACAAATGTTTTTATATCCCTAAATTTATTTTATTTTGCCTATGGCATTTCAAAGACATTTAAGACCATCCTCGCATAAACATCAAAATTATTGGCTTAATAATAAAACCGTATAAAGTTGTTATAATAAACATTATTTACATATGTATTTATAAACACAAACACACACACATTCATATTGCATATGGCTAAAATGAATAAATATGTATGTATGCGTGAGTTCTATTAAAAAAAACGTGAAACGAAGTAACTACAGTGTCTGGCATAAATTTTGAATGGCCTAATAAATAAAAGTGACTCAACGAAAAAAGTAAGAGATTTATTATAGAACTTTAGAAAAATATATATGTGACAGCGCATAGAGAAAGGGACCTAAGGGTAAAAAAAATCCATTTTCACTTTTTTTTTTTATGTGGACAACATCTGAGCATCGAATGAGACCGATCCCATGCCCCAAAAGTGTTCCCTCCCAGAGATATGCGCGTTTTATGAAATTGAAGTCGACGATTCTAAGGTTATGTGAAAAAATGTTCGTACTAACAGAGTGATATTCACGATTTAAGAGAATTATAAATGAGTATTTATTATAATTCACAATTAATAATTTCAGAAAATAAACCTGAATTTTAAAAAACGCGATCAAAATTGATATCAAACTCATGGAAACAGCGCGCTAGGTAGAAAACAGTAAGAACCAACTACACAAAACAAGAGGTAGGGACGAATTACGCGCGTTTTCAAGGTTGACCAACACGTTTCTGACGTCATGAGATGTGTCGCTTTCAAATGAGACCAATACCAACACGCTCAGTGATGGTACACCAAAGGTACACGTATTTAAATCTTTAAAATGGCTCTCCTGAACAAAGCCGGTTTTAACCCTTAAGTTTTAACGAAAAGGCGGAGAGGGGCACAAACGTCCAAATGGTCTTCCAAACAAAAAATGCAATCATGAGGCTATTTTTTTAAAGCCGATATACATAACTTTTACGTACCTTTTCACAATGCATGGTTAAAAGATAACAGAGACTTTAACTGTAAGTTTTGTATGAAGAACTGTCAGTTAAAGTTCACGTTAACTCTTAACCATACATGGTGAAAAGGGACGTTAATTGTATAAAATAGTTCAAAAAATTTATATTTAATCCAAAAAAAAATATTTTTTTTAGAAAGATCAATACATGGTATTAACATTTGAAAATGATTTCGGGGATATGAAATGCGTGGCTGTTCTTGGCGAAGCGCATTCAGGATGTAACGAATAGCATGAACAATGTTCGCCTCCAAGGCGTCAATCAGCATAAGCCAGTAACTTCACTTGGCCCTATAGGAAATATTCGAGGAGAATCGAACCCCACGACCTTGGATACCAATTCGCGGGTCTAATTTTAAAAATCAACTCATTGCCACATATTTATTTCAATAAGTTGATAGCTGATATCGCTGACCGTCCACATCTTGCTTGTATCGATGTCATCCATATTTTCAAGCAAAAAAAGCAATTAGTGTTTTGAATCCGAATCACTTTATTTTATTATTAGTGTTTTATTTTTGGGAATTCTTACACTTTATTTTATGTTTTGTCTGTTTTTTTTTTTTGGCAGAATTAGAACGAGCGTTTTGGTTTGGAAACATTTTTTGACGATTGTAATGTATAAAGCTTTTCAAATGATGAGGTTTTGTGTTGTTGAGAAAAAGCACATAGAAGTTATTGCTTTAATATAAAGGCTGCACGTGTTATTATAAATACTGTACTGTACTGTACTGTAGCAAGGTTTATGTTAGGGAAGGTCTTGTGATGAAGCCAAATGTTATGTATGTGTTTGCAAGTCATTAACTTTCTTTCGTTCAAATAAATATTTTATTTCAAAGAAGTAAAATCATCGTAGTTTACGATAGCCACTGTACATACTGTACGTATGTATGTATGTTTGTACGTGAAATGAATTATTTGTCTATCTATGTTCGTATCAAAAGGGAGTGGAAGAGCGTTTAATATATTTTTTATGTTTGTATATGCGTACAATATTCTGTTCATAAATGGAAAACATAGAAATAACACTTTAATGAATATTATTTTTCTATAAACAATTTTGAAACAAAATATATGTACGTGCATATGTAAATATTTACACTTTTAAGCTAAAGCTTTTAAGTAAAGAAACGATAAGGCACAGTGGTACTTTAAATGCAATTTTGTGAGAAGGGAGATTCGGTTATTTTCTTTGATACATAAATACATATAATACAAATGAATTCCTCAAGTATTTCTGCTATTTCTGAAAAAATCATTATAAAGCGTAGTTTGAAGGCTGCCAGAAAACTATACAGAATAAATTGAAAGTTAGTTTTAATAATCGTATGATAACAAGTATCCGAATTATAAAATTTGAGAAATCGAAATTTTCCTGCAATTGATGTTAGTTTTATTTAAAATAAATGATAATTTTGGTTAAGTTCTTTACTTGAATGAAATAGAATAGTATTAATTGAAAATAAATTCAAAATCAATTAATCCAATGATTGAATAAAATAACTCATTTCGCTAGTGCCATCCCTGGGACTTGCCGGTCATGTTAAATTCAAAATAAATAGCATACATTTTTGGAGTGATTTAGAAATTTTTTTATACAAAATTTTTGACCACGATATCTCTTGAGCCACTTAACCTATATAGATCAAATTATCGACTTTCGATGCAGTCTATCAAGTGAAAATAGTTATTGAGCTCTAAAAATCGATCTGATAAAAATTTATGGAGTTATTAAAATTAAGCTTTCTTTTCGAAATTTTTCCGCAGCGATATATCGCCAACGAATCACTGGATTTTAGTAAAATTTGCATTAGTTCGGCTAAGGAGCCGATTAAATTTTAAATTCAATCGCTTTAGTTGGTTAAGTTTAAAAAAAAAAAACCAAATGTTTATTTTGAAAATTCTTAAAATCTATCGAACCGAATTGAGGTCAATGTCTTTAGAATGTCATCAATTTTAATCTAATCGTTTAAGCCATTTTTAAGGTATGGAAGGCTTAACATACATACATATATACATACATACAAACAACCAAACACACACAAACTCACATCTACAGGCATACATAACTACTTACATCCATACGAAACATTATCGTAAAAATCAGTCAGAATATATTTTCACGATCGCAAAACATAGAGGTCTGTACCTGAATTCATTAACTTTTATTTCGATTATCGTATCGCTATAATAAATATAACGAAAATTTATAGAATTTGGTAGTCAGTAACATATTTTAACCATATTCGCTGACGGTTAGAGAAATAATAAATAAATCACAAGATCAAATTCATTGAGTTTTTCTTTATTATTCTTTATGCTTTTCGCTTATTTTTACACTTTCTATACAGAGATGCCACATAATGTTGAATTAAATGGTGAGTAAGATAAAGCTGCCAGCTATTGTGAAACAAAGATTTCGGAATCACATTATCGCTAGCGCAAGCGAATAAATATCTCGATAAATATTACGAATTTCGATTCGCAAAAAGTTACAGAATCTAGGTACTGATGGTAACTTGATTTTCGATTTAGGGTGGAATCAGTGAATTCCACATTTCATTCTAATTAATGCAATTGTTGAATCAATTAATATTTTCTTTCAAAGTTAGTTAACAATCAATCAAAAAGTTTATTGAAAAAAAAAAATCAAATAATATGGGTCTTCATGGAAACGTTCAAAAGCCTCGAAAACTGTACAATTGTGCATTTTTACACTCTCGTAAATAGAATGTCAAAAATTTTATGGAAATTTATTTACACAAACCTGTTAAATTTGCCCAACAATTTTCACTCGTAAACTTATGCTGTGAAATTGTGCATTTTGTAAACAACAAGTTTTTGGTTTTTTTTTTTTTGCTTTCTTTTAACACAGTTTACAATTTTTTATTTATATAGAAATGTGTATACAAATTGTGTTTATATTTGAAAATTGCTTGTTTTCGCAGTTTTATTTCCCAGCCAAGGTATACTCAATCTGTACAGGATTTCCAAAGGTTTGCTTCCAATGTACATATGTTGCCCACCACACTGTTGTCCTATTTGCGTACTTAGGTTTTTCTACTCTAAGATGTAAACGCTTTGCACCCGAAGAGACGAATGCTCCTTTTTCTGGGCCGGTTAATTGATATACGTGAAATGACGGTTAACGATCATTTAAATGGTAATATAAGCTTCGTACGCTGGCCACTTAATTACGGTTCAGAAATAGCTGGGATGATAGACTCCCTTTAGTAATGGTTCGGTTGATTCGGACGATATAAATGCATCGGATATTGTTCGGCTACCTACGGCTTGAACATATACTACAACACATGCAATTACTAAAGGAAAAAATCGTATTCCAATTCGTTCCCAGCGTGACCGTTTGACCAACTAAAGTGGCAAATTGCCACTTTTTGTCCCCTTTTTTTCAGAGTAAATTATATAATAATACATTAAAAATGTAAAGTTTAGTGAAGTTGTTTCGTTTTATTTTATTTTTGTTGTTTTTTTGATTCATGGTGTCTAATAAGGGTTCAATTAAACGTGTCATAACCATACAAAACAGCTGATCGAATCAAAATAATGGGCAACAGTGTATTTGATTACACTGCACAACAATGATTTGGATGTTTAAATAAAAATAACTGATCCTTATGTATTCTTATCTCCTGATTACGATGGCGTCATTAGTTTTTCCCTATCAGCTCTAGTTTTTAAGATATAGTGTCATTTAGGATTTGCATAATTTGCACCTCTTTTTGTATTATTCCGTTAATTTATCCCGAATAGTACTCCAAACTTAAAAATACTTTCTGGATTATTAATCTACACAAAAATCCCTTTCATTTAAATAGATTCGCATTGATGAGTATATCAGGGTATCTGACTTTTATTGGAAGGATGTTAAAAATCGTGCGTTTTTAGTTTATAACTAATTTTTATGTATTTTTATTCGCTCATTACAAAAACAGGCTTATTTATTTTCTAGCCCCTCTAGTTTCAGAGATATTTCGCGTTACATAAAAAAAATACTTGAAATTTTTCTTTTCGAAAGCCATCCATATTACATTTGTCCATTTACAAGTGATTAGTGCAATTGTAAACTTGTTAGATTTTGTACTTGTATTGTTGCAGCCTGAAATGCAAAATAATTTTAGCCTAAAAACTCTTAAGGGTAAAATAATGTTGGCTTAGATTAGAACAATGAATAAAACAAATCTCTCACATCACTTCAACATCAAGTGTAGAATGTACAAAATGAAATAAATGAATCTAATTCCGAGTGGATTTTAAAAGGCATTTATTACTGCGGTCTAACATTTGTTATCCAGAAAATTAGTCAAGTATTTTCCGAAAGGAGTGTGCTAATTAGTGTGTGTGTGTGTGTGTGTAATTTTTTTACTTTTAGAAATTTTGGTAAAATTACATTTGAGTGGCAGGCAGGAATTTTCTATTATGCAAAATTAGAGTGAATGGTGTGAAAGAAAGGAGTAACGCATATTTTCCACTCAAAGAAGCAAGATGTAATGATTGGCTTATTAAAGTTTATAAAAAAAAATTCTAAAGGATTTAATTTGCTGCTTTATTTTTGTTGAATGTAAAGTTTCAGGTTTATAGTATAATAAAACAATTACGAATAAAGTTTTTATTATAAATGCAAATAAGATTAATATTTATTAAGCCTATTTTTATTCATGTAGCAGCAGGTGATCAAAAACCAAAGCTATTTTAAAAGAAAAGACTTTAATAATTTTATAGCACTTTATAAACATCAATTGTTTCTTGTAGATAGATTGAAAAAATATTTAAAAAAAATTCTTCTTGAATATTAAAAAGAAATTAATTAATGATCTAAAACCTACGGCTTGTGCCACGATGTCGACAGAACACGTTCGATCGATTGCTTACACTAAAAACAAAAACAAAGTCTCTTATTTTATTGTTGTTTTCAATACAATTTGCCAATCGATCGTTTTCTATTGACATTGTGGGACAAGCATTTGGATTTCTTTTACAAATAAAACTTAAATAGATATAGTTTTGGCCTGACAATCATTGGATTTAAGACAGGAAAAATTCTTAAAATTATTAATTTTTAAGTTATAAGAATTGCTTTTAAAGCAAACAACTTTCAAGCTGTGTGCTGGTTCTAAATAAAACTTACATAAATATATGTCTAAATCAATCTTTCAAATGTCCTTTTACTGTTGCACTTTGCGAATATGATAAATAACTTATTTATTTCTTTTTATTATATTGTCTAAGATTATTGGGTGTGATAACAATGTTGATGTGTCTGGCTTTTTTATAGCGATAACTTTTTTTTCCGTTTTGTCTAGCGTTACACCCTTAAACTGTTAACATGCCAATTCGTTCTTTGTTTCTGATATTTTTATCCTCCTCATGCTACTTGTTTTGCTTTCTGTTTCCTTGAAATATGTATGTTTCCTTTTGTTATTGATTTACGCTTTTTTAATAGTTGATGTGATAAAAGTTGAAGTTGGTTTTCTTCAAAACAAATTGTGTTTTTAGTTTTGTAAAATGATTCATTGCCAAATGAATCATTGCAGACAATATCAAAGTTATTTTCTTAGAACGTGTATCAATTTAAAACTTCATCTGGTATTTAGAATTGCATTTTGGTACTTTTTATAAAAGGTATTTTTTACTAAAGGTACTTTTTTAAAAAATGTACTTTTTGTATTAGGCAGTTTTTTACACAAGATATTTTTTCAAAAGGTACTTTTTATAAAAGGTACTTTTTAAAATATACATATGCTTTTCATAAAAGGTACTTTTTATAAAAGGTTTTTTTAAAAATGGTACTTTTTATAAAAGGCACATATTTTATAAAAGGAACTTTTTAAAAAATTTTCTTTTTATAAAAGGCACATATTTTATAAAAGGAACTTTTTATAAAAGAGAAATTTTTTATAAAAGGTACTTTTTAAAATATACATATGCTTTTCATAAAAGGTACTTTTTATAAAAGGTTTTTTATAAATGGTACTTTTTATAAAAGGCACATATTTTATAAAAGGTACTTTTTAAAAAATTTTCTTTTTATAAAAGGCACATATTTTATAAAAGGAACTTTTTATAAAAGAGAAATTTTTTATAAAAGGAACTTTTTATACAAGAGAAATTTTTTATAAAAGGTACTTTTTATAATAGGGACAATTTTTATACAAGGTACTTTTTATAAAAGATAAGCTACCTTATAAAAGGTACTTTTTATGAAATCTAATTTTTTTAATTCTTATGTTTTATAATAGGCACTTTTATAAAAATGCTGTTCATAAAAGTCACTTTTTGTGTAAGGTACTTTTTATATAAAATTTTTATAAAAGGTACTTTAAATGAAGAGTCTAAAAGGCGATTTTTAAAAAAGCTTTTTTGCAGTTCGTTTTAGAAAAGGTACTTTTTTTATATATTCTTTTCATAGAAAATACTTTTTATAATAGGTATTTTTTTGCAAAAGATACTTTTCGTAAGGGTTTATTTTTATGAAATGTACTTTTTATAAAAAGTACTTTTAACAAAATATACATACGTTTTACTAAAAGCAATATTTATAAATGATACTTTTTAAAGCAATAATTTTTCTAAAAGAGGGTTTTTATAATAGATACTTTCTATAATAGTCACTTTTTATAAAAGGTATTTTGTACAAAAGGTACTTTTTTAAAAGATACTTATTAAAAATATTATGAAAGAAACTTTTTGTAAAGGTACTTTTTGTAAAAGTAACTTTTTATTAAACGCACCTTTGACACAATACACTTTTTACAGAAGGTTCTTTTTGAAAAATGTAATTTTTTATTATAGGTACTTTTTTAATAGGTACTTCTTAGAAATTGTACTATTTCCAGAAATAAATTTTTGTAAATTGAACTTTATATGAAAGGTATTTTTTACAAAAGGTACTGTTTACAAAAGGTACTTTTTACAAAAGCTATTTTTTACAACAGGTACTTTTTACAAAAGTTACTTTTTATAAAAGGTACTTTTAATAAAAGGTGCTTTTAATAAAAGTCACTTTTAATAAAAGGTACTTTTTACAAAAGGTACTTTTAATAAAAGGTAGTATTTATGAAAGATACTTTTTATAAAAAGGTACTTTTTATTAAAGGCCCGTTTTATGAAAATTACTTTCTATAAAAATTAGTTTTTATAAAAGGTACTCTTTTTAAAAGGTACTTTCTATAAAGGTACTTTCTATAAAGGTATGTTTTATGAAAGGTACTTCTTATAAAAGTACTTTAAAAGGTGCCGTTTAAAAAAGGTACTATTTGTTAATTGTACTATTAAAAAAAGGTACGTTATATAAAAGGTACTTTTTACAAAAAGCTCTTTAAAAAAAGTATTCTGCTAATAATGGGTACTTTTTGGAATTTTTGTTTGATTCAAACTACATTTGAAGACTAAATGTCAAATAAGTATATGTACTTCGGTATTATTTTTTTTTTAAAAAGGGTACTTTTTTATGAAAAAATTTTTTTTATTTTTAAAAGGACCTTTAACGGCCTGTTCAAGGATGTCGACAGAAAACGTTTGATCAACAACTTGTATTGAAAAGTACATTAAAATAAGAATTTTTGTTTGTTTTCAGTATAAGGAATCAATCGAACGTTTTCTGTGGTCATCGTGGTACAGGCCGTTTATATCGGGTTGCTTTTTAAGCAATCGGCCATGTTCTGCAAACCGAATCCGAATAACTTTCTCGTTTTTCAAAAGTAAGTATTGTCCTCATTGATATGTTTTAAATCATAAATAGTACATTAAATAGTACATTAATTAAGAAAACTACAAAAAATTCTTCGCTATTGAAGGATTTAATTTTTCTAAATCGAGCAGAACCCAACTGACGATACCTTCATTATTTCCTGCTTACTGTCCTTATCACTTTGATTGATTTGACTATTTTAGGATCTGAAAATTCTATTATTTTTCCTCAACTCTTATTGTTTTATTTGTATTATAACTTTAGTTTTGTGGTTTTTTTTAACAAATCCGCTGAGAATTTGCTAAGGACAATGAGGACAAATTAAAAAAGGAAAATAAACTTATTTAGTTAAATAAAATGTTCATAGTTATTTTGTTATTATTTGCTGCAAATAAATCTTAAAAAACATTTAAGCCACTTGATATTTGATGTTAAAAAAAAATAAAATAATAATAAAACAAAGACCATAGGATAAACATATTTATTTATTTTTTTTTCTCTGTTTCTATTAAGGGAGATGTCAAAAAATGTCATGGCAGTTGCCATAGCAAAACATAAAAATTATATATATTTTTTTTTATTATCAAACAGGGCGTACATCAATCTTCATGCTTTTCATGTTTTCCATGCACAGACACAGAGAAATAATGTCCTTTTCAAATAAAATGGCATAGAAGAAGAAATACTACCTCAGGCAATTGTTTTTTTGTTCGAGTAAATTTTTTTTCGGAGCATATAACCCAGCAAACAATATGCTATGCATTGTTCTATGGAATTGGTTTCTATACAATAAATGAATCGTACTGCCGAACATTTTCAGTCAAAAAAGAAATGAGGTGTCCTAGGACACCCGGTTATAGCTATGCTGCTTAGCTATATAAAATAATAATTTTATGTGTTAAATAACAATTAAATAAAACTATGTTATGTGATGATGTCAAATTCAATGCAAAACATTTCAAAACGTTTCCATTTATTTCCCATTATTTTCTTTTCTAGCTGCGTACGATTAAATTAATGAAAAGTAAACGAAACATTTTGTTTCATTTATTTTCGTACTCCGGTTTTAAGCACAAGAAAATCAAAACAAAAATAAATTTATAACTGTAATAGTGTCGCTTGTTACGAAAATAACGTTGTAGCAACTGTATCGTGGCATAAAGAGCATAGATCTAAAAAAATTTCTGGACAAAACTGCTATTCGGAATCCACCTTAAGCAGCCCCGTAAGCAAAATATATCTTTTAATCCTGTTTCTTTTAAATGAGTGCTATGTTTATAAAGATGTTCACGGGACATCGCCTAAAAAAAGGAATAAAAAAATACAGAATTTAATAGACCTCTTGCATGACTTTTACAAGATTTCATACAAGTGCTTTTTTATTTATCCTGTAGATTTTATTTTCTAATATTTCTTTTCTCTCGATATTTTTTGTTCTCGTTAAATTGCATGATGAAACGCCCTCTCCCGATTTGATAAACTCTTGTCATGTTACTCGTAAGTTTTCTATTTATCTATGAAGTAGCCTTTTTTAAACTTCTGCATGTCTGACTGTCAGTCTCCTTATGCATGTGTTAGAGTAGGTTTGTTTTTTAAATGACAGGACAATTGGCATCTAAGAGGAGTTCTGTTCGAACTGACAACTTCATATCACCTGTTATTTATTTTTTTTTTGACTAGAGTAGTTTCTCTTATTCTTAATGTATCTATACTCATTCCATTTAATTTTCTTTTTATTTGTGCTTTATGTTTACTTTGTTGGAAAGTATTTTTTTTTTGTTGTGTTAGAAACAGTTGCAAAGTCTTTTGTTTATGATCAAACAGCACACGCAAGCAAACAAATAGAAAAAATAAAACATGTTAAGGAAAAGAAACAAAGTTAACTGAAGCATAATATTTGTATATAACTTCTTTTTTGAAGTTTAAAATTTTCACTTTTATATACATATACTCGTACATCTGCTGCTACATTTTTGGTATGGAAATGAAATCATGATGATGAGTAATAGAATAAATGAAAAGTTTGATGAATTGTATACAGATTTTAAGGAATTAAAGTTAAATATGATATATTCGAAAGACTTGATTTTTGTACAGTGGAGTTATGTTATATCCAGCACACGTAGCTACGGGAAGATTTTATTAGTTGCGGCTTAAGTTTATTGTAACCAAAGTAAAAATTCTGAGAAAATAACACTATATATAAATAAATTCAGTAAAGTGCATTTTAATTAGGAATAATTTCTTAATCGGACTTATCAGTAATTTCAGATCAGTAATTTCTATTCTTATAGAATCAAATATTTTTATTAATTAATCAGCCGTATTGCTGCGTATGCCGAGACAAAATGTTCCTCTACGAGAATTTTGTACTAAATTAAAGGAAGCTGATGCAATACCTTTTTTAGACACGCAAAGTCTTAATTCAGCTGGGAGAAAACCATAAAGAGAAAGTATTTCCCTCTCTGTCTCTCATTTACCTGAATTATGACTTTGCAAAGTAAGCTTTGCGTGTCTAAATGGGCTACACATTTTCCTTAATCTAGGACACGAATATTTGACTCGACATAGGCAATATAGGTGAACGTGATGGCTCAAAGATGGATGGTAAAGAAAAAAAGAAAAATTGAAGTAGACTTTAACTGGGAAGAAATGTCGATATTTTTCTGTGCAGCCACGCACTGCAGAAATATTTTAAAAACATTTTTCTTTTAATCAGAAATAATTTCTTAATCAGGCTTGAGTTCAGTAATGGAATGGAAAAACAGAAAATGAATAGTGATACTTACAAATGTGTTTACCAAAGGTAAATCAATAGTTGTATGCACAATCAATTCTCATATTCCATTTCATAGAAATTTAAGTTAAATAGCTGATGTTAATAATAATCTCTACCCCAGTAGATAGACATGGGTGCTGATGAAGTGCGTGGCTGCACAGAAAAAAATATCGGTATTTCCCCCAGCTAATAAAGTGTACTTTAATTTTTCTTCTCTTCTTTAGAAACTCACAATGATTAGTAAAAATATTTCATTCAATAAGAATCGAAATTACTGAACTCAAGCCTGATTAAGGAATTATTTCTGATTAAAATTCACTACAGTTCAATTAAATCTAAAAATGTCTCATTTTTCTTTTTTTTCAATTTAGTTTTTTTTTCCTGATTTTGGCGATTTTTGTCAGTTTTTGGCGATTTTTTTTTTTAGATTTTGGCGACTTTTTTACTTCTGGTGATTTTTTTTTGCATTTGAGCGATTTATTTTATTCTTGGTGATATTTTTCATTCAAGTGCTTATTTTATTTTGGCGATTTTGGGCTTCGGAGTTTTTTCGATTTTTTTTATTTTTCTGTCCTTTTTGGCGATTTTTTTTTCTGATTTTTTTTTTAATTTTGGGATTTTTTATGTTTGTCGCGATTTGTTTTAGTTTGAGCGATTTTAAAATAAAGTTTTTGCACTTTTTTCTCTTTGGCGATTTTTTCTTCGAAATTTTGATGATTTTTTCTTTTTGGCGATTTTTTTTTAATTTTGGGATTTTTTATGTTTGTGGCGATTTCTTTTAGTTTGAGCGATTTTAAAATAAAGTTTTTGCCCTTTTTTTCTCTTTGGCGATTTTTTCTTCTCAATTTTGATGATTTTTTCGTTTTGGCGATTTTTTTTTTAATTTTGGGATTTTTTATGTTTGTGGCGATTTGTTTTAGTTTGAGCGATTTTAAAATAAAGTTTTTGCCCTTTTTTCTCTTTGGCGATTTTTCTTCTCAATTTTGATGATTTTTTCGTTTTGGCGATTTTTTTTTTAGTTTTGGGATTTTTTATGTTTGTGGCGATTTGTTTTAGTTTGAGCGATTTTAAAATAAAGTTTTTGCCCTTTTTTTCTCTTTGGCGATTTTTTCTTCGCAATTTTGATGATTTTTTCGTTTTGGCGATTTTTTTTTTAATTTTGGGATTTTTTATGTTTGTGGCGATTTGTTTTAGTTTGAGCGATTTTAAAATAAAGTTTTTGCGCTTTCTTTCTCTTTGGCGATTTTTCTTCTCAATTTTGATGATTTTTTCGTTTTGGCGATATTTTTTTTTAATTTTGGGATTTTTTAGCTTTAGTGTTTTTGAAACTTTCAAGAGTTTGTGTCTTATGAAATTACTGAGTCAAAATTACATTAACTGAAGAATATCCTTTAATTTCCATTTTTTTTTTTTCAATTTCACTGTTAATTGCTGTAGTCTGCATAAAACTACACTAACTTTGAAATTTTTCAAGTTTCTATATATATTTCATTAAAAATTCAGTTTAAATAGCTGAAGTTAGCAACAATCTCTAATCCAATAGAGAGAGAGTGAGACATGGGTGCTGATGAAGTGCATGGCGGCACAGAAAAATGTCGGTATTTCCTGCAGTTAAGTTCAATTTTTCTTGTCTTCTTTAGAAAATCACATTGAAGAATAAAAATATTTAATTTTATAAGAATTAAAAATACTGATCTTAAGCGCGATTAAAAAATTATTCAAAACTTAAATTAATATATTTAAGCATTTAAATACTTATTCAGAAGAAACTAATTTTGATTTACAAAACGTTTAACAAACAAATTTCCATACAAAATTTGTTTTGTAAACCTTTTGCAAACCAAAAGTATATTTTCTGAATACGGCAGTTAAGGTTTATTACAGTCGAGCATGTGTTGCTGAAACTATGAATCATAATACGCAGTATGCCACAAAGAATATCTTCTTACTTGGACATTTGGTAGTTGTTAATATAACTTTTTGTAAGTTATGAAAATGCGAACAAAACAAAAAACTTTCTTAATTTAAAAAAAAAAATCTTCTATATTTTCAATTAGTTTATTTTTGCACAGAAAAGAAAACTCAATATAATCTTCATCAATTAAAGTATATTTTTCATTTTTCAGTTTTTAACTGTGCCAACGATTTATTCCCATAGTTTTTCTATTTTATCTTTTGCCTTCATATTTTTGGCTACGTGTACGTGCTCAAACATTGTAAAAGAAAGTGGGATAATAAATTTAAAACCAAATACCTGTTCGCGCATAAAATATACGAAATTCATTCACCTTTTTGATTTCACATAAATTCTTGCACATGACATCATGAGTTTAGCTTTTCCATTTTATTTTTATTTATGTCGAGTTCTTAGTCTTCTGTGGAACTTTAGAAACTGCTAAAACTTAAGCAAGCAAGAGAAGGAGTCTGGCAGCCGAGGGGGCGACTCAAACAAGTTAATATGCACAACTTTTGTGGCAATTGATTGGGATGTTGTTTTTAATTTTTAAATTTAAACCTACAAGATGGATGCGAAAACTTTCGAACTTTCACTTTATACATATGTGACCTGCTCCGCGAAAAGGCACCTAGTGTGTCAAAAAACGGGTGTGTGCCAAAATCGATAAAAACGAGAAAAACATTAAAATTTTATTTTTTAAATGCGTTTTTCTCAAAACTTCATTTTCACACACTAGGCCCCTTTTCTCGGAGAAGGTCACATATACATATGTAAATATATCAAACATTAAAATAAGTGCATACTTTAAATATATTTTTTTATTTTGCTGCCCTACAAATATGTTTACAACATCCATAACACGAGTACCTTCTGTTATGCCCTTGTACTGTGCATGTAGTTACCTTAATATAGAAAGGCCCTAACTCATTATTTTTTAGAAAACGAATTTTTTTTGTATATTGCTATAGAAGATCATCCAATGTATCGAAAATTTTAAAAAATTCTCGATTCCGAAAAAATAATGAGTTAATGCCTTTCTATATTAAGGTAACGATGTTTGCCTTTCAGGGTGACCGATGACATTTTTCAAAAAGTGGCACAAAATAGGGGATTTATCAAAACAAAAAAGGGGGCAAAATTAAAAAGAAAACGAGAAAACTACACTAGAGTTGTTTCGTAGGGGACAAAAAGGGAAAAAGTGACAAAGCAGTTGAAAAAGTGTCAATTTGCCACTTTAGTCGGTTAAACGGTCACGCTGGTGCCTTTTCTCAATATACATACATATGTATTTATGTTTTTGACTGCCTCTTTTTTAACATTACACTTGAAGATCCTTTATTGTTGGGTCTTATCCTTTTCTCATTTCATTTTGTTGTGTGTATCATTTTAATTTTCTACTTGATACACTTTAGCATATGTGAAGTTCATTCTGGCGTTGAAACGTGACTTGTTTCTTTAAATTAAGATTTTAATTCACCTTCTTGACGTTGTTGGTTGTTGTGGGTAAAAATAAGATAGGAACTTAAAACTTTAAAGACAATTTTTAAGAGAGAGTGAGAGAGTGAGGGAGAGAGAGTAGCCCAATATATTTTATTGTTAGTATAGAGTTGCCAGTTTAACATCATTGTGTGGATTTTACCGTAAGAATAGCAAGAAAATTATTTTGAAACGGGGTACGAAAGTAAATACAGGCAAATCCCGATATAACGAACGATATAATGTCAGGCCCATTCGTTATACCGAATAATTCGTTATATGGCAGTTTTTTCAAGTTTTTTTTTTAACTTTTATTACTGTAGGCATGATGCAATACAGTAAAAAGAATGAGGGACATTTTTTTTTCAAATAAGCTACCAAATACAAACAAACGGTACCACAATATTTTTTTTTTTGGAAAAATTATCCTGTTTAATATTTTTTTTTTGTCGTTCGTAATACAGAGCACAAATTTATCAAAACATGCGCTATATAAAGTAGAACTAAATCTTAGAGATATGATGCTAGCAAGTTTTTGTTTTTTATTTTGCGATTTTTTTATTTATCATTCGTATAAGTATAAAATTAGGATATTATTTGCTATATACGGTTGCTAATGTAAACTATTTGGACGTTCGTTATTTCGGATTCGTTATACCGAGATTTTCCTCTAAAAGGAAATGCATGCTTTTGTTTTATTTTGTCTATGAAGTGAGTAAAACAAAAGCAATAAAATAAATTAGCGCAGGTGGCACTAAACGTCAACTGAAGTGTGCTTGTTGGTCAATTTCCCTCAAATTAGCTGATTTGAATCACTATTTAATTAACGGAAACTAAAAAATATGTTTGTATGTATTTTCGAATTGTTAACGCTTGAGTTTTCTTCTTTCAGATTTCATATGGTCGCTTCAAAATAGGTTTAGGCCATATGCCACAAAGTTGGAGTGGAGAAAAACGACATAGAATTTTTCTCAATATATAGCTGATGTATTTCTTTTGTATTTTCACCACTGCTTCCGATACATGTTTTGAAGAAAAATGCAAATTATTGTGAACTTTCATGAATTAAATTAGAAGTTAATATTACTTTATTGTAAAAGTAAAAACACATTTTGTGCTCCATACACCACTTTTCTTAATTTATTTTCAAAAAGTAGCTTTTTGTGCTCCATACGAATAGTTAGCTGTTGTATCACAGCTGTGAATTAGAATTTTGTTGATTTGTTTATTTTTTATTTTTTTTTTGCTGTCCAGAGAAATAAGTCGATCGTTTAACGCCGACCAAGAAGCCACTGCCGTAATATTATTAACTATCGATCCGCTTACACACTTACACAAGAAAAACATGTAATTGAAGTATATTTAATATAAAGAATGAAATTAAGTGATTTTTGTTATACTCAAACATGCATAATTAAGGTTTAATTTATTTTATTTTATTGCTTAATAAGTTTATATTAAAACTTCATCATATCATCTTAACATCAGTCGTTAGATTTTTCTTACGGCACCTTCTGTTTTTATTGTTCATTTCTTATAGAAATGAAGCAAAACAAGAATTACCTTTACTTCAAACGTTTTTGTATGCAGAATTTGACACAGTCGCCAAAGAGTGGCGTATACTGCAAAACAATACTTATTAAACCTAAGTATGGTGGATATGGAGCAAAATGAATGCCTAATATCTCAGGAACCATAATAAATATCGTGAAACATGTTTTTGATTCAAAAAGATGGTATTCAAAATATATATATTCCATACCTAACTCATTTTTCTTAAGAATGGTCGGTGGAGCAAAACTATTCTGGGTCGACGATATGTGTTTAAAATATGTTAAGGTCACAAAAGTTCATATGTTTTAAAGCTTTTGAAGTGACTTTTTTTAGGAGTATAAATATATTTTTACAAATATTACTTCTACTGCTTTCCTTCAGTTGAAAGGCGACTATTGTTTGTATTCATTCTAACTTCGCGGCCATATTTCAAAAATATGCGCAGTTATTCTCAACTGGCAACACTGCGCGCGCTTTTAACGTTCAACAACTTTGTCTTCCCTAGAAATTGCGAATCGCATAAAATATATTGATTGATTAAAAAATTTATGATACTTTTTTGTTTTAATAAACATATGTTTTTGAAACTGATTTTAAGTTTTATTATTTTCTTTATTTTGTTTGATTAATAAATAGCAAATTATTTTATTATTATTTGTTTTCTATGCTATTGAACTTTTATTAATTTTTTTCAATGTGAAAATGTGCTGTGACACAGAAAACTTTTGTATGAGAAAGTGTGCTGTCACACAGAAGATTTTTTTAAGATAAAGTGTGCTGCCATACAGTGGGAATTCCCATAAGAATGTGTGCTGCAACATTGTAAATTTTTTTAAAAGAAAAGTGTGCTATGCCGCAAAAAATATGTACGTTGCTTAATCCAGAGCTGGAGCGCCTAAAAGTCTGTACATTTGCAAAAACTATTATTTATCTGATAGTAGTAAAGTAAATAATTTAACAAATATACAAACTTTAATTTTTTTCAGGAAATGAACAAAATGTGTTTATTTTTAGGGGTGCGTACACCAAAAAGGTGAAAAGGAATCCTATTGCTTTCGCTACGCTGTCCGTCACAGGTTGTTTTCTCGAGAACCGTAAGAGCTACGGACCAGAAATTTTCAGACTTTTGCCGCTACCTTAACAAGTAAATGACAGTTAAAAATTAAAGGGAATTCTATCAGGTAATGTAATTTTGACTATGTAATTTGCACAACTTGCTGTACCTCGGAATCCGTAAGAGGCAAACTCTTGCAATTTTTAAAAATACCGAAAAAAATTCACCAAAAATTAAAATAAGCGCCAAAACTAATGAAAATCGCTAAAACAAAAATATGTCGCCAAAAACCGAAAAAATCGCCCAAAACCGAAAAAATCGCCAAAACCGGAAAAAAAGTTTCCAAAACGAAAAAAGCACCGAAACTAATAAAAATCGCTAAAAGGAAAGAAAATCAACAAAACGAAAAAAGTCCCTAATACGAAAAATATCGGGAAAATTCGAAAAAATACAAGGCCAAACTAAAAAAAGAGTCGGCAAAAACCGAAAAAAAGTTAACTGGGTACTTATTTTTTTAATTCTCTACATCCGGTCAGATTATACTGGTATGGACTAAAGTTTGTATAGTTTACATATGTATGTATGTAGAGTCCGTTATGGAAGCCTTCGAGTGCAAATCAAAGTCGCGCTTTACTGAATTTATTTTAGCGTAAAGGTATACGTCGGGCATTCGCTGGTGCTGAATAAGCAAAGAATTTTTTTAAATTTATACGTACTTCATTCTACATAATGGTTTCCATAAAACAATTGATAATTGAAGCTTGATTCTTTCAAGCGTTAAACTATTTTTATCTTATAATTTACGAGTACATATATATTTAAGACAAGCATTAAATTTAACAGCCTTATTTATAAAAACTATTAGGGCTTTATAAAGAATTTTTAATAAAAATTTTGTAAAAAAATTTGTTTTAAATCCCTTTATAAAGCCCTAAACTTCTATAAATAAGGCTGTAAAAATTTAGCATTTAATATTAAAATAATAATAAATAAAAATAAATTATTTAAGGATTGATCGATTGTTCTGTAGAAGCCATTAAAAGTTGTAACAATTTGGCTGGCATCTACTCGTATGTGAAAGCTTATCAAATTACCTTATGAGGTCATTCTATTTAGTTGTAATGAGATCTATTTTGGTGCTTAAGCTTCATATGTAAAAATTAGTTGTAATTTTCGTACTAAGGAAACTTAGGCAATTCTCCAGCTTCATTTCTTAAACATTTCCATTTAAAACAAATCTGTAATTTATACATTGTCTTGGCATATAAGCTCTGCTACTTATAAGGACACACACAGTGAATATTGGATGAATTGCTAATGAATTAGTTAGACTATGTATCTATGTGTGTATATACTTTCTATTTATGATGAACAAAGTATAGAAATTTTTTTTATATAACAACATGATTATTAATGGCAATTTTATGTTTTGCTCGTTTGGTAAAAGTTGAGGCGTTGGCATCTAATCAGTATGAAATAATAAACAGGGATAAATATAAATCACGAGTATATAAGGCGGAAAGCAAAGTAAAATATTTAAAAGTCTTTGCGTGTAAAAGAAGCTTAACTGTTCTTAAAGTAAAGAGAAGAAATATTTCTAACAAAAAATGTGTAATTTTTAATGTCAAAAAGGCGTATGATGAATATTTCAGCACTCATACGTAACGAGTTTTGTAAGAACCAGAGATCTGCATGATTACGAATCAACCCAGTAAAATAATTGAAAGTCATTCTAAGGGAACTACATTTGCATTGCTTCCAAGAAAATCGATATTTTTAATTTGCCGATAGCTAGCAGAAAACCAAGTAGAATATTATTTTAGCCATACACAATACTGTAAATCCTCCATATTTTTAGAAAATACTTACGAATCGATTTTTTTTTAAGAAATCTATGAACTAATTTTAGTCTAAACTTTAAAAGTTATTTACTTAAATTTACATGAAAAATATGTTCCAGGCCTAAAATCGCATTAAAAGTAACGAATTGTTAAAATAGGTAACTATTAACAATTTTTCCTAGCTGAAAATATTATCATAGTATACAAAATAGAAATTTTTCTTAAAATCGCTTCTAGTTCTGTGACCAGGCATCGAAAAAGAGAACTTCTTGCAATGACAAACCTATGTAAAAATTATTAGAACGGATGGAAATTTGCACTACTTCCAGATCGTACATTTTCATGACTTCTTTGGAGTGTCTTTTTTTTTACTGGGAAACGGCATAACTAAATGAATATTGAGCTAGGACTTAACATAAAAAAGTGAAAGATGTTATTGCATGATGTATATCAATGAGACTATTCATCAATTCATTCATATGATTCAATTAATCACTTAATTATGATGTTGTTTGAGTAAATGAGCGATATTTATGTATCAGAGATCTGCATGATTACGAACCAAACGGTATAGTTTAACATTTTCTAAAAAAAATGAAAGATGTTATTGCATGATGCATATCAATGAGACTATTCATATATTTATGATTGTTTTGAAAACTTCTTAAAACCCCTTCTGACAAATATAGTTTTATGTATCATTATAAAATAAATATACATAAATTATGTATATTATAAATAGGCTCATTTTATTTTATAAATTATTTTAATACGAGAAAAACTATTAATTAATACGCCATATTTTATTAACTTAAGACTGCATGTAGTGAACGTCCTTTGTGAGTTATTTGATTGCTATACAAAACAATAAAACAACAATAACAGCATGTTTATAGAACCCAATATGTCTAAAATACGCGTATAAAACCTGACGTTTGCCAAGTTTGCGGTTGTATAACGCGAATGTCATTTTATTTTTGTAAAAAACGTAACAAGTGACAGTTTGTTTGGGTTTGTATAACGCGTTTTCTGCTGTCAAAACAAAAAAAGTGCACGAATGCAAAATTACATTCGTCGGTGGAAAAAATTACAAGTTTTATAAGAAAAACAAAAAAATAAAATTGATATATCCGCAAAAAAGTGAATGTTGCTACAAATAGTAAATTTTTATTTGTTTTCTTTGTTATTGTAAGTGGCACTTAAAGCATAAAGTTGACAACAGCCGTGCAGTTATTATTTTTGGAAACTCATTTTCTTATTTCTTGCAAGATAATAGCTCATTTTATGCTATTTCATTATTTATATACATATGTGTATAAATTTAAAGATTTCTTTTTTAAATACAAAATTTTAATTTACATAAATACTTCCATGTTGCTGTCAAAAAAGGGTTACCTTTTTTAATTAAAAAAATTAAAATTTTATATGACAAAATGTAAACAAATAAAAATTATTTACAGAAAGGCAACACTGTGATTTGGCACTAAATTGCTAAGAGCGCCACACGACGTAAGACCGACGAAAAAAAATTAACGTATTCTACAAATACAAATTCTTACGTATTCGTGCGTGAGCCATTCGTGCGTGTCTTGATTGTGACGTGTTCTATAAACATGCTGTAAGAATTTTTTATTTATTTTCATTAACGGCACTTAAAAAAAGAGAGTGAGCTAATGACAGTCAGCCGCTGTTGGAGAGGTAACTCTGCAAGTAATATCATTAGTACATATTGATGTTAAAGCAAAAAACAAAAGCATTGAAAAAGTGAGTGGAAAGCGAAAGTAAATCAACTCATACAGTTCTCTGTTAAGAACCCAGCTGGCCATGTCTTTCAGACATCTTGCAAGATGGATGCACGACAATATTTAGGAGTGGCGGAGCTGTTATTGAAGCACCTACATATACATACATACATACATATACTATAACTTAGGGGTCACACGTTCAATTTTTGAAAACAAGATTGCTTTCAAATTCACCTATCCATTTATATGACAATTTAATTTTCAATTTGAATAGCTGGTCACAGCACACATTTATTGAAGCCATAAATTTGAGATGTATCTTCGTAAAATTGACTATCAATTTGTGTCACAGCTATCAATTTCAAGGAATTTTGCCACACAGTATGTGCGCTGAAATTGAAAGCGATTTATTGAACGAGTGGCTGTAGCGTACGTAAATACAAGCATGTGAATACATGCAAACAAATATTTATATCACTTCTTAACTTGAACGTTGTCAAACTAAAATAAAACTTAAAAAAAAAATTAAACCGACTTCAAAAATAAGCACTAAAAAGCTACAAATAATATAGATCTAGTTAAATAAAAGATTTTTATATACAGGGTGTTTTTTAGAGGTATAGAACTTCGAATTGAAATAAAACACAAGAAAATCGTTTTAATGTCCATCAATTTGGCTTTATTGGAAGGATAATTTTATGCCATTAATGTTAAAATATGATTTCGGGCATGTGGCCGCCGCGGCTGGCTCGAATAAAGCCAATTCTACAGGTCCAATTTTCAACCACTTTTTCGAGCATATGGGGCCGTATGTTGGCAATAACGCCACGAATGTTGGCTTCCAAGTCCCCTAACGTTTCTGGTTTGTTGGCGTAGACGAGCGACTTCACATATCCCCAAAGAAAATAATCCAATGGTGTCAAATCACACGATCTTGGTGGCCAATTGACAGGTCCATTCCGCGAAATTATGCGCTCATCGAATGTTTCCTTCAATAAATCGATTGTGACGTGCGCTGTGTGGCATGTAGCGCCGTCTTGTTGGAACCACAACTCATCCACATACAAAATCTTCCATAAAGTTGATGGACAAAGCTCCAATTGCTGTGCACGGTGGCGAATCGATTCATTCGGGTCCTCTTCAACACTTTGCTCTACAGCGGCAATTGTTTCTTCGGTGCGCACTGTTCGACGTCTCTGCGGATGCGTATTATCACATAGAGTAAACGTAGTGCGAAAACGATCCATGGTTAACCGAATTAATTGCTCTGATGGACGATTATGTCGACCATAAAATGGACGGAGCTTGCGGTAAACTTCGCGAACTGAACCATTATTTTCGAAATAAATTTGCACGATTTGCAAGCGTTGTTCTTTTGTCAACCTGTTCATGATGAAATGGCAAACCAAACTAGATATTAATCACTTGACAGCTGACAAAATGGCCGCCAGTTAAAAAAGTGATGCCAACTTAAAGTTCTATACCTCAATAAAAAACACCCATTATGTTACCTACAGTGCCGTTTGAAGTTGGTGCAGTTATTTTAGCGGGCATGCTCCTATGTGTTTAGTACCAGTATTACTGGCACCAACTTCAAACGGCACTGTAGGTAACATTTTAGTGCTTATTTTTGAAGTCGGTTTAATTTTTTTTAAAAAGTTTTATTTGTAGCTTTTTAGTGCTTATTTAGAAATATGGTCCAGTTTCGTAAAAATCGATTAAGAAAAAACACGTGAAATATAGTATTAAATTTTATGGGGCGTGGCTACGCCTACTTTTTTAAAACAAGATTGTGTATTTTTAAGAGTTCAAGGTGTGCCAAGTTTCGTACAGATCGATAAAGTAAAAGCACGTGAAATTAAGTATTAAATTTTATGGGGCCTGGCGACGCCCCTTTTTTTAAACAAGATTGTGTATTTTTAAGAGTTCAAGGTGTGTGCCAAGTTTCGTAAATATTGGTTAAGTACAAGCACATGAAATATTATACTAAAATTTATTAGGCGTGCCCAGCCCACTTTTTTGAACGCAATTTTGTGCCTTTAATAAAGTTTATGGTGTGTGCCAAGTTTCGTAAAAATCGGTGAAATAGAACTTTTTTCAAATGGGACCAATGGGAAGCTATACCCTCTCAGACAACACAAAAAGTTTTACAATCCGTCTAAAATGCACCGATTTATTATGAACCTACACACCTAAAAAAAAATACAGACGAATTGTTAACCTCCTTCTTTTTTTGAAGTCGGTTAAAAATAAGTCGTTTAACAGCAGACGAGTTTAAAGTTTTAAATTTGCCTACAATTTAATTAAAAAGGAAAATTTTATAAATTTTTTAAGAAATTTTTACACAATGTAAATAACGATAAAAAGATTAATGCTGCAATATTTTCGAGTTATAGATTTGTTCAAGTAAATAAGCGTTTTTTATATAAAAAAATATGCCATTCGAAATAAATTTTGTGTTAACTCTGGAATTAAAAATAAAACTAGAGCTCATATATTTATTTAAAATCCTTACACAGGTAAGGAAAATCTAATGGCTTTTTTACAATATAATTGCTTCAAAAAAAATCTTTATTGCCTGAACCCTTTAATTTTATACAAAAAATTAATTGAAAAAAAGCAGTTAAAATCGTACGCCATAAATTTTCGTGCACTTGTTTCAAACATAAACCCACAATTCTTTGAACAAAAAAGGAGTTTTCAAATAAAAAAAAGCGAATAACATTAAGTGCATTAAAGGAAAGACGAAAAAAAAATCGTATAATTTTATTGGCATACGCTTTTAAATGTTTATGTATATGTGCGAGTATGTATGTATGTATGTATATACAAAGCCAGTTGCATTTGCCAATCGAACAAATACCCATAATATTCGTACTTCATTGCTTCTTTGATACTCCTGCTGTTGCACGAATATGACTCAATTAAATGTTCATGCCTTCCAGGTACACAAAGCAACTCAAGTCAGCTAAGCCAAATAGTAAAATGGTATTTCAAGGAAATAGAAAAGGAAACGAACGCAAATAAAAAAGAAATGTAATAATGATACTAAACTGGTAGTAAATTACACTACAACGTGATCGAGTGCAGCGTAGTTGGGTAATGGACATTCACATAAATGTGGGTGTGTGTTTTTATGTATATGTATACATATACATACATACACAATTTTCTTTTCTAAATAACAGTGGGTGCACAGAAAAAATAAGTTTCATTTTTTATAACAAAAATCCCGGTATTCAATCATTTTAATTTTCGAATTTCCTGTGATAAAGAAATCCGCTATATCAATAACAAAAATTGTAAAATAATAATATTTTTTCTTCAATAATATAAATATTTGAATTAATAAAATATTTTATCAATAATTTTTAATGTAAATGTAATGAATCAAAGAAAAAAGTTGTTGACTGAAATTTTATTTTCAGTGATAATTGTTATTTTATTGTATGTGTGTGTGTTGATGGATGAATGTTAGTTTGTTTTTGCTTGGCTGCGATTAAAATTAAATGTATTTGGGATGAGTCGAACCGGGAATCTCGTCACTAATAGACTAACGTGCTTACCATTCAGCTAAAGAGCAACTGGTTATTGGATTCGCAAATAATGAATACAGGCAAAACATGAGAAATCATGGTTCTTTTACATTTGCGCATTGCGTTTTGATATAATCTAAAAATAACTTTGTTGAGAAAAAAAAACAAGACACGATGATTTTCGGCTACTTGTTGTAATTCACACGTATACAACACGACCAATCAAAAAAACAACAACATCAGCACATAACCATGTCCAGTCAATCAACAAGTAAGATAAACACCAACACAAGCAAAACAAAAGTAAACGATATTTTAAAATGCGCGGAATTGATAAATGCAATATTCAAGTTAATGACAAATATTATTGAAATTAAAAATTTTATTCATTAACACGGTTTTATTGAAAATAATTCTTGTCTATTTTTTTCTGTGTGTAGTAGAAAAATAAAGATTTGTAGAAATTTGCTTGAAAAATATTGCTTTAAGATAAAGATATCACAAAGTAGTTTGCCAGATACATAATCGTATAAGCAATAGGGAAAGGTTTACTTTTGCACCTGATGTTTAGATTTTCATGAAGCCCCAGACCTAATGAGAATGCTGATAAAGGTTTTTGTAACACACAACTTTATAAAGTTTATGCAGGATATGGAAATATATACGAGTTCCCATAATTCCTACCAGGAACATAAGGACATATAAAATTTATTCCATTCTGATTTGTCCGATGCAAGTGTTTTTATCTCGTTCCAGCTCTTCTTGGTTAGCCGCTTGAATTTCGATTTGGCTGGGCCAGATGTGTAGTGGTTTAGCTTTTCTGTGACTTCCTTGTGGATCCCATTCGATAGCTTGCCTTGTGATGTCTTCAAGGGGTTTTCGTAGGGTATGTCCTAGCCAGCGCCATTTTGTTTTAAGGATCTTGACCTGTAGGGGGATTTGAGAGGTTTGGACCCATAATATTTTATTGGTTGTCGCAACTGTCCAGAATATTTTAAAATTCTACGCAGGCAGCGGCTTATGAAGACCTGTAGCGAGTTAACATCCTTCTGTGCTGCATTCCACAATTCACATCCATATAGAAGAGCTGATTTTATGCAGGAGTTAAATATTTTTAGTTTGGTTCGTTTCGAAATAAGTGCTGATCGCCATATGGTGTTAAGAATGCCAAATGAGTGCTTACCAGGGGGGTTATTATGTAATTCGATTCGAAAGGAAAACTTTTCAAATTTGTATGTTATTAGCATTGCAATTCGAATACATTTCCGTTCGATTCGGATTGCATAATAACCCCCCAGCTTTTATTCGATTTCTTACGAAGAAGACTTCCGAGATAGCAGAACGTTGATACACCCTCAAGACACTTCCCGTCTATTGTGATGGCGCTGTTGTTGGAAGCATTAATTATCATTGCTTTAGTTTTAGAAATACTCGTATTTATTTTTAGGCCTGGCTTCGCTGCTTTTGTTTTTACTACATTGATCTTAGCCTACATATCATTGAAGTTGTGGGATAGTAGACATATGTCGTCACCATAGTTTAGATCTTCTAGCCTTCTATTGAATGCCCAAGTAACTCCCCTCTGCGAGCAATATTTTATAATACAATTTCGAGTACGTTAGTGTGAAATTGGTTCATTGGGAGTTATTATTTTAACAGCCAGGCAACAGCGTTTAACAGATGACAATTGTGAAAAGATGATTTAATTGTTTTTGCTTTTTAGCTAACAATACGTAACATATTATTTGATTATTAGTTAAAAAGAGATGTATCTTAGGACACCCAGTTAGAGCTATGCTGCTTAGCTATATAAACCAAATGCAATAAAATTATATTAAATGATGTTAGGTTAGGTTAGGTTAGTTTAGCAGGCTGCTGGTGAAGAATGAAATTTATGGGTCCAGCTCACTTGGGTCCAGCTCACTTGGGTCCAATGCGATGATCCCTTTGTACTACCTGTAAGTTGAAAGTAGTAGAATAAGGAGGAGACAGGGAATATAGGGAGGATATAGATGGAAAGTGGTTAGTGTGGCCCAGAGATCCCTCAGGTGCTTCCTGGTAAAGCTAGTTAGGTTTTTGGTCCTGTTGATATTTAGGCGAGGCCAAAGTGTTCTCGATATAACACAGATAGGCTCACTGCGCCATCTTTCCTGAGCTGAATTTAGAAATGCAGTATCGAAATGTCTCCAGCAGGACGAGAGAGGGAGCCCACAGAGATTGTCAATATCGACTTCTCCGAGTAGGGTTCCTCTCTTTGCCAGGTCAACCGCAACTAGATTGCGTAAATTAGTCCCGTGTCCACGCACCCAATATAGTGTAATGGTTGACTGCTGCGCCAGTTTATCCAGGACTGTGCGGCATTCTTGGATAATGATATCCCTGCTAGGGATTTCATCGCAGATTGGCTGTCCGTTATTATCTGGATATTACTGTTATGTATCCGATAAGAACTTAACCAGTGTGTTGCTTTTTTAATGGCGAATATTTCTGCCTGTAATATACTACATTCGTCCGGGAGTCTGAAGGACATTTCAATTCCGAATTCTGGAATATATACGCCCCCTGCAACTCTTCCCCCTCATCTAGAGCCGTCCGTGAAAACCTGCACGTTTCTGTCCATAGGGGAGAACCCTTCTGTCAAAGAAATATTAAATTTCCTATTGAAGTATTGTGTGGGAGTGCAGAAGTCAATGAGTTCAGGTATATTGTTTGGTATATTTAGAATGCTAGCGTGACCCAATGGTCTGTAGTACCATACGCCTACTGCGTTAAGTCTAACGGTTGTATGTAGGGCAAGTTTTCTAGCCATTAAGTCCACAGGAAGCCAACAAAGCATAGCGAAGAGTATCTTTGTCGGCGTGGATCTAAGGGCACCTGTTATCATAAGTGCCGTTTTGCACTTATAGAGAATACCTTCTATACGGAACTGGTTGCCCGCTGATTCTAGTGCTTTCCACCAGACCGAGATTCCATAAAATAGGAATGATGATGTCAAATTAGTCACAAATATTTCAAAACGTTTCCATTTAATTCCCATTGGTTTTTTTTCTAAATGCGTATGATTAAATTAATACAATCCAAAAACAAATTACGCAATCGTTCGAATTGTTTTTGTTTTCTTTTTGTTTCATTTACTTCAAAGAACGCAACCAAACGCAACCAAACGAAACCAAACATTTTGTTTCGTTTATTTTCGTACTTTGCTTTTAAAAACAAAGAAATCTGAATAGAAAAATATATTTACTGCCTGGCTCACGATGTCGACAAGAAATTTTCGTTCGCATATTTATATTGAAAACAAAAACAAAATAAGAAAATTTGTTTTTGTTTTCAATATAAATAAGCGAACGAAAATTTCTTGTCGACATCGTGAGCCAGGCAGTTATAAATTTTTGTTACGAGAATAATCTCGTAGCTCCTTTAGCGTGGCATAAACAGCATAGCTCTAATATAATATATAATTTTTGAAGTTTATTATTAACTGCAATTATTATTTTTGTAATTAATAACAAAAGTAATAATTGCATGCATATTCTATAATTACTTTATTAACGAATTATTTTTCCAATTACATGTAATTGTAACTTGTTTTTATCGATTGCAATTACATACATGTAATTGTCATTATATAACTTTTTTAATTACAGTCACATGTAATTATATTTAAGATTTTTCCCACAAGAATTACATTTAATGTAATTGTTATTTTTTCATTATCATTTGCAACTAAATGTAATTGTAATTGAAAAGTTTTTGTTGCAATTACAATTTTTTTTCTTGTTATGTAACCAATTACAAAATGTAATCATTACGGGCTAAGTTTAATTGACGGGAAAATAATAAAATAATGGGCACTTTGCCTATTTTACGGTCGCTAAAATCGTCCTACTCAGAGCACTAAACGCATGCTGGTGGTGGATAAATTTGAGCCCACTGTGTCAGTAGACAATCAACCGCAATTGACGCTGTGCCTGAAAGTCAGTAAATGAAAACAAGTTGAATATTCTCTTTCTTTATATATTTCTCTCTCTCTCTCTCTCGTTATCTGTCATATTGAACGTGTTTGTTCCAAATGACTCTTGCTTGAAATTGGCATACGCACAACTTTTTACAAACATCATAAATCTTATCAAATGCCAAAGAAAATTTTACCTTTTTAGTCTTGTTACTGACTATGGTTTTTTTTGGCATTTAAGTTAATTTAAAATAAAATTTTAATTTGAATAAAATGCTTTTGGTTTTGTTTACACACACAGATATAAGCGTATGTTTGTATTTATATGTATAATGATACTTCTACTGATAAATACATACCAGAAGTTGTCTAGGTAATAAAAGGAAGCTTGTATGTTGACCCTTTGCAGGAGTAATTATCGTTTGTGACAAAAACCAAAATATTAATAAAAATTTACTAAATCACAGAAAATTTGTAGACCAACGACACTCGACAGAAAAAAAAATTTCAAAAGAGTTAAATTATTTTTAAGCCCGAGGTAATATCGTTTGAAAAATCATAATAAATATTTATTTATAATAATAATTATTTATATTTATATTTTTATGTATTCATTAAATCATCACAACGACTGTAAATATTTGTATACACTTGCTAGCGACGACATCAAAAGAATATTTAATAAAATATAAAACATTTCACACTTCAAAAAGAAAATCTTAAAAACTCTCTTTAACGACTTCATACTTCAGTTTGAACTCTTTCAAAATGACTGGCAAGCAAAAGAAACGATTTATAGCAAATAGAAATAAAATTAATAGCATGAGCACGAGCCGACTTTTTTTCTCTCCTGTTCATAAAAATTTAATGAACATTTTATAGAAATTCAAAGCAAAACATTCATCCGGTGTAAATTTAACAAAAAAGGAAATTCATATTTTCAACTATTTTCCTTTTCAAAATCATTCAGCCGTGAAGTTTTAAGTTTTTAGTTGAGTCTTAAGGTTGCAAAGCATATTCCTATTTTTTTTACCTTAAGCTGGAAATCAAAAGCTGTTGACGCGTGACAAAAATACAAGAAATTCAATTTAAAAAGGTGGCAAAATATTAAAAGAAAAAAAAAATTAAAGCAACTTGATTGTATCAAAACAAAGTGCATAGTTAATGAAAGAAAATTATTTGAAGTGACTTTCAATGAATCATAAGCAAAGAACAGTGAATGAAGGACAGTGACATAGTTCCATTGTGCAAAGCGAAAATTTTGCTTTAAAAAAATTTTTTTGTAACAAAAAAAAATAAGAGAGTTGTCTTAGGACACACGGTTAGAGCTAGGCTGCTTAGCTATGTAAAACAAATTTAATGTGTTAAATAACAATGCAAGAAAATTATATTATATGATGATGTCAAATTCGCCGCAAATATTTCAAAACGTTGCCATTTATTTCCCATTATTTTATTTTTCTGGCTTCGTACAGTGCTGCCGAGGAGATACAACTGCCAAAAAAATTTCCAACACTATTATATCTCTTACAAGGTCATCACTATAAGTTTTCTAGCAATAAGGTTTCGTTATTGCTTATTGCTCCTCCCAAGATTGGAATTGGAAAATTTACTGAAAAGTAAAATAAACAAATACAAAAAAGAAGAAATTGATAATTTAAAAAAAAACTGACTTTAAAAGAGAAAACTGCAAGACTGCTCAGGAGCTAAAAAAAACTGCCAAATACAGATAACTCTGCATATTTGGCAACGCTGGCTGCGGAGATTAAATTAATGTATTGCTTGTGCCCATGTGCAAACACAATACAAAAACAAATTCAGAAATCGTTCTCATTGGTTTTGTTTCACTCACTTCAAAGAACGAAAAAAAAGCCAAATCAAACATTTTGTTTTGTTTATTTTCGTACTCTGCTTTAAAGTACAGAGAAATCAAAACAAAATTTATAACTGTAATAGTGTCGATTATTTTTGTTAAGAAAATCACATTCTAGCTCCTGTGTCGTGGCATAAAGAACATAGCTCTAAGAAAAAATATATGATAATTTTTTATTTCACGCTGTATTGGTAATTTTTTAACTATCATAAAATTATTATTTTTGTTACGAAAATCAGGTTCCAGCTCCTGTGTTGTGGCATAACGAGCATAGCTCAAAGAAAAAAAATATACTATAACTTTTTATTGCACGCTGTATTTATAATTTTTTAACTGCTAAGATACTTAGTATTTTTTTACGAAAATCACGTTCTAGCTGCTGGGTCATGGTACAAAGAGCATAGCTCTAAGATAAAATATACGATAACTTTTTATTATATATTATATATTTATAATTTTGTAACTGCCAAAAAACTCATTTTTTTGTTACGAAAATCACATTCTAGCTCCTGTGTCGTGGCATAAAGAGCATAGCTCTAAGAAAAAATATACGATAACTTTCTGTTGCACGCTGTAATTTTGTGACTATAAAAAGAACTTCATCGTTTAGACTTGCCATTGAATGCTTCAACTATGAATACTAAATTATGAAGTTATCTTTTTTATAAACTTCATTAGAGCCATGGGTATTTCCTGTAAATATATAATTTCATTCCTAGAATTTTAGCTTAAGTCGACTAATGCTGTTATTACTTTTAATAATAGACATAATAACTATGCGTATAATTCAGCTAGTAACTAGATTCTTTCTCTAACTTGAATTACCTGGTATGTGACATAATGAATTTATTTAAAATTAAATCCTACAACATTTGTTTCTTTCCGTTTCTGTACTTCTCAAATTGGCCACGTTAAGGCAAACAAGAAAATTATTCATTTTTCCATTTTAAACTTTTGATTTTCTCATTTTCTTAACATCTGTTTCAGCTGCTCTCAAGCGAAACCATTTTTATGCAATTTACTTTCAGTTTATTTTTCATATTTCTTCCAAAGAAAAACTTAAATATTCAAACAAATCAAGGAGAAAAAAGGGGCAAGCAACGAAAGCAAGGGCATGAAGAAACCAACAGCAACTAACAACTCCTTCCCTTAAGGTATTTTAATTTTTTAGTTATTTCTTTTTGCAGTTGATTAAATCAAACTGCGCTAAACTAAATGAAATGAAATCACATGAGAAATTTTTAAACACAAAATTGAAAATAGAAAACTACTGATAAAGTATTAGAGTCAAACAGGATGCCAAAGGACCATACACACACGCACGCACTCAAGCACACACACACGCATGCTTATATTCATGCACAAATACACACAATAACATATCCCTGCATACACATCCTTCCATGTTTACAGTTATGTAGGGATATATTTTTGTTTATGCGAGCATAAAAGTTTGCATTTATTCGCATATTTTTTTTCTCTCTTTTATGTTGATCTTTTTTTTTTCCAGCACGAAAGCAAACATTAACATTGCATCAGGAATTCAATATAGAGTTTATTTTTTTTATCCTTTGTTTAAGTAAGTTTTTCTTGCTCTGCCTTTTTATTGAGTTTATTTTCACACAATGCAGTATGGGACTTTATAAGATTTCCTTATCTATTGCAGAGTAAGCAGTCGTTTTTTTAATTGCCACGTGTGTGAGTGCGCACGTGTGTGTGTGTAAGCACTTGCTCCCACACTTGCATCGACTTTGGTCATTTAACGATTTTTTAAACTTTCTTTGGATTAAAATTAGAAATAAAGTTTATATCGTATGATAGTTATGGTTCTATGAAAGAAAATTTATTTACTATTTGTATTCTAGTGAAAAAAAATTGGAAAATTGGAGGTAATTGTTAAGGAAATCATTATCACCAACATTCAATGAATTAATTAAAAAGTTATTTCTTAATATTTTTAATCCCGACCAAAAAAAAAAACGGGGTGTTATAAGTTTGTAGTGTGTGTCTGTCCGAGTCCACGTACAGACCAAACGGCTGGACCGATTTTGATTTAGTATTTACTGTTTGAAAGGTGACTTGATCGAGAGGGTTCTTAGCTATGGCGAAAGAAAATTGGTTCTGCCAATTACAAGATATCACATCTTCTCTAGATAAAATCGGAGGTTTTTTTTTAATTTTGAATTTTAAATGAAATCGATGTCAGGAAGTTTTCAAAAAGCGCGTTGACTGCATTTAAAGCTCTATATAACAAGGCGTATGTTGTGCCTTCCGAGTCGTTTTCACATTTTTTTTTGTAAGCTCTGATGTTAAAACACATGCTACAGCTGCTTATAATAAAATCTAGAAAATACAATTAATAGCATTCAAATTTAGAACAAAAATTTGGAAATGTATGGTTTAAATTTGTTTGTGGCTGTGTCCCGTTTCACTAAAAATAACTCTGGTATGCTATTTACATTAGAGATTCTGTATATGAGACTGAAATGTAAATCAAAAAATGTCAAACAACATACGCTTTTCGAAAACACCATGTTGTTACGTTTTACCAGTGCTGGTCTAATAATTGAATATTCACTTGGTTTAGTATTTATCTAATAAATAAATACAGTCAAACCTCGATAATTGGTACCCTGTTAATGAAAATCGCAACAATTCGAAATAAACCGCTGCTACCTTGAGAAAAACTCTGTAATTCGCCAAATATTTCACACATTTCGGTGTCCCCGTTAAATAGTGTTTTTCCCCTGAGGAGACCTCTCCTAATCTTACTTACTCATAAACAGAATATATGGTAGCATTGTTGAGAGTATGAGTATTTATATGAGAGAGCAAAAGAAAAAACAACGTCAAAATAAAATATTTTCCATCTCTCGCCTGCTTTCTAGTGTCAATTTTATGGAAAATGTGTTTATGCCGCAATTCTGTTTGATCATAAATTTTCAAAATATTTTAATCAAAATTGCTTATGGCAAAAGGCTTATAAATATTTCCCATCAAATTAAAATTCCCATACATTCTTTAACTTCATGATATCAAAAATTATCAATGTCAACTTCAATTTCAGACTATTATAAATATCATAAAATAACGATACAACAAACAAATTTGCGCATAAGCAAATGTCGTTTTTTTTAACCATACATATATGATCAAACAGAATAAGTCTGCAACTTCAGGAAAAATCACTATCAAATTAATAAAACCCATATTAACATCGACAGCAGTAACTTCAAATGCACTCTCATTGTTGTTTTAATTCCTTTTGTGCTTATTTTTGTGTACGAAATAAGGAAATTTATTGAGAGTATGGTAGGATTGTTTAGAGAATGAGTGTGAAAGCACGAGAAAAAAAAAGGTTTCAAAAGAGCATTATGGGCCTGTCCCACGATGTCGATAGCGTTCGACCTGTCGCACACTTACATTTAAAACAAAACAAAAAATTTCAATATTTTGGTGTTGTTTCAAATGCAAGTGTGTAACAAGTGGAACGTAGTCGATATCGTGGAACAGGTCCTTAATATTTTGTTCTTGCTTCAAATGTAACTAAGCGACAAGTCGAACGTTGTCGACATGGTGGGACAGGCCCTGTCATTATTGAAAAATAAATTCAGTAAAGTGCGACCGAGACTCACACACGAAGGTTTCCGTACGGTCACTACATATTTATGTAATACTATACGAACTTTACCGATTTTTCAAGTTTTGGAAGTTTTTCTTATTTTTGGCGCTTTTTTTGCTTCAGGGATTTTTAGGACGTTTTTCGGTTTTTGGCGATTTATTTTAATTTTAGAGATTTTTTATGATTGGCGATTTTTTCGTTTTGCCGATTTTTCTGGTTTTGGGAATATTTCATTTTGGCGATTTTTCGGTTTTGGCGATTTATTTTAGTGAGATTTGTTTACGTGTGGCGCTTTTTTTGGTTTTGCCGATTTTTCCGGGTTTTTGGGTTTTTCATTTTGGCGATTTATTTTAGTGAGATTTTTTTTATGTTTGCAGCTTTTTTTGTTTTGGCGTTTTGTTCGGGTTTTTGGTTTTTTTTTCATTGTGGCTATTTTTTTATTTCGGCGATTTTTCGGATTTTGGCGATCTATTTTAGTTTTAGTCATTTTTTATGTTTGGCGCTTTTTTTCGTTTTGGCAATTTTTTCGGGTTTTGGGGTTTTTTCTTTTTGGCGATTTCTCGGTTCTTGGCAATTTATTTTAGTGAGATTTTTTTTATGTTTGGGGTTTCTTTCATTTAGGCGATTTTTTTCATTTTGGCGATTTCTTTTAGTTTTAGAAATTTTTTAGTTTGGCACTTTTTTTCGTCAGGGCGATTATTTCAAGTTTTTGGCGATTGTTTTCGGTTTGGCGATTTCATAATTTTGTTATTTTTTACTTTTAACGTTTTTGAAAATTTCAAGAGTTTGCCTTTTACGGTTTCCAAGATACAGCAAGTTGTCAAAATTACATGAACTGATGGAACACTCTTTAATTTTTTTCATTGCTCGTTTTGGAACACCTTTTAATTTTTAACTGTCATGTATTTGTTGTAGTAGCGGCCAAAGTTCTACATACTTCCTCAAAACTTCAAGTCCATAGCTTTTACGGTTCTCGAGAAAACAGCCTGTGACGGACAGCGAAAACAATAGGGTTCCTTTTCATATTTTTGGTGTACGGAACCCTAAAATAGAACATAACTTTAGCAATTGAGCAAGGAAATTTTAAGTTTTTTTTTAGATTTAAAACTCATTAAACGATTTGTAGGGGAATCGTTTATTTTATTTTTGACCTCGTTAAACCGAAACCTTTAGTTCGTAAAAAAAAACAGTTGGTGCCTTTGATTATGAATTATCGGGATTCTACTGTAAATACTTGGCTAATTCGGTATAAAAAGCATTGCATTGCATTGCATGCTTACTGGCATGCATATTTTTATGACTTTCATTAAGACCCACTCATGCACCCAGTTTCACATTCTGTTTCAACAACTACTTATTCCCTTTTTAATGTCAAAGACTTTTATTACCATCAGCATTTTAAATTATTACGGCACTAAAAATAAAGTTAAAATTACTGTTTGCCATAAAATGTTATTTCATAATTTAAGTGCGTACATAAAAATATGATTCCCATAATAAAAACTAATATTTTTAAATAGAAATAATATTTTTATGGTGACCGACCATATTGGCTGTTAAGAAAAAATAAAATAAAATAAAATAAAATCCTGCAATATGAAAGCACAAAATGCATGCAACACACACACATACACACCTACATACATACTCGTACATATTTTATTTGTTTGCTGAAACAATTTAATTAATTATTTGTTTTAATTGCCATCATATTATGCATGTTTATGATGTGCTTGTTGCAACTGTATTAAGTTAATAAAATTATAAATATTCCAGCACATGCATGCATATTGTTGCATCACTGACAAAAAGACACACACACCCACACACACACACACTCTTGCTGCATATCGAATGAATATTGTTGAAACATGAATACGGACATGCTTGCTGTGTGTCATGCAATACAGTTTCCAATTTTATTTATGTACTCGTACATGTGAGAAAAAAGAAACATTAAATGCATTAAAATGCATTAAATATTCAGCATAACTACACTGCAGTTGTAACAAAGTATCTGCAACATTTTATATGACAAAAGGTGTCGTCGAGTGCCAAAATGATTGTATGCATGTATGTATGTATTTTGGCAGCCCACATTCTTCACTTACAAGCGAACGAACACAAACACACACACACACACACACACACACACACACACACATTTACAAACTTAATTGCATGAATTTGTGCTGATGAACTACAATCAACGACACTGCATTATATTCGCAAAACAAATGCTATAAAATTTAATAATGCAAATGTAATTAACTTAAAATTACCAGGACATTTCAACAAAAATATTATAAATTTATTATACGTGGGCGGTTGGTTGTGATGTAATATTGCCAAAGGCTAAAGCTACTTGGCGGTACTCGGAGTGAAAATCGGTATAACCAAAAAAAGTTTAAGCGACATGCATATGTACATATATTTTGAACTTCGTTTTTTTTTTGCTGCTGAAACCTAATACTCTGTTCGAAGTTGTAAAAAATTTTCAGCAACATTGATTATTTCGCGTGAAAAATTTGACACGTAGCAAGTGATGCCCATATTATTGTTTTTTAAAAAAAAAATTTCGTATTTATTGGTTTGAAGTAGGCAACACTAATCGACTTTTGTAAACAAAAACATCAGCTGTCAATATTTCACGCGAAATAAATAGGTCTGTTCCAGATGCATAACAAAACAGTCCGAACTTGTACAAAGTAATCCAAAAGCGTTCCAGATAGCAATTTTTGTGCAATTTTGAGAGCGAATGAGAGAGTAATTTTTTTCATTTCCTGTACAAACTAGTACGAACTTTTTCTTCTGGGTTAGTTCGGACAAGAATTGAATAATCAGCTGTTTTTTGTTTACATATGAAACTGAAATATTAATCAGAAAATTTGCAAATATAGAAAAAAAGTTTTTATACACAGATTTATTAAAAAGCAAAATTGAAGGTTTTTGAAATAAAGCTTAATTTGTAAGTACATTTGTGCTTATTTTGCCATTTCTTTAATATAAAAAAATGATTTTTATGATTTTTTAAATAATTCACGTAACTCCTACTTTTTTGAAAATTTTTTTCATTTACTTTTTACAGATGTTGCCAATGATGCAAATTTTATGTTTTTATAATGTTATGCGTTTTAAGCGACTAAAATCACTAAAATAAAATTTAATTTAAAAAGTAAGCAGCACTAGTATATCAAGATGGTCAATTATGGTTTTTTGCGTTCCAGCAATTTTGGATAACTTTTGCACATTCCGAGAGTAATTTTTTTTTTACTCTCATTAGTCCGAACTTTAACAAAATCTTGTGGAACACACCTAATGTCAGTCACATTATTTCACAGATGGCAAGAAAATGTTGCCAGATACATTTCATAAATCGTCGCTGTTTTATCTAACTGCCCTATCTAACATTTTTAAAATTTTACATGAGAGCAGCTTTTATGATTATTTTCTACATGTATTCTTATGGAAACGTCTGAAATAGTTTTACTATTATAGCATCGGCAGTAATGTTTACAGTCATACAAATTGTGGACAAGGTTTATTATGACTCATAAAGTCTAGTAATGGACTCAACTCATTTTTCAAAAAAATGTCAGTTAGGTCGGTTAATTAAAACAGCGACGAAATGTATCACGATTTTAACATGGTACAAGTTTTGCAAAATTTTTTTATATTTCATGTGAACTTTTTTTTTATATGGATTATGTCAAATTTTGAACAGAGTACCAGGCTTAAGGCACGTTATCTACATATTGTTTTCTTAATATAGAAAGGCCCTACTAAGCCTTTTTTTGAATCGAATTTTTGTATATTTCGATAGCATAACATCTACTGTATCGAAAAAATGCCAAAATCGCGATTTAAAAAAATAATGAGTTAGGCCCTTTCCATATTAAGGAAACGATATATAACATGTACTTAGATTTATACAGAGCTGTTAAGTTTCGATTACGATTAGTAATCAATTAGATTACATTTTAAAAATAATTGCAATGATTATATAATTGCCTTCAAAAGAATTGCTGATAAATAATTGATTACGATTACTAATAATCGAAAAGTAACCTGAATTACTTAAAATTACTAAAAGTACTGAAAAAGAATCAAAAGTAAACAAAAAGTAATCCGACTACTTTCAAAGATTACTTTTGATTCTTAATAAATAATCAAAACTAATCAAAAGTGATCCTTAGAAGTAATCGGATTATTTTTTGATTATTTTTGATTATTTTTGATTATTTTCAGTAATTTTAAGTAATTCAGATTACTTTTCCATTATTAGTAATCGTAATCAATTAGTAATCGTGCGAAACTGAATATAATCGTAATTTAATCATTACTTCACCTTTAAAATAAAAGTAATCAAATTAGTAATCATTACGATTACTAATCATTACTTAACAGCTATGGTTCTATCATATTGCACAGTGGGTATTTTGGTATACAATGGAAACAATGCTGCAGTTTTTAAATGGGCCGTTCGATTGTTAAAGCATTTAGGGGAGTATTTTTGAGCTTAAGTTTAGAGTTTTAATTTTATATCTCTAAAGAGAGCAGGGCGAAAAAACCCCAAAGTAGGCCATTTTTGGTTAATGACAAACTCAAACGTATGCCAGCCAAGCTGATGTTTTTTTTATATGATAAAAAGGATTTTTTTGCAAGTAACTTTTCCTATTCAAGAGCTGGAAAAAAGTCTACTGCAATTAAGGGCTTCCGCTTAAAGCTTAGAAAACATTCGATCTAAAGAACTTAAATTTTAATCATTACATACATAACAATTAAAGTTACGTGCACCAAAGGTGAAAAGGAACACTATTATTTTCGCTACGTTGTTCGTCCGTCCGTATGTCTGTTACATGCTGTTTCCTCGACAACTGTAAGAGCTACGGAACGGGGGGGGGGAGGAGGGGGTCTACGCTGTAATTCGAAGCGAAAGAAAATGCTTTCGAATTTGCATGTAATTAACATACCCCTGAAATTTTCACAAAATATGTAAAACTTTGGCCACCGCAACAACAATTATATAATAGTTAAATTTTTAAAAGTTAGTGTATTTTTATGTAGACCACACCAGTTGGCATTGAAATAAAAAAAAAACAAAATTAAAGGGTATTTTGTCAGGCAATGTAATTTTAGCAACTTGCTGTATCTTGGAAACCGTAAAGGCACACTCTTAAAATTTTCAAAAATTCTAAAGTAAAAACTCCAAAATTAAAAAAGAATAAAAAAAATCGCCAAAATAAAAAACGCGCTTAAATAAAAATTATCACCAAAAATAAAATAAACCGCTCAAAAGTAAAAAGGCACCAAAAATTTAGAAAAACCGCCAAAAACCAAAAAAAAACCGCTGAAACGAAAAAACACAAAAATAGAAAAAACGTCAGAGCGGAAAAAGCGCCTAAACTAAAAAAACCGCTAAAACTTAAATAAATTTCCAAAACTACAAATTTCCCAAATCCGGAAAAATTGTCAAAACCCTAAAAAAAGTTTACTTAAATTTTTTAAAGAAATTTCTTAATCAGCTAAGATATTTAAATATATAGGCTAAGGTTCGAATAGTATTACATATGTGCATTACCACAAGAATGTCAATGTTGTAGCGTGCGACACTAAGTAAATATGCTTGATTTTTCAAGGAAAACGAATTTTTTTTTTACTTCTTTATATATTTGTGTAGGCCGTCAGCAGCTCTACGTTGGGTAACATTTTAAGAAAAATCGAGTCATGTTGTTCAGAAATTCAAGGTTAATTGCTTGCTGTCGCACGAGACGAAAAACTTGAATTTCTGGGAGAAATTACCACATGTAGTGTCCGTGAATTAATTTTTTTTCGTATGCATATTTTGTGTATAAATTTTTATATTTATTTTAATTTGTGCATAAATATATTCTAAAGCCAATTTACGAAAAAATTTAATTATTTTTTCCAGTATATTATGAGTTAGCCCTCGTTGTTATGTAACAAGTTTATGTCCCACTGTTGTGCGATCTGGAAAATTTTCGTTTATTTGTTCATCTAACTTTACATGCTGTTGTCATTGTTGTTCTTGTATTAATTTGTTTTTTTATTTTGCAAATTATATATTGTTGTCACTATAATTCCAAAGTGTCATGCCAACAATTTCGTCAATGTGAATGTGAAAAGTAACTAAACTCGAGATTTGTCTCTCTCAAAATGAGTTAAAATATCCAGGTTGTTGTTCGAGTCACATGTAGTTGAGTGTGTCATGTTTAAATAAATTATTTATATGGATGCCTTTAATTAAACAGTACAAGGAAGGACTCACAGAACTGGTACACACACTTACAGACACACAAACGCACACGCACACATGCACAATGAAACCATCCCTCTAGTCAGCCTAGAACCATATGTCTCTATGTCAACACTATTTTCTCTAGCGACAATTGAACTAGTTAAAATGTCGACAACTTTTATTTTATGCGCGAGTAGAGATACGTTAGAGACAACAGTTATAGTGTATTTCTGGTGACATTGTCAATGAACGCGTCAATAGTTTGTTTTTCTTTTTTATTATCCTATGCAATCATTTTAAAATCTTACGTACATATGTATGTATGTGTGTATGTATTTAAGTTTGTTGCCCCAACCCTTATAAAATTGTAGACGAGGGTCACTAAAATGTACTAGTGAGTCTTTAGTTCAAATGTCTCCATATGGTCGTAAAAGAATGGTGCTAAAGTCTACTGGTAGATTTTCAATGACTACCCTATGTTATATGTCAATACGCGATTACATTGGCTGGGGTGCATCTAGTCAGTTGTACTATTGACAATGTCACTAGTAAATCACTACAATTTTACTATTGACATCAAGCGAGGAAATATCAACATTGTGGACTAGAGACCCTAAAATTTACTAGTGAATCTTTGGTCCCAATGTCTCCATGTGGTCCCAAAAGAACTACTTAGATGGTAGTGCTACAGTCTGGTGGTGGATTTTCAATTACAAGCTAATGTTAGATGTCAATAGATGATTACATTGCCTGGGGTACACCTGGTCAGTAGTACTACTGACAATGTCACTAGTGAACCACTACAATTTCACTATTCGCATTTCCTGCAGGGATTGTATGGGTCCGGGAACAGGGAGAGTTGTTAACACACGCATGCAAAACGTAAGTATATGAACACAAAAGGAACATCCATGTGTGTATGTTGTTACTTTAATTGGAATTCATTATAGCAGCAGGATAATTTAGTTGGCGACGAAAAACATTTATTGCTGCCATTTTATTTGGAGCAAAGTTTACAACGTGCAACTAATGATGGTGTTTGAGTAAGAATGAGCAAAAAAAAATATATTGTATGTGCATATTGGTTTTAACAAAATGGATTTGTGCTGAAATCGATTTGTTTGAACATTCGCTGTTTAAGGTATTTGAAGAACAATGCAGTTTGTGGCCATTTAATTAACTTTTTGAGGATTTAAAGTACATATACATACGTGTGTTATACAAAGCTTCTTGTTCATGTATGTATTTTGATAATGCACCAGAAAGACAGTTGCAGGAAAAAGGGGAGTCATGATATTGATAACAATTTCCATACAAACACATGAATCAACAATGTTCAGGTGGGGTTCCATTTTATCAAAATGCTAGTTTAGGTAGAAAATGATGCATCTAATATACAGAAAGAACAAATAGAATTTACTTTTGAGTTCCCCGCAATTCCCAAAGAAATTCGAAAAATCCCAAAAATGGGATTTTGTCACTATTTTTGCAGTATTATTTTTATTTTTATAATATTTTTGAAAATATTTAAAAACATATCGTGTCTTAAGGTGGCATAATAAATTGTTTTCATTACAGCTTTGGAATTTGAGAAAAAAAAGGCCTTAATTTTATATTTATAACACAAATAGCTCTAATTCGAAACGATCTGGTTCTTTCAATAACGAAAATTTTGAGAAAAAAATTTCCTTGTAATATTTCTTATAGTATTACCTTTTGCATAAATAAAAATATGGGGTTGGTATTTTTGCAAAATTTTTCTATAATAGCGAAATAATTAACCCACTTTTTTCTGCAAAAAACGGCGAAAATCTACTTTTTTCACAATTTCAATTTAAATTGTGTATAACTTTTGTCTTAATTATGATTTTAATACCAAATTTTTTGTGAATATTACAAATTTTGTTTCTTATTCCTAATAAGTTTCATTTTCTAAATCAAAGAAGATGTGACCTCTCCATTACCAGAACAGTGGACCAAGGTTAGTAAAAAAGGCAAAATTTTAATTGGTTTTCTCGAATATTTCCTAAACTTTAAGCGAAAACCCGTAAATGTTGTTGAATTATTTTAGTTCTTAGATAGAAAAAAAAAATCCACTGGCAAAAAATCTTTTTTATCAGATCAAAGTCTTCAGGTTGCCCACTTTGGGGTTTTGTAGCGCCATCCCCTATAAAGATATACGTGGTCCAAATTCCAGACCTAAGCTCTGTGATTTCTCAAATGCTGTATAAAATTTCATAGCAATCGGACGGCTCACTCAGAAACTGTCGTTTAGTTTTTTTTTTTTTTTTAGTTTTTTGCTTCTCCTGTAAAATTGTATTTTTTGTTAGTTAAGCCAGTTTGCATTTTAGCTAACGGTATGAAAATTTGTTCGATATCGAATGTAGTAATTTCTGACCTATATTTATTTCTAACATTCTTCTGAAAAAGGGTGATTAGCTAAGCAGCCACCCCTGTGTTAACAACAGCGAACTTAACATTGTGGCATTACAGCAGTGATTAATTTAACATTGTGTGCTTAAAAGCTCTTAGTAACAGTGTTGAGTAAATAAATGGATCTAATTAAATGAAAAGGATACACTTAAGATTTTTTATTTAATTGGGAATTTTTAACCTACAAAAATAGCGTTCATAAAAGCTAAAAACGTTAAAATGGCCCTTATAATGGACCTTATTACGAGTGTCGCATTACGACTGCGACTACGACTATTTTGCAATATCCTAAATAACATTGCAGCAGTTTTTGTTTAATGTGGTACAAAAGCGTCTTAGTCGTATTCGTATTCGAAATACGACACTCGTAATAAGGCCCAATGAGTTGCATACAATTTTCAATCTTTACTCAATAAATGCTGAACTTGAGCTCTATTAATTAATTATTGCCTTTAAGCACTTTGATATAATAATATTATTTTTCCACAACATAATAAGCCAAGTTAAAAATTTTAGTGTCAAAAATAAATCACATATGAAATAAATTAAGAACGAACATTTTTCATATTTTTATTAAGAAATAGACGTATTTTGCCGCTGCATATTAATTGAATCGAAATTCTTTTCCCAAATGATTTAAAATCAGAAAAACTGAAATCGCTTAACAGAGACAATCCATATTTAAAAAAAAAAGTATGTGAAAATAATGGATGCTCTACCACAAAAGGCCAAACCAGATCCAAGGCCTTCAAGGCACTACAGAATTTCATGTATTATGCAAACGATCTTAAGAAAAATTTATAAAATCAATTAGCTTTATATTCAACTTCTTAGCGAGGATCTTTTGCATGTACCATGATCTATTTAGGGTAAATTTTAATTCAAGTTTGCAAGATTTTTGCAGCACAAAGGAAAATTCTTATACAAAATCAAACATATTCAACGATCAAAATACAAAAAGGAAATGACATTTTACCTTCCAAAGATTTTTCTTTTCTGCGAAAACCCGAACTGCGTGATATGATCCCGGTATATTTTTGCACACAGTCTATTCAAAAACAGATACAGAATTTTGCGTAATTATGCAAAAAATTACACATCAACTGGATGTGCGAGTTTCTCAGAAGTCTTCAACGGATAGCTTTTGATCTTTTATGGTCCAGCATTGGTCATCTGTTGTTTCCAGTTACCACAAATTTAAAGATTAGTCAACTTCTCGGCAACGGGAATTAAATTTTTTCTGGTTTGAAGTCGGTTGTGGGAGAATTTTAATTTTTATTAATGAGAGCAGCAAAAAACGTCTATTTATAAACAAAAAATATGAAAAATGTTCGTTTTCAATTAATTTAATATGTGATTGCTTTCTGACAGAACAAATTTTTTATTTAGCCTGTTATGTTTTTTTTAAAAAAACATAATTAATCCAAAGTGCTATAAAGTGTAAAGAAATTAATCGTATACAATTTTTAATGGCGGTATTCGATGTTTGATGCAAATATTTTGCGTTATTGCAAATGCAAAATATCGTCTTATAGCCAGATTGATAAATTTTTTTTTTTTAACGTAATACTCAACTACTGCATTTAAATTTACAACTTTTAACAAATTCAATTTCGACATTGTTGTGCCATGAATAATTTTGCTCTCTACTTGGAATAATATAAAAACCTTACAAATCATTTTTTGTTGTTGTTGTTGTTGTTGCCATTTTGCTATGAAAAGCATTTGAAATAATTAGAAATTAATTTACCTTCCAGGAAACCAAGTCATAATACCACAATTACATTCAACCATACAACCAACATGCAACAAACACCGCTCATGTGATGCCATGTGATATTTGACTCCTTCAACTGAGAAAGCAGACAAACACTTGCACTTCTTGCACATAAATTAAGGATATTGGATTTACACGTATCCAATGTTATTATTGCATTACAAATGTTTATTAGTTTATAATGGTTGCATTCAGCAGTGGTACGTACTCCCAGTCAAAAACTACACATGCATAGACAGACACTCACTCAAGAGTGACAACGATGACGACAACATCCCTAGAAAGGGAAACAGCTAGTGGTCGACAAAAAAAAAGGAAGGAAGGAAGGAAGGAAACGGTGCTTGGAAACAAAATAAGTACACAGTTACCAGCTACAAAATCATATTTAACAAATACGATATTATACGAAAGTTCTATGCTGTGCTTTGGATGCAAACGTTTTTTTTTTTTTTTGTAAATTGTAAATTTTAGTGTAATGGGACTGGGAATGAATGTCGCGCGTTATGATGTGTATCATGTACGAACGAGTATCAGTTGATACGGTTGGTTGAATTGGTTTGGTTTGGTTTGGTTTATTACATTTTACTTTGCTTTACTTTATTTACTTCACTTTGAAAATGAAATATTAGAAAACATTTTGGGAAAAATAAGCAAAGGAAAAAACTAAAGAGAGCAAAAATAAAACTATGAAATCAAATGAAAAAATTACTACGATATGCACAATCACACAAACACGCATTCAGCGCAGATAAGAAAATTGTGTGGTAACCATTTGATGCATGCAGCTGATATCAATTTTAGCTGCATCAAACAACCATTACGAGAACGTTTATCAAATGTCTGGATAGAATGTGGCACGGGAATACAAGATAGCGCAGCAATAAAAACAGCAACACACGAAGTTGCAACAATCACAATAAAAATGGCGAATATTCCCTTAAGGTTTACCTGGTTAAATGCTGTTCGTATTGCTTGTCATGAAAATCTGTAAATGTTGCTGCTCATACTGTTGGTAATAGTGAAGATCACAGAGGCATAATAAAATTTTAATAACAAATATGATATTTGACTTCATATGTACATATCGTTACCTTAATATAGAAAGTCCTTGAGTCATTATTTTGTTTTTTGAAAACGAGTTTTTTTTTATATTTCGATAGAAGAACATCTAAGGTATCGAAAAATGCAAAAATCTCGATTCCAAAATATATAATGTGTTAGGGCCTTTCTATATTAAGGTAACGATATCTAGTTTGTTTTACTTCTCTTGATTACAATTACAAGAAAGAAAAAAAGAAAAAAAAAGGAAAAAGAAAAACCAGAAAAATCAAAAACAATATACTATATCCTGAAGAAGTTAACCGAAGGTTAACGAAATATTGAAAGAATAAAGCTCAATACAAACAGACCTAAAGCTCAAAAAAATAGTTTAATTAAATAGATAAAAAGGTCGAAAAATTAGATAAAAGAATATGAAGGATTATATTTATTTTAGAGCTCAGGTGTGTGGTAAGTTTCGAAAAAATCGATTAAGCAAACACGCGTGAAATATTATAATAAATTTTAATAGGCGTAACCCCGCCCATTATGTCAGCTTTGAAATTATGTAATTACAAGAACGAAAGGTGTTTGATAGGTTTCGCAGCAATCAAATAAGCAGAATATCATAAAATTAAATAAAAACAAATTTGTGGGCGTGTCTGCCCACTTTTTTTACAATGGAACCAATGGAAAACTATATCCTCTTAGACAAAACAATAAGAATTTTTTCAATCGGTCTAAAATGTACCGAGTTATGAAGCAATACCGCAAAAAAAAAGTCCCTCCTTTCATGGGAATTCCGTTCCAGGCTAGTTTTAGAGTGCTATGGCCCATTACAAAAGCTATCCATACGGAACAAGGTTTCCATTTACTGGATAACCTGTCCATAGCGCTCATTCGGGGAATCAGAAAGCGGATAAACTGCCTCTGATATTTCGTTTATGGGCCCAGAGCCGTTTTGTGGTGTATTTCGGGAGACTGTAACATCCCTAATCAAATGAGATGACACTTCGACCGCTAAAGAAGTGTGGCTGACTTCTTCTGGTCTAAGGCAGGCAGATGCAGCCATTTTCATATAATGGCATTCTGAAACTCAACAGGAATAATTAACGGTTTGTTGTTGGTTTCAATTTTGATCACTTTCGACTGAACTATCCTCTGTAGAACAGTAACCAAGTTCGTTTAGCCTTGTGTCGTTTATGCTTAGAAGATGATGAGACAACGGCACACATACATTCCCTGCGAATGTATCGTCTTATGTAACAGTAGAAGGCATGTTTTTCATTCTGAGTTTCTGTGTTCAGATGCTACGAGTATTAGTCGGGCTTCTCCAATATCTGTGCTGACTTTCATAAGGATATTCATACAGAGATTCAATTAACTTAATTTACAGATCTTTGACACAAAAAACCCCATCAGTGCCGGATCTTCTCCCTACTCTATTCTAGTACACTTATTCGTCAAACGAATTAAGCTTAAACTTATTCGATTAACTTATTCGATTCAATAATATACTTCGATTACTCGCATAAAATTTATGTGATTACTCACATGACATTTTTCGTTTAATCGAACAAATTTTATTCGAATAATATATATTCGATTGCTAAAATTACTAGAGGGTGGCGTTGGCTGAAGTCATTAGCACGTTGACTACTGAACTACTGGGTTCAAGCCCGGACTCCGACTGTCATTAAAATAACAACACCACGCATTTTACTGTCTAGCATTAGTGTCCCTTTTTATCACTTGTTGTAGGAAAGTTCAAGCGATGAAGGCATAGTCACTGGTCACACTGAGCTACATCGGCTTCAGCGGATACCAATCATTTTGTGAAATCAGAGCTTCGAAAATTTAATACGCCTCACTAGCACCAGAGGCGCTGCAACACTGCATTCATAAAAAAATGTGCAAAAAGCAGAGTTGCAAAAAACTGCAGTTTCATGAAGCTTTCCTCTATCTCTTCCTTTGGTCTTTACATTTTCGCAGTTTTAATTTGTCATCTGCCAAGCAGTTACAGGTGGATTCATGACAACTTTTAAAATTGCGGGCTTTTCTTATTAGAACACCCTCTTTAATGAATGAATTTCTTGAACTTTTTCTAACAATTAGAAAATGTTTAAGAATAAAATCCATTGGCAAAATATATGTTCATATGTTTTATATAATGAATTCAATTGAATTTTAGCTACACAGAGAAAAAACAATAAGATTTTCTCTATGAACCATTTTTAGGCTAAGGGGTATCCCAGCAGAAAGAAGCGAAGATTTTTTCATTTTTTTATGTGGTAAGTCTTATTAATTTTACCAAGAAGAAAACCACATAAAATCAAGAAGAAATCTTATTATTCACAACTTTTTTTACTCAATTTCCGTTATTTTTCGCACCAAAAAAACTTCTTGATTCTATTAGGTTTTCTTATAAACTGTAAACTATAGGGATTTCTTATTGATTTTATTAGGTTGCCTTCTTGATTTTTTTAACAAGGTTTTCTTCTTAAATTTATTAGGTCGCCTTATTAATAATTTCAATAAGGTTTTCTTCTTGATTTTAGTAGATTCCTATATGAGTATGTGTAAAGCATTTTATTAATTTTTTTAATAAGGAAATCTTCTTGATTTTATGAGGTGTCTTGTTATTTCGTTTCTATAAATAGAAATAGAGAAAATTTTTTTCATGATCTTTTTTATTTTTGTATAAGAATGTTTGTTGCACAATAATTTCAATGGTTATTCAGGCTGCTTGTTAGCATATTGGTTGGAGTGCTTGTCTATCAGTCAGAAGTTTGCTGGTTCAATACTTGGTGAGTAAGTTAGTTAAGAATATAACATAATATGTGTATGTATGTATGTATAAATAAATAACATCTACAATATACATACATACATATGTATATGGTATATAATTTAAATGAAAATACTTAAGTACAGAGAATAAAGACGCAATTATTTTTTATTTTTTATTGAAAAAATCAATAAGATAACCGCATAAAAACTACAAGATTTCTTCTTGATTTTTTCAAAAAGGTTTTCTCTATGAAAATAATAAGATTTCCTTATTGAAAACAAACCATAGAGATTTCTTGTTAATGTTGTTCTATTTTATGAGGTATTTAGTAGGCACTGTTTTCTCTGTGTATTTATTATCTTCATTTCTATTTTATTTCATTGATTTATTACACATTTATAACTAAATGATTAGTATGTATGATAACATTAAAAAAGCTATGGCAGCGTTGGCTCTTTAGCTTTATTCCCTTTATCTTAACAAAAGTTATATAAATCTAAGAATAACGGACATTAAAAGATAAATTACCTTTCAAGAATACAATTAAAAAGAATATTGAAATACTTCCTTGGAATAAATTCGTCTAGAAATAGATTTTTCCAATCAATTAAGATTATTAAACTGGCAAAGTAAACTTTTACGGAAATACAAAAACTGGCATCGATTGCCCGAAAAAAAACAAACTTGACACAAAACACACATCATTTATTCGTATAAAAAACAACCCTCTTGAAGTCATACAATACCCTTGATAACATTTTTTCCCCCCTTAATTTTATTATTAAAGCTGTTGCAATAATACGTCGGAATGTATTTATGTATATGTATCTATTTGTAACTTTCATGTTCCCGGGCAATCGATCAATATTCTAAGATTAATCACGCGCAATCTAGACTAAACAGACATTTAATTGTTTAAACATTCAGTTGTTATTTTAAGCCCAACCGAATGCAGGCGTGTGTGTGTGTCTGTTCTTTTGCTATTACTTTTACTTAATGCTCTCCCACGCACAAATGCACACACACATACACAACCACAAATGTGTATGTATGTAAGCCCTTAAATCCTCAAAGGAAATGTGAACATTTTAATGGGTGTGTGCTTGAATACTCGCGTAATATTAACTAACGATGTGTTTATTTTAACTGAAAATTAAAATATTCTAGACATAATTTGAGTATTATTGAAGTTGTTGAGAGTTTAATAAAGTTATGAAATTTTCGGCAAGTGTTTGTTCAAGGACTATTGAATCAATATAACTCTTCTTGCATGATTTAAACTTTAAGGTATTGAACAAAAAAGTAGGAAGAAGATTTGGAATGTTGAAAAAATTTAAGTTTTCCCATTGAAACTTTTCGTTCAAAAAAATTATTGATTGAAAATTTTATTTTCCAGCTAATTAGACTTTATAAATATTTATATATAGAGGGTGTTTTAATAAGACGTTTAATTTTGAATAACTCGCCATTTTAAAAGCTTGCAGCTACTTAAGAGACGACAAGCAGAAACTATAACATTAATAAAAAAAAATGTAACGATACACGCCTCATCAACGCATTGAAATTATTAAAATTCACTACAAAAATAGTGAAAAATTCGCTGTCACAGATCGCGAAACATTTGTGCAAAATCTAGTACGTATGAGATTTCGCGCAAAATCTAATAGATTTCTCATACAAAATAAAATAGACTTCGTCACTAGATTTCGTCACAATCTACTAAAATGTAGTAGAGCTTATAGGAGATTTACACTGTCTCGAAATCAAGTGCTTACGAGATTTCAAGCTAAATATAGTTGTTTTTACCAGATTTCCCATACAAAATGAAATCAATTTTTTCAGTAGATTTCTAGGAAATCTACTCAAAATATAATATTTTTATCTATTTTTTACTACTCTGTACAGCATATTTATAGAAAAGATGAGTGAATTGGCTACGGTATGTTTAAAAAGGTGTGTGAATTGGCTACATTGCAGTCGTTTGGTTGTTGTTTTGGAAATTTTTCTGTTATAGGGCATTTCCACCTGCACAAAATTTAGCAGATTTTAATTAAAGTCTTTATGACAGCTTATACCTTTTACACTAAGTTTTTCTACTAAAATAAAATTAATTAACACACTTTAATTATAAATCAATGTTAACCCTCTAACCGGCCAGATCGTAAAAATTGATCGGATGGAGCTAATAGTTTTTTTTTTAAGTGGATATAGTCAAAAGAACCGTCAGTTTTAATATATAGGTGAAGAAAAATATTAGGAACGAACGCAAAAATCACATTTAAATTTTATTTATAAAAAGTTTTATTACGATTAAAGATGAAAGTACGTTGAAATACATATTTTTTTAATTGTAAGTATACTCCCAGAATTAATTTGCATTTAAATCAGGAATTTGGGCATCAGATTTTTTGCAATATTTTTACCATTTCGACCAAAACAGTAAAATGATCGACACCATCGAAACGAATATTGCCAATTGAACGAACAGCTCTTTTTTCAAATACTTGATATGCTATGCTGTGCTTCGTCAAATTTTTGGGCATAGGATTGCCCTACGGGATAGTTTGTTAAAATGATACAAAGGGATAAATTAAAAAAAGGGTAATAATAAATTCTGTAAAGTGCGACTTTGACTCGCGCACGAAGGGTTCCGTACGTTGGGCTTTGAGCATTTTTTTAATACAGTGTTTTTTTACGTTTTTTCAGCTGAAATATTTTTTTTTTGGTTATTTTTCGCTTTTTTCTCGTTTTGGAGATTTTTTTAATTTCTGCGATTTTTTTTTTAATATATGCGATTTTTTTCATTTTAACGATTTTTTTTATTTTGGCGATTTTTTTTTTCATTTTGGCGATTTTTTTCATTTTGGCGATTTTTTCATTTTTGCAATTTTTTTTCATTTTGGCGATTTTTTCATTTTGGCGATTTTTCCGGTTTTTCGCGATTTATTTTCGATGTAGAATTTTTTTTTTAATTTGGTGCTTTTTTTTTGTTTTGGCGATTTTTTTTTTGATTTTGGCGATTTTTTTTCGGTTTGGCGATTTTATAATATTGAGATTTTTTTGTTTACCGTTTTTGAAAATTTCATGAAGTTTGCTCTTACGGTTTCCAAGATACAGCAAGTTATCAAAATTACATAGTCGAAATTACATTAATTTTTGTACACCCTTTAATTAAATTTTTTTTAATTTTAGTGTTTTATTGTTGTAGTCTGTATAAAAATACACTAACTTTACAAATTTCAAGTGCATATACATAGAATTGTATGTATATTACATGGGATTTTAACATTTTTCGTTGCTCGTTTTGGCACATCCTTTAATTTCCAACTCTCATGTAATTGCTGTTGTAGCGGCCAAGGGTCTACACACTGTGTCCAAATTTCAGGTCCGTAGCTCTGACAGTTCTTGAGAAAGTACCCTGTGACGGACAGACGGACCAACGGACAGACGGCCAGACGGCCAGACGGACAGCGTAGCGAAAACAATAGGGTTTCTTTTCACCTTTGGTGTACGAAACACTAAAAAGTGTCATTGGCACAAGAAAGAGTTAAAAGTAATACTTTAGTGTCACAACGGCAACGTTGGTGTCTAATTGTATCATTTGTTGTAACAAAGTTCCAATGATAAAGCCATAGTCACTGGTCACTGAACTATACCGATTTCAGGAGATGCTAATGGTAATATAACATCAGAGCGACTTCCTTCGCCAATATTGTGTAGCAGAATCATCGTTGAAGTAAACTAACCAATAAAATGGCAACTAAAAACACAGATTTGAAAATTTAATGCACCTCTTTGACACCAGAGGCGCTGCAACACTGCATTTTTGGAAACGTGCTAAAAAGCAAAGTTGTAAAATTGTAATTGAAATTTATTTGCTCGTCATTTAGCATGTCTATATACGCATTTCATTGGCACTTCAACCAAATCGTCAGTAGACTTCAACCAGAAATTTTTAACAGTCACAAACCTCTTACTTTATGCACAGACTTTCAAAAACTATTTGAGAATTAACAAATGATAATATTTTTGAAAATCACAAAAGAAATAAAACTTTTAAAAAAAAAAATTAAACCGACTTCAAAAATAAGCACTAAAAAGCAACAAATAATATAGATCTAGTTAAATAAAAGATTTTTATATATGTTACCTACAGTGCCGTTTGAAGTTGGTGCCAGCAACATTGGTAACTAAGCACATACATATGTACATAAAAATTACTTGCAGTTTTTTTACCGGGCATGTTCCTATGTGCTTAGTACCAGTAATACTGGCACCAACTTCAAACGGCACTGTAGGTAACATATATAAAAATCTTTTATTTAACTAGATCTATATTATTTGTTGCTTTTTAGTGCTTATTTTTGAAGTCGGTTTAATTTTTTTTTTTAAAGTTTTATTTTTACCTTTTTAGTGAATACTTTTAAACTCTGGTCAATTCAAAAAAAATTTATTTGTAAGTATCTTTCTTTATTTGGAAATATGGTCCAGTTTCGTAAAAATCGATGAAGTAAAAGCACGTGAAATTAAGTGTTAAATTTTATGGGGCGTGGCTACGCCCCTTTTTTTAAAACAAGATTGTGTATTTTTAAGAGTTCAAGGTGTGTGCTAAGTTTCGTAAAAATCGGTTAAGTAGAACCACGTGTAATGTTATAATACATTTTAATGGGCGTAGGCCCACCCATTATTTTAACTTAAAAATTTTGTAATTACAAAAACCAAAGATGTTTGCTAGGTTTCCCAGCAATCAAATGAGTAGAAGATTACAAAATCAAATTTAAAAAATTGTAGGCGTGACCCCGCCCACTTTTTTTAACGCAATTTTTTGGCTTTATTAAAGCTTAGGGTGTGTGCCAAGTTTCGTCAATATTGGTTAAATACAAGCACATGAAATATTATACTAAAATTTAATAGGCGTGCCCCGCCCACTTTTTTAACGCAATATTTTGCGTTGATTAAAGTTTAGGGTGTGTGCCAAGTTTCGTAAAAATCGGTGAAATAGAACCCTGTGAAATATTATATAAAATTTTAATGGGCGTAACCCCGCCCATTTTTTTAAACGAAAATTTTTTCTATTTTAGAGTTCAAGGTGTGTGCTAAGTTTTGTAAAAATCGGTTAAGTAGAACCACGTGTAATGTTATAATACATTTGAATGGGCGTAGCCCCGCCCATTTTTTCAACTCAAGAATTTTCTAATTACAAGGACCAAAGATGTTTGCTAGGTTTCGCAGCAATCAAATAAGTAGAAGATCAATAAATCAAATTTAAAAAATTGTGGGCGTGACCCCGCCCACTTTTTTCAAATGGGACCAATGGGAAGCTATACCCTCTCAGACAACAAAAAAATTTTTACAATCGGTCTAAAATGCACCGAGTTATGGACCTACACACCTAAAAAAAAAAAAAAAAAAAAAAAAAAATAGTGACGAATTGTTAACCTCCTTCTTTTTTTGAAGTCGGTTAAAAATAAGCTTAGTAGGCTTTGAAACTGATATAAAACCCAGCAAATAATTTATATCCAGGTGACTGTTTAAAATTTGTGGTTGAAGTCTACTGATGATTTGGTTGAAGCGCCAATGAAATGCGCATATAGACATGCTAAACCACCAGCAAATAAATTTCAATTATTGTAAATATGTAAAACTTCTGACAATATGTCAAATAATAAATTTCTTCGAATATTAATAATTATACAGAAGTTAAATCAAAAGGGTTAATCAAGGTAAAACTAGAATACGAAAAATTCAAAAAACACTAATAATTGAAATTTGGCAGTGAAAAATTTCAACAGAAACCTTTAAAAATTTCTCAAAAACGATATGTATGTCCTTTTAGATTTCAATATCCTACCACACCTCTCCACCATTAAAACAGTTCAGCCTTATAATTACTCTACACACGCGTGTGTGTGTGTGTGTTATCATGCCCATGTGTTAAAATTTGTGTTATGGGTGATAAAACTAGTTAAAAGACTGCTGAAGCACAAGTGTTAGAGTAAGGGTTTGAAGTTAAGAACATGAAAGATGTATAAATAAAATTATATAAAAGATTTATTTCATACCTTAACATATTCCCACAATACAAGTTTTTGGCAAATATTTTGATTTTGTTTGCAAATATTTTAATGTAAATATGAACAACTTATTTCTTATGCCTTTGATATGGGCAACGTCCATCGACACCAAAAACTTGAAAGTTCTTGAAAGCAGTTTGTTTTATTATACTTTCATAGAGAAACAATAAAATTTAGCCATGTAAACAAAATTTTACATTTATAATTAACCCATTTTAAGATAATCGAATCACAAAAGCTTAACTCTTTTCATTTGGATATTTATTTTGCACGTTTTTTACTCAAGTTCTTTAAGAGAGACATTATCCATTGACTTTTGTTTTCTTAGAGTTTAAAAAATTCAAAAAATAATACATAAGAAACTATGCAATTGCAAATAACTATAAGTTTTTGCATTGCAGTCTTATATTTCAATGTCACGTGCGACATTGGAAAACAACATTTGCTATTAGTGCGTCGAATGCGAATGCATAAAACTCATTAACATAGACGTAGTAAGGCCATTCCTGGGAGAGGAATTACCCCTTCCCCCCTTTAAAAACTGCTGTTGCCCCACAGAATTATTAAAAATTGCATGTATTTATTTATGTTAATATCACCAATCCACAGTGCGCCCAATCCCCTGGAATGTTTTGCTACACCAATACTCATCAAATATTCAGTACCAACATAGATACTTAATGTAATTAAAATAAAAAACCTTGCTGGTCACGTGCAACATCATAAAAAAAACTTAAAAAATTAAATAAAATTAAGAAAATATATTTTACAGAATTTTAAATTAAATAATAATAATTTAAGTGAGAAAAAAACGACGAAAAAAATATAGAGAATTGCAAACGGTGGAAAGAAAATTTTAAGGAAGATGAAATATTGCTAAAGAAAAATATTAAAGGATTGGAAAAAGGCAGAATGACCGTTTACATAAGAAATAAAGTCGAGAAAACTCTACAAGCATTTCGTAGTTTAAAATTTAGACGAAAAGGGAAAAGAAATAAGAATCATTGCATATATAAAGCAGTTGCATTTAAGAAGTAAAAGAAACTATGATGTCTTTTGTGAAAAAAACTGTGTTCAAATTCAGTAAGATGATTTAGGACGTTTTTGTTTGAAAATGCTTTTGAGTTCTTGTTTTTGAATTCTCTAAACTATTTTCTTCAAAAATGGTTGTTGTCTTTGATAATGATAAATATAAATATTATTGCCATGCTTTAAAAAAAAAAAAATTCAATTAAAGTATTATACAAAAGTTTGAAAAATATATGAAAAAATATGTGTTGAATATAATGTTTGGAACAAAATCATAAAGCAAATACACGAACCTTCTAGCATAGACAATAAATAATAATTGTTTTAAAGAATCAAAACTGCTTCTTTTTTCGTTCATGGACAAGACGATACAGTCGTGGAACAGAATTAGGGCACTAGTTTATTACTCAGAATATTTTATTTTAATTACACATTTTTTTTTAAGTTTGTTGTTATTATGTTAAAATAAATACGTTGTATACTTTTGTGAAATTGAAAACATTTTTTACTAAAATTATTTATTTATAATATCGTTAAAACAGCAACAGCAACGATATAAGTATAATGATGGAAAAACTTGTCACGTGCAACATGTCACATGCGAATGTGATTAAATTTTAATTAAAAATAAAAATATACAAAAAGTTTTTTAGGTAAAATAAAAACCATTAAAATTAATATACAAGCCCTTTTTTGTCGCATGGGAATGCTTTGATGTTTTTTTAACGCTAATCTTTAAAACAAAAAATTACTTAAAATCGAACTTAGCACCAATTAAAGGGGCTAATTTAGAGCTCCAAGTAACGCTGCTTGTCAAAGTAAAAATCCCTCTTACTTTGACTTTTTGCACTTTAAATATGTATGACAGTCACGTTCGACATCATGGAAATGCCCATATACATGTCTGCATGTAAGTACATTAGTGTATATACATAAATACAAACACCTGTATAAGTTCATATATAAAACAATCAATATAATCTCTTTTATCTTTTAGGTCTGCTTGCTGATTTTGTTGTTCAAAATTATTAACAATCGAATGAATATCAAATCGTTTAATTTCATACATGTACATACATATGTACATATGTACATATTTATATTACATATTCACCACAAGGATTCTTATCAAATTTTGTTATACATTTTATTTGAAAATTAAATTTCTGGAGAGTTTGCGTAAATATTTTGGGGTAAAATATAATTTTCCAATTTGTAACTTAAGAACTGTCGATATCATTTACGAAGAATGTTTAATGAAAATAAACAATTTGTGAAAATTTTTCCACATGCAGGCGTATGATAAACAATAAAATTAATTAGATTTTTTATCGGTTCATTAGCTTACATGGAAGACGAATGATAGGCTGAGTTGTCAAACACACCTAATGTATTTTATTATATGTATTTGTAAAATGTTTAATATTTTAGAAAGTTGCAAGAAAAACTCATTAATATCTTATGGGACATTTACAACTGCAAAAAATCTAGCAGATTTCAAATTGAAATCTTTATAAAAATCTATACCGTTTACACCAGCTTTTTTGACATTTATCAAGATTATCAAAAACTACAACCAAACAACTGCATTGTAGCCAATTCACATACTTTTTTTAAGCAGACCATAGCTAATTCACTCATCATTTTTTATTATAGGGCATTTACACCTGCACAAAATCAAGGAGATTTTAATTAAAATCTTTTTGAAAATCTATACCGTTGACACCAACTTTTTTTCTTTAAATTAATAAGATTTTTTTATCCAAAACAAAACCCTTTAACTGAAAAACTTCCAAAGCTGCAACCAAACAATTGCAATGTAGCCAATTTTCACACCTTTTCAAGCAGACCGTAGCTAATTCAATCATCTTTTATATAAATATTGTGTACAGGATAGTGAAAATAAAATAAAAATATTACATTTTATGTAGATTTCCTACAAATCTACTCACAAAACAAGATTTTGTTTTGTATGGGAAATCTAGTACAAAGCAGCTAGATTTAGCTTGAATTCCTACAAATCTACTGAAAAATTAGATTTGGTTTTGTATGGGAAATCTGGAAAAAAGCAGCTTGATTTAGCTCGAAATCTCGAAAGTACTAGATTTCGAGAAAGTATAAATGCACTATAAATGTAAAAAAAAAACTTATAGGCAGATTTTGAAAAAAAAAAAGTTTCTAAACCTTTCACAATTTGTATGAAAACTAAAGAAAATTCGCAGTGTAAACGGTATAGATTTTGATAAAGATTTTAATTAAGGTCTGTTAGATTTTTAGCAGATGTATTTATGACCAGACCCTAACGAAGCCACTGTATTTCAGGCTGAAATTTTGGCGGTAGGGGAAGCGGCTAGAGTGCTGATTGATGTGAATGTACGGGGTAAAGTTGGTATCTTTATCGACAGCCAGGCGGCACTTTTATCCCTAAGATCATTTATCACTTTGTCCATTCTAGTCGGGCAGTGCAAGAGTTTGCTATCTAGACTGGTTGGTCAGGCTGACCTCACCCTCATCTGGGTTCCAGTACATAGCAATTTCTTAGGTGATGAACGGGCAGACGAGCTTGCTAAAGCTGGCTCTGCTATGAATGCCTCCAATGCCGAAACGGTAGCCATGCCCAAGCACTATATCCATAAGGCTGAATGCAGATGGCGCAACATAGCAACGTGTAAGGTGGCTAAAAAAATGTGGCCTCGCTATAATGATAGGCGCTCAGTAGTAGGGAACTACCAATTCTGGCGCCGATTAAAATTGTGAAATTTGGGTAATTAAAATTTGAAATTTGAGAATTTCAGTACAAAATTTTAAAATTTGGGTAATTAAAATTTTAAAATTTTAAAATTCTTGGAAATTTGTGAAATTTGATACCCTTGAGTTTTCGGCGGCACGCTTTGATGTTTTTTTGTTTACATTAGGAATTTTTTGTTTACATTAAGAGTTTTTTGTTTACATTAACCCTTGTGGGAACGGGTGATTTTTTTTTTGGGTTACATTAATTGTGTGAACGGGTGATTTTGTTTTTTGTGGGAATACGTTAAGTGGGTTCATATGTAGGTTGGAGGTTTTTCTTTTTTGTAATGTGTATATATATGTACATATACATATATGACTACGGGAAAATCATGAATACGATTTTTCCTAGTACCAAAGGGAAAATCATGAAATGATTTTTCCTAACACTAATGGGTGTGAAATAGTGAAAATTAATTTTTCCTAATGCCTACGGCAATGCATGAATATTTTTCCTAATGCCTACGGCAATGCATGAATATTTTTCCTAGTGCCGACGGCAATGCATGAATATTATTTTTTTCAAATGCCGACGGCAAAACATGATTATTATTTTTTTTCAAATGCCGACGGGAAAATGATTTTTCATAATTCAGACGGGAAAACATAAAAGTTATTTCTAATGCTAATACAGGAGTTTAAGGCTTATAGTGATTTGGGGTGGGTGGGGTTGTTGTCGTAATACATAACCGAGGGACTTTATGGATTTGTCCGTCCGTCTGTCTGTTGTGCGAGACTGTGATTGGCCGGGGGAGCGTGGTGTAGTTGAGGTAGATGGATTGAGTGTATGTGTGTATACCTGTCTGTTGGAATTTGTGTGATGGTGTGATTGACAGGGGGCGGGGTGTAGTTGAGGTAGATCGACTGCGTGTATGCAGGTGTTGCAAGTCTGTAGGAATTTAAGGCTTATAGTGATTTGGGGTAGGTGAGGGTGTTGTTGTACGAGTAACATGTATCCATGGGAATTTGTGGATGTGTCTGTCCGGAGGAATTTAAGCGAGGCTGTTATTGGGAGGGTTGTGGTGTAGTTGAGGTTGATCGACTGCGTGTATGTATGTATGTCTATATGTTTGTAGGAGCTTAAGGCTGATCGTGATTTAAGAGAGGTGAGGATGTTGTTGTAATATGTAGGAATCTGTATGTATGTATGTATGTCTGTGAAAATTTAAGGCTGATCATGATTTAGGGTAGGTGAGGTTGGTGTAGTAATATGTCTGTGTGTATGTACATATGTTTGTAGGAGTTTAATGCTATTAGTGATTTGAGGATAGGTGAGGGTGTTGTCGTACGAGTGATATGTATGCGTAGAAATCTGTATGCATGTTCGTAGGAGTTTAAGGCTGATCGTGATTTGTGTTGTTGTCAGTGTTGTTTGTAGGAATGACCGTGAGAATTTTTGTATGTATATCTGTAGGAATTTAAGGTTGGCCGTGTTTTGTGAGGGTTGGTGTGTTGTTGAAATAATATGAATTTTTCTTAGATGAAATCTGGTACATGTGTGTGTGTGTGCGTGTGTGTGCGTGTGTGTGCGTATGATTTTCTCACGCTAGTAGTTTTATGTACGTAGAAATAAATTGTATTCAATATCGAGATTTGGTTCTATAAAATGTTTTCATATATCTGATACATATATATAAGTATATTTTCATACTCAAGATTGCTGGGTATTTTGTCATACTTAAAATTGTCCAGCTTTAAAGTCTGCCTGCGAGAAATTTGTTTATATTACAGATTTTGTTTATTTAACTACGTCCGGCTTCTTTCGCTGAACTTCTTTTCATACGATCAGGGGGATTTATAGTTTCTCTGTCCATAATAAGGTCGTTTAGCTTGGGCATGTGCTCTGACTGAATGGTTTGCGTTGTTCATATATTTTTATGATGTAGATATGTAAGTGTGATTGTCAAGATCTAATAAATACTTGAGTATTGATAAGAAATTTGATATTATGTGTACATACATATCTACAAATTGATTTTATGTATATATGCGGTCTTTTGTTGATGTTGTAAATATTCGCCGGGTCTTTTATGTATAGATGTGAAATATCTTCATAGTTTTTTTTATTTGAATTTAAAAAACGTTGTTTTAATTTTTATCTGTATTTACTTAAAAGTGTGTGAGGATTTTCTGTTTTAAGTAAAACTGAATTCCTTAAGATACATACTTTAGAGTAATAGTAACTATAATAGAAATATTTCCTTTATTTAATTTACATTTGTTTAAAGTTGATGCAGCCTAATAGTCATTCTTAGAAATGTTTTGATATAAAATTTTTTTCCAGCCGTAGGCTTTTTCACCACCTTTTACATTTATTTTAGAACATCTTGCGTTGGCTTTTATAAAATTGCAAACGCTTTGAAATGAAACTGATCCAGCAGTCCAGCTTAGGTGATGATAGTTTTTTGTTAGTCAGCTTGCTTCTTTTTTTTATTTAATTTTTTTTTGTTGATAAACATTTAAAATCAAAAGGGAGTTTTATATTGAAATTATTATATTCTTAATTGTTGAAAACAATCACTTCTTCTTTTCCGAAGAAATTATTTGAATTACTTTTGAAACCTTACGCGACTATAAAAATTATGTTATTTTTCATATTGCTTAATTTATAAGACTTTTAGAATTTGACATTTGATGGCTATATATTCTAGTATATGATCATGAATAAGAATACAGTAAGCTGATTTCTTTGCTTACAATTTCAAATTAAAATTTTATTCAATTGTCCCGCTATTGAATAAAAGGAGCTTTTATCTTAAACTCTGGTACAGTTATATATAGTAGCTTTGTTGAAATCTTAGATACATATAATAACTATATAGAATTGCATTACGTTTATTTTTAAATTTTATTTTAAGATCAGCATCATATGGATATGAGACTGAACTTAAATGTACTTTTAAATTAGTTAATTCATAATGAACAATTTTATTTTCTTTTTGACTAGCGATCAACAGAAAACGAAGTCGTTTTCTTACAATTTAGGTCTGGCCTCTCAACTGCTCCTCTAGTATACAATATAACTTTGTATGTCAGCATTTCTGTCTACTCTTTGTCAGCGTTAGGGATAATTAAATTTTAAACTTTTTATTCTTCAAATTGTGTTACTTCATACTGATATTATGTTTAAGTACATTAATAAAGTACGAGTGTATGTTTATTTTATGACGGGTGAGCGCCTATGGCTTTTATTTGATGTTCTGGATGAAGTGATTTTTTTTTTTCTCATTTTATTAAAGTTTAGCGTATTGCGTATATATTTCTAATATATTTAAGTGAGCTTTTTGTATCTGTCAGACAGAGTGAACGTATCAGTTGGTCAGTCAGTCTCTCTTTTTATTTTATTAATTTTTTCTTCTAATGTGTCACTACTATTTTTTCAGATTTTACTACTTGAAATAGAAAATATTTATATAATTTTAAAAGTATTAATATATACATACATATAGGTAAATATATGTATGTACGTAGAAATTAGTTCATATACAAAGAAATACATCTTTAATAATCAACTATTCTAGAAAATCGATCCAAAGTAACACATTTACCTCCATCATCAATTCACCGTCAGTGTTTTCATTAAGTATCAGAAACATTAGAATATCTATGTTTGGAAGAATTTTTACCTCATGTGCTTTTACAAGAGGTTTGCTGGTTTACCCCTTAAAGTTATTTTTTTAACGTAGGCTGCGTTGTATCACATTCAGATCTAATGATTTCTCACTTAGAAAAGGTCCTCATCACCATCAATCATACCTGTATACAATATATTCATGAGTTGAGTTGACCCAGATACAATTGCTGTATACAAATTAATGATTAGAAAATAGCTTTCTCATCACATTCTAACAAGTTTAGTATTTTGCTAACATGCATGCTTTAGCATGCTTCTATCGATAGTGACGCGAGAGTCCGACATTTAGTGGTTTTTCAATTAAAAATCTATACTATTAGAATTATGAATTCACTCTTTGGAATTTTTAACAAAGTAGATACATATGTATGTATTTCATTTGCCCCAAACTCTTAAAATTTCTTTACTTATAAAAGTATGATGTCAGGAATTTTTTTAAATTATACATGCTTCGGCATGCATCCAATATTTTTCTCGGTAAATTTATTTCATACTCATACAGATACAGATATAAAGTAAGGTCTGTTTACATTACATTTTACAATTTATGCATGCTTCAGCATGATTCTAGTTGAAGTCTGTATTTATTTAGTAAGTTTGTTTGATACCCATTCATACACATGTACATTGTTAAAGATTGGATATCAAAGTTCAATTTCCTTAGTTTATCTAGAAATGAACAGAGTGAATATCTATTATATTAACCCCATATTCACAATTTAAAATTGTGTGTGCTAGAGCTTTCGAAATCGAAAATGTACAACCTTTACTATAAAAAGTGGTAAACGATGTGTTGCTGAATATTGCACTGTGTTATAGTTCATTTTGAACTCTTAAGTTTTCACAATATTTCATACAGACCATCAAGTTTAGAGAATTCCAGTACATTAGGCTAATTATCTTCCCTGAGACCTAACATTCCTAATCAATCCTTAAAAAAAAAAACCAATGCAAACTAGATTTTCCCTTTTTAATTTTATTTATATTTTCATTAAATTTCATCATTTTGTACATCTTCAAATTAGTGTATACTGTATTTTGCACCTTTTTCTCATTCGTTGTTAACTTTAATCGTAAATATTTTAGTTTTCTGGTTAAAAGAACTTTTCTAATTCATGCACTAAGTAAATCCTTATATATCTATATCAATCCACTTATATGAACCATTAATTCTAAATTCTTAACACATAATTCCTCTTAATGATCTATTAAATCATTCTACTATTGATGCTTGCATATTAAGTAATTTTTAATCTTCCATTTATGCATGAATTTTGCAATGTTTATTAAAAAATTCTTTACCATCATCTATTTGTAAGTTTCTTGGTACTCGTACCATTTCAAAAATATTTTCCATTGCCTCGGTTTTTTCGAGTGCAGCTTTTATTTTCAACGATACTCACCATATAAACTTTTTGGAGAGTGTTGTGATCTACTTGATACGTTTTCAGCTATTTATACTAAAATGTAGTTAATTTTCTAATCTATACATTTTATCGCTCAGCTGTTCAATTTGTTTGTCAAAAGATGATTTAATTTTTAAAATGTCTTTATCAATTTTATACCTATCTTCTATCGTGAATTATATTTCACACTCCACACCATTTATTTGCATTTGAATATATCCTTGAATTATATTAATGCCTTAAGCTTTATTATTAATTCATCCTTTAGTTTCTCGATTTGAGTTTCCAGAAACAATTTACTGATAACATTGTTCACCGTCAGTAAATGTTGATGATTCTCTATGTATACATTGGTAGAAATTATATATTTTATTTAGTTTTCAAAATCAAATTTGTCATAGTATTTTCACGTTTTATCAATCATTAAAGAAAATAAACCCACTTTTAAGCCCCATATTTGACCATCAACTTGTATTTTATCTTTATTCAGTTTTAGATTTCTATCACCAAATTTCCATTCATTATTGAAATCTTTAGGTGAGCCATAGTTTGTATCTAATTCAGTTCTTCCTTCCAAGACTAATAAGTCAATATAAGTGTCTTCGGAATTGGAAGTCTGTGAGTAAAAATCACCTTCATAATCGGTACCACCATTTTCAGTATTAACATCATTAAATAAGATGCTATTATCAAATATTGTTCCTTATGCTAGGTTGTTTGGTATACTTGTCGCTATCTTGACTAATGGTTTCTGAGACTTAAGTACTTGTACTATTTTAAGATTCTATATTGTTTTTACTTTGTTCTTTCTTGTGTATTCTGTCAATATTTTTAGAACTATTCATGAATTCTTTGAGAGGTTCTGTTATAGGATCAAAAATATCTCTTAGTTCTTCACGTGTATCTATTTCACCAGTTTTTATACTACAACAACACCAACTGTTTTAAAATTTTCTCATCCATGTTTAATAATACCAAATAAGAGGTATCAGCTATTAGATCAGGTATCACCTATTAGATCAGGTATCAGCTATCAGATCAGCTTATCAGGAGCTGGTCTGGTTTTCAGATCAGCTTATCAGGACCTGATCTGGTTTTCAGATCAGCTTATCAGGAGCTGGTCTGGTTTTCAGATCAGCTTATCAGGAGCTGGTCTGGTTTTCAGATCAGCTTATCAGGACCTGATCTTGTTTTCAGATCAGCTTATCAGGAGCTGGTCTGGTTTTCAGATCAGCTTATCAGGACCTGATCTGGTTTTCAGATCAGCTTATCAGGAGCTGGTCTGGTTTTCAGATCAGCTTATCAGGACCTGATCTTGTTTTCAGATCAGCTTATCAGGAGCTGGTCTGGTTTTCAGATCAGCTTATCAGGACCTGATCTGGTTTTCAGATCAGCTTATCAGGAGCTGGTCTGGTTTTCAGATCAGCTTATCAGGAGTTGATCTAGTTTTCAGATCAGGTTGTCAGGCAGCTGATCTGTAAAACAGATCAGGTTATCAGGAGCTGTTCAGATTTTCAGATCAGATTATCTGTTTCAAATTGGTTCATCAGTTTACAAGTTGCTGGACATTTATAACATTTAGATGAATGAAGTTTAAGGCCAGATAAAATGCGAAAAACTATACTGTTATGTAGTCAAATTGTTTTCTATGACGATCATCACTTAATTGACTATCTTTGCTTATAATCAAAATTCCATATTTTTAATTCCAACATGATTTATATTTTTCTCATCTTACTTAAACATTATAGTTACGTTATGATTATTTCCTATCAAATATTTGGTGATTCTAGTATAAGTTTGACATTAGTAGAATGCATCAACATTCTTATCTTACCCCATACAAAAATATGCTTCTCACACACAACATGGTTAAATATCGTATTGGTATTACTTCTAGATTTCTTAAAAGAAATAACAGATTCATTATCTGTAAATGTGTAATACCCATGTCTTTCATTAATGAAATTAATTTCTACAGGTATTTATATTTAGGTTGTTAGAGAGATTTTGAGTTTAAATATGAAGATGTTTTAAAGTTTTAGTCCATTAGAACTGTCTAGCCAACCAATCATAATATTATTATTTTTTTATTTATTTTTTATTTATTTTTTATTTATTTTTTTATTTATTTTTTATTTATTTTTTTACCAATTTAACAGACCAACTATTCTTGCAGGAATAGTAATTGATAGAAGGGAACTCTGATTTATTTTTGAGCTAACGTTTGATGACTCATCAAAATTTCGTACCATCCTATATTTAGGTTGTTTTACTAACCGCTTTTGTGTAACTAAATACATTTTTTAAATATTATCTCTTATTATAAAAAAATAAAATAATACAGCTATTCGATTTCAGAAAATATTTTCTAAAATCGTGTAGCTGCAATATTTTATTTTTTATACTAACAGATAATGCTCCATACTCACAATCAAAACATCATAAAAATATCATTTGTTTTGAGTATGAGTATTCGGCAATATTTATGAAATGCATTTAGTTACAAAAAATGTGGTTAGTAAAACAAAGTATATTTTAACAGTTTAAAATCAGTATTTTGTACGATAATACTGGTTTTAAACTCTTAAAATATACTTTGTTTTGACTATGAGTAGGAACCATTATCTCTTATTATAGGAAAAATAAAATAATATAGTCATATGATATCAGAAAATATTTTCCGATATCGTATAGCTACATTATTTTATTTTTTCTATAATAAGAGATAATATTTATGAAATACATTTCATAAATATTGGTACATACTCATAGTCAAAACAACCTAAAAATAGGATGGTACGAAATATTGATGAATCATCAAAATTTCATACCAAGGTATATTTATGTTGTTTTACTAACCGCATTTTGTAACTAAATGCATTTTATAAATATTATCTATTACTATAGAAATAATAAAATAGTATGGTCATATGACAACAGAAAACATGATTTCTGATATCATATAATCATACTATTTTTTCTATAATAAGAGATAATGAGCCATACTCATACTCAAAACAAAGGATATTTTGACTCTGAGTATGCTTCAATATTTATGAAATGCATTTAGTTACAAAATGGGGTTAGTAAAACAAAGTATATTTTAAGAGTTTAAAACCACCATTTTTAGGGTAATACTGGTTTTAAACACTTAAAGCATACTTTGTTTTGACTATGTGCATGCACCAATATTTAGGAAAGGTATTTCATAAATATTGACCCATACTCATAGTCAAAACAACATAAAAATATCTTGGTATGCAATTTTGATGAGTCATCAAACGTTAGCTCAAAAATAAATCAGAGTTCCCTTCTATCAATTACTATTCCTGCAAGAATAGTTGGTCTGTTAAATTGGTAAAAAAATAAATAAAAAATAAATAAAAAAATAAATAAAAAATAAATAAAAAATAAATAAAAAAATAATAATATTATGATTGGTTGGCTAGACAGTTCTAATGGACTAAAACTTTAAAACATCTTCATATTTAAACTCAAAATCTCTCTAACAACCTAAATATAAATACCTGTAGAAATTAATTTCATTAATGAAAGACATGGGTATTACACATTTACAGATAATGAATCTGTTATTTCTTTTAAGAAATCTAGAAGTAATACCAATACGATATTTAACCATGTTGTGTGTGAGAAGCATATTTTTGTATGGGGTAAGATAAGAATGTTGATGCATTCTACTAATGTCAAACTTATACTAGAATCACCAAATATTTGATAGGAAATAATCATAACGTAACTATAATGTTTAAGTAAGATGAGAAAAATATAAATCATGTTGGAATTAAAAATATGGAATTTTGATTATAAGCAAAGATAGTCAATTAAGTGATGATCGTCATAGAAAACAATTTGACTACATAACAGTATAGTTTTTCGCATTTTATCTGGCCTTAAACTTCATTCATCTAAATGTTATAAATGTCCAGCAACTTGTAAACTGATGAACCAATTTGAAACAGATAATCTGATCTGAAAATCTGAACAGCTCCTGATAACCTGATCTGTTTTACAGATCAGCTGCCTGACAACCTGATCTGAAAACTAGATCAACTCCTGATAAGCTGATCTGAAAACCAGACCAGCTCCTGATAAGCTGATCTGAAAACCAGATCAGGTCCTGATAAGCTGATCTGAAAACCAGACCAGCTCCTGATAAGCTGATCTGAAAACAAGATCAGGTCCTGATAAGCTGATCTGAAAACCAGACCAGCTCCTGATAAGCTGATCTGAAAACCAGATCAGGTCCTGATAAGCTGATCTGAAAACCAGACCAGCTCCTGATAAGCTGATCTGAAAACAAGATCAGGTCCTGATAAGCTGATCTGAAAACCAGACCAGCTCCTGATAAGCTGATCTGAAAACCAGACCAGCTCCTGATAAGCTGATCTGAAAACCAGATCAGGTCCTGATAAGCTGATCTGAAAACCAGACCAGCTCCTGATAAGCTGATCTGATAGCTGATACCTGATCTAATAGGTGATACCTGATCTAATAGCTGATACCTCTTATTTGGTATTATTAAACATGGATGAGAAAATTTTAAAACAGTTGGTGTTGTTGTAGTATAAAAACTGGTGAAATAGATACACGTGAAGAACTAAGAGATATTTTTGATCCTATAACAGAACCTCTCAAAGAATTCATGAATAGTTCTAAAAATATTGACAGAATACACAAGAAAGAACAAAGTAAAAACAATATAGAATCTTAAAATAGTACAAGTACTTAAGTCTCAGAAACCATTAGTCAAGATAGCGACAAGTATACCAAACAACCTAGCATAAGGAACAATATTTGATAATAGCATCTTATTTAATGATGTTAATACTGAAAATGGTGGTACCGATTATGAAGGTGATTTTTACTCACAGACTTCCAATTCCGAAGACACTTATATTGACTTATTAGTCTTGGAAGGAAGAACTGAATTAGATACAAACTATGGCTCACCTAAAGATTTCAATAATGAATGGAAATTTGGTGATAGAAATCTAAAACTGAATAAAGATAAAATACAAGTTGATGGTCAAATATGGGGCTTAAAAGTGGGTTTATTTTCTTTAATGATTGATAAAACGTGAAAATACTATGACAAATTTGATTTTGAAAACTAAATAAAATATATAATTTCTACCAATGTATACATAGAGAATCATCAACATTTACTGACGGTGAACAATGTTATCAGTAAATTGTTTCTGGAAACTCAAATCGAGAAACTAAAGGATGAATTAATAATAAAGCTTAAGGCATTAATATAATTCAAGGATATATTCAAATGCAAATAAATGGTGTGGAGTGTGAAATATAATTCACGATAGAAGATAGGTATAAAATTGATAAAGACATTTTAAAAATTAAATCATCTTTTGACAAACAAATTGAACAGCTGAGCGATAAAATGTATAGATTAGAAAATTAACTACATTTTAGTATAAATAGCTGAAAACGTATCAAGTAGATCACAACACTCTCCAAAAAGTTTATATGGTGAGTATCGTTGAAAATAAAAGCTGCACTCGAAAAAACCGAGGCAATGGAAAATATTTTTGAAATGGTACGAGTACCAAGAAACTTACAAATAGATGATGGTAAAGAATTTTTTAATAAACATTGCAAAATTCATGCATAAATGGAAGATTAAAAATTACTTAATATGCAAGCATCAATAGTAGAATGATTTAATAGATCATTAAGAGGAATTATGTGTTAAGAATTTAGAATTAATGGTTCATATAAGTGGATTGATATAGATATATAAGGATTTACTTAGTGCATGAATTAGAAAAGTTCTTTTAACCAGAAAACTAAAATATTTACGATTAAAGTTAACAACGAATGAGAAAAAGGTGCAAAATACAGTATACACTAATTTGAAGATGTACAAAATGATGAAATTTAATGAAAATATAAATAAAATTAAAAAGGGAAAATCTAGTTTGCATTGGTTTTTTTTTTTTAAGGATTGATTAGGAATGTTAGGTCTCAGGGAAGATAATTAGCCTAATGTACTGGAATTCTCTAAACTTGATGGTCTGTATGAAATATTGTGAAAACTTAAGAGTTCAAAATGAACTATAACACAGTGCAATATTCAGCAACACATCGTTTACCACTTTTTATAGTAAAGGTTGTACATTTTCGATTTCGAAAGCTCTAGCACACACAATTTTAAATTGTGAATATGGGGTTAATATAATAGATATTCACTCTGTTCATTTCTAGATAAACTAAGGAAATTGAACTTTGATATCCAATCTTTAACAATGTACATGTGTATGAATGGGTATCAAACAAACTTACTAAATAAATACAGACTTCAACTAGAATCATGCTGAAGCATGCATAAATTGTAAAATGTAATGTAAACAGACCTTACTTTATATCTGTATCTGTATGAGTATGAAATAAATTTACCGAGAAAAATATTGGATGCATGCCGAAGCATGTATAATTTAAAAAAATTCCTGACATCATACTTTTATAAGTAAAGAAATTTTAAGAGTTTGGGGCAAATGAAATACATACATATGTATCTACTTTGTTAAAAATTCCAAAGAGTGAATTCATAATTCTAATAGTATAGATTTTTAATTGAAAAACCACTAAATGTCGGACTCTCGCGTCACTATCGATAGAAGCATGCTAAAGCATGCATGTTAGCAAAATACTAAACTTGTTAGAATGTGATGAGAAAGCTATTTTCTAATCATTAATTTGTATACAGCAATTGTATCTGGGTCAACTCAACTCATGAATATATTGTATACAGGTATGATTGATGGTGATGAGGACCTTTTCTAAGTGAGAAATCATTAGATCTGAATGTGATACAACGCAGCCTACGTTAAAAAAATAACTTTAAGGGGTAAACCAGCAAACCTCTTGTAAAAGCACATGAGGTAAAAATTCTTCCAAACATAGATATTCTAATGTTTCTGATACTTAATGAAAACACTGACGGTGAATTGATGATGGAGGTAAATGTGTTACTTTGGATCGATTTTCTAGAATAGTTGATTATTAAAGATGTATTTCTTTGTATATGAACTAATTTCTACGTACATACATATATTTACCTATATGTATGTATATATTAATACTTTTAAAATTATATAAATATTTTCTATTTCAAGTAGTAAAATCTGAAAAAATAGTAGTGACACATTAGAAGAAAAAATTAATAAAATAAAAAGAGAGACTGACTGACCAACTGATACGTTCACTCTGTCTGACAGATACAAAAAGCTCACTTAAATATATTAGAAATATATACGCAATACGCTAAACTTTAATAAAATGAGAAAAAAAAAAATCACTTCATCCAGAACATCAAATAAAAGCCATAGGCGCTCACCCGTCATAAAATAAACATACACTCGTACTTTATTAATGTACTTAAACATAATATCAGTATGAAGTAACACAATTTGAAGAATAAAAAGTTTAAAATTTAATTATCCCTAACGCTGACAAAGAGTAGACAGAAATGCTGACATACAAAGTTATATTGTATACTAGAGGAGCAGTTGAGAGGCCAGACCTAAATTGTAAGAAAACGACTTCGTTTTCTGTTGATCGCTAGTCAAAAAGAAAATAAAATTGTTCATTATGAATTAACTAATTTAAAAGTACATTTAAGTTCAGTCTCATATCCATATGATGCTGATCTTAAAATAAAATTTAAAAATAAACGTAATGCAATTCTATATAGTTATTATATGTATCTAAGATTTCAACAAAGCTACTATATATAACTGTACCAGAGTTTAAGATAAAAGCTCCTTTTATTCAATAGCGGGACAATTGAATAAAATTTTAATTTGAAATTGTAAGCAAAGAAATCAGCTTACTGTATTCTTATTCATGATCATATACTAGAATATATAGCCATCAAATGTCAAATTCTAAAAGTCTTATAAATTAAGCAATATGAAAAATAACATAATTTTTATAGTCGCGTAAGGTTTCAAAAGTAATTCAAATAATTTCTTCGGAAAAGAAGAAGTGATTGTTTTCAACAATTAAGAATATAATAATTTCAATATAAAACTCCCTTTTGATTTTAAATGTTTATCAACAAAAAAAAATTAAATAAAAAAAAGAAGCAAGCTGACTAACAAAAAACTATCATCACCTAAGCTGGACTGCTGGATCAGTTTCATTTCAAAGCGTTTGCAATTTTATAAAAGCCAACGCAAGATGTTCTAAAATAAATGTAAAAGGTGGTGAAAAAGCCTACGGCTGGAAAAAAATTTTATATCAAAACATTTCTAAGAATGACTATTAGGCTGCATCAACTTTAAACAAATGTAAATTAAATAAAGGAAATATTTCTATTATAGTTACTATTACTCTAAAGTATGTATCTTAAGGAATTCAGTTTTACTTAAAACAGAAAATCCTCACACACTTTTAAGTAAATACAGATAAAAATTAAAACAACGTTTTTTAAATTCAAATAAAAAAAACTATGAAGATATTTCACATCTATACATAAAAGACCCGGCGAATATTTACAACATCAACAAAAGACCGCATATATACATAAAATCAATTTGTAGATATGTATGTACACATAATATCAAATTTCTTATCAATACTCAAGTATTTATTAGATCTTGACAATCACACTTACATATCTACATCATAAAAATATATGAACAACGCAAACCATTCAGTCAGAGCACATGCCCAAGCTAAACGACCTTATTATGGACAGAGAAACTATAAATCCCCCTGATCGTATGAAAAGAAGTTCAGCGAAAGAAGCCGGACGTAGTTAAATAAACAAAATCTGTAATATAAACAAATTTCTCGCAGGCAGACTTTAAAGCTGGACAATTTTAAGCATGACAAAATACCCAGCAATCTTGAGTATGAAAATATACTTATATATATGTATCAGATATATGAAAACATTTTATAGAACCAAATCTCGATATTGAATACAATTTATTTCTACGTACATAAAACTACTAGCGTGAGAAAATCATACGCACACACACGCACACACACACACATGTACCAGATTTCATCTAAGAAAAATTCATATTATTTCAACAACACACCAACCCTCACAAAACACGGCCAACCTTAAATTCCTACAGATATACATACAAAAATTCTCACGGTCATTCCTACAAACAACACTGACAACAACACAAATCACGATCAGCCTTAAACTCCTACGAACATGCATACAGATTTCTACGCATACATATCACTCGTACGACAACACCCTCACCTATCCTCAAATCACTAATAGCATTAAACTCCTACAAACATATGTACATACACACAGACATATTACTACACCAACCTCACCTACCCTAAATCATGATCAGCCTTAAATTTTCACAGACATACATACATACATACAGATTCCTACATATTACAACAACATCCTCACCTCTCTTAAATCACGATCAGCCTTAAGCTCCTACAAACATATAGACATACATACATACACGCAGTCGATCAACCTCAACTACACCACAACCCTCCCAATAACAGCCTCGCTTAAATTCCTCCGGACAGACACATCCACAAATTCCCATGGATACATGTTACTCGTACAACAACACCCTCACCTACCCCAAATCACTATAAGCCTTAAATTCCTACAGACTTGCAACACCTGCATACACGCAGTCGATCTACCTCAACTACACCCCGCCCCCTGTCAATCACACCATCACACAAATTCCAACAGACAGGTATACACACATACACTCAATCCATCTACCTCAACTACACCACGCTCCCCCGGCCAATCACAGTCTCGCACAACAGACAGACGGACGGACAAATCCATAAAGTCCCTCGGTTATGTATTACGACAACAACCCCACCCACCCCAAATCACTATAAGCCTTAAACTCCTGTATTAGCATTAGAAATAACTTTTATGTTTTCCCGTCTGAATTATGAAAAATCATTTTCCCGTCGGCATTTGAAAAAAAATAATAATCATGTTTTGCCGTCGGCATTTGAAAAAAATAATATTCATGCATTGCCGTCGGCACTAGGAAAAATATTCATGCATTGCCGTAGGCATTAGGAAAAATATTCATGCATTGCCGTAGGCATTAGGAAAAATTAATTTTCACTATTTCACACCCATTAGTGTTAGGAAAAATCATTTCATGATTTTCCCTTTGGTACTAGGAAAAATCGTATTCATGATTTTCCCGTAGTCATATATGTATATGTACATATATATACACATTACAAAAAAGAAAAACCTCCAACCTACATATGAACCCACTTAACGTATTCCCACAAAAAACAAAATCACCCGTTCACACAATTAATGTAACCCAAAAAAAAAATCACCCGTTCCCACAAGGGTTAATGTAAACAAAAAACTCTTAATGTAAACAAAAAATTCCTAATGTAAACAAAAAAACATCAAAGCGTGCCGCCGAAAACTCAAGGGTATCAAATTTCACAAATTTCCAAGAATTTTAAAATTTTAAAATTTTAATTACCCAAATTTTAAAATTTTGTACTGAAATTCTCAAATTTCAAATTTTAATTACCCAAATTTCACAATTTTAATCGGCGCCAGAATTGGTAGTTCCCTACTACTGCGCTCAATACATTTAACAAATAGAAACCGTAGGGACATCTCGAGGCTCGTTGCAGTCATGACGAGGCACTGGACGGTCGACAGACATGCTAGTAGGATAGGCCTGTCCTATAATGAGTTCTGCCGAAGTTGTCGAGAAGTAAGCAAAGAAGAAACAATCTTTCACTTTCTTTGCGAATGCCCAGCTTTGCATCTCTCGAGACACAAATTTTTAGGCAGTCATGTACTAGATGATCTTTCAGATCTATCTGAGATTGGGTTGAATGACCTTATGAGATATCTCAATGCGACAGGTTGGATCTAGTAACTATCACCGTATCAGTATACTTAGATACGGTTCTACATAGGTTGACACCGGTGAATGTGGTGGTCCTTTCAAAAAGGAATCATTTAGATTCTACTTGAATGCCTGCGTGTAGCGGGCAGCCACGTCAACCAAACAAAACCAACCAAATGACTGGGCAAAGTAAAATTTCTATGTGTATATCTACTCTTATTTTAGCTGGAAATTATTTGTACTACATCCCGCCAGTCTGAGGGGTAACTAAAAATGATGAGAGACGCACGGCTGTCAAATTGCTATCCGTGATTTTGTTTTTTAAACAGATTCATAACACATTGCTTTCACACTATTATACTTCGACATTGGATTTAATTTTTTGACAAGTCGTATTAATCAGTATTATAGTGTGAAACATCTTCCGTTACCAGATAAAAACAATCAGACAGACAGTCATCTTAGCAGGCGTAAGAGTAGCTTATAGGCAAATATTCCAAGTACTGTGGCATAAGGTTTTGGTCATGTACCCACAAATCCACACACACACACACACATACACATGTACGAGATCTACGAGAGGAAATAGCAGTGAATGATAAAAATAAGACACTTGTAGTCTAAGTTAGTGCAAGTGCTTGGTTGTTTCAACGTGTTGTTATGCAGAAGGATATAAGAAAGGCTCTTCTCCCAATACACAGTTACACATACACAGATTGTCTAGTGTCTGTGAAAACATGTTTAGAATATAAATTGATGTGATAATCTTTAAATAATTCCCTATAATGTTGGGTTTCCTTTGCTGGCATTTAATAAAAAAAAACTTTCAAAATCCCTAACCACAAGCAACTGAGAAAAAGCTTAAAGTTGGTGAGAAAAAAGCAAAAAAAAAATCTAAACGTTAAATAACTCTCTAGAGCAAGCAAAGGGAAAATTTTATGAATTTTTTTTTTAAGTTAAGAACAAACATCCTGTAGAAAATAAATTTAAACAGCTGTAAAGTGGAGACTTGTAATTCCTCTCTAGCAAAAATAAACGCAAGCGCATTAACAAGCCATTTAGAGCTAAAAGCTTTTGCCCGAGAGCAAAAGTTTAAATAAGGGTTACTTTATGTAAGCTTTTTTCATTTAGCACAAAAATAAATATAAAAAAAATATAACAAAAAAACTCACCGGAAGATGAACATTTTTTGCTGGTTGTGGTGTTCATGGTCTATCTTGTACAGCCATGTTAGATTTTAAATTCAGTTCATCTCGAACGTGCGACGCGTCAAGTTTATGCAACAAATTCGTAGCGTTATTACCCCAAGTGTTGAAAAGGTTAACTGAAAGAAGTAAAAAAAAATATAAGAAATAATATAAAGTAATTTAAGAGTTATTTATTAAACTAAAATAAATACATATATTAAAGATATCACAAAAAATTTTTTTATAAAAAAAAGCTTTTGAAAAAGAAATTATTTTTTAAAACAAAAAAAAAAAAAAAGTGAAAATTTCATTTTCCCTTTTTTGACAAAAAGAAAACCAGCATCCTTTAAGTCCTTTGGCAGCAAGAAAAGCAGAGAAAAAAAAGTTCAGAAGTAATTGAATTGTGTATGTGTTTGTGACAATTTATTTGCAAGGGGTTTTACATCATTAAACCCTCCACTCCAGAACAGGGTGTCTTGCATTCAAGCACATAAATATTATATACAGATATTAACATATACAGCATTATAAATTTATTTACGCAGTAGCGCAAGCACAAAGAAAATATCACTGTGGTCCGCAAGTACTTCGCAGGATAACAACTAAAAACCATAAGGAAAAAAAGGTATGTATGTTTGAATTAATGTCGCTTTTTTTAGATTCCTTGAAATATTTATGCATAATTTTTGGGGATACATTTATTTGAAAGAAAAGCTTTCGTTTTTTGTTTTGTTGTAAAATGTAAAGTACATTTTAGAGTTCACGTTTCCTTATTAAAGCAGCAGCAGCAGCAGCAGCAGCAGCAGAAAATTAATATTTTACAATCAATCACATCTGTTTCTTGTTTTTTCTCCTTTAAACATTTTTATTATATATTCTAACAATAATATATTTTGTTTTCTCTCTGTAATAATTCATAGAAGTGTTTGAGAAATTTGATTAATGGCATTGATGACATTTTACTGCGTTGATTGATTTGATTAAAGGATTTATTTGCATGAAAGATACAAATAAAGAGAATTCCTTACAAAAAGTAATTATCCAACAAAGGCTTTTACTTAAATTAAATATTCTTTAACATTCTGAGAAGAAAAAAACTTTGATGTCATTATTACAAAAAGGGAAGTGTTTTGTTGTTTAAAAGTTTGATTAAAATTAATTAAATTGTTTTAAATTTTCTGACAGTCAAATAATTAGTCTCTCTAAAAGTTTAAGATAAAAAAATTTTCATCTACTTTTACAAGAAATAATTCTAATTTTCATGACACAGGATACTTAATTGAGGTCGGTTAATTAAATGAGGCCTTTGGTCTAATCTGCTAGTTATGGGTTAATCCATTAACCTGTTTCGCATATAACATTTAATTTCACAACGTTTTTATTATTTTTAAATTTTAGTAGACAAAATAACACGAAACACATAAAATACACAATTTAAATCCAAGTTTTTTTTGATGTGTAAACATCTTTTTCACAATACAATCAAAAATTTTGAGTAAGATCGTAAAGCGTTATCAAATCGGTGTGAGCTATGTATGAGTGTATTAGTGTAATCATACGGACAACAAGAAGTACAGAGAAACTTAACAGCTGCATAGAAATATATACTCAACCGAAATTTTAAAGCATACCTTCAGGAGCAATGTTAATTTTAATAGAAATTGCTGGGTGAAGTGTAACCGTGTTGCCAGTGGGGATAATTTTGTTAAAAAGTTGAAAAATATAAAATAAATAAAATATACATGAACTTTTAAATAAAAGAGCGTTTTAAATGTCAAATATTTGTTTAAGAGATATATAGCAGTCTTTATAAAGAATTTATAATATTATATTATAACATATCTTCTGGTACATGACAATTGGCTAACAATCTCCGTCGCATGACAATTATTATGGGTGGAGATTTTAATACAAATTTTGCAAACCCACAGTCGCAAGCTCTATCCAAATTTTTATTTGACGTTTTCCACTTGCATATGAGCAATTCTCCACAAACCCCCACAACTAATAATTCCACTACTATAGATGCAGTTGTCCATAGATTTTTAAATATAGTAGAGTCAAACATTTATATAGCTTATTTTAGTTACCATAAGCCAATATTAAAAAAAATTTCATTACTAGATTTTTACACATCTTAGAGTTCGACCGATTAATCGGCTTCGGCTTCGGCCTTCGGCCAAAAATTGGTAATCGGCCAACATTCGGCATACGGCAAAAATCGGCCGATTAGCCGAAGCCGAATATTTTTCATTCCAAGCTTGAAAAATAATATTATTTTTGGTCGTTGCTCGCCGACAGTTTCTATTGTGTTTAACGTTTTGAAAGGGTTGCTTTGAAATACAACCCTGTTGCTTTCTATTTTCTTTTACTTGGACGTTCTTGTGAGTGATCATATGAAAAAGCAATCTAGAAATTGCAAAATAGTTTTATTTTTCTTGTTATGTATCCAATAGATATTACAGCTATTTCAGTGATCTCAAAAAAGCAAACTTTTTTCTTAGTTCATATAAAACAAGTATCATTTTTAAAATTTAAAACATTCGGCTTCGGCTTCGGTTTTGGCCGAAGTTTAGGATTTTAGCCGAAGTTCGGCTTCGGCTTCGGCAAAAAAAAAAACGCCTTCGGTCGATCTCTAACACATCTCCCCTGTGATCAGACTCACATTGATTTTTTTATTTAAAAGATTAGTACGCGGCTTCGTCAAGAAGAAGCGCATTCTGGACGTCCAATTTTAAGGCACTTTTTCCAGCATGGCTGGCTGAATATCACAAATAAGGCAAATAATGTTGGCTACCAAGGCATCATCAATTGTTGCTGCTTTATCAGCATAAGCCAGTGTCTTTATTAGGTGTCGCCACAGAAAATAATCGAGAGCACCTTTTCTCAAAATCAACACTGAAAAGGAAAATCAATTCATGCGTACGTAAAACAACCCAAAGCGGATGTTATAAGTACGCTAAGTACTTATTTAAACCAAGATCAGGATGCTTTATACAAACAGGGTTTATTCAAGTGCTACATTTAATCCCGTTTCTATACTTGAAATAATCCTTGATTACAGAAATTCCAACATAACAATATATATATGTATATATATATATATATATCATAGCTGTTAAGTAATGGTTAGTAATCGTAATGATTACTAATTTGATTACTTTTTTTTAAAGGTGAAGTAATATTTCAATTACGATTATATTCAGTTTCGCACGATTACTAATTGATTACGATTACTAATAATGGAAAAGTAATCTGAATTACTTAAATAATCAAAAAGAATCAAAAGTAATCAAAAAATATTCCGATTACTTCTAAGGATTATTTTTGATTATTTTTGATTATTTATTAAGAATCAAAAGTAATCTTTGAAAGTAGTCGGATTACTTCTGATTCTTTTTGATTATTTTAAGTAATTCTAAGTAATTCAGATTACTTTTCGATTATTAGTAATCGTAATCAATTATCTATCAGTAATATATATGAGCTGCTAAATTTCGATTACAATTATTATGTAATAATGATTATATAATTGCTTTCAAAAGAATTACTGATAAATAATTGATTACGATTACTAATAATCGAAAAGTAATCTAAATTACTTACAATTACTTAAAATAATCAAAAAGAATCAGAAGTAATCAAAAAGTAACCCGACTACTTATATATATATATATATATATATATATATATATATATATATATATATATATATATATATATATATATATTCCTTATTTACAAAACAAACAAAAATACAAATTGTGTATTGCACATTTTAGTAAATGCTCATGAAGAACAAAGGGCGTCAACAAATTCTCTCCACTTTGCTCGATCGTTAGCTAGGGTCTTTACTTGGTTCCAGGTCATATAACGAGATGCACATTTGTTCTTTACTATCTTGATCCATGTATTTCGAGGCTTGCCAGGATTTCTATGGCCTTGTGGGTTCCTTGTGCAGATTTCATATTCAATGGGATTACAGTTTGCTAACAAAAGCAATTGATCATATGTGAGCGAATTCGGCCACAAAATGCGTAGGATTTGTTTTAACCATTTGTTTTAAAATGTTTGTAGTCTCCTTCGAGAGGTTTGCGAGTAGCTCCAGGTGGTACAACCATATAGCATATATATATAGTTAAAGATCCTAAGTTTCGTGCTGGTTGAGATGTTGTTTTGCGCGCCATATTCTGTGTAGGGAGTGGAATGCGATCCGGGCTTTGTTGATTCTGTCCATTATATCAGCCTAGAAACCACCGTCTTTACTAATGGTGCTACCCAGATATGAGAAGGACTCTACATCCTCGATTAACTGGCCTTGAAATGCTTTTCTTTATGTTAATTTTTAGCCCAACTTTACTGGAGTTTTCTGAAAGAATGTCCTCAAATCGATGTGCGAGGAGACAAATATCGTCTGCGTAATCAATATCGTGTAGCAGCTCTCTCATGTTGCACCGAATGCCATAAGGTGCTTTAGAGTTTGATCGCTGAACTACCCAATCTAGCAGAAGTAAGAAGAGTGTGGGGGACAGAACACAACCCTGCTTCACGCCAGCGCTGGTCATGAAGGGGGCACCTTCTTCACGTTGTGGAGCGTACTCTGCATTCGGCATCTGCATATAGTTCACGTATTAAATTAATTTTTTTCAGCGGTATGTCCTTGTTGCTGAGTGTATCTTAAAGGCCCGGCCTGGATACCGTATCAAATGTACGCTCGCAATCAACAAACAGAAAATTATAGGCTCCTGTTGTACTCAATAGACTGTTCTATAATGATACGCACAGTATTTATGTGGTCCGCACAAGATCTTCCCGGCCTGAATCCTGCTTGTTTTTTTAGGAGTATAGATTCTACAACTGGTGAGATCCGATTTAGGATCATAGTTGATAACAGCTTGTTGACAGCGTTCAGCAGAGTTTTACCCCTCCAGTTGTTACATAATCTAACATATGAACAGTTGATAGTAGCAGGACATTGAGAGAAGCTACCATTTTAAGTTGTTAATTTGTCGAAGGCGTTCTTAAAATAAAATTGTCTATCCGTTTATATTTTGCCTTCACAATTACCAATTTACAGTAATTCGGACAGTCTGTTGTTTTGATAAAAAAATATTGTTTGTTTAATTTTTTTTTTATAAAAAACAAAACCTACTTTGCAACAAGATTTTTATCAAACTCTACTTTAAATCTAGTAGATCTACTAGATCTAGATAGATACAACTATGGTTTCTCCAAAATCTAGACTAAAAAGTCAGCCCGTGTACCGTTCACAACGGTGCTATTTGGTCTTAAATATTAATTTATCACTTATGACTTTAGAAGACTTTGTGAATTGGCTAATTATGTTCACACTTATATTTTTAAACGTGTTTACGGCAAGTGTTTAAAAAAAAACTAAGTACAACCGTTCACATCATGTTTGAGATGTTTAAAGTTGACGTTTTGTCTGTAAATTATTGTGTTTGTAAGATATTCTGAATAATTCTGTTTTATATTTGTTGTATTATTTTCAAGCAATAAATATTTTTTTTAAATAATTTAATATTTTTAACGCTGCAGCCACACGTTCAATAAATCGCTTTCAATTTCATAACATATATAATTGATAGTCAATTTAATTTTTTAAATGCCACCGGCGAAGAATCAACTAAAATTTGTAGCTTCAATCAATGTGTGCTGTGACCAGCCGTTCAAATTGAAAACTAAATTGCTATATAAATGGGTAGGTGAATTTGAAAGCAATCTTGTTTTCAATTTAAAAAGTTTGAGTGTGTAAGTCAAAGAGTGTGAGTGTATTGAAAATTGAATGGAATTGAAAGGCAAAAATTTAACGTGTTGAACGTTTAATAACAAAACAAAGTTGCCAGAGATATCAACGAAGTTAACGAAATGTTTAAATCTTAAACTTGTTATTTGAGATGTTTAAGAAAATCAGACACAATGTATGGTAAAATATCTCAAAATCATCGCGTTTCAGGTCTTAAACACGAATGATACGTTAAGCACGTAAGTGTGAACATAGTAAAGGTTGATTTTTTTTAGCAACTTTCTCTTTGGCAACACTGTGTTAGGCAACTCAGCTGTTTTCGTGTATCATGTTACTGTTTAACATCTTCTTCAATTTCGACTTACAAATGAACAACGCTTGCAGATTATTAAATTTTATTACCAAAATTCATGCTCGCTTAAGAAAATGCATCGCGCACTTCTTCAATTTTATGGTCAGTTTGGGTGACTTCTGAGTGGGCTATTCGGAATCTTGTGACTAAATTTCGCACCAAAATTACATTATTGAACACTAAACTAACACGCATACATAGAGTGCTGACAGAATGGCGATTCGGTGCCATTCACAGCAATTTTTTTGGCCGATAATCGCATCGTTAAAATAATTATAACGAAAATTTATCGAATTTGCTATTCAGTAAGATTTTTAAGGATATTCGCTGTAGGTTAATGTCAGCTGTGTCGTTATTTAAGGGACAATAATTTATGTGCTGTTAATTTTATGCGTAAAAATCAACAGAAAATATCAGCTGCGCAGTATCGTTAAAAAGATGTTACAGAATCACACAATCGTTATTGCAATCGATAAAATGTAAGGCTCACGTCTATAGCAACAATCCCGCAACGGTTGACGCACTGGAAAACAATATTGAAGAATTTATTTCGTGAGACACTGGCCGATATATTGGCAAGAATAAACTAAAATTGGATCCAGCTTATGAACCATTTGAGGCGTAGCCGCGGTCAACATTTACATGAAATAATATGCCTTATCGTGGTTGGCGTATTTCAAATACGACTACGACTGTTTGGTAATAGATTAAAGAAAAACTGTTGAAGTCTTCATTAATCTATTACCAAACAGTCGTAGTCGTATTTGAAATACGCCAACCACGATAAGGCAGAATCTTTAAACATTGAACTATATCTTTATTTGAGTTCTAGCGACTCAAATAAAGATTTCATATATTTCTATAAATTTTAAGTGTTTTTTTTTATAAATCAAATCCGAAAGCTCTTAAAAAATCGCCCTTTATTAGTTGTTTTAAAGCTTAGTTGTTTAGTATTATGGTATTGTCTAGAAAATGGCTGTATAAATGTAAGCCTTCATTTTTATTGTATTTTTATCATCAGTAGATTTGATTCTTTAAAAAATTTAGAAAAGAACAATTAAATGAGGTTAATTTCGATGGAACTATTATCAAAATCTTTGCATTAATATTAAATAAGAAAATGCTTTTCAATTCATACGTTTGTCTAAAATTCTAAACATGCTGCTTCCAATTAACTATTTGCCATATACAAATCAGTGCATATTCTTGCTCGGCTGAAAATCCTTCCAATACTTATTTAAATATATTTTTTTCAAGGCGAATTCATATCAGGTGGTCTCAACAGGCCAGCTGACTATTTTTGCCGCATGTAATATCCTTCAGATATCAATACACATTTTTCAGTACAAAAATTTTTTTTTTTTCATATTCCAAGTATGAATTTTCCCAAAGCGAATTGAGGCGAGTGAGTCTATCTTACATAAATATGCCTTGTGTTATTTTAGCATAGCTGTCCATTTTATAATTAATTTCTATTATGTCTAAAAGCAAAAACATTTTTGTCGTAGACATACATACACACATGTGAATATTAATTAAAACTTTAACATGTTTATGATGTTAATCTGTTCTTCTTCACATCACACATAGTACAAGGTTTTTCACTTAAAATTTTATTTGATTTTTTTTTCATTTTACAATATTATGCAATTATTTATACTTTTAATTAAACACTGATGTAGAGAAGATATACCTGAAATAAAATAATTGACAAGTTGAGCATTCAAAATTATGTTTTTGAAATGAAACTGAATTACAAGCACATACGAGCATATTCCATTCATTTATATGGCAAGAGTATTTTGTCCTCGAGCCTAATAATTTGCATTTATATTGCATTTACAAAATTTTATTTTAATTGTATTTAAGCCCGGCAGCAAAAAAATAAAAAATAAAAATATAAAAAATAAACAAAATTTGTTTCAACTCAAATGAATATGCAAAATGAATGAACAAATTTTATAGAAATGTAATATTAATGCATAAATTACATATGTATTAGGATGGACAAATTATAATTATAATACAACAAATTTGTAGTTATTAAAATTACATAATAATTTTATATTTGTTAAAAAAAAATTGAATCCTTTATTTGTGTAAACTAAAGGCGTTGCTAAATAAGGGATTCCAATATCTAATAATATGATTTTTGGAACCATTATTACAGTAGAAATTTTCTATGTAGTTTTGCAAAGAACAACCGCCAATGGCAAGACTGTTGTAAATTTAGAGATGGTACAATTGAGCTTTCATTACAAAAAGCTTTCAGCAAATTGAAATACTATGAAACAAAATAATTCACATATTCCATTTGCAATAAAAGTTGCTTATATAAAGCAGAAATTTATATCAACTGACACCACACTAGAGTTCGACCGATTAATCGGCTTCGGCTTCGGCTTCGGCCTTCGGCCAAAAATTGGTAATCGGCCAACATTCGGCCTATGGCAAAAATCGGCTGATTAGCCGAAGCCGAATATTTTTCATTCCAAGTTTGAAAAATAACATTATTTTTGGTCGTTGCTCGCCGACAGTTTCTATTGTGTTTAACGTTTTGAAAGGGTTGCTTTGAAATACAACCCTGTTGCTTTCTATTTTCTTTTACTTGGACGTTCTTGTGAGTGATCATATGAAAAAGCAATCTAGAAATTGCAAAATAGTTTTATTTTTCTTGTTATGTATCCAATAGATATTACAGCTATTTCAGTGATCTCAAAAAAGCAAACTTTTTTCTTAGTTCATATAAAACAAGTATCATTTTTAAAATTTAAAACATTCGGCTTCGGCTTCGGTTTTGGCCGAAGTTTAGGATTTTAGCCGAAGTTCGGCTTCGGCTTCGGCAAAAAAAAACGCCTTCGGTCGATCTCTACCCCATACACAATATTATTCTCCTTGTTATCATGGTCAACATCATTGAGGCAGAAGAAAAACCACAGTAATGCACATAAGTGCACAATTAATTACAAAATGCAATACAATTTCATTTGGCAAATGGTTGCAGGAACAGCAGCCATACTTGAGCAAACTGCAAGTACCCAGCAAACACTTGGATATGAACACAAATGGAATATGTTTTGAAGCCAAATAGCGCAGTATAATACGAATAAAAATTTCGGGATTATGAAATTTGATTGTGGTGGAAGAGAATAAAAAAATTAACGTGAGTCAACGTAGGGTAGGAATATTTAAATTTTATTTGAACTATTGTATATGGAAAAGAAAAGTAACATATCATAATACTTTTCTCTTGAGTGCGAGATTTAATGGCAGCAAGTGAAATAAGTTTGTAAGAGCTGGTGGCTAAGTCAGTTTTGTGGCCTTTTAATTCACAATAGCTACGGTAAAATTAAACTAATTTAATTTACCACCTTATGCATGTGACTTTATAAGTAATTTGCCGTTTTGAAATTTGTTAATGAAGCCTAAAAAATTATATTTGTACTCGTAGTATACAGTTAAAGGGGTCACCCTTATTAAATATAAAACCAAATACACGTATAAACATACTTACTCTGTAGCAATTGCGTGTCGCCTTAAGCAAACACTCACACCTTGAAATTGAAATCAGACACAAGTCCACAGCATGTGGCAAAGGAACATATAAGGAATATAAAATAAGCATTTTTGGCTCAGGTGCGAATGCATGCATAAGCATGCTTAACACTCCCATCTCTGCAAATGCACTTAGATATTCATGTATGTCTGTCTGTATGTCTGTTAATTGAAGTTTCTACCGTTTGAACGTACATATGTATGTATGTGCCTGTACGGGCATAGAAATATTTGTTAATTGGAAAAAGGTGTGAATAGAATTTTGTGTTTTTTGGTTGTTTGTTAATTAACCGCAAAATAATGTCGTACGTAAATGGCATGAAATTTTGTAAACCTCAAATCAAAATACTTTCAAGTTCTTGTTTTTCTTTGTTGTTGGAACTAGAGAGCAAAGGAAATTAGTTGGAAAATATACAGGTGAGGTCTATAAATAATAATTTAAATATACCATATTAAATTGAAATGTTTAAGCGAGTTGATTAAAGAATTATAACAAGGAAATGGCAGAAATCCTAAAAAAATTATTTAAAAAAAAATTATATTAAATTTTATACTAACGTCCCTTTTCACAATGTATGATTAAGAGTTAACGAACTTTAACTGACAGTTCTTTATACAATACTTGCCGTTAAAGTCCCTGTTAGCTTTTAATTGTTTATTGTGAAAAAGACCGTAAGTTTATCAATAAAGTAAAACATGTTTCCAAAAATCTGAAACTCCATTTTTGCCACTCAAAATCATCAAGCCTGTCACTTAAAATTTAAAAATCACTGCGTCTATCCAAAAAAATTACTTTTTGTTACATTCTATTAATTAAAATTAATATTAATTAAAATTGTTCGCCACAAGTGGGTACTTAAGCCTTTTTTTCTGTTTTTTTTTTATAAAAGAAAACAAGCAAAATAAACATCAAAGATATAATGAAATAAAAAATTTCAACAACTCTCATAAACATAATCAAAAAGTATAAAATCAGACGTGTACACAAATCTATACATTTGTATGTACACATGAATGTGCATTTAAGCCTGAATGCATGCAGTTGAATAGTCAATTACTCATACACTTGTAAATATCTAAAGGCTTTTACAATAGGCACTTTTGAACCTTGGCAGTTGTTGGCGGCCATATTATTGAAGCCACCAGCTGTCGACTTGTAGATTCTGTTTGGCTGAATTATATAGTTCATAGACTACAGAGCTATTGTCGGTCTTCGAGAGCCCGAGTCTAATATTTGGGCAGTCCCAGAGATATCAATATACGAAAAGGTGAAACATCATTTTACATCCAGAATGCACCACATCAAAAACAATACCTGTGGTCATACACCCGAAATTATTTTATTTTCAAATGTTAATGCCATGTCGGGCATTAACCGACACATTTTTTGGACCTTTAGGAAAATCAATTATTTACTAAAGTCCTGCACAAGACCATTTATAAAAACTTTCAAGACATGAAGGAATTTTCAAATGCCTAACAACAGTGAAATATTCTAAAACAAACGCTAAACAACACTGCTGGCAAGACAAACAACTGAAACAAATGTCTTGCCAGCAGTGTTGTTTAGCGTTTGTTTTAGAATATTTCACTGTAGTAAAGCATTTGAAAAATCTCTCATGTCTTGAAAGTTCTTTATTATTTACAATTGCAAATTATTCATTTTGGTAAAAAAATTAACCGCCCGTCCCACGATGTCACCAGAAATTGTTCGATCGACAACTTGTATTGCAAACAACAATAAGATTAGAAAATTTGTTGTTGTTTTCAATGTAAGTATTCGATCAAACGATTTCTGGTGACATCGTGGGACAGGCCGTAAGTTCACAAAATTTTATCGTTTAGGCTCAAATTCACAGTCTTTAGTCAAGTAATGAATATGGTTTAACCAATGAAATTTATAAAAAAAATCATTAGTTAAACCGCGGGCATTAGTTAACTGTAGACTGTGAATTTTGATCTTAAGCTTTTTTTATAGCTATGCTATTTATTGCGCGATACAGGAGTTAGCACATGATCTTCGTAACAAAAATAATCGACACTATTATAGTTATAAATTTATTTTTGTTTTGATTTCTTTGTACTTAAAAGCAGAATACGAAAATAAATGAAACAAATTATTTGATTTTGTTTAGTTTCGATCTTTGAAGTGAGTGAAACAAAAACAAAGAACGATTGCTCAATTAATTTTTGTTTGTGTTTGTACATGAACATAAAACCGAGAACACAGCCGTTACCGGCCACAAACAATACATTAGTTTAATCGTACGTTGCTAGAAAAGAAAATAATTGGTAACAAATGGAAAGGTTTTTAAATATTTGCGGCGAATTTGACATCATCATATAATATAATTTTAATGCATTGTTATTTAAGACATTAACGTTCCTTTTCACAATGTTTGATTAGGAATTAACATAAACTTTAACTGACAGTTCTTCATACAAAACTTGCCGTTAAAGTCCCTGTTAGCTTTTAATTGTACATTGTGAAAAGCGCCGTAAGTTTTGTTAATTTTAATTATTATTGTTCGAAATTGATTTGTTTCTATATTTATGATTTGATTAGGCTAAAGTGCGTAGCGCTTTATAGGCCAAAATTACATGTGATAATTATTAATGAACAAATAACACCAAAGTTAATTGTAAATTTTCTGTCAAACACGTAGTAGAACGGCACAACTAGCTGTTTTCGAAGGCCACTACACCTTTATCAACAGCGTTCTTTGTGTTTGGTCCACTGTGTGTGTGTTCTGTTGATGTAGATTTTTGCTTTGTATACGCAACTTTTATTGCAAATGGAATGTGTGAATTGTTTTGATTCATAGTATTTCAATTTGCTGCAAGCTTTTTTGTAATTAAGTCTCAAGTTTGTTTTATATAGTTAGCTAAGCAGCATAGCTATAACCGGGTGTCCTAAGACAGCTATCTTCTTTTTTTTTGCGATTATGGCACGATGTGTTGATATTTCGAATAAAAATTTATATATATTTGTTCCTTTTAATTCCTTCAAGGAGCGTAGGGCCGCAGCATAAAAATTTTTTTTTTATTCTATTTTATGTGTTATTTCTTACAATTTAAAGTTCGACCATCAAAATGAAATTGGTTTAATCCTAGGAACACAACTGGGACGAACGACGTCATAAAAAATAAAACTCATTTGTGAATATGAAAATAAACACAACACCGCCGTACAACGAAATTCGTCGTGCATGACGAATTCTGAGATAGATTTTTTATCTAATTTGTTCGCCGACGAACGATGAAAAAACAATTTTCTCTCTCTCTCTGTCTTTTTACACACAACATACAATTTTATCAAATATAATGCTAGAAACACAACTGGGACGAACGACGAATATTTCGGTGCGAACTTTCGTAATAAAATTAAAACACATTTGTGCACATGAAAATGAACACAACCAAAATTCGTCGTGTGTGACGAACTCTGAGATAGGATTATTTTTATTTTGTACGCCGACGAACGACGAAAAAACAAATTTCTCTCTCTCTCTCTTTTCATACACAATAACCAACTTTATCAATTATGACAGCAGAATTCGGTGAGTAAATTCGTCGTTATTGTGCTTATCAGCGAATTCTTATCGACGAATTTGTCGACGTTGACAAAATTCGTCGTACGTCCCAATTGTGTTCCTAGCATAAGTCATCTAATTTTAATACGAGATATTTAGTATGTAAATTATATTTGAATAAATCAAAAATATTTTTATATTATGAGAAATTTTAATTCAGAGTTGGGATTCGTTTCGATTCATCATAAATTTAATTGTACACGCATTTCTTAAATTTTATTTAAGATTGATTTAATGATTCGTAGCAAAAATTTATACGACTTGGAATAATTTCATAATTATGGGAAAAAAAATATATCCATACATATGGATGTCGCTCATTTACTTAAACAGCGACATAACTCCAAAAAACCAGTTTGCCAGAAAACGAAAAAACTTAATGGAAAAATAAAATTTTTTATTACTCTCAAGAGTTGAGTAAACAAGATATTTTTATGGAATTTTTATACAATATGAACAACGATATGAGGATTAGTTCTGCATCACTTTTTGAGTTATGACGTTCTTTGAGTAAATGAGCGATATGTACTCATATAATATCATAGGACTAGTATTTATGTTTAGACATGTTTCGTATGTATAAAAATCGTAAATATTTCTATTTAGCACCCAAACCAGCTCAGGCATTAAAAGAAGCTGAATTACATTTTTTTTTAGAATCATACGAGTAGCAACCATTTTTTGTTTAGAAAAAAAAAAAATAAAAATAATAATGAAAAACCTTAGTTCGCCTTTTTTCCATTTTTGCCAGTTGTTGTAAAAAATTTTCCACTCTCTTTAATGGAATATGGTTAAAAAAAAACAACAAACAGAATAATGAAATAAATTTGTAATAAAAAAAAAATATGTAAAAAAGTCTGAACCACTTGGGCGCCATAAACGAACGATTTCAGCACTTGACGTTGTTTGAATGGAAAAACTCTCGTATAGACACCCTACTATTATAGATGTGGTAATTGAAGATTTATTAAAGGCCATGCACCACATTATATTTGCTAGATACTCGTGCATGCATACATTCAGTGTATGAAAATTAACAAAATACAACGCAAATATTTCCTTTACAGACAAAACTTTTAAACAAAATTTTAAATCGTTTTGTACAAGAGCAAAACTTAAACAAAAATCCTAAGCAACATAATTATCCTTATTCAAAATACCGTCCTTAAAGACGGCCTTATTTTAAATTAATTTTTACTTGGTTTCCACGTCAACTTCAATTAGATAACGTTTTGTTTTTAAGAATTGACACCCAGACAATGAATGCCTACTACTATTGCTAACTGTTACCTTCTTTAGGAAAGGGATAGCGATAGAGAAGACAGTTGGTCTGCTTTTTGCAGGCTTTATTGTTTTAATAACGCAGTGTTGAGCGCCTCTGGTGCCAATGAGGCGTATTAAATTTTCAAAGCTATATTTAGTAGCCATTTTATTTATTACTTTACTTCGCCGATGATTTTGCTATACAATACCGGCGAAAGAGGTTGCTCTGAGGTTACATTAGGATCAGTATCTGCTGAAGTCGGTATAGTTCATTGACCAGTGACTATACCCTTATCACTGGAACTTTCCTACAACAACGGATACAAAGGGACACTATCCCACATCATAAATGCATTATTTAATGACTATTCGAGACCGGGGCCAGGACCTTCGGTTTTGTAGTCAACGTGCTAACTACTTTATCCAACGCTATTTAGTGTTTATGTCAAGATATCAAATACACATGGGCTTCCTGATTTTTTTTTATTATTTTTGTATAAAAATTATATTAAACATTAAAAATATATATTTTTTTTTTTTTTTTTTTAAGAGAAGTAACTAACACTCAGGCAATTAATGCCTACTACTATTACTAGGTGTTACCTTCTTTTAGGAAAGGGATAGTGGGAGAGAAGACAGGTGGTGAAGGAAGAGATAGAGGAAAGCTTCATTCTTTTACAACTCTGCTTTTTTTTTTTTTTTTTTGCACGTTTTTAATAATGCAGTGTTGCAGCGCCTCTCTGATGTTAAATGAGGCGTATTAATTTTTTGAAGCTGTGTTTTGTAGCCATTTTATTGATTATTTTACTTCGCCGATGATTTTTGCTACACAACGAAGGAGGGCGCTCTGATGTTACATTTGGATTAGTATCTGCTGAAGTCGGTATAGTTCAGTGACCAGTGACTATGCCTTCATCACTTGAACTTTCCTACAACAACTGACACAAAGGGACACTAATGCACATCAGAAAAAATGCGTGGTGTTGTTATTTAATGACTGTCGGATACAGGGATTGAACCCAGGACCTTCGGTTTTGTAGTCAACGTGCTAACTACTTCAGCCAACGCCACCCTCAATATTTTATTTGTGAGATTAATTAAGACTCCATGGCAAGCACAACAAATTTCAGATATTTCTATTTCAAACAGTGAAATAAGAAATAATAAAAGAAGAGAGGTGTCTTAAGGCGCCTGGTTATAGCTATGCTGCTTAGCTATATAAATCAGACTTAATGTATTAAATAACAATGCGTTAAAATTATGTTATATGGTTATGTCAAATTCGCCGCAACTATTTCAAAACATTTCCATTTCTTTCCCATTATTTTCTTTTTAAGCGGGATACAATTAAATTAATGTATTGTGTTGCAGCTGATTGGCTGTGTTCTCTGGTTTGTGCGAAAAAAAATAAGAGGCCAACCTTAATTTACAGTGTCAAGCGTTGCGTTAGCAGCAGGGTACGTATTTTCGGTATATTCAAATAATATTTTATGCGTTTAAATGTACTGTAACGCAACGTTTGACAATCTAATTTATGTTGGATTCAAATTGAGCAATCCTTCTCATTATTTTTCTTTTGTTTTGGTTTCCCTCACTTCAAAGAACGAAACAAAGCAAAATCAAACAATTTGTTTCGTTTATGTTCGCACTTCGGTTTTAAGTACAAAGAAATCAAAGCAAAACTAAATTTGTAACTGTAATAGCGTTAAGTATTTTGGTTTCGAAAATACCGTCCTCACTCCTGTCTCTCGCAATAAATAGCATAGCAATAAAAGTAGTTAAAATGAATAAATTACGAATTTTTCAAAGGAACTTCCTAAACTGCTCGCCCCATGTTCAGTTATTGTTTAAACTGCAGGCGACAATTTTCCTCCTCACTTTTAGCTTCAAGTCTCTCCAAAGCCACTTAGAAATTTAATTTTTGTATTGTTTTATTTAAGCTTATTGTTTCTCTTTTGCCATCCGTTTCTTAATTTTATCGGGGCCAAAACAATTGAATAGTTTGCCTATTTCTTCCCATTATTATTTAGAATTTCTGGGAACAGTGCCTCTGCGAAATGCCACCGCATAAGAGGTATTACTCTGCAACTTTTCCAGTCATTTTTGAAAATGGGTTAGAGCTGTTATTTAAAATTGTTCCCTTTCATTAATTTTTAATTACACTGTACTTCACATCAACTCAACTCGTTATCAAAAATGATGAACACACGCACAGAGGAGTATTTGAGCCAAAAAGCTGGCCATTCCTTTTTTTTAGTTTATATTGGTTGTGAAAAGTTATTGAGTGCCCCTAGATCAATGAAACCTGACAGAAATATGTTTTTTTGCTCATATGCTATTAAACGTTGAAAATGTGAAAAATCAAGTCAAGGGGAAAAAAGTTCCCTTCAAAGAAACTAATCCTTCCACTGAAAAATTAAATTTTTTTTCTTAACTTTTCCCCCATACTTTTGTTTAGCAAATGCAACTTTTAACATAGGCGAAGGTTTAAAACCCTAAACTTGTACCTCTTTTTTTGAGCGGTGACAAAAATATTATTTTCAAAAATAATGTAAATATTAAAAAAAAATATACTACTTAATATCATAAAAATTTAATTTTTTTTTTAATTTATGGGCAGGGGGAAGTATCTCTCCCCCGGAACACCCTGTCAAACAATTTTTTTTGCTAACACTGTGTGTAATCTTTTAAGTCATGGAAATATAACCATATACGGACACCACTTCGTGATAAAAGACCAAAAAAAAAAAGACCTGTGTCTCCCAGTTTTGCCCCAAGTCATGCACTTTTTTTATGGGCCCCTAAAGATTTGAGGCCTCGGTGTCATTTTTGCATTTTCTCAGGCTCATATCTTGCAAACCGCTCGAAATTTTGATTTACTCTCTGAGACAAAGTTGTAGCTCTTGTCATAAGACGCAGCATAATCGCCGTCAGTATTACAAAAGTCTGTATAAGAATTTGTAAGTGTCCGAATAATTCTTTAATTTACTACTAGTGTCAATTGTTCTTGTTTCGCATTTGTTCTAAAACAGTTTGGAAACCAAATTAAAGTTAACTCAACCCTTTTTAATTATAATACCTTTCACATTTTTTGGCTAGTAAAAATAGCTACTGATTTACTTTACTTCCAACTTATAAATATTTCAACAGCAACCAAAAGCACACATGTACAGCGAAAATGATGTGCAACTTAATTATTAGAGAAAAACAGAACTTCAAATAGTTAGCAAACAAAAATGTTATAAATAAACAGACAACAAAAAAAAAAACACAGCACACTAAGGAGTGGTCTTCTTCGTTTCCCTCCCGCTCACCTCCCACTGGAGCATAAAATGCTGACATTCTTCCAATTAATTAATAAATATTTTTATGATTTGTTTCCTTTTTTTTTCAAAACATTTCTTCCTTGCATTTTTCCCCAAAAATGTTATAATTGATGCAGCATATTTTAAAATAATATTTGAATACAATTTGGCATTTTGAGTCCTTTTCATCTGTTGACCGAGAATGTGCAACATGGCAAAAATTATTAATTTATTTTCTATACATATTTTTTCAGTGGTTAGAGTAAAATGCTAAAATTGCATATTTTATATTTTTTTTTAACATCATAAAATAGAGCAAGTCTTGTTGATTGGAAAACTACAAATAATAAATAAAGTCAAAGAGGACATATCAGCAGCTGTAAAGCAGCTAAAAGCAGAGTTTGGAAATAAACAAAATATTTCACAAATGTTTACTATAAAGGCTAATTTTTTTAAAAGAAATAATCACCCTTATTCCAGTTGTCGCCATCGACGCCATTTTAATACAATACCACAAAATTTGGGCTTGTGTACCCGTTGCCCAAAAAAACAGCTGACTCCTGTTGCTAGGTTTATGCTATTTTTTAGACCTTATGGAACCTAAATAGATTGTCAGTTGCACAAAATTGTTCTCGAGAGCGGGTAAACAAGCCCCAATTTTTTGGTATTGTGTCAAAGTGACGTCGATGTCGACAACTGGAATAAAGGTGAATACTTTCCAATGACACAGAGTTCGAACAATAGCTCTGCCAAAAAAAAAACCAACTTCAATGCAAATTTTGCCTGCCAATGGGTCAAGTGAATAAAAAAAAGCATTTGCTTTTCACTTAAAATCAAAAAAAAAAGCAAAAAACACATACATATTATATGTAGGTTTTAAAACAAATTTTTAAGTAAAAAACAAATGTTTTTTTTATTCACTTTAGTCGTTGGCTGACTATATCAAACTTTCTTAGGCTTATTAAAGTTATTTTTTAAAATAGTTATTATATATAAAAACAAACCAAGATCACGTGTGAGCTCATGTGTGACTAATTCATGCCTCACGCTCAGCAAATCACGGCATTCGTACATCTCTAATAAAAATACATAATACATTGACAACAACAAATCATTTCTCATATACCATTTCATTAAAAATTCACTTTTTTTTGTTGGCCGAAGTTTTACATATTCTGTGAAAAATTTTGGCTACTTATCTCTTACGGTTTTCGAGAAATCAACCAGTGGACAGACATACAGACGGGCGGACGGGCATCGTAGTGAAAACAACAGAAATCTAAATCAACTGACACTACACACACTGGACCAAACACAAAGAACGCTAATGTTGAAGGTGTAGTGGCCTTTGAAAACAGCTAGTTGTTCCGTTCTACTACGTGTTTGTCAGAATATTTACAACTAACTTTGGTGTTATTTGCTCATTAATAATTATCACATATAATTCAGCTTACAAGGCGATATGAACTTTAGAATAATCAAAATCATAACAAAAGAAACAAATGAAGTTCAAACAATAATAATAAAACTAAGCAACAGGGTTCCTTTTCACCCTTAAAAATACCCTAAAAGTACAAAAAAAAAAATATGTAAATATATTCCGACCCCTCATTTGATGGCGAATGATATGAGAGCAATTTTATTAGCCTGCAGAAAACTTGTTGATAACTGATCCAAACTTACTCGTCCTATGACTTAAGAAAATGCGATAGCTTTTAAAAGTAGAGAGTAAAGTATGGCGAAAAAAAACATATCGTTTAAATGGTTACATATTCACCATTTTCGTGATATGTCTTCTTAGTCTTCAATTAGTAAACGGCACTGAACAAATTCGATGTGGTATATATAGTATATATATAATTATAACTGTTCTTTCCTATGATACCGCCAAGCCAATCTGGAACCGATCCCCTAACTATAGATTGATATTAAACTAAGCCTAACTTCTATTCACGCTTTTAAAATGTCAGTGTCCCTGTGGTCAAGTGGGTAGTGTGCAAGCCTGTCATGCCGGAGGTTGTCAGTTCGAATTCCATAAAAATTTCTGCATAAAAATAATATAAAATTGCATTTGTAACAATAAAAAATTTTATAAATTGTCAATTGTTAAGTTAAATGTGGGAATGACATTTGTATAAAATTTATATTGTAACACATCGCTTAGGTCTCTCTAAGATAGTTCACTGACAAGTCACAGGGTACATACAAAGTATAAATTATCCCCATCTTAGGCCATCAACAAGTAAAAGAGACTGGTCCGCTTCATAGGAAGTGTTAGAACTCGGACTGATCCCTTTAATGTGAGCACCGAATACGTGATTAGTCTTGTGTAAGTTCAATTTCCTATAAGGTAGAAACAAACGTATGAGTATTATTAAAATAAAAATCATAACACTCATACGCCTAATCAAGGTGCATTCATTTATTTGCCTTGGGCCTAATAATAAAAATTCTAGAAATAATTTTGTCGAAGCATACATTTTTTGATGCTCTTATTTCAACCGAAAAAATAGTATTCTACGCCAAATGCGAAAACGTCTGAATCTAAACAAAATTTTAATTCTTGAAACGATTTTGTTTTCTTTCACTCTTGCAACTTTATTAAGCAAACCTTGCAAAATAATAGACCGGAAGTACATAACTACACCAAAAACAATTCAAACTGCTGACAAATGAGTAAAAACAACAAAAAGGAAAACTAAAAACTACGACAAGAAGAATAAAACCTAAAATTATGCAGCAAAAGTCAACAGCCTATAAAAAAAAATGAAATGGCAAAAATAAACAACTACGACTACAACAGCAGTCATAAACGCTAAACAGCAAACTAACAACTAGCACAACAACAACAACAAAAACAACAATAACAACAACAAAAACAACGAATTCACAACATGAATGTGTTTGGTGAAAGTTAAACAGAAAACTAACAAAAACAAACGAACAAATGTTGCTGTTCAACAATAAAACTGCCAGAATGCACGTTATCGTACAACACAACACAACGCACATCCAAAGGCAGACAATAAAGAAAGATACAAGTTTTACTTGGAAAACAAAACACACACTGTACTCAAAACTTAAGCTGAGTACACATCTGGTAGTTCTTGTGTTGTCATTTTCCAAATGTGTGCAACGCCGTTCACATTGTGTTTCATATACAGCAAGCAATGCCATACAACGATAAATATCGGAAATGACAAACGTTGCCACTAGTTCACACTACTGCCATGTCAAAAAACGCCATAATGTGTACTCGGTCGGCATAGGCAAAAGTATGAATTTTGAGCTTTCAATGCTTTCAGCAAAACATACTACTACACAGTATATCAACATTTAAATATTGCATGCTTGTGCAGGCAACACAAGCCCAAAGATATATTCATGCATACCTACATACATACATACATACATACATATGTACATATTTAGATAATAAACTTTGCTCGTAGTTTTTTACATATTGCATGCATTTGCAATTCACCACAAGGGAAAAGGAACTGCAATTCAAACACACACACACACACACACTCACACACAAGCATACAGGCATACATTAAAATATACTCGTATGTATGTATGTACGCTTGGTTGTTGTAGCAACAAAACAACATCAAAGAAAAATTAACAACAACAACTTTCGAAATTGTAAATATTAATTCCAAATTCTTAGAAAGAGCGCAAAAACTATGAAAACTTTTAATTTCCTACTTTTGTGTCAGAATGTATGCAAATAAATAATTTTAGACACGCATAAATTTGCAATTGCAAAAAAGTTAATGACTCGAGGTGGAGGCAGTTGCTAGTAACACTTGAATAATAATAATAATAATAATAATGATGGATGCAAGGCAGATTCATTTCCAGGTAGTATCAGGATTACAAAAACAATGAAAAAATACAACAATGAAAAAAACAACATGGGTTGTAGTTCATCAAAAACTTCAAAAATATAATTTGTTTAACATAATAATAACAAAAATTATTCACATAACTTTGAAAATATTTCTCCGCGGCAGCTACCACTAACAACATTTGCAACGTTTAGCACTTCTCACAATTTTTTAATAGTTTTTTCATATTTATAAATTTGTTTTCACAGAATTTTTTTTAATAAAATATTTTTCATATTGAATTTTTTTAACATTTTCTTTTAATTTCTCTTTCGTAAAAAATTTTTGAAGTTTCCGATGAACTTTAATTTGAAAAAAAAATAGCTCAGCTAAATTTCCGCTACTACCTTGTGAATGTGCCTTGGATGGATGTCTCTGTTTTTTTTTTTTTTTGTTTCAAGTAAATACATACATATGTATGTATGTACACGCAAAGAAAAGATATGGTTGTAAAATGGTTGAGAAAACAATATTATGTTCTCTGAAACAAATGTGTGGTCGTTGAAAACTAGTTATTGTTATTTTAAACATTAATTTCGTTACGATAAACACAGTAATGTTTGAATTTAATAATTACATTATTATATTCATAGAAATTGCGATATGGTTAGAGTTTAACAATATAGTTTTGTTACAAAATTTATGACTACGTTATAATTTGTATTATTGTGTAAAAATAATATGATGTAAATAACAATATAATGTTATCCAAAATCATACCATGTTAAGTTTTAAAAAAAAATTTCAGAAACATTTTCTGTCAGTTCAGTGTTTCGTTTGTAAGCTATCGGTAGTGGACGCGTGGTGTTAAATAAATAAAAAAAGTATAAACAAAAGGGTAGATAAATAAGAATAATATGTACATATGTATGTATGTATATCTCTTTATACAGATGTGTTTGTATTTCGTATATATATATATATATATATATATATATATATATATATATATATATGTAAGTATACATTTCTATATATATGTAAGTATACATTTCTATACATATGTACATACATACATTTTATTTCAACAATATTTATTTATTTCTATTTCGGACTTACCGCACAGCTGTTTTAAAAAACAAAAGATTTGCCAATAAATATATGATTAAAAAACGAAATATTATTATATAAAATAATACTATGGTCGTATTTAGCAACATTATTATAATATTAGAACATGGTATGGTAAGTCTCAATTATATTTTAGTCACATCTAACAATAGTGTTGTCTTATTTACAATAATGAGATTAGGTATAACAAAGTTAATTGTTTTTGTAGATAATATTATTATCAACTCAGAAAATAGTATTATTTAAACTTTGCTTTCTTTTCCATTGGCAATAATATGATTTGACTGCAACCATATAATTCAATCATAGTATGTTGCTGTTTGTTTATGGTTACCTCAACCATATTTTTTCTTTGCGTGTACATATGTATGTATGTACATATGTGTGTATGTATGTAAATGCATAAGTTGCTATAGTTTTTCAAAGGAATTTATGTTTTGCAGAATATTTTGCTATATTTAATGGCACAACATGCACCACAGAGAAATTAAAATTATGTTTGCATTTTTCTAACTTCATAAACTTTCCAACAGAATTTACTTCGTGCCTTTTCTTTGCCTGCTTTTATTGAATTTTTCTTTTAATTTTCTACATAAAGTTACAATACAAAAACACAACTTATGTATGTACAGTGAAACCTCTCATAACCGGACACTCACTTCGTGCCTTTTCTTTGCCTGCTTTTATTGAATTTTTTTTTTAATTTTCTACATAAAGTTACAATACAAAAACACAACTTATGTATGTACAGTGAAACCTCTCATAACCGCAAAAAAACAAAAAACCTGCTTAATAACGAATTAGTTAATTACGAATTGTTTGTTTAAAAAACCAATTTCAAAAGTAATAACAAAAACTTAAAGTTTAAAAAACCCCGATATATCTAGAAAAGATATGATATCTTCTAAACGGCTGGACTGATTTTCTTCAAACATAGTTAAGAACCTTCTCGATCATGTCATTTTTCAAACAGAAAAAACTAAATCAAAATCAGCCGTTTGATCTGTACGTGGACACAGACAGACACACAGACACACACTACAAACTTATAACTTATATAAAATCAAAATAAAACGAATTAAAAAAAATATTCATATAAAGCTTATTCATATAAAGCAAGGTGGTCGGTCGCTAGGGATCAGGCGAAAGGAGAAAAGACAAAAGAAAAAATTAAATATCAAAAAAAAAAACCAAAAATAAGAAATATCCGGAAGATCTAAATATGCATCACGCGATCCCAAATATGGATCATGCGATCCAAAATACGAATCACACAATCCAAGTTATAGATAACACACAGCGTGACCGTTTGACCGACTAAAGTGGCAAATTGCCACTTTTTCGGCTGTTTTGCCACTTTTTATCCCTCTTTTTTTAAAGTAAATTATACAAAATAAAAAGTTTGGTGTAGTTGTCTCGTTTTTTTTAGTGTTGCCCCTTTTTTTTTTTGATAAATCCCCTATTTGGTGCCACTTTTTGAAAAATGCCATCGGTAACCCTGATCACACAATCCTAATTTATATTAAGCAAGTCTTATTGCTAAGCTGATTAGCTTGTCGGAGAGAGAGACGAGGTGAACATAAGCTTTTCTTTTCCCTCGTCTCTCTCCTTAAAACTAATCAGCTTAGCAATAAGACTTGCTGAGTGTAAATTAGGACGTATGGATTGCACAATCACGGATATTGATCACGAGATCGAAAATATATATCACGCGATCCAAGCTATGGATCATACGATCTAAAATATGGAGAACGTGTTAAACGTGTTAGTTCTTTTCATACTTTTTATGAAGCAGCGAATAAAATATGTAAGTATGTTGTCAAAATGAACCTCAACTAAGATGTCTTTTCGAAAAACTTTTTTTACCTCAGAAATCTTTTAGTCTTTTTAACATCTCGAAAAACTTCAAAGGTCAAATAAATCTTCACATATGGTAACGCTGTTTGCAAGTAAAACTTTTACCAGTAAGAATTTCCAAGAATTTTTTTGTCGCAATTTTTTACTCTCTTGTCGCTTTTTCATTGCAAACTTTTTGGGTTAATGCCAGGGCTGTCAGTAGTGTTGCCAGTTTTTTCTGGAGCTTATCCCCAATTTTTGATTTGTCATCCCCAAAAATTCCCAAATTTAGTTTTTTTATTCAAATTTTTTTTTGTGAAAAAAATAAAATTGTTTTAGTTAGTTTTATTTTTGGGAATTGCTACAATTTAAGTTTAACGTTTATTAACGCACTAATAATCCCAAATTATTATTTTACTTAATTACTACATTGGCTGACTTTTTTTCAGCTCTAGTTGTAGTTGTAAAAAGTATGTAAAGAAAATAAATGTAAATAAATGTTGTTATTTACATTTATTTTCTTTACATACTTTTTACAACTACAACTAGAGCTGAAAAAAAGTCAGCCAATGTAGTAAAGTAAGGCCCAATTCATACGAGGATTTAAAAATCTTGTTTTATTTTTAATTCTCTTTAAAAGTTGCTTCCAAAAACATTTTATATTCATACGATGATTTTTTCCATGTTGCTAGTTTTAATTTTTTTTTCTTCCAAAAATTGTATCAGTGTCGCCATTAGATTTTAAAAAAATTCGTTTTTTCCCTACATGTAAAAAAATTTGTTTTGTAAACCTTTTGTAAACCAAAATTATTTCTTCTGAATATTTGGAGCTACAGAAGGTAACTTAAAACTTGACATATGTATGTATGTATATATGTAATTCTTTTGTATTAAATTATTCAAAGTGACTACTTCTGCCTTCGAAATTAATGCATACTTTTCTACAGTTTTTCAGAAATTATCTTATAATACAAATATAACACATATCTATATTTGGGTTTTCTCCAAACATGGCGTTTATTAAGATTTAAGTTAAATAGTTGTAATTAATATCCTTAATTATTAAATCATTGTTTAATGGATGCTCATTTCCTATTTCCTGGTGTGCTTGCCATTAGAAGAATAGAGGGAATATCTTATCCAAATACAGGCACTGCGATACCAAAATAATTAGATAAGTCTATGTAATTACGAGCAAAAACAAATTTTTAAACGGAGCAAAAATATATTTTGCGTATAGTTCTTTTTACATTTATGCACAAAAAATGCAATATGAGAATAATAATATAATATATTATATAATAATATAATAATAATACCTACATTTTGGCCAAAATAAAATATTTGTCCGATAGTCCCTATACTCCTATATTAGCGACTAAAATACCTACAGGTAACACTGTTTTCTATTAAAAAAAGCTGTTGTCACATTCAATGAAAAAATAAAATAAAGCAACATACCAAAAATTAAAATATGTGTAAAGAAAATTTGAAAAAAAAACTCGTAGAACGGAAAATGTGATTTTTTTTCTACCCCCTTTGCTTTTCTATACAGTTCGCCTACAAACTACAAAAATCGTGTTTCAAAAAATCATTGAAAAATCAACGTGTGAATTAGGGCTAAGAAAATAAAAAACATGTTGATTATTGAGTTCTTGTTTCAACTTTGTTATTTGTTGAACTTCTCATTTGTTTAAATGAAAGTTTATAACATAATAACTCTAGTTGTTCTAAGATTTTTGGGTAAAGGTTCCCTGATGATCTGCATTAGCAACAGTGAAATGCGCATAGGATCCAGCTAAACCCCTCAATAATCAATTTAAATGTATTTTTAATAAAAAAGTTATTTTACTAATTAAGTAAAATAATAATTTGGGATTATTAGTGCGTTAATAAACGTTAAACTTAAAATTGTTTTAATTTTATTTAAAAAATATATAATGACAAAAATAGCCTATTTATTCAATAAAATGCATTTATATTGATGAGATATATTTACATTCATATTAATTTAATTTATAATTATAAAACTTGTAAAGAAAAATTTGCACATACATAGTTTAATATACAAAAGTATAAAAAAAATTTTAACCAAAGTTTACCATTTCAAAAACTTCAGAATCGAAATCTTCTGATTCATCAGCCTCAAACTTTGTTGTACATAGTACTTGCATTAAAAAGCTTTACCATTTCAAAGCTTTATTACTTCAGAAGGATTAAATTTGCCACAACAAATTGAATTGAATTATAATAAGAAGTGCTTCCAACACGTCATATTGCATTTTGGTACGTATTTTTGTTTTGGTAGTATTCATTATTGGTTAATCTGCTTTGATACTTCTTCTTTATTAGAAACCATTCACTATGAATAGTAACACAAATTTTTAGACTTTCCAGACGCATATTTCTTAGTTCAAAAATTATTCTTGTTAACAACAGTTATAAAAAAATTCCAAAAAAAATCCCCTAAAATTTGGTTATCATCCCCAAAAATCCCCAGATACCCAAAACGCATCCGCAATCGCGAAAAAATCCCCAATTTGGGGACAAATCCCCTAAACTAGGAATACTGTCCCGAATGAACAGTAATTTTCGACTCGAAAATAAGCGCATAAATTATTATTTTAATCGCGCTGATGAGTCAAAAAAGACTCAAATATGATTATTAATTTCATAAAATACTTACTGGGACATAATCAAATTACTCATATTTACATATCGCTCCTTTATTGCAACGTAGTCATATCTCAAAAAATTAATTTTTCGAGTTAATGATGCAGAAATAATCCTCATATCGTTATTTATGTATATTGTGTAAAAATTTCACGCTAATATCTTGTTTACGCAGCTCTTGAGAGAAAAATAAAATTTTCTTTTTCCATTAAGTTGTGTGTAAATTAAAAACTTTAAACTCGTTTTCTGGTGAACTAGTTTTGTTTTGAGTTATGACCAGGGTTGTTAGATTTTTTCCGAGCTATTTCACCAAATTGATTTTAAAAATCGCCAAAAATCGCCAAAATTGATTTTATGTGGTTTTTCTTAATATATATTTGATAGTAAATTTGTTTTTATATAACACTTTTTTTAATATAAATTTTTAAAAAATAATCGTATAAAATTCAGCAGCAAATCGCCAAAAGCAGAAATAAAATCGCCAAAATTTTTTTTATTTATTTTATTAAATTCAAAACGCATTAGTAATTAATCTATATAAGAAAAATCATCAAAATCAAATTGCTTTAATCGGTTATGTTCTGTATTCCACACCTTTTAATTTCACGTGGAATGCAGAACATACCAGAATATCTTGCAGACGAGTTTTGGTAGGATTTATTTTTGAAACTACTCCTTTAACAAACTAATTTTCCTAAATTATTAAAATTTTCAAATTCAATTTTGTTAAAAAATAGCCATTAAATCGCCAACAAATTTATTTATCGCCAGAAAAATCGCCATGTCGCCAAATCAAAAATTTAGTCGCCAAACAAGTTGAAAAATCGCCACGTTTGGCGAGAAATCGCTGTATCTGACAACGCTGATTATGACTACGTTGCAATAAAGGATGTACTCAAGTTGCTGAACTGATGTCGATGGGCAAACAAAAAACAACATGTTTAAACAACACATATCATATATTTATTTTTATCAACATATCACTCTCACTATTATTTTACCAAAACAATTTGATTTTAAAATTAAAGAGTCTCTCTTACCTTTAAGTATTGCTAACATTTGTTCTCTTAACATCATCTGTGTTAATAATATGCAAAACGAAACAAAACATGCTTTTATTTATTTATTTCGTTTTTTTATATTATGGTGTAATTGCATTTCTTTTATCACTTACACAATCACACGCACTTGCATATGCAGCTTCAAAACCAAAAACAACTTTTTGCCAAACAAAAACACACAAACAATAATAGAGCTGCGCTGCCCAAAGTAGCACCAGAGTGCCGAACATCAATCGGTTTCTTGTACAAATGAATACACATAAGCGAATAATTACTCTCGTGATTAACTCAGTGGCCATCTCAGTAATAGAGACACTGATATACATACATACATACATATGTACATATGTATGTAAATTTTTTTCTTTCATCTTTCTGCTTCTTTTAAATGAAATTTGACAAGACTATTTGTTGAGATTTTACTTTAAAAACACTTATTTTGATTAAAATTTCACACTTTTTTCCAAAGAAATTTGATATTTATTTTAAGATCATTTTAAATATTGCACTTGTTATAATTATTTTAGATTTAAACACCAAAGAACTACTTGAAACGGTTATTGAAAATTTACTTCTAAGTGAAACTCCGCACCGACATGTTGATCGCGCAAATTAAAATATTCAACTAAAGTGTTGGAACAGTTAATTAAAAGAGTAAATAATAAGAATGTTGACAGATAAATGCATTAGATAAATGATAAATTGATAATGGAAATCGTGATTGGCATCTTTCGATTTCGACTACAACATTTTGGTCCTAGACTAAAGAAAAAAACAATTTATGTAATGTTCTTTAGTTTATTACAAAAACGAAATAGTCGAAGTCGAATTACGCCAATCACGATAAGGCACAACGAAGAATATTTTATCTCGTACAGGCACAGTTTACTAGAATTAGAATTGTAAAGTGATACAACTTTCTGATACTCCTATGCGAAAAATTGCTCAATTCGAAACCTATTTTGGGAGTCGTAGTTCGTACATGAGTCGTTGGTAATTTCAATTAAAACATTGTTTATAAACAAATGTTTACATAGAAGTTGTTAACAACGTTTGTACGAACTACGGCTCCTACAATAGGTTGTGAATTGAGCAAATATCTTTTGTTTTAATTTCACCAATAATTTCTTACGGTCTAATTCATAAAAAATATTTTAGGTTTATTACAGGTTTATTTGACAAATTTTCCATAGAAATATATCAAATAAACGCTTCATAAACCTGAAATATTTTTTATGAATATGGCAGTTAGTTTATAGCACTTTGGTTTTTAATTACATATATTTCTTCTTAAACAAAACAGGCCAAGTGAGAATTCTTTTTCCTGTCAGAAAACAATCACATATGAAAATAATTGAAAACGAACATTTTTCATATTTTTTGTTTAGAAATAGACGTGCTTTGGTGCTCTAAGTTAAACAAATAAAAATACTGACTTACAACAAAAAAAAAATAAAATTCCTTAGGAGAAGTTCTCCATCTTTCCATTTGTAGTAAATGGAAATAATCACCGGCCAATGTTGCAGCATTAAAGATCAAAACCGATTTGATATCATGTTCCAAATTGCCTACATAATTATGCAAACTTCTAAATATTTGTTTTAATATTCAGGATAAGTTCGTTAAAAACATCCTGGGAGTTTACAACATTCCTGGCAATTTGGGGTTTCGCAGGGAAAATCTTTGCAAGATTAAAAATTTCCATTGGTTTTTATTTTTGAAATGTTAAAATATATTTTGTTTGGTGTAACAATTTTTTCCTTCTTCTGCGGAACTCTTGAAGAATTTCTTTAATAATGATTTGAAATGGTATCATAGAACGCTAAAGACTTGAATGAACACAGAGCGAATTGATGTTATAATTTTGCTTGGAAGTGTTTGTATAACTATGATTCATACCAATATTTCAGAAATTCTGAGGTGCCCTCAACGTCTCAGCTATATTTTGGCCTTTTACGGTATAACATCCATTATTTGCAAGTACCTTTTAAGAGATTATGGATTGACTCGTTGAAGAAATTTCACTTTTTCTCATTTTAAATCATTTGGGAATAAAATTTCCATTGAAACAATTTGTCGCATCAAAATACGTCTATTTGTGCATAAAAAATATGAAAAATGCAATTTATTTATATGTAATTGATTTTGAACATAAACAATTTTTAACTTGGCCTATTATGTTCTGGAAGAAAGAACAATCTCAAATACTGTGTAATACAGTCAGCAATATTTATACAAAGGAAGCAGACCTTTGATAAGATTCGCTGCCTTAATGGACTTTTGCAGGCAGCAAAGTGTCCTTTTTAAACCATTTCTGGGCGTATGAAGAAAAAACCAGCCTATTCAGCAAAGCAACGATATGATACGAGTACAAATCAATTTTATACAAATCTTTTCCTCGTCATTAATTATTTTATAAATACCAAGTGTCAGAAAAAACTACCAAACTATAGAGTGGTGGTAATGGCAAACAGTTTTGCAGCGCCACTTTATCATTTTTATGCGAATCTTGGCATTAAAAAGAGCAACTCCTTTTATTACTTTAATGGTTGGAATGACGATGACTTTAACAGCCCAAAAAAAAGGCAGATTCGAAAATGTTTGTCTGGTAAATTTTTCTTGTAATAAAATATATTTTTATTAAGCTTGATGTTGTTGTTGTTGTTGCAACTACATTGTTTCGAAACTATGATGAACCTCAAAAATATTAAAAGCAAATAAACAACATGTTTCCGGTTTGCACACACACACACACCCATTTCAGTGAGTATTTTATATTTTCCTCTAGTGTACTCGAGTGTGTGTGAGTATTTATGATCTTATATTTTTACACTCTGGGGAATTGGGTAAAACTATTTTGAAACAAACACACACACATACACATGTATACAAACATTCATTGCTGGTACATATTTTTTCACTTCCTTTTCTTGCTTTACTCCAGTGTAAAATAAACGCTACTTTTTCAACGACAAGAGATAAAAAAAGACCATAAAGGCAACATATTCCCCCACTTGCAGGGGCCCCAAATTAAACATATTTCATTTTTAACTACGTACGTATTTAAAAAAGAAAAACACAACTACTGAAACTATAAAAACAAACCATGTAACAATAAAAGCAAACAAATGTTTTACAAACTTTGTGCAATATTTACTTTTTTAATAAGCAGCATAAAAAAATTAGCAAAGTGTGGTGGTGGAAGAAAAACAAAATGGCTTAAATAGAAAATGTTTATTTTTTTGTTATTTTAGATAAATTTACATAGAAAATATATTTAGTAATTAAGTTTTAATTGTTTCAATTTATTGGAATTATTAATTAATTGATATTAGCAATTTATTTACTGGTGTAGATTTAATTAATTTTGTAATTCTTATAAAAAATGGTTTTATTTAAATTATTTTTAAATGAGAAGAGATAAAATCAAACATCGAAAGCCTAAAGGTTTATTTTTATTTTGTACGCCGACGAACGACGAAAAAACAATTTTCTCTCTCTCTCTCTCTCTCTCTTTGCATACACAATAACCAACTTTATCAATTATGACAGCAGAATTCGGTGAGTAAATTCGTCGTTATTGTGCTTCATATGACGAATTTACTCAGCGAATTCTTATCGACGAATTCGTCAACGTTAACGAAATTCGTCGTTCGTCCCAATTGTGTTTATAGCATAACTCTTAACGTCCTTAAAATTTCTACTACTTAAGCTCACGAAAAATTGTTTATCACTAGCACTCACGTCGTCTCACGCGTGGCAATTTTTGACTAATATTAATAATAATAATATTCAACACAATTCTCCAGCTTTTAAATTTTCAAACACTGTAAATTTTTATCAATCACGCTCACATCGTCTCACGCTGGACAAGTTTTGACTAAAATCAATAATATACATACATACTCGCCATCGATATAATTTTCCAGTTATTTATTTTTCTAAGACTAAATCATCACTCATGCTCACGTCGTCTCACGCGTGACAATTTCTGACTAATATTAATAAGATACTCGGCTTCGACATAATTTTCCAGAAAAACTAAATTTTTTTCAATCACGCTTCTGTCTTTTCACGCGTGATAGCTTTTGAACGCGGGACAATTTTTGACTAAAATCAATAATATACTCACTTTCGACATAATTTCCCAGTTTTTTTAATTTTCAAAAACTGTAGATATTTGTCACTTACACTCACATCCTCTCACGCGTAACAATTTTTGACTAATATTAATAATATACCCAACTTCTATGTAATTTTCCGGTTTTTTAATTTTCAAAAACTGTAAATTTGTATCACTAACGCTTATGTCCTATCAAGCCATTAACTAATATTAATATGCTCACCTTCTACATAATTTTCTACTTTATTAATTCTTAAAAACTAAATAGTTATCAATCACTCTCACGTCGTCTCAAGCATGACCATTTCTGACTAAAATTTTCTAGCTTTTTAATTTTCAAAGACTGTACATTTTTATCACTTGCTCACGTGACACAATTTTTGACTAATATTAATAGTATACTCACATTCGATGTAATTTTCCGGTTATTTTTAAGTTTCAAAATCTATAAATTTTTAGCACTCACGCTCACGTCATCTCACGCGTGACAATTTTTCACTGAAATCATTAATATACCACGCTCAACATAATTTTCCAGTTCTTTAGTTTGCAAGAAGTTTAAATTTTTATCACTCACGCTCACGCCGACTCACGCATGAAAATTTTTTGCTAATAGTTACACACACACATACACTCAATTTCGACATAATTTTCCGGTTTTTTTGGTTTTCAAAAACTGTAGATTTTATTATGAAAACCTTTGCTACACACAATTGTTATTTGAAATCAAATACAAAACACTAGATAAAGTGACAACAAATCAAAATTGTCGAAAAAATTTTGAAAATTAATTGTTTGCTTTGTTATTCTTTTTATATTAAAGCAAAAAAAATTTGTTGACACTCACGCTCACGTCCTTTCACGCGTGACAACTTTTGACTTATATTAATAATGCAGTCACCTTCGACATAATTTGAAAATTTTTCAACTTCCAAAAACTGTAAGTTCATACCCCCATATTCATGAAAAAATAAAATGAATTTGAAATCCATTGTAAGAATAATTTTTATAAAAAATTTGAAATAAAATACATTTCAAACTCATTTTAAATTTTATGAATATGGGGGTTAATGTGAAAACCTTTACTTCCTTCCCTCTATCGTTATTTGAAATCACACACCAAACAAACACTCGACAAAGTGACAGGAAATCAAAATATATTTAAAAAGGGTTGTTTTCCTTGTTATTCTTTTTATATTGTTTTATAGTTATACGTCAGGTCGGCTTGTTTTGTGTGGCACCACTCTTGTTTTTTAATTTTACAAACAATTTCTTGAACAACAGCTGTAGTTAGATATCACACATTATGCTGGGAACACAATTGGGACGAACGAGGAATTTTTCAATGCCAGCCTCCAGCATCAGAAATAAAACGCATTGGTGCATGTAAAAGTTAACACAATACCGTCGTCGAGCGAAACACGACGAATTTACGAATTTTTAACAAACACAAAACAATCCGCGAAGCGATTAGCTTGTCTGCGGAAAACACCCACGGTCTATAGCGGGAATCGAACCCACGACCTCTGGACTGAGAGGCTAGCATCGCTACCACTGAGACAAATTCGTCGCCCTTTGCCAAATTCGCCGTGCGTCCCAATTGTGTTTCCAGCATTAATCTAATAGCATCCTTCTGCTATAAACCCAAGGCTACACAAAGGAAAACTTCAAGTAATTGATTACATAGATATTTCTAGAAAATCTTTAACAAATTTATTTAATAATCATCTGGCAAAGAATAAACGAGAAATGTCTTCAATTATTATATAAAGATGTATAATTACAGCTGCAGTTGAGCTGTAATTTTGTGCTTCAATTGCTGTAGAAAGACATTTCAATGTTGGGAATTTTCTCATTTATAAAAAATTCGTTTGAACAAATGTTGATATAGCAATTTCCTTTTACACATACACACACACATAAACTGACGTAATAAATCTTAATTTGTCTCTTTTCTATTGATGTAGTTCCTGCCAAACTGCTTTCCCCGTTGCTTCTTTGTGTTATTAATTTGAATTTTATAACAAATAATTATACTCGTATTCTCTTCTGTATTTCTTATGCCGCATGTTATTTGCACATTTTTTGTAAAAAAAAAAATTTTTTATATTTGCAGAGTTTTCACTTTAAATTATTCTATCAGCTTTGGCAGCATAAAAGCGAAAAATATAAAAAGAGAGCGAGAAAAAATTAACAACCACACCAAAATCACATTAAAATTTAGATAGTTATACACACGCACAACACAAAAGTTTGCTTACTTTTGACAATTGTGTAGCCAAAGCATTAACGTCACCACCAACACCAGCTGCCAGCAGCCAGCAGTAACAACATCATCATCTGCAGTAGCACTACGACCGCGACCAATAAGCACTGCCACCACCACCACCACCACCACCACCACCACCATCACCATCACCAAGGCCACCATTACCAGCATTAGCGTCAACTTACATCAAAATCATCAGAAACCAGAAACGTTGATACCCACTCACCACCCCAGCAGGCATCCTTTCATCAACAAACACAATTACACAGAACCCCTACCGCCAGCAACAGCACCAGCACCAGCATCGGCACTCCAACTCCAACTCCAATTCCAGCAAACAGCACAGCATATAAACAAAATGAAACATTATCGCCACCATAAGCAACTTGCAACATCAGTATGTACATTTATAGTGGTGGCATTGGCCTCATTGTCAATGTTGCCACATTCAGCATACGCCACAACAGAAGTACAAGAGACACCATTAGCTCTGCCAGTTGTTGAACAAACACAGCCAACAACATCATCACAGGGCGAAATCTGGGAAGAGGATGATCACGAGATTTTAATACGCAATGAACGTGGCACAAAGAATGATGGTAAGTAAATTTCAAGTAACTAACACTGTCCTCAACGTTACTCGTGGTGCATGGCATTCAGCCAGTACAAGAGTGAATAAATAAATTATATTTTTTCTTTTTTTCACTCTAAATTTGCAGCAGCACAAGTGTATCAAATATTCAGTCTATATGTCAGAGTCAATGTCTGTTTAAGTTTCGTTTATTTTTTTATTTATTTTTTTTTGAAGCCGTACAAAGTCTGTTTAAGGATAAATGGAAATTTACACAAGTCTTAGCAAAACATTATCTGCTACTATTACATACATACATATATTTTTATGCGAAAGAAATTGCATAAGTATTTTACACAGACATTAAATTCAAGAATAAAAAACGAAAAAAATTCCTTAAAAATTGTCCACCAAAGAAATATTTGAATCCTATAAAGAAAAATTTGTTAATTTCAAAGGAAATTTTTTTTTTTTCATTAAAGTGAATTGTCTTATGCCGAACCAGACCGTCTGTATCTATTTAATGGCCTTCAAATGCTTTTTTTTATTAAAATGTATTGGAATTTATATTGAGACAGCAATAAAATAAAAAAATAAAATAAATTTTTAGATGCCAAAAAGAAATTTATATTCAGTTTTACAAAAAATCTCCACCTTGTATGTGGCAAGACATTTCTTTAAAGCGCTATTAGACAGGCATACTTGTCTTAAGACATATACGATGGCATACCAAGTCTCACAGTCTAATAGCATGTATACGAGTAAGTTAGACATGTATGTTGGTTTTCAAAAATTTTTGATTTTCTGATGTCTGTCGCACAATTAATATGAAATATGTCGTCAGCGTTCGATAATGTAATAGCAAAACCCAAAGTATGCCATCCATCGTACATGTCTTAAGACAAGTATGCCTGTCTAATAGCCCTTTTACGAATGTTTAATTGAAGTAATCAATAAAATTTTTAAATTTTGCATTCGCAGTCAAAAAAATGAGAGCAGTCTTCGGAATTGCCAAAATTGACGAAGAAGTAATTATTTTTTTTTTTCAATTATTTTAATAAAAAAAAATTAAAAATATGTATGATTGTAATCAAAGTGTTTCATTGCATGAATCAAACAATTAATTGAAAATAAACTCAATATCAATTAATATAACACAGTGCAACACGAAAAAATATAACAATATACGGACAACACTATGTGATAAAAGACAAAAAAAAAAAAAGACCCGTGTCTCCCAGTTTTTCCCCAAGTCATGCACTTTTTTTATGAGCCCCCAAAGATTTGGGGCCTCAGTGTCATTTTTCCATTTTCCTATCTTGCAAACCGTTCGGAATTTCAATTTACTGTCTGAGGCAAAGTTGTAGCTCTTGTCATAAAGAACAAAAATTGTTAACATATAAAATCAAAAAAGCTTCATCTTCTAAATCAAATTCCCTAGGTATCAAACCGTTCAAAATTCAAGGAAACAAACAACTACAGAAATGTACCTTAGATCTTATTAGACAATATTTTAGAACATATGAACTTGCTAGAAATTATTCTTAATACCGTTTAGGTAGCCGCAAAACAGCAAATTTTCCAAATAAATGAAATTAAAAAATTTTCGGGAAAATTTTTCAATATTTTTCATTCCTGGGATCTTCATATGTTCCAAAAAGTTGTTTATTAAAATCTTAGGCACATTTTTGTAGTTGATTGTTTCCTTGAATTTTTAACGGTTTGCTACCTAGGGATCTGAACAGGGAAAAAAAGTAAAAAAATCGATTTTTTTTTTAACTTTTTGCGATTTTTATTCAGAAGCTGAAGCTTTTTTGATTTTATATGTTCTATTTTGCGCGTCACATATATGGTTATATTTCCCTGACTTAAAAAATTACACACAGTGTAATGATTGAATTAAGCATTTTAATAATTAAGCTATTAAGGTGGTTAACCACCCTTCATAATAAAATGTTTAACAACTCACGTCAATTTCCAGGGATTTTTTTTTTAAATAAACCTGCGAATTACTCTGAATTAATTATGCTTTATAAATAAAGTCATAAGCAGTATGGTTCCAGTACAAAAATACTGCCTAAGAACGTTTCCGAAATCGGCCCTTAAAATTTAACCACCCTATATTTTCTTCCAGACTCCGATCTATCCATGTTTTGAACTTCATCAAAATCGGTAAGATAGTTTCAAGGAGGCGTAAATCGCCCCCTACCTCTCCGCTCTTATTTTGAAAATGTGTATAGCCATGTGCTTTCCTAGACTCAGATTTATCTATGTTTTGAATTTCATCAAAATAGGATGGATAGTTTGAAAAAGGAAGGAATTTCCCCTTACCACCTCTCGTGTCCGTATTTAAAAAAAATTTAATAAGAGTCACCTAGATAGTTTTAAAGAGGAAGATAGTTCCCTGAACCTCCCTCCCGTGGTCATATTTTTGAAAATATGTTTAGCCTATGTCTTCTTTTTGACTCAGATCTATCTACGTTTTGAATTTCATAAAAATCGGCTAGATGGATTCTGAGAGACAGAAATTTCCTTCCGGCTAAGCCACGGAAAGCGCAACAAGCAAACAAAAAATTTATTTACGCATTTATAATATTAGAGACACCTTCAGTTATCATTGCCACGAACCAATTATCCAAGTCACGAACCATATAGGCGATTTCAAGAGCTAGGCTGAAATACCCAAAAGCCCCAAGAGCACCCCGGGACTACCCCGGAAAATTACGGCAACGCTGAAAATCTAAAACATCCGCAGTGGCAGCACCATTCTATTATTGTCGTTGTTACCAGTATTTGTAACCAGTATTCACCAGTATTTTTACCATTTTCAATGCATGGCGCCCCACAAGGAACTTACGTTTCAATTATATTGAATATAACATAAATTAAAAATTTTAAAAACCCCCAACATATCTAGAAAAGATGTGATATCTTCTCAAACATAGTTAAGAACCTTCTCGATCAAGTCATCTTTCAAACAGAAAAAACTAAATCAAAATCGGCCCAGCCGTTTGGGCTGTTCGTGGACCCGGACATACACACAGATACACACTACAAACTTATAACACCCCTTTTTTTGGTCAGGGGTTAAAAATAACACTGTACAATAATATAAAATTTTTTTAAAAACAATATTCTGCCAACTGATTCTTGTAGTGGGCAGCAACAAAAAAAAAAATTTACATCTGAAACTTATTTTACGGCCAATTTAAAGTTGCACCTTTGTGTGGTAAAAAATATTAAGATAATCGTGTGGTATTTAGGGTTTTGGTATAAAATGTCTTCAGTTCATTTTATTGGTAGACATTAACACTCTAACTCTTCTGGAAATGCGTCTTTTTGCAATAAAAAAAAAATTATTTTCAAAACCGGGAAAGTTAAGATATTCTGCGAAAATATTTGTCATAAGGTTCTACTATAGATCTCAGATTATACTTGAGTCGAAAATTAAATTTTAATATCAAAAAAAGCTTAAATGAAATCGTTATATAATTGTTCGAATTTAATAATAATTGTTAAGCAACAAATTACACAAAAACTTATTAAATTATTATTCTAACAACCACTAGCAGAACGGAACAATATGCTGTTTTCAAAGGCCGTCCACCACATCTTCATCATTAGAGTTCTTATATTTGCTACAAACATGTAAATTGATTTGACTGATTTGATAATGAAAGTTTAATTTTTAATAAAATCTGTGGCATAATAATATATTTGAGATTTTGTAAAGCTTTTTAAGCAAATAAATTCTTAGTTTTCGTTGTGAATATTGTGAAATTAGATGTCTTAAATTTTAAAATATAATTTTTAGTTTACATTTGCTAAAATTTGTGATTTGTTTTATTTAAAAAATTTTGCAAAGTACTTCATTAATTTTTACAGCAGTTGTGCTGCAAAATATAAAATATATTTAAATACTTATATTAATAAGTTTTTTGTTTTACAATATCAAATAAAAATCACTGACTCGGCAAAATAAACGTTGTTAGAAGAGAAATTTTCATAAAATTTATAAAATTCAGCATCAACTGACTGCATGTGAATGTGAAAGTGTGTGTATGAGTGTATGCTTGTGTGTGTGCGTATTTGTTTTTTTATTGTATGTGTGTGTGCGTTTGCATTTGTATTTGTGGGCCTGCCACTGACACCAACAACCGAAATAAGAAAAGCCTTGAAAGATAATAGAATAAAATAAGAAATTAAACTAAAACCTCTGCCATAAAAAAAATTCCACAAAAGTGACAGTAATAAAATATAAAAACAAAAACAAAGAATATTTTAGACAACAGCAACATTTAGCAGAAATAGCAACAACACTGTCTCAAGCGGAAACAGGAAATGGCCAACACATAAAAATCTCTTGATACACTTATACAATAGCAGCAATAAGAGATAAATGGCACCATCAACTAAACTTTAAAAATGTCTTAAATTTATAGCTGCTGCGAGAGGCCATAAAATATGGAAAGAAATATTATGCTTAAGATGAAAATATTGATAAGGAATTTCAAGTGAATTGAATGGGTTGTCGACGATTTCAACAGCGATTTAATTTGTGGGGAGTTTAAGGCAAGGAGATAAATTTTATTGCTGAAGTTCTAGAGAGAGAAAAAAAAAAGGGGCATGTAGAAAATTATATATGTATGTATTATACATGCATATATAATTTTCTACTTTAGCATTAGAAACTTTTAACATTTAAATATCAAAATATAACTAGATAACTAATCTCTTTTAAAATTTCTTAAGATATTCGTGAAATTTTTATGCCAGTAGCGCCACTCAAACATAACTTTTTGTTTGCACAGGGAATTCGGCGTCACTTTAACACAATACAAAACAATTTTCACTGGCTTACTCGCTTTCGATATCAATTTTGTGCTACGGACAATCTATTTCCGTTCCTTAAGTTCTAGAAAATAGCATAAGCCTGCCAACAGAAGTCAGTTGTTTTCGACAGCGGGTACACAAGCCCCAGTTTTTGGTATTGTGTTTAAGTGACGTCGATGTCAACAACTGGAATAAGGGTGAAGATTTATATGTTAATATTAATTTTACTATGCCAACATTTCGCAACTTCGTTGTGTGGCTCCTTTAGGGAAAGTTTTTTTTATATTATTATTACAAAACTTTATAATATTAAAAAATTGAAATTATAACGTTTTGGGGGAAAACCCATTCCTTGAAGAGGCCACTCAACGGACTAACGAAATATTCGAAAAATATAAACAAATATATATTTATATAAAAAGTGACTTCAAGCTGAAGTATTCTGAATTAAATATAAGTTAGGTTAGGTTAGGTTAGATTAGGTTGAAAAGAGCAGCCATTACGCTCATGTCCGGGGACATGCACATAAGCCAGCATAGGCCTGTTATGCGCTCTCATATAAATTAAGAAAGAAACCCCACCTTTACCGGCACTCAGTATCGTTCACGTACACCGAAAGAATTTTGCTTCATAAGTCCAATGAAACAATTTCATTACAAATTTTTCACAAATCTAATGATAATTTCACAAATCCAATGAAAATTTCATGAATATTGTGAAATAATTTCATTGGGATTGCTTCGTTGGTATTTTGTTTTCGTAAGAATATTTTATTGGAGTTATGGCAACAATATTTTCTAATTATTAAGAAACCCCTTTATATTTAAGTTATTTCATTCTTTTCATGAAATTATTTTATTGTTTTGATGAAGTTATAGCGCTGCATTAATTAAACTGTTAAATAAATTTGATGAAGTTTTCAATTAAATAATCTTGACGAAACTGGTTTCATTAATACAACGAAGCGTGATGTTGGTTGAATTTTAATGAATCTTTCATTAGATTAATGTCAAAATTCATAGAATTTATGCCGAAAATTCTTTCAGTGTAGTCCCTCAAGTTTTTCCAGTCAATACCTGGTCATCCCCAAAATAATGGGATCTCGGCTGGGAGAAGCTGCACAATGACAGAGGAAGAGCTCCATTGTCTTCATGTCATCCATTTATGCGCTGTAAGCTTTCTTATTCGTGGCTCCAATCCGGTACAAATGCCTTCGTATATTAGAGGGCCCCGTCAAGATGCCGGTGAACTTTCCTAGTTCCTAGATTGTTTAGTTTCAACAGTCCCTCTTGTTTTGTCTTCGTCCGGGTCACCACATAGAACCTTGGTCACGATTACCATCGTGTACTATGGCCATCTTCGCCCAAATTTTGTAACTCAATCTTCGTTGCCTTGAAAGGCTTCGCCTTAGTTAGAGTTACTGTTCGTAACGGTGTGGCTTTTTTCGGCAGTTCATTTGCACGTTCATTTCCGGTTACGCTATAGTGGGCCGGCAACCATATAAGACGAACCATGAACCATGAACCTTGTAATCGTTTATCGTATTTTTGCAATCTAAAACGGTGCTAGATTCTGCTCTTTCGATTGTGATTGCCCTAATTGCCGATTTACTGTCGGTAAATATATTGACCTCTGTGGGTCTAATATTCTCACTAATCCATTTTAAAGCCTCTTTGATCGCATGAACCTCCACCTGGAAGACTGTATTATGGTCAGGCAAGCGGAAGTATATCGAGGTATCATGGTCCTCTATGAAGAAACCTATACTAGTTCTTTCCCCTAGCCTCGAGAATTATATATAAATAAGGTAAAAAAAACATACAAGTAAAATTTATTATTAAGCTCTGCGAAAACAAGGTTAATCTAACATTTCTCGTTAGAGATTTTTTTTCGTATGTATTTCATATTAATTTAATATAATTCCAACTAAACTTCAAAGAAAATTTTTCGTTTTGAAATAACTTTATTTCAATTTAATTTAACATTCCAGTACTGTTATTTTAAAATGAATAATCACGTTGAATCAACGTCATATCAAGTTGAAACTACCTACATGACACTATATATATTTGATGATACTGAAACTACCTATATGACACTATATATATTTGATGATACTGAAATATTAGGAATATCCATGTTGAATCCTCTTTATTTCAAGTTAAAACAAAATGAATTTAATTTAATGTAGTCATATTATTTGATTAGTTATTTAACTTACATGACTAAGAGCCAATTTCACCAAGCTTATTTAATTACACTGTGATACACAAAAAATATTCAGGGATTCTAATGTACCAATTCTATTTTGTTGGAGTCCATGGATGACGAAAATACCGTTGGTTTTTTTTGGTCACTTCATAAACTGATTTTATAACGGTAAATGTAGTGAAAAACGGGGTTTCTTAGATTTTCAGTTGTAACTTCTTTGTTTCCCAACGGATTTCTTTTAACTTTTCGTTGGTGAAAAGAATCGAATATTATCTTTCAATAAAGATATAGGTTTTGTAAATCGACTAAGAAATGGCTAAGTTACAGTCGTTGAAGTGTACAAAAAATCCATTAAAAAGTATTCTTTTGTAACTCATAAGCAACTTATAGCCTGAAGAAAACAAAAGAATACTTTTTTAATTGGTTTTTTGTACACTTAAACG